>CM064483.1:43371664-44678896 GCA_032716605.1 Paralithodes platypus | reverse complement strand
CATGATAATTGGATAGAACATAAACTAGGGTATACTTTAAGGGGAGGTTTTTAGTTTGTTCCCTAGACCTCCATCAAGCTTAAAATTACACCCCCTAGGCTCCCTTTCCAGATAAATTTGTAAATTTTTCGGTAGAAAAATTTCCCGGCCAAAGGCCGGTTCCTCTTAAATTACAGGCTCGCTATCGCTCGCCAGGAAAAAATTGACACCTAAATGGGACGAAAGGTCTTAAAATGGGGCAAAATTCTTACAATCGCCAAGCTAATGGAGCGAACATCTTAAAATCTCAAAAGCAATGGGGCTAAACATGAGGGAGAAAGGGGTCCAGAAAATAATCCCTCAAGTAGAAATCTCCCCTTAAGTGCCAAGAAGTATAATTGGAGGCGTAAACAATATAAAATGTTTTATATAGCAATACGCAGAAACGCACTTAACAAAATGAACCAATTATTGTATGTTAATTTGGCTAAATGTACTGTACCAATCAATCAACCACACACACACACACGATGACACACATGTACAGTACACACGCAGACATATACAGGAGAGTAAGATACACACACACACACACACAATTACGGCAAAAACGGTGGAGTGGTCTTACTATCGAGCTAGTAACTTGGTCCAGGGTACGAATCCCATGTTTCATTACTTTGAGATTATTTGTGGTGTTGTACCTCGCTTCAGTACAAGGGACTGGAGTTCTCGAAAAGGGGATCCAGTCCTGACGCTATGCTTGACTTACAGTGTGCTGGCTTAATAATCCAGAATGGTTAATTGCCTCTGAAGTCCTATTTTAACTAAAGCCGGTATCACACGAGTGTTTTTATACTCAACATTCGATGATCAAAATGTTTCTGGCAACATTTCTAGACTATTTTGCAATGGTATAGGAATTTAGACTGTTGGTAAATGAACTTAGGTGACCGAAATATTGTAAATGTTGACCTCATAAGCTGCCAGACCAGTGTTGAGGGTAATTGTTGAGTGAAAAAGCGCTCGTGTGATACCGGCTTAACTAACTAAGCTTCAGTACATTACCAAAAACCCCACCAATACCACGCAAAACATCTCCTTCTCTGTTTACTATTCTGTAGCTGTGCATTAATAGTTTTATTTTCAAAATATGCATTGACTCTCTCTCTCTCTCTCTCTCTCTTCGGCCCATTACTTTGGCGATTTTACGACCTTTCACCCCATTTCTTTGTCAATATTAGGACCTTTTGTGCAATTTATGTGTCGATTTTCGCTCGCCTCAATTTTTGAAGGAACCGGCTTTGGGCTGGGACATTTTTCTACCGAAAAATGTACAAACTTATCTCAAAGAAGGGTCTAGGGCAGGGGTTCTTAACCTGGGGTCCATGGACAGGCTTCAGGGGGTCCGTGAAGGGCCGCTAAAAATCTGTATTGGGCGTGAAGCGATCAGGTGTTAATACCGACTTGAGACGGTAACTGTGAGTGAGTTACTCAATCAGACTCAGTCCTACAGAAGCTCACAATTAGTGAAGGTGTGTTTGTGTAAACTACTGTAAAGTGACTCATAGAATTGTTTGCTTGCTTTTTCAACATAGAATCCACCAGCAAATAAATTACACAACCGTCATATGGCAAGAGTCATAATTTAGTGATAATATAATTTTCTTCAGTCTTGCTCAGGCGGATAGGGAGAGCACGCCATTGTGGGTCTACTGTATAAGAGGCCCTCCTAGTCCCTTATAAATATGATAATAGAGTGTATAAGCGGTATACGCGTGCATATCTATTGGATTTATGCATCACATATATTTATTTTTATTTTATACTTACCGCTAACCGTTTCACCCCAATGTCGCCGAAATGCCTACCTAGCTATAGATAGCTGTTCATCACAATATCTTTCTACACGCCGCAATGTTGCATCTCTTTCACTCAACTATCGCTATTACAACAATCAATGATCTTCAAAGCTCTATCAGTGCATATCCCCTTCCTTGCGGAGAGTATAATTAGGCACCCGTCTTTCAACACAGTCCCACTCCTATTCTGTCCAGCTCTTCAACCAAAGAATTGGCAAATTTTCTCAGTCTTCTACTCAACAAGTGAACTCTGGAACTCTCTCCCTCAATCAAAATGTCCTTCATCCTATGACTTAAACTGCTATAAACTTCGTGTGTACAGGTATTTTGACCCCAACGTCCCTTGAATTCGGCCCTGTCACTCCTTCGGCTTTGGGAGAGACACTCGTTACAGGCAACCTGCCTTTGTCTCATTTCATACACATAACAAAAAAATATGTGGAAAACAAATAAAAATACTAATTTTGCACAGTATTTGGTCCCTCATACTTTCCTTTTTGACTGCCTTCAGGAAGCAGGAAATGCTATTTAAGGCTCTCTAAATGTTCTCATTTATTGGGGGGGGGGGGGGGGGGGGGGTTGCATGCCCCCGGACCCACCTAGAGATCACAGCTTCGGCGCTCAGTCGCGCAATAATGATAACGGATTGGGGAAATTTGGCTCCCTACCGTATAAATCCTGCTCGACAGCCTGTCGTGAAAGCAGAGCTGTACTACATGTTGGAAAAGGGTCTGAGGGATAAGGGATATCGTGAGTGGTCGTTGTCAGTAACTTAGCAACCTGAGTTAAGTGGCAAGATCCGTGTGTTTGTGTTGATTGCAAGAGTGTTGGTGCATCATCCCTGACAGACGCCTATACCTTATCTAGAGTTGACGACCCCATAGACCGCATCGGGGCTGCCTCGTTTATCACTAAGGTAGAAATAGTGAAAGGTTATTGGCAGGTCCCATTGCCGGAAAGAGCGAAGAGAAGTGATAGTCTTGTGATAGACTGGGCAGTTTATCAGTGTCAGGTGTTGTTATGCTGCCGGAACACAAGTTGGATGTGTGGCTTGTTAAGGGCACTGATAATGTTCTGGCTGATTGTTTGTCACGGGAGGGTATGTCTTAAGGAGCACCCTCGCCGTTCAGTCAGTGTTTGTTTGAGAGTGGAGAAAAATTAGGCTTGCCCCTGTAGTGCAAAGCCGCCAAAAACACTATTAAAACTAATACAAGAACCTCACATAAAAACTCTTTCTTTTGATAGTATATAAGTGCAGTATGTTACAGCAAGAATCTAAGACATTCTGAGTTTTTGTCTTAGTAGGCTAGGCTTGTTGAAGCTTGCTCGTTGAGCGTAATATTGTTAAGTGATACTATTCTTTTGGGGAAGTGTTGTGTAGATTTTGTTTATATAATGAAGTATTTTATGTTGTGATTGTGCCTTGTTTTCACAACTTGGGGGAGTAGCTGGGTGAGGCGGGGTTTATGAGCATTCTGTCTGGTCAGATGTGGCGTTTACCTGAGGTTAAAACGTCCCACATCTTGGGCGGGGTGTTACGCTGGCCAGCTTGCCAGAATGTGCTCGTACTCGCTAGCGCTCGCCAGGGCAGTGAAATGGGCTATAATAATCGTAGAACGATGTTCTTTCTTTCTTAGTATTCATGTTGTCACAGCCAGATTAGTGGTGGTCTTTATTCTTGTCTGTGACACTTGGAAGTATTTTATATCAGTGATAGAGTATAAGATATGTAGTGTGAAGTTAAGGAGAGAGAACGAAGGAGGCAGCGTGGTGGTATTATGTGCGTGTGTATGTACGTGTGCCTTCCTCGCTCGGGCGGGGGTTCCCACACTCTTGATTGGCCGGCGGGCCTGGCGCGTCATATGTCGCTTGCTCTTCATGACGTAGTGGTCTGTGATTGGGTGCCGCTGTCCTAGTGTTGGTGCTGGGGGGCTCCTACTCGCGTGTCTCCTTAGAGTTTGGCATGGTGGCCTTGGTCCTAGACGTCCCTTGCAATCTGTCCCCAATCTATCCCCCTGTACTACTGTTTCTCTCTCTGAACTTCTTCTTTTCCATTACTTCTCATCTTTAATCAATTACTTATCCCTTCTGGTTCTGCATACGACTTCCATAGTCGGCCAATCGTATTACCAGCACCAGTTCTCACATATATGTTTTGCACTAGCTTTAGGGATTATTAGTCAGAGTCACAGGAGTCATATTATCATTGGGTGCTTCTAATTATTGAGTTGTTCTTTGTTACTATTTAATGCTAGACAGTGGAGGGTATCTTTAGTCATTGTCTGAGTTATGTACATGGCAAGTCAGAGCCTGTACGACTTCGACGGAGCTAGGTGCCTGTAACCCTTGTGCATATTTTTCCTTTGCGAGTGTAGCAGTATACAAGCGAAGGGCTTTTGCCTACACTTACTTGTATGCTTGCTACCTCATTTTTGTTGACCTTTGTGGAGCACCAGGGTAAGACCAGATACTTGAGATCTGGACTTACCAAGAGAGCCTCCTAGTCACTTAACGTAACATAAGGGAAATCTGTTCAAGGGGAGACAGTAGGCTACGAGCATGCTTGCGCTCTGCCTAGCCTCCTGGTACCTTTTATGCCGCTGCTAGACTTTATTAGTAATAAAGACAACATTGTGTTTATTAACTTTAACTGTGTATGCTTTAGGAATTATTCACGTATTATTTTAGCCTAGGTTGATGCTTGGTGCACAACCCAGTATGGCTGTTACTTTGGCTAAGGAAGTACTGTGTTGAGTGGCTATTATTAGTGCTGTCACAGAGTTGTTGCACTCACTTGTTTTATATATGTATCCTACTTATTGGTGTATTTAAGATACACGCTTTGGTGACCTGCCCCTGCATTAGTTCTGTTCTATATTGACGAGCTTCTTAGAGCATCAGACGTTTTCAGAAGATTCCATATCTGTTTGCTGTAGGACTAGACTTTCAGTGTTTTCATAGAGCATTGACGAGTTTAGTGTTGAGTACAGACTCACACTAAAGTTAAGGTAAGCATATACTCCTTTATTAAATCTTGTTATAGTTTATTTAAGCATTGTTATTACTTGAGAGCATTTTATTAACGTAAAGTACTCCTGTTGTGAGTAGGCTTTGCCGTCACCGGAAAGCCTTTGTAGAAGTGCACTAAAACCCAGTTAATTGAACCCCGTTATCCAGTAGATTAACTCTGGAGGGTTTAAGTGTTTTGTTCACCAGCGTAATAGTTCGAGGGTTTGGAATTAGCGTACCGTAGTTGCAGATATAGCCTATCATCTAGTCCATTATTAAGTGCCCTTGTTTATTTCGTAGTGCCGGTCGTAACAAAATATAATAACACAAAACATATATATATGTATATATATATTTTTTTTGGGGGCGGGGGGAATTGACACCCTGTGTATGAGGCAATCAATTTTCAATACAATAAGTGTGTTCATTGCATGCAACATTTCGTATCTGTGTTTTTTCCTGGGAGGGGGTCCATAGGTTTCAATAGATTTTCAAAGGGGTCCGTGATTAAAAGAAGGTTAAGACCCCAGGTCTAGGGGGTGTTTTGTTAAGCTCGATGGAGGTCTAGCGAAGAAAATTAATAACTGAACAAATAGACAATATATATATATATATATATAATATATCCCTATAAACAAGTTATGACGTGATTTGACAGTTTATTCTGATCATAAGTCGATTTTATACAGCTTAGCAAGGATCTGTGGGAATAAAAAGGGTAAAGACTATCGCAATTAACCCTCTACTTTCCAGAGGTCATTCCTAATCTAAAGAAATGTGTCTAATAATAGCCAGAAACTAAAAATTAAATGTGTAATAGTATCTTGAAAGGGTTAAGGGGGTGACCTGCTTTTGTTCTCTCCTTTTCTCTCTTTCTTTGGCTTTTATCCATTAGGCCCCATTCAGCCTACTGTTTTAATACGTTTATCCTCATCCAGGTGTCGATTTTTTCCTGGCGAGCGGTAGCGAGCCAACATAATAGCATTCAAAATTGTTTGACAGCAGACTAAATTTGTACATTTTTCGATAGAAAAACGTCTCCGGCGAAGCCGGATTTCTTCATATAATGCTGACTCGCTATCGCTCGCCAGGAAGATATCGACACCTGGATGGGGATAAACGTCTTAAAACAGTAGGCTGAATGTGGCCGAATGGATACAAGCCAGAGAAAGAGAGAAAAGGAGAGAAAAAAAGCAGGTCACCCCCCTTAATTAAATGCCATACCCTGTTCCAAATAGGTAGACCAGAAGTATTGAACCCTAACCTCTGTGTAACTCAAAAAGGGCTAGAGCAAATAGGCTGTATATTTCCCCACACCTATTCCCTGGCTAGCCCTTCCCAAATGGTGGAAATATGTCTTCGATTACTCTAGTCATATGTGAGTTATAGAGGTTGATGGTTAAGGGAGCCCACCTCGTTTTGTTTTCTCTTTCTCTCCCTCTCTCTTTGGCTTGTATCCATTCGGCCCCATTCAGCCTACGGTTTAAGACGTTTACCCCAATCCAGGAGTCAATATTTTCCTGGCGAGCGGTAGCGAGCCAGCATATATATATTTTTTGTTTTGACATCAAGCTAAATTTGTAATTTTTCGATAGAAAAATTTCTTTGGGGAAGCCGGATTTCTCCATACAATGCTGGCTCGCTATCGCTCGCCAGGAAGAAATCGACACCTGGATGGGGATAAACATCTTAAAACAGTTGGCTGAATGGGGCCGAATGGATACAAGCCATGGAAAGAGAGAAAAGGAGAGAAAAATAAAAAAAAGCCGGTGACCCTCCTTAAGAGTTTTGGCCTACTTATTTGGAACAGGGTATAGCTGGTACAGTCGCACTAATAAGTCACCAATGATGTCTTGATCAATAATTGGTATCAGCAATAGCTAAGCTTCATTTCTTCATATCGAGTGAAATATACAAACATGTTCCTACACTTACCCACCCTATTCAACATCTGACAGACATTAATACAGCACAGAGCGAGCCAAACGTAATGACAGCTAAGACATGACTTATTAGCGCGACCGTACAAGGAAGCTCTGCTACGATCCTCCCTCTTTTCACTAAATTTGTTTGGAAGCTTTAAAAACGTTTCACCCCATTAGCTTGGCGATTATCAGACACTTCACTCCATGCAGGTATCGATTTATTCTTGGCGATCGATAAGCCTGTAGTTTGTCTACCGAAAAATGTACAAATTTAACAAGGGAGTAAGGGTGGCGTTTGTTTGAGTTTGAAGGGGGTTTTGGGAGGGCCTCTTTGTAGCCTCGGGGTGGTAAATTAACCCCTTCTGTACCGGCGACGTCTTTTTCTCTTTATTCTGGCTACTATTAGATGATTGTATTCAGTTTAAAAAGGACCTCCAGCAATTAACAGGCTTCGAACTATCTCATTTAAACCCTTTTGACTACCACAGGTCCTTCTTAAGCTGCGCAAAATCGTCTAAATATAGCAAGAATAAAGTTAAAAAGACGTTGTCGGTACAGAAGGTGTTAAAAATACAATGCACGAAAATGACAACAATAAAGACCCTCAATTATAACTAAACCCAATACCATAATAAATCCCAACACGTAGGATGAGATAGTGTTGACCGGCGACAAAGTAGACTAAATAAGGATATTCCTGGACAACTAAAGTGTCGGGAATAGTGTGATGATCCCGACAGTTTTGAGTCCAATTGGGTATTTGAATTTGGCGGTATTGTATAGCAAGTACGATTTCGGCTAGTTCTTTATGTACTGTAGTTTATTATTAAGTGTAGGTTAAATATTTACTGTAATGCATACATATTTACATCAGCTCTAGATGTATCATGAAACCAAATCATAGGTTATAATTATTATGAGCCGGCAGTCATTATGTAACTTCGCCAAGCGATAAGACGCCAGCAGTCAGTCTCTCAAAAACCACCATAAGATCAACAGCTCCCTCCCGGCTTTGACTCAACCCATAGTTCACCATGTGCTACCAATATTAATCTATATCAACAGTCCTACATCACCAGTCTTCTGAGCTAAGTTCATTGTATCGATATTGTATTATGTGAACATTTCTACATGTCATGCAAATTAATTAGCCGAGTGTCTACGAAGACTGGATTCCACCCATTGAATTCTTGGTAATTATTATATAACTATTTGTTGGGATTATTTCACGTACCAGTGAGTTAGAATATTAACCTATCTATTAAATTCCCTACATAAAGAGATGAAACATGTCAGGTGTTCACAATGATTATATACTGTGTTCTTAAGTTTGTGGGTAGTTTATTCGTGTTTCGAAGTGTTTATTACTGATTTAACGCTACACACTTTTAATCGACGTCAAAATGTAAGTAGAATTAGTCAAATAACAGCTTTTTTGTAAGTACATTTTGATTCTGATAAAGTGTATTAATCATTTGATGAGTTAACGCTAAGTTGCCAGACCAGTGTTGCCGATAACAGTTGAATGAATAAACAGTCATGTGACACCAGCTTACTTCATGCTGGCAATCACTGGATATTGGCCACGAAGTTGAGACGGGTTAGACAGTCACAAGTCAGAGCTCACTGGTGCCACACCTCCACTCTCACTCTCTCTCACTCTCTCCAGTTGAAGGAACTTATTACCATCAATATTCCATAGACTTCTCCGGACCACCATGGCCATTCCCATGCTGCCAGTACTTCATAATGGAGTAACCAAGGTAGTTCATATGCTACCTGGACTAGGAAAGGCACTGGTGATGGCTTTACGTGACCAACTATCCACACCAGGTTCTAAGTTACTGGTGTTCCAAAATGGACTTGCCAGAGCAGTTCCCAAGTTACCGGTACTGACAACTGGTCTAGGTCGCTTCATCTGGACATTATTGATAGCTCTTGTGGTCCTACTGGCATCACTGGAAGTTGAGGGATCTCGAGGAGAAATGTGGTACCCTGTCCAAGTTTCCCAGGCTAAAGTTGAGTACAGTGTAGCTATCGTAGAGAACCGTGAGGTCCCCGCGGGTGCCAGCTTGGACATCTACTGCTCCTCCACCTGCACCCGCCTGTCCTGGTGCTGGCTGTGGTGTGAAGCTCCTGCCCCCGCCATGACAACCTGTGTCCTCTCCGACATCATCGTCATGCCCAGCTACTTGGAGACTGATAACACGGATGCCATCGCCTGCCACACCAACCAGACCAAGGACCTCGCTGCCTACGCCACCATCACTGGAGGGAGCCCTTATTATTCCCGGAACTTAGAGTCCCTGGTCAATGGGATACACTACTGGGACTTTCAAGAAACCTACATGAGCACCCAAGCCTCCAGCCAGAAATGGTTTCTCTTAGATTTCGGGCAAGAAGTGGACATTGAGCGAGTTGTCATCTTTACGGCTAAGGGCTACGCCACGGTGCGCTTCCTCGACGTTGTAGTGCGAACGGGAAGCCACCCTGCGACTTCCTTTGATGGACTCACCTCCTTTTACGCCGTGTTTGCCAAGTACCCCGGACCAGGATCTAACCAAGAGGTGGTGACCTTAGAGTCTCACACACCAGTGTCTGCCAGGTTCCTCTCTGTCCAGAAGATGTCCGGGTTTGATGGATTCCAAGTTGCTCATATTGAAGTTTACTGAAGTGGTTATATGGTATAGTGGACATTTGTAATAATCTCAATATTAACCATTTCAGTGTTAGGAAGCATTTTCCTACTTTAATATTGCTAACATTAGAAATTTTTGCTCAAATTTGGAAAGGACTCTAGGAATCAAAGTATTAATGAATATATCTACATTCCAACTATAAAATTCCTCCCTACACTGAATACAATCGTCTACTGATACCCAGAATAGCAGGAAGAAATGCATCCTGGAATACTGAGGGACCTTGGAGACCCTATAGTAACAGAGATCAGCCAACCTTAGCCAACTGGTGCCACTGGGGATATTTTCCCTTCCTGACACTCAAATATCTCTGTGTCCATAATAAACATTCGGGAATACTGTTACAGGATATACAGTATCTGGATATGTATTCTACATGAACACAAAATATTACATAACCTCTTTCTTTGGTAAAAGGGTACATCACACAGTCAGGAGTGCGAGCTAGTGGGAGTCTAACAGCAGTCACTAGGAGTCGCTAGAATCACTAGGAGTCATAGATTTTCACCGCGAGCGAGTGGGAGTCTAACAGAAGTCGCTATGAGCCGCTAGAGTCACTATAAGTCATCGATTTTCACCGCGAATAGGCTCGCGAGTCCGAATTGTCCCCTACTCCTACTGAGTCTACCTCGCACTCCTGACTGTGTCATGTACCCTTTAACTGAGGGACCTATATGGTGTCCAAAGGAAGGGATGACCTCTCTCTCTCTTACTACAGGATATCTAGAGAAGGCTAGATCCTCCTTTCATTATTTAGATACTCTGCGAACATAGAATTTTTAATTTTAATTGAAATATTATACATAATTTAAGGGTTGTTTTTCTGGATCTCCCTTCTCCCAAATTATAGTCTGTTAATTCTAGGTTGGGCAGAAATCGTAACCTCTAACCTCTCACAACTCAAAGAGGACTACAGGTATAGTAATCGAGCTAATATCTCTACCACATAGGAAGACTTGGCTAGGGAATATGTGTATAAATTGACAGCTCATTTGCTCTAGCCTTTTTTGAGTTACAGAGGTTAGAGGTTACGATTTCTGCCCAACCTAGAATGAACAGACTATAGTGTTTAGACCCTCTGTGATTCAGAACGCGATTCTCGTGGTTTATAGCATATTATAACCTTGAAATACCCCAGATGCACCATGAACATATAAATTAGTAGCCCCAAACCTCTTTAGTTTTCTTTCAATGTTGGTTAAAAGAAAACCATATTTAGAGGACTATTTTCATTACATTTTCCTAAATGCATATCAATTATATTTTTTCACCAACAAACTTCACTTATAAACTCAATTAATTAATTCAACAAATACATGTGGCACTCCAAGGACTCGAACCTAGGACACTCACATCGAAATTCCGCGCACTATGCATTACTCTATCAAGACAGTTATACCAGTCTTGCTAAGGCAGCCTCCCAGAAGCTGGGTGTGCTCAACCGCCTCAAGGGGTTCTTTACTCCTGCGCAGCTTCTTGCTCTGTACAGGGGCACAGTGCGTCCTTGTATTGAGTATTGTTCACATGTGTGGGGAGGATCCTCTAACACCGCACTCCTAGACTAAGTAGAAAAGAAAGCCTTTTGTATCATTAATTCCTGTTCACTCACCAACTCTCTGCAATCTCTCTCTCTTCGCCGCAATGTTGCATCTCTCTCACTATTCTATTGCTACTACAATAATCAGTGTTCCTCAGAGCTCTCCCAGTGTATACCTACTCCTCTACGTAGGGTACGTGGTACCCGTCTTGCAACACAATCCCACCCCTACTCTGTGCAACTCTCCAACCCAAGATTGAAACTTTACTCTGTCTTTCTTCTATTCAAAAGCTGAGCTCTGGAACTCTCTCCCAGAATCAGTCTTTCCCTCTTCCTATGACTTAAATTGCTTCAAACTCCGTGTGTCCCGGCATTTTGGCTCGAACGTCCCTTGATTTTGGCCCTGTCACTCTTTCAACTATGGGGGAGGCACTCACTACAGGCAGTTTTGCCTTTTGTCTCCCTCACTCACATAGAACAAAATATATACAGAGAGAGAGAGAGAGAGAGAGAGAGAGAGAGAGAGAGAGAGAGAGAGAGACAGAAGTGATCATGATAATTGGATAGAACATAAACTAGGGTATACTTTAAGGGGAGGTTTTTAGTTTGTTCCCTAGACCTCCATCAAGCTTAAAATTACACCCCCTAGGCTCCCTTTCCAGATAAATTTGTAAATTTTTCGGTAGAAAAATTTCCCGGCCAAAGGCCGGTTCCTCTTAAATTACAGGCTCGCTATCGCTCGCCAGGAAAAAATTGACACCTAAATGGGACGAAAGGTCTTAAAATGGGGCAACATTCTTACAATCGCCAAACTAATGGAGCGAACATCTTAAAATCTCAAAAGCAATGGGGCTAAACATGAGGGAGAAAGGGGTCCAGAAAATAATCCCTCAAGTAGAAATCTCCCCTTAAGTGCCAAGAAGTATAATTGGAGGCGTAAACAATATAAAATGTTTTATATAGCAATACGCAGAAACGCACTTAACAAAATGAACCAATTATTGTATGTTAATTTGGCTAAATGTACTGTACCAATCAATCAACCACACACACACACACGATGACACACATGTACAGTACACACGCAGACATATACAGGAGAGTAAGATACACACACACACACACAATTACGGCAAAAACGGTGGAGTGGTCTTACTATCGAGCTAGTAACTTGGTCCAGGGTACGAATCCCATGTTTCATTACTTTGAGATTATTTGTGGTGTTGTACCTCGCTTCAGTACAAGGGACTGGAGTTCTCGAAAAGGGGATCCAGTCCTGACGCTATGCTTGACTTACAGTGTGCTGGCTTAATAATCCAGAATGGTTAATTGCCTCTGAAGTCCTATTTTAACTAAAGCCGGTATCACACGAGTGTTTTTATACTCAACATTCGATGATCAAAAATTTTCTGGCAACATTTCTAGACTATTTTGCAATGGTATAGGAATTTAGACTGTTGGTAAATGAACTTAGGTAACCGAAATATTGTAAATGTTGACCTCATAAGCTGCCAGACCAGTGTTGAGGGTAATTGTTGAGTGAAAAAGCGCTCGTGTGATACCGGCTTAACTAACTAAGCTTCAGTACATTACCAAAAACCCCACCAATACCACGCAAAACATCTCCTTCTCTGTTTACTATTCTGTAGCTGTGCATTAATAGTTTTATTTTCAAAATATGCATTGACTCTCTCTCTCTCTCTCTCTCTCTTCGGCCCATTACTTTGGCGATTTTACGACCTTTCACCCCATTTCTTTGTCAATATTAGGACCTTTTGTGCAATTTATGTGTCGATTTTCGCTCGCCTCAATTTTTGAAGGAACCGGCTTTGGGCTGGGACATTTTTCTACCGAAAAATGTACAAACTTATCTCAAAGAAGGGTCTAGGGCAGGGGTTCTTAACCTGGGGTCCATGGACAGGCTTCAGGGGGTCCGTGAAGGGCCGCTAAAAATCTGTATTGGGCGTGAAGCGATCAGGTGTTAATACCGACTTGAGACGGTAACTGTGAGTGAGTTACTCAATCAGACTCAGTCCTACAGAAGCTCACAATTAGTGAAGGTGTGTTTGTGTAAACTACTGTAAAGTGACTCATAGAATTGTTTGCTTGCTTTTTCAACATAGAATCCACCAGCAAATAAATTACACAACCGTCATATGGCAAGAGTCATAATTTAGTGATAATATAATTTTCTTCAGTCTTGCTCAGGCGGATAGGGAGAGCACGCCATTGTGGGTCTACTGTATAAGAGGCCCTCCTAGTCCCTTATAAATATGATAATAGAGTGTATAAGCGGTATACGCGTGCATATCTATTGGATTTATGCATCACATATATTTTTTTATATTTTATACTTACCGCTAACCGTTTCACCCCAATGTCGCCGAAATGCCTACCTAGCTATAGATAGCTGTTCATCACAATATCTTTCTACACGCCGCAATGTTGCATCTCTTTCACTCAACTATCGCTATTACAACAATCAATGATCTTCAAAGCTCTATCAGTGCATATCCCCTTCCTTGCGGAGAGTATAATTAGGCACCCGTCTTTCAACACAGTCCCACTCCTATTCTGTCCAGCTCTTCAACCAAAGAATTGGCAAATTTTCTCAGTCTTCTACTCAACAAGTGAACTCTGGAACTCTCTCCCTCAATCAAAATGTCCTTCATCCTATGACTTAAACTGCTATAAACTTCGTGTGTACAGGTATTTTGACCCCAACGTCCCTTGAATTCGGCCCTGTCACTCCTTCGGCTTTGGGAGAGACACTCGTTACAGGCAACCTGCCTTTGTCTCATTTCATACACATAACAAAAAAATATGTGGAAAACAAATAAAAATACTAATTTTGCACAGTATTTGGTCCCTCATACTTTCCTTTTTGACTGCCTTCAGGAAGCAGGAAATGCTATTTAAGGCTCTCTAAATGTTCTCATTTAGTGGGCGGGGGGGGGGTGCATGCCCCCGGACCCACCTAGAGATCACAGCTTCGGCGCTCAGTCGCGCAATAATGATAACGGATTGGGGAAATTTGGCTCCCTACCGTATAAATCCTGCTCGACAGCCTGTCGTGAAAGCAGAGCTGTACTACATGTTGGAAAAGGGTCTGAGGGATAAGGGATATCGTGAGTGGTCGTTGTCAGTAACTTAGCAACCTGAGTTAAGTGGCAAGATCCGTGTGTTTGTGTTGATTGCAAGAGTGTTGGTGCATCATCCCTGACAGACGCCTATACCTTATCTAGAGTTGACGACCCCATAGACCGCATCGGGGCTGCCTCGTTTATCACTAAGGTAGAAATAGTGAAAGGTTATTGGCAGGTCCCATTGCCGGAAAGAGCGAAGAGAAGTGATAGTCTTGTGATAGACTGGGCAGTTTATCAGTGTCAGGTGTTGTTATGCTGCCGGAACACAAGTTGGATGTGTGGCTTGTTAAGGGCACTGATAATGTTCTGGCTGATTGTTTGTCACGGGAGGGTATGTCTTAAGGAGCACCCTCGCCGTTCAGTCAGTGTTTGTTTGAGAGTGGAGAAAAATTAGGCTTGCCCCTGTAGTGCAAAGCCGCCAAAAACACTATTAAAACTAATACAAGAACCTCACATAAAAACTCTTTCTTTTGATAGTATATAAGTGCAGTATGTTACAGCAAGAATCTAAGACATTCTGAGTTTTTGTCTTAGTAGGCTAGGCTTGTTGAAGCTTGCTCGTTGAGCGTAATATTGTTAAGTGATACTATTCTTTTGGGGAAGTGTTGTGTAGATTTTGTTTATATAATGAAGTATTTTATGTTGTGATTGTGCCTTGTTTTCACAACTTGGGGGAGTAGCTGGGTGAGGCGGGGTTTATGAGCATTCTGTCTGGTCAGATGTGGCGTTTACCTGAGGTTAAAACGTCCCACATCTTGGGCGGGGTGTTACGCTGGCCAGCTTGCCAGAATGTGCTCGTACTCGCTAGCGCTCGCCAGGGCAGTGAAATGGGCTATAATAATCGTAGAACGATGTTCTTTCTTTCTTAGTATTCATGTTGTCACAGCCAGATTAGTGGTGGTCTTTATTCTTGTCTGTGACACTTGGAAGTATTTTATATCAGTGATAGAGTATAAGATATGTAGTGTGAAGTTAAGGAGAGAGAGAACGAAGGAGGCAGCGTGGTGGTATTATGTGCGTGTGTATGTACGAGTGCCTTCCTCGCTCGGGCGGGGGTTCCCACACTCTTGATTGGCCGGCGGGCCTGGCGCGTCATATGTCGCTTGCTCTTCATGACGTAGTGGTCTGTGATTGGGTGCCGCTGTCCTAGTGTTGGTGCTGGGGGGCTCCTACTCGCGTGTCTCCTTAGAGTTTGGCATGGTGGCCTTGGTCCTAGACGTCCCTTGCAATCTGTCCCCAATCTATCCCCCTGTACTACTGTTTCTCTCTCTGAACTTCTTCTTTTCCATTACTTCTCATCTTTAATCAATTACTTATCCCTTCTGGTTCTGCATACGACTTCCATAGTCGGCCAATCGTATTACCAGCACCAGTTCTCACATATATGTTTTGCACTAGCTTTAGGGATTATTAGTCAGAGTCACAGGAGTCATATTATCATTGGGTGCTTCTAATTATTGAGTTGTTCTTTGTTACTATTTAATGCTAGACAGTGGAGGGTATCTTTAGTCATTGTCTGAGTTATGTACATGGCAAGTCAGAGCCTGTACGACTTCGACGGAGCTAGGTGCCTGTAACCCTTGTGCATATTTTTCCTTTGCGAGTGTAGCAGTATACAAGCGAAGGGCTTTTGCCTACACTTACTTGTATGCTTGCTACCTCATTTTTGTTGACCTTTGTGGAGCACCAGGGTAAGACCAGATACTTGAGATCTGGACTTACCAAGAGAGCCTCCTAGTCACTTAACGTAACATAAGGGAAATCTGTTCAAGGGGAGACAGTAGGCTACGAGCATGCTTGCGCTCTGCCTAGCCTCCTGGTACCTTTTATGCCGCTGCTAGACTTTATTAGTAATAAAGACAACATTGTGTTTATTAACTTTAACTGTGTATGCTTTAGGAATTATTCACGTATTATTTTAGCCTAGGTTGATGCTTGGTGCACAACCCAGTATGGCTGTTACTTTGGCTAAGGAAGTACTGTGTTGAGTGGCTATTATTAGTGCTGTCACAGAGTTGTTGCACTCACTTGTTTTATATATGTATCCTACTTATTGGTGTATTTAAGATACACGCATTGGTGACCTGCCCCTGCATTAGTTCTGTTCTATATTGACGAGCTTCTTAGAGCATCAGACGTTTTCAGAAGATTCCATATCTGTTTGCTGTAGGACTAGACTTTCAGTGTTTTCATAGAGCATTGACGAGTTTAGTGTTGAGTACAGACTCACACTAAAGTTAAGGTAAGCATATACTCCTTTATTAAATCTTGTTATAGTTTATTTAAGCATTGTTATTACTTGAGAGCATTTTATTAACGTAAAGTACTCCTGTTGTGAGTAGGCTTTGCCGTCACCGGAAAGCCTTTGTAGAAGTGCACTAAAACCCAGTTAATTGAACCCCGTTATCCAGTAGATTAACTCTGGAGGGTTTAAGTGTTTTGTTCACCAGCGTAATAGTTCGAGGGTTTGGAATTAGCGTACCGTAGTTGCAGATATAGCCTATCATCTAGTCCATTATTAAGTGCCCTTGTTTATTTCGTAGTGCCGGTCGTAACAAAATATAATAACACAAAACATATATATATATGTATATATATATTTTTTTTTGGGGGCGGGGGGAATTGACACCCTGTGTATGAGGCAATCAATTTTCAATACAATAAGTGTGTTCATTGCATGCAACATTTCGTATCTGTGTTTTTTCCTGGGAGGGGGTCCATAGGTTTCAATAGATTTTCAAAGGGGTCCGTGATTAAAAGAAGGTTAAGACCCCAGGTCTAGGGGGTGTTTTGTTAAGCTCGATGGAGGTCTAGCGAAGAAAATTAATAACTGAACAAATAGACAATATATATATATATATATATATATATATATATATATATATATAATATATCCCTATAAACAAGTTATGACGTGATTTGACAGTTTATTCTGATCATAAGTCGATTTTATACAGCTTAGCAAGGATCTGTGGGAATAAAAAGGGTAAAGACTATCGCAATTAACCCTCTACTTTCCAGAGGTCATTCCTAATCTAAAGAAATGTGTCTAATAATAGCCAGAAACTAAAAATTAAATGTGTAATAGTATCTTGAAAGGGTTAAGGGGGTGACCTGCTTTTGTTCTCTCCTTTTCTCTCTTTCTTTGGCTTTTATCCATTAGGCCCCATTCAGCCTACTGTTTTAATACGTTTATCCTCATCCAGGTGTCGATTTTTTCCTGGCGAGCGGTAGCGAGCCAACATAATAGCATTCAAAATTGTTTGACAGCAGACTAAATTTGTACATATTTCGATAGAAAAACGTCTCCGGCGAAGCCGGATTTCTTCATATAATGCAGACTCGCTATCGCTCGCCAGGAAGATATCGACACCTGGATGGGGATAAACGTCTTAAAACAGTAGGCTGAATGTGGCCGAATGGATACAAGCCAGAGAAAGAGAGAAAAGGAGAGAAAAAAAGCAGGTCAGCCCCCTTAATTAAATGCCATACCCTGTTCCAAATAGGTAGACCAGAAGTATTGAACCCTAACCTCTGTGTAACTCAAAAAGGGCTAGAGCAAATAGGCTGTATATTTCCCCACACCTATTCCCTGGCTAGCCCTTCCCAAATGGTGGAAATATGTCTTCGATTACTCTAGTCATATGTGAGTTATAGAGGATGATGGTTAAGGGAGCCCACCTCGTTTTGTTTTCTCTTTCTCTCCCTCTCTCTTTGGCTTGTATCCATTCGGCCCCATTCAGCCTACGGTTTAAGACGTTTACCCCAATCCAGGAGTCAATATTTTCCTGGCGAGCGGTAGCGAGCCAGCATATATATATTTTTTGTTTTGACATCAAGCTAAATTTGTAATTTTTCGATAGAAAAATTTCTTTGGGGAAGCCGGATTTCTCCATACAATGCTGGCTCGCTATCGCTCGCCAGGAAGAAATCGACACCTGGATGGGGATAAACATCTTAAAACAGTTGGCTGAATGGGGCCGAATGGATACAATCCATGGAAAGAGAGAAAAGGAGAGAAAAATAAAAAAAAGCCGGTGACCCTCCTTAAGAGTTTTGGCCTACTTATTTGGAACAGGGTATAGCTGGTACAGTCGCACTAATAAGTCACCAATGATGTCTTGATCAATAATTGGTATCAGCAATAGCTAAGCTTCATTTCGTCATATCGAGTGAAATATACAAACATGTTCCTACACTTACCCACCCTATTCAACATCTGACAGACATTAATACAGCACAGAGCGAGCCAAACGTAATGACAGCTAAGACATGACTTATTAGCGCGACCGTACAAGGAAGCTCTGCTACGATCCTCCCTCTTTTCACTAAATTTGTTTGGAAGCTTTAAAAACGTTTCACCCCATTAGCTTGGCGATTATCAGACACTTCACTCCATGCAGGTATCGATTTATTCTTGGCGATCGATAAGCCTGTAGTTTGTCTACCGAAAAATGTACAAATTTAACAAGGGAGTAAGGGTGGCGTTTGTTTGAGTTTGAAGGGGGTTTTGGGAGGGCCTCTTTGTAGCCTCGGGGTGGTAAATTAACCCCTTCTGTACCGGCGACGTCTTTTTCTCTTTATTCTGGCTACTATTAGATGATTGTATTCAGTTTAAAAAGGACCTCCAGAAATTAACAGGCTTCGAACTATCTCATTTAAACCCTTTTGACTACCACAGGTCCTTCTTAAGCTGCGCAAAATCGTCTAAATATAGCAAGAATAAAGTTAAAAAGACGTTGTCGGTACAGAAGGTGTTAAAAATACAATGCACGAAAATGACAACAATAAAGACCCTCAATTATAACTAAACCCAATACCATAATAAATCCCAACACGTAGGATGAGATAGTGTTGACCGGCGACAAAGTAGACTAAATAAGGATATTCCTGGACAACTAAAGTGTCGGGAATAGTGTGATGATCCCGACAGTTTTGAGTCCAATTGGGTATTTGAATTTGGCGGTATTGTATAGCAAGTACGATTTCGGCTAGTTCTTTATGTACTGTAGTTTATTATTAAGTGTAGGTTAAATATTTACTGTAATGCATACATATTTACATCAGCTCTAGATGTATCATGAAACCAAATCATAGGTTATAATTATTATGAGCCGGCAGTCATTATGTAACTTCGCCAAGCGATAAGACGCCAGCAGTCAGTCTCTCAAAAACCACCATAAGATCAACAGCTCCCTCCCGGCTTTGACTCAACCCATAGTTCACCATGTGCTACCAATATTAATCTATATCAACAGTCCTACATCACCAGTCTTCTGAGCTAAGTTCATTGTATCGATATTGTATTATGTGAACATTTCTACATGTCATGCAAATTAATTAGCCGAGTGTCTACGAAGACTGGATTCCACCCATTGAATTCTTGGTAATTATTATATAACTATTTGTTGGGATTATTTCACGTACCAGTGAGTTAGAATATTAACCTATCTATTAAATTCCCTACATAAAGAGATGAAACATGTCAGGTGTTCACAATGATTATATACTGTGTTCTTAAGTTTGTGGGTAGTTTATTCGTGTTTCGAAGTGTTTATTACTGATTTAACGCTACACACTTTTAATCGACGTCAAAATGTAAGTAGAATTAGTCAAATAACAGCTTTTTTGTAAGTACATTTTGATTCTGATAAAGTGTATTAATCATTTGATGAGTTAACGCTAAGTTGCCAGACCAGTGTTGCCGATAACAGTTGAATGAATAAACAGTCATGTGACACCAGCTTACTTCATGCTGGCAATCACTGGATATTGGCCACGAAGTTGAGACGGGTTAGACAGTCACAAGTTAGAGCTCACTGGTGCCACACCTCCACTCTCACTCTCTCTCACTCTCTCCAGTTGAAGGAACTTATTACCATCAATATTCCATAGACTTCTCCGGACCACCATGGCCATTCCCATGCTGCCAGTACTTCATAATGGAGTAACCAAGGTAGTTCATATGCTACCTGGACTAGGAAAGGCACTGGTGATGGCTTTACGTGACCAACTATCCACACCAGGTTCTAAGTTACTGGTGTTCCAAAATGGACTTGCCAGAGCAGTTCCCAAGTTACCGGTACTGACAACTGGTCTAGGTCGCTTCATCTGGACATTATTGATAGCTCTTGTGGTCCTACTGGCATCACTGGAAGTTGAGGGATCTCGAGGAGAAATGTGGTACCCTGTCCAAGTTTCCCAGGCTAAAGTTGAGTACAGTGTAGCTATCGTAGAGAACCGTGAGGTCCCCGCGGGTGCCAGCTTGGACATCTACTGCTCCTCCACCTGCACCCGCCTGTCCTGGTGCTGGCTGTGGTGTGAAGCTCCTGCCCCCGCCATGACAACCTGTGTCCTCTCCGACATCATCGTCATGCCCAGCTACTTGGAGACTGATAACACGGATGCCATCGCCTGCCACACCAACCAGACCAAGGACCTCGCTGCCTACGCCACCATCACTGGAGGGAGCCCTTATTATTCCCGGAACTTAGAGTCCCTGGTCAATGGGATACACTACTGGGACTTTCAAGAAACCTACATGAGCACCCAAGCCTCCAGCCAGAAATGGTTTCTCTTAGATTTCGGGCAAGAAGTGGACATTGAGCGAGTTGTCATCTTTACGGCTAAGGGCTACGCCACGGTGCGCTTCCTCGACGTTGTAGTGCGAACGGGAAGCCACCCTGCGACTTCCTTTGATGGACTCACCTCCTTTTACGCCGTGTTTGCCAAGTACCCCGGACCAGGATCTAACCAAGAGGTGGTGACCTTAGAGTCTCACACACCAGTGTCTGCCAGGTTCCTCTCTGTCCAGAAGATGTCCGGGTTTGATGGATTCCAAGTTGCTCATATTGAAGTTTACTGAAGTGGTTATATGGTATAGTGGACATTTGTAATAATCTCAATATTAATCATTTCAGTGTCAGGAAGCATTTTCCTACTTTAATATTGCTAACATTAGAAATTTTTGCTCAAATTTGGAAAGGACTCTAGGAATCAAAGTATTAATGAATATATCTACATTCCAACTATAAAATTCCTCCCTACACTGAATACAATCGTCTACTGATACCCAGAATAGCAGGAAGAAATGCATCCTGGAATACTGAGGGACCTTGGAGACCCTATAGTAACAGAGATCAGCCAACCTTAGCCAACTGGTGCCACTGGGGATATTTTCCCTTCCTGACACTCAAATATCTCTGTGTCCATAATAAACATTCGGGAATACTGTTACAGGATATACAGTATCTGGATATGTATTCTACATGAACACAAAATATTACATAACCTCTTTCTTTGGTAAAAGGGTACATCACACAGTCAGGAGTGCGAGCTAGTGGGAGTCTAACAGCAGTCACTAGGAGTCGCTAGAATCACTAGGAGTCATAGATTTTCACCGCGAGCGAGTGGGAGTCTAACAGAAGTCGCTATGAGCCGCTAGACTCCTAGAGTCACTATAAGTCATCGATTTTCACCGCGAATAGGCTCGCGAGTCCGAATTGTCCCCTACTCCTACTGAGTCTACCTCGCACTCCTGACTGTGTCATGTACCCTTTAACTGAGGGACCTATATGGTGTCCAAAGGAAGGGATGACCTCTCTCTCTCTCTTACTACAGGATATCTAGAGAAGGCTAGATCCTCCTTTCATTATTTAGATACTCTGCGAACATAGAATTTTTAATTTTAATTGAAATATTATACATAATTTAAGGGTTGTTTTTCTGGATCTCCCTTCTCCCAAATTATAGTCTGTTAATTCTAGGTTGGGCAGAAATCGTAACCTCTAACCTCTCACAACTCAAAGAGGACTACAGGTATAGTAATCGAGCTAATATCTCTACCACATAGGAAGACTTGGCTAGGGAATATGTGTATAAATTGACAGCTCATTTGCTATAGCCTTTTTTGAGTTACAGATGTTAGAGGTTACGATGTCTGCCCAACCTAGAATGAACAGACTATAGTGTTTAGACCCTCTGTGATTCAGAACGCGATTCTCGTGGTTTATAGCATATTATAACCTTGAAATACCCCAGATGCACCATGAACATATAAATTAGTAGCCCCAAACCTCTTTAGTTTTCTTTCAATGTTGGTTAAAAGAAAACCATATTTAGAGGACTATTTTCATTACATTTTCCTAAATGCATATAAATTATATTTTTTCACCAATAAACTTCACTTATAAACTCAATTAATTAATTCAACAAATACATGTGGCACTCCAAGGACTCGAACCTAGGACACTCACATCGAAATTCCGCGCACTATGCATTACTCTATCAAGACAGTTATACCAGTCTTGCTAAGGCAGCCTCCCAGAAGCTGGGTGTGCTCAACCGCCTCAAGGGGTTCTTTACTCCTGCGCAGCTTCTTGCTCTGTACAGGGGCACAGTGCGTCCTTGTATTGAGTATTGTTCACATGTGTGGGGAGGATCCTCTAACACC
Organism: Paralithodes platypus; assembly: GCA_032716605.1. Taxonomy (NCBI): domain Eukaryota; kingdom Metazoa; phylum Arthropoda; class Malacostraca; order Decapoda; family Lithodidae; genus Paralithodes; species Paralithodes platypus. The sequence goes on along the minus strand of CM064483.1, from coordinate 44,656,290 downwards.
GCACTCCTAGACTAAGTAGAAAAGAAAGCCTTTTGTATCATTAATTCCTGTTCACTCACCAACTCTCTGCAATCTCTCTCTCTTCGCCGCAATGTTGCATCTCTCTCACTATTATATTGCTACTACAATAATCAGTGTTCCTCAGAGCTCTCCCAGTGTATACCTACTCCTCTACGTAGGGTACGTGGTACCAACCCGTCTTGCAACACAATCCCACCCCTACTCTGTGCAACTCTCCAACCCAAGATTGAAACTTTACTCTGTCTTTCTTCTATTCAAAAGCTGAGCTCTGGAACTCTCTCCCAGAATCAGTCTTTCCCTCTTCCTATGACTTAAATTGCTTCAAACTCCGTGTGTCCCGGCATTTTGGCTCGAACGTCCCTTGATTTTGGCCCTGTCACTCTTTCAACTATGGGGGAGGCACTCACTACAGGCAGTTTTGCCTTTTGTCTCCCTCACTCACATAGAACAAAATATATACAGAGAGAGAGAGAGAGAGAGAGAGAGAGAGAGAGAGAGAGAGAGAGACAGAAGTGATCATGATAATTGGATAGAACATAAACTAGGGTATACTTTAAGGGGAGGTTTTTAGTTTGTTCCCTAGACCTCCATCAAGCTTAAAATTACACCCCCTAGGCTCCCTTTCCAGATAAATTTGTAAATTTTTCGGTAGAAAAATTTCCCGGCCAAAGGCCGGTTCCTCTTAAATTACAGGCTCGCTATCGCTCGCCAGGAAAAAATTGACACCTAAATGGGACGAAAGGTCTTAAAATGGGGCAAAATTCTTACAATCGCCAAGCTAATGGAGCGAACATCTTAAAATCTCAAAAGCAATGGGGCTAAACATGAGGGAGAAAGGGGTCCAGAAAATAATCCCTCAAGTAGAAATCTCCCCTTAACCTCTCCGCGGCGCACAGGGGGTTTTCTACAGGGTAAGACTGTGCGCACCTATGATGATTTTGGGACCTATTGCCAATTTCGATAAAAAGTACATCATCGTGTAGGGAATGTTTGCGTGCATCGGCCCATATATATTTGACCCCCCAAAAAATGTCTGGGGGGGGTAGGGGAACGGTCCGTAGTTGAAAAATGTGGAGCGAATGGCACCGCGCGGCTAGATTGTCATCGAGCGGCGAGATTTCCCTGCCGAATATTTACGCGCGCAGGGGATAGAAGGAGAGGGAGGAGGGGGTGGGTTACCGCGTATTATCACGTATATCTCCTTTTTCGAGCCCTTTTAGGCTATTTAGAGTATGTATACGTGTGTAGGGCACCCATATAACAATGAATATGCCTCATAGTGACCAAAAATTGCAATATATAAGGGAATTATAAGAGAATATTTAGGCGGGAATGAAGATGTGTTGGAGGTTTGGCGGCAATTTATGAGCTGAGAGTGTGGTTTACGCCATACATATCACGTATATCTTGTACGTAGAGCACTGTCACGCTATAATACAGACTTGTACGTATGTATACGTGCCATATATCAAAATATATACCGCATATAAACCAATTCATGCGATATTTACGCACATTATCAATGAGTTTCTATGCGTGAACCAAGGTGTGAGTGAGTTGTGGTGGGAATGAAAGGGGGAGAGGGTGTGTTACGCCATAAATATCACGTCAATCTTGTATTTAGAGCACTCTCATGCTATAATAAAGACGTGTACATATGTAGGCGTCCCATATAACAAGGAATATACCGCATATAGCCCAATTGATGCGATATTTACGCAAATTGTGAATGTGTTTCTAGCAGACGGAAGCCTGAAAGGGGGGGTTGGGGGTGGGTGGGTGGGTGGGAGGGAGGCATGCAGGGGTGCAGTGAGTGAGTGAGTCGTGGAGAGATGGAAGTCAGGCAGATCTCTAGATAGATAACCAGCTTAGTGATAATTGTGGAGGCGCCCCAGGCGTATTGATGTTTGGTATTTTGACCCTTATGTCTACCAGATGGCTGGTGTTCGTTGCCATCAACAGGTCTACAATAACATGAGTCAGGAATGGAGAGAGAGAGAGAGAGAGAGAGAGAGAGAGAGAGAGAGAGAGAGAAACTGAGACATGCGTATGTCGTACATCTAAATGGACTTCAGAATTGCATTTTTATGCAAGCAGACATTGCATTTTAGACACATGTGAAGTACCACAGAAACATGTAGGCCATTGACTGTAAATAAAGTACTATATTTATAGACCACCAGCGACGGTGCTGAGTCAACACAGGCAGATTGCCTGTTGTGATAGAGGGCTAAATATAGACTGGTGTCTCCTTACACCTGCGAAAGGGTAGATTGCCACCAGAGAAACGTTTACTTATTTATTTCGAAGTAATATGCAATCTAAATGTATATTCGAGACCTACTGCAATTATTTGTATGACAGTCATGACTATGTATAATCCAATATACGCGCGTAGGCGAGACATAAGAAAGCTGGTTGAGCAATTTTCGACACCCACACAGTTATTATTCATTTTTATTTACAATATTATACAATACAAATGTATTTGTGAAGAGTATTTTATCCATTATTGTATTTATACCAATTTTGTTCCCAGACAGAGCTGCTGTAGCTGGAGAATCAAGGAGCGGCAAGGGTCACCTCGTGACCGCCTGACCGTGTGAAAATGAGTGGAGTCACACTGAGAGGGGCAATTTTGCTGAGTGTTTGGGCAATTTTTGACAGAATAAAGTTATATAATTACTAATTCTTGACAGAGACAAACTATTATAAACCTTGGCATGATATAATTGATAATCCCATCAATTTACAAACGTAAATTGGTGGGATAATTCATTTTTTTTTTGTATATTGTCATTTCGATTGTACACACGAAGTTTTGAGTGATATTTGGTATGAGCTCCTGTGGCATGGTTGGTAAGGTCGCGGACTGGAAAACTCAAAGTGTCGTAGGGTAGTGGGATCGAATCCAGGAGGGGGTTATGGGGAAGGTTTTATATTGTCTAGAAAAATTTTTATAAATTTTTTTTTTTACAAGATCATGCCATTGTATTCAAACAATATGAAATATTCATAGAATATATCATATTGTAAGAATACAATGACATGACCTTGTTTTCTTTTTTTCTTTTTTTATTGTTTTATTTTATTATCATAGTAGGTTTGACATGATTTATTGAAACATATTTATTTTTGTACAATTCATTTGAGGTAAGAAAATAATTATATACACATTACTTAGGCTAATAACAAACATATATATTGATATACTAAAAAAATAAGGCATATTACATGTAAATCTTTGAAACTTATAAACTAAATAATAAAATACATAGTTTTATAATGTAAAAGCTATATCACAGGGACATCTTTGGAACTTATACATTATATAATATATATGTTACATTATGAGGTAGCGTGATCAATTAGGTCAGGTCAGGTAAGGTAGGGCGCGAGTCCAGGGCAGGGCAGGGCAGGGCAGGAGGCGAGTCCAGGGCAGGGCACGGGGCGAGTCCAGGGCAGGCGAGGGCAGGGCAGGGGCCGACACTCAGTAGTTCTTGAAGGTGTGGTAGTCCCTGAAGCAGTCACCCAGGCAGAGTGCAACTTTGCACTCGGCGCACATTGAGGTGACTCTTTTGGTCACATGGGGTTTCCTCACACTGGAGCTGCAGACGGTGCACTGCACCTGCCTGTGACGAGTGCCAATCAGCTCGGTGTTGGTTGTGTAGTGTCTTTCGACACCCAGCTGGATGCGGTCAGGAACGTGATCCCCACGCCATGCCGTACGTCTGTGAGTGGTGGTGGCATACTTCTCCAGGAGTTGGTAGGAGACGTTGTACACGAACTCCCGGAATTTCAGCTTCTGGTTTGGGGCCATATCCTTCTTCACCAACCACAAGTTGTAGGCGTTCAGCATCGTTATGTCAACTAGGTGGAGGAAGAGCTTGTGATACCACTTCACAGTCTTCCTCAGACACTCAACACCTGACAGCTGACAGTCAGACTTGTCCACCAGGCGCATGTTTTTGGTGTAGTCCACTACCATGTCGGGCTTGTAGATTGTCTTCCTGGTTCGGTAGTGGATTTTGCCAGAATCCACCTGGGCACCTGTGTGGACGGTGGAAAGCAGGTGGACGTCTCGCTTATCCTTCCACTTCAGGGCTATCAGTTTCCCACACTTCTCGAGCTGCTTGTATTTCTGCCCCTTTCGTCGCCTTCTTCGCACATGCCTCTCGCGGTGTTCCTTGGCCAGGTCGTCTTCTGAAGGTGTGTCACTGGAGGAGGCATCTGTGAGAGGAATGACATCACCTGTGAACTTTGGCATAAACTTTCTTGTCTTTCTGACAGTCCCACATGACCCCGTTTGGTTGTCATAAAGAAACTGGCAGAGAGCAGGAGAAGTATACCAGTTGTCAGTGTAGATGATGTGGCCTTTGCCCAGGTAAGGTGCCAACATTTTCCTGACGATGGCACCTGACATGCCCATGGGGTCATTGGCAGCGGCTTTCGGTATGTCAATGTCAGTGCCTGTATACACGATCATGTCAAGCACTATTCCAGTTTCACAGTCGCACAACACGAAGAGCTTGATTCCGAACCTATGCCTCTTCAAGGGGATATACTGCTTGAAAACAAGACGTCCTTTGAAGAGCACGAGCGACTCATCAATCACCAAATTGAGGAAGGGGTAAAAGTATTTCCTATACCTCTCCAACAACATGGTGAACACATCCCGAACTTTCCATATCCTGTCAATCCTGTTAGGATTTTCGTTGTCTGCAAAGTGCATAAATCTTAGCAGCAACAAAAATCTGTCACGAGTCATGAACTTATTGAAAGTTGGGGTGGCGATGAGAGGGTCGTGCTTCCAGTAGTGTTGCAACACATGCTTCTTGATCAGAGGCATGAGGAACAACAAGGCAAAGAACGTCAGAAATTCTGCCACAGTCGTATCCACCCAGCCTCGTATTCTCGCTTTTGGAGAAAGGACGTCCAATCTGCCAAACACCCACCTGTAGTAGGCGTTTGTTTGGGCAACGATGTACGTCATTACCTCCATGTCGAAAAAAGCGAGGAAGAAGTCGCTTTCGTTCGCTTGATCATCACAGGGCCAGTTGTCAGTTGTTCCTGACGTCCCAGGATTGAACTGGGGCACGTCAGGTACAAAATTGACCCCGTCAGACCAATCGAACGAAGGCATGCCAGGGATCGGAATGTCGTCTGCGTCTTCTTCTGCGTCTGAAATATCGCTTCCATGGTCGCGATACAGCACTTCATCATCATTACCCTCCTCTTCACTCGACAGACGATGCCCTTCCTCGTTTTCGTCACCGACGTCGGACTCACTCCCACTGTCCACTCCCAAATCCCCCCACCCTTGGTCCCGTGCTAGGGCTTCGTCGTCGAAACCCGGGCTGCCAATGTCCTGCGAATCACCATCAAACAGCAGGGCGGCATACTTAGATGGTGTAAGATTTTTCCGGGTCACTTTGGCACGTGCGGGAGTCTTATGGACAGGGACAGCAGAGGTGGTGGCAGGGGCGGCGGCAGAGGTGGTGGCAGGGGCGGCGGCAGGGGCGGCGGCGGCGGCAGGGGCGGCGGCGGCAGGGGCAGCAGTGGTGCGTGGCCTTGATGGCAAGATGATGGTGGTGCCTGTCGCCCTTCTCTCTGTTCCTTGGGCAGGGGCGGCAGGGGCGGCAGGGGCAGCAGGGGCGGCAGGGGCGGCAGGGGCAGCAGGGCCGGCAGGGACACCAGGGCCAGCAGTCGCTTTCCCTCTCCCTTTCCCCTTCCCCTTCCCTGTTCCTTGGGCAGGGGCGGCAGGGGCGGCAGGGGCAGCAGGGGCGGCAGGGGCGGCAGGGGCGGCGGGGACACCAGGGCCAGCAGTCGCTTTCCCAGTCGCTTTCCCTCTCCCTTTCCCCTTCCCCTTCCCTGTTCCTTGGGCAGGGGCGGCAGGGGCGGCAGGGGCAGCAGGGGCGGCAGGGGCGGCAGGGGCGGCAGGGGCAGCAGGGGCAGCTGGGCCAGGGGCGGCTGGTGGTGGTGGTGGTGGTAGGGGCACTGTGGCTGGCGTACGGGTTCTCTTCCCTACGCCCGTGCCTTTAATTTTTCCTGCCCCCGCAGGTAATGCAGCCCTAGGGCGGCCTCCTGCGTCGCTGGTACCGGTGGCAGGGGTGGCAGGGGTGGCAGTGGTGGCAGTGGTGGTGGTAGTGGTTGTTGCAGTGGCCTGGGTCGTGGTGGCAGTGTCCCGAAAGACCAATGACCTCTGTGCCATTGCCCTGCTTGCACGTGTTTTACGTGCTTTTGGTGCTGGTGATTCGTCCTCTGAGCTGTAGGGCGTGTCGTACTGGTAGCTAGGGTCTTTGGCAGCCACCCTCTGCCTTCCACGGCGGCTAACACCACCAGAAGGAGGGCTGGTTGTGTCATCAGGGAGCGAGCGTGAGGGACGTGTAGGCTCCATGACTAGTGCGTGGTTACTGGCGCGGTGGTGCTTGCACGAGTGCGGGGCGAGCGTTTGGCGGGGTGGTATCGAGAGTTGACATGTAGTACAATACCCACACCAATTTTCAGCCGCCTGGCTATAAACGCGCGGTTTTGGTACGTGTTCAAAGTCTCTGCTCTTAAGAGTCTACCCGCAGTGCGCCGGGGGAACTCTTAAGAGTCTACCCGCAGCTCCCGGGTTAAGTTCCAAGAAGTATAATTGGAGGCGTAAACAATATAAAATGTTTTATATAGCAATACGCAGAAACGCACTTAACAAAATGAACCAATTATTGTATGTTAATTTGGCTAAATGTACTGTACCAATCAATCAACCACACACACACACACGATGACACACATGTACAGTACACACGCAGACATATACAGGAGAGTAAGATACACACACACACACACAATTACGGCAAAAACGGTGGAGTGGTCTTACTATCGAGCTAGTAACTTGGTCCAGGGTACGAATCCCATGTTTCATTACTTTGAGATTATTTGTGGTGTTGTACCTCGCTTCAGTACAAGGGACTGGAGTTCTCGAAAAGGGGATCCAGTCCTGACGCTATGCTTGACTTACAGTGTGCTGGCTTAATAATCCAGAATGGTTAATTGCCTCTGAAGTCCTATTTTAACTAAAGCCGGTATCACACGAGTGTTTTTATACTCAACATTCGATGATCAAAAAATTTCTGGCAACATTTCTAGACTATTTTGCAATGGTATAGGAATTTAGACTGTTGGTAAATGAACTTAGGTGACCGAAATATTGTAAATGTTGACCTCATAAGCTGCCAGACCAGTGTTGAGAGTAATTGTTGAGTGAAAAAGCGCTCGTGTGATACCGGCTTAACTAACTAAGCTTCAGTACATTACCAAAAACCCCACCAATACCACGCAAAACATCTCCTTCTCTGTTTACTATTCTGTAGCTGTGCATTAATAGTTTTATTTTCAAAATATGCATTGACACTCTCTCTCTCTCTCTCTCTCTTCGGCCCATTACTTTGGCGATTTTACGACCTTTCACCCCATTTCTTTGTCAATATTAGGACCTTTTGTGCAATTTATGTGTCGATTTTCGCTCGCCTCAATTTTTGAAGGAACCGGCTTTGGGCTGGGATATTTTTCTACCGAAAAATTTACAAACTTATCTCAAAGAAGGGTCTAGGGCAGGGGTTCTTAACCTGGGGTCCATGGACAGGCTTCAGGGGGTCCGTGAAGGGCCGCTAAAAATCTGTATTGGGCGTGAAGCGATCAGGTGTTAATACCGACTTGAGACGGTAACTGTGAGTGAGTTACTCAATCAGACTCAGTCCTACAGAAGCTCACAATTAGTGAAGGTGTGTTTGTGTAAACTACAGTAAAGTGACTCATAGAATTGTTTGCTTGCTTTTTCAACATAGAATCCACCAGCAAATAAATTACACAACCGTCATATGGCAAGAGTCATAATTTAGTGATAATATAATTTTCTTCAGTCTTGCTCAGGCGGATAGGGAGAGCACGCCATTGTGGGTCTACTGTATAAGAGGCCCTCCTAGTCCCTTATAAATATGATAATAGAGTGTATAAGCGGTATACGCGTGCATATCTATTGGATTTATGCATCACATATATTTGTTTTTATTTTATACTTACCGCTAACCGTTTCACCCCAATGTCGCCGAAATGCCTACCTAGCTATACATAGCTGTTCATCACAATATCTTTCTACACGCCGCAATGTTGCATCTCTTTCACTCAACTATCGCTATTACAACAATCAATGATTTTCAAAGCTCTATCAGTGCATATCCCCTTCCTTGCGGAGAGTATAATTAGGCACCCGTCTTTCAACACAGTCCCACTCCTATTCTGTCCAGCTCTTCAACCAAAGAATTGGCAAATTTTCTCAGTCTTCTACTCAACAAGTGAACTCTGGAACTCTCTCCCTCAATCAAAATGTCCTTCATCCTATGACTTAAACTGCTATAAACTTCGTGTGTACAGGTATTTTGACCCCAACGTCCCTTGAATTCGGCCCTGTCACTCCTTCGGCTTTGGGAGAGACACTCGTTACAGGCAACCTGCCTTTGTCTCATTTCATACACATAACAAAAAAATATGTGGAAAACAAATAAAAATACTAATTTTGCACAGTATTTGGTCCCTCATACTTTCCTTTTTGACTGCCTTCAGGAAGCAGGAAATGCTATTTAAGGCTCTCTAAATGTTCTCATTTAGTGGGCGGGGGGGGGGTGCATGCCCCCGGACCCACCTAGAGATCACAGCTTCGGCGCTCAGTCGCGCAACAATGATAACGGATTGGGGAAATTTGGCTCCCTACCGTATAAATCCTGCTCGACAGCCTGTCGTGAAAGCAGAGCTGTACTACATGTTGGAAAAGGGTCTGAGGGATAAGGGATATCGTGAGTGGTCGTTGTCAGTAACTTAGCAACCTGAGTTAAGTGGCAAGATCCGTGTGTTTGTGTTGATTGCAAGAGTGTTGGTGCATCATCCCTGACAGACGCCTATACCTTATCTAGAGTTGAAGACCCCATAGACCGCATCGGGGCTGCCTCGTTTATCACTAAGGTAGAAATAGTGAAAGGTTATTGGCAGGTCCCATTGCCGGAAAGAGCGAAGAGAAGTGCCAGTCTTGTGATAGACTGGGCAGTTTATCAGTGTCAGGTGTTGTTATGCTGCCGGAACACAAGTTGGATGTGTGGCTTGTTAAGGGCAATGATAATGTTCTGGCTGATTGTTTGTCACGGGAGGGTATGTCTTAAGGAGCACCCTCGCCGTTCAGTCAGTGTTTGGGGGGGGGGGGATGCATGCCCCCGGACCCACCTAGAGATCACAGCTTCGGCGCTCAGTCGCGCAATAATGATAACGGATTGGGGAAATTTGGCTCCCTACCGTATAAATCCTGCTCGACAGCCTGTCGTGAAAGCAGAGCTGTACTACATGTTGGAAAAGGGTCTGAGGGATAAGGGATATCGTGAGTGGTCGTTGTCAGTAACTTAGCAACCTGAGTTAAGTGGCAAGATCCGTGTGTTTGTGTTGATTGCAAGAGTGTTGGTGCATCATCCCTGACAGACGCCTATACCTTATCTAGAGTTGACGACCCCATAGACCGCATCGGGGCTGCCTCGTTTATCACTAAGGTAGAAATAGTGAAAGGTTATTGGCAGGTCCCATTGCCGGAAAGAGCGAAGAGAAGTGCCAGTCTTGTGATAGACTGGGCAGTTTATCAGTGTCAGGTGTTGTTATGCTGCCGGAACACAAGTTGGATGTGTGGCTTGTTAAGGGCAATGATAATGTTCTGGCTGATTGTTTGTCACGGGAGGGTATGTCTTAAGGAGCACCCTCGCCGTTCAGTCAGTGTTTGTTTGAGAGTGGAGAAAAATTAGGCTTGCCCCTGTAGTGCAAAGCCGCCAAAAACACTATTAAAACTAATACAAGAACCTCACATAAAAACTCTTTCTTTTGATAGTATATAAGTGCAGTATGTTACAGCAAGAATCTAAGACATTCTGAGTTTTTGTCTTAGTAGGCTAGGCTTGTTGAAGCTTGCTCGTTGAGCGTAATATTGTTAAGTGATACTATTCTTTTGGGGAAGTGTTGTGTAGATTTTGTTTATATAATGAAGTATTTTATGTTGTGATTGTGCCTTGTTTTCACAACTTGGGGGAGTAGCTGGGTGAGGCGGGGTTTATGAGCATTCTGTCTGGTCAGATGTGGCGTTTACCTGAGGTTAAAACGTCCCACATCTTGGGCGGGGTGTTACGCTGGCCAGCTTGCCAGAATGTGCTCGTACTCGCTAGCGCTCGCCAGGGCAGTGAAATGGGCTATAATAATCGTAGAACGATGTTCTTTCTTTCTTAGTATTCATGTTGTCACAGCCAGATTAGTGGTGGTCTTTATTCTTGTCTGTGACACTTGGAAGTATTTTATATCAGTGATAGAGTATAAGATATGTAGTGTGAAGTTAAGGAGAGAGAGAACGAAGGAGGCAGCGTGGTGGTATTATGTGCGTGTGTATGTACGTGTGCCTTCCTCGATGGGCGGGGGTTCGCACACTCTTGATTGGCCGGCGGGCCTGGCGCGTCATATGTCGCTTGCTCTTCATGACGTAGTGGTGTGTGATTGGGTGCCGCTGTCCTAGTGTTGGTGCTGGGGGGCTCCTACTCGCGTGTCTCCTTAGAGTTTGGCCTGGTGGCCTTGGTCCTAGACGTCCCTTGCAATCTGTCCCCAATCTAGCCTCCTGTACTACTGTTTCTCTCTCTGAACTTCTTCTTTTCCATTACTTCTCATCTTTATTCAATTACTTATCCCTTCTGGTTCTGCATACGACTTCCATAGTCGGCCAATCGTATTACCAGCACCAGTTCTCACATATATGTTTTGCACTAGCTTTAGGGATTATTAGTCAGAGTCACAGGAGTCATATCATTGGGTGCTTCTAATTATTGAGTTGTTCTTTGTTACTATTTAATGCTAGACAGTGGAGGGTATCTTTAGTCGTTGTCTGAGTTATGTACATGGCAAGTCAGAGCCTGTACGACTTCGACGGAGCTAGGTGCCTGTAACCCTTGTGCATATTTTTCCTTTGCGAGTGTAGCAGTATACAAGCGAAGGGCTTTTGCCTACACTTACTTGTATGCTTGCTACCTCATTTTTGTTGACCTTTGTGGAGCGCCAGGGTAAGACCAGATACTTGAGATCTGGACTTACCAAGAGAGCCTCCTAGTCACTTAATGTAACATAAGGGAAATCTGTTCAAGGGGAGACAGTAGGCTACGAGCATGCTTGCGCTCTGCCTAGCCTGCTGGTACCTTTTATGACGCTGCTAGACTTTATTAGTAATAAAGACATCATTGTGTTTATTAACTTTAACTGTGTATGCTTTAGGAATTATTCACGTATTATTTTAGCCTAGGTTGATGCTTGGTGCACAACCCAGTATGGCTGTTACTTTGGCTAAGGAAGTACTGTGTTGAGTAGCTATTATTAGTGCTGTCACAGAGTTGTTGCACTCACTTGTTTTATATATGTATACTACTTATTGGTGTATTTAAGATACACGCTTTGGTGACCTGCCCCTGCATTAGTTCTGTTCTATATTGACGAGCTTCTTAGAGCATCAGACGTTTTCAGAAGATTCCATATCTGTTTGCTGTAGGACTAGACTTTCAATGTTTTCATAGAGCATTGACGAGTTTAGTGTTGAGTACAGACTCACACTAAAGTTAAGGTAAGCATATACTCCTTTATTAAATCTTGTTATAGTTTATTTAAGCATTGTTATTACTTGAGAGCATTTTATTAACGTAAAGTACTCCTGTTGTGAGTAGGCTTTGCCGTCACCGGAAAGCCTTTGTAGAAGTGCACTAAAACCCAGTTAATTGATACCCCGTTATCCAGTAGATTAACTCTGGAGGGGTTAAGTGTTTTGTTCACCGACGTAATAGTTCGAGGGTTTGGAATTAGCGTACCGTAGTTGCAGATATAGCCTATCATCTAGTCCATTATTAAGTGCCCTTGTTTATTTCGTAGTGCCGGTCGTAACAAAATATTGTGACGCCTCCCGGCGTTAGCAGAATGGTTGCGTGGGGCATTGCAGCTCGCTAGCGCTCGCCAGGATGGGGGGATGGGTTACAGTTGTCCTAGAATGATCTGCTTTATTTAATTAGTGTCGTGTTGCCACAGACATTCTAGAAATGGTCTTTGTTTTGGTCTGTGACCGCGCCTTATATTTTATATTTGCTATAATATAAATGTTGCTTGTGTGGGAGGCGAGCGAGAGAGGGTGAGGGAGTACACCCGGCAGCGAGGTGAGCTATGACGCGGCTCGCTTGGGCGCTGACGGCGTTGGCGGCCGGGTGGTCAACTAGTCCCTTCCCGTCGCTGCCTCATGTTCTTTACCAGCTCAGAGCTTGCCTGACACGCGTATCGCCTACATCCTTTGCAATTCTGTCCCCCATACTCGCCACTTTGCATACTATTTCTCTCTCTCGACTTCTTCTTTCTCATTCTCTAATCTTTATTAAACTCAACATCCCTTCTGGTTTCAGCATAGACGTTCACCGTCGACCAGTCGTATTGTACGCGAAGCTCTCAGATATTTCCATGTATTAGGTTAAGGAGGTATTATGCTTTATTGAGGTTAGAGAGACGGACTTTTCCGTATGTGTCCTCTCTCGGGAAGGTTGTAGACCGGTATATGTCTCCCTGGCAAGGTGTTGAGTGATTCTGCTTGGTTATCTAAAGCTAGACTAGGGGTAAGGTTACTGTGTCGTCGTCTCCGATGTGTGCAGTGTTAGCTAAGCCCTGCACGACATCGACAGGTACTGTGGGAGCCTAAGTTGTCTTCGGGTGGGTTTACTTTGCGAGCACAGTGCTGTGGTGTGAGAGGGCCATAGCCTATCCCTCACAACATAGTGCTGCCTCTTTGCGTTGACTTCTGAGGGATCGCCAGGATAGAACTAGGTACTAGAGACCTAGATTTATCAAGAGAGCATCCCCGTCATATAACGTAGTCATCATTATACCACCTTCGGACAACGTTAGGCTACGAGCCGCATGCTCGCCCATTGTTGCCCTGCCTTGATACCCCAGCTAGACTTTATTAACTGGGCAGACACTGGTTAGAGATAAAGCCCCATTATTATATGTATGCAGCATTATTATTCACTGCACTTTTGAGCCGAGGTTGTTGTTGAGTTGCACAACCCTAGTAGGCTGTTGCGTTGTGTCACGAAGCATTTCTTTAGTTGTCGAGCAATACTACCTTTGCGCAGTCTTTATTATTCGCCTGCCTATTATTACTATATGTCCTAGTATTTATTGTGACCCGTATTCTGCATTATAATTGTTCAAGATTCTTTACGAACATCTTCCCAGCATCAGACTTATTTCAGAAGTTTCCAGTTGATGTTGCAGGACTAGCATTGCACTTTCTTTAATACAGGAGTGCCAGTTATTTGAGTATCTACCGTAACGTTAATTAATCACGTTAACTATCTTTTCTTTGTGTAACCTAATCGAGTAATCTTTTACTGTTTGAGAATAGGCTGTTTCATCGAGCGTCAGCCTAGTGTGTGTGCACCAGTTACCGAGTCATAGGATACCTCGTTGTCCAGGCACGACTCAGGGCGGTAATGGTGTTTTGTTCTCCAGTGTTTAAGGCAGGGGTTGGATCTAGTGTTACCGTTGTTGCATTTTGCCATTATCTAGTCCAATGTTGAAGAGCCCTGTGTCTTTGAGAACCTGGATCGTAACAAATGGCGACCTAGCGCAGGATCTTGTGAACTAAGAGATAATTGCAGGATTGTTGTGGTCATTTGTTTTATTGAGGAATATAGTGGGCACGTTAATTTTTTGTTGGCAAAGTAGTGTAAGCACTTGAGAGTCTTCAGACATTTTTGGCAAGTGAATAGTGCTACACAAGAGTTTGGGGTACTTCTTTTCTGAATATTGTGGTGAGAAATTTGTGTGAGCATCATGTCTTATACCGGGTCAGAGGAGAATGGAGACACAGTACGTAATGTCGAAACTGAGGAACAGCAGCATGATGAAAGGGTTAATCGGGTGAACTGTGAGGAGGATGCTAGGATATTTTTGCAATGGCCTGTTACTGCCGAGCGGTTGGAGGGTATGGATCGGTACGGTCTTCAATGCCTGGCCACAGCTATCGGTCATGCGGTTACTAGCAGCATGACCAAGGATAACTTGATAACGTGTGTACTGGGCAGGGTGACTGGTGAGCGAGATGTGTTGAGTGCTCAGAGCCCTTCGGCCATGCTTCCCCTACACTCGACTCCCAGCCATCCCAGTAGTTTGCCGACCCCGGGTACGCTTCCACAGGTGGGTGGTGACTGGCAGGGGGGGTTGCCCCTGGGGGGACCACCGGTAATTTCAAACATTGTAGCACCTTCACCTCCTCAAGGGTTATCTCCAGAATTATTGCTTCAGCTCGAATTAGCTAAGATCGAAGAGAGAAAGGCTATCAGGGCAGGTGAGCAGCAAATAGAATTAGCCAAGATAGAAGAGAGAGCCAAGCTAGCAAAAATCCAAGCTGATTTAGAGTCGACTAGGTACTGTGCCGAAATGGACGTAGAGAAGTCGCGAGTAGAGACAACGGGACAGTGACTTGGGGCTGGTAACCGTGTTCATGAGCCGTCTCTCTCGCACTTATTGAAACTGGTTCCGGTGTTTGATGAGAGTGGTGTAACAGAATTTTTCACACGCTTTGAGAAGAAGTGCCAGGAACACCAGTGGCCAGAGAATAAATGGGCAGCACTTGTATCCTATAGATTAATAGGCAAGGGTCTTAAAGCCTAAGATGCGTTGCCTATAGAGTCTTGTATTATCTATGAGGAACTCAAGGAGGCTGTCCTGAGAGCATACGAACTACAACCAGAGACGTACAGGTTGAAGTTCCGGGGTGTTACCAAGGGTCGGGAGAGCACCTTTTTGGAGCATGCCCGGGAGCTGTCCGATGCTTTTGGGAATTGGCTGAGGTCGGAGAAAGCTACTACGTTTGACGACATTAAACAGTTGGTGCTTTTAGAGCAGTTTTTCAAATGCACGGGCGGCGACCTGACGTTAAACCTTAAAGAAAAGCAACCAAAAACTCTACAGGAGGCAGCTGAGATGGCTGACCTCCGGCTATCACTAATTCGTGGGTGCGGGTCTGCCCAGCGTAGTGAGGCAGGTAACAAGGGGCGTGACGCCCCACCCCCCCGAGTTAGTGATATACCTTATGCAAACAAGTACAAGAGCCATGATACCAAGACTGACCACAAGACTAGCACCG
The DNA here is from genome assembly GCA_032716605.1 of Paralithodes platypus. Lineage (NCBI taxonomy): Eukaryota > Metazoa > Arthropoda > Malacostraca > Decapoda > Lithodidae > Paralithodes > Paralithodes platypus. Next base: position 44,641,040 of record CM064483.1, on the reverse strand, counting down.
TCCCATTTAAGAAGGGGCCGGGCCCTTCCCAGTACCAAGGGAAGCCCAAAGGGGAGTTGGAGTGTTATCATTGTCATAAAAAGGGGCACTTTGCAAGAGTCTGTCCTAGCAAACCACCTACAGCAGCTGTGTCTTTGGCCTGCAACATTGGTGTGTCTCCGAAGTCATCTGAGTTTGCCCGGGGCAGTTCGTCAGAGGCTGAGGCACAGCCAATGCAGAAGCACCTGGGAGGCTCGAACCCTGCTCAGGATGTTTTTTGCGACCATAGAGGGCGGGGTTGCGTGATGTGGGCGGGGCGCAAGCATGGAGTAGAGGTCTTGCGTGATACAGGTGCTTCCCAGACTCTGATGAAAAACTTGACTGGCTACCCTATAAACGCGGCTCGGGTGGTGGTGGTGCAGGGTATTAATGCAACTCGGTCATACCCGCTGGTGCGGTTGGAGTTGGAGGTGGATGGTGTGGCACGTGAATTGGATGTCGGGATTGTGGAGAAACTGCCAGTGGAGGGCGTCGACATTCTTCTCGGCAACGACTTTGCAATGCCCGCTTCTGAGGTTCTACCCTTAGTCGTTGCCGAGAGGCCGGCCGACGTGAGTAGGGAAGAGCAAGAGTGGGTCGAGCGGTGCCAGACACAACCCATGGCGTGTGTTGTCACCCGAGCTCGGGCAGCTAAAGTGTCACAGCCTAGTCCTCCATCTTCAGACCAGCGGAGGAACGATCAACAGGAGGAGGCTGGAGTTGGTTTTAAGAGTTTTGACTCGGCGGCTCTCCTGGGTGATTCAGTATTAGCACCATTACTTAATTCTGGAGTAGCCCCTGGGCCTGTCATCGAGAGTGACGAGGCTGGGCATGACGAGTCTCCACGACAGCAACGTTATGTACATCGAGAGAGACAGAGGGAGCAGCCCAGTATCGGGGAAGGTCATGCATTGCTCCGGGAGCAGTTAGATCGCTTGGCACCCTCAGATATATGTCGGTTGCAACTAGAGGACCCTGAGCTCCAAACGTGTGCTAATGGAGCTGTAGAGCTCGACGAGGACGGTGATGCACAGCCAGGAGATTTTTTTTATTTAGAAGGCATCCTCTATAGGCGTTTTCAAGACCCTAAACGTAGTTGGCAAGAGGGGTCCGGAGCAGTGGACCAGTTGGTGGTGCCACGGGAGTGCAGGGATAGCCTACTGAGGTTGGCGCATGACATACCACTGGCAGGACATCTAGGGGTGAGAAAAACGGTGGCGGCTTTAGAAAAATTGTTTTGGTGGCCGGGGTTGATGGGGCAGGTGGTAACCTGGATAGCAAGGTGTCATACATGCCAGAGGGTTGGAAAACCTAACCAAACAATTCCGAGAGCCCCGTTGCACCCCATTCCTGTCAGTGGACCGCCCTTCAGTAAGGTCATCATTGATATGGTCGGACCCCTAACCCCTACTAGTGCCGGTAATAAATTTCTATTAACTATCATGGATGTGGCCACTCGTTATCCTGATGCATATCCAATGAGAAATGGCACGGCGAAAACTGTTGTCCGGAACCTGCTCTTGTATTGCTCGCGGTATGGTTACCCGCAAGAGGTGCAATCGGACCAAGGTTCTAATTTTACCTCTAATCTGTTCAAACAAACTATGATTCAGCATGGCATCAGCACTGTCGTCTCTTCTGCGTATCACCCGGAGAGTCAAGGGGTGTTGGAGAGGTGGCACGCCACGCTGAAAAGCATGCTTCGATGTTATTGCGCAGAGAACGGAAAGGATTGGGACCTTGGTCTGCCGTATGCTTTGTTCGCGGCAAGAGAAGTACGTGGAGAGATTCTCGGTTTCAGTCCGAATGAGCTTGTTTTCGGGCATCAGGTGAGGGGCCCTCTCCACATGGTGAAGGAGATTTGGGAGGGTACCGCTAAGCCATGTTCTATGTTGAGATACGTCCTCGAGAGCATAGAGAGAATGCTTAGAAGTCTGGAGCTGGCCGGGCGTAATTTGGTGAGTTCGCAGGCCCGTATGAAGGACAGGGACGATACTAAGGCGAAACTCCGGGAGTTTCAGGTAGGTCAAGAGGTGTTGGTCCTGTTGCCTTTGGCAGGTCATCCTCTGGCTGCCAAGTACGCTGGGCCTTATCGGGTGGTGTCAAAGATCTCCGATCTAGATTACCTCGTTGCCACTCCAGACCGGAAGAAGCGTAACCAACTATGCCACATTAATTTGTTGAAGGAGTATGTGAGGCGCCCACCTGAGTCACTAGCTGTCCCTGTGTTGACCTGCTGCGGTCATGGTGGAGAAGGAGAGGGGGGCAGCAATGATCAGGTGGATGATAACTGGGATTGTCATGTCTCGGCTGATCAGTGGGCGGGGAATTCGAGCCAATGTGCGCATGATGCTCTGGCGCACCTGCCGGAGGAACAGCAGGTGGCAGTGCAGCGCCTGTTTGATTCATACCCCACTGTATTTGCCGAGCACCCAGGCCTCACTACTCAAGCAGTGCATGACGTCGATGTAGGAGAGCACCCCCCCTTCAAGTCGATACCTTATCGGGTGCCACCCATTAAACTCCCAGCGCTCAGGGATGAGCTGGAGTATATGCTGGCGAGAGGCTTGATCGAGAAGGGGGCAGTACGGTGGACTTCTCCTGTCACTCTGCAGCCCAAACCTGATGGAAAAGTTCGGTTCTGCATTGACTTTAGGCGGTTGAACGGGTTGACCCCCACCAATGCATATCCTCTTCCCCGGGTGGATGACAGTGTGGATAAGATCGGGAAAGCAAGGTACTTGACCAAGGTAGACCTCGTCAAAGGCTACTGGCAAGTACCACTGTCTGAGCGGGCTAAAGAGGTGTGCGGGTTTGTGGTGGATGGCAGTACTTACCGTTGCAACGTGATGCCATATGGTCTGAAAAATGCACCGGCCACTTTCCAGAGCTTAATGAACGACATCGTAGCAGACATCCCAAACTGTACTGTCTACCTTGATGACGTGATCATTTATGACAACGATTTCCAAAGTCACTGTGAGCACATAGAAGCCTTATTTAGTCAACTTAGTAAAGCAGGCTTGGTGGTTAATCTGGGCAAGTGTGACTTTGTGCAAGCCACGGTGCAGTATCTGGGGTTTGTGGTTGGGTTAGGGCAGGTGAGCCCGCCCCAACAGAAGATACAGGCTATCGACTTGTTCCCCAGGCCGACCACCAAGCGGCAGATCATGAGATTTTTGGGCATGATTGGGTATTACCGCCGCTTTATAAGAGGCTATTCTACTGTGTTAGCTCCTTTGACAGATCTACTAGCTAAAGATAAAAAGTTCCGCTGGGCACCTGAGTGTGAGCAGGCGTTTCGAGTAGTTAAACACCTTTTATGCACTCACCCTATCCTCAGGGCCCCGGACTTTGATCGACCATTTCAGTTGGCGACTGATGCCAGCGGAGTAGGGGCTGGTGCCGTACTTTTGCAGACAGACGAGGAAGGTCTTGAGCATCCAGTCAGTTTATTTTCAAAGAAATTTAATTCAGCACAGAAAAACTATTCGGTTGTTGAAAAGGAACTGTTGGCAATCGTGTTAGCGCTCAGACACTTTGAGGTCTATGTTCCTGCCTATGGGCCAGTCGTGGTAGTGTATACCGACCACCACCCGCTTAAATTCCTCAATCAATTCCACAACCGGAATATGAGGCTGACCAGATGGTCGCTCATGTTTCTTAGACATTCGCCATATTGCCGGTTGTGAAAATGTGATTGCCGACTGTTTGTCGCGGGTGGAGGATCCGGGGTAGGCTACCACAGTATGATGGTATAGCCTCCTGTCTTGGCTCGCGGTGTATTTTTGCGCTGGTGCTTGTTGGCTCGCGTGTGTAACATCAGCGTAGGGTCACAGGGCAGGAGTTGTTGACTTTGATTAGAAGAAAATTAGGCTACATCTATAGTAGCCGCCAAAAACAACATTAAAATAAAATATGAAAAATTAAATAAAAACTCTTTCTTTTTAATAATTAATTTTAAGATAATATTGTAGCTGAGTACTGAGTGTAGATGGTTTTCCCTCAATAGGCTGTGCTTCTTATAGCTCGCTCTGGGAGCACAATGTTATGAATTAATGAATTATATTTGGGAAGGGTGATAAGATTTTTTTATATAAAAATTTTGTTGTAACTTTATATCCAGTTAATGTTTATTTTTCCTTAATTCAGTTATAAATATATTAATAACCTTAAATCTGAATTCCTCGACCGAGTTCGTGATTATTGTATACGTTCGATTGAAGTGAATATACAGTTCAACTTAGAAATGACTTAAATTGAGTTACATGCATAGTAAATTGTGAAAATAAATAAGCAATCCCTTACTCCCAGTTTCATTGTAATATCTCTGAGAATAAGTTAATATTTACACAAACCAGAATTGAATTTGTCAACCGCGTAGTAAAGTTATTGACCTGACACGCTAGCTGATTAAAGGTCGCGTTTACCTGAGGAGCCCTACCTAGCTCAAGAGCGTGCGCCCCCCCTAGCACATTCGCTCACTGCTTGTGTATTTGTTTTTACTCTCAATCCATTCCTTCTCTTGTATATCGAGAATATTTATATTTATCTTTATTGCTGTTTCATTTACGTAAGACACTCGACCTGCATCATTATTATTATTAAGGGTTGATACTATAGGTCACGTGTTTATTTAATTGCATATTTCCTGTTTGTTTATTACGAACACTGAATTAGTATTGATCTTATCTTGGTCGATTCTGCTAGTATACATTCGCCTATTACCTTATAATTCCCATAATTATCAAGGTAATATTATAGCCTGAATTATCCATATAAACCAAGCCTATTTATGAAGATATATTTTTATGCATTTGAATAAACTTGTGTGTATAACTCTCCTGTGTGTTGTCATTGAGTTTTGTAGTACCTAGTTGAATACTTACTGTGATATTAAGAACGTGTTCGGGGAGTTCCTGTTGAGTTTATTTACAGTCTATAAGTCCATATCTGGATTTTAATAAAGACTTTATCACGAGCTGTAAATAGTATAGCCCAGCAAAACAGATGTTTATGCTGCATATATTATGTGTGCCTTATTACAGCATATAGATTTAGAATATGTCATGTAAATGAAGCACAAATAATACAGGCATAAAAAATCAGACATTATCATCATCATAATATAATGACGTTAGTTTACATTCCTACACTCGATGGTGTTTATTATGGATATATTTTTCCCTTCCTTTCTCTAGAACCCTGGGGGACATAAGGTGGAGCAGAGATGAGCTAGAGCTGGAAGAAGATAGTCTAAATTAGGCGAAAGCTATTTTATGTTTGGGGTGCTAGTATTGTGAATAATTACGATTAGGTATTGTGAACTATATATGTATGGAAATTGAATCATTGCTCACCATTTTACGAAAGGGTTTCTTATAGAATAATAATACATGCAACTATGGTTTAAATGCGGTAATGTAGCAGGTAATGGTATTGATGAACACATCTCTTAATACGGTCATCAAATTCGTGTTAATGGTAGGAGTGACACTGACCTGTTGATATTAGAGGCAACAAGGCGACAAGGAGTTTTCCACAACATCACTCACAGCAGGAACTCCAAAACTCACGTAAGGAGGTCATAAAGCACCTATCTTCTGCTCTCTCTACTATATCTAATTGGTTCAGAGAAAACCTTGTTACTTTCAATGCTTCCAAAACTCAATTTCTCCATCTGTCTACTCGTCTCCCCCTTCCAGAAAACTATGACTTACTCTTCAACAACATACAAATTAACCCTTCATCTTCTCATAATATTCTCGGTGTCTCTTTTTCTTCTGCTCTCTCTTGAAAAGACCATATTACCACCCTTACTAAAACAGCTTCCCAGAAGCTGGGTGTGCTCAACCGCTTCCAGGGCTTATTTACCCCTGTACAGCTTCTTGCTTTGTACAGGGCCACAGTGCGTCATGTATTGAGTATTGTTCACACGTGTGGGGAGGATCTTCACGTACAGCACTTCTAGACAAAGTAGAAAAAAGGCTTCCGTATCATTAACTCACGTCCACTCACCAATTCTCTGCAGTCTCTCTCTCTCTTCGCCGATATGTTGTATCTCTCTCACTATTCTATCGCCATTACAATAATCAGTGTTCCTCAGCGCTCTCTCAGTGTATACCACCCCCTTTTCGTAGAGCACGCAGCACCTGTCTTGCAACACAATCACATCTCTACTCTGTGTAACTCTCCAACCTAAGAGTGATACGTATTCTGTCTTTCTTCTATTAAACAGCTAAGCTCTGGAAAGCAGCCCTTAACAGGGTTGCCTGGAACGCCGCCTTTAGGACAAGAGACTGAAACTGCACGTATGTGTGGAACACTCAGTCTTAAAATGTTATGTATGTATGTATGTATGTAAACACAAGATACCATTAGATTTCAAGGCTTGGCAAAGTTTCATTTTTGATTGCACAAATAATCCAGCGTCTCGGTCACCGCAAACATAAATCATTATTGAGAGGACTGGGATCACGATTAGTTAAAATTGGACTTCAGAGGCTATCAACCTTTTTGGATGATTTAATTAGCCAGCACACTGCAAGTCGAGAATATCGTCAGGGCTGGAGCCCCTTTTCGAGAACTTCAGTCCCTTGGAATCACAGGTCACTGTGATTCTGTATTTCATCATTTAGCATATTTTTGTGGAAAAGGGAAACATTCAGATGCTTCGGAAGAGACTGAACCTCTGACTGAACCCCATCCTTAATTATATGAATAAAATAGCTATATTAGTAGCTACAGTTGTTGAAATAAAACACTACCATACGTGAGAATAACGTGCATAGTACACACAACATAATGCATACACACTCTTTATAAACCAAACAAAATGCTTGCCTTTTATGTAGTTCAGACATTACAACAATCAGATTACAAAACAGCCTCATGGATTTCTCTTTTTGGGATATATATATATATATATATATATATATATATATATATGATGCAGGGTGTCAAACCGAAGCAATTTTGTTTGAAGACTAGAACGAATATGAAAGAAAAGAAAAGAAAATTAACACGAAATAGCATTGTTTTTAGCCATTTAGCACTTCCAAAGATATAATTTAAAATATAACTCACATTTATATTTTTACACACACAATAATAAAGTTAACAAAAATAATAGACATTGCTTTCGTTTGACTCCCTGATACATACATACATAAAGCTTTCAGACTGAGGTCCACCCCTTGGTGCAGCTCCCTCCACATTCACAGACCTGCATCTCTTCACCCAATTTTGTTCATCCATTCTCTTCACATGCCCATACCATCCCAGTCTACTTGTATGCATCCCCTCGTTAATACTCTTTATACCTAAGCGTCTCCTCAGCTCATCATTAGTTATTTTATCCTGCAGTTTGGCCCCACACACCCATCTCACCATTCTCATCTCATTACGTTCCATTTTGTTGCATCCTCTACTTTAACAGCCCATGTTTCTGAGGCATACGTCATTGCACTTCTAACACATGAGGCATACACCTTTCCCTTCAGGGGGAGAGGCATTCTTTTCATGGTCAGGATTGGCATCAGTTCTCTGAACTTCCCCCTGCCACACCTAATTCTAGCAACAGTGGCAGCCTCGGCACCACCACCGGCAGAGATGGTATCTCCTAGGTAACAAAACTTATTCACCAGCTCCAAAGACTCATTTACAAAATTCACAGCCACAGGATCATCACTTAACACAAGCTCGCCTTTGCACACTACGCACTAAAAAAATCTATTTCTGACTTATCTTGAATAGACTTGGATCGAAAAATAAGGGGTTTCATAGATAACTATTCTTCAGCACAGATATGTTTTGATTGCGTGTGTCCTCGCAAACACTAGACAATTTTATTACGCTCAAGAAAGACCTTCCGTTCTTCAAGTGATAATGAAGCTGTCATACTTGTGTATTTTGATTCATCTGAAGCGACACATCTCACTTCATATATAATGAAATCAGAAGATGAATACCCTGATGCTGCCTGGGGGAAATAATGGTGTGAGTGCTACTTATACTTGGTTTGACAAATATATGTAAGTTGAAACTGTGTCTGTGGTTGAATACTACACGTGTACCTTGGGGTGGGGTGAGGTTTGTGTGTGCGTGGAAAAGCGAGTGTGTGTTTTGTTGGCCGGAGTTGGTGTGTCTGTACGTGTATCGTGTGCTTAAAGCATATTCAAACAATGCCTTGAATGTCTATCTATCTATCTATCTATTGCCTGACACCGAGATCCCCAAAGGGCCAGAGGCCACGAACGAACCGCCCCCATGCATCTCTGTCCCCAGTCAGTCAATGCCCCTCCTCCCAACCAGCACCGCCTTCATCCATATACTTCCTCACTCCATCCTTCCAACTCTCTTTCGGTTTACCTCTTTCTCTGTCCTTCCACCTCGCTCTTGTACACCTTCTTAGTCATTCTCTCGTTTCCCATACGTTCCATATGGCCGAACCATCTCAAGGCGTTCCTTTTCACACTTTCCAGCGCATCTACCTCCACACCACACCTCCTTCTTACTTCCTCATTCGTTTGTCTATCTATCTTCTCTGGACTGTTGGGACAAGAGCTATTTATAAGAAACAGGAAATAATCACCTTGAAAATGATGATGTGAAACATAAATTTAAGCACTCATAAAATAATATGGATCCCAGTGATTATAGAAAAGGCTTATCTGATTGTAGAGCGAAGTATTAAAGAAGTTGAGTGGAGGATGTAGCAGATAATTGATGATCACTTATATTGGATGTGAGCAGATGGACTTCTATACAACAAGTGAGGTCCCCTTTGTTTACATACGGTACCTCGGTTACGAATCTTTAGTCTTAACTAAGGGGTTGCATCTTTCATATCTATCTTATAACCAAGGTACACTCATACATTCGCATATACAAGTACCAGTAAATTAAACCAGTAAATAAAATTGGATACTATAATGTATGAATGTAATATTTAAACTACATATTAACTAAAGAACTTATAATATTGTTACCAAAGAAAACGTATTGGAGAATAAATCAAGGTAGACTTGTCAAGTTATGACACACTGCCACCACAAAGGTGGAATATCCAAATCTTATCCCGGCCGATCAAGGGCCTAAATACTAAACTTACAGGTACTGAAATATCAGTCTTAACCCTCTCCGACATATGACGCGATTTTGAGCCTATTAGGGATACTTTAAAGCCTTTGTTACCATCAGGGGTATTTAGAAACCTTTAGTTTAGTTACTTCAACCTCTGCAGTTGTCTTTGAGTTAGCTGTGGGCAGAAAACTAATTTTGGAGAGGTAATTACTGTATAAGAGTGAGAGAACTCTATTTCTTATTGCTAATCTGGCAACCTCTGCGTCATATGAGCGTGAAAGGGTTAATCCAGGCTACGAGCAATATCAATATTTACAATTACTCAAAATTAATTCTTAATCCAGTCTAGGAGAGATCAATACTTATAATCTCTTAATCTTAATCTAGGCTAGGGTACATATATATACACAATTTATAGGTTACAGTTGGCCAGAAGCTATTTTATTCCGCCATTAAGAAGCAGCGCCTAACGCGGCTTGATGGGAGGGGCGTAACTCAATATCAATCACCTCCCGATCAACGCCTAATGCGTTAAGAGGGAGATCTTGAGTCGACGGTTCATCGGAAGGGGCCACACACTGACTTACTGCCTGTTCTAAGAGGTACAACCTAACAACGAGGCGAGTGGTGACACCAATACTCGTCTTAACCCTTCTTTAGCGGAGGCGGACTTAAGTCCGCCTCTAAAAATCTGGACTATGTGGCGGGGGCGGACTTTAGTCTGTGTGCAATTTTGGCGCAATATTGGCTCTGAGAGAGAGCCGAGCAGTGGGAGGAGCATAGGTTACCTCATGACCGCTCACCACCGTTGCGGCGGGCCTCCTGACATGTACTCCACACTACTCCACCCTCTCTCCCTTGCTACACACGTAATTATGTAACAAAATGACCGTATTTTAGCGATTTTGCCCTTCGCTTGCACGATCGTTGCAAGACAACCAGCCATCGTAGAAGGATGGTTCGGGTGTCATTGGAAAGCTCCATTATCGCCCTTTCACGGATATATAATTGTATTACGCTCTGGCTCTTGTTTATGCATGAAAAAGAGCACGGAAAAAAGGCCATTTATGGTATAAACCCCCCGCTGGGCGGTACGGTCAAATATACTCCACCACCCGCTCTTAAGATGTTAAGATGCGCTACCCGACTTATTCTATCCATGCCCGCCTCTAGGCCAGTGATTTTCCCTAATTTCCACATTAGCCGAGGACCGTCGTCATGTATTAGGACAACATCCCCTAGCTTTGGCCATGATATATCTTCAGTCCTCAAGTGACACTGATGCGTCTCTCTCAATGCCAAGATGTAGTCAGACTGCCAACGTTTCCAGATATCTTATGACAATTTATTCATATAGTGATATCTAGCAGTCATAACATTATCCATGCGGAATGACGGATCTGTCAATTCCTCATCGGCTATCGCTTCTTTTGGGAATTATTTTAATCGTCTGCCTCTTAGCATGTGAGATGGCATAATAGCATTCACATAGTTTAGTTCACCTGAGACATAACCAAAAGGTCGGTCATTTACACAGGCTTCAATTTAACATAGAATAGTTTGCAGCTCTTCTAACGTTACCGATGCTCTACCGAGAACCTTTTTTAATCCGGCTTTCACTATCCCGATTGCCCTTTCCCAAATGGCACCGAACCAAGGAGCTCTGGCAGGGATAAAACGCCACTCACAATGGTGTTCTACCATAAATTTCTGAATTACCAGATCTTTAGATATCTCGGCCAGCTGTTTGGCTGCACTAACAAATGTTGTCGCGTTATCGCTTAGAATTATTTGAGGAAAGCCCTGCCTACTAACAAACCGGCGGAACGTGTGCATAAAGCTTTCGCAAGACATGTTAGTTACTACTTCTAGGTGAATCGCCCTGGTGATGGCACAGGTGAATAATACAATGTAAGCCTTAACCCGTTGAGGCCCAGCGTCGCACGTGTTGCGTCGGCAGTCTTTGATCACCAACTCCCAGCGACGCATCACGTGCGTCCGACATATAAAAAACACTTACGTGGCTCGTAAGGTAGGAAATGGCGGGAGAATAGGAGGGGGAGGTACCGTAGTGTGTGGGGGAGCCGGGCCAGTAGGTGTGAGCGGGCCGAGACAGCCGCGCGGCTGGTGGTGGTGGGCTTAGTGGGGATAGTTTACACCCCTAGTTCACCGCCACTTTGAACCTTCATTACTCCGGTCGTATGGGAGCTAGAGGCTTGAGATTTATGTGAGATACTCCTTAGGATGTATGCCGTACAATGCCATACTCAGTTTTTACCCTAGTGCTCCCGGGCGGGTGGTCATGCGGGGGAGACGAACTATTGAAACCCCCCCCCCCCGCCCCCCCAAATGACCGAAATGAGTTTTTTTTTATTTGTGTGTTCATTTCTCACCATTCTCTTCCATTTTGGCTCAACAAATTTTGTTGAGGCTCCCCCCCCCCCAACCCCCCACCGGCCCCCCCCCCAAAAAAAAAATGTCAGAGGTGATTTTTATTTTATTTTTTTCATTTCTCATCCTTGTCTTCCATTTTAGCAAACAAAAAAAATAAGTGAAAATGGCTTGGGACTGGGGTGAACAAAATATTATAACTAGCCGGGGCTCAACGGGTTAATAGCAGGATTACCTTTTACTAATAATGCGCCAGAATAATCTATACCGGCCACTGAGAAAGGATCTTGAGGTTGTACTCTAATACTAGGCAAGGGAGGTGCATTCCTTGGTGAGTAGGATTTACCCTGAAGTCTCTTACATACTATACACTTTCGTAGTACCATTATTACCGTCTGTCTCATGCGTGGGATCCACCATTTTTGGCGCAAATAAGCTACCACATGACCTACACCATAATGAGAGCATACTATATGACTTTTAACTATAAGCAAACGCGTAATTGTATGGTTAGATGGTAGGAGGATAGGATATTTACTGTCATCGCTGATAGTGGCCAACTGAAATTCTACCCCTACATTTGATCACCCGACTGTCCACGAATAGTCCTAGTTGTCTCATGACATTAGTACCCGGTAAATTATGGTCGGTATTGGTCAAGATGCTCCATTCACTCATATAGGACTCCCTTTGCACTGTCATAATCATTAATTTTTCAGCGGCTCTCATTTCACTAACTAGCAAGGAAGGGGTGTCAGTTAAGAGCTCTCCCTTTACCTTTCGCCGCAAATTACATACGTAACGGTTAACCCATGCAAGGACCCGTACTGCCTTATCATAGGTACTATATCTGTCCCAAGCAATTTTGATGCCATCAATATCCTGAGTGACTACTGCTGCGGCCATTGATTCTACGGGAAAGTCTACCTGAACTGGTACGGCCGTTGCTCGATCCTCTGGCCACTCTGTTGTGGAAGTTAGCCACGAAGGCCCCTGCCACCACGCCACCACAACGGAGAATCGGACAACTGTTTGGCGGTAATGCCCCTAGTCAACAGGTCGCTCGGGTTATCCTTAGTGCATACATATCTTATAGTAGCATTGGGAAGTAGTCCATGGATCTCGTTCACTCTATTACTGACATACACGGGCAACACTTTCTGACTGCCCAACCATGCAATTGCAATCTGCCTATCGGACCACAAATATACATTATTGAATTCATGATGATCCTTTTTGTGCCTCCGTAATAAATTGAACAAGACGTGCGGCTAGCAAAACCTCAGTTAACTCTAATTTAGGTACTGTCATAGTCTTGATGGGTGCTATCCGAGCCTTGGCAGCAACTAAAGCACTTTGGTCTCCATCAGACAGGTAAACTACAGCACCATACGCGGAGTTACTCGCGTCACTAAACGCGTGTAATTCCACCCGTTTACTCGAGATGATTTGACGTGGGAAACTTATACTCTGACAATTGTCCAAATCTGCCACCAGCGCTTGCCAGGTCGATTGTAAATCAGAAGGGATAGTCTCGTCCCACCCAATTTTGGTACGCCATAGAATTTGGGGGAATAACCGCGACATGATGCTAACTGGTAATAAGATGCCAAGAGGATTAAACAACTGTGCAGCTAGGCTAAGACATTTTCGCTTGGTAGGTAAAGCCTCACATGTGTAATCCCAACGCCCAAAGGAAAGTCTATCTGTATCCGGTTGGCACTGCATGTCTAAATACTTATGGCACGACTGATCGGCAGCCATCCCATCATACGGTCCCAAAATGGACTTCAACTGCGGACTATTGGTCACCCACTCCTGTAAGTATAAGTGGGCTGACGAGAATGCATGCTGGAATTGCCAATAATCAGAGATAACACTGTCCTCTGTGTCCGCGGTACCTTGTATGTTATCGATGTAAAGGCAATTTTGTATTCGGCTGACGAGATTCACATCATTGAACTGCGATAAGTGTTTTAAGATAGTGACATTCAATAGAAATGGTGAAAAGGTAGCACCGAACAATACAACTTTGAACCGAAAAACATCACATGGCGAATCTACGTTAAAGGGGTCTCTAGGCCACAGAAAGCGTGTACTGTCTCTATTGCGTTTGTCCAACTGGAGCATGAGGAACTCCTTCTCGATATCGCTTATAAACCCGTGCGGCTTGCATCTAAACCTCAACATCACCTTTGCCAAATCTGGAACCAAAGAGGGCCCCGTATACAAGCAATCATTGAGGCTTAAGGCCGAAGGTGATAATTTGGCCGAACAGTCAAACACGACGTATATGGGAGTAGTTTTGCTGTCGCGTTCAACCCCGTGGTGGGCAAGATAATGTGTAGGCGAATCGGTGATAATTTCCTCATCAGTGGACTCTATGAACCCGCGATTTAGCTGATCATTAACAACTTTACAGTACTGCTGACAATATGCCGGATTCGCGATAAATTTCTTCTGTGGGCCCCGTAACCTTCCTATCACCAGAACGTAATTGTTCGGCAAGTCGCCTCTGTCTCTGTGCCACGGCAAACGGACACAATACTGGTTTTCCTCGGGTAAATAGGTTACAGCTTCATCATACAATTTATGTGTATCCCTAGCCTCTGCATCTATCTCTCCTGACTTGATACCTAAATTGCCCATATCCCACAATTTATTCAAATCTTGACTACATGGTTCATTATTTGTCTGTAGATACTCACTATTTGAACTGACTGCAATTTTTAACACTGTCACGACTTCAACATTGTTATTGGCTACATGATCCTTGTATGACCCACTAATCACATACCCAAACTTGGTGGGCAACAACACTAGATTGCCCTCCCGTTTATATCCTGGTAGCACTAAGCCATAGTAATAATTGGCACCGATCAACATGTCTAGCTTAACATTACTGCCTATGAATGAATCGGCTACCCTATACCCTGAATCCTGCAATTTGCCTACTACACCTTAGATGCCTGTTGATACCTTGTGTTCTGGTAAGGAGTCTACTACTACTGCCATTAAGGATGAATTCCTATCCCTATCCTTGTACTGCAGGGTGACTACCTCATACACCTGTTCGCGCTGGGCTCCCGTAAACCCTTGCAGCTTCAATGTCTCTCTTCCCGATGCAACATACTGTACTGACAGTAGAGAGGACCGCAGAACAAAAGTGCGCTGGGAACACTGGTCTAGCAAAGCACGATAATGGTAATAACCTTCATTGTTAATAACTGTCATCATAATTGTGGGCAAAACTACTGTCTCTCTCTCTGACGCTACAGACAACGTCGTGGAGGTTGGAGCAGGATCAGTTGTCGCAACTGTAGTTCGACTTGCTACTTCTCCAGCAGATTGGGGACATAATGCGCGGAAGTGCCTGCCATTGCATACTCGGCAGGGACTTAATTTATTATTTGTGCAACCGCGCCCCCAATGCTCCCTGGAGAGGCATCCCTGACACAACTTCAGATTTTTAGCTCTATTTATCCTAGCCTCACTACTTTGATATTTTGGGCACTTGTATCACGCATGTTTTGGACTACTACACAAATAGCAAGCGAATTTCCTGGGCTCGGCTTGCATTTTTACTTTACCGGTACTTTTATTAACGGTGGAAAATGTAGAAGCTGTGACTATACTGGTTCACTAGGGACTCCCTCCATATTGAACACTTCTGCCTGGTAATTTTCTATAAAAGACTGCAATTCCAGTGGGGTAGATTTCATCGCTCTTTTTACGTTTTCACGAAGAGGTGTTGGTAACTTTTTCATTAGGATGACGGTACATATCTCATCGACGCTGACATCTAACGTATTGAGGGATCGAATGGTACTCTCGAAAGCGGCATAGAACTTCTTGAGCGCACCTACCTCATAAACTGGAGCAGACAACTCACACAAGTTCGTAATGTGTGCGGATTTTATTCGGTCTTTTTGTCCGTATGTCTTCTCAAGTAGGGCAATTACGGTGGCGTAGCTACTGGCGATTAGGCTAAATCCCCCCAACAACTTATGTGCTTCCTCCTCCAGCTGCCTGCGCTAATATGTGAAATCGCTGAACGTCTGAAAACTCTTTGTGGTCATGCACGGTACAGCGGAAGAGGTCCCAGAATTCTGTCCACTTTGCCGGGTCTCCACTAGATTTGGGAAGATGAAGTGTAGGTAGCTTAACCCCTGCTACCTTTGCCATGGCACTACTGTTGGTCAGAGTAGGGGATTTTTTGTAGATAGCCTCGAGTTTAGCCACGATCGCTTCCATGGTCTCAGAGTATACGTCATCGTCACCAGCTATAGCCACAATGTCAACGGTCTCGTCATATAGTTCGTAAAGATGGTCATTGACTGACTCCAGTTCATTAAGGCACTTGTGAATCAGGGTAACCTTGCCCTTCACCTCAGAAGCATCTGCCCGATCAATGAAGGCGTCTAAGTCCCTTGTTAGCCTAGTCAAACAGCCCCTCGCTAGCCCTCTCTTTTTCTTAAGTTCTGACAGGGTGGCAGGCATGTTGAAATAATTTTAAGCTAGGCTACGCGAAGTGCACCGAAAGTCAAGTCAAGCTATCACCAACAACCCCACTACAATGAAAAACTACCACCCAGTACAAGTAGTGTTACTTCCGGCTGTCTCCTCAATAAATCCCTCCATGCTTGTGTATTTTTTATAGTAGAAAACCTAGCTCCTGGCACTGCAAATTTACGCACAACAAATGAGTCTATATAAATGGGTTGATCGATGTAAATGCGATCTACGAAACTGTGTCCCAAGAGCGCTAAGGTCTTAAGAGGGTGAGGGTATGCTGCTGGATTGGGCTGGAATCCACTACCTATACCGCCTGCAGCAGCCGAACATTTGTTATTATCGCGCCACATAAGCAATAAGGGGCAAAAAAGTACCAAAAAAATAAGGCAAGAGAACATGAGGACTCGCTGCGCATGGCCTAGTGGGGTAACAATCCCGGCCACGAGAAAGAAAGCCAGGCTAAAGACCGGCACTAGGGAAAAACACTGCAGGGGTAGCCTAGGCCTCGCCGAAAATATAGGCCAATGTGGGGGAAAAGACAAATAACAAAATGAGATAGGCAGACAGGCAAGAAGGAGGAAGAAATAAAAGTTCGAAAGACCATACCTTGTCTGGACTGTTGGCACAAGAGCTATATATAAGAAACAGGAAATAATCACCTTGAAAATTATGATGTGAAACATAAATTTCAGCACTCATAAAATAATATGGGTCCCAGTGATTATAGAAAAGCTTTATCTGATTGTAGAGCAAAGTATTGAATAAGATGAGTGGAGGATGTAGCAGATAATTGATGATCACTTATATTGGATGTTAGCAGATGGACTTCTATACAGCAAGTGTGGTCCCCTTTGTTTACATACGGGACCTCGGTTACGCATCTTTAGTCTTAACTAAGGGGTTACATCTTTCATATCTATCTTATTACCAAGGTACACTCATACATTCGCATATACATTGATCAATACCAGTAAAATGAATTGGATACTATAATGTATGAATATAATATTTAAACTACATATTAACTAAAGAACTTATATTATTGTTACCAAAGAAAACGTAATGGAGAATAAATCAAGGTAGACTTATCAAGTTATGACACTATCCATCCATGTAACTCCGCACGCACTTCTCAAGTAACTCATTTCCACCCCTCTCAATTTTGGTCTGAGTCTCTTCTCAAACGTTCATGTTTCGCTTCCGTAAGTCAGTGTCGGGATTACCACACTGTTATGCAAGGACTTCTTTACTTCCATACTGACCACCCTATTTCTTGTTACTGCTTTCAGCATTCCTACAACCCTCTTCCCCTGTTGCACTCTCTCCCGCACTTCTTCATCCTTAGTCCCATCTTTACTCAACACACTGCACAGATACTTAAATGAGCTGTCAATCTCAATAGCCTGACCATTCAACTTCACCTCACACTCTGTGGCTTCACCTCTTTCGAAGACCATAACTTTGCTCTTCCCCGCATTTACCTTCAGATTCTATTTTTCGCACACTGTTCCCAACATGTTTACCAGACCCTGCAACTCCCATTCATTATCGCTCATCAGAACTGTATCATCAGCAAACAGAAGTACAGGCAGCATCCACTCATTTCCCTACCTTATCAGCGATACACCAACATCCACTGCTCTTCCTTGTATTTCTTTCATGACTCTATCCATATACAGTATACAGTAAACAATGTGAATGTAAAATCTGTTATTATTAATATTAAAATTAAAACTGAAAGAGAATAATTATGGATGATTATTATGTTGAATTCAGCAACCAAAAAATCTCCTGGTGACTAGTTTAACCAGCACAGTATGATACCATTTTGTTTTATAAACTCTGCGAAGCAGAGTGGTAGCGCACACACAGATCCCGCCCGCATACTGTGCACAACCAGTCAGCTTGTCCGTCATCGTCTGTCTGTCTGTCCGGAAATTCCTCCTAGACCGTACGATGGATTTTCACCAAATTTCACAAGTATATCCATTTGGTTAATGCAATGGTCAGCCAAAAAAAAAAAAAAATTCCATTTAACTTAAAGGTTAAGGTCAAAGCTCAAGGTTGAAAATAAGGTCAATATTTCATATTTATTAGTGTTTACTCAAATTTCCTTCATTTTCACTATACAAGTTACTGGTAAGTTTGATATCTTATTGACTAAATTTCATATATATATATATATATATATATATATTCTAAAGGTTAAGGTCAAAGGTCAAGGTCAAAGGTCAAAATAAGATTTGTACTAGTATTTTTGTACTAGTATTTTACTACTAATTTGCTTAGTTTTTTCTCAGAGGTATATGAAGCAGTAGATAATGACAAGTCATATGATATAATATATTTAGATTTCAGTAAAGCTTTCGACAGAGTCCCCCATGAGAGATTGATGAGAAAGGTTGAGGCGCATGGAATAGGTGGGGCGTTGTTGGGATGGATTAGGTCATGGCTAATTGGTAGGAAACAGAGAGTCGGCATAAATGGTACGAAGTCAGAATGGGGAGCAGTCAAAAGTGGTGTCCCCCAGGGATCTGTATTAGGTCCTCTGTTGTTTGTTATATACATAAATGACCTTGATTTAGGTATAACTAGTAGGAAAAGTAAATTTGCAGACGATACCAAAATGGGGAGAACAATTGATTCAGATAGAGATATAGAGTGCCTCCAAAGGGATCTAGATACCTTACACGAATGGTCAGTAAATTGGCAGATGAAGTTTAACATTGACAAATGCAAGGTATTAAAGATAGGGAAGATGCATACAAATGTTAAATATAAACTAGCTAATATGGAATTAGAAAACTCGAATTGTGAGAAAGATCTAGGTGTGTTTGTTAGCAATGATTTGAAGCCTAGACAACAGTGTATAAGCGTTGGAAACAAGGCAAACAGGATTCTCGGGTTCATCTCTAGGAGTGTAAGTAACAGAACTGCTGATGTTATCTTAAAACTTTACTTGTCATTAGTGAGACCCCATATGGATTATGCTGTTCAATTTTGGTGTCCTTATTACAGAATGGACATAGATTCATTGGAGAGAGTATAACGTAGAATGGCAAAAATGGTCCATAATATTAGAAATCTTCCGTATAAAGAAAGGTTGAAGAAATTAGGCTTACATTCGTTAGAGAGACGCAGAGTTAGAGGGGATATGATAGAGGTGTTCAAGTGGGTTAGTGGGATTAACAAAGGGGACATGACAAATGTACTAAAGCTCAGTGATAGCGAAAGAACTCGTACCAATGGTTTCAAATTAGATACATTTCGTTTCAGAAAAGATATAGGCAAATATTGGTTTGGTAACAGAGTTGTAGATGGGTGGAATGGACTACCAAGTGCTATAGTGGGATTAAAAACGGTAGGGAGCTTTAAGATAAAATTGGATAAGCATATGGACGAGAAGGGTTGGGTGTGAAGGGGGATCAGCAGGGTTGGGCCAATCAGCGCTCTCCAGACCCCGTAATCCTGCGTTAATCTCTAACTGTTTTGGTAAGATGATCCTCAGGGTATTAGAGTGTTGAGCCTATAATTGGGCTTTGTAATTGGGGTTGTGTGGGACAGGGATCTGCCTTGCTTAGGCCAATCGGCTTTCTGCAGACTTTCATTTTCTTATGTTCTTATGTTCTTATTTCTTATACTAACTGTTAGATTTTTACTAGGCTTACCATATACTTACGCCAAAGTCATACAAGAAACTATATAATTCCATATGAAAGGTCAGGATCGCAGGTCAAAGTCAAATAAAAGGTCAATATACTATTTTCGTTACTCTTCATGCAAATTTCACATTTGGTGAGCTAGTTGCACTTAAAATTAAAATGAATATAGTACATGTTGACACACATATCATAAAGGTCAAGATAAAGGTCAAAGGTTGAGGTCAACTATTCTATTTATATATATGAAACTAACTGATGGGTTTTAACCCTTCTTTGGCGGCGCCCGGCTATTGTCGAGTGAAATAAATGTGGCCTATGTGGCGGGTCACGGCTATTGTCGAGTGCAATTTTGAGCACGTAATGTGCTCTGAGAGAGAGCGGAGCGGTGGGAGGAGCGTAGGTTACCTCATGACCGCTCGCCACGGTGGCCGTGGAGCTACTGAGATGTACTCCTTTGTACTCCACCCTCTCTCACTCATTTCACACGTAATAATGTAAGAAAATTACCGTATTTTAACAATTTTGCCCTTCGGTTGCACGATCGTTGCAAGACAATCAGGGATCGTAGAAGGATGGTTCTGGTGTCATTGGAAAGCTGAATTAATGCCCTTTCAGGGATACATACTTGTATTACGCTCTGGCTCTTGTTTATGCATGAAAACGAGCAAGGAAACAGGCTCGTTTACGGTAAAACCCCCCGCTGGGCGGCACAGTCAAATACACTCCACCACCTGCTCTTTGAGTGTTAATGAAATTTTGCATGCTTATTTTATTTTCCTGGGCAATGTCAATGAGAACAAAAATGTACTCCTACATAAAGGCCAAGGTCACAGGTCAAGGTCAAAGGTCAACTTTTACTATTTCTTTTTAGTTTTTACTTAAATGTCATAATTTTCACTATGCAAGTTACTTGTAACCATGATATCGTATTGCTCAAATTTTAGATAAATATTCTAATGGGTAAGGTCAAAGGTCAAGGTCAAAATAAGTTATTTACTACTATTTTTTTATAATAACTTAGATTATCACTAGGCTTACCATGTATATTCGGAATACCTAGGCCAAAGTCATACAAGAAACTATACAATTCCTTTTGAAAGGTCAAGGTCAAGGTCAAATATAAGGGCAATATGCTATTTTCTTTACTTGTTCATGCAAACTTCACATTTGGTGAGATAGTTGCACTTTAACCCTTATTTAGCGGGTGGTAAGGTATTTTACACTGTACCGCTCAGCGGGCATAATCCCGAAATATTCGCTCAATTTCACTCGCCCTAGTGCCGTTACTATGGCTCCAATGCGAACGAAACGATAATTTTTGGAAAGAGCAACTCTTTGTCTCCCCATATAAGTCTATGAATGGATGTTATGAATGAGTGTGGAGGGTGGGAAGATGTGAGGAAGAGGAGGTACTTTTTGGTCTATTTCCCGGGCGCGTTCGGTTGCGTTCGCTTTGGCCTGACTTCGGCCTCTCGCGCGTCTACTATTCCTTTGGTAATCGGTCTTATTTTTCTCTTATTTCTCCTTATTTCTGTATTCTCTCTCTCTCTCTCTCTCTCTCTCTCTCTCTCTCTCTCTCTCTCTCTCTCTCTCCCTTTCTCTCTTCCTCATCCGTATATGTATTTCTCATTATTATTTTCTCTAACTAATCCCTCTATTTCATTTATTTGCTTGTAATATTTCTGTATTATTATATCTTTTTCACTCTTTCTTCAGTTCAGTTTCTGCATTCTCTCTCTCTCTCTGTTTCGCTTGCTTTGCAGGAATTTTGTTTTTGTTTTATATATAATATATAATAATTTACTTATCATTACTTACTATATCGTATAAACAATAGTAGGTAGCCAACTTACCATAATACCGATACACCAAACCGATCCGCATGCGGGTTTGTTTATC
Source organism: Paralithodes platypus (assembly GCA_032716605.1). Lineage (NCBI taxonomy): Eukaryota > Metazoa > Arthropoda > Malacostraca > Decapoda > Lithodidae > Paralithodes > Paralithodes platypus. The sequence goes on along the minus strand of CM064483.1, from coordinate 44,619,471 downwards.
ACCTGTTTACTAAAGTGCCACCATTATCGATTTTCTTGGAGCCGACTCGAGCGGGAGGGTTACCAATTGAAGTTAAATCCGCTAGCATATATTGTTAGATGTAAGACATGATAAATACCACTAGAAATATGAATTGGCAAAATCCATATATCACTTCGAAATTGTTCTGAAATTTCAAAACAAAACCGCTAGTGTAAGTCATTGCTGCTAGATCGAAGTAAAGGTCTCTAGATCTAGCGGAAGTCGCTATACGTATTGGCAGTACTGCACACTCATTCATTTCATTCATTCATTTTCTATTGAGCTCGTCCTGGAATCTTTACGACTCTGAATCTTACGATTGCCGACGGCGATACGTTGTTGACATTGTTGTTGATGTTCCAGTGGAGGGATGAACAAAATATTGTCCTTGTCCAATAATAGCTATTTCATAGTCCCACAGGACTTATTTTGATATATTTATCAAATTTATTGAATGCCTGAAAATAATACGCTATAAAATGCTTGCAATCAAACTTTCAAGCAATTACAAGGTCACATGCAATTATAAAAAGGTATATTGTAGACCACAATCTACGCCAAGCTTTGTTGTTGCTTGTATTATCGTGAGAAATGTACCATACACCCTGGTTATCGTGAGAAATTTACCGATCGCCTGCAAATAATACGCTATAAAATGCTTGCAATCAAACTTTCAAGCAATTACAAGGTCACATGCAATTATAAAAAGGTATATTGTAGACCACAATCTTCGCCAAGCTTCGTTGTTTCTTGTATTATCGTGAGAAATGTACCATACACCCTGGTTATCGTGAGAAATTTACCGAACGCCTGCAAATAATACGCTATAAAATGCTTGCAATCAAACTCTCAAGCAATTTCAATGTCACATGCAGTATAGGTAGACCCAGAGATGAAGAGACAGACAGAGAGAGAGGGGATGTCAAAAACATCTGCTAGGTGTGATTTCCCCTGGGAGGGAAGAGATTAGTTAGGGGCGTGCCCTGGCCTACATCAGACAAAGAGAGTACAAAGGAGTACAAACAAAGAGAGTGAGACAGAGAGAGAGAGAGAGAGAGTCGTGATAATATAAAAATGTTACACATGTATCATATATATGAAAACATAATATATACGGTAGGTCTACATCTGTTCTCCACAATCATATAATGCCAAGCACAAATATTCAATCTTTCGTTGTTTGTATTACCGTAAATTTACCGAACGCCTGCAAATAATACGCTATAAAATGCAAAGGAAATTTCTTGTAGAGTGCAATTTTGAGGACGTAATGTGCTCTGAGAGAGAGCGGAGCGGTGATTAGGAGCATATATTACCTCAGACCGCTCGCCACACAGGGAATTATATAAGGAAATTACCGTATTTTAGGGTTTTTCACTCGTGTTTTACGATCGTTGAAAGACAACCAGTGATCGTAAAAGGATGGTTCGGGTGTCATTGGAAAGCTCAATTTACGCACTTTCAGGATACATACTTGTATTACGCTCTGGGTCTTGTTTATGCATGAAAAAGAGCACGGAACAACCCCATTTAGGGTAAAAAAAAAAAACCCGCTGGGCGGCACAGTGAAATATACTCCACCAGCCGCTCGTAAGGTGATAAAATGCTTGCAATCACATTTTCAAGCAATTATAAAATATAAATTGTACTTACCAACACCCACACCAGTATGTTCTTCGTCAGGAACGTCTCCAATTTGCTCAAGGGTCTGTCCAATATCAACCACAACATCCACCCCACGCAAATTATGCTTGGGGTGAAAGCCTATGATCGGGTTATTTTCGTCTTCAGAGTCATCCACACTACCAAAACTCTCACCCAGACCTTCGACGGTTTCATCCAACAACTTATTAGAAAGTTATGAAGAGGTCAGCATGATATCTAGTTCCTGGGTGGTAAGCCGGGCGTGGTTAGTAGGGTGGCGCGACGCACTAGGGATGGCGGCCACCGAATCGAACACGGGCAAATCTTGACCTTCCATTATGGCTGCTTGAGGGTCACTTAGTCACGGTCACACAGTGGGGATGTGTGGGTGGGACCTTGTAGTACACCGCCTGACCACCAAGTTTCGCTTTCCACCTAAATTAGGGCAGGAATACGCCCACGGACTTAAGTCCGACCCCGCCATTTAGTCCAATTTTCTCGTATCGGACTTAAGTCCGACCCCGCTAAATAAGGGTTAAATGAAAATGGAAAATAATAAATGTTGAGACATATCCTGAAAGTCAAGATTAAGGTCAAAGGTCAAGGTCAACTATTATCTATCTATATCTCTCTCTCTCTCTCTCTCTCTCTCTTTCTCTCTATCTCTCTTTCTCTCTCTCTCTCTATATATATATATGTATATATATATATATATATATATATATATATATATATATATATATATATATATATATATATATATATATATATATATATATATACTGTATATACATATATATATATATATATATATATATATATTTATATATACTGTATATATATATATATATATATATATATATATACATATAAAGCTAACTGATGCATTTTAATGAAATTAGGCATGCTTATTTGATTGTCATGGGCAATATCAATGCAAACAATAAGTTACTCCTACATATAGGTCAAGGTCAAAGGTCAACTTTTATTATTAATTTAAAAAGATTACTCAAATTTTGAAAAACTGGCTGTGTTAGTTGCTTATTACTTAAATAACATATATATCAAATTTCACATATATATTGTAATAGTTAGGGTCAAAGGTCAAGGTCAAAATAAGAGTGTTTGTCATTTTCCCTAAGCTCCTCCTAGACTGTTTAATGTACTGTTGCCAAATTGTACTGGCAAATTCAGTTGGTCAATGCGACGACCATCCAAATAATTTATAATGTATTATATTTTTAGTCAAAGGTTGTCACAGTATATGGTCACTATTTGTAATCTATAAGTTTGTATACAAATTACACTATATTCATAATGCTAGTTAATACGAACATTGGTGTTAAGCTAACTAAATCCTCGATAATAATGTCTAAGGTCAGAGGTCAAGGATAAAGGTCAATATAGGATTTTTACTAGTATTTCGAATGTAATGTAACATTCTCACTAGGCCAAGGTCAAACAAGAATAAACATAATTCCATTTGATAGGTCAAGGTCACAGATGAATGTCAAATATAAGGTCAATATGCTAATTGCTTTACTATTCATGTAAACTTCTCAACATTCGTTGAGATAGCTGTACTTTAAATGAAAATGAAAATGTTAAATTTTCAGACATCATGAAGGTCAAGATGAAGGTCAAAGGTCAAGGTCAGCTATTCCTTTACTACCTGTGGAACTAGTTGATGATCTTTAACCTGACAAGCGCGATATGACAGTAGGTGCTAGGGTAGTTATTTGTGCATTTCTAGCCCTGGATTCTGACAGAATTCGTTATATTTACAATATAAACCATTATTTGTTTTCGGTATGCTTTTATTTTACATATATGATGTATATATGAACCTTCAAGAGTGCTAAAATAAGTGGGAAAAGCATTTGGGTGGTGAAAAACGAAGATATTGGCCACCCGGTCATAATCTCAGGCGAGAGAGAGAGACAGGCAGCCCTCCCCTCTCGCTGTCTGGGAGTCAACTGAGAAGAGCGGGGCGGTGTGTGCCGGTGTCTGGGTGTTGCATAACGATCTTTTATGCAACCCACTTGTGCTACATTATCGCGGGAGAGAAAAATAACCGATAAATGATGATAATAAGAGGAAAAATAGGTGATAATTGAGGTGGGGAGGGAGGGCGGAATAAGGTGGGGAAGGAGGGGAGGGGGGTGGGTGAGATTTACATGGATGAGTACTGGAGGGGAATTATCTCACCTAGAGACAAATTCCTTTGTTTTGATAGGCCCTTTTTTTTATGGAAGGCTTTTTTTATGGTCCTGCTTCCGTGAGGCCTATCGCGTTCCCTATAGGAAGCCTTCCGTGAGGCCTATCGCGCTTGCCGGGTTAATGAAGTTTGGCACGCTTATTTGATTTTCCCGGGTTACATCAATGCAAGCAAAAAATATAATCCTACATAAAGGTCAAGGTCACAGGGTAAAGTCAAAAGTCAACCTTCATTATAAAATATAATCAAATTTTTATAAGCTGACTGTTAGATGCATTGTACATATATAACATACCTATATTTCATATAAATATTCTACTACTTAAACCCGCAGAGTGCCAGACAATTATTGGCCCTATGCATCTGCCAGTGCCAGAGGATTTATTATTTGTATTTTTTTGGCTAATTATATCAAGTTGGGTGAGAAAGGAAGGATAATGGTAAAAAAAACACTCCCCTTGTCCATTTTCGCCAGAAATCAGGTCCCCGATGGTCCCGAATGTAGCTGAAATTTTCAGAGTAAATCATCGACTTTTATGGTATCGGAACGTATAGGTAGGAGGGTGGTGGGAGGGTAGTTTGGGGGATGGTGGGGGGAAGGTAGAAGCGTAATTTATGACTCATGTTACAAATATGAAGCCGATTGGTGAGGTAGTTTCGCCACCACGGATTTTCCTTTTTTCCTTTCTTTGTACGGATACGCTGGAAGTGGGAGGTGGGAGGCGGTTGGGGGTGTGGTGGGGGGAAGGCAGAAGGGTAAGGGACTTGTCACACAAATATGGAACCGATTGGTGCAGTCGTTTCGCCGCCACAGATTTTCCTTTTTTTTCCTTGTGAGGCGACCGATAGTCAGCGAGTGGGTGGGGGGAGGGAGTTGTGTTGGTGGTGGCAAGAAACCAGAAGGGAAGGTACATGTGGTAGAAATATGAAAGCCATAGGTGTAGTAGTTTCGCTGCTACGATTTTTTTTCGGCGAGTCCGTATATATACGGACCTGGCACTCAGGTCAAGGCATTAAGGTCAAGGCATTAAGGTCAAGGTCAAAGAACAAAAGAAGTGTTAAACTTGTCCTAGAATATTTAACCCTTTCTGTACTGCCGACGTACAGAAAGGGTTAGGGTGTATGAATACGGCAAATAATGCTGATGAGTATAGAACAAACTAGAAGTTCCTAGGACAAATACTTTTTGCGCTATGAATATTTGAAATGAAGAGCCAAAATGCGAATATTTATGCTTCACCCATCTCTGTTCCGGCGATGCTAGCCGGGTTCCGAGCTGTTCCCCACCTCGTGGTTGCGTTATTTGCTCGGATACGTATATAACTGTATATATCACCAGAATCGAAAAATTGTGCTCTTTCCAATGGTGAAAACAAAAATAATATAGCGTAATTGGTTCGCGAGCTATGCGCAATTGTTTCCATGCAGTGACCGAAAACAAAATAGATATGGTTTATAACATTTTCGATTTATTTCGTTGCTACGAAGTCTATGGTTGTAAATTTAAGCTGTATGAATACGGCAAATAATGCTGGTGAGTATAAAACAAACTAGAAGTTCCTAGGACAAATACTTTTTGCGCTATGAATATTTAAAATGAAGAGGAAAAATGCGAATATTTACGCTTCACCCGTCTCTTTTCCGCCAATGCTAGCCGGGTTCCGAGCTGTTCCCCACCTCGGCATTGGTTTATTTGCTCGGATACGTATATAACTGTTTATATCACCGTCATCGGAAAATTATGCTCTTTCTAATGGTGAAAACAAAAATAATATAGCATTATTGGTTCGCGAGCTATGCGCAATTGTTTCCATGCATTTTTATTGTTATGTAAATATATGAGAATGTTTATACAGTTGTATATCTTTGCCACAATGTACAACATTTATATAAATATATAAATATAATATACCGTTATATATATATATATATATATATATATATATATATATATATATATTATATAAAATAAATGAAATAAAAATATAAATAAAATGAAATAAATAAAATAAAATAAATAAATATATAAATAAAATAAAAATGTAATAATAATATAAATACTCGATTATGGGCCTTGGGCTTGCTCGGGACCTTGGGGCTGATCCGCTAGACACCCTGGGGAACAGGAATAAAAAAGAAAAACAAAAATATATATACCGGGTATATATATATATATATATATATATATATATATATATATATATTATATATTATACTGTATATAAATAAAATAAATAAAATAAATAAAATAAAAAATATAATAATAATATAAATACTCGATTATGGGCCTTGGGCTTGCTCGGGACCTTGGGGCTGATCCGCTAGACAGCCTGGGGAACAGGAATAATAAAGAAAACAAATATATATATATACCGAGTATATAGGTATATATATATATATATATATATATATATATATATATATATTATATATTATACTGTATATATAAATAAAAAAAATAAAAAAATAAAATAAAAAATATAATAATAATATAAATACTCGATTATGGGCCTTGGGCTTGCTCTGGACCTTGGGGCTGATCCGCTAGACACCCTGGGGAACAGGAATACAAAAAAAAATATCTATATATATATATATATATATACCGGGTATATATATATATATATATATATATATATATATATATATATATATATATATATATATATATAGTGTATATATAAATAAAATAAATAAAATAAAAAATATAATAATAATATAAATACTCGATTATGGGCCTTGGGCTTGCTCAGGACCTTGGGGCTGATCTGCTAGACACCCTGGGGAACAGGAATAACAAAACAAATATATACGGTATATATATATATTTAAAATAAATAAAATAAACATAAATAAAATGAAATAATATAATAAAATAAATAAAAACTAATACATCAAATATATAAATATTTAAATAAAATACAAAATATAATAATAATATAAATACTCGATTATGGGCCTTGGGCTTGCTCGGGACCTTGGGGCTGTTATATACTGTATATAGGCTATATTTAATATATATATATATATAATTATAATAATAATATACTGTAATATAACTAAAATTCCATAGAGTACTTACCATACTTCCTGTAAGCATTCCTGTGACATCTTCGTGATTATAATGTATTTATTTCGTAGGCAGTATTTATTGATAAATATATTTGTCTTTCAAGCAAAAAATAGTGTAAAGTCATCAATGATACCTAGACAAAACTGCATCAATACTCAAGGGGTTAACCAAGATTCACTCCCCTCAGTCACCAAAAGTCACAAGTAACATCTTATATACATATATAGTTCGAATTATTCACTAAACACTTTCACTGGGTAGATGAAATAATCCATAATTGCCTGCCTATAGCTAGGCATGGTGGGCCAGAGGGAGGGAGCCCAGAATTTAAAGGGCCGGGACCCTGCCTCACAGTCTGGGGGCCGGGAAACTACTGACTTTACAGAGGCCCGCGCTCCTCAGAGAGGGACGCTATGGGGTTGCTAGATGCTTCCTTTTGTAACTTACTGATGCCTAACTTACCAGTCCAAATTGAGTCAAAATCTAGTCATAAACTTATTTTTGGCGAATATTTCTAACTTACAGGTGGCATTATGACGCGATTGCGTCATACGAGCACTCTTGGAGGGGTGGCGTTATGATGCGATCGCGTCCTATAGATGCGGGAGGGTTAAGATAATTGTGTTTGTATCTACGGGTTGGGGAAGAAAATGAGAGGAGAGGTCGTTATTGTTATTTTCATTATCGGCTGTCGAGTCTTGGATATTATTTAGGGATGCCCTGGTTTTTTCATATGTCCTTTTTCCGACGTTTGCAAAGAAAGCATTGAAATGTTCGGCGTTAGATTGATCAATATCAGTTGGTGAGGCGTTGGATTTGGATTTGGAGGGGGGAACTAATGAGTTTACAATTTTCCAAGTAGAGGTTGTAGTGCATTTATAAATACATATAATCAAATTCAGCACAATTTCTATCCATCACCAACTCGTATAATTTGTGTATTTCTCTTAAATATTGATGTTTACAGTTCCAACTTCCTTATAGACCAAAACTCGCAAGTGGTCAATTAATAATAAAAACACACTGTAGGACCAGCGAAGTTTGGGGGTCATAAGGAGGTGGGGGCCTCAACCATCAGCTGGTGCCGGGCGCCTCTTCAAACATCCCGCACCGGCACACCACAGCTGGGCAAGGCAGCATGGCAGATGTACTATGCGTCCAGTTTTCGAGTAACGGTTATTTACACCACCCGAGCATCAAGTGTGCCTTCATAGTTCATATATTAGCAACATGTATCACATAATGTCATTGTAAGTGAAGTTACAGTGTGATAGTGCATAAATTCAAGTTTTATAAGTGCCGGCGAGTGGCAAGGCCCGCACGTGTCCTGGTTACAATGGCGACCGGCGGCCATCTTGGGCCAAGACAACAACTGAACGTACGCACGTACAAACGACCAGCTGACTGACACTAGCCAGCATCGTTCACTCTGTTTATTGATTTTATACTTTATCGTATGTTTTATACTTATAATATGAGTTTTACACATTGTTTTATGCACTTTTGACTTAGAAATATGGGTTTTCGCATTGTATTTTGTACTCATGTTTTAACGTATTCTATCTCACTGTTATCGTCATTGTTCACAGGGTTATAATTAGGATATATTTACACTTATTGGTGTCCGTCACTGTTTTACGTATATTTGAGTGTCACTATCACTTACATATTGTGTTCGGCACTTTGTATATATAATATTTACACTTGTTTTTTATACACACACTTCACTTTTGACAGCGTCTGTTATTGCAGTCTATGAACACTCTCTTTTAGAAATGTTCAAGGGTGTGATAATCCCTGAAGCAGTCAGGGAAACACAACTTCACAAGTGCAACTTCACAATCTTCGCACCAATTCCTGGTATCTGTTCTTGATGGGGTCCTCTGGGTCATGTTCCAGCACACATGACACCGTCTGCGGGGTCTTTCATTACCCTGTGTGGGCGGCACCCAGTCAGGGAATTGGCGTTCTGTCAGCCTGACAATCCCTTCTGCTGCTGGCTGTCGATGTGTGGGGCGTTGCTGGGCTTGTAGACCAGTCAAAGTAGGGCTGGACTTAGAACAAATTGCAATAGAAGGTTTTTTGGCTTTAACTTGTTTATTAGGTCCCTCTGATGAACATATAAAAAGTCTCCAACTTTTGGACACCGGGAAAGTGGTTAATTTGCATAAATTCAAGATGGCCGCCGTCCAAAGCTTCAATTTACAGATAACTTTTTTCTGGTTGCTCCTAGACCCTATAAATGTATTACAAACAACGTTTTTTGGCTTTAACTTGTTTATTAGGTCCCTCTGATGAACATATAAAAAGTCTCCAACTTTTGGACACCTGGAAAGTGGTTAATTTACAGCCAAAAAACCTTACAGCCAAAAAACCTTCAATTGCAATTTGTTCTAGGTCAAGCCCTACCTTTACTGCACATTATTGTCTATTACATTTTGCCTAGGCCTATACTAATCCCATCATCTTGTTTCTTGTTTCAACAGATTGGTGCGACATCTACCGAAGCCATGGAAGAAGAGGTGGTGCATAATCCCTGCGGCATTTGCTCAAACACGTTAGACGAAGGAGAAACAGTCAAGCTGAGGGCGAAGGGAGCAGATACTATCAACAAGGCCAGTACTGAACGTGGAACGCCATCAATTACCGTGTCCGAGGGCCAAACGGTGCACATTGATTGCCGAAAGAAGCATGTCAATACGAAGCCAAATAGAATTCCTGGGAAGCAGAAGAAACGTCCTGAAAAACCTGCTCTTCGTTCTCAGACACCAGACTTTTGTTTTACAGAGAACTGCTTTTTTTTGTGGTACAAAAATCTATTTGGACACAAAGCATGATTTCAGAAGAAGTGTATCCAGTACACACCTTCAACTTTCAAAGGACAATACTTTCTGCATGTGATGCCAGGGCTGATGAGTGGGCTGACACTGTTAGAGGCCGAATTAACTTTGCACGCGATCTTCCAGCAGCTGACGCAATATATCACAAGCAGTACAGCTCAAATTTCCAGACACATAGGCAGATCCCCTCCAAATATCGTGATTCCGCAGACAGTGAACCTCCTCGCAAGGGTCGCAAAGTAGATGCCTCACGAGAGGAAGCATTTCTACTCGCAATCGACTACCTAGTCAGTGGCAATGATGATGAACAGACTACAGTGGTTGATCTCGTTGATAGAATGTCCCAGTTGTGCCCTGATGTTGAAGCGTATAGTGTAAAATACATGAAACAGAAACTTATTTCATATTTTGGGGATGAACTGGTTATTAGTAACGTGCATGGACGCAGCGATGTTGTAACTGTCAAAGAAAGTGCTGCAAAGATTTTGCAACAATTCAAAGACTCACCACAGACTGATGATGAGGAAGCAGAACAAAGAAAGATAGTCAGGGCTGCGGCACGGTTGATCAAAGCAGATATAAAGAACATTGATACTTGTAGAGATTTCTATCCAGATCCTTCTGAACTCCGGTCGCTGGAAAAGAATGTGGCGTACGTTCCGCAGTCCCTTCGTATATTGCTGCAAGAGACGTTCAGTGGCAAGTCATGTGATTCTTGAAGTTGCATCAATTGGACAAAGTATCATGCAACTTACCAGACCAAGGGCCATTGTAGCACCCATTCAGTATGGATTGGCGGTTCAAATGCACCAGCACTTTGGTTCCCGCTTTCTTGTGGACAGTTTACACAGCCACGGCTTCTGTCTGCCTTACGCAGAAGTTTTGAGGGTAGCGAAGTGTGCTGCCAATTTCAGGGGCACCAACATATCCACTGCAGGCAGGTATGGACAGTTCGTTGCAGACAATGTTGATCACAACTTGCGTACGCTTGATGGGCGAGGAACAACATACCATGGTATGGGTATAATTGTTGCTGTCACCCCTGAAGTAAGAGACACAACATCAATACCAAGATTGCAGTCACCTGAAAACAACTTCACGGCAGCTCAAATTGAAATCAAATACTACCGCAGTGTTCGCAAGAAGGGTTGGGCCTCTCGAATTTAGAAAGCTTGACCCCCATTTCAGCATCTGACAAGCTTGAAAATCTGGACATACTGTGGAAAACGTCATGGTTGTTTCGACCAAAACGACCAGGCTGGTCCGGCTTAATGCAGAGTGTGTGCCATGGACCACACCCAGGGAAATCATCCGTCCATTTCTTGCCCATGATTGACATGGACCCTACGGACATGAGCTGTATTTACTCAACACTTCACTTCGTTGCTGCGGAAAGCCAACGCCAGGGAACGACGCCAATGCTGACATTCGTGAGGGAAGACAACGGTTACTTGAAATGTATAGAAGCATTCTGTTGCCAAAGTGGAAGTAAAGACGCGATATCATCAGCTGGTGAAAAGGCTTGGTTTATTTGTACGGGGGAAAAGGAAAAATGCAACCCTTGACGGACTGCGAAAGACAAAGTTTTGCAACAAGGTGGCAAAAAGTTCAACTACCGTTGAAGTTCACAGCCTTCCCCCAACAACCGATGCAGCCAAATACCACTCGTTCCGAGTTTATTGTCAGGTCCAGGAATGGATGGGAAACTGTGTGGACCCCGAGAAATGGAGCTGGTGTCTGCGGAAGGGACAGCTTGAACCGAAGACGATGGATTCGCCAGTGGCTCCTGATTCACTACTGAAATTGGTTAGATGTCAGTGTAAGGGCAACTGTGACACTCAACGCTGTAGTTGCAAACGGAATGCTTGAATTGCTTGAATGTTCCAGTGCATGTGGTCAATGTAAAGGACTCTGTCAAAATAGCAACTTTGATGCAAGCACCGATGATCCAAGTGAATACGAACTCCTATCATGAATTACATAATTGGCTCTGAATGACGTCATACTACGTCATGGTTTTTTTTTTTTTTTTTTTTTTATAAAAAGAGGGACAACAGGTCAAAAAACCCATACAAGCACAAAGTGCCTGTGTCACCCCTTGTGAAAGAGACAGTTCAGCCTGTCTGTAAGGTTTTTCGGCTGTAAATTAACCACTTTCCAGGTGTCCAAAAGTTGGAGACTTTTTATATGTTCATCAGAGGGACCTAATAAACAAGTTAAAGCCAAAAAACGTTGTTTGTAATACATTTATAGGGTCTAGGAGTAAACCAGAAAAAAGTTTATCTGTAAATTGAAGCTTTGGACGGCGGCCATCTTGAATTTATGCAAATTAACCACTTTCCCCGTGTCCAAAAGTTGGAGACTTTTTATATGTTTATCAGAGGGACCTAATAAACAAGTTAAAGCCAAAAAACTTTCTATTGCAATTTGTTCTAGGTCCAATTAAATGATTGCTAGATTTACTGGACTATTGGGGGGGCAGTCATGTTAACCCGTTCAGTACCAGTTCTGTCTATTTTATTTGATACTGGATAATAATAGACGATTCTATTCAGCTTAATTAGAAGGCTTTCAACAGAGATCCTAAGCACAAGAAGGTATACATACCCAAAAGGAAAGTGTGGCTGCTGAAGAACAAGGAAGTTTGGGATAGGTTTCATAGTGAACTGGAGGAAATGAATAGAAATAAGGAAGCTAGGCCTAACGATGTAAATAGTCGGTTCCATGTCACTTCAACCAGTAGACCATTTCAACCAGTAGCTCTCAACCAGTGCCAAATTAACCCAGACCAACCAAACCAGTGCCAAAATATAGTACTAACCTAACCTAACCTAACCTAACTGTATTGGTTGATCTGTACGGTACTGCTTGAGAGCTACTGGTTGAAATGGTCTACTGGTTGAAGTGACCGGTCACCAAATAGTCAATGGAACTTTCTTAAGCATAGCCTAATCGCTGCCACTCACAAAGTCTGTGGGAAAACAATGGGTCACCCCAGGAATAAGACCTCCTGGTGGTGGAACGATGAGGTAGAACATGCTGTGAAAGAGAAAAGGAGATGCTTCAAAGCATGGAAGAAGGGAGGCAGCAAGGAGGAAACCAGGCAGCTAAACGAACTGCCAAAAAAGTTATTTACAATGCTAAAAAAGGCATTAAGGACCTGGTCCTCGAACAAGTGTGTAACAAGGACAATCCCAATGGGATTGTCAACCTAGCTAGGCGAGTTAAAAATGACAGTAGGGATATTATAGGTGAACAGTGTGTTAGAAACGATAATGGGATGATTGTGTATGCAGAAAATGAAATCAGAGAAGCATGGAAGGCACACTATGAACGATTGCTAAATGTAGAGTTTGAATGGCATAAGGAACAGCTTAGTATCAAAAAAACAATATCTTGGCCCCTTCCTTTGATAGCACCAGCTGTAGTGAGCGACTCAATCAATAAAATGAAGGACGGTAAAGCTCCAGGTTGCTCTGACATTGTCGCTGAGATGATAAAAGCCTCAGGGGAGACTGGTGTAAATTTAGTCACTGAGTTGAGGCAAAGCATCTCCATTGATGATATGCAGTTTGGTTTTATACCAGGACGGGGTAAAACCGATGCTATCTTCATAGTCAGGCAGATACAGGAAAGATACTTACTAAATCTTTACAACACGTAGTTCCCGGGGCACATAGCTGTGACTAAGTGTATTATATACAATTGCATTTTGATAGATCGAGTTATAGCCAGGTGCCTTTAAGAGAGACATCTCTCAAAAGGCTCAGCCTTATTTTTTTGTATTATTATTATATATTTGTGTTTTTTAACAAATCATTTGTAAGCAAAATTGTATTGTATACTAAAGGCTAAATAAAAAGATTTCAATTCAATTCAATTCAATTCAATTCAAGGCAGGGATCTTTACTTTGTGTTTGTAGACCTGGAGAAGGCCTTTGATAGGGTGCCTAGAGATGTTGTGCAGTGGGCTATGAGGAAACTTGATGTGGAAGAGTGGCTGGTGCGTGTGATAATGAAGATGTATGAGGATTCGCGAAGTGCGGTGAGGGTAAAGAAAGGATGTACTGAGTGATGAGTTCGCAGTCCGTGTTGGAGTCCATCAGGGCTAAGTGTTAAGCCGGGGTTGTTTAGGGTTAACAATAAAGCACCTACGTAATACTAAATCTTTTGGGTGTGATAACATTTCTCTCCGATTCATTAAAGATTCATTACCTGTTATTGCTTTTTACCTTACAATCATTATTAACACCTCCATTGTCACTGGTATTTTTCCTACGGTATGGAAGCACGCTATCGTCACCCCACTTTTTAAAAGCGGAGATAATAATGACGCCACTAATTACCGACCAATCTCATTACTCCCCATTTTTTCAAAAAATACTCGAAAAGATTGTCGCTAATCAACTATAAAATTTCCTAGAAACTAATAAACTACTCTCAATATGCCAACATGGATTCTGATCAAAATTATCCACCGAAACGGCCCTTACAGTTGTCACTAATGCAATATATAATAATATGGATAAAAAACAAGTATCTTTGCTAACCTTGTGTGACCTCTCTAAAGCATTTGACAGTGTCCATCATAACACCCTTATAAATAAACTAATTAAATTCAAAGTTAACCTATTCTGGTTTAGAAGTTATCTAAATGAAAGATCGCAATCAGTTGTTGTTGTTGTTGTTGTTCCCTAAGCTGCCTGGCCGAACAGCCCCGGCAGGGGATGGTTGTGACGGTTTGGCTCCCGAAACTGCTCCCCGCGGCCGGCATCCGGTTTTCCTCCACTGGTCGTTGATTTTGTCTTCGGCTGTGGAGGGTCGGCAGCCATCCGCGGTTGGCAGCCTCGGGAGGTGGCCCCACGGCGTAGACGCCGCCACATCAGGACTTATGAATAACATACTATCCTCAAAATTACCAGTAACATACGGTGTTCCTCAAGGATCAATTTTAGGTCCATTATTGTTTATTATATTCGTAAATTACATGCTTATGTTCTTATATTCTTATATTAAATATATCAAAGACTGTACACTAGTACAATATGCCGATGACACACAACTTCTACTCAGTGACTCGGTAAATAATTTTGGCAATCTAATTACTAAAACGGAAGAAATACTACAAAAACTGAGACTATATTTTATACAAAATGGATTAATGATGAACGCTGATAAAACCCAATGCATATTCATAGGCACTCGTCAGGTACTTTCAAAAATACCCAGTAATGCCACCATACGCCTTAATGACAGCACTATTGAACCTACCACTCATGTAGAAAATCTAGGCATATATTTTGATAGACATATGAACTTTGATGTCCACATTAGTGAAATGAGTAAAAAAGTAGTAGGGACACTTATGTACAGTATATCAATAGAATAAAAGATCACTTTGACAAATCAACTAGAACAATCATTGTACAAACACTAGTGCTAAGTATAATAAATTATTGTAGTGTAATTTGGGGTTCATCAAATGCTACCCAAATATCCAGAGTGCAAAAACTTCAGAATGTTGCTGCTAAAGTGGCTGACGGTAAGTCAAAAAAGTGTTATCAAGTCACTCCTATATTAAAGGAACTAAGATGGTTAAATATTAAAGATAACATAACGCATGACACACTAATAGTTATTTTCAAATACTTAAATAAGCTTTACCCAGAGTATCTACTAAGTCTACCCCCAGTATTCAATGTAACAGCTAGCACAACGAGACAACAAAATATGCTTTTTATTCCGAATGTTCAAACTGACATAGGGCAAAAAAAATTAACGGTAAGAGGACCTGTACTTTGGAACAAACTCCCAGTTAATATACAAACTTCCAGTAGCCTAGGAACCTTTAAGACTAATGTTAAAACCTTGCTGCTAAACTATGCTTATGATTAAATTAATGTTCATAAGAAATATGTAGACATGACCCTCTCTCTATATATATGTATGTATGTGTGTGTATGTGTACTATATATCTCTCTCTAAACCCTAAATCTCTCTCTGTCTGATTCCCACCCCAATTTTAATCCCTCATAATCCCCCGTGCTGTCATCTCTCTCTCTCTCTCTCTCTCTCTCTCTCTCTCTCTCTCTCTCTCTCTCTCTTTCTCTCTCTCTCTCTCTCTCTCTCTCTCTCTCTCTCTCTCTCTCTCTCTCTCTCTCTCTCTCTCTCTCTCTCTCTCTCTCTCTCTCTCTCTCCAGTACCGGGTATGTCTTAGTTAAACAGCAGATCTTTAAATTTTAATTTTAATTGTATACACTGTTATGTTCTTATGTAAAAATATAATACTGTATTAAAGAGAACGTTACTGTATTTAGATAGGCTATATGAAGGTGTCCTACCCTGAGCCAGATGCAAGGGCTAACCTAATAATCCACAGGCTTATCTGCCCTCTTAATCTACATAGATCTGAGCTGACCTACTTGGTGTATTTGTAATTACAGCTTTGGAATTGTGGTCCGTCACACCTGGTCTGAATACACAACTAACAACTGTATGTCTACTGTATGTAACACTAAACCCCCAACTGTATATAATCATATTTGTAAATACTATGTAAGAAGAATAACCACTGTCGGTGGAAATAAACTTTATTATTATTATATTATTATTATTATTTTAGCTGCTAATTTTGTTATATATCGATGTCTAAAGCTTCAACTTCCTGATAACCTGAAACTCGCAAGTGGTCAATTAGCTGGTGCTCAGTGGGTTAATTTTCACCATCATGACCCAATCATTAATATACAAAATATAATAGCTCTAGCAAGTAGTTGTTGCATGTTCCAATTCCTCGGTTTACGTCAAGTCTACAACTTCCCAATGCTGCAAGCTTTTGTGGAATATAGTTCAGATATCATGGGTAGATACACAGACAACACCGCTTTAGTCATTACTTTACACAATGCTCATTTGTAATATATCAGTCATGTGCGTACTTAACCCTTTCAAGATTATGACGCATTTTGAGAGTTTATTCTGGCTATCATTAGACGATTAAAAACAATCTAGGAAGGATCTGTGAGAATGAAAAGGTAAAAGACTATCTCACTTAACTCTGAATTTCATTATGGTGATATCATTATGGTGATGGGCTGGTCTATCAGAATGAGAACTGAGCGATCTCTGCCATACCCATAGCTTACTCTGCCTGTTCCTTTTACTTAATATTTTCTAGATCTCAAGTGACGGCGTCTCTTCCGTGGATTGACCTCTCAATCTACCAAGATTGGAAGCCAAAGCGTCACATTTTTCCTTTGCCCCTCAACTTTCTCTTCATAATTGCTGAGAGGCACAGGGCCCTGGGTGGGGCTTTGGTTTCCCAGGCGTTTCCGTACCCTCCTCAGCTCCCCGCCATGGAGTGGCTTTGGTCACCCAGGCTTTACTGTGGTCGGCAGGGAGGGTTCTGTGGGGGCGCTCGGTTATGGCCTTGGCCTTGCTCGGGGCCTTGGGGCTGTTCGGCCAGGCAGCTTGGGGAACAACAACAACAACAACAACTCTGAATTTCATGTAATCTTCCTAAGTTTATAATTAAATCGTCTTATAATAGCGAGGACTCAGATAAGAAATGTGTCATCGTATCTTCTAAGGGTTAATCATTCACTCATTTTAGTAAGGTTGATTTCAGCTGGTGTTAAATTCAATCCCTTTGCAGTTGCTTTGTCTGTACTTACTGGAAAAATATGAATATACTCTGTCGCTGTTTCCCTTCTGTACCAGTGAAGTCTTTTATATATATTGTGCTAGCTATATTTAGACGATTTTGGGCAGTTTAAGAAATATATGTGGTAGTAAAAAGGGTTAGGTGAGTAAGTGAGATAGTTCAAAGCCTGTTCATTAATTACTGGAGGCCATATTTAAACTGAATTAAATCGCCTATTAGAAGTCAGAATATAGTTTAAAATACGTCGCCGGTACAGAATGTTCATAATTTAAAACAAATATCCACTGCAAACTCGGCGTGTTAGCTGATTAATCAGTATGAAAGATGACAAATTATATTCAGCTCGAAAACACTAGAATATAGTTATGTCTATATTGAGTGGCAAAGAACGAAGAAACTCAAGAGATTGCAGACAATTATTGTGTCCCTTCTCTTATATTTATTTATTTCAGTGCAATTTTTGTATTTACAATGTGAATGAAAGAGACTTGCTTTATCTCCTTGAAACCATAACTGATTAATACGGAATCATTCACAGGACCAGTAACTCAGATTAATTCAGAAATTCCAGAAAAGTATGGTTTCCCTTTTATATATTTATTTCAGCTCTCTGTCCCATTCTCTATTCTTTGTGTATAATATGAATGGCACCGACTTGCTTTATTTACTTGAAACCTTAATAGTTAAATAAGGACTCATTCACAAAAGGAGTAAATTGAAATATATTAGATTGTGACTTTTTGCAATACCATAACTTTTCCTACTAATCCGCTGGCATTACCACTTCCAACTCTCCCCTTCCAACTTTCAACATTTTGTTATAAATGTGGTTATCACGGCAGGGTCAGTAAAGGGTAATTCATTAATGTTATGCCTCTGGTGTTGTTGCTCTTACATAATATATCCCTCTCTCTGGTTGAAATGGTATATTGGTCACAGTTTTCTGATGCGAATGTTGGGTTCTGGTCAATGTTTATTGATATACATTAATAAATACGTAAATTAGGATTTTGTTTTTTTATGGTTAACACTGTGGTTTTAACTGATATTCTTCTTCTTTGTAATAAGTTAAATTATTTGTTTATTGGTCACAGGCAGGTGAACTCGGGGTTAATTTCAAGGCGAGACGATGAGGATGGGCATGTCTTTTGTTCACTAAACAGTAAATAGGAACCTGGAAATAGCAGATATGGTTATGATATCCCATCTAGGAGGATATACTATGGTAAAAAGTTTTGAGCAGTAATGAATTACTTCGGAATACCGTATCCGACACTTAGCGAAAGAATAGTGAGCATTATTACGTGTGTAGATGTTATTCATGTTGTGAATCCTTTTATATGTGTTTGTGTGTGTGCGTGTGTGTGTATTAGTACTTGGATATACTGTAAATGTTATGACTCGGTGTGTGTGTGTGTGTGTGCCCATTCTGAGCTAATAATTACCTGGTTGAATCATGACACAGGTGGGGTTCATAATGTTCGTTATTATCGTATTAACTTTATGTTCGTCATCCACTCACTCACCTTAATAAAACCATGTATGTGTTTTATCCTGCCAAAAAACGAGGATGCTTTTATATTTTATTTTGGCTAACATTAGACGAAATTTAGTTTCAGTGCTGCAATCCAAATGAAAATATGAACGACTGTCAACCTAAAATCACCCCAGGTACTATTTTACTCAACACCGGAAATTGCCTCTGTTCCCATCCTGTTTTTTTTTTTTTTTTTTTTTTTCTATGTGAATGAAGGAGACAAAAGGCATAACTGCCTGCAGCGAGTGCCTCCCCCAGATTTCAAAGAGTGACAGGGCCGAAATCAAGGGACGTTCGAGCTAAAATGCCTGGACACACAGAGTTTGAAGCAATTTAAGTCATAGGAAGAGGGAAAGACTGATTCTGGAAGAGTTCCAGAGCTCAGCGGTTGAATAGAAGAAAGTCTGAGAATAGCGTATCAGTCTTGGGTTGGAGAGTTGCACAGAGTATGGGTGGGATTGTGTTGCAAGGTGGGTACTACATACCCTACATAGAAGAGGTGGTATACACTGGGAAAGCTCCGAGGAACACTGATTATTATAGTAGCGATAGAATAGCGAGAGAGATGCAACATTGCGGCGAAGAGAGAGAGATTGCAGAGAGTTGGTGAGTGGACGGGAGTTAATGATGCGAAAGGCTTACCTTTCTACTTTGTCTAGGATTGCGTTGTGAGAGGATCCTCCCCACGCATGTGAACAATACTCAATACAAGGACACACTGTGCCCCTGTACAGAGCAAGAAGCTGTGCAGGGGTATTGAACACCTTGAGGCGGTTGAGCACACCCAGTTTCTGGGAGGCTGCCTTAGCGAGACTGGTGATATGGTCTTTCCAAGTGAGAGCAGAAGAAAAAGAGACACCAAGAACATTGAGAGAAGTTGCAGGGTTTGATTTTTGTATTGTTGAAGTATAAGGGATAGTCCTCTGGAGGTTCCTGACGGGTAGTAAGATGGATAAATTGAGTCTTGGAAGCATTAAATGCACAAGGTTTTCTCTACCCCAATTGGAAATATTAGCTAGATCAGAAGATAAGTGTTCTATGGCTTCATTACTTTTGCTTTTAAGGGACTGCTGGCTGGGACGTTCTGGAAAACTAATTGAGCGGTGTAAAGTAGAGTCGTCTGCATATGAATGGATGGGACTGGATGTACATTTGAGAAAATCATTTATGAAAATTAGAAAGAGAATAGGAGATAGGACAAAACACTGAGGAACACCGGAGTTGATAGGTTGAGGAAATGAGCGATGGTCGTCCACAACTGCAGCTATGGAACGGCCGGAAAGGAAATTAGAGACAAAGGCACAGATGGAGGGACAGAAACCGAAGGAGGGCAGTTTGGAAATTAAAGATTTGTGCCAGACTCTATCGAAGGCCTTCGATATGTCTAGTGCAACAGAAAAAGTCTCACCGAAATCCCGAAAGTTGGATGACCAAGAGTTAGCAAGATATGAAAGAAGATCACCAGTAGAGCGACCCTTAAGGAAGCCATACTGGCGATCTGAGAGCAGTTTATGAGAAGAAAAATGCTTAGGAAATTTGGAAGCAAGAATAGTTTCAAAAACTTTAGAGATACAAGAGATGAGAGCAATGGGACGATAGTTGGAGGGTTGAGAGCGGTCACCCTTCTTTGGGACAGGTTGCATGAGAGCAAACTTCCAGCAAAAAGGAAAGATGTTAGAGGAGAGACAGAGACGAAAGAGTTTGCCTTGGCAGGGGGTCAGCACGGAAGCACAGTTTTTAATTACAACAGGAGGAACACCGTCCGGACCGTACGCTTTCTTAGTATTAACCCTCTCCGACATATGACGCAATTTTGAGCCTATTAGGGATACTTTACTGCCTTTGTTAACATCAGAGGTATTTAGAAACCTTTAGTTTAGTTACTTCAACCTCTGCAGTTGTCTTTGAGTTAGCTGTGGGCAGAAAACTAATTTTGGAGAGGTAATTATAAGAGTGAGAGAACTCTATTTCTTATTGCTAATCTGCCAACCTCTGCGTCATATGAGCGTGAAAGGGTTAAGCCCAGAGAGGGTAGAAAGTACATCTTTAGAAGAGATTAGGATATTAGGCATAAGTAGGAGAGAGGGGGGTGGAGAAGGAGGAATAGCACCGGAATCATCCAAGGTAGAGTTTCTGGCAAAAGTTTGAGCAAAGAGTTCAGCTTTGTCAGAGGAAGAAGTGATGGTTGTGCCATCAGAGTGGAAAAGGGGAGGGAATGACGAGGAAGAAAAGTTGTTGGAGAGGTTTTTGGCTAGATGCCAGAAAGCTTGGGAAGAGCTAGAGTTGGGTAGTTCAGTGCATTTATCATTGATGAAAGAGTGCTTGGCATGTCGAAGAACAGGCTTGGCTTGATTCCGGGCAGAAACATAGGATGAATGAGAATTTTGAGTTTTAAGGCGTCGGTACCGTTTGAATGCTTCCTCCTTGTTGTGGACAGCAGTAGAACAGGCGTGAGTAAACCAAGATTTGTTTGCATTACACTGAGAGAAAGAAAAAGGAATGTACGCTTCCATGCCAGAAAGGATTACCTCGGTAATGCATTCAGCACTCTGCGAGGGTCCTCGGCCACGGAAGCAAAAGTCATTCCATGGGAAATCAAAGAAGTACTGCCGGAGAACCTCCCAGTCGGCAGCGCCAAAGTGCCACAAGCGCCGCCGGCTGGGAGGATAGGATGGTCGTACTGAAGAGATAGGACAGGTGACGGAGATAAGTTTATGGTCAGAGGAGCCCAAAGGAGAGACAAGATTGACAGTATAGGAAGAAGGGTTAGAAGTCAGAAATAAGTCAAGAATGTTGGGCCGATCTCTGAAGCGATCCGGAATACGGGTGGGTTGCTGGACTAGCTGCTCTAGGTAATTTATGATAGAAATGACGTAGGCTTGTTCACCAGGTTTGTCAGTAGAGTGAAAGGAGAGCCATTGGCGGTGGTGAACGTTGAAATCTCCTAAGATGGAGATTTCAGAGAAGGGAGAGATAGATAGAATGTGTTCCCCTTTAGAGTTTAGATAATCGAAAAATTTGGGAAAGTCAGTAGAGTTAGAGGAAAGATAGACAGCACAGAAATATTTGGTATGAGAATGACAGGATAGTTTGAGCCATAAAGTTGAGAATTCAGAGGAGTCAAAATCGGGAACACGAGAGCACAACATCCGCCTCTGGCTTTGGAACAAGGATAGAGAAAGTAGGAGGATACAGAGAAAGGGCTGCTTTAAGTTGTCTCAGATACCTGTGTTTCGGTGAGGAAAAGAAGATCAGGGTTGGAGGAGGAGAGATGGTGTTCGATAGAGTGAAAATTAGAGGAAAGGCCGCGAATATTGCAAAAGTTGATAGTAAGAGTGACAGGCCGTGGTCCAGAGTATTTAGAGGGGTCGTCATGGGAAGGTCGGGCATGTGTGGGTGTAGTTATGGTCCCCCCCCCTTGGGGACTCCGAGGCTGGGCTTATGTTCATTATTTTTTTAATAATTATGAAGGAGGAAGTGTGGTGTGCATGTTAAGTGTAGTGAAGTAGATAGGAGTAGGAGGGGTTTGTGAGAGCATGCTGGACTACTCTCAGTGTAAGTGAGGCACAAAGGGTATCAGTTAAAGAGGCCAAGCAAATGAAACAGGAGTTCCAGTGATTCCTTATCAAATGCTTACAGCCTCTCCTGGGTATAGCCCTGTTCGATTGGTGACTACAATCTACCCCCATTCCCCCTATTAGTCGCCTTGTACGACAAACACGCAGTAGGACGCGTGGGGCATATTCTTTTTTTCCTCCACCATAAGATGGAGGCCCCCTTACCCCCAGGGGGGGGGGGGGTTACTTACTTTAATAATCCTATGATACCCCATGCCGAAGTAATTTGTCTTGTATTGGCCAGCATCCTGAAATGAGTAATATATATACATACAAGGTGTACCAGGAGGAAAGGGCATAGCTTTGGGAAATGATAAAACAAGACATTCTAAGCATAGAATGTTCTATAACAAAAAGCCCAAATCTCAACCGTTAAAACGATATTGAAGGTTTAACCCTTGTCTATCGGGGCCCGACTTAAGTCCGTATCTAAAAAGCTGGACAATGTGGCGGGGCCCGACTTAAGACTGTGTGCAATTTTGGCGCAATATTGGCTCTGAGAGAGAACTGAGTGGTGGGAGGAGCATAGGTTACCTCATGACCGCTCGCCACGACCGTCGTGGGCCCACTGACATTTACTCCACTCTACTCCACCCTCTCTCACTCGCTACACACGTAATTATGTAACAAAATGACCGTATTTTAGCAATTTTGCCATTCGGTTGCACGATCGTTGCAAGACAACCAGTGATCGTAGAAGGATGGTTCGGGTGTCATTGGAAAGCTCAATTTACGCCCTTTCAGGGATACATACTTGTATTACGCTCTGGCTCTTGTTTATGCATGAAAAAGAGCACGGAAACAACCCCATTTATGGTAAAAAAAAAAACGCTGGGCGGCACGGTCAAATATACCGCCTAGGCCGCTCGTTGAGTGTTAATGTAGTGTCTTCCCCGCATCACTGTAATGGACTCTTCCATGTCAAATATTTCCCAACTCGTCCAAAGTGAGCTAGTATGTCTATAATAATTTTGTAACTTACAGAATTATAGTATCTTCATAATAATATGGTAAAATAATTTAATTTAGATGGAGATGTTGTATGCACTAGGACAGCTAGGCCAGCCTTATCGGGAAATACTGAAGAAAATACCATTCCAACATGCAATATCTCTGTACCGGTCGAGATTTGGAATATTTCATATAGAACATATTATGCTTAGAATACCTTGTTCTATCATTTCCCAAAGTTATGCTCTTTTTTCCTGGGACACCCTTTATTTAGGCCTACAGTATATATATATATATATATATATATATATATATATATATATATATATATATACTGTATTTCATATTAACATGTCTGCTGATATCACTAAGCACAATTTCCTCTATTAGAGGTTTCTTACTGTCTAGAATTAGACACGGACAAGCTTCTTGGGGTGACCACCAAATGGAGAATGGTCGCTTTGGGGACGAACCACAATATTTGTTTAGGTCAAAAAGAAATATACCAATATTATGCATTATATACTATTAGCAGCCATTAGTATGATTTTTGAAGCAGTTTTCGTGTGTTTAATTTGTAGCATATTCGCTCTTTGTAAATATAAAACTAGATTTCTCTGAATGTCTAAACCTTTGTACATACTATATTATTGCTTCAGTTCCTCTATTCAGAGGTTTAGGAAGTAAATAATTCATCCAATGTAAGTTTCTTAGAGTAGAATATTATAATAGTCCATAAAATAAGACGGGCTTTACCAAATATTAGTCTTGAGCGTGGTGTCCGGCAAGTCGAGCTTATCAATTTTGCTGCCTGTACGGTACGAAAATCTCTATCCGTAAACAGGTCTCCTCGCCGTTCTAGGATTTCGCCATTCCTTTACTCTTTATTACTATATCACGAAAAGCATGATTATATTTTCATATAAGTATGCTCTATTAATTGATGCTATGTATTATCATAATATGATAAGTTTTTACAAGAAATCAACAGAAGTTCTGGAAAATTAAGTAATCTGTCGATATAGTTTTTGGAAACGAAAAGGACAGTGGGTTGCTCGCGCGTGTGAGTGTGAGGGGTGGGGGAGAGTGTGTATCGTACGTCGGCAGTGATGACTTATGGGGTCCTGCCACATCCTCATATAAATACGCGTCCATATGTTTAGTGAGTTTTAACGATAGTTAAACTTACTGACAGTAGCTTATTCCACTGTAAACAATTCTACTATAACATGTGTTTATTATATAAACTATTTCTATAATGCTTAGCAAGTTAACATTCATACTTTGAAAGCAATTTGTGGATTCTCATATTTTTTTTGTTTTCGCCATGTGTAATGATTATAGGGTTATAGTTGATACATATATTAATTGTGTGTGCACAAATAGATATGTTGCTACCAAAAAAATACCATTTGTGAATGGAGTGTCTTTTAAACGAAGCTTATTATATTGTTGAGTTACCAAGTAAATTACCACTTGTCCTAGGGTCCTGCGACAATGCGACAATTTTCCGACGGTGGTCACCACAAGAAGCTTGTGGGTGGCGTGTCTAATTGCACGCGCCCGTGTGCCTGTGTGACTGGATACTTCCTGTCTTAATAGAATATTCAATCATTATAAATGGATGTTTGCTCATGTACTGCAGAACAACTTGTAAGTTTTCTAAATTCAACATATAATTATCGCACAAATCTGTATGGCTCTCATACCTCCATGTGCATTATGGTGGAAATGTTAATGCAACAGGAAAACATTTGTTCAATGTTCAACATTGCTCACTCACTATTGGTCTGATAAGCTAATCTTACGAGAAACACAAACAATACAAATATTTACTTTTATTACCAACACTTAAAAATAAATTGATTTGAATATCACCCTTTTGACCCTGTATTTTAGTTTACATTATTATAGGTTTGAGTCCCGAAGGGAGGAAGGAAAACCTAATATTTAGTAGTGGCCCCGGAATCATTGATGATGTGCCTTAACATTGTTTATGGCCAATCTTTGAACTCAAGCTTGCTTTTCAAACTTCCCGCCCAGGATAGAACAAAATACGATTTCCACACATCGTGAGCAAATAGCTCTAAAACAACACTCACAGACTCTTCCTATATGATGTGGGTACCACTACTAGAAAAAAACTAGCAAAAAATAATAGATAAAATAAATATTTAACTTGATCTAGCAATGCTCTTCTCATGCGTATGCTGTCTCCCGCACGCTTCGCCTCGCTCATCGAAGCGATCTTTCGTTCTTCACTGATCTATCAAGACTTTCAAAATACAGCAGATGAATGGGAAGGGGATGGAAGGGAGGGCCAAAATCGTCAATGATTCTGGGGCCACTACTAAATATTAGGTTTTCCTTCTTCCCTTCGGGACTCAAACCTATAATTTATTAGTGGCCCCTTCATCATTGACGATGAGTCTGATATCTCATGTCTGGAGGGGGACATTCATCAGGAATATCATAACCACTAACAAATTACTAAGGTTTAAAGAGAAACAAGTACGAACAAGATCTTTGTTTAATAATATAAAAATAAGAAAGAGTTTACAGGCGGCGCTTATTAAAGGTTTGCCTGTTGTGTAGCACCTTTACGTTTGATAGAACAGTAGGATATACACACATAAACTATACATTTAGCCTATGACTAAATAAATAAATCAATATCTTGTCTCTTAGAAAATACTGTACTGATAAACTTTGGTGGCATATATAAATATATTGCCTAACAGGTACTCTATTACAAACAGATTTGTGCAATGCCCTTACAAAATAACCTTAAGATTATTGAACATAAATTAATACTCTATTGCCATACATAAAGTATAAAAAATAAAAAAAAATCCTGACTAGACTTACTTTAGTCTAAGGAATCGGTTATCACATGACCCAAATTCTCATCATCATGTTGTATCACATAGGAGGCAAGTAGGAGGCCCTAGTTAGAACATTCCCCCCCCCCCCTTTCTTTGTACAATAATAGCTTAAAACTAGACTCTCTGCCTTAATGCTACATATGTGCGAGAATGTTTCATGAGATTAACAGACAGGTAACGTGTTAGGAATGTATGATTGGACGACCATAATTTGGTCTGCTGAATATCATCTACGGAATAATTATGTAAGAACCTGAGTGAGGCAGCCCACTTCCGTATATCGTGTGATCTAGCAAGAACGCCCGGATTGCTCTCCCTGATAACTTTTACTAACAAAGCCGCCAGCGAACGCTTTTGAAGACGTGTACCTGTCCGTGAAACCCAGAGGGACCCTGCCTGAGATGGCTGAGACTCCCGCATATATAAAATTAGGGATTGCACCGGACAAAGTAAATGGTGTTTATCGCCCTGTTTCAGAGCTGGCACTTCAAACTCTGTAAATACATGGTTACTATGTTCATTCTTTGCGATAAAATTAGGAGCAGGTGTAATATGGACACTCATGTTGCGCCTCGAGAACCTTAAGCAAGATGGCCCTGAACTCATCGCCGCCAACTCTGGCATCCTGTCACCCGTGGCCAGTGCCATCAGAAAAATGGCTTTCTTAAGTCTAAACTCATAAGGAGGATTTCAACAATATTTACGGGAATGAAGCATTTCAAGGGTTAAATCAAGAGACCAGGTGGGTGTGAGTTGACGTGGTGGAGGGCGAAGCCGGAAGCAAGACCGCATGAACCCCTTCTCCTCCGCCTCTGGTACGGACAGACCAGCTAAATCGAAAAAAGGCGTCCGAATAGCCGTGAGGTGATTCCTTAATGTGATTACTGACAACATACGCATTTCGAAAAGATAATTTAAATATTTAAATATCAGTACCACCGAGGACTGCTGTTGGTCGGTTTCTACGATCCAGGTAGTAAAGGCTTTCCAATGGGATTGATACTGTCTTTGTGTTGATAATGTATACTGATTGATCAACTATTGAGTCATGCTTTCCCCAAACGGGCCTAGCCACTTGGCCTTCGGAATACCCACAAGGCAAAAGTCAGCGAGGTCTTGAGATATCCAATTGCGTCTAAGTGGAAGCACGAGATCGGGAGCGACACCGGGTTCTCGCACCACGTCATCAATTGATTGCACCAAACTTGGGCCGGCCACATTGGCGCGATCATCGAGACCATGACCCGATAATCCCGTAGTTTGTGAACTACTTTGCACATTAAGGATGCGTCTGGAGGTGGAAATAGAAAAATGGAGATCCATTTGTTCCAGTCTACCAGAAATGAGTCCGGACCTCCTGTCGGAGTCTGACTCCGGTGTGTGAGGTACTGAGGCAACTTGTGATTTGCCTCTGATGCGAACAAGTCCACTCGTGGAAGGTATGTCTCCGCAATCATCTCTTGAAAGACGGTTTGCTTGAGAGCCCATTCTACTAGAGTGCTCTGTCTCTGAGACAGAGCGTCTACCCATACGTTCGCCACGCCAGGCAGATATGTTGCGTGAAGATAAATCTCTAGCCTTGCAGCCAGATGAAAGATCTTTTCCGACAACCCTTGTAAGACTCGAGATCTCGCTGACCCTTGCTTCTGAATGCATGTGACTGCAGTCAGATTGTCCATCCTGAAGGCTAAGGACTTTCCCGCCAAGTTTAAGCCGTGCTCCTGTAGAAAAAATAGGGGACTAACAACTCCTTGGCAGTGATGTGAAGATGCTTTAACCTGGACCATAGACCCTGACCCTGATGTCCTAGGTTCGACTGATACCCCCAACCCAGGGCACCTGACGCGTCCGTATCTATCCAGACCGTCGGAGGAGGAGCTGTCCAAGTCAAGGAGGAGTGAATTACTTCTGGCTTCGCCCAAGCCGCCAGTAGGTTGTGGATTAACTTTGGAATTTTCCGCAGTGTTTCCGCTGGCAACAGCGGAAAGCACCTGTTTCCTTCCAAAATAATTTGTTTTACCTTCAGACGACCTAACGGGACTGTCAGCTGTATCCAATTGAGTGAACCCACCAGAGACTCTCAGATTCTCTTTGTGGTAGTCAGAGCATGAAGAAACCGAAAGAGTTTCCTCTGAAACCTCTGACGGTTGTCCTCGCTCTGACTCAGAGTGAGTAACTCGGTATCCCAGATAAGGCCCACCCATTGGATTGTTCTCGTGGGGTTCAAGGTTGACTTTGCCAAGTTCACCTTGAATCTCAAGGCAGCTACATGAGTTAATGCCTGATTTACATGTTAGAGGCAAATTATTTTGTATTGAGCTACTATCAACCAATCGTCGAGATACCATAGGACCATGATTCCCTGATTTAGCAATGGTAGCAAAGCTTGTCGGACCAATTTTGTGAAAATTCGGGGTGCTAGATTTA
This sequence comes from Paralithodes platypus, assembly GCA_032716605.1. Lineage (NCBI taxonomy): Eukaryota > Metazoa > Arthropoda > Malacostraca > Decapoda > Lithodidae > Paralithodes > Paralithodes platypus. The sequence continues at coordinate 44,590,595 of CM064483.1, read as the reverse complement.
AACGAGAGGGCATTCTTTGAAAGACAAACGTTTCATCCCTGTTGCGCAAAGCTAGGTATTTTTTTAAACGCTTGTTTATAGGGACATGCCAATAGGCATCTGTGAGATCGATGGAACACATCCAACCCTGCGGCGGGAGTGTCAGTCTGATCTGATTCACAGTCAGCATCCTGAACGACTGATTGTGAATGTGAGTGTTCAGTTAGGACAGGTCGATCACTGGCCTCATCAGAACACTGTCCCTCTTTGGCACCAGGAATATCCGGGACGTGAACACAGTTTGATGTAAAGGACTGGGGATAATGATCTGTTTGAGGGCCATCTCTCTGACGGCGGATCCCACCTCTAAAGAAACAAGATTGAATTCAGTGGGGATACGTAAACGAGGTCGCCGGGACCACCGCCAATGAGAGACCCTTCCAAACCACTGTCCTTGCCCATGTTCGCCGGGGCCATGCCCGGTGACAATCCCGGAAACTGCCAGTCACATGACTGGTATTGTCCAGCAGAACTACCCTCGGATCCGTCTCGCCTTGCCTTGGCACTGGGAGTGAGAGAGTTGCGTGGTGTCTCAGTTTTTTGGAATGGAGGGTTGTGACTCTGACTTAGGATTGGGGGGATGAGAGGCCTTGCTATCATTGCTACCGGGTTTACCCCTAGACTGCCCCCTGAACCATTTCCCTCTACCCCTGGGCTGACCGCGTCCTCAGGACGTACCGCTGCTTCCAGGGGCTGTGTATGTCTTTGGTGACTGAAATGACTGCGACTGACCACGAAATGAACTCTTATTAGATTTAGTTTTGCATGTTGGCTCACCCTTCGGCTTGGAAGCAGTGGCATTCTAAGAGTCTAACAGGATATTAACGGTGCGCCAGGCATCCCCAGAGGCAAGGGTTTTAGTGAAGACATTAGATAAAATCAATCTCCTACCAATCTCTACAGGGAGTCTCCTTACCAGGTATACCCTCAGATCTTGACAAACCCGCACAGCCTCGAAGAGAGCTGTGCGGATATCACCAAGGGACTGAATGGAAATCTGGAGTAAGAGGCGCCTAGTAAGAGAGAGAGCCTTATGGGTGCCAGCGTCCATGACCAACTCAGTTGTCCTGGCCAGAGAGGCCGCAAGCTGGCGGCTGAGCAGGTATTGGGACGCTAACCTCCAAGCCTTCTGCCTCATTTTATAATCTTTATCTATCTGTACCTGTGTGGGGGAATAAAAGGGTTCAGACAACTGACAAATAGATAACTTAGAGGCCCCAAAAAAATTAAGTATATGTTGTGGGATCCCTTCCGCCTTGCCTACCGGCATAGAGAACCAATGATAATCCTCTTGCGGGAGCTGATGACTGCTCTTATTAGTAATAGTGCTGGCAAACAGGTGGGCCTCCTGCCCCCATGCTGCCCACGGCCCCGACTCCCCGCCACTAATATGAACTACGGATGTACCTGCGCTGTCCCTAAAAGGTACTGATTTTAACTCTGGGGTCATTCCCTGTAACAGTTTTATATCATTCAACCCATCTGATGTACAACAGGGGAAGAGGGTTGTAGGAACGCTGAAAGCAGTAACAAGAAATAGGGTGGTCAATATGGAAGTGAAGAAGTCCTTGCATGACAGTGTGGTAATCCCGACACTGACTTACGGAAGCGAAGCATGGACGTTGGTTGAGAGACTCAGACCAAGAGTGAGAGCAGTGGAAATGAATTACTTAAGAAGTGCGTGCGGAGTTAGAGGGATAGACAGACTAATGAAGAAGTAAGAAGTAGGTGTGGTGTGGAGGTAGATGTGCTGGAAAGTGTAAAAAGGAACAACTTGAGATGGTTCGGCCATATGGAACGTATGGAAAGCGAGAGAATGACTAAGAGGGTGTACGAGAGCGAGGTGGAGGGACAGAGAGGGAGAGGTAGACCGAAAGAGAGGTGGAAGGATGGAGTGAGGAAGTATATGAACGAAGGCGGTGCTGGTTGGGGGGAGGGGCATCGACTGACTGGGGACAGAGGTGCATGGGGGCGGTTCGTTCGTGGCCACCCCTACGGGTATCATGGCATCAGGCAATAGATAAATAGATAGAACTCATCTGATTTAGTCCAATCTAAAAATAGTTTCCCAGATGACGTGGTAGGCAGTGCAGGGGATGGCATGTATACAAAATAATCAGAATGATAAATGGTGGGGATAGCTTTAACAATGCCATCTAGCACCTCACCTAGCTGGTTCTTGGCCCTCAACTTCTTAGCTTCACTCACCTCAATAACCCAATGTTCCAGCGCAGGTGTCTCACCTGTAACCGTGGGCTGTGCGACCTCGGAGCGAATGGCAGTAAGAACAGACCAGGACATATCAGGTCCATATAACAGGGGCATAGGGCCCTTCTTAAAAGGAAATGAACGATCAAGGGGAGGTGGAACAAGATCCGGGAACAACTTCAGATTGGAAGGTAAAATTGCTGCGGCTCCCGAAGTGGTAGCCGCTGAAGTGACTGTGGGAGGAGGAATGTTAACATCAACTTGAGTCTGAACAGGCACCTGGCCTAGTGGTCGCACCGCAGGGGCCACAGGTGCCGTTACTTTAACCTGTCGCTCTCCCTTTACTTGTCTCATAAAGTCAAACCACTCCTGCAACTTCTCATTCGACACAAAAACTCCTCTTTCCTGGTCTGACTGGGACGCAGACTGAGACATATCTGAGCCCTGCGTTCCGGAATGCCGAGAAGCTGGTCACTGGCCAGGCGGCATCTCCTCGGTGTCTAATCCTTGTTAGCGTATGGTGAATCCCGGTGACCGGGCTGGGGGGGCTGGTAAAGCCTCCAACCAAGACTCGCCAGCTTGGGCAGCAGTATCACATGTTTCTGTCTGTGTTAAGGGAATGCCGGGCTTAGATATATCACCCAGGTTTAGGTCTGGGATCTAATAGTCCATGGGTTCCTGGAACGAATGAAGCTGGTCAGAGGAGCACTCATCTTCCTGACGGCTAGACACAACACTACTGCCACGCTCCGATCCTAATACCGGAATAGCTTTCTGTTCAGGCTGCCCTCGGTGCGGGATCGTGAACCGGTGTGATTGGCTGGAGACATTAATTGCTGTGTCTCTAGGGGCCTCCTGTTGAGACGAAGAAGAGGTATGTTCCGGCTTGGGTGGCGGTAGCTGAGCCTTCTTCTTTGAGGAGGAGGATCTTTTGGAGTGCTTCCTTCTTTCTTTTCTATCATCGCCTGATGAGAGTGCGGCGGAAAAGTCAGAGCGGTGTCTCTTTGACTCCTGTTTAAGATGACGAAGGCACTTCCGGCGGATTCTTGGTGGTCCGTGGTCGCTTGGTTTTGCGGGAGGGAGCATCGCGAGTATCTGCCGAAGCCGGCGGAGTAACTGTTTGCTTTACATTAGAACTACCGGAAACACAGGCGGAAGGCTCTGGTTTAAGAAAATCGTCTAACAAAGGGTCATTCAACTGTAAAGATTTATGAGCAACTGTCTTACAGTATGTTACAAATACTGACTTAATGTGGAGCAAAATTATCTTACACTGTCCATCAGAATGAGTGAGATAGGCATTACGTAGCACAGAACACTTGGGGCATGATTTGGATAACCACCGGCCACGAGACCTGTCCAAAAAAGACACACATTTAGCGCATAAAATATGACCAATGACCGCTAAATTTTTGCACCACAAGGTGGAGCAAAACGCAAAGCTACTCTTATCCATGGCTCCCTCCCGCCGGGGAGATGCAGATCCTCCTTGGTGTCCAGACTGCGAACCTGAGGGTGAGATTTTTGTTCAAGAATCAATGCTCATAAGGACACGCTAGGCTGTAAAAGCTAAAAATAAAAATATCTCCAACAATAAAGAGAAAAAAGACTTGAATAACACTCTAGAATCTTATTTCCCCATGCGTTATATACATTCCCAAAAAATGTAACTGAGTAGTGAGTAGCCTCCCATGTGCTAATGGTGTATATAACTTCTTACCTAAATGAACAACACTGACCTAATCCCATCTTATGAAAGAACTTGATCCGGCGACCAACGCTACTGTGAATCTATTTTCTTTAACTTGCGGCGGACCAACGCCCCGATATAAGTTACAAAGATTACTGAGATGCTCAAGATAGGAATGGGTGAGTTCGTTTCTCGGCTCAGCCGTTTGAGTCCTGGCGGAAGTGGCTCCCCACTGTTTAACCACCAGGAGAACGTTCTGATAGTACCAAGCAACGAACGTTTTCTCTGTTAAGTTTGTGAGGCGGAAAAATGTTTTAAGGGAGGCGGGTAGCCGGAATCTCCCAAAAAGACACGTGTAGTAAAATGTCGGTCAACCAAAATTAACCTAGACGCCGGTAAACAAAACAGACAAAATCCAACCTATCCAGTGCCAAACAAGGATAATCTGAATTTGAACATAGCTCTAGATGTTTCCGGAAGTTTCCCGGCGGGGCAACCGCTTGAAGCAACTAGAGGCACGTTGACCAAGTCTCACTTTAACAAAACCCGCCGGAAGGGCCATACCTCCCAGAACAGAAAACCCAACGTGCGCATATTATGCCATAGTTATACATTTATAATACACAATCAATAAATAACTCTTGCTTGCCATAAGAATACAACCTACATGAAGCCAACTAAATGGGAGCAGTAGTCGATGATGTCAATAATAATAGCACAAATCTGCACTCCAGTGAAGACCAATCTCAACACGTAGCGATCAAGAAGTGTTGGTTGAAGAGCAGCATGGCTCCATGCAGGACCCCTCAGCTATGTGAGAAAATCTAAAATGAACTAGCCCTTGTGTAGAGCATACTGTTGAACACCCAAAATGGACCGAACAACAGGCCCCGGCTCACTAAAAGAAGCCTCATGACTAACAAACGAACTAAATATGAGCTAGGGTAAAGAAACAAGCACATGGGAGCCTCGCCTTATCACAACGAGGACTCCGTCTAACACACTCGCCTTTACTAAGTACCCAGAAAACAGTCTCCTAGGGCCAGAGAAAGGATGTACACAGCCTACTCCTAGTCTATAAGGTACCTGACCTCAGCACTTAGCATGTACATATGAGCAAAAGACTCACAATGTCCGAGGGTAGGCGAAGAATGAAGGATGGCTGGCACACCCGCGAGGCACGTCCGCCACGTCTTAACCCAGGAGAAGTAAGAACGAGAGATCGCTTCGATGAGCGAGGCGAAGCATGCGAGAGACAGCAGACGCATGAGAAGCGCATTGCTAGATCAAGTTTAATTTAGATTTTTCTATTATATTTTGCTAGTTTTTTCTAGTAGTGGTACCCACATCATATAGGACGAGTCCGTGAGTGTTTTTTTAGAGCGTTTCGCTCACGATGTGTGGCAATCATATTTTGTTCTCTCCCGGGCGGGAAGTTTGAAAAGCAAGGTTGAGTTCAAAGATTGGCCATAAACAATGTTAAGGCTCATCGTCAATGATGAAGGGGCCACTAATAATTATTATATATCAGAGGAAATATATTGCGGGCACACGTTATTATTCAACATATACTGCAGTTGTTTATTTATAGATATCATGTCCATGTTATTCGCGGCTCCCTGTGTGACTATCCCTTCATGTCTGACTTTACCGCTGGTCCATCACGGGGCAATCGGGAAAGAAAGAAACTTTGATAGTGATCAAGATTTTGTGCCCAATATTCCCACCTTGAATTGCGAGTATAACCCACCTTAATACATTTGTTTTCTTTAATCTATTCCCTCCAACAATCACCTGGTCCAGCAAACCACTGGACAATGTCTCGCTCTCTCTCATACTACTATTACTGCTACAGGCAATTATCTTCCCAATATAAACCTCCACATAAATATTAACACTTGAGCCTTATTATGATTGACACTTACTCTGGTCGTAATAAGATTGACTGGTATTACCAGGTGTAATTTTATGAGTGAATCTTTTATGTTCATGTGACTTATCATGTTGTTATAATTTTGTTATGAGTATGGTGTGTATGTTTGTGTGTGTGTGTGCGTGCTTGTGTACCTACGTTTATCAGGGATGGGAATGAGGAAATTATTTGTTTTGTTTTGTTCATAGATCATATTATTACCACTCTTGCTAAAACTCTTGTGGCGAGTGTAAGGCACCCGCCTTTCAACACAGTCACATTCTTATTCTCTCCAACTCTCCTATCAAAATTTTTGCAAATGTTCTCAATCTTTCTTCTACTCAACAAGTGAACTCTAGAACGCTGTCCCTCAATTAATCTTACCTTTATCGTATAACTCACTCTTGCTTTAAACTTTGTGTGTCCAGGCATTTTGATCACAACGTCCCTGTCCCTTGAATTTGGCTCTCTGTCACTCTTTTGGCTTTGGTGGAGACACTCGTTACAGGCTGCCTGTCTTTTGTCTCCTTCATACCCACAGGAAAACAATATGGGTGTGTGAGTTGGTTTGTTATATATTATGCTTAATTGTCTTACTTAATCTTGCATTCCTTGAATTATCATTCATACAAAGCTCTGTGAAAATCACTTATCTGAAATACTCTTCCTACAACATTAAATTTAACATAGTTCCTGTTTGTTTATTTGTGTATTGTATTCAGTTTGTTAGTAACCAACAAGATTCAATTAGCTTAACATTATTTCCCTATTCAACTTAGTCATTGCAATATAGCTGCTACAATAGTGTGATACCAAGGGCAGAACACGGAGCTTCCACTATATACAACAATAACCATATTAACACCCCTCTGGAACCATTAACGTGTAAGGCATGATAGTAGACTCTGAAACAGGTTCAGTTCATCCATAAACATAACAAATATTTTGAAAATGGTGAAAGGTTGTCAGAAACATGTGCAGGAGAAGAACATTACAATATGTGATTAATTTTTGAGGAATATTAATAGTAGATAAGTTAATATTATTACGATTCGTATGTTTGTGTACAATAGTATTAGGGAAATGACAGGATAACATTTTGTAAACAAAGCTGATTATAAACGTGGAAGTAATCAAGTATTATAGTATGTTGGTCATACTATCTTCAGTATAGTTCTTTTATAGGATTGTGTTGCCAAATGTTATAATCCTGATACAAATTGCTGTATACTTTCATGTCTCCCCATTGGAGAATTAGTGCAGCTTATTTCCATTCTTCATTAACCCCTTCTATACCGGCGACGTCTTTTAATTTTATTCTGGCTCCTACTAATCGATTGTATTCATTTTAGGAAGGATCTCTAGCAATTATAAGGCTTCGAACTATCTCAATCAACCCTTTTAACTACCACAGATCCTTTCTAAGCTGCATAACATCGTCTAAATATTGCTAGACTAAAATATAACATACGTCCCCGGTACAGAAGGAGTTAATGTTTTCCCTCACTACTATGTATGTGCCTTCATTTATCTTCCTATCATTCTCTTTATAATAATTTCTTGCTGGTGCCCCATAATCCTCTCCATTCCTCGTTTTAATTTCGGTTATATATTATTATCTGTGTTATTTGTTTTTATGTATTTATGTACTTACTTGTATTGGGGGAATTCAGAGTGTCTTTACTGGTTTGTCTGTTTCTCTGGTTGTTTGTTAGAGAGAGAGAGAGAGAGAGAGAGAGAGAGAGAGAGAGAGAGAGAGAGAGAGAGAGAAGGGGGTTAACGTAAGTAGACCATGTAATCAGGGAGTTCATTGTCACCATAACTATTGTTAACATAAGAACATAAGAACATAAGAAAATGGGAGTCTGCAGAAAGCCGATTGGCCTAAGCAAGGCAGATCCCTGTCCCACACAACCCCAAATCAATTACAAAGCCCAATTATAGGCTCAACACTCTAATACCCTGAGGATCATCTTACCAAAACGGTTAGAGATTAACGCAGGATTTTGGGGGTCTGCAGAGCGCTGATTGGCCCAACCCGGCTGATCCCCCTTCACACCCAACCCTTCTCGTCCATATGCTTATCCAATTTTATCTTAAAGCTCCCTACAGTTTTAGATCCCACTATAGCACTTGGTAGTCCATTCCACCCATCTACAACTCTGTTACCAAACCAATATTTGCCTATATCTTTTCTGAAACGATATTTATCTAATTTGAAACCATTGGTACGAGTTCTTTCGCTATCACTGAGCTTTAGTACATTTGTCATGTCCCCTTTGTTAATCCCACTAACCCACTTGAACACCTCTATCATATCCCCTCTAACTCTGCGTCTCTCTAACGAATGTAAACCTAATTTCTTCAACCTTTCTTCATACGGAAGATTTCTAATATTATGGATCATTTTTGTCATTCTACGCTGTACTCTCTCCAATGAATCTATGTCCATTCTGTAATAAGGACACCAAAATTGGACAGCATAATCCATAATGGGGTCTCACTAATGACAAGTAAAGTTTTAAGATAACATCAGCAGTTCTGTTACTCACACTCCTAGAGATGAACCCGAGAATCCTGTTTGCCTTATTACGAACGCCTATACACTGTTTTCTAGGCTTCAAATCATTGCTAACAAACACACCTAGATCTTTCTCGCAGTCTGAATTTTCTAATTCTAAATTAGCTAGTTTATATTTAACATTTGTTTGCATCTTCCCTATCTTTAATACCTTGCATTTGTCAATGTTAAACTTCATCTGCCAATTTACTGACCATTCATGTAAGGTATCTAGATCCCTTTGGAGGCACTCTATATCGCTATCTGAATCAATTGATCTCCCCATTTTAGTATCGTCTGCGAATTTACTTATCCTACTAGTTATACCTAAATCTAGGTCATTTATGTATATAAGAAACAACAGGGGACCTAATACCGATCCCTGGGGAACACCACTTTTGACTGCTCCCCACTCTGACTTGGTACCATTTATGCTGACTCTCTGTTTCCTACCAATTAGCCATGACCTAATCCATCCCAACAACGCCCCACCTATTCCATGTGCCTCAACCTTTCTCATCAATCTCTCATGAGGGACTCTGTCGAAAGCTTTACTGAAATCTAAATATATAATATCGTATGCCTTGTCATTATCTACTGCTTCATATACCTCTGAGAAAAAACTAAGCAAATTAGTAAGGCAAGATTTAGGTGTTGTTGTATTCTCCATGACATTGCTCGTAGTAGTGTAGATTTGTTTTTATTCGATAATCTTCGTTTCTGTGGATCTATATTTTTGCAATCGTGTTTTTGAAGTTAATGTTGAAATCTGAACTTATGCTCCACACCACCAAAAATAGTGAAGGGAAATTAAAAGGGGGCAGGTTTGGTGCTTGGTTAAACCCAGCTTCCGAAATTAAGGGTTAGTGTTCCTATATTCTCGCTTGCTAGACATTTACTACCAATTTCAAGCGACTTTTATTAAATAGGCCACAGGGGAAGGTGGTTGTAGGTAAAGACTGCACAAATGTTCAAGCCGAAAATGGTTTCGGATGGGGGAAGAGAACAGGGAAACAAATACATTGTCATCTAAATCCTCGAAAATGCTGATTACCAAATAATATGTAAATCTCTTTATTAACATTTTGAGATCCAGTTATGTAACATAAAAGGTTGTGCGCTGAATAAAATATTGGTTAAAGTCTTAAGGGGAGACTGACCGTGTACTTGGTCTAATAACTAATTTATTCATATATTTTTTTAGTTTCCTCCCTAGACCTCCATCAAGCTTAGAAAACAAATTTTTTACATTTTTCGGTAGAAAAATTTCCCGGCCGAGGGCCGGTTCCTCTTAAAATTGCAGGCTCGCTATCGCTCGCCAGGAAATAATCGACACCTAAATGGCACGAAAGGTCTTAAAATTGACAACGCAATCGGGGCAAAAGATGATAAAATCGCCAAACTAATGGGCAAAACGTCTTATAACCTCAAAACTAGTGGGGCTAAACATTAGGGAGAAGGGGGTCCAGAAAAACGGGCTGCCTCCCCTTAAGGTTTTACTTTACATTTTAATATACTTTATATTTATTTTTTATTTATTATTTTTAAAGAAAGAGTTCAGATGCATCAAGACCTTTGCTGTATGAAGTTCTCTGTGGCAGAACAATTTGTAGCCAAATTTTGTATTTTCTTTTTTTGCAATATTTCCGTTAAAATGTGATTTATACCAAAATGACCATGCATGTCAGCGTAATGTTTATCTATAACAGTATGTAGGTTATTTAAGCTGTATTACTTATTACTTGGGACGCTGTAAGTTAGTAAGTTAAGAAGTTGTTGATCCCTCGCTAGGACTCTATTATCATGCCCACAGCAACACAGTTTTATATTAGAGGGATACTACACGCCCTAGCACTTCTATCGCTGTTTTTCGTGGTTATGTGTGTGCGGTAGCCACTTGACTATCTATAACTTTCTATATATAGATTTTTTTGTCTTTTATATTCCAACTACTACCTCTCGGGCATAGGCTGAGAATCTGCACACTCTACAGCTGAACACGGTGAGGCCCGTGAGGTCTTGTTCCAGTCTAGAGAGTGAAACATGCAAAGCACCTATTCACGGCTCAAAGCAACTCCATCTCTGAAGCCGCTTCACCCCCGCACTTCACAGTCTCATCCCCCAGACTCGGACCATCAATCTCAGAACGTCACCTATTGAACAATTAACTCGCTAGGCATTGCCCCCCTGTAGCATATTTTGAATATGGGAATATTCACACAATGCTATTTAATCAGGGAACATTGGGGGGATTTTGTTTGGCATTTCCGTGTGCTGTGGTAATGCACTGAAACTAGGTACAGCACAAATTCCAACCCAATAATATCTTCCCATTGACATATTGGGATTCGAACCCGGGTCCATTGGATTACAAAGGAGTACAAAGGAAATCAAGCAACAACAGATCTAGTGACCCTTCTAGGTTGCTTGTCCTCCAAAACACTGAGGATCAAGTGTCCAAACAGTGGTTTAGAGTGGGTAAGGGAACATTGGAAAGGGAATTACTGCCCTGGAACTAATGTCCGTGGCAGGATTAGGAAGTTAGTAGGGGACAGATGGGTTAGTAACTGAGGGGGGATAAAATAAAGTTATTCATTTACAAACGCAGTCAGTCGCGGGTTTGATGCGAGATATTTGTCTAGGCGAAGTTTAAATGAATCAACGGTGATGCAGTCTATAACGTTTCGGGGAAGCCCATTCCACAAGTTGACAACTCGATTGAAGAAGAAATTCTTAGATTCGTGTGAGTTAAAAGATTTACCAATAATTTTGCAACCGTTTCCCCGCGTGTAATTAGATTGGTCGATAGTGAAGTACTTACTACAGTTCATATTGTCGATGCCTTTGATGATTTTGAACACTTGAATTAAGTCACCTCTTAATCTGCGCTGGGTTAAAGGAAATAGATTTAATTCTCTAAGACGCTCTTCGTATGGTTTGTTCTTTAGGCTAGGTATCATTTTGGTAACTCTACGTTGAACTCGTTCTAGCTTGTTTATATCTTTTTGGTAATAAGGGCACCAGGATTGAACGCAGTATTCCAGAAGAGGGCGGACTAAGGAATTGTAAAGGGTTAGGATAACTTCTTTGGATTTATGCTCAAATGACCTGCCTATAAAGCCAATTATTTTGTTTGCCTTCTTAACAACTTCTGAACATTGTTGACTCGGTTTTAGGTTACTCGATATTGTTACTCCCAGATCGGTTTCTCTGTTTACATTCTTAAGCTGAGTGCCATTCATCGAATAGTTTGCTTTCTCATTTAGGTATCCGATATGTAGTACTTTACATTTATCCGCATTGAAACTCATTTGCCAAATTTGGGCCCAACATAACAATTTATCTAGATTGTGTTGCATATCGTCAACTTGTTCTTTTGAGAGTACGCTATTTGCAATTTTTGTATCGTCAGCAAATTTTGAGATTGTACAGGTGAGACCCTCATCTATGTCGTTGATGTAAATTAGAAAGAGAATTGGTCCTAGTACCGATCCCTGGGGTACCCCGCTACTTACATTGGTCCATTTAGATGCCTTACCGTTTATGACTACTCTTTGCTTTCTGTCGCTGAGCCAATTTTCTATCCATTTCAACACACCATCTTGTATTCCATGCGCTTTTAGTTTTAGCAGTAAACGTTTGTGGGGAACTTTGTCAAAGGCCTTTTGAAAATCAAGGTATATAATATCTACAGCTTTACTCTCATCGTAGAGGTTGAGGATATCGTGGAAGAAGTCTAAGAGGTTTGTTAAACAGGAACGTTTTTACGAAAGCCGTGTTGAGTATCTTTAAGTATGTTATTTTCCTCTAAGTGATTTACGAGTCTGTCTCTTATGACCGTTTCTAGCATTTTACATACAACTGAGGTCAAGCTAATTGGACGATAGTTACTGGGTAGGGATTTGCTGCCTTTTTTGAATATCGGTGTTACGTTGGCTAGCTTCCACTGATCGGGCATAGTTCCAGACTGCAAGGATTTATTGAATAGTAATGTTAGTGGTTTGGAGAGCTCATCCTTAGCTTCCTTTAGAACTCTAGGCGAGATTGTATCAGGTCCAGGCGTTTTATTTACCTTGAGTTTATCTAAACAATTCAATACTTCTCTCTCTGTAACGGTGATATTGCTTAGAACATCTGAATTATCAATCTGAATCGGCGATGGTGTAGGGATATCACTGAGGTCTTCTGTTGTAAAAACTGATGCAAAGAAGGTATTGAGGGCATTACTCATTTGTACTTCGTCTTTGGTGTATTCTCCATTTTCATTGACTAACGGTCCAACAGTTGAAGTAACTACTTTTTTCTTTCTGATATAACTATAGAATTCTTTCGGGTTTGTTTTACTTTGATTCGCAATATGTAACTCTAATGTCTTTTTACTTTGCTTAATTAACTTTTTGGCTTTGCGTCGTAGCTCTACAAATTTCAGCCGTTCTTCGTCATTTTGTGAGGATTTTAATCTATCATTAGCAAATTTTTTAGCAAGCAGGCAGTTTGAAATATCTTTATTCCACCATTTGGGCTTATTATTATGGCCTGGACGCCGTATTTTCGATGGTATGCAGTCTTGCACTGCTTTTAGGTAAGTGGCTTCGAATAACTTCCAAGATGTATTTATGTCGTTATTGTGAATTAAAAAGCTCCAGTCAGTTTCTTTAAACATAACTCTAAGTTTATGGAAGTTTGCTTTCTTGAAATTAGGGACTTTTTCGATGCTACTATTTGGTTCGTTACTAGTAAACTTTAAAGTGAAAGTTATCGTACGATGGTCGCATTACCAGTCCAGTGGCAAGACCACTCTGCCACATGTATCTTTCCCTCATTCGCTCTAGTGAGCGCAATTTTGGTTGTCTTAGGTGCTTCCAATAGTGAAGATATTCGACTGATTCTATATGCGAGGTGAAATTCCTTTGGGCACTCTCCATCTAATTAACTCGCCCAATTTGTATTAATAGTATAAAACACAAGGGTAATCTATTTGTGGAAGTACCTGATGATATTTTCAAGAGAGTGGGGATGAGCATCTCGATGAGTATTTAAAGATGACGCTTAAATGCAAATGTATTTACAAATTAATAGTACTGAAATATTGTCACTAAGAACACGGGAAAATGGGAAGATAAATATTCAGATAAGGGAACGAAGAATGGTGATCATAAACATGGATTATGAGAGAGAGAGAGGAAAAAAAAAGCGAGTGAGTGATTATTTAGCTTATATATATCGTCATGCTATCAATGCAGCCCAAATACAGGATCCATTAACGTTGATTCAATTATAGACTCCTTTAAAGAAGGACTGGAACATCACGACCTAGGAGTTTTTAACTTGCGTCTCAGAGGCTCCAATTTTAAAAATTAAAAAAACATTAGAATCTACATTGAATCTACATTTTTTATCGGATATGATGATCTTGTATGAAACCTGTGCACCTACTGCACCTACTTGTTGATTTCTATCATCGTTAACTAATGTATGTTTTGTTTGTTTCTCTTTCAGAAACTGTCCAGCTGGTGATCTCACAGAATCTTTGTTTTGGTTCCTGCTTTTGTGACAATATGCCACGTCTTTGCAGCTGCTTTGGCTGTAAAGGAAACTATGATGGGACGCCTTATGTAAAGGTCATATCCTTCCCAAAAGATCCTGAGGAGAGGGAGAGATGGATATTGGCAATGCCGAATGAGAAAGAAAGCTTGAGGCGCTTGAAGGAGATACATATTTGTGAGACACATTTCAATTGTGAATGGGTGTCAGTTAAGGGTGGCAAGCGACCCAAAGAACTCCCTTCAATATTTCCTGGAGTACCGAAATCAGCTTTGAAGCAGGTCACCTCAGCCACACACCCAACATAATTTCTACATCAGAATCAAGAGCTAAGAAGGTGCAGGCAGCTGATGAGGCTGCAGACAAGATCCAAGATTTCGACCACTTCTGCGCCAAAATCAGCTCCTATTTTCCTAGCTTTAACACCTTAAGAGCGGCCTATGCGGTTTATTTATATGTACCGCCCAGCGGGGTGTTTTTAGCCAAAATAGGGCTGTTTACGTGATCATTTTCATGCCTAAATAAGACCCAGAACGTAAAACAAGTATCTATCCCTGAAAGGGCATAAATAGAGCTTTCGAATGACACCATAACGATCCTTTTATGATGGCTAGTTTTCTTGCAATAACCGTGCAACGCGAGTGCAAAAAGCATGTAATTAGGCACTTTCCCCATACAATTCCTTATATAGCGAGTGAGAGAGGGAGGAGGGAGGTGAGATTCGTGTCAGTAGGTTCGCCGCGGTGGTCTGGAGCAGTCATATGCTCGCTACTCTCCTGCCACCACTTGTCTCTCTCTCTCAGCAACATTACGTGCTGAAATTGCCACTCAAGTTATGTCGAGCGCCGCCACATAGTCCAGCTTTATTTAACTCGACTTATGTGGTGAGCCGCTAATTAAGGGTTAACGTCATAAAAGACCAGAAAAAACTCTACCTATCAAGAACTGACGCTACTGGACAAAATGTCAAGCATTTCTTTCATTTCCAACAAGTCAGCTCACCTTTTGGATTCCTATTCTTGAATAGAGTTGAGAAAGATGGCATTGAGGTGCCCAAACGACTTTTTCCTTTGCAGAAGAACAGCTTTCTCTCAAAATGGTCTCAGATTAGATCCATAACTGACCAGGTAAACACCCATGAGTACACAAGCCAGGAAATTCTTCAGCACGTAATAAGCCAGCTCTGCAAGATGACTGTGGCACACGAGCTTGCTCATTTCAGCTTCCTTCTGTCGCAGCTGCGTCTTATGTTCACACCTCCTGATGGTCGCCGATTTGATACCGATACTATGATTTTCGCAATGCAGCTTCACAACATATCACCCAGTGCATACAAAATTATTCGTCGATCTGGCTTTATCATTCTACCATCAACAAAAAAGGTAAAACAGATGCTTTCTAGTAGTCTGCAGGACTCCAACTTCAAAACGTTGTTCGACCAGCTTGAGCCGCAGCAGCGTTTGGTCAATTTAATGTTTGACGAGGTAAAGCTGGTCGAGACATTGCGATTTTCTGGAGGGCATGTTATAGGATACGCTCAAAATGCTGCAGCGGGTGGTGACATGAAATGCTTGCTTAACATGCTATGAAGTTGCCTGCCATTTTGGTGGTCCACGCATTATTCTACGCATTTTGCCCTGCAAAAAACTAACTGCCGATCAGCTGAAGGAACTCCTTATCGAAGCTGCCTCAGCTGTAGTTGGTGCTGGCGGTACTGTAATTTCTTTGATATGTGACAATTGGAATACCAACCGCAGTGTTTATTCAAAACTTGGAGGACCTGGAAGTTGTCAAGTGCTATCGATTCAAGAGCAATCTATGTTCTTAGTGTACGACTACGTGCACATCTTCAAAAATGTTCGCAACAACTGGATTACTGTTGATGGCCAGACACTCTCATTTGTCGTAGATGGCAATGAGTACAAAGCTTACTGGAGTGATATTCGGAAGCTTTATGAGATCGACCGAGCTACTCCTATTTTCTTAACCAAGCTGACGCACACCGCTGTTTTCCCCAAACCCCTTCAACGCCAGAGCGTACCATTGGTATGTCAGGTGTTCAATGACAAGACTGTCGCTGCCTTAAAGACTTTCCAGGATTCACTGGGCATCAGCGAAGGCACCATCATTCTCACCCGGACAATGAGTGAGTGGTTCAAGATGATGAATGTGAAAGACCGTTTCTCAGCAATCCATCTGCGCGACGAATCCAGACAGCCTTGGACAGCAGACTGTACAAGTTTCACTAGGCTGGAGGAGGCCTGCCAAATTATATCTACCTGCGCATGGCAAGGAGGTGGTGGTCGTAAGCTGAAGCTAACTCAGCAAACTGCTGAAGCCTTCACTGTGTCCACACGTAATAATGTGGATGCTGCCAAATTGCTTCTGGCAGAGAAAGACTTTGACTATGTTCTTCCTGCTATATTCGCGGATGAAGCCTTGGAAAAGTTTTTCGGCCAAGCCAGGCAAAGAAGCGGTGGAAACTTCTACATTGACGTAGTTGACATTATGTCTGCAGCTAAAATTGCAAATTTGCAGACACTCATTAAGCATGACATTATGCCAGAATCTAGTTCTTGTGCGCTTGATTGCGACAAGAATTGTACTACTTCCATAAATCCAGATGAGCGAAGTGAACTCATTGATGAGATCACTCCTCAAGACACTCAGGAACTCTTGAGGTCTGATGATACCCTTAAGCATAAAGTTGTTTATTTGGCCGGACACCTTGTTCATAAATATGGTGATAGCATTAGTATGGAGGAGATCATTGATGATGATGGTAACGAGGTGTCATCTGAGTTCCTAGATAATTTGAATAGAGGTGGACTGAGTGTGCCAACTATGTCAGCCGTATTTTGTGTACATAATGCTTGTAATTTGCATGACAAGACTAAAATGCATTGCCGCTTTCATTTTGCTGAGCTGTTATCCTTTGTAGATGCACGTGTATCTAGTAGTAATGCTGCATGTACTACTTTAGCTAACATTCTATTGAAAGCTCATGTCCTCAATGTAAGTGACAAAGAAAAGGCTGTGGGATGCCTCAGGAGGCAAGAGAAGCTCTCCAACTAGCGATAGCTCTCCAACTAGTGATAGACATAGACATAGTTGTAATAGACATAGTGTTGTGATATGCATATAATGTTTATGTAATACGATATATGATAATAAATATCAAATTTTGACAGCTCTACAAACTTGCCTCTTATTACAATCAGCCATCTCTCACCGTTTATGAGTTATACACAAAAAACGGGCAAAAATTACCAAAATTCACTAATTTGACCTTGAAATAGGACCTTTTGACCTTGAAGATGACCCCAGGTGGTGTTGAAAATGTCGCTAGTGAACTTGCCGTCCTCAAAAAACCCTATTTGGACCCCGAGATCGTGTCTCTAGCCCTTCTAGAAGTCATTTTAGCCCAGGATTCAAGTTAATCCTTCATACTCAAGTTACAAAACCCGAGCATGGGAGGTTTCAGTCCTTCTTTAAAGGAGTCTATGGATTCAATACACATGTGAACATTTGTATTCAGTGAGCATATAATATTATGAAGTAGTCTCCCTTCTGTGTAGCCAATATTATCCTGCACCCCCTCCTTTGAGAGATGGAAGCCAACCATAAACATAACATTCAGAATACACCTGCAGAATCATCACGCATAACATTTCACCAATACACTCCTGGCATGTTAGTTAAATACATGCTCTTACTTCAAACATAATTATATATACGGTGTGACATATTTTTCCATGTTATGTTTTGGCATTAGAGACATTAGAAGTTGCAATAGGTGTAATAATTAGAGTAGACCAAACCCGTCAAATATATTTACGTTTGTTTGAATTCTATCTGTCACCATTTTTATAATTAAATGTTAATGAAACAACTTCATACTATTTCAATTATTCCCACAGTCCAACAAATATATTCCCATATAGGACAACACCATGACACTGGCATTCTAACCCAAGATAAATATTTCAAATCAACACTTGATTTAATTGTGTCAGTATTTGATGCTATGATCATAACAGCAGTGTTTTATTTTTCACAGTTAACACTATAAAATCGGAGAGGGTCCTTTTGGGCCTTTCCTGTTTCGATCCATTACTTTGGAGATTGACTTTTTACCCATTAGTTTGGCGATAATAAGACACGTCACCCATTTATCTTTTGAATGTATTATTTCTGGGGAGGCGATAGCAAACCTGTAGCTTAGAAGAAATCACTCTTCGTCCGATGCATTCTTTTTAATAGAAACATTTACAAATTTAGCTTGAATGGGGACCTGGTGAGGCATTATTTAATATGAAGGAATTTTGGGAAGGCATTTTTGTTAGCCTAGGGGACAAACTAAAATACGTTGCTCAAAAATGGCAAAAGCAAGCAATATCCTGAATAAATATTAAACACATATAAATCTCCAACAAGACGTTGGACCAGATAGTGTTAATATACAGTACTCTTATTATTGACTTACTGCCTAAAAAGGTTTGTCATGTACTATTTTGAGGTTCTTTCGCATTGGAATCGGAAAGTAGATGGAAGATAGATTGTTAGGTGGTTTAGTTCTTATGGAACTTATATTTCAAAGGTGCTAGAATAACATTGCCCGTAACTATTGACGGATACATTGTTTTTGTGATACCACTTTTATCAATCATTATATATATATATATATATATATATTAATATATATATATATATATATATATATATATATATATATATATATATATATATATATATATATATATATATATATATATATATATATATATATATATATATATATATTATATATATATATATATATATATATATATATATATATATATATATATATATATATATATATATATATAATATATATATATATATATTATATATATATATATATATATATATATATATATATATATATATATATATATATATTTATATTTATACATGCATACTATAAAGATTGCTTATGATTTAACCTTTTCAGTATGATGACGCATGATTTCATATTAAATCTGGGTGACGGTAAGCGATATTATTGAGTTTAGGAAGGACCTGTGTAATTCAAAGGGTTAAAGATGATTCCTTTAGTGATCCTTCATAATTTAACCTTCAGGATTATGACGCGTTTTGACAGTTTATACGGGCTACTAATAGATGATTTTATTTAGATTTTGAAGATTATTTGGAATTCAGGACGTGAATTGAGATAGTCTCTACCTTTATCATTTCCACATATCCTTCGATAATACAATTGCCTAATGATAGCTAAACTAAACTGTTAACACACGTCATAATCCTCAAGGGGTTAAATAAAGTTGTCTAATCTTAACCATTTCCGAAGTCGACAATGCACTCCTGGCTATCATTAGACGATATTATTCAGCTTAGGAAGGGTATATGGTAATCTGAGGGTTAATTGAGACAGACTGTAGCCCTATGATACCTAGAGCTCCTTCCTAAGCTGTATGCAAACGTCTAATGATAGCCTGCATATACTTTTAAAACTCGTCATAATACTCAAGTGGTTAACTGGAATAATATAAAACGGTATAAAGCGTACTGGAGGGGTGACAATTTTGTTTTCTGGATTCCCTTCTCCCTCAAGTTCAGCCCCTTTAGTTTTGAGATTTTAGGACATTCGCCCCATTAGCTTGGTGATGTTATGTCCTTTTGTGCCATTTAGGTGTCTATTACTTTCTTGGCGAGTGATAGCGAAGGGAAGTCTGGGAGGTATTTTGTTTTAGTTTAATGGAGGTGTAGGTAGGAAGCTAAAATATAATGATACATAAATAAGCAAATTAAAACATATTATATAATAATCCCCGACTACAGACACATACAAGTGTTTATTTATCTCAGAGTACCCACCTCACCCCTCGCCTTAATTTCCAAAAAGCATGGTGTTTCTTCTGCCTGGACTTCAGTCACTTCCATAGGGATCTATCCTTGGCCCACTTCTGTTTATCATATGCTGTATGTCAATGACATCAACATTGGTCTATTGAGTGTGATGTCAAAGTTTGACATAAAGCTTGAAGTGAATGTGAAGAACCTTAAAGAGGTTGAACAGCTCAGGCTGTTTTCCAAGCAGTGTAGTATAGTAAAGAAGACAACTCAAAACTTATCAAAAGCCAATTAAAGTACAGAAATATAGAAATACTTCTCGCACTCCACAATGATCTGATGCGGCCCCTCTTGGAGTATGCTGTTTAATGCTTCCGAAAACCAATTTCTCCATCTTTCTACCCTTACAATCTTCCACTGGACTATCTTTTATTCTTCCACAACACATGAATCCAGTACCCCTCCTATTCTTGGTGCCTCTTTTCTTCTAACATTTCCTGTTAAGACCATATCACCATTCATAGTAAAACGGCTTCCTGGAGGTTAGGTGTGCTCAACCTTCTCTGTGGGTTCTTTACTCCCGCACAGCTTCTTGCTCTGTACAGGGGCACAGTGCACCCATGTATCGAGTATTATTCACGTGTTCCCCACACCGCACTCCTACAAAGGGTAGAGTCCAAAGCATTCAAATATGTCACACATATGGCTTTGAGGAGAGACATTCGTTACAGTCAGCATGGCTTTTGTCTTTTTTCATACACATTGACAATAAATCTTGACTCTAGGACTCAGGAAAGATATAGAGTGACTGGAAAGAGTACAAGCTAGGGCTACAAAACTTATTCCATCGATGAGGAGACTGAAGTATCAGCACCGGTTGAGAGCTCTTGATCGTTTTTCGTTGGAAACACGCAGACGAAGAGGTCAGCTCATTGAAATTAAGAAAAAATAATGGGTTTGACAATGTGGTTTATAGTAAAATGTGCATAAAACACGCAACAATTGCTAAAAGTTAGAATTGGCAAATGCAAGCTGGACTATAGGTCCGTGCGGATGTGTTAACTCTGAGATGCTTGGCGCAACGTACATGATGATATGTAAAAAAAAAAGGGCTCCGGTATGGCCTAGAGGATAGATTAGAGTATATACATATATACATCTGGAAGATCATTAAATTTGGTTCAATAATAACCACCAAATTTCGTTAAAGTCGGTTCATCACTTTGAGAGCCGCCTACGGTGCCGAAGGTACCAGTATACACTGTATTAATCGACTCCAATATGTGATCACTTCTTACTTGGAGCATATCCTATCTGCTCACCAAATTTCGTGGTAATCAGTTCATAACTTTACAGATATAATTTTTTACAGACAATCAGACTAACGGAGGCAAAAACATAAACTCTGTCCAACGTTGGCAGAGGTAACAATGAGGGGCACTCTGGAAAGCCGAGTACCTCCACCTAAGCTGCGGAGCTATGTGCTCTTTCGATTGCCTCCTAAATTGAATTACTTCTCCCTTGGTGCATATCCTATCTGCCCACAAAGTTTCGTGAACATCGGTTTATAAGTTTGTGCATATACTATCTGGCCTCCAACTTTCTTGGCAATCTGTTCATAGCTTTTTGATAGGCTTATTATCTTGTTTACAGACAAACAAATATACAAACGGACAAACAAATGGAGCAAAAACATAACCTCCTACAGCTCCGTTGGCAGATGTAATAAATATAAAGTGCCATTGCACGTAATGTATTTCATAGACACCGGATCTCATATGCTGTCACTCTCGCAGAAGGAAAGCATTAGCGGGGAGACCTGGACAAAATTTGTAAATGGACTCCAACCATTATGTCTAAGAAATATATGAGATTAGTTACATGTGCAAGTAAAAAATGAGTACTATCCCCAAAATATAACCATTTTAACTTTCCGTCACTCCTGCAAAAGGAGCCCTGTGGTGGGGCGCTATGGCCGATGTATTGAAAGTATTATGTATGTGGTTCATTAGTCACATAGAATTATCTGATCTCATTTTACGTCACTCCTGTAGAAGGGAGACAGTAGGTAGGCGCCCTGGGCGAAAAGTTCGAGATTGGACTCCGTTATGGTCAAGGAATATATCAGAGTACAGTATACAGTATGCATGTGGATGTAATTAGCAAAGCCAAAAAAAAAAAAAAAAAAAAAACACAGCCGATTAAATTTCCCATCAACTCCTGTAGAAGGGGCCCTATAGTTAACCGCCAAGGGCAAAGTATCTCAAAAGTGCCCTCTTACAGCCTGTACAATAAGCAAGCGTCTATTTCTTGTAACTCACTCTCACATAATCTCTTTCACTCTCAAACTCATTCTAACTCACACACACACACACACTCTCTCGGTAAGGCATCTAAATTTACCAATGTAAGTAGCAGGGTACCCCAGGGATCGGTACTAGGACCAATTATCTTTCTAATTTACATCAACGACATAGATGAGTGTCTCACCTGTACAATCTCAAAATTTGCTGACGATACAAAAATTGCAAATATCGTACTCTCAAAAGAACAAGTTGACGATATGCAACACTATCTAGATAAGTTGTCACGTTTGGCCCAAATTTGGCAAATGAGTTTCAATGCCGATAAATGTAAAGTACTACATATCGGATACCAAAATGAGAAAGCAAACTATTCGATGAATGGCATTCAGCTTAAGAATGTAAACAGAGAAACCGATCTGGGAGTAACAATATCGAGTAACCTAAAACTGAGTCAACAATGTTCAGAAGTTGTTAAGAAAGCAAACAAAATAATTGGCTTTATAGGCAGGTCATTTGAGCATAAATCCAAAGAAGATATCCTAACCCTTTACAATTCCTTAGTCCGCCCTCTTCTGGAATACTGCGTTCAATCCTGGTGCCCTTATAACCAAAAAGATATAGACAAGCTAGAACGAGTTCAACTTAGAGTTATCAAAATGATACCTAGCCTAAAGAACAAACCATACTAGGAGCGTCTTAGAGAATTAAATCTATTTCCTTTAACCCAGCGCTGATTAAGAGGCGACTTAATTCATGTGTTCAAAATCATCAAAGGCATCGACAATATGAACTGTAGTAAGTACTTCACTATCGACCAATCTAATTACACACGGGGAAACGGTTGCAAAATTATCGGTAAATCTTTTAACTTGCACGAATCTAAGAATGTCTTCTTCAATTGAGTTGTCAACTTGTGGAATGGGCTTCCCCGAGACATTATAGACTGCAGCACCGTTGATTAATTTAAACTTCGCCTAGACAAATATCTTGCATCAAATCCGCAACTGACTGCGTTTGTATATGAATAACTTTATTTTATCCCCCCCTCAGTTACTAACCCATCTGTCCCCTACTAACTTCCTAATCCTGCCACGGACAATAGTTCCAGGGCAGTAGTTCCCTTTCCAATGTTCCCTTACCCACTCTAAACCACTGTTTCGACAATTGATCCTCAGTGTTTTGGAGGACAAGCAGCCTAGAAGGATCACC
Organism: Paralithodes platypus; assembly: GCA_032716605.1. NCBI lineage: Eukaryota > Metazoa > Arthropoda > Malacostraca > Decapoda > Lithodidae > Paralithodes > Paralithodes platypus. Next base: position 44,567,271 of record CM064483.1, on the reverse strand, counting down.
AGACCTGTTGTTGCTTGATTTACTTTGTACGCCTTTGTACTCTCTCTCTCTCTAACGTGTAATGCTTGACCAGTCCCCGTGACCGTTCTATGGTGTATCTGGCTGGATTGCTCTTAGGTGAGAGAGCTTTACTGCCATGTTGGTTGCCAGGCCAACTAAAATACCCGGGTTTGTCTACTGGAGTAAGTGTGATATCCCTTGATCACTTGATTCTAGAGTCTGGCTGTGTGAAGGTGGTTAGTAGTACTTAGCAAGGATTCAGGCTATCGCTCTCACTCCTTTTAGAAAATCATTTTTTTTTTTTTTTTTTTTTTTATATGTGAGTGAGGGAGTCAAAAGGCAGAACTGCCTATAGCGAGTGCCTCCCCCATATTTGAAAGAGTGACAGGGCCAAAATCAAGGGACTTTCGAGCCAAAATGCCTGGGCACACAGAGTTTGAAGCAATTTAAGTCATAGGAAGAGGGAAAGACTGATTCTGGGAGAGAGTTCCAGAGCTCAGCTGTTGAATAGAAGAAAGTTTGAGAGTAACGTTTCACTCTTGGGTTGGAGAGTTGCACAGAGTAGGGGTGGGATTGTGTTGCAAGACGGGTACCACGTGCCCTACTTAAAGGTGGTATACACTGGGAAAGCTCTCAGGAACACTGATTATTATAGTAGCGATAGAATAGCGAGAGAGATGCAACATTGCGGACTCGACTGCTGCTCAGTTTTGGAACTGCAGCACGTTGGTACTGTCTGACCTCGGGGAGACCTTTAGTTTAGTGTGACAGACATAACGAAGTCAGAATCTAGAACAGAACGAACACCATTGACGAATAGGCAGATATGGATGACTCGGGAATAATTCACCACCAACCCCCTTTTTATAGCATTGTATTGGTCATTAGTTTTCCTTGAAGTTTAAAGCTTTTACAAAGTATTTGAACTGTTAGAACAAATTTAAAATCATGTCAGCTACTAGTACTTCAAAACTCAAACCAACTTGCGCTAAGTACAAGAAGCTAAAGTGGTGTATTGACTTGAAAGGTGCAAATGTCAGCATCCACCATGATAGTCTCTGTTTCTTTTGTGAGGTAGAAGGCAAACTCATGAAGGAGGTAACTGGGATTAAGGAACAAATAAAGCAAAGAGGCACAGAAAATACAATTCTAAAGAACAAAGTTTCTGAAGGAAGAAAAGATATAGAAGAGTTGAAAAAGGTAATAGATAGACTTAGAAGTGAAGCTAATGTGAGTGTGGCAGCTGTTCCTTCAAATACTAGCACACGTCATGCAGGTGCAAATAACCAAAACATGAATGTAGTGCCAGTCAATGAGGCAACAGTTGAAGCAGCAACTACAGAAGAGGCTGTGATTGCTGCTACAGCTAGTGCTTGGAGAAAGGTCAAACACAAAAAATAAGAAAACGACCAGGCAGGAATAGAGGTTAACACTTCAAATAAATTCAGTCCTCTAGACCATGCCAACAGTCAGTATAGCTTCCTTAAGTCCTCAAAGCACATAGGAAAAAAAAAGGATAGTCAAGTGCAGAGTGGGCAGTGAAATGTTAAGCCTGCTATGCATCATTCAAACAAGAAAGGGACCAAACTTAATATGTCAAGCAGGTTAGGTTTTGTTAGTGACAGAGACAATACAAATTTTGATTGGGGATTCTCAGGTCAATGTCCAAGAGTCTCATTTCGTCAAGTTTCGCCAAGATATGAGCAAGGCAAAGAGCCTCGCATGTGCAAGGTTTTCCCAGATCACAAAGGAATTGGAGAAAGTCTGGTCCAAGAGTAAGGGGACTGCAATAATAGCCCAGGCCAGTGGTAATGGCCTGTTTCTCAAAAAAAATAAAATCGGTGCCACAATAGGAGTCAATAATAGGAGAGGAGATGACTTTAGCTGATGAGCTCCGACACAAGACAGACAGAGGCATGATACTTGGTATTTTGCCCAGGATGTACAGAGGGGATTGTGCTACCAGCAAAGCAATAGGCTTAACCCATTGAGCACCAGCTGATTTATAATATATGTACATTGAGGGACCAGCAGGTCGTCATTTGTTTTTCCTAAAAACACAGGGGATGGGTTAGTAATGAAGGAAAAAACAAAACAAACGCTCACCTAGGTCATTTAGGGGTACTGCAGGGCACGGAAAGTCACAATTATCATGGGAAAATGGGTAGGCAAAATACTGTAAAATCACTCCCGTGCGTGCCCACACGTACGTGGCCGAACTTGGAGGGTTTCCAACCATCGGTATTGTTGCGTGGGATACTAAGGCAGTTCCCATACAAATCTGAACCCTCTAGGTGCCATAGGACAAGAGTATTTAACATGAACGCAACCATTCTGTCGCTGGGGTTGAGCGTTACAGACATAGGCGACGCATAACTTGCGTCGCAGGTACTCAATGGGTTAAATGGTATGTTAGCTGACCTGTGTACCCAGAAAGGGGTCAGATTTGTGGACCCATTTGATGAGTTATATAGAAAACGCAACCTCTACCTCCGTGACGGTGTGCACTTGAGCATTAGCAGTAAAATGAAACTTGGTGATTTCCTAAATCACCATCTTTACAGCTTGCTGAGGGCAAACCAAAATGTAGAAACTGCCCCCCAGCAGCAAAAAATGCAAAATTTCTCAACAGTTGATCTCAAGCTTACAAAAAGAGGTCCCACAAAAGGAGGAGATAGTCCCCCTGAGAGCAAGAATACCTCTCAACATATGCCAGAATCCCCCAGCAGATTGAGAGATGACAAGCAACTCCCTCTAGACTCTACACCTCAGGTGACAATTTCTGAACCACAAGATAGTGGTTTTTCTACCTCAGGTGAGGATTCACCCCATATAGGGAAATGCAACACCTCTGATGGTGTACACAGAAATAGTGTGCAGGAAAATGCACTACCTAATGATATGTCGGACAGGTTGGGAGAGAGGTATCCTGACCAGGATTCCTCTCTCCCAAATTATACTACCCCCAAAGACTCCTTTCTCTTCAGAAAACGGGGTAAACTAGGGGGTTCTAAGAGAACCTGAATCCCTTTAAGATAGTAGTATTTAATGCCAGGTCAATTAGGAATACATTCTCCAAACTTCGGGCATTGTTGTGTACAGAATGCTTCTATGTAGTGGCAATCACTGAATCCTGAATTCATAGTGATACCAGAGATTATGTTGGGGAATTTGAAATACCTGGATATAGAATGTTCCACAAAGATCAAACCATGCAGAAAGGAGGTGAAATTTTCTTGGACATCAGAGCTTTTCTAAATCCAATTGACTGCAAGATCAGGTCATAACATGAACTGCTTGGAGTAGACCTCAACCTAGGTAACATTATCTATAGAATTGTTCTAGAATTGTTCCATCCAACGGAAGGACCAACAACTCCTACGTATAGAATTGCGTCCATAAGAAGCTGGAAGAGAGACCGGAAACAGCCTCCCCTGGACAGCAGCAACAAAATACACCAGTCACCCAAATCACAGCTCCAGGAAAAACGCGCGGCCTCCGATACGCTTAACATATGTATGGGAGGACATCCGCCACAGTTTGTTGGCTTGGTAAACAATGGCCGCCTACACCTGGGCCAGATTTAGACTACACAGAGGAGGATTTTATGCAAAAGAGACATCAACCTACAACATTCCTCTCCAGTCACCCTAGCGGTTCCATGCATCACTACCACCGCTAGGTGAGACTATGTTTGCAATTCAGCTAAACGAGAAGACAAATAGACCGCTCTATACAAGCCTCTAAATAGAGAGAGGCCTCCAATACTGTAAATAAATTATCCTATGTATACCTGGGTTTTAAGATATTAACTTCTATTATAAATAAATAAAGCATACCATTCCCCACATATTCACGTATGCATTGTATTTTTAAGGCTTTAGACAACCACGCAATAAATCAGAAACGATATTTCTCATGCCTCTTATGTTCCGGAATCAACCGACTTGTCACTCTCCGTAAAATCAAATACTACCTTGCCCAAAACAGGGTTAAGTTAGGCAAGTCGAGGCACTGTGTCCCATGGGTAACCTGTGGGGGAGTATACGTGAACAACTCGACCGGATAGCACCATCTGTAGAGGCTAGCCAAAATCTTCTTAGATCGTGCCCTTCAAACAGAGACGGTGTCCAGACGAGAGAGTGTGTGTAGGCTATACCGGAAGTGACCTACGCCAGTGCTACCTGTGCGAGGGTACTCCTGGGCCTCCCCCGTTGACAACCAGGCCAAGACGGACCACGCACTTGGTCGTCCCCACGTGTGTCAGATCTCTACAAGGCTACTTTCTACTATACTCCGACTCAAAATTAAGTGCTTCTTGTTTACTTATTGTGTTTTGTGATAATTGCAAAGGTTGTGTAGGGTATGTTATGTGTTCAAGTTAACGTAAATACCCGAGATCGATTATTATCATCTTAATCCTTTTGTTACTTGTGTCGTGAGCACATACAAACGCTATCCTGGGATTGATTTATATATATATACTGCATAATATATATTCATGTATTGCCACTAAGTTTATATATATATCCATTCGTCCCGATTACCCGCACACTACACGTAAATATTGTGAACAGCCCTGACAGATCTGATACTAAGTTAATAGGATTATCAGGGTGCTTAAATCGTGTATAAATGTTCACAGAGTGTTATCTATCGTGTCTCTTAGTTAGACTAATTTTTATTCATGTTTCCTGGCTTCACAACCAGTTTAAACATTTAACTTGAATTCATAGTAATTCTATTTTTGCCCACATCGCGTTAATATTTTAGTGTCGAGGGCTTTGTCTTTTCCATAAGACTTATCTTTATTTGCTCGGTTCCCTGAACTATGATTGTTAAATCTAACTATATACGTTAGTAGAGAATTAAAACCTCTCTCTTTATCACTCATTAGTTATTTGCCATTCAGCTGATATTCTTATTTTATATATTCTATTTAACTGAGACGTTGTGGCCTCAGTATTTTAACCTTACCCCGCGACACGTTCTACCACGCGTTAACCTTGACCTTCAGGATATCAGCTATTCTTTGAGACTAACTGCTCTGTTAGCATTTATGCGATATTTATATATTCATCATATGTTTATTTAACTGTGATTAATCAATTATTATTATCAACTGATTTATATATCATTTATGCTTTAAGAATATTATTATTCATTCTTGAAGTAGGTTCGAGAGTATTTCTATATAAATACGACTCAACCAAGTATCTATTTATTCTCCATGCCAGTGCCCTGATATAAAGTGAAATAAAAGCTTGTGAAACCCAACCATGTATTCTGTATCATTGGTAGAGATTGAGGTGATTTATAATTACATATCTGGAGACAGTTGTGTTCCTGCTGAGTGTTATAGTTCTTAAAAGCTTTCCTAGACTGGAAAAAGAGAACTGACTTACGCGGGCAAATATTATTGCCCGGCATAACAAACATTTTGAAAAAGATGAACTTCTCTACACAAGACTGAGTGCTGCTATTGAGGGTAAAACCAGTGTGATCTTAGGTGACTTCAATTGCCTAGTAAATTGGGAAGCAAAAACTGCCGATGCTGAAGGTAGGTGTCTTGTCGACTTTGCTAATTATAACTTTTTGACCCAGTGGGTGAACGAGCCAACTAGAGGCAATAATCTACTAGATCTTGCGTTCACCACTGGAGAAGAAAGTGTGACCAGCATATCTGTTGGTGAATCACTCGGAGGTAGTGACCACAATCTAGTTAGGTTCTCTCTTCGCACCTTTAGCAGCAGACCCACCAGTCCTCAGAGTGCAAGACTAGATTTCCGTTGTGAACATTTTGAAGGCCTTAGGGGAAGCTTATCCCAGATCAGATTTGAGGGTGAGAACGTGAATGAAATTTGGTGCTCATTCAAAGGGCAGTTTATTACTCGACAAGCTTCATTCGTTTCTACTAAACTTGCCACATCAGGCTCAACCCAACCAAAATGGTTCCCAAGGGACATAGCTGCAGCAATTAAAAAGAGAAAGGTTGCATACAAATAGGCCAAAAGAAGTCAAGACCAAAGATATTTAGATTCCTTCAAAAATATGTGTAAGAGAGTGAAATCTAGTATAAAGCAAGCAACACGGAATGGAGAACCCTCTGCAAAGAGAGCCCTAAAGAGTTCTTCAGCTATGTGAACAGCAGGAAGCCATTCAAAAGTAGCATTGGACCTCTAAAGGGTCTAGCAGGCCAACTACAAACCTCTGACACTGATATAGCTAAATCCCTAAACGACTATTTGGCTTCGATATTTACAAGGGAAAATACCAAGAACATGCCAAGTCCAGGATTAGTGCATGAGGGTGAAGTTCTTTGCAGAATTAGATGTGCCCCAGAGGTGGTAGTAAAAAGAATAGATAAGTTAAATAGGTTCAAGTCATCCGGCCCATATAGCTTGCTTCCACGAGTTGTACGAGAAGTGCGAGATTAAATCGCACCTTTCTTTGCAGTAATCTTCAATAAATCGCTAGAAAATGGAGAAGTCCCTGAAGACTGGAAACTGACCAATGTGACCCCAATCTTTAAGAAGGGGGATCATGAGTGTCCCAAGAATTATCGGCCAATTAGCTTGATTTTTATCATAGTAAAACTCATAGAAGGGATACTAGTAGACAAGATAGTTGACTACCTAGAAATCCACAATTAAATTTCAGATTCCAAATATGGATTCAGGTGACACTGATTATGTCTTCCCAATTTGCTGGAATTTTTCCACAAAATGCTGAGTGAGTATGAAAAAAGTAGAGCCATATACATCCTTTCCTTAGATTTCCAAAAAGCTTTTGATAAAGTGCCTCATTGCAGGCTAATGTCAAAAGTGAGTGCATTAGGTATTAATTCAAAGGTCACAAATTGGATAGAAAGTTGGCTAACAGGTAGTCAACGATTGGTAATCAATGGTGTTTCCTCTGAGGTGACTTCAGTCACTCCTGGAATTCCACAGGGATGTGTCCTTGGCCCACTTATGTTTATCATATATGTCAATGACATCGATATTGGTCTGTTGAGTGTGATCTCCAAGTTTGCAGATGACAAAGCTTGGAATGAATGTGAAGGACCCCAAAGGGGTTGAACAGCTCAGGATGGACCTCATTAGACTGGGTGAATGGTCGTAGGCATGGCAGATGCCTCTAAACTTGGAAAAGTGCAAGGTGATGCATATCGGCCAAGCAAACCCCAAGTCTGGCTATTCGCTATTGGGAATGCCTCAGGAAATAACTGACTTGGAACAGTATTTGGGTGTTATGATTAGCAGTGACCTAATGTTTTCCAATCAGTAGAGAAGAAAGCTCAGAAACTATCGAGTTATATTATGTGGAAATAGTCCTCACACTTTGCAACTCTCTGATACGGCCTATCCTAGAGTATCCTGTTCAATTCTGGTTTCCAGCCCTCAGGAAAGATATAGAGCGACTGGAAAGAGTACAAGCTAGGGCTACAAACCCTATCCCATCGATTAGAAGACTGAGCTATGAGGACCGGTTGAGAGCTCTTAATCTCTTTCCATTGGAGACACGCAAACTACGAGGTCAGCTCTTTGATTTGTTTATAATACTTAATGGGTTTGACAATGTGAATTATAGTAAACATTTTAGCCTCAATATGAATACAAAATACAACCATGGCTGGAATTTTGAATGGAAAAGGTTCAGCACTAGTATTTGTGGAAACCTATTCACATAGGAGATCTGTTCTACCTGGAACAAACTTCCTTCCGAAGTTGTAAACAGTTCTTCAGTAGAGCAGTTCAAGAAGAGAGTAGATAGTCTTTTGCACACTCTGTAATGAGTGTAGTGCAGTAAACAGTCTCTCTCCTTTCACTTCGACTATCTCCCCGGAATGGACTGCAAGGTCTCTGAGATACTAACTATTCCTTGTAACTCCTTCTCTCTCTCTCTGTGCTGGGTGGAGAGAGAGCCTTCTGCTTTGGTACCCTTACCTTTCACTTGGTAGCAAATGTTGTTACAACCAAGTCCGGACTGCCTACAGTAGGAGGGGATGCAAGGTCTGTGCAGTCTGTGTATCGATGAACTCTATGTAATTCTCTCTCTCTCACACACACTAACGCACAATATGCAGCGTAACTCCAAACTTTTGAAATACCCGGCACAGTGATGGCTCAGAGATTTACCTAATGCCAGGATATTACATTAGTTATCATGAACTACAGGAAATATACAGCAAATTCACTTCCCACTAGGACTACACATTTATTGAATTTATTTTGTCAGGCTTAATTATTTTTGAAATAGGTTTAAAAACGGTATGTTCATTTTGAATGCAATATATAGATACTCAATTGTACACAATAATGATATTTACTGTTACCTTTACGCCAGTCCAGGATTGATATAATTATAGAGTAACGTAATGCTAATATTTGATTTAAAAGTAAAACGGTATTATACATCATTATTCAGGAAATAAAATATATTGATTGAGATACATCATACACATTACATATACACAAACAGTTGACACACACGCACTCTAAGTCATCTTACTCTAGTCGCTTGACTCTGGTAGCGTGGGCTCGATCCCAGCTACCTGCCGGTGATGTTTCTGTCAAAAACTTTCTGGGCTGTGGACGTTAGGTGTGAATACGCTACCTCTGGGTTCCAGATGGTTCCCTGCTCACATCCTGCACCTTCTCGGGGTATGTAGGCGCCCTTGTGGCAGCCAAAGTCAAATCTGTTGACTACGTAGGATAAGTTAAGGTAGGTTCACACATAGGCGAGTCGGAGCGCGAGGCCAACGCGAGTCACACTCGCCGCATATCGCCGTTGATGGAGCCCGAACCTAACGCGAGTAGCAGCTGATGCGAGTAAACACGCATATAACACGAATATAACACGAGTTTAAATGAGTTTACATGAGTTTACACGAGTTCACAGGAGTTTACGCGAGTGTCAGCGAGTGTAACACGATCCCAACACGCACCGCCAAAATTTGAAAAATAACGGTCAAATTCCAGGGTACGAATAGTGCGAGTCTACAGGAGTCTACACGAGTGTCACAGGAGTTTACACGAGTTTACATGAGTTTACACGAGATGAACGCGAGTCTACAGGAAGTTAACAGGAGTGTATGGCAGTCTAACATGAGTGTGTGCGAGTGTTGGCGAGTGTCAGGATACGTATATAAAGAGGCCCCCACTGGCACCATTTTTCACACCATGCAACACCACCACGGACGAACGTTACTCTGCAGGATACAGCCCAACCCACCCACCGACCCACCCACCCACACACCATGTCCATCAGGAGGCGGAGAGCGGCAGCTGTGCTCATACTGCAGATGCAGATGCATCTCCTAGACCTAGAGGAGCTGGCGGAAAAGGAGGCTGAAGAAAGACGTCAAGGGGAAAGGCCATGAAGGAGAGTTTGGGCTAGGAGCTGGCTACTGAGACGGCCACAGTTCGGTGTGTACGAACAACTTATGGAGGAGCTTGAGAGAGAGGACCCCAAAGGATTCTGGAACTTCCTACGTGTGGACGTCCACATGTTTAGGGAGTTGGTGGCACGTGTCGGGCCTAGGGTAGAGAAGCAGGACACCTTCTGGAGGGAGGCTTTGTCACCTGGGCTGAGGATTGCAATCACACTCCGCTACCTGGCCACTGGTGGCTCATATCTTAGCCTACAGTACGCGTTCCGTGTGGCCCGGAACACCATCTCCCTCATTGTGCCTGCAACATGCAAAGCCATCATTGCAGAATACCAGGAGGTTATACGTTGCCCCAGGACACCGGCGGAGTGGAAGGATGTTGCCAGTGAGTTTGCCAAGCGCTGGGATTTCCCAAATACCGTTGGTGTCATCGATGGAAAGCACTGCGCCATCAAATGCCCTCCAAATGCCGGTACAGAATTCTACAACTACAAAGGCTGCCACTCCATCGTGCTCATGGCTATTGTAGACGCCGACTACAAGTTCCTCTACTGTGACATGGGTAATCACGGTAGCTGCTCAGATGGTGGGGGTCTTTATAAGAACCAATATCAGAGCAGCATTGGATGGGTGCACCCTGGGACTCCCTGCTGCCGAACCCCTGCCCAACGACGACACACCTGTTCCCTACTTCCTGGTGGGTGATGACGCCTTCCCCATGCGGAGGTGGTTGATGAAGTCACACTCTACCCGGCGACTGACTGTACCTGAACGGATCTTCAACTACAGACTGTCCCGGTCTCGCAGAGTTGTTGAGAACACCTTTGGCATCATGGCATCCAGGTATGTGTATGATTATGTGACATGTTTGACCATAAATACAGGTATCGGTGATGGCACCCTACTAATGTGAAGTATACTAGTCAGGTATTAACTATACATGCTCGTAACCATTCTCCCTATAATTAATATGGATTAATACATCTCCCCCACATCCACAGAGTGTGAGTCGGCCACGTCTGCAAGTCGAGTTTTAACTATACATGATCCTAACCATTATTTCCCTATTTAATATGAATTATACTATTCAGTGTTTAAATATAGATGCTCTTTCTCTCCCTAATTCAGGTTCAGGTGCCTCCTCCACAGCATTGCCCTCCACCCGTCCCGTGTTGAGTCTGTGGTGATGGCGTGCTGCTGCATGCATAACCTTATGCGAATGATGTACCCTAATCACCACGCCAACCTAGCGGACGAGGAGGACCCTGAGACGCATGCTATCATCCCTGGGCGTTGGAGGGAGGAGCGGGACAGGCTAAATCCCCTCCAGAGACTATCCGGGAATGTCGTGACAGCCCAGGCCAAGAGGCAACGCCAGCACCTCACCGACTACTGCTCATCACCCAGGGGCAGTGTCCCCTGGCAGAACGACCTGATAATTGCTGGGGCAGTGTCCCCTGGCAGAACGACCTGATTAATTGCTCTTTCCATTCACATATGCATAGCCTACGTGAGTTGCAGTTGGGATGTGTGTACATGCTTAGATTGATATGCAGGATTCGAAGTTGCATAATAAATCGTAGGCAGTGTCCACCATTCTTTAACGGTCTACGTGGTGCGATGCATAAGGTGTTGATTTTCGGTGTGAGCATCCTGGATTCGAATCCACGGACTGCCACATGTGTTTGTAAATTTCATTAATCGATTTTAGGAGTATAGTTGGTTGTTGGAAGGAACATAATAATTGATATTGGTTCAGGGGTAATTTATCGAGAGGACTTCCCTAGTGGTTAAGGCCCCATTAATTGCTCTTTTCATTCACATATGCATAGCCTACGTGAGTTGCAGTTGGGATGTGTGTACATGCTTAGATTGATATGCAGGATTCGAAGTTGCATAATAAATCGTAGGCAGTGTCCACCATTCTTTAACTGTCTACGTGGTGCGATGCATAAGGTGTTGATTTTCGGTGTGAGCATCCTGGATTCGAATCCACGGACTGAAACACATGTGTTTGTAAATTTCATTAATCGATTTTAGGAGTATAGTTGGTTGTTGGAAGGAACATAATAATTGATATTGGTTCAGGGGTAATTTATCGAGAGGACTTCCCTAGTGGTTAAGGCCCCATTAATTGCTCTTTCCATTCACATATGCATAGCCTACGTGAGTTGCAGTTGGGATGTGTGTACATGCTTAGATTGATATGCAGGATTCGAAATTGCATAATAAATCGTAGGCAGTGTCCACCATTCTTTAACTGTCTACGTGGTGCGATGCATAAGGTGTTGATTTTCGGTGTGAGCATCCTGGATTCGAATCCACGGACTGCCACATGTGTTTGTAAATTTCATTAATCGATTTTAGGAGTATAGTTGGTTGTTGGAAGGAACATAATAATAAAGGTATGTATCCATATGTTGCCATTGCTTTCATTAATATTTTTGTAGTTTAGATATTTATATTCTGTTGTTAACCCTTAAAAAGCGGCTCACCACATAAGTCGTATTTAATAAAGCTGGACTATGTGGCGGCGCTCGACATAGGTCGAGTGGCAATTTCAGCACGTAATGTTGCTGAGAGAGAGAGACAAGTGGTGGCAGGAGACTAGCGAGCGTATGACTGCTCCAGACCACCGCGGCGAACCTACTGACACGAATCTCAGCTCCCTCCTCCCTCTCTCACTCGCTATATACGGAATTGTATCGGGAAAGTGGCTAATTACCTGCTTTTTGCACTCGCGTTGCACGGTTATTGCAAGAAAACTAGCCATCATAAAAGGATCGTTATGGTGTCATTCGAAAGCTCTGTTTATGCCCTTTCAGGGATAGATACTTGTTTTACGTTCTGGGTCTTATTTAGGCATGAAAATGATCACGTAAACAGCCCTATTTTGGCTAAAAACACCCCGCTGGGCGGTACATATAAATAAACCGCATAGGCCGCTAAAGAAGGGTTAATCATGTTTTATATCAATTCAACCTCATATATATATATTCTCTATTTGTTATTCGATTTTTATAAAGTCTCATATATTATGGTGTTCACCTTTTCCTGTCGTTTCATAATGTTTAATATAGTATATTTAATGTATATCTTTTAATTATTTATATTTCATGTTGGATATAAATCTGTATATTATTATTTGTCATCATATATCCCTTGCATATATTCCACATAAATATTTATATTAATAACAATATTATTCCAGAAACCTATTTCATTCATATTATATGGTATTTGTTCTCTCTTCATTATTGATGTTAATATCAATATTATTCATAACACAACTTGAATTCATATTAACTTATATTTTTTCTCTGTTGACAAGTCATTTCCATGTTTATAAAAGGAACCTTTGTTGAGAATTTTAACAGATAAACTCTAATAATATATTTTGGATCCAAAACAACAGCTGGAGGCACATAGTTTATTTTCTTCAGAAACATAGATATATAGCATGTTAATATATAGCCGAAAGTAATATAGTATGTAAATATACAGCAGAAAGTATAGAAATAATAAGAGATATTCATTTTATGTGTAGACATAGTATTACATATATTCGTCATTCCCATCACTGGGGGGTTTATGACTTTATTATTATACACAAAGGTTTCACACATTTTCGTCATCCCCAGGCCTGGGGGTGTTGACTTGGGTGTTCAACCTTGTTTATAGGAAGTTCCCTGGTGTTGGCGGCCTACTAGTAGCTGGGCTTGAGGGAACCGGTGTTGCAATGTTGGCGCCATGTGTAGGGGTAAGCGCCCCCGCCCACCATTCATGTGCATGTGCAGGAGACCTGAATGGCGTACCCGCCATCAGCTCTGAGAATGTGGGGCTTGTGAAGGCTGCTGGCATGCGTGACGGTCCTGGCTGGGGTTGCATCTGTGGTGGTGTGGTGTGCAACTGCGGGGGGCCTGGTGGTGTGGTGTGCAACTGCGGGGGGTTTGCTGGTATCGCCATCTGGGGTGACGTGGAGAGGGTGACCTCATCCCTGCCCTGAAGGACTTGCTGCATTATCCTCCGTGACAATACCTCCCCTACAGCGTCAGGGAGCCTCTCGAGCTGCTGCTCCAAGTACCCCACGAACTGTCCATACTTGGTCTCCTTCCCAGCCAGGGATGTCACCAGGCGTGACATGTCCTCCCGCATCGCCTCCTGCGTCGCACTCAGCTGTAGAAACAAGAGTATGCATGTTAAACACCTTTTGTACTTATAAAATAATACATACATGTCATGGTAAGTTAGCCTATGATAATAACCTTTTTATGTTTTTCTCCCCCGGATGCATATGTCTTCCTCTACAGGAATTGTTTGCGGTTTGCAGCGTACACGAACATAGGATTTATATAATACTCTCGTAATGACTAATATACTCTCGTAATGACATATGTTAAATGTGTTCATATTTACCTCCACAGGTGAGACTGCCTCTACAGACTTCCGCCGCTTGTTCTGGCTGCTGGACCTGGCAGTGGGAGTTGTGTTGGTTGGAGGGGGCATGGCAGTGTCCTCTCCATCAACTGAAACACAAAAACATTAATATATCCTATATAAATAAGACCTTTAACCTATTTTAGTATACTTAAATATATGTACCTTGACAATATAAATAAATATAAGAAAATACATTTTATGTTTACATGAAGCCTTCCATTATAAATGTATGAATTCAAGTATATACTGTATGCACAAGATAAGCATGATATTAACAGTCATGAATTAAAATATGTATAAAATCATATATATATGCACAAGATAAGGATGTTATTAACAGACATTAATAGCCTAGGTATACATGGTTAAATAATATTTTCCAAATGTGATATCGAACAGTTCTTTAAGTATATATTGTTTTCACACATATTAGGTATGTTTATATTAGTTCTAACCTTAGCTGTGACCTTGGTCTTTACGCGGGAGATGTGCCCCTTGAGGAAGGCAAACTTCTGCATGCAGTGGCGTCACCAGGGGTAAACATTTTTGGGGGGGCTGTAGCCCTGGGATAGATAGGTGGGTGGGTGGCGAGCGAAGCGAGCCTGAGCAGCTGGGGGATCCGGGGGGGCGCTGTAAGCCCCCCCCCCCCCGGAAAATTTTGAAATTTGAGCAGTTTCTGGGGCCTTTTTGAGGCCTAAAAATGTGTATAAGTAAGAAACATATGACACATAAATATTGATGAGCCTGATACCAGGCATCAGTCAGTAAGTTACAAGGCCAATGGTAATTGTAGGGTATAAAGCCTATGTGCAGAGAATAGTTTTTTCTTCATATACTATCATTCTATAGTCCATTCATTATAGGTAGGCCATAAATTGTGACCCCTAACCTTTGTAATTCGCTAAATGGCTAGAGCAAATGGGTTGTAAATGTCCATACTTATTGCCTGGCTGACCCTTCCCAAAGGTAGAAATATTAGCTTGATTACTCCAGTCTTTCCTTAGGTATAGAGGTAAGTGGTCTAGATGTTTCGCCTACTTATAATGAATATACTATAGTTTGTAACGATTTCTTAGCATATTAAATTGGATAATTTGAAGAACTTTTATTATTGTACCAAATTAATGCTCATAATAGCCTAACGTATATACAGGCAATGAATGTGTTCTCGATACATTATAATTAAACCGAAAACGTTACAACACACAGTACACACTGTCACACAAGACACAACTGATACCAGCCACAGTTCAGGCACTTCTCAACGTAAACAATCCGATTCTCCGAACATTCGAAAATGCATAATATAATATTAATATACCGGTATATTTTTAGACTAAATAATTTAAATAAACCAATTATAAAGCCCTGCGATTAATATAAATAATATATTATATTGTAAATATATAATAAGTCTCATAAAAACAATACATATTGCATTTATATTTCCAATAATTTCAATAAATATAATGGCTCAAGCTTCAAAGAAAACCAAGCTTGGTGAAAATATAGGGGAAACTTACTAATATTACTATTATGATTTGAGTCATAGCCATAGGTTTATGTAAATTGTGAATAAATATTCACAGTACATAAACAATTCGTATTTAACCTATATGGATCAATTAATAAAAAGTAAATTGGGGGGGGGGGGGGTTGGATGCAGGGCTGGTGAATGTGGTGAACTGGTTATGCATTATTTATTATTTAATTTGTATTTATTTATTTTAATTACTTTTGGCAGTTTTGGGGTTTGCATTTGTTTGGGGGCCGAGTCCTTGATTTGGGGGACTAAGCCCCCCCAACCCCCCCCCCCCCCCCCTGGTGACGCCACTGTCTGCATGATCCAGGCGTCCCTCTCTGATAGTGGCTTGCCCTCGAATGTCCCAGGTGTTCCCGATCCACTCTTGATATCGCTCAGCTTTGAGTACCTGGACCGCATGTTCCGGACCCAATGGGCCAGATTACCGCCTGTGTAAAGAGTAATATTTATTAAGCAAGGCCCCTTTATATATATGATTTATATCGCGTATTTAACAGGCCAAACATGGGTTGATAATACATTATTAGTTAATGCTGTTAAATACAAACGTAGAGGGATGTAGATGATACTGGCAACACACATACATATGGCAATTTAGCAAACTTTAACATAATAGTATTGATGTATTTCACGTATAAAACACATGGAATCAAACCAAGAACACAACAGCAAGGTATTCAATCACTTATTACAATTAATATATCATGGTGCATGTTTGGTTGTGGGTACTTACCTGTGACATTAACACCCAGGGTAGCAGCCTTCTCGTCGTAGGTGCGGACTTTCCTGCGCGTATCTTTGTAGGCCTTGCTACGCTTCATATATAACATGGGGGTGTCCTTCACCCACTCGGCCAGCATGTCCTCAGTCTCGTCGCTCAAGATCACCCTTGTCAACTTATTTTTCTTAATGGCGCCATAACGAACAGGGCCCGCGCTGCCAGGGGGGTCAGGGGTATCATCATCACTGTCACTGAGGCTACCTTGGGTGTCCTGACTGGTCTGAGTATCCTGGCTGGGCCGAGTATCCTGGCTGTCGTCATCTTCAATATCTCCATCAAACACGTCCATGTCCTCATGTCCACTGGGCTGGCTGTCCAGCACAATTTCATCAGATTCGTCCAACACTTGCGACGCAACAGGCCTCCTGGCAGGGGGTGCGATGCGGGGTTGTTCGGGAGGTGTAGCCTTGCCTTTCTTCACAACACCATCACCACCCTTCCGAGACTTGGTGGCCGCCACCTTCTCCTTGGGCAAAGGCATGGTGCAGGGCAGGCAGGTAGGGCAGTGTGGTAGGGCAGCGTGGTAGGGCAGGCAGGTAGGGCAGCATGGTAGGGCAGGCAGCGTGGTAGAGCAGCGTGGGTCGATGTGCGGCACGGGTCAATGGGTCCTTGCTGGGGTCACGGTGGAGAGTGGAAGAGGCACCGCGGGCGGTCCCTTTTTATAGGGGGTGTTTGACGTGGTGGTGCCACCTACTCGCGCGGTGGTGCCACCTACTCGCGCGGTGGTGCCAGCAGTCGCACACCACTCGCGTAGACTCACGTTGGTTTCACCATTACTCGCGTAGACTCACGTTGGTTTCGCATAGACTCGCATAGACTCGCGTTAATATCGCGTAAACTCGTGTTTGTTTTGCATAGACTCGCCACACATATTGTGAAATCCAGACCACCACGGGGGTACTCTCGTTTACGCGTGTTACACTCGCGTTACCCCGTGTTAACCTGCGTTAGGGTCGTGTTGACTCCTGTTTGACTCCTGTTAAACTCGCCTTTGGCAATATTGGTTGTTTGCATATAGTGTTGACTCCTGTTGTACTCGTGTAGACTCACGTAGACCCTCGTGGACTCGTGTAGACTCGCGATCATTAAATTTCTAAATAGTACAACGCGAGTGTCACGCGAGTCTACATGAGTGTCACACGAGTCTACAGGAGTTTACGTGAGTCTACACGAGTCTACGCGAGTCTATGCGAGTTGGTGTCCTACTCCCACTTGACTCTCCAAATTTCATGTCTGCATGACATTTTTGGCCGCGTTCGCGAGTGTACGCGGTGCAGCGCGAGTTCACGCGATTCTGTGCGAGTGTCGGCGAGTGTCGGCGAATTTGGGATAACCATTGGCGAGTGCAAAAATTTCATCACTCGCGTTGGAGTTGCGCTCCGACTCGCCAATGTGTGAACCTTGCTTTTGGTTAAAGAATTGTGTATTTTCAGGCTCATTGTCTGTCAGCTTGAAATAAACCGATTATTATTAATATTATTATCA
Source organism: Paralithodes platypus (assembly GCA_032716605.1). NCBI lineage: Eukaryota > Metazoa > Arthropoda > Malacostraca > Decapoda > Lithodidae > Paralithodes > Paralithodes platypus. The sequence continues at coordinate 44,549,631 of CM064483.1, read as the reverse complement.
TTATTACACACAAACACACACACACACACAGCATATTCAGCAATTTTCTTGTCAACTCTGGGTAGACGGAAAGCTGGCCCAGAAGAAGCTTAACCCTTTTACAAAATATGCGGGCAAATAGCATGACCTGCTAATTTTACAAACAAATATAAATAGAAGGTTTATTTCAATTCTGTTGAAGCCTTCTTTTGTCGGTTCTATTGTCAAAGTCAGCAGAGTTATGATGGATAGTAACTATGTCAGAATTTGTTGCTGGGGGACTTTGGTGGAATATTGAATTATGATCAGTTGCCCGGATTCATGTAAATATGCATAGTACGATATATATAAACAAAGGGTAATTGTTAAAAATATATAGGTAATGTGCAGCAAAAATGCACACCTAATTTAATTCCTACTAACTTTCTTACCTTACCAAAATCTAAGTTTGTGTGGACAACTGTATGTTAGATGTGTGTAGGAATGTGTGTCTATATAGATTTGTTTATTGTTTTTCAAATGCAATGTTTAATATCCTCAAGATATATTTCTTTCAATTTTTTGGAAATGTTCATTATTTCAGTGTGGTGGTAATCTAGTCTACTTTGGATAGCCCATTGTAGTCTACCTGGGATAGCCCATTATCAATTGAATTTTAATATGGTTTCCCTGTGAACAGAGGGTTAAACAACACAACTAAAAATATATATTCTAAGGTTACGGTGGAATTGAAATTGAAAGGCTTATACCCAAATGAAGCAAATAAGCCTACGAGGCAGGAAGGTACTGAACATATGAAATGGAGATAATTTAAGACAAAGTAATTGTATAAAGCTAACGGTCCAATGGGAATAATGACGGCTGGTTCTTCCTAAATTGCAGGCTCGCTATCGCTAAGCGACACTTAGATGGCACGAATGGTCTTAAAATTGCCAAACTAATTGGACGAATTTCTTAAAATATCAAAACTAATTGGGCTAAGCAAGCATGAGTTACAAGCGGGTCCAGAACACCCTCTCAGGAGAGCGCATTCTTCAACCTACGCTAGCAGAGGTATGCGCTCTACCGATTGGGTCCTAAATGGAATCAATTCTTCCACGGCACATATCCTATCTGCCCACCAACTTTCGTGAAAATCGGTTCATAAATTGATTTTCTATCTTGTTTACAGACAAACAAACGGATGTGAAAACAAAGCTTCCTCCAACTTCGATGGTGGAGGTAATGATATTGTATGATCAATAACCAAACTAACAAAGCAACCTATATTTCTCCCTCCATTACGGAGAATATGTTTGATACGGTATGTATGTATTGTTTTTTGTTTCCTCCCTAGACCTCCATTAAGCATAAATATATTTCCCCAAGACCCTTCGAGATAAATTTGTGCATTTGTCAGTAGAAAAACGCCCCAACCTTGTTACTCCCAAATTGTAAACTAGCTATCGCTCACCAAGAAAAACTCGACACCTAAATGGCACGAAAGGTTTTGTACAGCCCCACCCTATCTTAAGTTTACTGGGTAACCGAAATCTGCATACGATCCACATGAGGCAGCCACAATCGAAAATACCACACATACCAGGCAAGAACCGACATATTTGGGTACTCATTTTTTCCCCGCAGATCCAAGAGTGGAATCACCTTCCATCTCATATAGTTAACAGTCCCATTCTTGTTAGTTTTCAAAGCTAGGATCACCAACAAAAATTCTCCTTATCCTCATCCTTCCCATTAGCTCCTTAACGCACAACCCTCGCATATCATGCTGCCCGTGTGCAACCCTCTGCGGGTCCCCAAGCTAAAGCTAAAAGGTAAAGACGTATTGAGTGTGGCGACATACAAGGTCCCAGGAGTCAGATACACTATTGTCTTTGTGCGGCCTAACTCCTTCTTTCTTTGTATTCATATTTTCTGTGCACTATAAGGATATAATTAATATTTATATAGTCTGTTGTCGTAATCTTGGTTAATTATTTTATCTTGTTATTTAAGCTCATGCCGTGATTATTTGTAAGGAAGCAATGATTAAAGGTTGAATTACAGGATTAATTTGCTATAAAACCGTTATTTAGTCATACTATTTAACTACTGAATAATAAAATATAATTCAAATTAGATAATGCTAATTTTCCTTCAATATATAAAATAAATGACTGCAAACACATTCATGTGGCCGACTGTACATTCATATATTTACGAAAACAATGTAAAACCTATCCTTATGCTTTTGTTTGGTTATCGCTTTCTATATTGGTTTCCATTTGTCAACCTCTTTCTTAAATACTCATACAAAATCTATTGTCACCACTGTCTTGTGATGCATATTTTACCCACTAATATACAGTATAATTATAGAGTTTTTCTATTGAGCGTTTATATTTACACCGTCGTATTCATAACCACGTAATATATACCGGTATTTAACCGACGCTTAGTTTTTAGGAGAGAGAGAGAGTTGTGACCCAAGCTCCGAGTGACGGCGGTGATAACATTATAGAGTTCTGTGTATATTTACCAATACTACCGTCTGTCTGTCCCTCACACACCACTTAGTCCACCAGTAGAGTCACGGCCGGTCATGATTCACATTAATGACAATTGTTTTTATAGTCTATGCATATTATACTTTTATGCAGATAATCCATTACAGGCACTGATTGGTGGATTACTATGGGGACATATGGCAGATTATGTGATTAATCGCCACTGGACTATTTGTTTAGGGCCGAAACTTGGTATTATATAGGACATGTTTTTATATATCTATCTATCTATCTAGTGAAACCTTAGCATATTAAATGACCACTTTAAAAATTGAGAGGAGAGGTGTTTTTTTGTTTTTTGTTTTGTTTTACCTATTAATGATTCCGAGTTTTTTAATCAGATTTCCACATTTTTTGAAACCTAATATCACTGATTCAAAGGATCATGTTCATGTTCATATGACTGAATGTAGACCTTTACATGATCAAATGGAGAATAACGATAATTTTACGATATAAATATGACACTTTTAAAAGTCAAATTAACAACTATTAATAGTTTGTCTACAAAATTGCAACATAAAAACAATAAACAGATATATGTGTGATGTAAATTAAATATTTATCAATTGAAAATAGTTTAAAGTGTTTTAAGATGACAGTAAAAACATTAAGATTGATTAGGATATTTATGTGTATATTTTATACTCAGAGTAAATGGCAATGTCCCCATCATAATTACTCTGCTAAGGGATCCTGTTTACCATCGGTTAACAAAATAAAAAATAAAATAACAAACTATAGTTGTCGCGATATCTTCAAGTATTAATAAATATGCAACCCCTCACTAATCAAATAATAGTTCACACTGCATAAAAAAGAGCCACGAATATAAGGAATGCTTAAATATAGTGTTCCACCCACCCTCCCTCCCCATAATAACTCTGAGCAGTGTAGCAGAGTGTCTTAGCACCTCACCACAATTTACGACCAGCAAGTCTTAATTGTATCGCAGACCAATATGCTAAGTGCCTGTTGGTGGCTCTCACTACTATGTCACAATTATAAACAGAGGATATATTTGTTTTCTAATAACGCTTTTTGTTGTGTGTCAGGCCAGGTTGTGTAAGTCTTATGGTAGCACAATGCACAGTCACCTGCAATAATAGCTGGTACACATTATTTTGAATAATTCTGAGAAACGGAGGAAATATTTTGAAACATTATCTATAAACACTTACCAGGGTCAATGTTTTTCCCCCATACCATGGTCAGTGTCTCAGATTTATCATAAAGTACCAGTTGCTTGTGCAGGTGATAGTACACAAGGATGATATTAAGGTTCAATTTGGTATTTTAACTCTTTTGCTGCGTCTTGGTATATTGAGTAATAGTAGGTTTTGGTATTACCGGCTGGCTTTGGTAGTAGCGAGCCACGGAAAAAATAAGGTTCTAGCCTTCCCTACCATTGCCATATCAATATGCTAGAGGCAATGGTTGTGAAGCCAAGGAATTATAATAAGCATTGTAGGGTATCTATAAGAAAAACATACTCTTGTTTTCAGCCTCAGAGCTGTAAGTAAATATAATATAAATAATACCATATTGTTTTATTATTACTACTTACTATGCGTGAGGGCTGGTCCTGTCCAGAGGGAGGTTTGGGATCCTCTATCCAACCTTAGCCGTTTCTGTCTGTGTCTTTTCCTGTTCTATCTTTCCTACTTTTGAGGTGGGAGACTAGAAATCCCCTCCCCTTGTAAAATTCACCTACTAGACGAGACAGAGAAAGGGGCGAGGGAACGTGAAAGATATCTCGGACCCTAAGAATTGGAACTATAAACGTTTCTGTTCGGGCACTGTCTTGAGTCAGGCACCCCCAGCTATGGAATATGTGCCTGAGTGGGAGGTTTGACGTACCTCCCAACCTACCAAATAGGAAAACCTACTATTTGGTAGTAGTCTTGGAAAATCCAACGTCAAGGCTATTAACCTAATTGCAATGACGACTTGTCTATTTTGACTGCTATGTCGTCATTCCAACCGCGGTTAAAAAGAAAACGTCTAGAGTCTACTCCTTATCTTGCTCTAGGAGACGTTGTACATTAACCAAAACTACCACCGAAGGTGAAAAAAGCATAGAAGAGAAGAAAAAGGGGTTTACCTTAGTTACCGCTTAAGGCCCATCCTGTGTTCCGTCATGTGCAGATCCCTGTCGAACGTGCGCATGAGCGACCCTCTCTTGTCATCACATCTCACGTCAGCAGAAGAACGCGGATGGGCAGGGGTCCGGCGTGAGGGAGGGTATTATGTACGTTGGATTTTCCAAGACTACTACCAAATAGTAGGTTTTCCTATTTGGTAGGTTGGGAGGTACGTCAAACCTCCCAATTTGTTAGTAGTCTTGGCAAATCCAACGTCAAGGCTGCATAACAAATAGGAGGAGGACATCCAAGCCCAACCTACCAAAAAACCAATGCATAAAACAAAATTACGAATGACAAAGACACAATGTAAACAAGAGAGTTTAATAAAAGAGTGAAAAACTGAGGAGTAGCTAAAAAGAACAGTTTTAACACATGCCCGTCATTCATAGTAATGCAAAAACATAGACTTGTCTGAAACCAAAAAGGTACTGTACCCAAAATCCCTTTTCTTCAAAAACCAACAAAAACACTGAACACAAGAACAAAACACAATTTTCTATCTATCTATCTATTGCCTGACGCCGCGATCCCCGAAGGGGTGGCCAACAATTTTCCACAATTTTCAATGTGGCAAAAACACTTATGTACTGGAACAATACATAATCCCAAACATGCAATCCAGTGTTGCAAACCCATACCCCCCCCCCCCCTTTGTCAAAGAAAACAAAGGAAAAGAACGAGGGACAAGGGGGGAAGACCAGGGATCTTCGCCAGAGCACCAGGAAACACGACCCCCGAGAGCAATCACCGGCCGAGGGGGTCGAACACTGGACACGGAGAGGTAGGAGGAGATGAAGGAATTGATAGAAGACCACAAAACCGCTGAGGCGATGGCAGGGAAGGATCGACGTGGCAGGAACCGGAAGGAGGCAGCAAAGGATCTGACATCGTGCGCAGAACCCCTACAAACAGGGTGACGGGCACGAACGATCCGACAAACGTGGCGGCCCATCTGCACCTGCGAGAGCCTCCCACCTGTCCGAGGAGACACCCACACAGCAGTACCCGAAGGCGGCGCCACAGACGCAACAGAGGAGTGCAAGGCTGACACCGGGCACAACACATGGCGAGGATGCCCACGCCGTAAAGCCTGGACGGCGAAAGGCTGGAAAACCGGGGCCTCCCTCCCATGCGTGGTAACAAAAGGAGGGGAGGAGGCGAACGAGACGCCATGCAAGGACGGGGAGAATCGCACGCAGTCCCGGGGCCGTGACAATGCCGCTAGTGCAGACACCCGATCCCCAGTGGCCAGAGCGACAAGGAAGAGTGGACGCCCGAGCAACGGAACCGGCGTAGCGGCCCTTGTATACGTGGGGGAAGCCAGAAGGACCAGAGCCCGCCCCAGATCCCACTGCGGAGGGACCTGGCACGGAGGCGGTCGATCCCGGAAGGCAGCCGTCAGGAAGGAATCCAGCTCCCGTGGCGGAACGACCAGCCCAGCGACGGACCCAAAGAACCCCCCGGACGGCAGACAAGTGGGTACGTATAGCGTTGACTGGAAAGCGACGTGTACGGAAGAGGTGAAACAAGGAGCGTAGGACGAGGGAAGGAGAGCCAACTGGCAGGCGAGTGGCCTGTAGCCACCTAGTAAAAAACCTCCAGCGGGACCCGTAAGGCCCCCAAGGAGAAGACGGCCAGGAACGCTGCAGGAAGTCAGTCAGGGCCCGGCCGGGGACCGGGAGCCACCGTGCCTCATGAACAAGCACGATGCGAAGGCCAAAGAGGTCCGCAGGACCCCAACCTAGCCCAAGTGGAAGCCGGAGACAGGGAGAGGGACCGGACCCGGGCACCACCGCGGCAACCGGGCGGACCAAGTCCGTGCCGGCCACAGAGGCGCGAGGAGCCAGACGCAGCCGTGGTACAGCCGCAGCTTCGCGAAGACTGGGCACATCAACAGCGCGTCTGGTGGCGGAAAGATGGATATCGACCGCCACCTGTACCAGGCGACCATGAAAGCGTCCGGACCCCCCCCGGAGCGCGAGGCCGGAGGGAGAGGTCCAGAGGCAACTGGCGCGGCACCCCCGATGCGAACAAGGCGACCTCCGGAACACCTCAGGAAGCCGCGAGGTCGGCGAACACAGTCCGTTTCAACGCCCATTCTACAAGAACGCCCTGCCCTCTCGACAGGGCGGCCGCCCAAAGGGTGGCAGGCCCGGGCAGGGAGGAGGCATGCAAGGAGAAGGGGTGTCGGTCCGCGAGGAAGAACAACTCCACCGAGACCCCTAATAGAGTCAACGACCTGGAGGACCCCCGCATAAGGAAACAGGGGACAGCTTGTCTGAGTGTCCAACCCGAAGGCCACTGACTCACCCCGAAGGGCCAGCGCGTGGTCCCGCAGGAAGAACAAAGGAACCAACAATCCGAGGGCATAGACAGGTAAGAGGAGGGAGACCCACCCCTCTGCCGGGAAGTGGACGTCCCAGGTTCGATTGGGAACCTCACCCAACCTCGCTCGACGTATCTGTGGTTACCCAGACCGTCGGCGGGGGGGTCGGTCCAGGGCACAGCCGCAGAGAGCGAGCCCCGAGCAACCCAGCGACCGAAGCGTCGGCGAACGGTACGCGGGAGCGGCAGGAGCCGATCCATAGGGGCAACGGAAACACCGCGGTGCCCATGAGGAGGAGGCGGCGTAGCCAGAGGCTCCCTAAGGGAAGGGGCAGAGCGGCCCAATGCAGCGAACCCACGAACGAGTCCCAGAGCCACCCCGGGAGGGAGACCGAGTGCAACACGGCGAGGACCGTCCACCGAAGGTGCACCGCGGCCGGCAGACCCCGGGTCACCGTAGCGCTGGACAAAACCCATGCGAGACCGACCCATGGCACGACACGCGACGGGGTCAAGCGTGACTTGGGAACATCGAAGGGGAACCCTAACCGTGCGATGTCGCGAATGACCGTGAGGGCGTCGCCAATGCACAGGCCGAGGGCGTCGGAAACTACCAACCAAACGGCCAAGGAAAACAGGAGCTGGAGCCCGCTCCTGAGGAGAGGACCCAGAGCCTGCCCCACCAGTGCGGAGAAGATCTGCGGCGCGATGTGGAGACCGAAGGGAAGGCCGTCGAACAGGAACACACGATCGGAAGTCCGAACGGCCAAGAATCGCTGGAAGCGAGGATGGAGAGGAACGAGCCAAGACACATCCTGGAGGGCCAGCGACACTACCCACGACAGAGGGCACAGGGCCAGGCGTACCAGGGGTACCGGCAGCATCCGAAACCGTGTGTGCACGATGTGCCCGTTGAGGGCCAACAGATCCACCACCGGTCGCATCGCGTCGCAGGTCGGCGACGGAACCAGAAAGACACGGGAGAGGAAAACCGGGTGACCGGCGGCCAACGCCCTCGACGCTACCCAGCTCGGGCATGGAAGTGAACACGAGGGCCACCTCTGAAGAGATGGGCCGTTGTCGGTGACAAGAGCGGAGTGGGGGTCTGGACGTCCACCTCCAGGTGAGACCCCTCCGCGCAACCCGCCGCCCCCAACGTCCCTCGCGGCTACCGAGGGGCGCAAGGGCGAAAACAACCCGAGGGAGCACCCGAGAGGAGGGGAGCGACCCGGTACGCCCAGGCGAGAAGGAGAACAAGGAGGCCGACCCAGAGAACTACACATTGTGTTGACGTGGAGGTACCCCCGGTACGGGCCGTGCGGGCATGAGCGCCACGTTGACCTCCTCTACCCCCGCCCCCCCCAACCTCGTCGAAAAGGGCGGGCCACCCCAACCCAAGGCCGGCGCGGGGCTGACCCCTTTGAAAGGCGGCCGGAAGTGGAAGGCCGGCCAGCCCCGACACAGAGGGGATGAAAGGGGCAAGAACAGAAGTGCGAGGCGGAACCGAAGCACTGGCCAGCCACGTCCCAGTCCTGCGCCCGTGCAAGGCGGCAGCACTTGCAGCAGCACCCCGAAGAGGACCGGCAGAAGGACGGGACTGAGAAGACCCCGCGCGCGGCACAGCGCGTCGGTGCGTGACATAAGCAGGGTCCGTAACGACACAGCACGGCGTCGTGTGGCGGAAGCAGGGGCCACCGACAGAGAAGCGGAGCATTATCAAGCATCCTGCGTAAAAAACCCCGACGGATATAGCGCAGAGTACAACAAACCCTGACGAATAACCAAGGGGGCCGGCCGGCAGAACGAAGACCGTACCGTCGTGCGGTGCCGAGTTGCCGCGCACAAAACCGCCTTCAGCTCGGGAACCAAAGACACCGCGAGCCGAAGGTGGACCCGCTGAACGCGGTCCAAACCCTCGCGAAGATCGCCTGGCGCAGACGCCTCGAAAAGCCGCAGGTGGTGAACAGACGTCTGGAGGGAACCTAAAGACAAGACAAGAAGTCCGTCACCCTCCGTCGCAAGGGAAAAACCTTGGCGACAGAGGGCTGATCCGGGTGAGAGAAGAACGGGGTAGCAATAGAACAAAGTTCAAGAACGGGCGCGCTCATCCAGGACCAGAACGCGCCGTCCAACCCGCCGACAGACACAAGAGGAGGCAAAATCAGGGACGTCTCCGGGGGAGGGACCGAAGGAGAGCCGTCGACGGATCGGTGTGTGAAGTCGAAGGCCTCAGCAAACCAGGCCTCCAATGGGAGAGGGTGACCGAGCATGATGGCTAAGCCAGGCGTACCGGCGTCGCACAAACCTGTCCCATAGGAGGACAGACCCGTCAACACAGCCAGGGACTGAACAGCCGGAAGGATGTCAGGGCGGCTGAAGTCTGACCAGAGCGTAGGCCCGCAGAAGGGAGGGGGACCGTAGCAGGGGTAGGTAGGGTGAGGTGCTGAGGGTGAGGCACCGCCAAGAAGGGCGAGAAGAGGGAGTCTTCCATCGACTCCAAGCGCCCGTCGAAGCGTGACACAACCCAGCCCTGCATAGCCGACAATTGATCCGAGAGAGGCTACCCCCCCCCCCCCCCAGATTGGTCGGCCCGCAGGGGCGAGCGTGAGCGGGAGCGAGACCCACGACACGAACCAGCAGCGTCGCGGCCCAAGGAAGGCGAGCGACGACGGTTGTGTCGCCGTTGAGGGACTCGTCCCCGATCACGAACGGCCGAGGGGGAAACAGCACCATTCCCCTCTTCCAGCGACACATCAGCTCCTGAGAAAGGGGACCCCGAAACCTCGCGAAACCCCACCGAGGCAAGAGGAGGGGTACCCCCCTGGCGAGACGGTAAGTGAAGGTCAGGAAGAGAAGAAGGAGGAGGAGCAGGACGACGGGAGTGGGAAGGCTGGCCGGGTGAAAGGAGGCCAGGAGCCGCGGGGGGAAACAGAGCAAGGATCCCCGGGGCTGAGATAACAGGGCGGCCCGACACCGAGGCGGAGGAGGGAGGGACCACCACCGTGGGACGAGACCGTGAAGGAAGAATAGGCACTGAAGCAGGTGAAGTAGGAGAAGCAACGACATCCAGGCGGACCCTCCTGGACAGTGTAGGAGGAGGGAGCAGAGGGCCAGCTACAGCATGAACAACCGCGCGGGGAGAGGACAACGTAAGAGGAAGTCGTCTGGGCTGGGGAAGCGGGCGGAAGGGAGTAGAGCCCCTATCCGCAGAGGCCAGGGGAGGGCGCACAGGGGCAGAGCCGCTAACCCCGGCCTCAGGGCGAGAGCCATGACGAGGGCGATGGGCGGCGTCAAGGCGATCTGGAGGACGACGAGGCGAGCGAGAGCGTGGACGGAGCCGGGGAACCCCCCGACGATGGGACGACCGGCTGCGGGACCCAGGGGAGAGGGCCCGAGCAGGGAGAGGGCCAGGTAAATGGCCTTCAGTCGGGTCAGGGATACCCAGGGCGACGCGGAGCCGGTCGCCAACAAAGGCCGGGGAACGGTGGCCCACAGTCCTAATGTGGCGGGAGACCATCGTCCACACCGACGGAAGGGAAGCAGGAGGCCACAGCCGCCGCCGAGGAACCAGGGCCATGGAGCAGCACAACCACCAGGGCCAGACACGTGCCACACAGAGCAGGGAGGTAGGCCGTAGAGGACACACAGAGCGAGTGGCGCAAGCAGGACTTGTGGCTCTCCAAGCACGGGGAGCGACAACCAAGGCGAAAGCAAGGCAGCCTACCTGCACTAGAAGAACACACCATAATCAGCACGTCGAAGGAGTAAGTGGAGAGAATGTCCAAGAAGAACCAGGGAAGGAGCATGGGGAAACAGGAACACACATGCAAACAGGTATCCGTACTCACCCTAAACTGGGAGCACAGAGGTAGGTGAGGAGGGCGGCCGAGGCGGAAGAGCACTAGCAGAACCTGCAAAGATGGAGAAAGTGTTAACCACCACTCAACATCTTACATGCAGGGCCTATAACACCAGTAAAGTGCATACACCAATATAGTATCAGGCAACAAGATGACATAACAAAAGTCAATAGTGAAAGCCAACTATTACCGCAAATTTGCGGGCCAATGGAGGCATAACCGTACCGACACCACCCTCCTGCAATTTCGCGGGACCCCCCCAACGATCTCCGCAAATTTGCGGGGAACCGAAATGTCCCAGAGGACCGAATCGAGCACCCCGCAAATTTGCGGGACCGGCCGAGATGGTCCGGCGCCGAAAAAGCGAGAGGAGCGTCTAGGAAATACCAAAAGAGGCCCAGAAAAAAGCGTCATCTCCTTATGAACTCCAAGCGACGATGGCCATCAAGCTGAGCAGTGTGTTCCTTGATAATATCCTGACTCAACCGGTCAAGGGAGAGGCAAGGAAGACACACCAGGGGAGAGGAGGCACATCCCCTAGGAACCACCCAACCCACAGAGATAGAGCAAAGCCCATGAGGAGAAGTGGCAGGAAGGGTGGTTTGGCACAAATAGGGGCCCCCGTAGGGTACCCCAGGATTGGGCAAAAGGGTATGAAAGGATGGAGGTGAAAACAGTAAGGGAACACAAAAACCAGTAAATGAAACTGGCGAGAAAAAGGGTGGCCTAGCCGTGAGGAGAGAATGTGTCAGGGGCGAAAAACCCTGTGGTGTGAGGGAGGGGCCCCCGTGGGGTACCCCAGGATATCACGAACCACCAAGCGCCCAGGCCCTTGAGACACAGTGAAGGCTCGAAAGGGGGGACTCGGGAATAACGCTAATAATGCGGCCGACACAAACCCTACAAACAGCACCGCCACCACGAAATCTCAGATCGTGAACCAACTGTACACCTAGGCTATGAAAATATGAAAACTCATAGGGGCATAGCAATTCCTGAAAGAGAAACAAGCTAGGCTAAAATAAGCTAAAAGCTAAACTATGCCCAGACTAACAGGAAAAAAGAATATGAAAAGAGAAAGGAATGAAAAACACACACGAGGAACGCCAGGCGCCCCCGTACCTTCGGTAGCTATTTCCACACGCGTCTCCATTAAACACACTGAGGAGCCCATTTACGTGTGCCCTAGATCACGTAACATCTGTCTAACAAAAAAGAAGGCCAGATAAGCCGAAACGAACCTAAACAGGGTGAATTAAAGGAGCACAACAAAAGCGACTGCATTCAATGGAGCGCGTGAAAAAATGATGACAAGAGAGGGTCGCTCATGCGCACGTTCGACAGGGATCTGCACATGACGGAACACAGGATGGGCCTTAAGCGGTAACTAAGGTAAACCCCTTTTTCTTCTCTTCTATGCTTTTTTCACCTTCGGTGGTAGTTTTGGTTAATGTACAACGTCTCCTAGAGCAAGATAAGGAGTAGACTCTAGACGTTTTCTTTTTAACCGCGGTTGGAATGACGACATAGCAGTCAAAATAGACAAGTCGTCATTGCAATTAGGTTAATAGCCTTGACGTTGGATTTGCCAAGACTACTAACAAATTATATACATACATACATTACTAGTATTATTACTTGAAATGACGGGGTTAGAAGGAGCCGCATTAGGACCCCCACCATATCTGCCTCCAAATCAAGAAGAATCACAACCACCAAGATCCAAGATAGCCACGATAAGAGAAAGGAGAATAAACAAGAGAAAGTCCTTATCGAAAACAGAAATAGAAATGCCGCAGTGCCCCTATCACAACAAAGCCCACTACCTGTGCTCACAGGATACGCGCCGCTCCCTTGCGATAATCCTGTACTTCCGGACAGCCAACATGGCCCGCTCCCCTACACAGATGAATATTTCCAACTAGAACCTGACTTAAATTACGATGAGGAATATTTTATGCAAATTCCCCCATCAACCTCCACAGTTTTCTAGCAATTGTTTCGACCAGAATAACCACCTCTACAGCGATGAAGGCAGCCAACAACAACAGCAGAAGATGAACGACTGGTAACGAAAGCATTCTATAAACTATCACAAATAGATAAAAGTCAGAAGAACTGTAAAATAATTATCATTCATGCATACAAGCTTTCTAAAACATAAGTTTGATATTAATAAATTAAACATAACATTACCTATATGTATCCCTATGTATATTATATTTTTAAGGCCATTATTAACCACACAACAATTAAATACACAGAATGCTCATGCCCTTAACATTCCGAAACGCAATAACCATGTCCCAATTTAAAAACGAAATATTACCTACCTGAAATAATTGATTGGTAGGCAAAATTGAGGAACACTTTCGGGTAGCTTTCGAGCGAACTAATCGTGTATACCAATTCGGAGAATACTTCCGTTGGGGTTAGCCAAAATCCCCATAGAAAGTATCCCAAGTGCAGTGACCATAAGTAGTGTGTAGGGGAGCTAGAAGAACCGTCCAAGTTGTGTGTGAGAACGGCGTTTCCCTCTGGTGTCCACAGACAGAGAAACCTACGAGTCCTACGTCGACCAGATCTCTCACGGATCCTACTCCTCCTCACCCCAAATTAAGTGTTTCTGTGTTACTGTGTTTTCGGATTGTTGTAAAGGTTATATAAGATATGCTAGTGTTCAAGTTAACGTAATCTTACAGGCTCATTTCGGACTCTCCTTTCCATAACTTTTCCCTCATGTTGAGAGAACAAAACACACTCTATGTAAGGTTTGCTATATCTATAACACTCTGGATATAACTCATTTACATTCCATACAAATGTTATATATATACTTGACCTAAGATTTATACCATACACCATACGAAATTACCAGTGAACAATCCCAGATCTTATTCCTTTGTGTTATTATTTGCTGGGTACGAAAGTGCATATTGAAGTGTCCACAGAGAGTGTAATATCCATTTATTCATTCTATTAATTTAAATCTAAACTCTTATGTTTCTAATTCCATTTATATTTAATTTAGAGTAAACATTATTTCCCCATTTACCCCCTTCATATAATTAAATCTGTACGATGATTTCTTTAGTCATTCATTTTGACATCTCATAACTTACGCTCAGTTCCGTGAAGTTATATATCTTTCCTATATTCGTTCAACCACGTTATACGGTTAATACTATTTTATTATCATTTCGGGAATTTTCATTCTACCTTACTGTGTTCCTAGCCTCCATTTTGGCTAATTTTATTTCACTACTAGTTCTGTGAATTAATTTTATTTTATGATTCGTTCCGCCACTTATTTTGGCGATTCCTATTATATTTTCCAGTTCTGTGAATATTAATTCATAATTACTGCGTTACTAACCACATTTGGTTAATTCTATTCACTACAAGCTCTGTGAAATTAAGTTCCTTGATTACTGTTCCATTTGGCCACGAGTCCGGCTAAGTATTATTTTTCGTATACTTGGTGTATATTTATTCACCATTTTGAGTTTATAGTGTTACGATCCAGGTTCTACAAGACACAGGGCTCTTCATCATTGGACTAGATAAGGCTAAATGCAACAACGGTAACACTAGTTTCAACCCCTGCCTTAACCTCTGGAGAACAAAACACCTATACCGCCCTGAGTCGTGCCTGGACAACGAGGTATCCTATGACTCGGTAAAAGGTGCACACTATAGGCTGATGATCACTGAAGCAGCCTATACTCATACAACATACGATTACTTTATTAAGGTATACAAGGAAAAAGATAGATAGCGTAATTAAATCGCAGCAACGATTTAATAGCAAACTAGAAGAAGGATAATTAACGTTATGTTAAATAATCAGTAAACTGTCACTCCTGTCTGAAAGAAAGTGAAACAAAGAAAGTCCTAAAACATCATGCAGGAATCTTCTGCAAAAGTCAGATGCAACTAAGAAGTACGTCTCGGATTCTGAACTGTGTATTATTACTGTGGGAACATACAGTATATAGTGTAGGGACATACGGTGTTATCTGGCACAGATGTAATTATAAAACAGTCGGCAGTCTAAACTCTAACCACAAAAAGATGTGCTTTCTACCACCAAGCACAAGCCTGCTCTGGTTGGGTCTCTCAGCAACAATCACGACTTACTATAAACATAAGGAACAATAATGCTGCACTCATATACACAATGAGATTATAAACCCTAATCGGGGGTCTGCCAGGTGGACGAAGTCTAGCAGGGGAGTCGTAGGTTAGGCTACCTGGGCCGAACCACCTGCTCGGTAGCCTAGTGTCGTTCTCAAGTCTGTGCGCCTAGTTACATTGAATGACGGGGTGCTCTCTTAAGAGATCCAGGTCTCGTGTACCTGGTTCTCTCCTGGCGACCCTCCTAAGTCAAAAGCTAACGAGCTAGCACAGTGCTGGGTGGACTAGGCAAACGCCCTCACGCCAACACAGTGCTAGGCTCTAAGGTACACAGACAAGAAAATGACCCAGGCCTCCGCAGGTATCCGGTACAGTTGCATAGGCTCAACGAAGTCTATGCTCATAGGAAACTGCAACCTGATAGCCTCTCCCCAGTCTAGCATCAACTGAGCTGGCAGACACCCAAGAAAATAAGGTTGGGGCAACACAATGAGTATGTCAAACCTCCCCTAAGCCAAAATGGATAACCCTCTGATCAACTGTTGTCGCATTCTCAGACCGGAGCCCGTTCCCCATAGTGTCAGTCAGTTCCTGGGCATGTTCAAGGAAAGAGCTCTCCTTGCTCTTTTCAATGCCCCGAAATTTCAACCTGTAGGTTTCTGGTTGCAACTCATAGGCCCGGAGCACAGCCTCCTTTAACACCACATAGTTAGTACAGTCCTCCAATGACAGCGAGTCATTATGCCCTGAGACCTTTCCCAACAAGCTTTGATGATACAAGATCTGCCCACTTAATCTCCGGCCACTCATGCTCCCGACACTTCTTCTCAAACCGTGCAAAAAACTCAGTCACACCAGACTCATCGAACACAGGGACTAATTTAAGCAAGTGCGATAAAGACTCAGACCCACCATTCCCAGAACCGAGATGCCGCCCTGTTGTCTCCACCCTAGATTTCTCAACATCCATCTCAGCACAGTACTTAGTTGCTTCAACCTGCAACTCTGCCTCACGGCATGCTGTCCTCTCCTCAGCCTGAACCTTAGCCATCTCGGCCTGAATCTTAGCCATCTCAGCCTGAATCTTAGCCATCTCAACTTCACGCTGGATCTTAGCCAACTCCAGTTGTAACAACATATCAGCAGTCAAACCCTGAGGGGGAGGAGCAATTATAGGAGACCCACCCAGTGGCTCACCCAGGGACAAACCACGCTGCCAGCGACTATCAGATTGCGGAAGCGTGCCAAGGTCTGGTAACCTAGGAGGCACGATAGGAGTAGAGTGGAAGGGAGGCTTTGATAAAGGCTCCCAAGCCCCCGCTCCACCCTGCAACCCACTGCCACCACCCAACACACAAGCCACCAGGTCACTCTTAGACATGCTGCCAAAGCCGACACGCCCCAGGACCGTGGCCAAACAACGCAGACCATAGCAATCAATCCCCTCCAACCGACTCGTTACTGGGATCGCCACAAACTTCCTTGCATCAGCCTCACAATTAATAACTCTGATGCCATCATTAAATTCCTGCTGCTGCTCAACACCCGTAGGCTGTACTGTCTGATTATCCCCGTTAACTGAGCTGTTGCTAGACATGGTGTATACTGAGAAGTGTGCAAGTTTATTAACAAAATATATATATCTATAATCTCTTATGCAAGCACCTATTCACTTAAAGTTATCTGAAGCCTCTTTATGTGTTATACTGCTTGCCAAAAACAAATCTGTGTCCACTGTATTCCTCAATAAACAAAAATTATCACTATACTCCCACAGTATTTTTTAAGTTCACAAAATCCTGGCAAGGTTGCCATTTGTTACGATCCAGGTTCTACAAGACACAGGGCTCTTCATCATTGGACTAAATAAGGCTAAATGCAACAACGGTAACACTAGTTCCAACCCCTGCCTTAACCTCTGGAGAACAAAACACCTATACCGCCCTGAGTCGTGCCTGGACAACGAGGTATCCTATGACTCGGTAAAAGGTGCACACTATAGGCTGATGATCACTGAAGCAGCCTATACTCATACAACATACGATTACTTTATTAAAGTATACAAGGAAAAAGATAGATAGCGTAATTAAATCGCAGCAACGATTTAATAGCAAACTAGAAGAAGGATAATTAACGTTACGTTAAATAATCAGTAAAATGTCACTCCTGTCTGAAAGAAAGTGAAACAAATAAAGTCCTAAAGCATCATGCCGGAATCTTCTGCAAAAGTCAGATGCAACTAAGAAGTACGTATCGGATTCTGAACTGTGTATTATTACTGTGGGAACATATATAGTGTAGGGATATACAGTGTTATCTGGCACAGGTGTAATTATAAAACAGTTGGCAGTCTAAACTCTAACCACAAAAAGATGTGCTTTCTCCCACCAAGCACAAGCCTGCTCTGGTTGGGTCTCTCAGCAACAATCACGACTTACTATAAACATAAGGAACAACAATGCTGCACACATATACACAATGAGATTATAAACCCTAATCGGGGGTCTGCCAGGTGGACGAAGACTAGCAGGGGAGTCGTAGGCTAGGCTACCTGGGCCGAGCCACCTGCTCGGTAGCCTAGTGTTGTTCTCAAGTCTGTGCGCCTAGTTACATTGAATGACGGGGTGCTCTCTTGAGAGATCCAGGTCTTGTGTACCTGGTTCTCTCCTGGCGACCCTCCTAAGTCAAAAGCTAACGAGCTAGCACAGTGCTGGGTGGACTAGGCAAACGCCCTCACGCCAACACAGTGCTAGGCTCTAAGGTACAGAGACAAGAAAATGACCCAGGCCTCCGCAGGTATCCGGTACAGTTGCATAGGCTCAACGAAGTCTATGCTCATAGGAAACTGCAACCTGATAGCCTCTCCCCAGTCTAGCATCGACTGACCGGGCAGACACCCAAGAAAATAAGGTTGGGGCAACACAATGAGTAAGTCAAACCTCCACTAAGCCAAAATGGATAACCCTCTTTTTTTTTTTTTTTTTTTTTTTTTTTTTAAGAGACAATGAACGGAGGAAGGAAAAACACAGATAAAACAAAAAGGTCCATGTGCCTAAAGGCATCCTCCATTCATAAAATGTTTGTAACAACTGGATTTAAACATTTGTTGATTGTAAGTTTGTGGAAAGCAATTCGAGGGAAGTGAATTCCAAAGAGTAGTAGCTCTGGGGATAAATGAATTCTGATAAGCAGAAGTTCTGCATTGTGGAGGAGAAAGTGTAAATTCATGGTCGCTCTCAGCTGCCCTAGTTCTACGGGGAAAGATGTGGAGAGGCGGCACAATTGAAGCAAGTTCCTCGGAACAATTGCTGTGAAAATATCTGTAGAATAATGCAAGGGATGCAACGTTTCTTCGTATGGCTAATGTAGGAAGGTCCTGTGTGATTGCAGGGTTATTGATTAATCTAATAGCTTTATTTTGAATTTTGTCCAACTGCCTCAATGCAACCACTCCACTTCCACCCCACAGAGGTGAACAGTAATCCATCTGAGAGCGCACATGACTTTTATATATTACGGCCAACTGCTCGTCAGTGAAGAATTCTCGAACTCTGTACAGGAGTCCCAGTTTTTTAGAGGCATTCTTAGCAATGCTTCTAACATAATGTGTCCAGCTCAAGTTAGTAGTTAATGTTACACCGAGAATGTCAATACTAGGGGAAGTGGGAATATTTACATCATTAAAAATATATGGGAGTCAGTGAGATTCTGTCGGTTAGAAAATTGAATGTACTTGGTTTTCTGTGCATTAAAGGAAACTAGATTCTCTTGTCCCCATTCATTAATTCTAGAAAGGTCCTGGTTCAGAGAAATTGCAGTGTTTATTTTTGAATTTATAACATCGGGTTGGGTGAAAGAATTGGTAAATGTGAAGGAACTGTGGAGTGTTGAGTCATCTGCGTAGGAATGAATTGGATTATGAGTGGTAGATATGAGATCATTGATATGAATGAGGAACAGAGTTGGGGCCAAAACTGATCCCTGGGGAACACCAGCATTTATTGAGTGAAATTGAGAATAAAGGCCATCTACCATTTCACATATTTTTCTGTTATGAAGATAAGAAGAAATTAGTGGAACTAATGATGCAAGGCCGTAGTGTGACATCTTCGACAATAAGGATTGATGCCAGACTCTATCAAATGCCTTTGATATATCCAGTGCTATTGTATGTGTTTCACCTTGTTGGTCTGTAGCTTGGTTGATTTGATGCGTAAGAAGGCAAAGAATGTCTGCAGTTGATCGACATCGTCTAAAACCATATTGCCTATCACTGATTAATTTATTATTCTCCAGATGCTTAATTATGTGATTATTTAATATAATTTCAAAAACTTTGCCAAGAGTGGAAGTTATAGCTATTGGTCTGTAGTTTGATGGATCTGAAGAGGCACCTTTTTTAGGAACTGGATGGATGTTTGCTTCTTTCCAGGGTACTGGGAAGCATGAGGTATGAGTACACAGACGGAAAATTTTGCCAATACAGGAGCGAGCACCAAGGAGCAATTCTTAAGTACTATTGGAGGAATTTCATCTGGACCAGGAGCCTTATCTACTGAGAGATTCTGCAAAATAGTTTTGACATGTCTGGTGTGGATCTTAAGTGAGGGAATTTCAGGTGAATTAAAATTAAGTACAGGGACATCTTGATTTATTTCATCTAAGGTTGAGTTGGTGGAGAAAATATCTGCAAGAAGGTTAGCTTTACCTCGTGGGTCACTTACAAGATTGCCAGTCGGAGATTTTAATGGTGGAATGGATGAAGCAGTAGTGAAGTTGGATTTGAATGAGTTAAGAGTAGACCAAAATATTTTGTTATCATTTGGATTATTTAGAAGTTTATTTGCCTGCTTATGGAGGCAAAATGCAAAATGGCAAAATGATCCAAAATGCCTAACTACGTACATATAATATCTCTGAGAGCTCGCTGTATAATACAGTGACGGATATATGAAATCAACGTCAAGGGGAAGGGCAGGTAATTAATAGTAGGATATACAGAGAAAAGAAGGTAAGCAGTGGTAGAGAAAGTTCGCAATAGGGGGGTGAGGTGGGCTGATAGATTGCAAAGGGATGTTAGCGGTACAGCACTAAGAAGAGCTCTGCCCGTGGAAGTCACAAGGGAGTGCGTGCGTGTAGGCGCACCCATTCCCGACGCGGCGGGAAAGCGGTGACGGGGCAGGAGGGAGGAGCCCGGCGACGAATCAGGCACCCGAGAGATGACGTAACTAATCAAGTTGCACGATATCAATCCGCCGATACCTCCAAGCTCTGATTTCTCTCTCTCTCTCTCACTCACTCACACTCTCCAACTTCCACGAGTCATCTAATACATTAAATCTATGACAGCTGGAATAAAATACAATGCATTGTCACAGGTGAAAATAAAGAGTATTTCTGGACTACCTGTGACACTATGATGCACTAGGAAGAAACTAGAATTTAATCAATAACCTACAGCCCATAACACTGCCTGGGGAGAGGGGAGAAGAGGATGGGGAGCGAACCGCTACCCTCGTGGTCGCTGGGGAGCTGACGTGCGTCACAATAGTTTAAATATAACTTATACTTTCTTGTACCTAGGACTAACATCAAATTTACGCATATACATGCAAGACTTAAATTTGCATATTCATGGTGTTTATTTATACGCCCTTTCAGTAGACTTGACCTACACCCCCCTTGACGCGGTATCTTTGTATGTCTACCTGCCTGATCCCGTACTCGAGGTTGCATTATTCTTTGTCCACTTTTACTTATCTATGCCTCTCTGTGAACATTTAACTATCATCCATATTGTCATCATATGTATGCCTTTGCTAATGTATTATTGTCATTTAACTTTGATGTTATTTTGTGATGCCATTATTCATGAATGAGCAGAATTATTACCAACTTGTTCTAGTCACTGTTAATACCATTGGACTTGAATTTATAAAACTAAGCTCCGGATGTGTTCTGTGCTCTGTACCCTAGCTAAATAAGAAATAAAACTTGTGTACCTAACTTGTGTATTCATTGTCTTTGGTGGAGATTGAGTGAACTAAGAAATATTTATATCAATGCTATTTGTGTTCCTGTCGAGCAGTATCAAGTTCTGAGTTTCCTAAATAGGAATTATAAGAACATATACAAAGCGTGCTGGATTACAGCGACACATAACACTGGCGGCAGCGGTGTCTCGATAAGGCATAACAGCTTTGATTTTTGTAATTTACTCCATCAACCCCAAATACAAGAATTATCATGTCTGGTGAATCGCTTGACATTATTTATTTCAAGCAAGAGGATCATGATATTAATACGTATCTTGAAAGTGTGAAACCTGTCCTGGATATTATATTCAGAGAAGATGAGAATGCAAAGATGCACACTGTAGTTATGAAATTAGGCAAGCATGCGGCACTCGTATCCAGGTATGTGCGTGACAATCCTCAGTCGACTTGGGCAAAGTTTGAGAGTTATACGAAGGTAGTTATTAACCCATCGTTGAGTAAGACGATAGCAGATCGACATTTTCATGACATCAAGTACCTATCAAAGAAAAACGAACGAACAGCCTCGGATGATGACGGAACCTATGTTGACGAACCACGACCGACTAAGGACATTCCTTCGGACATTCTGAGAATGGCTACATGGAATGTTAGTGGCATGAATGATGGCACAACAGAGAGAGAGGTTCTGGAAGTGCTAGTGAATGCCAGGCTGGATGTATGTGGAATGACAGAGACCAAATGGAAAGGTTCAGATGTGAGAGAGTGGGAGTGTGGAATGGGTGTGTGTGCTGGAGTGAGTGAAGGACAGCGAGAGAAGGTGCGTGTTTGTTTGTAAGTAGCAAATGGAAGGAATGTGTAAGAGAGTATGGGTCTGTGGGTTCAAGGATTGTGTGGGTGAGAATGAAAGTAGGAATACAAACGTGGGTGATTGTGTGTGTGTATGCCCCGACAGAGGATAAACTTGAAAGAAAGAATGAGGAGTTCTGGATGAATGTGGAGGTGTGCCTGGAGAAATTTGACAAGAACGAAAGAATATTTCTGATTGGGGATATGAATGGTAAGGTGGGTGATAGGAAAGTTGAGGGAGTGGTGGGAGGGTGGGGGGTACCATCAGAGGTGAATGGGAATGGTAGTGCACTTGTGGATGTATGTGTGGGGAGTAGGCTGTGGATAGCCAACACCTTCTTCCGACACAGAATGATCCACAGGTACACATGGAAACGGGTGTGGACGATGGAGGATGAGATAGTGGTGGAACGAAAGTCATTGATTGATTATGTATGTGTGGATGAACGAATGAAGAAATCTGTGATGGATGCTAGGGTGTATAGGGGTATTGGAAGGGGTCTGTCTGATCATTATGTAGTGGTAGCTAAGGTTAGGATACAAAAGAAGTGGGTGAGGAGAGCTGGAGGGAGGTGAGAGGAGGGTGGAATGGTGAGGAGGGTGGAGAGGTTGCAGGAGGAGGAAGTCAGGGAGGAGTACAGGAGAGCAGTGGAAAGACGACTAGGTGGGTTTGACCTGGAAGTTATGGAGGAAGTGGAGGAGATGAGCAAGGTGTTTAAGGATGAGATCTGTGCAGCATGTGAGGAGGTGTGTGGAGTGAGGAGAAGAGGGAGGGGAGTGAAAGGTACAGCATGGTGGACAGAAGAGGTAAGAATAGCTGTGGAAGAAAAGAAGAAAGCACATAGAGAGTGGTTGGGTAGTAGAGGGAATGAAGATTTCGAGAGACAGAAACGAGCGAGGTACGTGCAGAGTAAGAGGGTGGTGAAGAGAGTAGTGAAGGAAAGTAAGAGAAGAGTAGATGAGGAATTTGGAAGGAATCTGAGTGTAAAATGGAGGGAGAGTAAAAAACTGTTCTGGAAAGAAGTCAAGAAAGTTAGGGAAGGTAGCAAGGGAAACAGTAAGGGTGTGAAAGATTAGAATTTGAAAATGCTAGCCGAGAAGCAAGAGAGAGTCGAAAGATGGAGGGAGTACTTCAATGAGTTGCTAAATGTCAGGAATGAAGAGCCAGCAAACATAGCTGGATATGGTATGGGAGGGAGAAGAAGCGAAGTAGTGGAGGAGGAGGTGGGGATCAGGAGGTCAGAAGTGTGGGAAGCCATGAAAAGAGTGAAGTTGGGGAAAGCATCAGGAACAGATGGAATGTGTGGGGAAAATTGAGGTATAGTGGTGAGATAGTGATCGAATGGGTATGGAAAAAGTGCAAACTAGCATGGGAGAAGGGGAGTGCACCCGATGACTGGAAGACTGGCATAATAGTCCCCCTATATAAGGGGAGAGAGGAGTGTGTGGTAACCACCGAGGAATATGTCTTCTAAGCGTAGCAGGGAAGGTATACAGTAGGGTAGTGATTGAGAGAGTGAGAGTGAGAACGGAGAAATGGATAGTCGACGAGCAGGGAGGTTTTAGGAAGGGAAGAGGATGTGTAGATCAGATTTTTACCCTGAATTGTGTTGTGGAGAAATATCTGGAGAAGAAACAAAGGGTGTATGTTGCCTTTATGGACTTGGAGAAGGTCTATGACAGAGTGGATAGATAAGTTTTGTGGAAAGTACTTAGAATATACGGAGTAGATGGCAAGTTGCTGAAAGCAGTGAAGAGCATGTATGAGGGTGCAAAGGCGGCAGTATGTGTGAGAGTGAGCAGAGCGAGTTCTTCGACCTGAATGTTGGTTTGAAACAGGGGTGTGTGATGTCCCCGTGGTTGTTTACTGTATATATGGATGGAGTCATGAAAGATGTACTATCAAGAACAGTGGATGTTGGTATATCGCTGAAAAGGGAGGGAATTGAGTCGAAGCTACCTATACTGCTGTTTGCGGATGATACAGTTCTGATGAGTGATAATGAATGGGAGTTGCAGGGTCTGGTAAATGAGTTTGGAACAGTGTGCAAAAAACGGAATTTGAAGGTAAATGCGGGGAAGAACAAGGTTATGGTCTTCGAAAGGGATGAAGTCTCAGAGTGTGAGGTGAAGCTGAACGGTCAGGCTATGGAGATCGTCAACTCTTTTAAGTATCTGGGCAGTGTGTTGAGTAAAGATGGGACTATGGATGAAGAAGTGCGGGAGAGGGTACAACAGGGGAAGAGGGATGTAGGAACGCTGAAAGCAGTAACAAGAAATAGGGTGGTCAGTATGGAAATGAAGAAGTCCTTGCATGACAGTATGGTAATCCCGACACTGACTTACGGAAGCGAAGCATGGACGTTGGTTGAGAGACTCAGACCAAGAGTGAGAGCAGTGGAAATTAATTACTTAAGATGTGCGTGCAGTTACATGGAGGGATAGACAGACTAATGAGGAAGTAAGAAGGAGGTGTGGTGTGGAGGTAGATGTGCTGGAAAGTGTGAAAAGGAACAACTTGAGATGATTCGGCCATATGGAACGTATGGAAAGCGAGAGAATGACTAAGAGGGTGTACGAGAGCGAGGTGGAGGGACAGAGAGGGAGAGGTAGACCGAAAGAGAAGTGGAAGGATGGAGTGAGGAAGTATATGAACGAAGGCGGTGCTGGTTGGGGGGGAGGGGTGTCGACTGACTGGAGACAGAGGTGCACGGGGGCGGTTCGTTCGTGGCCACCCCTTCGGGGATCACGGCGTCAGGCAATAGATAGATAGATAGAAGTATTCAGTGAACCTAGATAACATAATCAGTCAATTGAATCAGCTGGCAGTGACAGCATTCCCCCATAATACTGCTGCTCAACGGAAAGAGAGAGTGCACTATGGAGGATATTACCTACTGCAGTATCAGATCACTTTGCTATCTCAGAACCTAAGGGTTATGATGAGGACATGCCAGTAATTTGGCGTATCTTGGCTCTGAGGAAAACAAAGGAACATGACAAGATCGCCGTCATCAGCCGAGCTACCACTCCCCCTCACCCTTCTGCAACATCTTCAGCTAGCCCTGCAATGCCCCGTCCAAGTGCCAAAATACAGGAATGGGCCCGAATCCGCCCCTCTGTCTGGAAGCCATGCACTTCCAACTGTCCTCTAGTGTCTCTAAAAAGGTCATTTTTAGAATTAACCAAGCGTCAGTTCAGAATGCCTACCCTTTGGGCTCAGATTCCGTGGATTAAGCCCCGACGCGTGGCCACAATAAATGACGATGGGACTGCAGGAATTGAGGAAAATGCAGAAGAGGAACACGTTGAAGCGCCTAAGGACACTACACCTATTCAGGACAACCTGGATTTTTAATCTGCCCCCGTCCACAGATCGT
Source organism: Paralithodes platypus (assembly GCA_032716605.1). Classification (NCBI taxonomy): domain Eukaryota; kingdom Metazoa; phylum Arthropoda; class Malacostraca; order Decapoda; family Lithodidae; genus Paralithodes; species Paralithodes platypus. The sequence goes on along the minus strand of CM064483.1, from coordinate 44,524,412 downwards.
CAAGCTGGCGGAGGCTCAGGATGGGACAGACACAGTAAAACTTCCTATTTATAATCATCTCACTCTAAATGGGGTGAAAGCCCTACTTCTAATTGACACGGGAGATTCCCGTTCATGTCTCTTCTCTTCTTTCTTCCGACAACATCACAACTCTTTTGGCCCTCTTCAAACCTCCACCATAGTTCTAATAGATGCTAATGATGGCATCATTCCTAACTGTGGGGAAACTGTCCCACTTTATGTTAGCACCCCCCTTCCTGACCACGGGACACGTAATTCTTTCATGATATATACCCCCCAAGAGACCAAGTACGATGGATATTTGGGTCTCAACTTGCTCACATCCCTTCATGCATCCATTGACTATCAACAAAGAACCTTGAAGTTTGCCCCACTTCCAAAAAAAAAAAAAATCAGTCTAATGTCAAACCCAGCCATCAAATCCATGATTAACGTAAAACCTGACCTAAATTCTAGTAACAGTCAGGAGAAATCACCCAACCCACCCATCTGCACTATAAAGATAACCCAAGCTGTCACAGTAAAGGACGGTGACACTCCCCCCTCATCATGAAAAATGGGTATATATCCTCCCTACTTTACCTGGTGACGTCATAATAACCCCGAACCTCCAAAGCCCTTTCGACAGAGATTCCGGCTAAGTTTTATTTTTCGTATACTTGGTGTATATTTATTCACCATTTTGAATTTATAGTTTAAATTTAACTTATTCTTTCTTGTACCTAGGACTAACGCCAAATTTACGCATATACATGCTAGACTTAAATTTGCATATTCATGGTGTTTATTTATACACTTTCTCAGTAGACTTCACCTACACCCCCCTTGACGCGGTTTCTTTGTATGTCTACCTGCCTGATCCCGTACTCGCAGTAAGTCAGCTGCCGCCTCCTGTACTCGAGGTCACATTATTCTTTGTCCACTTTTATTTATCTATACCTCTCTGTGAACATTTAACTATCATACATATTGTCATCATATTTATGCCTTATCTTATGTATTATTGTCATTTAACTTTGATGTTATGTTGTGACGCCACTATTTATGAATGAGTAGAATTATTATCAAATTGTTCTAGTCACTGTTAATACCATTGGAGTTAAGTTTATATAACTAAGCTCCGGATGTGTTCTGTGCTCTGTACCCTAGCTAAATAAGAAATAAAACTTGTGTACCTAACTTGTGTATTCATTGTCTTTGGTGGAGATTGAGTGAAATCAGAAATATTTATATCAGTGCTAGTTGTGTTCCTGTCGAGCAGTATCAAGTTCTGAGTTGCCTAAATAGGAATTATAAGAACATATACAAATTGTGCTGGATTACAGCGACGCATAACACTACTATTATTTATATGGTTAAGATTAATATTGTTATCGTGATTATTGTTATCATTTTCATTAATATCATTATTATTATTATTATTATTATTATTATTATTATTATTATTATTCATGTTCCTATTTTCCTATTTTCCTAAGCTAACCGTAAGAAAACTACATCAGTGCTAAGAAAAGGCAGCAATTAGCCTCAGAACAAAATTAATAAAGGGGATGTTGTATGTGTGTCTATGGAGTGTTATAGCTTTATGTTCATAATCTATGACCACCTTTACATTTCATACAGGTTCTGAATTAACCTACATACCATTTCGGTTTGTGACTCGTACTTCCATACCAATTTATTGCAATCCACAAATATTATCCTTAATCCACTGTGGGTCTCCTACTTTCTCCCCCTATCCCATTGCATTCCAACCCAACCACAAAGCTATTCCACACGAGTGTGAGCTTATCTTAATTGTCCGGCAGCAACAAAACATTCCCATTGTTTCACCGATCATTGGCTCGGTCCAGGGGGCTTGGTATGTATACGGTGTTGATGCTGTTAACCAGGGTGTTAAACAAAAGACGAGTCTTTTCTTTGAAGTGTTTATTATTGTATAAGCACAGATACAATTGTGGTTTATTGTTCAAATTATGTCTTTGGAAGTGATATATTAGCCAAAACAAAGCAATGTCATATTAATTGTCCTGTATTCCTTCTCATATTACTTCAAGTTTTCAAACTAAATTGTCCCGATTCGACACCATTCGACACCAGGGGTTAACAACCCCTTGAGTATCATGACTGGTTTTGATAGTATATTCTGGCTATTATTAGACGATGTGATGCTGCTTAGGAAGGATCTGTGCGAATTAAAAATGTAAAGACTGTCTAATTTAACCATCTGACTTCCATATACCCCTTCTAATGTAAATAAAATCGTACAATGATAGCCATAATAAACTGTTACAACGTGTTATAATCCTCAAGGGGCTAATATCCTTTTATCTAATTCGAATTTGACTATTATCTGTCTATTCAATAATTTATGTTTGTATCACGCAACGTTTAGAGTGTAAACTGTTCAGCAACTGTGCAGTACTCTGTTACACCGAGATTAACACATTTATCTTCTAGGTTACTACATTTTCGTCGCACTAGACAGTAACAGCATACACGGTGGCATACATGGTGACAGCCACACTGCTGGTACAGCATCTATAATTGTTGTCTGGCATCGTTTGTTGCTGTTATTTGGTAATGGTTTTCGGGTAATTGTATTATCTTGTCGCTTGTGTGCATCCAGGATCTGCATAGCTACAAACACGTTCATTTTACCTCGGCAAACACTGGGCGTCAGTTATTAGTTAATCCAAAAGTAATACGTCCGGCAGTCTGGGTTAAACGGCTAGAGGATTCACACTAATATATGTGTAAATTAAGTGACAAAAATAGTCAATGTCGCTCTACTCTCAGAGTTGATGCTTCCTGTGAGAATTGAATTCGTAAATGGTTCCCCAATCCCCATGCTACTCTTAAAGAGAGACGTGAGTTTAATGTAAATTTAAACGCAGCAGATATACTGTACAGTAGACCATGTTTTATCAGATGGCAAATACAATTGAGGATTAATGAATCAATACGATTAAATATGTTATCGTATTTTATTCATCAAATGTAGATGAACATACATAGAACTATTTATTGAAAGTTACATAATATTAACTAATATCGTTCTTAACATCAATACCACCCATTGCAATTAATGAAAACATATGATCCTCCGGGGATTTGAACTAAGGATACCCCATAAAGGATATAGACAAAACTATAGCAAATAATGCTAATTATATAATCTGCTCATAAAAAATGTATTACAAAACATATGCAATTAATAACATAATACAGCTATACTTATAAGATATAGCTAGATACGAATCCATAGCAACGTCAAAGCAAGGAACGTACGACGTTTACAGAATGTTTATAAAATATTTAGAATATACGTGGTGGGAGAATAACGCTATACCCTAAATTATATTCACCCTACATATTTAGACCTGACCCTTCCCACGTTCAGGGGCACATATTTGTCATGCTGTTGGTCGCTAACATTAACCCTTTCTGCCCACGGGGACGCGTTTCTTGATTGTAATTGCTCTTATTAGACGATTGAATTTATTTTAGGATTGGTGTGAGGAAGTCAGAGGGTTAATTAAATAAGATCAAGTTTACCCATTATATGGCCAAATGTCCTTTTAAGCCGAATAAAATCCCCTAATGGTAGTCAGAATACCATTAACAAAGCGTCCTCTAATTCTGAAAGGATTAGGATATCCTTCCTGATAAGATTATAACACGTCAGTCGTTGCTTCCAGGAAGAAACATTAAAACCATAGGAGGAGGAGGAGGATAGTCGTGAACATTTGAGATTATCTTTAGTTACAAAATTAGTAACGAAACTATTCCTTTCCAGTCTATTGACCATCACTGACTCTCTAAGACTATCACCTCTGAAAGTGTACGTACAATCGTGGTCATGAATACTGAACACCAGTTTATAAAACGCGCAGCTAGTTTTGTTATCTAATAAATTATTTGTGGTTCGAGCACTTTATCAAAATAGCTCGCCAGTGTACAATATAGTAATTGACCACTTACGAGTTTTAGGCTATAAGGAAGTTGGGGCCATAAACATCGATATGAAACAGAAATGCAATAATACTGTAGACATTTTATGGATAGAAAATATGATTAATTTGGTTTTATGTATTTATGAATGTACTACGACCGTGTTTTAGCTGTTAATTATGCTACATATCAATATCTACCGCTCCAACTTCCTTGTAGCCTGAAACTCAGAAGCAGTCAATTTCTCCTTCAAAAGTTGTCCTGATAGTTATGTCCACGACTGTAAATACAAGAATATCTTATTGTGGTATCCCTATGTTGTTACACCATCTATCTATCTATCTAATGCCTGATGCCGTGATCCCCGAAGGGGTGGCCACGAACGAACCGCCCCCATGCACCTCTGTCCCCAGTCAGTCGACGCCCCTCCTCCCAACCAGCACCGCCTTCATTCATATACTTCCTCACTCCATCCTTCCACCTCTCCTTCGGTCTACCTCTCCCTCTCTGTCCTTCCACCTCGCTCTCGTACACCCTCTTAGTCATTCTCTCACTTCCCATACGTTCCATATGGCCGAACCATCTCAAGTTTTTCCTTTTCACACTTTCCAGCACATCTACCTCCACACCACACCTCCTTCTTACTTCCTCATTCGTCTGTCTATCCCTCCATGTAACTCCGCACGCACTTCTCAAGTAACTCATTTCCACCGCTCTCACTCTTGGTCTGAGTCTCTTCCCGAATGTCCATCCGGACTGTAAATACTATAGTGTCTTGGTTATTGTGGTATCCCTATGTTGTTACACCATCCGGACTGTAAATACTATAGTGTCTTGGTTATTGTGGTATCCCTATGTTGTTACACCATCCGGACTGTAAATACTATAGTGTCTTGGTTATTGTGGTATCCCTATGTTGTTACACCATCCGGACTGTAAATACTATAGTGTCTTGGTTATTGTGGTATCCCTATGCTGTTACACCATCCGGACTGTAAATACTATAGTGTCTTGGTTATTGTGGTATCCCTATGTTGTTACACCATCCGGACTGTAAATACTATAGTGTCTTGGTTATTGTGGTATCCCTATGTTGTTACACCATCCGGACTGTAAATACTATAGTGTCTTGGTTATTGTGGTATCCCTATGTTGTTACACCATCCGGACTGTAAATACTATAGTGTCTTGGTTATTGTGGTATCCCTATGTTGTTACACCATCCGGACTGTAAATACTATAGTGTCTTGGTTATTGTGGTATCCCTATGCTGTTACACCATCCGGACTGTAAATACTATAGTGTCTTGGTTATTGTGGTATCCCTATGTTGTTACACCATCCGGACTGTAAATACTATAGTGTCTTGGTTTTCAGCTGATGGTAAATTGAATCACTCCGCAACTATTTTCTCGATATGCAATGGAAGTATATGAAACTTAAATATTTCTACGTCCTAATCTTGCCATTTTTTCATAATCACCAACACGTTTCGCTACAAAATGTTTGAAATAGCTTAGTAATCAAGATGGCGACATGCCACTTTATCATAAGCTGGAATCTAGTAGACTTTACCACTAGTCTGTCTACTTTTAGCTGACAATAGATTGCAAAACTCTATATAAAATATCTCAGTTAATTGAAGATTTTTTTATGAAATATATTGCTAATATTTAAAACTTGACATTAATAAGGTACAGAGACATATTATTTCATATGTTCCATTAAGTATAGATAAATCAGCTGCTAAGGGATTCAAATTACCATCAGCTGCACACAGAGTATAGTTCACTGATGCCCTGTTATATGAAACACAGCATTGTAAGTCTGGAATACCTTGATCCCTAGCTATGTGGGTCTAGGGTTATGGGGATGGTAGGGATTCCATTGATGCACCGCTTAGAGAGTCCGTATCGTTGTTTGGTAACGGATGTATATATGTTAGTTAAGGGAATCAGTAGTACCTTCTTATTATTGTTAATAGTATTATTTATTATTATTATTATTATTATTATTATTATTATAAATGTTATAATAATAAAAATATTAATAATAATTATTATTATTTATTATTATTATCATTAATATTGTTATTATTATTACTATTATTATTACTATTATTATTATTATTATTATTAGTAATAGTAGTATTTTTTTTTTTTTTTTTTTTTATACCACTCAGACTCATCATCGTGGATTACTACTACTACATTGATTTGTATTTAATATTGTTCATACATTTTATTTTACAAGCATCAGATATTACTATTCTATACCATGCAACTTCAATCCAGTCGCCTCCCTATGCGACCCTCTGCCACTGCTTCCTCGTAGTCCACTTCTGCCACCGTCGCTGGTTGTGGTGCAGACCGTCTTGTTCCCCGCAGGCATAGTAGTGCTGATCTGAGCAATGAGAAAGATAGACAGCACCTCATCCAGGCTACAACATGGCTCCTGGGCTGTTGCTTCTTCTTTGCGATGATCTCTGCAAGCCTTGAATAGAAGTACTGGGCCCTGGGTCCCATCCCTCCAGATGTGGTGAAGACTAGTGGGGTGAAGCTGCCTTGTTCGATATTTAAGATCCTTTCCCCATATGCCCTGACCTTCTCTTGTTCGTTCCTCTTGTGTGCAGCATCCAGAGACAGCTCGCTGTAGCTATGGGCCATTGGGTCAAATACTCTTATGACAAAGAACGCTCGCTGTGCATTTGTCCAAAAACCTCTTGCACTAACGTCCACTCATGCTTCATTGGATGTGTTGGCCGTCCTGTGCTGCAAGATCTCTCCATCCAAGGGAATGAGTGATGGTTCGCGCACCACATCTCTACACACCTCCCTGAGCATGTTCGCCGTTACATCTCTTACTTCATTGTGCCTGATGCTGATGAATCCTCCTTTCTTACATATCATGGAGTGGTCTGCATCGTTGTTGGTTCCACAAACGCATCTATCGGGCAGTCCTTCAATCGGCCAATCATACCTCAGCGCAATAGCATCATTAAATTCTTGTTTGTTGAGATTGAAGCCTTTTGCCTTGATTGATAGTGTTGTCAGCCAATTTGAAGCACCCGTTTCTTGTGCTATTTGTAGTTTTCTTATTTGTCTCCAGGAAAGTGGTCCCATCAATTGTGCCAGGTAATTTTTCTGTGAGCTTTGCCTCATCTTTCTGATGTAGATGTCCGCCTGGTCCACTTCACCGTCAGAATCTTGTGCTACGATACGGTCAGTGAGAGATCCTGTTATCTTTATCGAGTTCAGGTATTCCGTTGTCGCCCTCCTCACTGGGTTGATGATGCCCAGCCCTCCCAACCATGAAGGCAGTGCGAGCAACTCCCTCTCTGTATCACTCGGGGTGTGCGACTTTACCAACTCTGGGATGAGTTTGTCTCTGATGGCATCTTCCAGCGGTTGAAGTAATGCGCTCGCATTTGGAACAGTTTGCATCAAGTAGGTCCAGCGATGTTTGACCCCATCATTATGCCAGTTTTTCAATTTCTTTTACCCACTGTCTGACTTTCTCCTCTATGTATTTGTTCTTGAACTCTTCCGTGCCGATCACTGCCCCCAGGTGACGCTGTCCGTCCTTTGTTACTACCACTTCACTACCTCTGAAAGCTTCTAACGCATTTTCATAATGTACTGGTATTGACTTTCTGGCATTTGGATGGTACCCTATTTCTGGGCCTACATTTGGTATTTGCTCCCACCAGTGCTTGAGATCGCTCCAGTGAGATCGTCTGCATAGGCCACCTGCTTGACTTGCGCCACCTCATGGCTTGTTAAGGTTAGCAACACTGAGAGACCTAATGCATACATTGCCATTGCTACGGGATCACCTTGTGTGGTTCCTTCCATTGATTTCAGAGCTGATCCACGTTGTGTGTTCTGGTTGTTTACTATGAAGAGGTCTGCAGGCCGTTGATAGGTGTTCTCTACATAGGTGGCAAAGCTGGGGCATTTTACCTTGATGTTATGTATTGCTGTCTTTCTGTTGATGGTGTTAAAAACATTTGTTGCATCCACTAGCAGCACAGCTTCACAGTCCACTCGCTCATATATTTTTCTTATGGCATGAATTGCTGCCTCTCCCCCTGCTTGGTGGCCGGCACATACATGGAGATTACCGGCCGCTGACCGCACATCGTCCTTCACCACATCCATTATGCATTTTCCGATGATTCTTCTCAGCACTTCGCCCACTCCTACTGGTCTGCACCCTGGATTCTTGTCTAATGGTATTAGGCGACAAGCTGTGAAAGCCTCCAAATGTTGACAATTTTGGGTGACCATCTTTCTTGCAAGAGCTGCCAGAGCCCTACATAAGTCTGTTGCTGCAAGTCCGAGGACTGCTCTGCTCAGGATTGTCCTCCAGCCATTTGCATCCAGCCCTGATGGGTTTGCACTGCCTTGTGTCCAGAGAGCCTTTTTCCAAATCATTTCGCCTGTGATTTAATCCCCCTCTAGCTTATGACTCTCATGGACACTATTAGTAGTAGTACTACTAATAGTAGTCTCATTATTTAGACCATTGCCTCAATTGCTTCACTTATATCGGTAAGAATTAAGATGGTAGCCATTTCTGTCTCATGTGTCAAGTTTGGGGAATCTAGACCACTAACTGTCAGATCACATCTCTAGGTTTCCATTCTGTAGATCAAGTAGGACAGTATTGGCATAATTTAGAAACAATTTGCCAAGAATAATTTCGTTCAACGGGGCCCATCCATCCTTCAACGCATTCCCACCCCTATTCTTTCCAACTCCAACCCAAGAGTGAACCAATATTTCTAGTCTTTCTTCTGCTGAATAAGTAACTTTTTGAGCTCTCTCCCTCTTCCTATGACTTAAACTGCTTCAAGCTCCGTGTGTCCAGAAGTTTTGAGTCTAACGTACCTAAAATTTTAATCTCAATCACTCTTTAACTCTTGAGGGGTACATTTGCTAAAGGCAGCTTTGCCTTTTGTCTCCTTCATATACATACTGTAGATAGAACATAAATAATCAAATAAAGTATTTTCTTGACATAAGGGAAGCAAATCTGCAATTATATTTCTGTTATTCACGAAATATATTACAGTAGACTGACATTCCGAACACTCTCAAACGAAATATATTACAGTACACTGACATTCCGAACACTCTCAAACGAAATATATTACAGTACACTGACATTCCGAACACTCTCAAACGAAATATATTACAGTACACTGACATTCCGAACACTCTCAAACGAAATATATTACAGTACACTGACATTCCGAACACTCTCAAACGAAATATATTACAGTACACTGACATTCCGAACACTCTCAAACGAAATATATTACAGTACACTGACATTCCGAACACTCTCAAACGAAATATATTACAGTACACTGACATTCCGAACACTCTCAAACGAAATATATTACAGTACACTGACATTCCGAACACTCTCAAACGAAATATATTACAGTACACTGACATTCCGAACACTCTCAAACGAAATATATTACAGTACACTGACATTCCGAACACTCTCAAACGAAATATATTACAGTACACTGACATTCCGAACACTCTCAAACGAAATATATTACAGTACACTGACATTCCGAACACTCTCAAACGAAATATATTACAGTACACTGACATTCCGAACACTCTCAAACGAAATATATTACAGTACACTGACATTCCGAACACTCTCAAACGAAATATATTACAGTACACTGACATTCCGAACACTCTCAAACGAAATATATTACAGTACACTGACATTCCGAACACTCTCAAACGAAATATATTACAGTACACTGACATTCCGAACACTCTCAAACGAAATATATTACAGTACACTGACATTCCGAACACTCTCAAACGAAATATATTACAGTACACTGACATTCCGAACACTCTCAAACGAAATATATTACAGTACACTGACATTCCGAACACTCTCAAACGAAATATATTACAGTACACTGACATTCCGAACACTCTCAAACGAAATATATTACAGTACACTGACATTCCGAACACTCTCAAACGAAAATCTCCCCGTGACGTTAAAAATAAAAACGAAAACACTTTGCTTGTCGGTGCGAATTTGGAATTGAGATAGAGAGAGAGAGAGAGAGAGAGAGAGAGAGAGAGAGAGAGAGAGAGAGAGAGAGATATTAGAACTAGAAGACATGTAAATTAGTAAAGGAAAAGACAAAACATAAAGAAACAAACAATTAAAACACTGGCCAAGGTCAAGGAAGCAGTAAATAAGTCACGAACATGAAAAATGAAATACAATTGTGAATAACTCCAACAAATACATTATTTTATAATGGAGGTGTTTATATCTTTTGAAGCAGCAAAGTTATTTAGTTATATAAGTTCACAGTGAGGCATCTCTGGTATATCCTATTTAGTTATATAAGTTCACAGTGAGGCATCTCTGGTATATCCTATTTAGTTATATAAGTTCACAGTGAGGCATCGCTGGTATATCCTATTTAGTTATATAAGTTCACAGTGAGGCATCGCTGGTATATCCTATTTAGTTATATAAGTTCACAGTGAGGCATCGCTGGTATATCCTATTTAGTTATATAAGTTCACAGTGAGGCATCGCTGGTATATCCTATTTTCCAAATATGTATTTTATAGGATTTATTGTTGATTGTAAAGTATTTTGGCGTGATTCTATTTTTATGCATTATTTCCCCGAGTCACAACTATCTGGACCTCAACTCCTCAGTCTGCATTTCCAACAACTTTCAAACCACAACAGCTTAAATTAATCTGGTATAGGACTATATTTACAGGATATATATATATATATATATACAGCATATATATAATTATATATATATATATATATATATATATATATATATATATATACTGTATATATATATATATATATATATATATATATATATATATATGTATATATATATATATATACATATAAAGGGTAGGTGTGGTGGAGTGGTCTTGCCACTGGACTGGTAATCCAATGGACCCGGGTTCGAATCCCGATACGTCAATGGGAAGATATTTTTGGGATGGAATTTGTGCTGTACCTAGTATCAGTGCATTACCACAAAGCCCACTAAAACGCCAAATAAATACCCTCATTGTTCCCTGATTAAATAACACTGTATGAATATTCCCATATTCAAAATATGCTACAGGGGGACAATACTTAGTGAGTTCATTGCTCAATAGGTGGCATTCTGAGAGTGAGGGTCCGAGCCTAGGAGGTGAAACAGTGAAGTACTGGAGCGAGACAGCTTCAGAGATGGGGCTGCTTCGAGCCTTTTGTGGGCAACTAAGCCCCATGCATCTAGCAAAGACAAGATGGCAGGGGTTGGTTGCAGCTAAAGGTGCTGCACATGTCTCACCCCCTAGACTGGAACGAGACCTCAGGGGCTTCACCGTTCAATGATTAGGGGTTGAGCGTACAGGCGCTCAGCCTATGCCAGAGAGGGAGTAGTTGGAATATATAAAAAAATAAAAATAAATAAATAAATATATATATACAGTATATATATATATATATATATATATATATATATATATATATATATATATATATATATATATATGTTAGTATAGCCAGGTTATAGATTCTCTTTTAAACAGACGAGGTTAAAAGCAATAGCAGTTTCAGCATTCAGGATTGTATTGTTACAGCTTTCAATAGTTCTAACAATTTTCCTCTGGGGTTCAGAGATGAGGTACAACAGGTTAGCAAAATTCATGGTGGATCCAACGTTTCATAAGTAAACATCTTGCATCTTCAGGGAATGGAGAGGTAATGGTTAGAATAGGGACAATGCATCTTATTTATACAAAATTCGAGGATCAAGTAGAGGGAGGTGAGCGGAGCTATTGGGTGTGTGGTGGCTGTTCATTGGTGGAAGGTAGTCTATTTGCGAGACGGGCACTAAATCTTATCGGTGGTTGGTTGTTGGCTGTGGGTGGCTGTGATTGGTTGGTGTTGTCAGTTGTGTGCTGATCGTGGAAGCGTAAGGAAGGGGGGCGCGGGGCAAGAGGAGGGGGGGCAGTATGCCTGTAGCGCTTGCCTGAAGGAAGAAGTTAAAGGTCTTGTGTTTGGTTGTTGATGCTGGGGTTGAGTGTTTGGATGTATAGAGCTTCTAAAATAGCTAGTCTTCTGGGGTCTGATTCTTTGTCGAGTATGGTGGTTTGTTTGTCTTGGTCGGTGCGAGTTAGGGCAAGATGGTGGGGGGCTTGATAGTGATCTTTTATAGCGCCAGATTGAAGGTGGAGGGTTAGTCGACGGGAAAGGCGAGTCTGTGTCATTCCAACATAGGATAGGGGTCCACAGTCCCCAGAGGTGCAAATATGCTGGTATATCACATGATCGTCTTTCGGTTGGTTGTTGGTGGAAATGGGGCGGTTACGGAGGACAAGGTTGGAGGTCTTAGGAGATTTGTAGTAAATAATGAGTTTGATTTTATTGTCAGGGTTGGTGGGGAGGACGTTTTTGTTAATTATTTCTTTCATAATGGATTCGTCTGTTGTGTGGTCGGAAGACATGTAGTTTCTGTAAAAAAATGTAATGTCATTGGCCGGGTTGGTGCTAGGGGGGTCTTGTTTGTACCATTTTTCTAGGTTGCGGTTGATGGCATTGGTGACGTCAGTGTTGGAATACCCATTGTTGACTAGGACCTGGGTGAGCCTTTCCAGTTCATTGTGTGTGTCATTCCAGGTGGTGAAATGGGTGAGGTCTCTCCTGACATAGGCGGCGATGGTGGACTGTAGGTATCGTTTAGGGCATTCACTTTCCCCATTAAGACATTGGCCATTGTTAGTAGGTTTGGTGTACATGGTAGTTTTGAAGCCGTGGTCGTGGAGGGAGACAAGGAGGTCGAGGAAGGGTAGATGTCCATTGGTGGTTTCTTCGTTTGTGAAGTTGAGTCCGGAGGCGGCCATGAAGCGCTGCTGGAGGTCCCTGAGTTCGCCCAGGTCCTTCACCCGCACGAAGATATCATCGATGTACCTGCAGTAGACAGTGGGCCGGTGGGCAGCCAGGAGTTCCTCTTCGATAGTTCCCATGAAGAAATTGGCGAACAGGACCCCCACGGGGCTTCCCATCGCTACACCGTCGATTTGCTGGTACATATTCCCGCGGGGGCAGAGGAAAGGGGACTCCTTGGTACATAGTTCCAAGAGGGTCTTCAGGGCCTTCTCCGGGATGCCCAGAGGGGGCGTATTAGGGCAGTGGTAAACTCGATGTAGGATAAAATCTATGGTCTTGTAAACGGGCACGTTGGTAAACAGACTCTCTACGTCGAGGGAGGCGATGATGTGGTCGTTAGCTGAGGGGGCATCTCGTAGAATTTCTAGGAAGTCATAAGCAGAGTTGAGGTTGTATTGCCATGGAACAAAATGGGTGAGGAGTTTGTTCAGGGACTTGGCGGTCTGGTAGGTAGCAGTAGGGATCTGTTATATGATGGGGCGGAGGGGGTTCCCAGGTTTGTGGGTTTTTATAGTACCGTAAGCATAACCTAGGGTGAATTCCCCGATGAGTTTCTTCAGGTGTACGCCACCGGCTTTGGCGTTGATAGCAGTGATGGTGGTGTTGGCTTTCCTTTTTATTTCGTCAGTAGGGTTGCGAGTGATCCTTTTAAATTTGTTCTTATCACTAAGAATGTCGTCCATTTTCCGTAGGTATTCTTCTTTTCCGTGTATCACAAGGCAGGAGGCCTTATCAGCTCGTCGGATGATGATGATATATATGTATATTATTTTTTGTTTCGTGTATTTATGTAACCACAATTCGCACACACACACACACACACTCTCTCTCCCTCATAGTCTTCTAACATCCATCTCCAATCCCAACCTCCATTCGATAAAACCACAATCATTCTTCTAGTCACAAGTACACAAACATTTACTTTTATCAGCATACAGTACCATCTCACCACCTATCTGTGTCTCTCGCTTTTTTATGTTCCTTTCCCTAATTTATTATCACCAACTTCACTAATTTACCTTCATAGTCTCTCTCTCTCTCTCTCTCACATACTGATTACTCTATTCATACCCATACTAAGTGAGAGTGTACATATATTAAGTCTAACATTTATAACTGAATACAGTTTCACATGTGCAGTGTTATAGTGTTTGGTAGCTGACATTAACTTATCTAAAGATTTTAGTTGACAAAATAACTTACGCCAACTGATTCAGTGTGTATTTAAGTACAACCCATTACCAACCGTTTCGGACAGAATAAAGCAAAGTTGAACATGGGTGATGTTTATTTCACCAACAGATAAGAAGTGCATTAATATATAACTTAATTACGAACTAAATTAACGTACGTGAGTAAGTGAAGGACAAAAATAGTTAACTCATAATATGTCTGTCCCGTCCCTAAGAAACATAAGAAACAGTAATGAATTGCAGTTTAAATGCATTTTCAAAATTTGTACTTGATGATGGATTTTGATGTCCTACTGACATGGAGTCGGGAGGGTACGTATATATACACGGAAAAGTCATATAGAAAATAGAGACAAATCTGACAATTTACCCCAAATAGGACTTCACTATGGTCCACTTATACCAGATTCCTATTTACTGCTAGGTGAACAGAGGTATGAGGCTGCAATGACACTACCCAACCGTCTTATCACTAAGGGGAACCGAACTCCGATCTGCTTGGCTGTTTCCCAAGCGGTTAATATTACACCGAACAAAGCATGGTCTTTAGCATTTAATTTGCATGAATATTGGGTAGAAATGTAGGATGCCTAATAGAAAACGTTCCTTAAGTAAAATGACCAGTTCATTGCAGGCAGTAAATGCTAAAGAAAATGTGTGAGAAAATTTGGTCCTTGGAGAAAGTATGAGGATGAAAAAGGAGAGCGGCCGCTGGGGGACCTCACCCTGTATAGCTCTAGTGTCACACGAGCAATATTCGATGAGCACATTTTTATCTCATATGTTTAGGCTCCTTCACATTGGATTTAGAAACTAGACTGAAGGTAGATAATGCTAGGTGGCAAATTTCTGATGAAGCTTGAACATTGAGCTTGCCACACTACAATTACTCGTAAACATTGCTCAAAAATGCAGCTCGTGTGACATTGCCACTACTAACAGAAGGGAGCCCTAGGAAACGCTGGGTGGGGTACAAATATTTGATGGCGTTAGTCATTTGTTTTTAATTATAATATTGAGGTATAACTAGTAGAGAGAAAAAGAGGGAGAGATACCAATATATATATATATATATTTTGTTTTACATATATACAATACACTAGCCGCATAAGTCTTACCACAGTACATAATGAAAAGTCATCAAAGCAATAGTAAGTGTATTAATCAAGGCTTTATTCGTTCTACTAATGTTGTTGTAATCATATTGTCTTGCTAATCAAATGTAACCAACTTTAACCAACATTGTATTATGCATATATTGACCCAACCACATTCACTCTCACACTTTTGCGGCTATATTTTGTGGATAAAATTATTCATTGCTACCAAAAATAGTTGACGTTCGCTTGTCTCTTCGTGTGATTTTGTTTAAACTGCATAAAAAACATCGATTATATTATATATCTGTGAAGACAACAAATAATTAGATCAAATAATGTTATTATCGCCCAGTTTATTAATATTCGTCTATTTTGACAACTTCATATTATCTATTATTTGTTCTTGTCCCTTACCTTACCATAACATGTTACCCAGACCATTTATATAATTCTTCATATCACCCCCGAACATCAGATAAACTCAAATAACTTTGTTTGTCCCTCATTCACATCCATGATCTGTGCTACCTCAGGAAGATTTTCTCATGACCATTCACCCATGCTTTAAGTTTCACATTTTAACAGTTTCTTTCATATTTCAATGCTCTCTGTCATTCAGTAGTTTAGCTTGATGCATCTTACAATAAGATACTATAAGTGTGTTGTAATTATCAGTAATTTCTTTAAACAGATATCATCGCCACGAATGCAGAATCTTAGTCAGATGTGTTCTGTCACTGGTACTGTGTCAGTCTAGCGAAAGGTGAAAGATAAATTGGTAATAGATGCTATATTGTATCTAGTTTAACCCGAGTCACCTGCACCATCATGATCCTTGAGACCTTTAACATATTGGTATTTTCCCCAATATCCCGGGTAGCTGGGTTAAGGGACGAAACATTCTGGAGCACAAATTTACTCTCCCGGGCCAGAAGAGGTAATTTGGTTTAAAATACCGCAGATACTCCAGAACCTTGGAAGACCCAGACCAATAGCCGTAGCGTCAGGAAGAGAGACATGGGGACACTATAAGGGATTTTTTGTTCTAGACAGTTTAAAGATTTTCGTGAAGAAGAAAGTTTGAGGTAGGTGGAGCTTGCCAAAAAATATATACTTCTTAACATTGAGGGGACACAAA
Organism: Paralithodes platypus; assembly: GCA_032716605.1. NCBI lineage: Eukaryota > Metazoa > Arthropoda > Malacostraca > Decapoda > Lithodidae > Paralithodes > Paralithodes platypus. The sequence goes on along the minus strand of CM064483.1, from coordinate 44,508,028 downwards.
TTTTTTGCTGGAAAGTGCGTGTTGTGAAAAGAACGCCTGTCGGTCACAATAGCGAGGTGGATACTTTTTATATAAAAGGGTATTTTCAAAAGTAAATAATCTGAATAATATTGCTTTGAAATGGTGATATGAAAAGTGATAGAAGTGGTAGAGTGAATACAGAAATCTATTTGGACGAGGGTGGATATGAAAAAGTTGTAAATAATTAATACATAGCTTTCCTTCATTGGGTTAAATACTTTATAAACGTTGGTTTGATTGAATTATAGAATAGTTTTGGAAATATTCAAGGTACTAAATAATTCAATATTGTATCATTCTTCTTCCGTCCTCTCAAGAAGTTTTGCCATTTGCTGAAAGTTGAGAAGCAGTGCCCACGCTGCCTGGCTTCCATATCACCCAACCAAGCCTTATTGTGAACGATAACAAGGCTAATAATGCTTCTCAGATCCTGTAGAGAGAGAGAGAGAGAGATAGAGAGGCCATAATTTCCCATGGACGCCATTTTGGTACCATAATTATCAAGGACCCATGGTAGTATGCATTTGATCATGTACAATGTATATCCAAATACCAAACACTGTGTCCTGTACTCGTATTGCTGAATGTTTACTATATGTCTGGATATATCTGAGTATAACGACACGATGATAACACCAGTGGCACCAATATGGCGGAGGTTGACCGATCTGTGTTACAATAGTCTCTAATTACGCTTCTCAAGTTTCCATGCCCCAAACTTCTACAGTTCTTGACGGGGTAGTGCTTCCGTTGCATTTCTCAAGATGTTGATGGTAGCTAGATTTCTTAAGTTCAACTCTTTCACCGGTTTCATATAGCACATAAGGAGGAACATGCGTTGTGTTTCAACGTTGCTCTTCCTATGGAATAATTTATCTTCCTCGAGTTAGCAAAAATATTTGTTTAGGGAATTACGTTCTTTAACTGTCTTGATAGCGTAATGCACAAGTGCGCGGAATCTCGCTGTGAGTATCCTAGGTTCGAGTTCTTGGAGTGTCACATGTATTTGTTGATTTAATTAATTGAGTTTAGAAGTGAAGTTGGTTGGTGAAAAACTATAACAATTCATTCTGGTTCAGGAACAATTTATAGCAAGGTCTTCCAAGGGTTAAGTGCCTCATTAATTACTCCTTCCATTCGTCTATACATTAGGCTACCATAGCGCAGCTGGAATATACATTAGGCTACCATAGCGCAGCTGGAATATACATTAGGCTACCATAGCGCAGCTGGAATATACATTAGGCTACCATAGCGCAGCTGGAATATACATTAGGCTACCATAGCGCAGCTGGAATATACATTAGGCTACCATAGCGCAGCTGGAATATACATTAGGCTACCATAGCGCAGCTGGAATATATGTACAGTTGGTCAAAGTTCCAGCTGACCCACCCTCGCTCTGGGGCTCGCAGAATTATCTGGCAATACTGGTGTAGGAAGGAGGTGTGTCCTACAAAAATTGGGATTGGTAGATCTGATTTCGGCTATATCATTGTTAGAACATATACTAAACAAGGGAAAATAAGCCTATTTCAAATAAAAATGCATACATCGCTATGTATACCCCTGGGGGTAAGGGGGCCTCCATCTTATGGTGGAGGAAAAAAAGAATATGCCCCACGCGTCCTACTGCGTGTCGTGTCGTACAAGGCGACTAATAGGGGGAATGGGGGCAGATTGTAGGCACCAATCGAACAGGGCTATACCCAGGAGAGGCTGTGGGCATTTGATATGGAGTCGCTGGAACTCCTGTTTCATTTGCTTGGCCTCTCTTACTGATTCCCTTTGTGCCTCACTTACACTGAGAGTAGTCCAGCATGCTCTCACAAACCCCTCCTCCTCCTATCTACTTCACTACACTTAACATGCACACCACACTTCCTCCTTCATAATTACAAAAAAAAAAAAAATATGTACAAAGGCCCAGCCTCGGAATCCCCAAAGGGGGGGGGGGGGGGCATAATTGCCCCCACACGTGCCCGACCTTCCCCTGACAACCCATCTAAAAACTCTGGACCACGGCCTGTCACTCTTACTATCAACTTTTGCAATATTCGCGGCCTTTCCTCTAATTTTCACTCTATCGAACACCATCTCTCCTCCTCCAAACCTGATCTTCTTTTTCTCACCAAAACTCAGGTGTCTGAAGCAACTGCCAGCAGCCCCTTCTCTGTATCCTCCTACTTTCTCTATCCTAGTTTCAAAGCCAAATGCGGATGTTGTGCATACGTGCACAACAAACTCACTTGCTCTCATGTTCCCGATTTCGACTCCTCTGAATTCTCAACTTTATGGCTCAAACTATCCTGTCATTCTCTCATACTAAATATTTCTGTGCTGTCTATCTTTCCCCTAACTCTACTGACTTTCCCAAATTCTTCGACTATCTAAACTCTAAAGTGGAACACATTCTATCTATCTCTCCCTTCTCTGAAATCTCCATCTTAGGAGATTTCAACGTTCACCACCGCCAATGGCTCTCCTCTCACTCTACTAACAAACCTGGTGAACAAGCCTACGTCTTTTCTATCATAAATGACCTAGAGCAGCTGGTCCAGCAACCCACCCGTATCCCGGATTGCTTCGGAGATCGGCCCAACATTCTTGACTTATTTCTGACTTCCAACCCTTCTTCTTATACTGTCAATCTTTTCTCTCCTTTGGGCTCCTCCGACCATAAACTTATCTCCGTCACCTGTCCTATCTCTTCAGTACGGCCATCCGATCCTCCCAGCCGGCGGCGCTTGTGGCACTTTGGCGATGCCGACTGGGAGGCTCTCCGGCAGTACTTCTTTGATTTCCCATGGAATGACTTCTGCTTCCGTGGCCGAGGACCCTCGGAGAGTGCTGAACGCATTACCGAGGTAATCCTCTCGAGCATGGAAGCGTACATTCCATTTTCTTTCTCTCAGTCTAATGCAAAAAAATCTTGGTTTACTCACGCTTGTTCTACTGCTGTCCACAACAAGGAGGAAGCATACAAATGGTACCGTCGCCTTAAAACTCAAGAATCTCATTCTTCCTATGTTTCTGCCCGGAATCAAGCCAAATCTGTACTTCGACTTGCCAAGCACTCTTTCATCAATAATAAATGCACTGAACTATCCAACTCTAGCTCTTCCCAAGCTTTCTGGCATCTAGCCAAAAAGCTCTCCAACAACTTTTCGTCCTCGTCTTTCCCTCCCCTTTTCCACTCTGATGGCACAACCATCAATTCTTCCTCTGACAAAGCTGAACTATTTGCTCCAACTTTTGCCAGAAACTCTACCTTGGATGATTCCGGTGCTATTCCTCCCTCTCCAACCCCCTCTCTTCTACTTACCAGTAGATACCAGATACCAGCGCCACCTGTGTACGCATAAACAAACCCTCTTCTTGTATTTAATATATCAAAGTCTAGCCAATACTGTACTTGGTTGAACTTTTTATCTTGGTTATCTATATAAATCGCACACACTAACATTTGTCAAGATAGTTTTAATATTGGGTTAGAATAATTTAGTTACTGTAATACTTTTGATAGCCTATTTATTAATCGCATTTCAGATACTTGTCACCATATTAATAGGCCTCTCACACTCTTGCCAGGGATATTACTAACTCTATTATTATTATTATTGTGTCGACCACTGTATAAACTAATATACAGGCTTTAGCCTAACTGTGTCATACTGCTAACATAATTTTATTTTTATTTTCAGGCATACAATTGTGTTCTATTGCTAACATATTCTTTTTGTGATTAACATATTCTTTTTGTGATTTACAGGCATTAATTGAACCATATTGCTAACCAATATGTTTTGTTACTGTACTGTATACTGCTTTCCAGTTTTCTCACTAGGCTAAATTAACCATCTCCCACTTTTTTTTCCAGTAAACTTTGTAGCAAATTACTAGTCCATTTGCAATTTTCAGGCGTTAACTGTGTCATACTGCTAACATCAATTTTTGTTTTATTTTCAGGCATAAATTGTGTTCTATTGCTAACATATTTTTTGTGATTTACAGGCATAATATTCTTTTTGTGATTAACATATTCTTTTTGTGATTTACAGGCAATAATTATACCATATTGCTAACAAATACTTGTTGTTACTGTACTGTATACTGTTTTCCAGTTTTCTCACTAGGCTACATTAACCCTCTCCCACTTTTTGTTTTTTTCCAGTAAATTTTGTAACAAATTTCTAGTCCATTTGTGATTTTCAGGCTTTAACTGTGTCATACTGCTAACATCATTTTTGGTTTTATTTTCAGGCATAAAGTGTGTTCTATTGCTAACATATTTTTTTTTGATTTACAGGCATATTAATTTTATCATATTGCTACGAAATTTTGTGTGATTTTCAGGAATTAATTGTATCACATGGCTAACATAATTTTTTTGTGATTTTCAGGCTTTAATTGTACCATTTTGCTAACATAAATTTGTGTGATTTTCAGGTATATTGTGATTATATCGTCATGGCGCCGCAACGAACCTGCACGAGTTGTTCCGGTAAATTAGGCCCTACCATGTTTGTTGATACTGATGTCCAAATTTGTAGATTTTGCCAGCTCCGAGAGAAGATTGCGAATGAATTGAATGCAGCTCACCGCAAGATCGATGCCCTGACTACGAAGCTTGAATCCCTTCAAGAATTTGCCACACTCAACGTAGGAGTGCCCTCGGCCCAAGAAACCACTACGATGTCAACCGCCATTCCAGTGCATACAGTACCGGTACCAGTACCCACACCAGCAGCTACCTTAGATGTTGCAGAAAATAATAATGACTCTACTCTCACTCCCCCCCCCCCCCCCCAGGACAACTTTTAGTTAGTGAGAAACAATGTGCATCCCAGTACCAGTACCAGGAAGGTCATCTCGACAACATGCCAAAACCGCTTCAAAATTCTTGCTATTGACGAGGAAGAGGAAACGGAAGAAGTTCGGCTTGTGGGCGACTCCATGGTCCGTGGCCAATTAACCGAGTTCTGCGCCAGGGTACCCAGGACCAGAAAGCGATTCTGTATCCCAGGTGGCGGCGTGGACGACATTGTTGCGGCTGTGGAAGAGGTTTCCAGGCTCGCCCCCGCAAGCACTACGTACGTCATCCACGTTGGATCTAACGATGTCCAACGGACGCGGTCAGAGGAACTACTTTGCAAGTACAGTACCGGCGGCTGATCAGGCCCTTCAAGGAAAAATCTAATAGAATCTTAATTTCAGGAATTGTTCCCCAGATTGATGTAGAAAACCGATTCTACAACATAGCTACCAGTACAAATCGCCGACTAGCCAAACTCTGCAGGGAGGAGGACATCGGCTTTGTCGACACGTGGGATCATATTTTTTACTATGATAAATCTTTGTTTTCAGGAGATGGTGTACATCTCAATGAAGTAGGAGCTGCACGTCTTGGTCGTCTGCTGAACGATGCAGTCAAGGATTTCCGTTCAAAAAACGGGGTCAACCGGGGGTATCCGGGGGTAGTGCAAGTCAAATACGAACTGAAAATTCAGACAATGCACAATCAGTAACATCCAACTCTAATACTCTTAAGGTGTTTTATGTAAATGCTCGTAGCATACGCAATAAATTTTCAGATCTAGAGGAAATCGTGTTTACAGAACATTATGATATAATCGGCATTACAGAATCTTGGTTACATACGGAAGACAGAGACTTTTTAGCCGAATATACGCTTCCTGGTTATACAATGTTTGAGAAAAGTCGGATCAATAGAAATGGAGGAGGAGTTCTGTTTTTTATAAAGGAAAGTCTTAATCCCGTCTTAATGTCAAAACCTCAAATTGCGAATATAGACATATCTTACGTACTATTAAATAATAAACGAGGAACTAAAATAACACTAGCTTTATTATACAGACCCCCAGCTCAATCAGTGCAAACTGACAGTGAAATTTATGAACAAATTGCAGAAATAACTAACAAACAAGATACCGTAATTCTTGGTGATTTCAACTTACCCGTGACTAAATGGGGCGATATTCTTACTTCACACTCTGGACACGACCTCTATGCTAACTTGCAAGAGAGTTCACTTTTTCAATTTGTACAATCTCCGACCCGTGGTAATAATGTGCTTGACCTTGTACTCACAACAAAAGAAGAATTAATAGAGAATTTGAATGTTGGTGATGAATTCAGTAACAGCGACCATCGTACGATAACTTTCACTTTAAAGTTTACTAGTAGCAAATCAAATAGCAGCATTGAGAAAGTCCCTAATTTCAAGAAAGCAAATTTTCATAAACTTAAATCAAAGATTAAAGAAACTGACTGGAGCTTTCTGACTAACAATAATGACATAAATACATCTTGGGAGTGTTTCACAACCACTTACCTTAAGGCAGTGCAAGACTGCATACCATCGAAAATACGGCGTCCAGGCCATAATGATAAGTCCAAATGGTGGAATAAAGATATTTCAGACTGTCTGCTTGCTAAAAAATTTGCTAATGATAGATTAAAATCCTCACAAAATGACGAAGAATGGGTGAAATTTGTAGAGCTACGACGCAAAGCCAAAAAGTTAATTAAGCAAAGTAAAAAGACCCTGGAGTTACATGTTGCGAATCAAAGTAAAACAAACCCGAAAGAATTCTATAGTTATATCAGAAAGAAAAAAGTAGTTACTTCAACTGTTGGACCGTTAGTCGATGAAAATGGAGAATACACCAAAGACGAAGTACAAATGAGTAATGCCCTCAATACCTTCTTTGCATCAGTTTTTACAACCGAAGACCTCAGTGATATCCCTACACCATCACCGATTCAGATTGATAATTCAGATGTTCTAAGCAATATCACCGTTACAGAGAGAGAAGTATTGAATGTTTAGATAAACTCAAGGTAAATAAAACGCCTGGACCTGATACAATCTCGCCTAGAGTTCTAAAGGAAGCTAAGAATGAGCTCTCCAAACCACTGACATTGCTATTCAATGAATCCTTGCAGTCTGGGAGAAGCCTGATCAGTGGAAGCTAGCCAACGTAACACCGATATTCAAAAGAGGCAGCAAATCCCTACCCCGTAACTATCGTCCGATTAGCTTAACCTCAATTGTATGTAAAATGCTAGAAACGGTCATAAGAGACAGACTCGTAAATCACTTAGAGGCAAATAACTTACTTAAAGATACTCAACACGGCTTTCGTAAAAAACGTTCCTGTTTAACAAACCTCTTAGACTTCTTCCATGATATCCTCAACCTCTACGATGAGAGTAAAGCTGTAGATATTATATACCTTGATTTTCAAAAGGCCTTTGACAAAGTTCCCCACAAACGTTTACTGCTAAAACTAAAAGCGCATGGAATACAAGACGGTGTGTTGAAATGGATAGAAAATTGGCTCAGCGACAGAAAGCAAAGAGTAGTCATAAACGGTAAGGCATCTACATGGACCAATTAAGTAGCGGGGTACCCCAGGGATCGGTACTAGGACCAATTCTCTTTCTAATTTACATCAACGACATAGATGAGGGTCTCACCTGTACAATCTCAAAATTTGCTGACGATACAAAAATTGCAAATAGCGTACTCTCAAAAGATCAAGTTGACGATATGCAACACAATCTAGATAAATTGTCATGTTGGGCCCAAATTTGGCAAATGAGTTTCAATGCGGATAAATGTAAAGTACTACATATTGGATACCTAAATGAGAAAGCAAACTATTCGATGAATGGCACTCAGCTTAAGAATGTAAACAGAGAAACCGATCTGGGAGTAACAATATCGAGTAACCTAAAATCGAGACAACAATGTTCAGAAGTTGTTAAGAAGGCAAACAAAATAATTGGCAGGTCATTTGAGCATATATCCAAAGAAGTTATCCTAACCCTTTACAATTCCTTAGTCCGCCCTCTTCTGGAATACTGCGTTCAATCCTGGTGCCCTTATTACCAAAAAGATATAAACAAGCTAGAACGAGTTCAACGTAGAGTTACCAAAATGATACCTAGCAAACCATACGAAGAGTGTCTTAGAGAATTAAATCAATTTTCTTTAACCCAGCGCAGATTAAGAGGTGACTTAATTCAAGTGTTCAAAATCATCAAAGGCATCGACAATATGAACTGTAGTAAGTACTTCACTATCGACCAATCTAATTACACGCGGGGAAACGGTTGCAAAATTATAGGCAAATCTTTTAACTCACACGAATCTAAGAATTTCTTCTTCAATCGAGTTGTCAACTTGTGGAATGGGCTTCCCTGAGACGTTATAGACTGCAGCACCGTTGATTCATTTAAACTCCGCTTGGACAAATATCTCGCATCAAACCCACGACTGAGTGCGTTTGTAAATGAATAATTTTATTTTATCCCCCCCTCAGTTACTAACCCATCTGTCCCCTACTAACTTCCTAATCCTGCCACGGACATTAGTTCCAGGGCATTAGTTCCCTTTCCAATGTTTCCTTACCCACTCTAAACCACTGTTTGGACACTTGATTCTCAGTGTTTTGGAGGACAAGCAGCCTAGAAGGGTCACTAGACCTGTTGTTGCTTGATTTCCTTTGTACTCCTTTGTACTCTTTTGTACTTATGCCTAATATCCTACTCTCTTCAAAGGATGTACTTTCTACCCTCTCTGGGCTTAATACTAAGAAGGCGTACAGTCCGGACGGTGTTCCTCATGTTGTACTTAAAAACTGTGCTTCCGTGCTGACCCCCTGCCTAGGCAAACTCTTTCGTCTCTGTCTCTCCTCTAACGTCTTTCCTTTTTGCTGGAAGTTTGTTCTAATTCAACCTGTCCTAAAGAAGGGTGACCGCTCTCAACCCTCCAACTATCGTCCAATTGCTCTCATCTCTTGTATCTCTAAAGTTTTTGAAACTATTCTTGCTTCCAAATTTCTTAAGCATTTCTCTTTTCATAATCTGCTCTCAGATCGCCAGTATGGCTTCCTTAAGGGTCGCTCTACTGGTGATCTTATTTCATATCTTACTAACTCTTGGTCATCCAACTTTCGGGACTTCGGTGAGACTTTTTCTGTTGCACTAGACATATCGAAGGCCTTCGATAGAGTCTGGCACAAATCTTTAATTTCTAAACTGCCCTCCTTCGGTTTCTGAATCGAGATTTGGCCTTTTGTCTCTAATTTCCTTTCCGGCTGTTCTAGAGCTGCGGTTGTGGATGGCCATCGCTCAGTTCCTCATCCTATCAACTCCGGTGTTCCTCAGGGTTCTGTCCTATCTCCTATTCTCTTTCTAATTGTCATAAATAATCTTTTCAACTGTACATCTAGTCCCATCCATTCACATGCAGACGACTCTACTTTACACCACTCAATTAGTTTTCCAGAACGCCTCAGCCAGCAGTCCCTCAAAAGTAAACGTAATGAAGCCATAAAATGCTTATCATCAATAATTCTGATCTAGCTACTATTTCCAATTGCGGTAGAGAAAACCTTGTTACATTAAATGCTTCCAAATCTCAATTTATCCATCTTACTACCCGTCAGGAACCTCCAGAGGACTATCCCTTATTCTTCAACAATACAAAAATCAACCCTTTATCGTCCCTCAATGTTCTCGGTGTCTCTTTTTCTTCTGCTCTCACTTGGAAAGACCATATTACCAGTCTCACTAAGGCAGCCTCCCAGAAGCTGGGTGTGCTCAACCGCCTCAAGTTTTTTTTTACCCCTGCGCATATACTTGCTCTGTACAGGGGCACAGTGCGTCATTGTATGGAGTATTGTTCACATGTGTGGGGAGGATCCTCTCACACCGCACTCCTAGATAAAGTAGAAAGGAAAGCTTTTCGTATCATTAACTCCCGTCCACTCACCAATTCTCTGCAATCTCTCTCTCTCTTCGCCGCAATGTTGCATCTCTCTCACTATTCTATCGCTACTACAATAATCAGTGTTCATCGGAGCTTTCCCAGTGTATACCACCTCCTCTACGTAGGGTACATAGTACCCGCCTTGCAACACAATCCCACCCCTACTCTGTGCAACTCTCCAACCCAAGAATGAAACGCTATTCTCAGACTTTCTTCTATTCAACTGCTGAGCTTCAAACTCCGTGTGTCCAGGCATTTTAGCTCGAACGTCCCTTGATTTCGGCCCTGTCACTCTTTAAAATCTGGGGGAGGCACTCGCTGCAGGCAGTTATGCCTTTTGTCTCCCTCATTCACATCGAAAAAAAAAAAAAAACGTATGATCCCGAACATTCACCAAAAGTTCGTAGATTTGCTAAAATATTCAAGTTATTATAACCACTGATTGGCAGCGCATATAAAACCTGCTGGCTGCCACAACATACTTTACTCGATTTTATAAGAATACATATTTCTGTTTTATTGGTGGTTGCTTAATGAAGGAGCATTTAGTTTCACAATGTGAACATTACATAGTCTAATTTGCAGTAATATACAGGAGAGACACAGGTAACACATTAATGGCAAGTGGTATCCCTGAACCACTAGACCAGTATTACCAGCTAATTCTGCGAGCCCAAGAGCGAGGGTGGGTCAGCTGGAACTTTGACCAACTGTAGATGCTCAGATTAATATGCAGGATTCGAAACTGCATAATAAATCGTAGGCTTGTGCATATTTCTTCAACTGTCTTGATAGCATAATGCATAAGTGCGCAGAATTTTGGTGTGAGTATCCTGGGTTTGAGTCCTTGGAGTGCCATATGTATTTGTTGATTTCATATAATAATTCATTCTGGTTCAGGAGCAATTTATAGCAGGCCTTCCCGAGGGTTAAGAGCCCCATTAATTACTCCTTCCATTCGTCTATACATTAGGTTACCAACGCGCAGTTGGAATATATGTGCATGCTCAGATTATTATGCAGGATTCTAAACTGCATAATCGTATGCTTGTGCATATTTCTTTAACTGTCTTGATATCGTAATGCATAAGTGCGCAGAATTTCGGTGTGAGTATCCTAGGTTCGAATCCTTGGAGTGCCACATGTAATTTTGTATTTCATTAATTGACTTTAGAAGTGAAGTTGGTTGGTGAAAACATAACATAATTAAATATGGCTGTTGAAGATTCGCAGCAACTGATCAAACATTTAGTTTCTGTTTCTGGCTATTATTATACTAGTATATCCATATTAAGAAGGGTACATGGTAATCAGTGGGTTAATTGAGATAGTTTTTACCCTCGAGATTCTCACCGATCATTCCTAAGCTGTATACAATCGTCTAATGGTAGCCAGAATACACTGTCTAAATACGTCATAGTCTTCAAAGGGTTAAGAAGGCATGATATGATGGTAACAAAGAGTCTATTGATTGTCAGTATGACACAACTAATTTGCTTAATGCTTTCCTTAATGCAAGTAATTGTCAATGGCTCTTTAATTGGCCTATTCTTTTCACGCAATTGTTTTTCAGCTTTGTTTAATAGGTCTAGTTACTGTGATCATAAATATCTTCTCTACTGACGACGTTGAGTTGCTATGTACACTCTTATAAACAAATACTGGCCCAATATGAACCCTCTAACAACAGAAACGTGTTTTGTAAATATTAGGTAAATAATAAATGAACTGATTCAATTCAGTTCGGGAAAGCCGAAAATCCTCAAGACTATGATATATTATACTCTCAGATCTAGAGTGTATATGTGAATTATGAGAGTGGGACATGATGTTTTAAGTAATTAAGACTATAAATTACTCTGATCTATAAAGCTGTCCGGTGTAATGGCCAGTCATATTTGACAGCACTGACCCACACATTCACAGGAAATCAAAACATACCTACAGTATACTCTGTTCATCTCCAACGGGCGAGATATTTCACTATACTCTAGCAGCCGGGTGTCTAACAATTACAGAATTAGCAACTACTACATTTGTGCTTCATATTATTGGTAGGATTTCATAATTAACAATAAATCCCGATACATCACGTTACAGTAATCAGTTTAGGGACATGATAATTGTTGACCCGGACAAGTTTAACTGAGTATAGATAAGATAATAATCTAAACAACTAGGTTTATCTATATCTTGCATTATCTTAATTCTTACGAAATAGCTTCAATGTAAAATCGTATGTATCTCCATATTTGAGATCGTTTCTTGATTGTGCTTGCCTTAGATGTTCATCTGTGTCTGTCATTAACCATAGTATAAATTAATTTGCTAGGTGATGCGGCGAAACGAAACAAAGCTGTCCGCAACAAGGAGGAAGCATTCAAACGGAACTGACGCCTTAAAACTCAAGAATCTCATGCTTCCTATGTTTCTGCCCGGAATCAAGCCAAATTTGTTCTTCAACTTGCCAAGCACTCTTTCATCAATAATAAATGCACTGAACTATCCAACTCTAGCTCGGTGTTCCTCCTGTTGTACTGTGCTTCCGTGCTGACTCCCTGTCTAGGCAAACTCTATCTTCTCTGTCTCTCCTCTAATGTCTTCCCTTCATGCTTGAAGTTTGCTCTCATTCAACCTGTCCCAAAGAAGGGTGATCGCTCTCAACCCTCCAACCATCGTCCAATTGCTCTCATCTCTTGTATCTCTAAAGTTTTTGAAACTATGCCTGCTTCCAAATTTCTTAAGCATTTCTTTTCCCATAATCTACTCTCAGATCGCCAGTATGGCTTCCTTAAGGGTCGCTCTACTGGTGATCTTCTTTCATATCTTACTATCTCTTGGTCATCTTCCTTTTGGGACTTCGGTGAGATCTTGTCTATTGCACTAGACATATCGAAGGCCTTCAATAGAGTCTGGCACAAATCTTTAATTTCTAAACTACCCTCCTTCGGTTTCTATCCCTCTATCTGTGCCTTTGTCTCTAATTTCCTTTCCGGCCATTCCATAGCTGCGGTTGTGGACGGCCATCGCTCACTTCCTTATCCTATCTCCGGTATTCCTCAGGGCTCTGTCCTATCTCCTATTCTCTTTCTAATTTTCATAAATTATCTTCTCAACTGTACCTCCAGTCCCATCCATTCATACGCAGACAACTCTACCTTACACTACTCAATTAGTTTTCCAGAACACCCCAGCCAGTAATCCCTCAAGTACAAACGTAATGAAGCTATAAAACACCTTCTGATCTAACTACTATTTCCAATTGGGGCAGAGAAAACTTTGTTGCCTTTTATGCTTCCAAAACCCAATTTCTCCATCTATCTACCCGTCCGGAACTCTCAGTTGACTATCCCTTATTCTTCATCAATACAAAAATCAATCCTTCATCTTCTTTCAATATTTTTGGTGTCTCTTTTTCTTCTGCTCTCATTTGGAAGGACCATATTACCAGTCTTGCTAAGGCAGCCTCCCAGAAGCTGGGTGTGCTCAACCGCCTCAAGGGTTTCTTTACCCCTGCACAGCTTCTTGCTCTGTACAGGGGCACGGTGCATCATTGTATTGAGTATTGTTCACATGTGTGGGGAGGATCCTCTCACACCGCACTCCTAGACAAAGTAGAAAGGAAGGCCTTTCGTATCATTAACACCCGTCCACTCACCATCTCTCTGCAATCTCTCTCTCTCCGCCGCAATATTGCATCTCTCTCGCTATTCTATTGCTACTATAATAACCAGTGTCCCTCAGAGCTCTCCCAGTGTATACCACCTCCTCTACGTATGTCACGTGGTACATTTCCTGCAACACAATCCCACCTCTACTCTGTGCAACTCTCTAACCCAAGAGTGAACTGTTACTCTCAGACTTTCTTCTCGTCAACAGCTGAGCTCTGGAACTCTCTCCCTGAATCAGTCTTTTCCTCTTCCCATGACTTAAATTGCTTCAAATTCCGTGTGTCCAGGCATTTTGGCCATGTCCCTCTTTCAGCTCTGGGGGAGGCACTCGCTACAGGCAGTTCTGTATTTTGCCTTCCTCACTCACATAGAAAAGAAAAAAATCATGCGAAACGAGAAAAAAGGTAAGGAAACACAATGCAACATGAAGCAATAGAAAAATATAATAGTAATGATGCAGTTTTTACCACCATGCACTCCCTCCCTGCTGAATGACAGGGCTAAGGTGGGTGCTCTGATGACCAGGGACTTCAGTGAACACTTGCCACAGATTACTAGACCGCACCGTCCACCACAGCACTGGCATCGGCCAAATAGCAATGTCTGGCGTGAGACTCCAACTATCGACCTCACGGTTTGCAGGCGAGTGCTTTAACCCCTAAAGAGCGGCGCCCGGCTATAGTCGGACAAGAGAACCAATGACTATGTGGCGGGGCCCGGCAATAGTCGCATGCAATTTTGAGCACACTATCGGCTCTCAGAGAGAGACGAGCGGTGGGAGGAGCGTAGGTCGGCTCTGACCGTTCGGCATGGGTCCCGCGCGGCAACTGATGTCACCTCCACACACATCCACACTCCCTAACTCGCTACACAGGGAATTATGTAAGGAAATTACCGTATTTTAGCGATTTTGCCCTTCGGTTGCACGATCGTTGCAAGAGAACGCGTGGTTGTAGAAGGATGGTTCTGGTGTCATTGGAAAGCTCAATTATCGCCCTTTCAGGGATACATAATTGTATTACGCTCTGGCTCTTGTTTATGCATGAAAAAGAGCACGGAATTAAGCTCGTTTAGGGTAAAACCACCCGTTTGGCAGGTAGTAGAAGTTACCGCCTAGGCCGGTCGTTGAGTGTTAACAACCACGTTACGGCCTGTGGTTATGGCAGTAATAATGAGATAGAGTAACAATAAGACAAGCTTAGAAAGAGTAAAGAAAAAAATATAAAAGGGAAAGAAACACATGAAACAGAATACAAACGATAGTAAAATAAAATAAGCTGAATAAACAAACATATAATCGACGATAAGAAACAAAGTGAAGAGAGAGAGAGAGAGATCCTAGATGGTTAACAATAAATGCACAACCTCCACACACACACACACCTACCCACCCTCAAGTCACTCTGACCCTTAAGGGTGGTTCACACATAGCCGAGTCGGTGCTCGAGTCCAACACGAGTCACACTCGTCGATTATCGCCGTCGCTGGAGGCCGAGTCGGCCGCGAGTAGCAATTGCTCCCGAGTCAAGGAGAGTTTAACACGAGTTAACTCGAGTCAATATGAGTCAATACGTGTCCATGCAAGAGTCTGTACGAGTAACTGAGAGTCAAAACGAGTGTAACACGAACCAAACACGAGTGTCAAAAATTTGAAAAATAACGGCCACATTCCAGGGCACGTAAACAAAGAGTATGGACGAGTCTAACACAAGTCAACACAAGTCAACACGAATCAACACGATTGTTACATGGATCAGCACGATTGTTATACGGATCAACACGAGTTTACACGAGTCGTAACGAGTGTGCAAGAGTCGCCGAGAGCCCACCAAGAGTCATTGAGAGTGACAGCCACTATGCACGAAAGTTATATAAGGCAGCCCCCACCACCACCCATTGCCACACAACCACTCACCACCACGGAGGACACACCCACCCACCCACCATGACCATCAATCGGCGCAACGCGGCAGCTATGGTGATACTCCTGAAGATGCGGATGGATCTCCTAGACATCGAGGAAGCAGAGGCGCTAGCTGAACGCCAACGTCAACGGAAAAGGAAAGCAAGGACAGTTTGGGCCAGGAGTTGGTTACTGAGACGGCCACAGTTCGGTATTTACGAACAACTCCTGAAGGAGTTTGAGGTAGAGGACCCCAAATCATACCGGAACTTCCTGCGTGTGGACAAAGTCATGTTTAGGGAGTTGGTGGAGCGTGTCGGGCCCAGGATAGAGAAGCAGGACTCGTTTTGGAGGGAGGCTTTGTCACCTGGGCTGAGATTGGCAATCACACTCCGCTACCTGGCCACGGGTGACTCCTCTCCTAGCCTGCAGTACGCATTCCGTGTGGCCCGGAACACCATCTCCCTCATTGTGCCTGAGACATGTGAAGCCATCATCGCTGAGTACCAGCAGGAGCTTATTCGTTGCCCCAGGACCCCGGCGGAGTGGAAGGAGGTTGCCAGGGAGTTCTCCAAACGGTGGGATTTCCACCATGCCGTTGGTGCCATCGACGGAAAGCACTGCGCCATCCGATGCCCTCCCCATGGCGGAACGGAATTTTACAACTATAAAGGCTTCCACTCCATCGTGCTCATGGCTATTGAAGACGCAGACTACAAATTCCTGTACTGCGACATTGGCAATCACGGTTGCTGCTCAGATGGAGGTGTTTTTCTAAGAACAAACATCAGAGCAGCATTGGATGGGAGCACCCTGGGACTCCCTGCTGCCGAACCTCTGCCCAACGACGACACCCCTGTTCCCTACTTCCTGGATGGTGACGACGCATTCCCCATGCGAAGGTAGTTGATGATGCCACACTCTACCCGCCAGCTCACTGTACCTCAACGCATCTTCAATTACCGTCTGTCCAGGGCTCGCCGCGTTGTGGAGAATGCCTTTGGCATCATGTTCTCCAGGTAAGCGTAATGTCATGTTAATGTCATGTTATGTTAATGTCATGTCATGTCATGTTAATGTCATGTAATGTGATGGTAATGTCATGTTATTTCCCACAAATACAGGTTTCGTAGAGGCGACATGTGATATAACAAGGCAATTTATATGCCACCCTAATAATATCAACTATAACTCCAGTCAAGTATTAACTTGTAACTCCTAACCATTCTCTCCCAATCTCAGGTTCCGGTGCATCCTCTCCAATATACCCCAGAGTCAGTGGTTTTGGCCTGCTGTTGCATGCACAACCTGATGCGGCTGCGGTACCCTGGTCATCACGTCAACATAATGGACGAGGAGGACCCTGTGACGCATGCTGTCATTCCTGGGGCGTGGAGGGAGGATGTGGAGAGGATGAGTCCCCTGCAGAGACTCTCCGGGAATGTCGTGACAGCCCAGGCCAAGCTTCAACGCCAGCACCTCACAGACTACTATTCCTCAGCAAGGGGAAGTGTCCCCTGGCAGGACGACATGATAATTATATGGTATTACTATGTTTGTTTTTATATTAGTCTCATGTTTGGGTAAGATCTAGTTTATTTATATATATATTACAGTCATTGTATTTATATTAGTCTCATATATAGGTAATATTTTTAATTATTTTTCAGTCTCATTATTATATTCTCTCTCTCTCTCTCTCTCTATATATATATATATATATATATATATATATATATATATATATATATATATATTTTTTTATTTTTTTGTAACTTCTGCTATTGGTCTTGTGTTTTAATAATTTATTTCAGTATGATTATTATATGTTCTTTATATATTAATACATTGATAATTATTTATATACTTCTGTGTCAGCTTTTCTGTGTGTTTTCAGAATCATTGATATATTCGACATACATTTCAATTTACATTTGTCTATGAATTACTGTGATCTTATTTCTCTTTGTCTCATATTATGGTATTTGTTTTCTATTTTTCTGACTCATTATTATATTATTTATATATTATACATTTATATATATCTTATAATCTTTTTCTGTAAGGTTTCCTTTTCTTTCAGATTTATTAATCTATTGGATATATTTAACGTGTCATTTCTCTCATATGTTTTTTATGTTATTTTAGGTACATCTTTCTATTATATTTGCTTTGTATATATTACATTTTGTTTATCCATAGCAGTCTTAATAATATTTTTCTGTATATTGCCATCATATGTTCTTCCATGGATTATGTTTTTAAAATAACTTAGATTAATTATATATTTGTTATCTCATTTATAGAGAACTTGTATTACTTATTATTTGCTAAATAATTTGTATAAATGAAACTTATAGATAAAATAACTAACTAATAGTTGGATCCAAAACAAATCTCAAAACACATTCATTGTATTTATTTATAAAAAATATAAAGGTTCCTTAATACTAAACACATGTATAATAATGTAATGCCTCGTCCTCCCCATCAATGGGGTTCATGACTACATTGAACATGTTAACACCACAACTCACACCTTGTCATCCACAGGCCTGGGGGTGGTGGCTGCCGGGTTCATTCTGGTGTATTGCAGAAATCCACCAGGTGTTGGCGGTCTGCTGGGGGTTGAAGGAACCGGGAGGTTGTTGCCATGTGTGGGGGTCATAGAGCCCGCCCACCACTCAGGTACAGGTGTCCTGAACGAGGCCGCCATCATCTCTGAGAACGTGGGGGTGGTGAAACCTGGGGACCCACGTGGTACCACAGACGAAGGTCCTGCCTGCTGGGGAGGGGTTGGTAGCTTGGGTTGTTCTGGTGCTGCGGTGGCCTGAGGCGAGAGAGATGGTTGAGAGGGGCCTGTGGGCTGGCATCCATATCTTCCCTGGCCTGCAGCACAAGCATCATAATTTCTCTTGACAATGTGTCACCTACTTGGTTAGGCAACATGTCCAGCTGCTCCTCCAAGTAGGAGACGAAGTGGGAGTACCTCGTCTGCTTGACTGCCAGGGTCGACATCAGGCCGGCCATGTCTCTCCTCAGCTCGTCCCGTTTCTGATTCACCTAGAAAAACAAAAATGTGTTGGTTAGATACATGTTGTTATTATATATTCACGCCATGGTAAGTTATAATCATTAACCCGTACAGCCCCAGCGACGCGTCTGACGCGTCGGCAATGTATGTAACGCACAGCCCCAGAGACGCGCCTGACGTGTCACCCTAATTGCCCCGACCGTAACCTCAGGTGTAGCCACTCAAGAGGGCTCAGATTTGTATGGGAACTGTGTACGTATCCCACGCAACCGTGCCGATGGTTGAAAACTCTCAAAGTCCACGTGCGTGCGCGCGAGCGCGCAATAACCCGTTTTTTTGGGATAATTGCCTTCAATTTTTTACTCTTGTAAAATCCGTTTTCGGGGGCTCTGTAGGACCATTTTTTAAGCTTTTTGAGCGGTTTTTCGTGGTTTTTCCTTCATTCCTAACCCATTCGCTATTGTTTCTGGAATAAAACCATTTTTTGAAAACCGGCCGGGTTCTGGTGCGCAAACATTACAAAACTAGCCGGGGCTCCACGGGTTAACAGTTTATCATTATCTTCCACCCCAGTTGACGCCTGTTCTACAGCCATTATTATATAAATAATCTTGTTATCAATGATATTAACAATGCTTTCATATTTACCTCCACAGGTGGGCTCGTCTCAGCAATATACAGCATCCAACAAATGATATGTTATATGAATACACTCTTTATGACTAATTTTTTACAATGCTTTCATAATTACCTCCACAGGTGGGCTCGTCTGGGCAATATACAGCATCCAATAAAATAAATTTTATATGAATACTATAGTTATGAATTATGTTAATAATGCTTTCATATTAATTTTACCCCCACAGGTGAGCTCGCGTCAGCACTTTTGCGGCGCTTCTTGTAGCTGGAGCCAGCAGTTGTAGCTGTCCCGGATGGTGGGGGCATGGCAGAGTCCTCTCCACCACTCTCTGGGTCGTCTACCACCACCACCTCTGGCGAGGAAGTAAGGGGCTGGGCGTCCTGCTGGGACTCTTGGAACTGAAAGAAAGGCATAAATATACTGTAGTATTTCAAAGCAATAATTAAAAAAATATATATATATACAGTATATAATTAATATCTATATAATATATAATATAATATCTATATATATATATATGACGCACAATTAATTTATCAGAGATTTCTCTATGATTGATAGCATATGTAACTTGACAATAAATATTAATACGTAAAGACATGTTATCTATCTATCTATCTATATGCTCAGGCCCAATCCCCATTTTGGGGGTAGCCGACTCAAGACAGAGCAAGAACAGGGAAAACACAAAAACAACATAAAACAACAAATAAACACAGATACAAAGCACAAACTCACACACATCCAGGTCACCCAGGAGAAGACCCAGAGACCAGGGTCACCAAGGTCGCTCCAGCACTCCCCCGGCCCCTGACCACCCGGAGAGGTTCCGATCTCGGCAGGCAGTCATGCAGCGGAGCCAAAGCCACAAGCCCTCCCACCACACTTCCAGGCGCACCCTTCATATTAATCGTCTCCCCGGGCCAGGCGCCTGATGGACTATTATCTAGTCCAACTTGCACCCGACCCCTTACTCCAAATGACCACGTGTTCGCTCAACTATTCACAAGCATTCTCCATTCACTCCTGTCCACCACCACTTCCCCTGCCTGATCTATAGTCATTCCTCTATCATCCAAAGCCTTTCTTACACAGTCTCTCCATCTCAATGGGGGTCTTCCTGCCCTTCTATCTCCCCTTGTACCTGACTCACATATTCTCTTTGTAAGCCTTTCATCTCCCATTCGTTCAACATGACCATACCAGCTCAGCACCCTTCTGTCCACTCTGGCTGACAAATGTTCCTGCTGCCCCACTCTCCTACGTATCTCTTCATTCCTCAATCTGTCTCTACGAGTAACTCCACACATACTCCTCAAGCAGCTCATCTCCATCACATCCAGCCCTCTTTTCTCCTTTTTCTTCAGAGCCCATGTCTCAGCCCCATACATCACTGTTGGCACAACAATTCCTTGATACAGTGCACTTTTTACTTTCACTCCGAGATTTCTCGTCTTCCACATACTTCCCATTGCTCCGAAAACCTTCCTTTCTTCACACACTCTCTGTTTTACCTCCACTTCCATACCTCCACTCCTGCTTATCGTTCCTCCTAGATATTTAAAACACTCTACTTGTTCCAATATTTCCCCATCCAGCCTCACATCTAGATTCACCCTATGCTCTCCCTTTTTATATGTTTAATATATTTATATTATATATATTAGTATATATTTAAAGATATTTTATGTTTATATAAATCCTTCTTTATATACCTGTATGTATACCTAGAATAAATCACAAAATATATATTGAAACTTTAGATATGTTACAACCCACAATATTATATAAATGGGAGCATATTATTACAATGTTCTTTTCTTAACAGGAGAACTTATATATTTTCTTGCTGGTTATAACTTGGTCTTATATTTTCCCATTTATTTATTATTGTCACAAATGTTAGGTATGTATATTAGTGTTCTCACCTTAGCTGTGACCCGGTTCTTGACACAGGCAATGTGCCATTTCAGGAAGGAAAACTTTTCGAGTATCCACTCATGACAGCCCGACCTTGGCCGCCCCTCGCTGGTCCCAGGGGTGCCCGCACCACTCTTCTCGTCGGTGAGCTTCGCATACCGCGTCCGCATTCCCGTCACCCATTTGTTCAGCTGGGTTCCTGCGGAAACAGAAACATTAATTGGGCATTGGACATATTGTATAAATGCTTCACATATCGGCATGAGCAGGTAAAAGATAGGTACATAATCAAATATAGATTCAAGGATGTAAACAGACATTGAATGGAATGTGGGTGATATTGGCAGCACAGCATTTCATATATGCAACTCTTAACATATTTTATCTAATGCAGGATGAATTTAACGTATGAAACACATGAAATCGAACCAAGAACACAACAAAAAGGTATCAAAACACACATTATCACTACAATAACATAATGCACGCTTTACTTTGGGGTACTTACCTGTGACACGAGGTACCAGGCTGTAAGCCTTTTCTTCAAACATCCGCACCTTCTTGCGGCTGTCTTTGTACTCCTTGAGACGTTTCTGGTACAGCATGGGGTTGTGCTTCACCCACTCTACCAGCATGTCCTCAGTCTCGTCGTCGAACAGGATCCGGGTAAGTTTGTTCTTCTTGATAGCCCCATACACGGGGATATCATCGGCTATGTCCTGTGAGTCGCCTTGGTCATCGTCACCACCAGACATGGCCTCCGTATCATCGGGCTCCTCTTGGGTGTCGTCCATCACAGCCTCGTCCTCGTCGATGAAGGTAGCATCTGCATCCAACGAATCGGCTATGTCCTGAAGATCACTACTAGTTGCAGGGGTCTGGCTGTCTGGTATGATCTCATCTGAGCTGGGCGATGCACTACGTTGGTTGTGCTTGGACGGGGGTGGGCGGCGTGGGGTGGCTGCTGTGTCACGTGGTTGGCTGGGCCCAGGCGGCGGCTTGGCGACACGCTTGGCCAGCGTACCCTTCAGCACATGTCGAGGGTGGATGGACTTGGAAGGGACCTTCTTCTTTTCAGGCTTTTCAGGGGCCATGGCGAAGGGCAGCGTGGGTAGATGGGCAGCAGATAGGGAGGTCAGAGAGGCAGGTCAAGGTTGTGGTCAGTCACTGGTGCGGCGGTGGACTGGGACGAGGCAGCGTGGGTGGGGGCATTTTATAGGGTGTGGGAGGTGTCTGTGTGAGCGGCGTTGGTGCCAACTCTTCACGCGGTGTTGCCAGCACTCGGGCTACACTCCACGACTCGTGTAGCTTCATGTAGGTACGCGTTGACTCTCGTTGGATCTCTGTTGTACACGTGTTGACTCGCGTTACATCCGTGTAAACTCGTGTAAACTCTCGTTGATTCGTCCGACATTTTTGAAATAACGGTATTTCAAATGACACTCGCTTTTTCGTATTACACTCGCTTTTTCGTGTTACACTCGTATTTTTTTCTCAGTGGTTTGTGTATACTCTTGTTTACTCGTGTTTGAATCGTGTAAACTCTTGCATCATGGGGCCACCAAATTTTGGCATTCACATTTGTGCTTTGTACTCTTGTTGATACGTGTTGCATGTGTGTTACATACGTTTTGTTACGTGTAGACACGTGTTGATTCGTCAATGTCGAAATGATGACGAAAAGCGACGAATCACCAAAGAGTGTTACACGGGTTTACACGAGTCAACACGATTTAACACGAATAACGAAGAGTTATTCAGAGTTAAACACGAGTTAACACGTATGTACACGAGTCTACACGTATTTAGGCCACAATCGTGGGTACTCGCCACGGGGTCCAAAAATTTCATGCATGCATGAAATTTTTGGACCCCGTGGCGAGTACCCACGAGTGTGTCGAGTAAACAAAGAGTATACACGAGTGTAGCACGAGTCTACACGAGTGTTGAGGAGTATCGACGAGTCATTGCCAAATAGCAAAATTTCATCACTCGTGTTGGACTCGCGGACCGACTCGGCTATGTGTGAACCAGCCTTTACCGACTAACCATAAGGTCGACATTGGCTCACAGGAAGGGCGCCCCACTGAGCCAACATGACCACAACTACCCACAGACAAAGGAAACCTGCTAAACACTCTAAACAAACATGACCACTTCGAGTAATTGAAGTTTTACAACCTGTGGGCAACAGAGTTATGGGGATTATATTTATTTTTTCCCTGGACCTCTAAACAAAAATAAAATAAATAAATAAAAACAAATCCCACTTCGAGATAACATTGTACATTTGTCGGTGGAAAAATGTTCCGGGCGAAGATCAGTTCCTCCTAAATTACTGGCTCGCTATTGCTCGCCAGGAAGAAATTGACACCTAAATGGCACAATTATTTTTATAATCATCAGAATGATTAGAAATTTCAAAACTATTGGGGCTAAACATGAGGGAGAATGGGGGCCAGAAAAGACTAAAATCTCTCTTAATTTGTTTGTACCACTAAAAACACTGTACATACCCGAGAAGGGTAATGTATTATTATATATCTGAATTCATACATGGACAACAACATTGCTATCAAATATTATAATAGAGTATACGTATTTATTATAATTTAATTATATCAGATCACTAGGTCGTTTTATATTATTGTAATTAGACAGATAGGTTTTATTTCCACAACAATTGGCAAGAACCTGCTTTATAGTGAAGTACTTAGCCAGGCAGCTTGGGGAACAATAACAACAACAACCCTTAAAAGACCCGATGACGCATTTCTTTTCTGATTTTTGGCTACTGCTAGACGATAATATTTAGATGAGGAAGGGGATATGGAAGTCAGAGGGTTGAAGGAGATGGTCTTTACCCTTATAATGCTCACAGATCCTTCCTAAATTGTATACAATCGTGTAAAGATATGTAGATTAAACTTTCAAAATGCGTCAACATCGTAAAAGGGGTAACCATACCAGTATAAGGCAATATAAATGGCTGTCAATATAAAGTAATAAAGTAATCATAATTCAATATCCAATATTATATTACAAACATTACCTCAACATTCCTTATTAACCATTTGAGGACTATGATGCGTTGTAGCAATGTATTTTGCATATCATTGGACGATTTCATACAGATTAGGAAGGATCTGTGAGAAATAAAAGGGTAAAGACTATCTAAATTAACCCTCTAACTTCCATATACCCTTAATAACCTGTTTGGAAACGTCTAATGATAGCCTAAATATACTGTCAAAACGCATCATTGTCTTTGTCGGGAATTTAGATAAAGAGGTTAAATTGCATATCACTGGTACATGAAAATATCCCAGAAAATAGTTAAATGTTAATTACCAATATGGCGAAGTTAATAGATAGAGTCCGGTCCTATTTCACACTGCTAATTCATCTGCATGACATGTAGGAATGTTTACATAGTACAATATCGATACATAATGAACTTAGCTGATAGGACTGGTGATGAAGGATTGTTGTTATATATTATCAATGGTAGTTCATGGTGGACTAAAGGTGAGTCAAGAGCCAGGGGGAAGTTGTTGGCTGTATGGTGGTTTTTGAGAGACTAAAAGGCTGGTGTCCGATCGCTTCGCGAAATTACATATGGCTGCCGGCTCATAATAATTATAACCCATAACTTGGTTTCATGATACATCTAGAGCTGATGTAGATATTTATACATTACAGTTAATATTTAACCTACACTTAATAATAAACTGCAATACAGTACACAAAGAACTAGCCGAAATCGTACATGCGATACGATACCGCCAAATTCAAATGCCCTATTGGACCTAAAACTGTCGGGATCATTACCCTATTCCCGACATACTGCCCGCCACCAAAAACAATATACAGTAGCTATATACAGAAAACAAAAGGACATCGAAGATTCAAAGATCACCTTGTTTGATCTTAGATCTCCAAATATCCACGGAACTCATAGCCACCCTCCTTTTGGGGCGAGCGCCACCTGAAGCCAGAGGATCATCCTTCTCATCATCAATGCCCCACCCTGAGGAGCACTGTCACCAGCACTCTCCCGCGGAGGGGTATCAGTAGAGACGCCAGTATCATCCGGCAGTTCTAGATCCTGCTCCAAGGGATATAACCTTACAACTGGGCGAGTAGTAACCCCAGTCGAAGTTCGTAATCTAGCAACCCTTATAAGACCATCAATGCCCTGGAACAAATCGACAATCCTCCCAAGCTTCCAAAATAACCTAGGACGCTCATCATGAATCAGTACGATATCCCCGATACGAGGCCATCGTTGATTCGTCCCTTTGATCATATTGGAGTGACGCTCGTGGTTCCACCTTTTCCATAGATCGTCCGACACCTTGTTCACATACTGGAAGCGACGACGGGTGGCGTCAGCATCGCCGAACGTAGGGTCTTGTAGATCTTCGTCGGTTACTGACGATCTAGGAAAGGTATTAAGGGTTCGTCCACGTGTTAGCATAGAAGGCGAAATGGGTAAGAGGTCATCAACATCTGCCGAGGTATAGGTCAAGGGCCTGTCGTTGACTGACATCTCAATCTCTATTAAGATGGTTTGCAACTCCCTTCTGGTCACCAGTGCCCTTCCTAATACCTTCTTCATGGCAGATTTGACAATACCGATTGTTCTCTCCCAAATCACCCCGAACCATGGTGCACGTGCTGGTATAAATTTCCACTGACAACCCTTTCCAGTGAGGGTAGCCACAACTTGCGGGTCATCCATTAAACTCTGGAGATAGTTAGAGGCCCCGACAAAACAAGTCGCATTATCGCTCATAATAATTTGAGGGAAACCATTGCGGCCTGCAAAGCGTCTTAGAGTATGCAAAAACCCTCACTGGATAGGTCGTCAATCAATTCAATATGAATCGCTCTGGTTACCGCACATGTGAATAGAACGGCATATACCTTTATGATATTACCGGGCGATTCTCTAACTTGATTCGCTCCGGTGTAGTCTACCCCGGTTACCTGAAATGGTTCAGTCCTTTGTACCCTGAACTCAAGTAAGGGAGGTAGATCTACTGGCTTATCCTGTAATATTTTACAGATAGTACAGCTATTATGGATCCCTTTAATTGCTTGTCGCATCTTAGGGATCCACCAACGTTGTCGCATATATGCCAGAACATAATTTACGCCAAAATGTAGGCAGGTCCTATGGCATTGGCGAATCAACAGTTTGGTAATCAAATGAGAGGAGCTAAGGAGGACAGGATATTTCGCAGAATCAATAATGTCCCCCTTTTGTATCCTGCCTCTACACTTAATTATGCTTCCTTCCATATATAATCCTAGCTGCCTCATTAAGTTAGAGGGTTTGGCCTTTGACTCCTTGCTCAGGATTTGATGTTCAGTAGGATAAGATTCCCTTTGTACTAAACATATTAGTTTCGTTTCCGCTGATCTCAATTCATGGAGTCTGATATGCTTCGAATCTTCACTAAGGAAAGACCCGTTAGCCCGACTTCTCATGTTGTTAATGAAACAGTATATCCATGCAAATACCCGTATTACTTGATCATTGGTTGCCATAACGTTCCCACTCTACCAACTTGTTATCCTGATGTGTAGTACTCACTGTCGAACTACTTAACACATCATATTGGGGCCGACTTGAAGGATTAGATATGCATTCCCTGAAATCCTGAGGCCATTCAGTTGGAGACGTAAGCCATGTAGGTCCTTGCCACCAAATAGAGGATGACAGAAACTGTTGCGCCGAGATCCCTCGGGAAATTATGTCACCGGGGTTATCCTTGGTGCTCACATAACGATATTGAGCTGTAGGAACTAGGTTATGTATCTCATCAGTGCGATTGGACACATAAACAGGTAACACCTTCTGGCTGTGTACCCAAGAAAGAGCTATCTGACTGTTGCTCCAGACATAGACATTATTAATCCGCAGTATGTCTGTATAAGCATCCAGCGTAAACTTTATTAGACGAGCAGACAGAAGCAATGCAGTAACTTCTAATTTAGGAACCGTAATTTTCTTAATAGGTGCTACCTTGGCCTTTGCTATAGCTAGTTTTGCTCCACTACCATTGCATAAATAGATGACAGTACCGTACGCACTATTACTAGCATCATAAAAGGCATGTAGATCCACCTATTGACCACTAATAACCTGACGATTAAGTTGGACCTTGCAACATGTGGAAAGGTCCGACCGAATTAACCGCCAAGTATCTTGTAACTCAGTCGGGAGTGGCGTGTCCCAATCTAGCTTTAGCCGCCACAGTTGCTGTAAAAACATACAAGCACGGATAGTTACAGGCAGCAAATAACCTAGGGGATCAAACAACCTCGCTGACAAGCTTAAGCAGTTTTGCTTGGTCATAATCTCACTGCCGCATGGGGTGTGACAGAAGGATATACAATCTGTGTTAGTGTCCCATTTGTGGCCTAAAAACTTCACCTCACTATTCTCAGTAGCTACACTGTCAGAAGCAAATTGACCTTTCCAAAGATCACTATTAGTGGCCCATTCTCTCAAGTATAGATGAGCCTTGGTAAATATATCGCGGATCTCCCAGCATCTTTCGAGCAATAAATCTTCATCGTCTCCAGTGCCTTGAAGATTGTCCACATAGATCCCCTGCTTGATCTCATTCTTGAAGTCAGGATCTAGTCCAGCCTCCTCAAGATGTCGCAAGATAGTAGCGTTGAGAAGGAACTGGGAACAGGTTGCCCCGAATAAGATGACTCGGAATCTGTATACCAGATACTCTGAATCTAGATCCATTGGGTCCCGTGGCCATAAAAATCTTGTCGAGGTCCCTGTCTTCACGATGGAGTTGAAGCATCAGGAAGGCCTTCTCAATATCGGCGACCCACGCAAAGTTATGACATCTGAAGCGTAACATAATTTGCGCGAGATCAGAGACCAGGGATGGACCCGTGTATAGACAATCATTCAGGCTATAGGAGCGATCACTGGATTTAGCAGAGCAGTCATACACAATACGAACAGGAGTGGTGGAACTGTCCTTTTTAATCCCATGGTGAGCAAGGTAATGGATGTTATCCCCATACTCACTGAGATCAACTCTTTCCACAAATCCACGTTGTACCTGTTCGTTTAGTACTGCCGCATAAGTCTCGCATTAATTTGGATCCTTGACAAACTGCTTCTGAAGGCCACGTAATCTACCAAGTGGTAGATGGAAATTAGTAGGTAATTTACTCTTATTATCATTCCAAGGGAGCCTTACCACATACTGACCCCTGCCAGAGTCATACGTTACAGTCTCTTCATACGAGCTCAACGCTAGCTTGGACTCCCGATCAAGTTCATGTGGGTCAATTCCAATATTATCCAAGTCCCATAGCTTATCTATATCAGTACATGTATTATCAGGCACATTTAGCCTAATATATTTATCTATGGGGCTTACTGCTACCTTGAGGACCGTAACCACCTCCACCTGTGTGTCTTGAGAGGAAGTGGCATAGGATCCAGAAATGGCATACCCTTGGATCGTGGGGAGCATTATTAGCTTATCTACCCGCTGATATCCAGGGTGAACCAGGTCGTAGTAATAATCAGCTCCGACCAGTAGCATAATTCCATTGTTAGCAGAGAGTTGATCATCAGCCAGTTTATAAACCCTTGCTTCTGAGATATTTCAAATGTGGTTGAATCTCTGATGCTATATAGAACTGAGTAGTTTGTCGACCACAACAGCTTTGATGGGACATACCTTTTTCTATAAACTTTTCTGCAAACTTATCTGGCTGTGAACAGCTAATCCAAGGACCTACTCATATGTCTGGAAATTGTCTTGATCTAGTACTAACAGATATTTTTGGCGTTGTAGAAACCTCCGTTCTTGAACCTGTTGGCACTTCCGACCACAATGCCATCATGTGTAAAGTTAATCTTGATTTTTCTGTTCCTGATATTACTCTATCACGTAAAGTCTACCTTAAATCCCGGGTTAACTGGCACAACGTTTGTAATGATGTTTGTAATATTGAGTGGAATCACATACTAAGATCTCATGACCCGGTTTCAGCTCTCAACAATTCCCTTCTAGGTATCCTTCGCAAAAGAGTTCCATCAAAAACAATTAAGTCTCGTATCAAGGATAAAGCATGGTTTAATGATGACTGCAAGCTTGCATTTGATGACAAACAGGCTGCATATCGTCTACGGAGGCGTAATCAAACCCCCTTGCATTGGGAAAATTATGTTTTTAAAAGGGCAGCTGCGCAGAGAGTTTATGATGGTGCTGAGAGGGATTATAACTCCCATCTTCAGGATGTTCTGGCAGGAGCTACACAGCCTCATAAATGGTGGTCCGCTTTGAAGTCCTCTTTATTTGGAATAGATTCCTCCATGCCTCCTCTTTGTGATTCTGATGGTTCCATCTCTTTTGATCCATTATCGAAGGCCAATATTCTATCTAATATTTTTATTAATAAGCAGAGTAATCAGGAATTGTCTTTGCCATTGACATGTTTCCCTAGACCCAACCTCAATTCAATGGCATTCAAATCAGCTGAACTGAAAAGGTACTTGCTGGATCTTGATACCTATGGTGGCACATACCCGGATGGGTTTTTCCCTCTCTTTTTTAAAAAGGTTGCAGTGGTCTTGGCACCTAAATGGCTGTGGTGTTTAGGTTGCTTTTGAAATCAGGTAGTTTTCCTCTTTGCTGGCGTAAGGCTATTATCACTCCTATTCCAAAGGGAAATACTGCCTCATCATCTCCTAATGACTATCGCCCTATCTGCATTACACCTATCCTATCCAAGCTCTATGAGAGGCTTTTGTCCAGACGCCTTTCCTCTTATTGTAATAGTCATAATTTGATACCAAACTCAAAGTTTGGTTTTCGTAAGGGACTGGGTACATGTGATGCGCTTCTGACACTCACCCATGACTTGCAATCTTCATTGGACCAGGGACATGAGTCTCGTGTCGTGGCTATTGACTTTAGTTCTGCTTTTGATTTAGTCAACCATAAAGCACTTCTGTATAAGTTACAGCTCATCGGTATTGGTGGCAATTTTTTAAGGATCTTTGAAGATTTTTTGACGAAAAGATCTCAGTCTGTGGTCATTGATGGGTGTCATTCCCCTTCTGTTACTGTTGTTTCTGGTGTTCCACAAGGCAGTGTCCTTGGGCCTTTGCTTTTTATTATTTTTACTGCTGACCTGTCTTCCGAGCTTGAAAATAAACTAATCTCCTATGCTGATGATACAACTTTATATGCGTCAATTCCATCACCAATAGATCGACACGTAATTGCTACTGCTCTGAATAGGGATTTAGCCAAAATTACATCATGGTGTGAACTTTGGGGCATGAAACTTAATGCTAGTAAAACACACTCCATTATCATCAGCAGATCTCGTACCTTGGATCCTCCCCATCCTTTTCTACAAGTTTCTGACGAGCAAATGGAGAATATGGATACTCTGCATTTGTTAGGAGTTACTCTTGATCTCAAACTTACTTTTGAAAAGCATATTCGTTCTTTCTCCTCTTCCATTTCATAAAAATTGGTCTGCTTCGCAAGGTTTATAAAACATTTGCTTGTGACGCCACAGTTATCAAGTCTTTTTATGCTTTTATTTTGCCACATTTCGAGTACTGCTCACCTGTCTGGTTGTCAGCAGCAGACTGCCATCTCAAGTTGCTTGACAGGTCGCTATATTCCATCAGTTTTATTCTACCTCATTTGTCTCTTGATCTGTGTCATCGACGTAAAGTTGGTGCCCTTAGTCTTTTATTTAAAGTTTTTAACAACCCTCAGCATCCCTTACATGGGGTTCTGCCTGGGCCCTATGTCCGGGCTCGTGCTACTTGATTCACAAGCAATCTTAATGATCTTGCCATGAGCCGTGTTAATTTTTCTACTACACAGTTTTCACGGTGTTTTGTGCCGGCCATGGTTGACTTATGGAATAAGTTGCCAAATGAGCTAGTCAATTCAGCTCATATCTCCATTTTTAAGTCTAGAGTTAATGTTTTTTTGCAGCATTAATTCAAATGTTTTAATTTATTGTATTCTATTTTATTGTATTATATTTATACTTGATATCCTCCACTGCATAATATGTGTATATGTACAGTATACAGTATATGTTTTTAATATTTCCTAAGTTGCTGTAGTCTCTCTCCAGTGCCTCCGGGTGTTTTGTGTGGATTCATCTTGTTACGACCGGGGCTACGAATAAAACAAGGGCACTTAATGATTGGACTTAGCAATAGGGCACTATGCAACAACAGTACGCTAGATTCAAACCCTCAAACTTATATGCCGGCGAACAAAAACACCTATACCCTCCAGAGTTAATCTGCGATAACGGGGTATCCTTAACTGGGCATAAATGTACTCTACTTCAGGCTAACCCACACTGGTATAGCCTGATAACAAACAAGATGCAAGTTACGTTAAAATGCATAAAAAGGAATCTATGGAAAGATCTATTAAATCACTGCAAGATTTAATACAATAAAAAGATGCTTCAATACAGTTACTCTAAATAACAATACTCTCTTCACTCCTATCTGAAAGAAAGTGAAGTATAGTCCTACAGCATAGACCTGGAAACTTCTGAAGAAAGTCTGATGCTCATAAGATGCTCGTATCTTAAACTATATAAAGGCAGGAGGCAGGACACCACACATGTAAATGGAATACACTAAAAGATAGGACATATAATGTTAACTGACACGAGAATACTATAAATGCGCAACGGTAGCAATGCTCGACACTAAAATAAGTACTTCCTAATCAACGAAACAGTCTGCTATGGTTGTGCAACTCAACAACAACCTAGACTAATAAATGCTGTGAATAATAATGCATACATATCAAAGAGCTTATATTAAATACTAATAAGTGTCTACTCGATTAATAATGTCTAGCTGGAATACTCTAGGTAAGGAACTGTGGTTGAGCAAGACAGGCTCTTAGCCTAGCGATGTCCTTAAGACTGCATCCTTTAAGTTACGTTAATTGACTAGGGTGCTCTCTTGATAGATCCAGATCACAAGTATCTGGTTCTATCCTGGCGACCCTCTAAACACAAGCAAAGAGGCAGCAAAGTGTGGAACTGGAACAGGCCAAAACCATCAGTCAACACAATGCTGCACTCGCAAAGGACGCAACCGAAAAGACAGCACAGGCTACCACAGGACCGGTCGAAGTCGTGTAGGTATAAGCAAACCATACACACATCGGAGACAACAACTACAGTTACCTTATCCCAGTCTAGCATTAAATAAAAGAGCAGAAACACTAAATCAATAATGGAGACACACTAAGTTCCCAACCTCTACTAACTAAGAACCCTCAAAACCTATTCTAAGTACATGTAAATATCTCGGAGGACGGCGCATGCAATAAAATGGGCCGGCTATGGAAACCGTATGCAGAACCCAAGGGGACAAGTAATTGAATAAAGGTGAGAAGCAATAGAAAAGAAGAAGGTCAGAGAGAGAGACAGTGGTAAAGGGGGTGATCGGGAGAGAGTATGCAAAGGGATGTTAGAAGCACGCGCGCCTAGCCTGTCCTGAGGAGGACAGCTCCTGTGGACCCTCATGTAGGAGGCAAGTTACACAGGAGCCCGCAAAGGCGCGACGGTCGGCCAATCACGAGCCGAGACATTACAAGACAGCAGGTGTCACGTGACACAGCGCCCGCACCTACAGACACTCACTACCATCTCGCTCTGAAAGTCTCTCTCATTCCCACGCTGGTACTATCATCACTACTATTGATATAAAATACAACCCGTTGTCACAGACGAAAACATAAACCACCACTGGACTGTCTGTGACAATGCGATTACAGGGAAAGAAAGAACAACATTCTCTGATAATTGTAGCCCATTTCAATGTCCCTGGCGAGCGCTAGTGGCTAACGAGAGGCGATTCTGCCAACGCTGGTAGACGTCACACCCCGCCCAAGATATGGGACGCTCCACATTAGGCGAGCACCATATCTGACAAGGCAGAATGCCGACAAGACCCGTCACACATAGCCACTCCACCAGAAATGAAATGCAAAGCTCAATTCTTACATAAAACAACACATTGACATAAAGAAAATATTATAACCCCTGTGACGTTAACCACTCCGTTAGAACCGCATGGCTTGTCCTACAGTGACTCGCTAGGATCGCCAGGGCAGTGGATGGGGCTACAGTTTATGTATTAGAGTGTGCTTTCTTTCATATGAAAGCTTGTGTCATGGGCAGTCCAGAAAGGCTCTTTGTTTTCACCCATGTAAAGGCTTTCTATATTTAATTGTAAAGTATAAGTTTTATCATTAACTAGTAATGATGGGATCTGGGAGAGAGAGAGAGAGTAGAACAGAGTGAGAGGGGGGCGCGCAGTGTTTTTGCCCCGCTCGATGACGTCACGGCTGGCTGCCTCGTGGGGGTTGGTTGAGAGAGGTCCTTACCATGCTGCTAGCTCCCTTGCTAGTGGCTAGAGGACTTGTTCCCGCTTTTTTCCCACGCGGCTCGACCTAGTCCCGGTATATATACTGGTTCCTCGCCACTCTCTCCCTCAGATCTGGTTTCTAGAACGCATTCATCTTTATCCTTTGATACCTGTGTCCCGCTCTGCACCTGAGAATCTTTTCCTCTGCCTACCTCTCTCTTTTTCCATATCTTTCCCCACCTTTTATTAATACCATATCCCCTCTGGTTAACTCTGCAAAATCAGCTTCATGCTGGCCAGTTGTATTGTGCGTTAAGGTCTGATATAACCCATGTATGTTAGTTGTTAAGATAAGTTGATCACGAAGCATTGGTTGGCATTCATATTGTTTAGTACCGCTTCCTTTAATTATTAGTGTTCTGCTGGATTAGATAATGCTAGACTAGAGGTCTGATATTATAAGGTATTGTTTCCTATGAGTGCTGGCTTTAGGAAAAAGCTGCACGACATACCTGAGAACTGGAGTTGATTGAGTAAATTCTAGTCTGTGTGCCATTGAGAGTAGAGCATGCACGAATGAGGGCTTTTTGCCTATACCATTCTGCACTGTTCTAAGCTCGTTGTTTGTCTTTGAGGTACGCCAGGAGAACGCTTAATACTTCGGTATTAATGTTTCTCAAGAGAGCTACCCTTCCCTATAACGTAATATTTGACGCACAGACTTGAGATTTACACTAGGCTATGCGGCATGCCATGCGCACCAGTATCTCGTATCATTGACTCTAGCTAGACTTTATCAATCATAGTAGGCATTAAGTATATTAAACCAAGTACTCTTTTTATGCATACCCATTTATGATTACACAAGCATTTCGCAGCCTAGTTTGATGTATGGAGACACAAACGACTTAGGCTCTTTTTGTTGATAGGAATACTGCATTGTCGTGGCGATTATTATTGTTGTAGTGTTTAGGATATTCTTGGCTCCGACGGCATTATATATTCTGCCTTTTTGTGTGCATAGCCTGCACGAGCATTGTTCCGCTGCCTGCCTTTTTGGGTTCCATTTCCGATACGAGCATCTTTATAGCATCTAACATTTAAAGAAGATTCCTTGTTAGTGTTGAAGGACTTTAGTGCACTTTCTTTCATGCAGGAGTGCCTGACATTTATTGATTAAAGTAACGTAAGCTGTAACTTCTCTTACCACCTTACTTTGCATACCATAACCAAACACCTTCGGTTATAGGTAGTAATAGGCTGTTTTCACATAACATTAAGCCTAGAGTAGACGCACATTTATTGAGAGTTTGATAGCCTATTATTGCATATAGAACTCTGTAGAGTATTTGTGTTCTTTGTTCACTGGGAATATACATCAGAGGTTGGAGCTAGCGCTTTCCGTTGTAGCATTTATGCCATTACTAGTCCAATGAATAAGAGCCCTGATATATTTGAACCCCAGTCGTAACAAATGGCGACCTTACCTACGATTTGGTGAACCTACATTTATTAGCAGGGAACATTTATTGTTTTGGAGAGTATTTTGCGGGGATCAGCAAGAATATTTTTTTTTTTGCAACATAGTATAGCCCTTGAGTAATTCCGAAATTTGTTGTGTGTATATTGAGGTATAAGAGTTTGGGGTGCTTCTTTTCTGAATATTGAGGTGGGAAATTTTTGAGAGCATCATGTCTTATACCGGATCAGAGGAGAATGGAGACACAGTACGTAATGTCGAAACTGAGGAACAGCAGTATGGTGAAATGGTTAATCAGGGTGGGTTGCCCCTGGGGGGACCACCGGTAATTTTAAACCGTAACCGTGCTCCTGATCAGTCTGTCTCGCACTTATGGAAACTGGTTCCGGTGTTTGATGAGAGTGGGGTAACAGAATTTTGTGCACGCTTTGAGAAGAAGTGCCAGGAACACCAGTGGCCAGAGAATAAATGGGCAGCACTTGTATCCTCTAGATTAAGAGGCAAGGGTCTTAAAGCCTACGATGCGTTACCTTTGGAGTCATGTATTGTGTATGAGGATCTCAAGGAGGCTGACCTGAGGGCTTACAAACTGCAACCAGAAACGTACCGTTTGAAGTTCCGGGGTGTAACTAAGGGAAGAGATAGCACCTTTTTGGAACACGCCCGGGACTTGTCCGATGCTATGGGGAACTGGCTCCGATCTGAGAAGGTAACAACGTTTGATGGAGTTAAGCAGTTGATGATGTTGGAGCAGTTCTTTAAGAGCACGGGCGGTGATCTAACTTTGAACTTAAAGGAGAAAAACCCAAGAACTCTAGTCGAAGCAGCAGAAATGGCTGATCGACGGCTGTCGTTGATTCGGGGTTGCGGGTCCTCACAGAAGTACGATGTAAGTGCTAGGGACCGTTATCCTCCCCCTCCCGTAGCAACGACACATTTAAACAAAAGAGCCATGAAACTAAAACTGAATCCAAACCTTACACCAGACCGTATGTGAAAAGTCAGGGGCCTTTTACATCACAGTATAAGCCGAAACCGAAATTTATGTGTTTTAGTTGCCACCAGGAGGGTCATAAGGCAAATGAGTGCCCTAGTCGACCTCCTCCGGCAGCCGTGTCTTTTGCTCACGGCATTGGAGTGTTCAAGAGGACATCGGAGTTTGTTAGAGGCATTTCTTCCGAGGTAAATACACTGCCAGTGCAGAAGGATCCGGAAGGCTTATTCCCTGTCCGTGATGCCTTTAGTGACTACAGGGGACTCGGTTGTGTGGAGTGGGGGGGTAGAAGACATGAGGTGAGAATTTTGCGTGACACTGGGGCATCGCAAACACTGTTGAGAAATTTCACTGGTAAACCTGTCAATACGGCGCGGGTGGTTGTGGTTCAGGGAGTTAATGCGACAAGGTCATACCCGCTTGTAAGAATGAAGGTGGAAGTTGATGGTGTGACTCGAGACCTGGATGTAGGAATTGTGGAGAAGTTACCTGTTGGGGGCGTCGACCTCCTTCTCGGCAACGACTTTGCGGGACCAACTTCTGAGGCTCCACCCTTGGTCGTTGCCGAGAAGCCGGCCGACGTGAGTAGGGAGGAGCAGGAGTGGGTTGAGAAGTGTCCGGTGCAGCCTATGGCGTGTGTTGTCACCGGAGATCCTGCATCCAGGGAGTCACATTCTGGTCAACAATCTTTAGATCAGCGGAGGAAGGGTACCGAGAAGGGGTTGAAAGTTGATGCGGTTGAGAGTTTAGTGTCAACGGACCTTCTCGGGGACTCATTATTAGGACCACATTTCGAGTCTGGAGAGGACCCAGTAACTGTTCCTGAAGGGGCAGAGGATGGGCTTAAAAAGACGAAAGAGTTGAAGGAGGACAGTGAGGCCCAGTCGGGAGATGTAGCGACAAGGTACCCTGACGCGTACCCTATGAGAAATGGGTCGGCGAAGACGGTGGTCCGAAGCTTGCTAGTGTATTTTTCCCGGTATGGTTACCCGCAGGGGATTCAGTCAGTCCAGGGACCCAACTTCACTTCTAGCCTCTTTGTTCAAGCAATGCCGCAGCATGAGATTGTTGGGGTTGTGTCATCTGCGTATCATCCGGAGAGCCAGGGTGTGTTAGAGCGATGGCACTCAGCCTTGAAATCTGTGCTTCGTTGTTGTTGCTTTGAGAGTTGGAAGGATTGGGATCTTGGCCTGCCATGTGTTTTGTTTGCTGTGCGGGAGGTACCTGGGGAGAGTTTGGGATTCAGCCCTAATGAGCTCGTCTTTGGACACCGTGTCAGAGGGCCTCTCCATATGGTTGAAGAAGTATGGGAGGGCCCAGAAAAACCTTGTTCTATGCTCAAGTGTGTCCTCAACAGTCGAGAACGGATGTTGCGCAGTCTGGAGTTGGCTGGCCGTAATTTGACTAGCTCTCAGGCCCTCAGGAAGGACAGGTACGACCTCAAGGTTGAACTCAGGGAGTTTCACGTGGGTCAGGAGGTGTTGATTCTACTGCCCCTTGTAGGTCACCCATTATCCGCGAAGTACGCTGGTCCTTATAGGGTGGTTGAGGAGCTATCAGACCTGGATTACTTGGTAGCCACTCCAGACAGATGGAAGCGCAATCAGTTATGTCATGTTAATCCCATGAAGGAGTATGGGAGGCACCCCCCTGAGCCTCTCACTGTGCCTGTGATGACGTTTAGCAGTCAAGGTGGAGAAGGAGAACGGGACAGTCAAGCTCAGGTGGAGGATAACTGGAAGGATAAGAAGTTCAAATGGGCGCCTGAGTGTGAGAAGGTGTTTAGAGAAGTAAAACACCTGTTGTGCACTCACCCGATCCTCAGGGCCCCTGACTTTAGCCTACCTTTCCAACTAGCAACGGAGGCTAGTGGTGTGGGGGCTGGTGCCGTCCTTGTGGAAACGGACGATGATGGGCTGGAGAATCCTGTTAGTTTCTGCTCGGAGAAGTACAATTCGGCCCAGGGGAGCTGCTCTGTTGTCGAGGAGGAGCTGCTGGCGGTTGTGCTTGCGGTGGGGCATTTCGAGGTCTATGTTCCAGCCTATGGTCCGGTCGTTGTAGTTTACCCAGATCATCACCCTCTCAAGTTCTTGGACCAGTTTCACAATCGGAATATGAGGCTGACCAGGTGGTCACTAAGGTTATTGGTATATAACCTGGACATACGCCATATTGCCGGTTGTGACAACGTGGTTGCAGATGGTCGTTCAAGGGTATATGATCCTGGGTAGATTGACACACGGGTAGCCTCCTGCTTTAGTTTGAATAGTATTTTGCGCTTGGTGCTTGTTGGCTCGCGGTTGTAGCCCAGCGTATTGGGTCGTAAAGCAGGAGTTGAGCGTTTGGTATAGAAGAAAAAACTAGGCTTGCCCCTATAGTGCAGCCGAAATAAACAAATTAAAAACATGAAAATCAAATAAAAAACTCTTTCTTTGATAGTTGAATTTTTTCAGTATGTTATAGCAGTAATTCTGAGTTGCACTCCTCTCAGAATGCTGGGCTAGAGAAGCTCGCTCTTGAGGAGCATAACTACATATAATTTAACCTATTGTGTTAGGGAGGGTTATAATTTTGTAAAATGTTTTGTTGAGGAACTGTGCCAGATATTTTACTCCCGCTGGGTGATGGGAAGTAGAGATATAGCATGGGTTCTAACCATCAGATTTTTGTGAGCCTTGGGCCTCTGAGAAAAATCTTGGGGGGGAGTGTGACGTTAACCACTCCGTTAGAACCGCATGGCTTGTCCTACAGTAACTCGCTAGGATCGCCAGGGCAGTGGATGGGGCTACAGTTTATGTATTAGAGTGTGCTTTATTTCATATGAAAGCTCGTGTCATGGGCAGTCCAGAAAGGCTCTTTGTTTTCACCCATGTCAAGGCTTTCTATATTTATTTGTAAAGTCTTTTATCATTAACGAGTAATGATGGGATCTGGGAGAGAGAGAGATAGTAGAACAGAGTGAGAGGGGGGCGCGCAGTGTTTTTGCCCCGCTCGATGACGTCACGGCTGGCTGCCTCGTGGGGGTTGGTTGAGAGAGGTCCTTACCATGCTGCTAGCTCCCTTGCTAGTGGCTAGAGGACTTGTTCCCACTTTTTTCCCACGCGGCTCGACCTAGTCCCGGTATATATACTGGTTCCTCGCCACTCTCTCCCTCAGATCTGGTTTCTAGAACACATTCATCTTTATCCTTTGATACCTGTGTCCCGCTCTGCACCTGAGAATCTTTTCCTCTGCCTACCTCTCTCTATTTCCATATCTTTCCCCACCTTTTATTAATACCATATCCCCTCTGGTTAACTCTGCAAAATCAGCTTCATGCTGGCCAGTTGTATTGTGCGTTAAGGTCTGATATAACCCATGTATGTTAGTTGTTAAGATAAGTTGATCACGAAGCATTGGTTGGCATTCATATTGTTTAGTACCGCTTCCTTTAATTATTAGTGTTCTGCTGGATTAGATAATGCTAGACTAGGGGTCTGATATTATAAGGTATTGTTTCCTATGAGTGCTGGCTTTAGGAAAAAGCTGCACGACATACCTGAGAACTGGAGTTGATTGAGTAAATTCTAGTCTGTGTGCCATTGAGAGTAGAGCATGCACGAAT
The DNA here is from genome assembly GCA_032716605.1 of Paralithodes platypus. Taxonomy (NCBI): domain Eukaryota; kingdom Metazoa; phylum Arthropoda; class Malacostraca; order Decapoda; family Lithodidae; genus Paralithodes; species Paralithodes platypus. The sequence goes on along the minus strand of CM064483.1, from coordinate 44,468,529 downwards.
GAGGGCTTTTTGCCTATACCATTCTGCACTGTTCTAAGCTCGTTGTTTGTCTTTGAGGTACGCCAGGAGAACGCTTAATACTTCGGTATTAAGGTTTCTCAAGAGAGCTACCCTTCCCTATAACGTAATATTTGACGCACAGACTTGAGATTTACACTAGGCTATGCGGCATGCCATGCGCACCAGTATCTCGTATCATTGACTCTAGCTAGACTTTATCAATCATAGTAGGCATTAAGTATATTAAACCAAGTACTCTTTTTATGCATACCCATTAATGATTACACAAGCATTTCGCAGCCTAGTTTGATGTATGGAGACACAAACGACTTAGGCTCTTTTTGTTGATAGGAATACTGCATTGTCGTGGCGATTATTATTGTTGTAGTGTTTAGGATATTCTTGGCTCCGACGGCATTATATATTCTGCCTTTTTGTGTGCATAGCCTGCACGAGCATTGTTCTGCTGCCTGCCTTTTTGGGTTCCATTTCCGATACGAGCATCTTTATAGCATCTAACATTTAAAGAAGATTCCTTGTTAGTGTTGAAGGACTTTAGTGCACTTTCTTTCATGCAGGAGTGCCTGACATTTATTGATTAAAGTAACGTAAGCTGTAACTTCTCTTACCACCTTACTTTGCATACCATAACCAAGCACCTTCGGTTATAGGTAGTAATAGGCTGTTTTCACATAACATTAAGCCTAGAGTAGACACACATTTATTGAGAGTTTGATAGCCTATTATTGCATATAGAACTCTGTAGAGTATTTGTGTTCTTTGTTCACTGGGAATATACATCAGAGGTTGGAGCTAGCGCTTTCCGTTGTAGCATTTATGCCATTACTAGTCCAATGAATAAGAGCCCTGATATATTTGAACCCCAGTCGTAACACCCCTCCCAAACACAATAGTATAATTTAGCCTGCTATGCTCCCTGAGCGAGCTTCACAGAGCCCAGCCTACTAAGTGAAAGACAGGTTCAACTTAGGACTTTAGCTATAATATTGGCAACTTACAATTAACTATCAAAAAGAAAGAGTTTTTATGTGATTTTTTTTATTTAATTTTAATGTTATTTTTGACGGCTGCTCTACAGGGGCAAGCCTGGTTTTTCTCCACTCAAACACACACTGACTGAACGGCGAGGGTGCTCCTTAAGACATTCCCTCCCGTGACAAACAATCAGCCACAACATTATCAGTGCCCTTAACATGCCACACATCCAACTTGTGTTCCGGCAGCAAAACAACACCTGGCACTGATAAACTGCCCAGTTCATCGCAAGACTGGCACTTATCTTCGCTCTTTCCGGCAATGGGACCTGCCAATAACCTTTCACTAGTTCTACCTTCGTGATAAATGAGGCAGCCCCGATGCGGTCTATGGTGTCGTCAACTCTGGGTAATGGATAGGCATCTGTCAGGGATAATGCACACACACTCTTGCAATCAACACACACACTGATCTTGCCACTCAACTCAGGTTGCAAACTCACTGGCAACGACCACTCACGATATCCCTTATCCCTCAGACCCTTTTTCCATTTGTAGTCTAGCTCTACTTTTATGACAGGCTGTCGAGCAGGATTATACGGTAGGGAATTAACTTGAGCCTTGCACTGTCTCCAGCCTCCATGTCGGATTCTACCCCGTACATCAGGCCTGGAGAAGCAACAAACATGCGGATGTACTGCCACAGCCTAGTAAACAACTTCTCTTGGCGCTCCGGAACAAGAGGTTGCAACTTATCTCGAAAAACAACATGCTCATTGCCCTCCCACAACCCAGCCGAGACTGCAGTTTCTACACTATAGTCTCCCTCCTTCTCCACCTTTGTCCCTAGAACAGCCAGGTCATGAGAGAGACAATCAGTACCACCTGTGCAGTCACTCCCATAGTTCATAATTGCTAAGGCTTCCCCGCCGATACCGTACATGCGCACCCCCGCATTCCTTACGACTATATCTGCCTGCGCAGCATCAGCGCCTTCAGCGACATGGACAGATACAGTCAGTCTATGGTAGGGCTGTTGCATCTTACTAGAGCAGCATTGGGAGGCTATGCGACGGCCGGGCGCATCCACTCCACAGCCAACCTCGCCAATCTGCTCAATGTCCCTAGTCTGACCACCACCCTTGGCAGCCATGGGTCGGACCCTGACCTGACACCCATGCCAAAGCCTCGTCGCCCACCTTGAACCACTGAAACAACGAGGCCAACGGTCTATTCACACTCAAGTGACCTGCCAGCGGAACCTTGTGCACAGCATGAGTTGTGAGGCCTGGGTGCTCGGCACAAACAGTGGGATATGAACCGAGCAGGGGCTGGAGCGCTGCACACTGCTGCTCTAGCGCTTCCACAGCCACCTGGCTCGTGTCCCCCGCCCACTGCTCCACCGAGACATGACAATCCCAATTCTCCTCCACCTGAGGCCCACTGCCCCCCTCTCCTTCTCCACCTTGGCCGCTGCAGACCAACATAGGGACAGTAGGCTGCTCAGGTGGTTGCCTCACAAACTCCTTCGTCAGGTTCACATGAAATGTTTCCCCGTCCTCGAGATCAATAGCCCCGTTCCCACAACTCTCCTCCACCTGGGAACTACTCTGTTGCGGAGTGCCATCACGCCCTACCATGTCCCTAGGGGGGACAGGTTCTGGGGCCATTCCGGAGCTCATCTTTGGTCCTAATTGTTATGTATTGCCTTAATTAACCTAATTGCTGGTGGGATACAGTTAAATAATTATTAGTGGGTATATGTGACTATTTATTTGTACATAGGAAGGCCTTTAGGAAGTAAACTAACTTCGGGGAGCATACTTTGTGTTCAGAGTGTACTGTAGCCAAGTGGCGCCAAGCACACACGTTCCCCCCTCTTACCTTGTTTAAGCATCTCTCTGGCAGACGTATGATTAGTCTTTATATAATTCGTGATTTAATGTTTTACTCTTCATTTATATATTTTAATGAAGTATTCTATATAATTATTAGTTGAGTTAAGTTGTTTGATTGGAGAGCGAATAGTTGTATGTTAGTCCAGTACGATAACTTTACTGACCATGCAAGGACTCGATAGAAAATAGGATTTGAGAAACTTCAGTTCTCCTCACGCCTCTGCTTCGCCAAGACCTCACCATGGGTCATCCTGAGTTTGTCCTGCCTTGTATAACTATCTCTCTATAGATAAGTATTATTATTTTGTATTGTATGATTATGTTGTATTGTGTGAATGTAAGGATAGATGTATAAAGTGTAATTTATATGTAAATAATATCCATACTTTTAAACTATCTTTTCATCCATACCTCCCTTATTTATTTTCATGTAGCCTACTATCTTTCACTTTCAAATTAACTTAAAGATTTAAATACCTTAGATATTTTTGTGGTTCCTTACATATAAATCCTAAAGGATTTACGAAAGCATAAATTATTCTACTGACATTTAACGTAAACTTAATAATATCAATTATATGATTCTGGTTGACTGGTTGTATAGCAATAGGGTAATATAATAGTAGGGTTTCGCTGGAGGAAAATATTAACCTTGCAGTCTAGTTTTGGGTGGTTAACTTCCATTCTTATAATACCACGGTGATAAGTTGTGTTGCCTTTTCATTGGAGTTAATCATTTATTCATGGTGTTGTGGGTTTGAACCCTAGTCCGTAACATAATACTGAGTCGCCAAGAAGAGCCGTTGGACCAAAATTCACAAAACTTCTCCCAACTTTAGCTTTCTCCTTCCGACCGTTCCTCCGCTGGTCTAGAGACTGAGTAATAGGCTGTAACACCTTAGATGCACGAGATCGGGTGACAACACACACCAACTGCTGTAATTGACACCTCTCGACCAACTTCTGCCCCTCCCTACTCACGTCGGCCGTCCTCTCGGCAACGACTATGGGTGGAACCTCAGAAGTAGGCACCGCAAAGTCGTTGCCGAGAAGAAGGTCGACGCCCTCTACTGGCAGTTTCTCTACGATTCCAACATCTATCTCTCGTGTCACACCATCAACCTCCAGCTCCACTCGAACCAACGGGTATGACCTTGTAGCATTAATACCCTGCATCACAACTACCCGTGCCGCGTTTATAGGTTGGCCTGTAAAGTTTTTCATCAGAGTCTGGGATGCACCTGTATCACGCAACAACTCCAACCCATGCTTGCAACCAGCCCAACTCACGCAGCCACGCCCTCTATGGTCGCAAAAAGCATCGCGGACAGGTTTCGAGCCTTCCGGACACTCCTTCACTGGCTGTGCCCCCGCATCATATCACCCCGGGTAAATGCAGAAGACCTCAGAGACACCCCAATGTTGCTAGCCAAAGACACGACTGTTGTAGGTTGGTTACTAGGGCAGGAACGTGCAAAATGCCCCTTATTATGACACTCAAAACACTCTACTTGACCCTTGGACTTCCCCTGAGGTGGGGAAGGGCCCTGACCTTTCTTAAACGGGACGGTTTTTGGTTTGTGATCAAAATTAGTATCATTGCTCTTACTTTCATTATTAAATGTTGCATCACTGACTCGGGGGGGTGGAGTGTTGCACCCCTTGTTAACTGCATCGGTCCGTTGTGCAGACCCGCACCCACGAATCAGCGATACTCTCAGGTCAGCCAACTCAGCTGCCTTTTGTAGAGTTTTAGGTTGTTTTTCTTTGAGGTTCAAAGTCAGGTCGCCGCCTGTTCAATTAAAAAATTACTCTAGAAGGACTAACTGCTCAAGCTCTTCGAACGTCGTCACCCTCTCTGACCTCAGCCAATTTCTCAAAGCATCAGACAGTTCCCGGGCATGTTCTAGAAAAGTGCAATCACGACCCTTCGTAACACCCCGAAACTTCAACCTATATGTCTCTGGTTGTAACTCGTATGCCCGCAGAACAGCTTCCTTCAATACCTCATAATCGATGCAAGACTCCAAGGGCAACGCATCATATGCCTTGAGTCCTTTGCCAACCAACCTAGAGGAAACAAGGGCTGCCCACTTAACCTCGGGCCATTAGTGCTCCCGGCACTTCTTCTCAAAATGCAGGAAAAACTCGGTGACACCCGACTCGTCAAATGCAGGGACTAACTTAAGAATGTGCGATAAAGACTGATCAAGACCTTGATTCCCAGAACCGAGACGCTGCCCTGTCGACTCCACCCGAGACTTCTCAAGCTCTATGTCTGCACAGTACATGGCCTTTCTCTCCTCAGCCTGAATCCTGAGCACCGCCTCTCGCTGCCGTTGCTCGAGCTCAGCCTCAGATTTCCGCTGCTGCTGCTGAATCTTAGCCATCTCAAGCTGGAAGATCATATCTGGAGTTAAACCTTGAGGAGGAGGAGATGCAACAATTGGAGACCCACCCAGTGATCCACCCAGGGGCAAACCACGCTGCCAGTGACTATCGGCCTGCGGGAACGTACCCGGCTCCGGAGCCCGAGGGGGCGCCATGGTAGGAGTCGAGTGGAATGGAGGCTAGGCCGAAGGTGCCCCAGCTCCCGCTCCTCCCGAAGCCCCACGCACCCCACCGAGCACACAGGCCACTAGGTCACATCTCGTCAAGCTGCTAGTGCCAACATGCCCCATGACCGTGGCCAAACACTGGAGACCATACCGATCAATCCCCGACACCCGGTCAACAGTAATAAGCATCTCCAGAAACTTCCTTGCATCCTCCTCACTAGTTACTACTCTAATACCTTCTAACAACCCCAGCTTCTGTACCTCAGAGCCTGCTTCCCATACTGTGTCCTCACTGTGCACTGATCCGTCGTTCGACATAGTGTCCACCGAAAATTCTCAACGTTTATAAAAAAAAAAGTACCTAAACTCTCATGTAGCACTATTCACTCAAAAAATGCTTGAAGACAACTCAAGTGCTATACTACATTGCCAAAAAAGAAAACAAAAATCCAACGTGTCCAAAATATTCCTCCAAAAACAAATGTCCAAAAATCCTGCAATTATTTCTTAGTTCATTTGGTATGACGACTAAGATAAGATACTAGGCAAGGTCGCCATTTGTTACGACCGGGGCTACGAATAAAACAAGGGCACTTAATGATTGGACTAGTAATAGGGCACTATGCAACAACGGTACGCTAGATCCAAACCCTCGAACTTATATGCCGGCGAACAAAAACACCTATACCCTCCAGAGTTAATCTGCGATAATGGGGTATCCTTAACTGGGCATAAATGTACTCTACTTCAGGCTAACCCACACTGGTATAGCCTGATAACAAACAAGATGCAAGATACGTTAAAATGCATAAAAAGGAATCTATGGAAAGATCTATTAAATCACTGCAAGATTTAATACAATAAAAAGATGCTTCAATACAGTTACTCTAAATAACAATACTCTCTTCACTCCTATCTGAAAGAAAGTGAAGTATAGTGCTACAGCATAGACCTGGAAACTTCTGAAGAAAGTCTGATGCTCATAAGATGCTCGTATCTTAAACTATATAAAGGCAGGAGGCAGGACACCACACATGTAAATGGAATACACTAAAAGATAGGACATATCATGTTAACTGACACGAGAATACTATAAATGCGCAACGGTAGCAATGCTCGACACTAAAAGAAGTACTTCCTCATCAACGAAACAGTCTGCTATGGTTGTGCAACTCAACAACAACCTAGACTAATAAATGCTGTGAATAATAATGCGTACATATCAAAGAGCTTATATTAAATACTAATAAGTGTCTACTCGATTAATAATGTCTAGCTGGAATACTCTAGGTAAGGAACTGTGGTTGAGCAAGACAGGCTCGTAGCCTAGCGATGTCCTTAAGACTGCATCCTTTAAGTTACGTTAATTGACTAGGGTGCTCTCTTGATAGATCCAGATCACAAGTATCTGGTTCTATCCTGGCGACCCTCTAAAGACAAGCAAAGAGGCAGCAAAGTGTTGTTACGACTGAGGTTTAAATATATCAGGGTTCTTATTCATTGGACTAGTAATGGCATAAATGCTACAACGGAAAGCGCTAGATCCAACCTCTGATGTATATTCCCAGTGAACAAAGAACACAAATACTCTCCAGAGTTCTATATGCAATAATAGGTTATTAAACTCTCAATAAATGTGCGTCTACTGTAGGCTTAATGTTATGTGAAAACAGCCTATTACTACCTATAACCGAAGGTGCTTGGTTATGGTATGCAAAGTAAGGTGGTAAGGGAAGTTACAGCTTACGTTACTTTAATCAATAAATGTCAGGCACTCCTGCATGAAAGAAAGTGCACTAAAGTCCTTCAACACCAACAAGGAATCTTCTTTAAATGTTAGATGCTATCAAGATGCTCGAATCGGAAATGGAACCCAGAAAGGCAGGCAGCGGAACAATGCTCGTGCAGGCTATGCACACAAAAAGGCAGGAGATATAATGCAGTCGGAGCCAAGAATATCCTAAACGCTACAACACTAATACTAATCGCCACGACAATGCAGTATTCCTATCAACAAAAAGAGCCTAAGTCGTTTGTGTCTCAATACATCAAACTAGGCTGCGAAATGCTTGTGTAATCATAAACGGGTATGCATAAAAAGAGTAATTGGTTTAATATACTTAATGTCTACTATGACTGATAAAGTCTAGCTAGAGTCAATGATACGAGATACTGGTGCGCATGGCATGCCGCATAGCCTAGGGCAAATCTCAAGTCTGTGCGTCAAATATTACGTTATAGGAAAGGGTAGCTCTCTTGAGAAACCTTAATACCGAAGTATTAAGCGTTCTCCTGGCGTACATCAAAGACAAGCAACCGAGCCTAGAACAGTGCAGAATGGTATAGGCAAAAAGCCCTCATTCGTGCATGCTCTACTCTCAATGGCACACAGACTAGAATTTACCCAATCAACTCCAGTTCTCAGGTATGTCGTGCAGCTTTTAACTAAAGCCAGCACTCATCGGAAACAATACCTTATAGTATCAGACTCCTAGTCTAGCATTATCTAATCTAGCAGAACACTAATAATTTTAGGAAGCGGTACTGAACAATATGAATGCCAACCAATGTTTCGTGATCAACTTATCTTAACAACTAAACATACATGGGTTATATAAGACCTTAACGCATAATACAACTGGCCAGCATGAAGCTGATTATGCAGAGTTAACCAGAGGTGGTATAATATTAATAAAAGATGGTGAAAGATATGGAAAATGAGAGAGATAGGCAGAGGAAAAGGTTCTCAGGTGCAGGAAGGGAGACAGGTATCAAAGGGATAAGACTCATAAGAGGGATGCGTTCTAGAAACCAGATCTGAGGGAGAGAGTGGCGAGAAAGTTGTATATATATTAGCACTAGCTCGAACCGCGTGGGAAAGCGGTAACAAGTCCTCTAGCCAATGCTAAAGAAGCTAGCTAAACATGACGTCACCAAGCATGGTAAAAAACTCCTCTAGCCAATCCCCGAGGCCAGCCAGCTATGACGTCATCGAGTATAGCAAAACACTGCTCGCCTCCCCACACTCTGTTCTACTCTCTCTCTCTCTCTGTCTCTCTCTCTCTCAAATCTTATCATTACTACTTAATGATAAAACATATACTTTGCAATTAACACCTTACGAGCGGCCTATGCGGTTTATTTATGTGTACCGCACAGCGGGGTGTTTTTAGCCAAAATAGGGCTGTTTACGTGATCATTTTCATGCCTAAATAAGACCCAGAACGTAAAACAAGTACCTATCCCTGAAAGGGCATAAACAGAGCTTTCGAATGACACCATAACGATCCTTGTATGATGGATAGTTTTCTTGCAATAACCGTGCAACGCGAGTGCAAAAAGCAGGTAATTCGGTACTTTCAGTACATAATTGAGTATGTAGCGAGTGAGAGAGGGAGGAGGGAGCTGAGATTTGTGTCAGTACGTTCGCCGCGGTGGTCTGGAACAGTCATACGCTCGCTAGTCTCCTGCCACCACTTGTCTCTCTCTCTCAGCCACATTACGTGCTGAAATTGCCACTCGAGTTATGTCGAGCGCCGCCACATAGTCCAGCTTTATTTAACTCGACTTATGTTGCTCGCCGCTAAATAAGGGTTAAATATATAAAGCCTTGACATGGGTGAACACAAAGAGCCTTTCTGGACTGCCCATGACACGAGCTTTCATATGAAATAAAGCACACAACAATACATCAACTGTAGCCACATCCACTGCCCTGGCGATCCTAGCGAGTCACTGTAGGACAAGCCATGCGGTTCTAACGGAGTGGTTAACGTCACACCCCCCCCCAAGATTTTTCTCAGAGGCCCAAGGCTCACAAAAATCTGATTGTTAGAACCCATGCTATATCTCTACTTCCCATCACCCAGCGGCAGTAAAATATCTGGCACAGTTCTCAACAAAACATTTTACAAAATTATAACCCTCCCCAACACAATAGGTTAAATCATAATGTAGTTATGCTCCTCAAGAGCGAGCTTCTCTAGCCCAGCATTCTGAGAGGAGTGCAACTCAGAATTACTGCTATAACATACTGAAAAAATTCAACTATCAAAGAAAGAGTTTTTATTTGATTTTTGATGTTTTTTAATTTGTTTATTTCGGCTGCACTATAGGGGCAAGCCTAGTTTTTTCTTCTATACCAAACGCTCAACTCCTGCTTTACGACCCAATACGCTGGGCTACAACCGCGAGCCAACAAGCACCAAGCGCAAAATACTATTCAAACTAAAGCAGGAGGCTACCCGTGTGTCAATCTACCCAGGATCATATACCCTTGAAAGACAATCTGCAACCACGTTGTCACAACCGGCAATATGGCGTATGTCCAGGTTATATACCAATAACCTTAGTGACCACCTGGTCAGCCTCATATTCCGATTGTGAAACTGGTCCAAGAACTTGAGAGGGTGATGATCTGTGTAAACTACAACGACCAGACCATAGGCTGGAACATAGACCCCGAAATGCCCCAGCGCAAGCACAACCGCCAGCAGCTCCTCCTCGACAACAGAGCAGCTCCCCTGGGCCGAATTGAACTTCTCCGAGCAGAAACTAACAGGATGCTCCAGCCCATCATCGTCCTTTTTCACAAGGACGGCACCAGCCCCCATACCACTAGCATCCGTTGCTAGTTGGAAAGGTAGGCTAAAGTCAGGGGTCTTGAGGATCGGGTGAGTGCACAACAGGTGTTTTACTACTCCAAACGCCTTCTCACACTCAGGCGCCCATTTGAATTTCTTATCCTTCCAGTTATCCTCCACCTGAGCTTGACTGCCCCGTTCTCCTTCTCCACCTTGACTGCTAAACGTCATCACAGGCACAGTGAGAGGCTCGGGGGGGTGCCTCACATACTCCTTCATGAGATTAACGTGACATAACTGATTGCGCTTCCGTCTGTCTGGAGTGGCTACCAAGTAATCCAGGTCCGATAGCCTCTCAACCACCCTATAAGGACCAGTGTACTTCGCAGATAAGGGATGACCTACAAGGGGCAGTAGAATCAACACCTCCTGACCCACGCGAAACTCCCAGAGTTTAACCTTGAGGTCGTACCTGTCCTTCATGAGGGCCTGAGAGCTAGTCGAATTACGGCCAGCCAACTCCAGACCGCGCAACATCCGTTCTCGAATGTCGAGGACATACTTGAGCATAGAACAAGGTTTTTCTGCACCCTCCCATATTTCTTTAACCATATGGAGAGGCCCTCTGACACGGTGTCCAAAGACGAGCTCATTAGGGCTGAATCCCAAACTTTCCCCAGGTACCTCCCGTGCAGCAAACAAAACATATGGCAGGCCAAGATCCCAACCCTTCCCACTCTCAAAGCAACAATAACGAAGCACAGATTCCAAGGCTGAGTGCCATCGTTCTAACACACCCTGGCTCTCTGGATGATACGCAGATGACACAACCGTAACAATCCCATGCTGCGGTACTGCTTGAACAAAGAGGCTAGAAGTGAAGTTGGATCCTTGGTCTGACTGAATCTCCCGCGGGTAACCATACTGGGAAAAATACACTAGCAAGCTTCGGACCACCGTCTTCGCTGACCCATTTCTCATAGGGTACGCGTCAGAGTACCTTGTTGCTACATCTCCCGACTGTGCATCACTGTCCTCCTCCAACTCAACAGCACCGGTACCACATTCAAGAATCTCCGGGTCTTCTAATTGCAATTCACGAATGTCCGAAGGAGCAAGCTTATCTAAGTGTTTGCGAAACAACTCATGACCCCCTCCTACATTGAATTTAGCCTCCCGTTGCTCTCTCTCTGTGTATCGTTGCTGTCTCTTCGTCTTTTTAAGCCCATCCTCTGCCTTCTTAGTAACAGTTAATGGGTCTTCTCCAGACTCGAAAATCGGTCCTAATAATGAGTCCCCGAGAATGTCCGTTGATACTAAACTCTCAACCGCATCAACTTTCAACCCCTTCTCGGTACCTTTCCTCTGCTTGTCTAAAGACTGTTGACCAGAATGTGACTCCCTGGATGCAAGAGATCTGGTGACAACACACGCCATAGGTTGCACCGGACACTTCTCAACCCACTCCTGCTCCTCCCTACTCACGTCAGCCGGCTTCTCGGCACCGACCAAGGGTGGAGCCTCAGAAGTAGGCCCCGCGAAGTCATTGCCGAGAAGGAGGTCGACGCCCCCAACAGGCAACTTCTCCACAATTCCTACATCCAGGTCACGAGTCACACCATCAACTTCCATCTTCATTCTTACAAGCTGGTATGACCTTGTTGCATTAACTCCCTGAACCACAACCACCCGCGCCGTATTTACAGGTTTACCAGTGAAATTCCTCAACAATGTTTGCGATGCCCTAGTGTCACGCAAAATTCTCACCTCATGTCTTCTACCCCCCCACTCCACACAACCGAGTCCCCTGTGGTCACTAAAGGCATCACGGACAGGGAATAAGCCTTCCGGATCCTTCTGCACTGGCAGTGTATTTACCTCGGAAGAATTGCCTCTAACAAACTCCGATGTCCTCTTAAACACTCCAATGCCGCGAGCAAAAGACACGGCTGCCGGAGGAGGTCGACTAGGGCACTCATTTGCCTTATGACCCTCCTGGTGGCACTTAAAACACATAAATTTCGGTTTCGGCTTATACTGTGATGTAAAAGGCCCCTGAGTTTTCTCATACGGCGTGGTGTTAGGTTTGAATTCAGTTTTTGTTTCATTGCTCTTTTGTTTAAATGTGTCATTGCTACGGGGAGGGGGAGGATAACGGTCCCTAGCACTTGCATCGTACTTCTGTGAGGACCCGCAACCCCGAATCAACGACAGCCGTCGATCAGCCATTTCTGCTGCTTCGACTAGAGTTCTTGGGTTTTTCTCCTTTAAGTTCAAAGTTAGATCACCGCCCGCGCTCTTAAAGAACTGCTCCAACATCATTAACTGCTTAATTCCATCAAATGTTGTTACCCTCTCAGATCGGAGCCAGTTCCCCATAGCATCGGACAAGTCCCGGGCATTTTCCAAAAAGGTGCTATCTCTTCCCTTAGTTACACCCCGGAACTTCAAACGGTACGTTTCTGGTTGCAGTTCGTAAGCCCTCAGGACAGCCTCCTTGAGATCCTCATACACAATACATGACTCCAAAGGTAACGCATCGTAGGCTTTAAGACCCTTTCCTATTAATCTAGAGGATACAAGTGCTGCCCATTTATTCTCTGGCCACTGGTGTTCCTGGCACTTCTTCTCAAAGCGAGCAAAAAATTATGTTACACGACTCTCATCAAACACGGGAACCAGTTTCAATAAGTGCGAGAGAGATTGATCATGAGCACGGTTACCAGCCCCAAGTCGCTGTCCCGTTGTCTCTACTCGCGACTTCTCTATGTCCCTGTCGGCACTGTACCTAGACGACTCAGCTTGGATTTTTGCTAGCTCTATTTGCTGCTCACCTGCCCTTTGTTGCTGCTGAATCTTAGCTAATTCGAGCTGATACAATAATACTGGAGTTAACCCTTGAGGAGGTGAAGGTGCTACAATGTTTGAAATTACCGGTGGTCCCCCCAGGGGCAACCCACCCTGCCAGTCACCACCCAACTGTGGAAGCGTACCCGGGGTCGGCAAACCACTGGGATGGCTGGGAGTCGAGTGTAGGGGAAGCATGGCCGAAGGGCTCTGAGCACTCAACCCATCTCGCTCACCAGTCACCCTGCCCAGGACACACGTTATAAAGTTATCCCTGGTCATGCTGCTAGTACCCGCATGACCGATAGCTGTGGCCAGGCATTGGAGACCGTACCGATCCATACCCTCCAACCGCTCGGCAGTAACCGGCCATTGCAAAAATATCCTAGCATCCTCCTCACACTTCACCTGATTAACCCTTTCATCATGCTGCTGTTCCTCAGTTTCGACATTACGTACTGTGCCTCCATTCTCCTCTGATCCGGTATAAGACATGATGCTCACAAAAATTTCCCACCTCAATATTCAGAAAAGAAGCACCCCAAACTCTTATACCTCAATATACACAAAAAAATTCTCGGAAATACTCAAGGGCTATACTATGTTGCAAAAAAAAATTATTCTTGCTGATCCCCGCAAAATATTCCCCAAAACAACAAATGTTCCCTGCTAATAAATGTAGGTTCACCAAATCCTAGGTATGGTCGCCATTTGTTACGACTGAGGTTTAAATATATCAGGGTTCTTATTCATTGGACTAGTAATGGCATAAATGCTACAACGGAAAGCGCTAGATCCAACCTCTGATGTATATTCCCAGTGAACAAAGAACACAAATACTCTCCAGAGTTCTATATGCAATAATAGGTTATTAAACTCTCAATAAATGTGCGTCTACTCTAGGCTTAATGTTATGTGAAAACAGCCTATTACTACCTATAACCGAAGGTGCTTGGTTATGGTATGCAAAGTAAGGTGGTAAGGGAAGTTACAGCTTACGTTACTTTAATCAGTAAATGTCAGGCACTCCTGCATGAAAGAAAGTGCACTAAAGTCCTTCAACACCAACAAGGAATCTTCTTTAAATGTTAGATGCTATCAAGATGCTCGAATCGGAAATGGAACCCAAAAAGGCAGGCAGCGGAACAATGCTCGTGCAGGCTATGCACACAAAAAGGCAGGAGATATAATGCAGTCGGAGCCAAAAATATCCTAAACGCTACAACACTAATAATAATCGCCACGACAATGCAGTATTCCTATCAACAAAAAGAGCCTAAGTCGTTTGTGTCTCAATACATCAAACTAGGCTGCGAAATGCTTGTGTAATCATAAACGGGTATGCATAAAAAGAGTAATTGGTTTAATATACTTAATGTCTACTATGACTGAAAAAGTCTAGCTAGAGTCAATGATACGAGATACTAGTGCGCATGGCATGCCGCATAGCCTAGTGCAAATCTCAAGTCTGTGCGTCTAATATTACATTATAGGGAAGGGTAGCTCTCTTGAGAAACCTTAATACCGAAGTATTAAGCGTTCTCCTGGCGTACCTCAAAGACAAGCAACCGAGCCTAGAACAGTGCAGAATGGTATAGGCAAAAAGCCCTCATTCGTGCATGCTCTACTCTCAATGGCACACAGACTAGAATTTACCCAATCAACTCCAGTTCTCAGGTATGTCGTGCAGCTTTTAACTAAAGCCAGCACTCATCGGAAACAATACCTTATAGTATCAGACTCCTAGTCTAGCATTATCTAATCTAGCAGAACACTAATAATTATAGGAAGCGGTACTGAACAATATGAATGCCAACCAATGCTTCGTGATCAACTTATCTTAACAACTAAACATACATGGGTTATATAAGACCTTAACGCACAATACAACTGGCCAGCATGAAGCTGATTATGCAGAGTTAACCAGAGGGGGTATAATATTAATAAAAGATGGTGAAAGATATGGAAAATGAGAGAGATAGGCAGAGGAAAAGGTTCTCAGGTGTAGGAAGGGGGACAGGTATCAAAGGGATAAGAGGGATGCGTTCTAGAAACCAGATCTGAGGGAGAGAGTGGCGAGAAAGTTGTATATATACTAGCACTAGCTCGAACCGCGTGGGAAAGCGGTAACAAGTCCTCTAGCAAATGCTAAAGAAGCTAGCTAAACATGACGTCACCAAGCATGGTAAAAACTCCTCTAACCAATCCCCGAGGCCAGCCAGCTATGACGTCATCGAGTATAGCAAAACACTGCGCGCCTCCCCACACTCTGTTCTACTCTCTCTCTCTCTCTCTCAAATCCTATCATTACTACTTAATGATAAAACATATACTTTGCAATTAAATATATAAAGCCTTGACATGGGTGAAAACAAAGAGCCTTTCTGGACTGCCCATGACACGAGCTTTCATATGAAATAAAGCACACAACAATACATCAACTGTAGCCACATCCACTGCCCTGGCGATCCTTGCGAGTCACTGTAGGACAAGCCATGCGGTTCTAACGGAGTGGTTAACGTCACAGTGTGGAACTGGAACAGGCCAAAACCATCAGTCAACACAATGCTGCTCTCGCAAAGGACGCAACCGAAAAGACAGCATAGTCTACCACAGGACCGGTCGAAGTCGTGTAGGTATAAGCAAACCATGCACACATCGGAGACAATGACTACAGGTACCTTATCCCAGTCTAGCATTAAATAAAAGAGCAGAAACACTAAATCAATAATGGAGACACACTAAGTTCCCAACCTCTACTAACTAAGAACCCTCAAAACCTATTCTAAGTACATGTAAATATCTCAGAGGACGGCGCATGCAATACAATGGGCCGGCTATGGAAACCGTATGCAGGACCCAAGGGGACAAGTAATTGAATAAAGGTGAGAAGCAATGGAAAAGAAGAAGGTCAGAGAGAGAGACAGTGGTAAAGGGGGTGATCGGGAGAGAGTATGCAAAGGGATGTTAGAAGCACGCGCGCCTAGCCTGTCCTGAGGAGGACAGCTCCTGTAGACCCTCATGTAGGAGGCAAGTTACACAGGAGCCCGCAAAGGCGCGATGGTCGGCCAATCACGAGCCGAGACGTCACAAGACAGCAGGTGTCACGTAACACAGCGCCCGGACCTACAGACACTCACTACCATCTCGCTCTGCAAGTCTCTCTCATTCCCACGCTGGTACTATCATTACTACTATTGATATAAAATACAACCCGTTGTCACAGACAAAAACAAAGACCACCACTGGACTGTCTGTGACAATGCGATTACAGGGAAAGAAAGAACAACATTCTCTGATAACTGTAGCCCATTTCGATGTCCCTGGCGAGCGCTAGTGGCTAACGAGAGGCGATTCTGCCAACGCTGGTAGACGTCACAATCTTGATGGTGTTTCTGCACCCTGGTTGGAGACTTTGGCATCTCATATAATAATAATAATAATAAACATAGAAAATTTCCACTATATCATAGTCACTGGAATCTACTTCACCAGTGAAACCATGGAGACGCAAATTCTCTTGACCCCTGCTGGTACACTTGGGCTGGGGTAATGATGACCGCAGAACGAATGACCTCTGTGAGCACTGGTCGAGTAAGTTGCCCGTCATTGTAGGCTTATTATTACTCCCCACTACTAGCAGCATCATAGTAGGAAGCAATTGACATTCCCGAGAAGCAATGGACATAGCAGATCCTTTATTACCCTCGCTTTTACCTTTCTTATGTTACTCTTTGGTGGTTCTCCCCTTTTCTTTGCCGTCGTGCCGATCAGATTGGGTGAAAAGGGAAAACCAATGTTTCCCCTTGCAATACTTACAAGGTTTGATGTAGGAATTGGTGCAAGTACTGTTGAAGTGGTCTCTTGCCAGACAGCTGGTACATAAATTAAGCGATTTAGCCTTGCCAATTTTCTGTGTAGCCTTAGGATACTTAGGACACTGGTACCACAGATGACCGTGTACACTGCACAACTTGCAACCTAATGATATTGGCCTTTTCTGTTTAGGATAAGTCTGTACCGGGAAAGCTGCAGTGGATGGCGACATCTCCACGGGTCGGTATTGTCAAGTACTCTCCATGTTAAATACTTCAGTCTGGTACACCTGCACCAACGCTTCCAAGTTTAGTGGAGAGTCGCTTAGTTGTCGTCTTACGATTTCCTTTAGGGGAGAGGGTATCTTGTTCAAGATATTTACACTAAATATTTCCTCCTTGGTGATGGCCATTGTCTCCATAGATCGGAGGAGGCTCTCAAAGGAGGCATAGTACTCCTTTAGGTCTGTCACATCATAGGATGGAGGATCTAGAGTGAAGAATTTAGTAATTAATGTGGTCTTGATGACTTCCTCTCTCCCGTAAGTTCTTTTCAGCAACTCCACTGTAGACTCGTAGCTTGTAGCTTCTAGCTTGTACCCATCGATCAACTTCAATACCTCCCCTTTCAATTGGCCACGGAGATAGGTGAACCTTTGGATGGATGTGAGTGTTTTATTCCGATGGACGGAACACTCAAAGATATCCCAAAATCCAGTCCAGGTAGTCGAATCCCCGGAAAAGGTAGGCAAAGTAAGCTTCGGCAGGTTAAAGCCAGTCGCCTTTGGTGTACCGGTATCCTTAACAGGGTGTGTTTCTTGTGTGGAAGATAGTCTGGCTAAGGCTGTATTAACATCCTCAACGTACTCAAGATATGCTGACATTTCTTTTTCCACATCGTCAGTACTAGTCAATAAACCATATACCTGCTGAGCATAATTATCATAAGTGGCTAGCGATTTAGTTACAGTAGCAAATTTACCCTTAATTTGATCAGCCGAGGCACTTAATAAAAATTCATCAAGATCTCTTAAACACCTATTTAAACTTCCCTTCATCCCTCCCTTCAGAATCTTAAGCTTCTTTAATTCTGTCATCGTTAAATTATTATTCTAATAATGGTATAAACTACTATGAGGTCCGACTACAGACTGTTAATCGCTTAGGAATCAACAGCGGCAAACGCTCAAAATGAAAAGTTATAACTCAAGAAAATTATTTAATAGTTGCATCCCCCTTAATCTAAATTACTTGGCAAAGGAAGTTATCTACTCGGAAACAACATAAGGTACACTGGGGCTATCCACGAGGAGACTGTCTACTGCGACGCAAGATAGTCCCTTACCATCTTGATGGGTGGGTGCCCAACCCCGAAAGTGGTTGAAATAGGGGAGCTATCCCCCCGCCAAAGGCGGCTTTCTATGGCCTTTCCTAGCTGATACTGAGAAGATTGGGTTCTAGTCATGTGGTGATGGGCTGGTCTATCAGAGTGAGAACTGAGCGATCTCTGCCATACCCATAGCTTACTCTGACTGTTCCTTTTACTTATATGTTTTCTAGATCTCAAGTGACGGCATCTTTTCCGTGGATTGACCTCCCAATCTACCAAGATTGGAAGCCAAAGCGTCACATTTTTCCATTGCCCCTCAACTTTCTCTTCATAATTGCTGAGGGGCACAGGGTCCTGGATGGGGCTTTGGTTTCCCGGGCGTTTCTGCACCCTCCTCAGCTCCCCGCCATGGAGTGGCTTCGGTCACCCAGGCTTTATTGTGGTCGGCAGGGAGGGTTCTGTGGGGGCGCTCGGTTATGGCCTTGGCCTTGCTCGGGGCCTTGGGGCTGTTCGGCCAGGCAGCTTGGGGAACAACAACAACAACAACAACCATCTTGATGATATGGGCTAACAAACGATCGCTGCCTTCATGAGTGAGGTGGACGCCGTCCTCGGACATGTATTGGCTCCCGAAACTATATGGGGAAAATCTACCACCAAACGATATTCTTTCTTTCTTAGTATTCATGTTGTCATAGACAGATCAGTGTTGGCCTTTATTCTTGTCTGTGACACTTAGAAGTATTTTATATCCATAGTAGTGATTATAATATGCAGCGCGTGAGAGAGAGAGTTGGAGAGCGAAGAGGCAGTGTGTGTGCGTATATACGTGTGCATTCCTCGCTCGGTGGGCCCACTCGCTCGCTATTGGATGGCGGGCCTAGTGTGGTATATGACGTCAGCTTGTCCCTGTGACGTAGTGGCCTGTGGTTGGTCGCTGCCCTCCTAGCCCAGTGGTCGGGCTCCTACCCTCCTTCTATCCTCAGAGCATGGCATTGAGCGCTTGGTCCTACATGTCCCTCACATTCTGTCTGACATCTAACCCCCTTTACTACTGTTTCTCTCTCTGAACTTCTTCTTTTCCATACTTCTTATCTTTATTCAATTACCCATCCCTTCTGGTTCTCGCATACGACTTCCATAGTCGGCCAGTCGTATTACCAGCACCTGTTCTCACATATATGTTTTGCACTAGCTTTAGAGGTTATTAGAATCATAGTCATAGGGATTCATATTATTAGGTGCTTCTAATTATTTGGTTGTTCTTTATTACTATTTAATGCTAGACAGTGGAGGGTATCTTTGGTCGATTGTCTGTGTTATGTATATGGCAAGTCAGAGCCTGTACGACTTCGATGGAGCTAGGTAGCCTGTAGTACACCCTTGTGCATATTTTCCTTTGCGAGCTTAGCAGTATACAAGCGAAGGGCTTTTGCCTACTCTTGCTTGTATGCTTGCTAACTCATTTTGTTGACCTTTGAGGAGCGCCAGGGTAAGACCAGATACTGGAGATCTGGACTAACCAAGAGAGCCTCCTAGTCACTTAACGTAAGATAAGGGAAATCTGTTCAGGGGAGACAGTAGGCTGCGAGCATGTTTGAGCTCTGCCTAGGCTCCCTGTACCTTTATGCTGCTGCTAGACTTTATTAGTAAGAAAGACAGCATATTGTTTATTAACTTTAACTGCGTATGCTTTAGCAACTATTCACGTATTGTTTTAGCCTAGGTTGATGCATAGTGCACAACCCAGTATGGCTGTTACTTTGGCTAAGGAAGTACTGTTTTTGAGTTGCTGTTGTTAGTGCTGTCACAGAGTTGTTGCACTCCCTTGTTTCCATATATATGTATCCTACTTTTTGGTGTATTTAGGATACACGCTTTGGTGTCCTGCCCCTGCATTATTCCTGTTCTATATTCGACGAGCATCTTAGAGCATCAGACGTTTTTCAGAAGATTCCATATCTGTTTGCTGTAGGACTAGACTTCAAGTGTTTTCATAGAGCATTGAAGAGTTTAGTGTTGAGTTCAGACTCACCCTAAAGATAACGTAATCATATAACCTTTTATTAAATCTTGTCATAGTTTATTTAAGCATTGTTATTACTTGTGAGCTTTTTATTAACGTAATTACTCTTGTTGTGAGTAGGCTTTGCCGTCACTGGAAAGGCTTTGTAGATGTACACTTAACCCAGTTAATTGATACCCCGTTATCCAGTAGATTAACTCTGGAGGGTTTAAGTGTTTTGTTCACCGGCTTAATAGTTCGAGGGTTTGGAATTAGCGTACCGTTGTTGCAGATCTAGCCTATCTTATAGTCCAATATTAAGTGCCCTTGTTTATTTCGTTGTGCCGGTTGTAACAATGTATAGTTGGTTGCCCACATAAGCTCTGTTCTTCGTCGTAATTTTCTGCATGACAGTAAAATTAGTATGAATATATTTTGAGTGTGTTTGTTTTTTGTAACTATCAGTTGACTAATCAGATGAGTTAACCACTGTATAAGCAACTACACTCGCATTTCATTCATGTGCATTGCAAAATCCACGTATAAGATCATGGAGAGGAAAAGAACTTACGTGGGCAACTGTACATGCATACAACTTAAACGCTCTGACAGACAATGAAATACAATCAAATATTCACACAAAGCAGAGAAAGTACAGTACGATTTACAGAAACGTAGCAAATGGAAATACGACCACAATCATCCCCAAACATGCATGGAAGAATAAAAATGAAATGTCCTATGTGCGCAGTGGTGTGGTCACCCCATCTTAACCCGGGAACGGCAAGAACACTCTTAAGAAGTTTTGGTGGGCAAGGGCGAGGACCCTCTTATTAAGAGGTAAGGCCTAAAAAAAACTTTTAAAAGGCGCCAGTAGCACTTAAAACAAGTCAAATGGTTATTAAGTGAGATAATTCCCCTCCATACCTTCTATCACTACTCCACATCTGTCAAAATCCCCTCCTTTCCCCCCCCCCTTCAATTATCACCTATTTTTCCTGTTATTCCCTTATTCATTGGTATATTTTTGTGTAAACATCTCCAAACCGATCCTAGGCTGGTCTTGTGTGTGTCTATGCGTGGGAAAGAGAGAGAGTGAGAGAGAGAGACAGGCCTCAGTCACTCTCCAGGCTTCGATAGAGGAAGGTGTGGGCCTCCCCTGTCTCTCACCTCATGAATGAACGCTCGGCAATAATTCGCGATTTCACCATCCAAACAATATTTCCACTTGTTTTATTGTTGTTACATGTTACTATCTTCATATTAAACGTAAAATAGGCGCAAATTAATAAGTAATTACGATATTTATCGTAAAATTACGATTTTAGGCGGGAATGGAGCTTAATATTGCCGCCCAGAGGTGTGGTGCTCACAACACCCTGCGCGCGCTCGCCGGGTTAAAAAGCATATAATCAAGTTGGAGAAAGTACAGAAAGCTGGAACTAAGCTTATTCCAGAACTAAGAGAACTGACATATGAAGAGAGGTTAAAGAGATTGAACTTGCCAACTCTAAGGGAAAGAAGAGAAAGAGGGGATATTATTATGATGCATAAATGTGTGAGGGGATTGGAACGGATAGACAAGGAGGACTTTATTGAGGGTGATAAAGGGAGGACTAAAGGACATAGTCGCAAGTTAAAAGGCAGATGTAAAGGAGATGTGAGGAAATACAGATTTTCTTATAGAAGTGTTAATATGTGGAATCAGTTGGATGATGAAGTGATGGGTGCGGGGAATATCCAAATTTGTAAAGCCAATTAGATAACATAATCTTGGGAAGCGGGATAATACGAGCCTAAAAATTTCAATCCTGTATACTACAATTAGGTGAGTACAATTAGGTGAGTACACACAGACACACAAAAGTCCTAAATACTGAGAGTGTCATCAAAGTTCTGGGCCCCAGATCCCAGGTGACATCTTCACGGATGAGGCTGCCACACACACAACATTTACACAGAACGGAGTGAGAAAGGGAATGCAAAGTAGTGGTAATTAATTTTTATACATGATGAAGCTTCGAACTTAGTAATTAAACCTCCTAAATGTATATGTCAGGTAAAGAGTTAACCCACTGAGCCCCAGCGACGCAGCGTTTGCGTCCACAATGTATGTAACGCTAAACCCCATCGACGCAAACCATGCGTACACCACTAAAAAATCTATTATTCGACTTGTATGGTAGGAAATGACTTGAGAATTGGAGGGGAGGTACCGTAGAGTGTTGGCGAACAGGGACGGTACGCGTAAACCGGCGAGCCAGGCTGCGCGGGTGGTGGTGGTGGGATTAGTGGCGCCACTTTATCCACTTATTTCACTGCGAATTTGGACCTTATTTACTCCTGTCGTATGGGAGCTAGAGGCTTGTGATTTGTGTGAGACACTTCTTAGGATGTACGCATTACAATGCCATACTCAGTTGTCACCCTAGTGCTGCCGGGCGGGTGGTCATGCGGGGGAGGTGATGAAAAACACTGTACCCACTTATATCCAAACGACTTTCGACCTCATTTACTCTTGTCCTATGGTAGTTATAGGCTTGAAATTTGTGTGAGACACACCTTAGGATGTGCGCCTTACTTGACCATGCTCAGCTATCCCCCAAGTCCTGCCGGGCGGGTGGTCATGCGGGGGAGGTGATGAAAGACACTGTACCCACTTATCTCCCAACAACTTTCAACCTCATTTACTCTTGTCCTATGGTAGCTATTGGCTTGATATTTGTATGGGATATTCCTTAGGATGTAGGCAATCTATGGCAACCCACAAATCTCGGTTTGTTGGGACAAGGGATGTGCGTGACAAAGGAAAGTCAGTTTACCCATACATATCGCGAGTGCAATACCATGTCGGATTTACCACGCCGTTACCCACGCAGGGGAATATCCCTGGCCGATGCCTTGGCCATACTTGAGGAGAGTGATGTGCCTGATAGTAACACTGGATCATCAAATGACGATTCAGAGGACGAATATAGTCCCACTGTGGCTGAGTATGATGAAATGCATGAGGAGGAACCCTATCTCCCCATCGCTGAACGGTATGCCAGGTTACAACAAAGGGAGGAGAGTAGCTATCGTTCCCCTACTCCCCTCCCCCCCCCCCCCCCGTGACATAGTGGACTCCTCAGCAATTGGGGAAGAGGAAGATGAGGAAGAGGAAGATGACCCAGACCCCATGGCCTTCCTCAACATTCCACCTTCTCATCGTAGGGCAGAGAAGAGAAGAGGTGAGGATTTGGAGGGGGAGGAGGAGAAGGAGGAGGGTGAAGTGCGCCAAGATCAGACACCACACGTGCCTCGCTGTGGTGCTCCCCCACCGCGTTTGCCTTCCCCACCACCCCTCATTCCCTCGTCACTCAAAGCGCCAACCCCTCACACTTTCTATGGGTTGCGCAGGGGTGCAGCCATATTAGCAGTGCAGCCATTGACTTCTTCTTCAGAAGCAACAGATGAGGATATGCCTGCCCTAGAATCATCTCCACCACGCCACCCACACTGCCACCCTCGCCCTGCCGCACGCCGCCTGTTTCCCTCATCACCCCGGATTGACTCGCCCCCACCATCACCTCCCGGAGACCACTACCATACTCACCTGTACCTTCTCCTCAGCCTGGGACCTCCCACAGACACGACACTCAGACACCATCACCGCCTGCGTCACCACAACGCCTGATCGTGCGCAACGCCCTATAAACATACGTGGGTGCGCCCGTGGTCCTGTGCTGTGCGTGGCCGAAGGGTGTCTAAGGTGACCCTAATACGCCCCACCCCTGGCGGTGCGAGAGCAAGGGCTGGGCCGGCTCAACCAAGGCCGAGGGCAGGGGCAAGAAGGGCAAGAAGAGGGGCAAGAGGCACGGCAAGAGGCAGGGCAAGGCCCTCCCGCCCTGATGGTGACTCCCCTCCTGACGACTCTGACGACGAAGGTGCCGCTCAACCCGACGTGTGGGATTGGGTCGATGGAGACAACTTTGTGCCCACCAACCACAACTTTGTGGACGCTGGGATTGCCGGCCCTACCCTCCCAAACCAGGGCCGGCAGACCACGAGACTGGAGATCTTCAGGCAGTTCTTCACTACAAATCTCGTGGCTCTAATTGTTGACCAGACCAACTGGTACAAATATTATTTCATGGCTGGGAAGGAGCAATCAAAATACTCTGCAAGGCTATCATGGTCCTCCCTAGATGTCCCAGAGTTTTACACATTCTTGGCCATTGTAATGCTGATGGGAGTCACAAGGAAATCCTCCATAAAAAAGTACTGGTCCTGGGATCCCCTCGTCCGAACCCCTATTTTTGGCCAAATAATGAGCAGAAATAGGTTCACGGCCATAATGGGGAACCTCCATTTTATAGACAGCCTGGCAGCCCACACCAGAAATCAAAGTCAACCCAGAGCAATGAAGGACCCCATGGAGAGAATAAGACCCATTTTTGAGTACCTGAAGCTGAAGCTTGCTGCCACCTTCAAACCCCATCAGAAGCTCATTATTGATGAGAGTTTGCTGCTGTGGAGGGGGAATATTGGCATCCGGCAGTACATGCCCAGCAAACGACATCGATATGGCCTGAAGACCTTCGTGATGTGTGACTGTCGAACTGGTTACATCCAGGACCTAATTCTGTATATGGGCAAGTAAACGGAATTGATGGAAACGAGGACATACAGAATTTCTGGGGCTGTTGTCATCACCATGCTGCAGGGCTACCTGGACAGGGGCCACATACTGTACCTGGACAACTGGTACACCAGCCCCTCCCTTGCCAAGTTCCTGCATAGCCGCACTACAGGAGTCTGTGGCACCGTCAGGAGGAATCGGATCTTTATGCCCAAACTAACACCCAAGCGGGAAAAGGGCTCCATCATCCACAAGCAGGCTAACAATGTCTTCATGTTGTCCTGGATGGATAACCAGGATGTGAACGTCCTCACAACAGTCCACCTTCCCATCTTCCAAGACAGCAGACGTCGTGACAGAGCAACTGGTGAAGTTATTAAGAAACCTTTGGCCATCTGTGATTATAACATCAACATGCAGCTGGTGGATAAATCAGATGCTGTCATCTCGTCATGTGAGTGTGCAAGGAAGACGATGAGGTGGTATAAGAAGTTATTCTTCCACCTCCTCGATCTCACCCTCTATAACAGCCATATCCTCTACTCAACAATCACCGGCAAGCAGGACACGATGGAGAACTTCTGCATCGAGTTGTCCAGGGAGGTGTTGAGGGAATACATGACTGCCCCCCACTTCCAGCAACCCCCCGCCCATCGACGCCCAGCAGCAGAAGGGATTGCCAGGCTGACACAACGCCAGTTCCCTGAATAAGTGCCGCCCACAGAAAACAATGACAAACCCCGAAGACGGTGTCATGTGTGCCACAACACGACACAAAGGGAGCCTGAGAGATCAGATACCAGGTGGATGTGCAGAGAATGTGATGTTCCACTGTGTCTCCCGGACTGCTTCAGGGAGTATCACACCCTTGACTATTTCTAAAACTGTATTCAAAGACTGCGATAAAAGACGCTATGAAATGTGAAGTGTGTGTATAAACCTAGTGTAAATAATGAATATATACAAAGTGCCAAACACAATATGTAAGTGAGATTGGCACTCAAATATACGTAAAACAGTGACGGACACCAATAAGTGTAAATATATACTATTTCTAAGTAAAACGTGCATAAAACAATGTGTGAAACTCATATTGTATAACTATAAAACATATGATAAAGTAATAAACTGAATAAAGAGGGGAAGAGACATGAAAACTGAATAAAGCAGGGGAGTAAGAGAGAGAGAGATGCAAGAAAAGGGAAAGTGTTGGTGGCGCGTGTCAGTAAGCTGGGTGTGTGACAGTTCGTGCGTTCTGTTATTGTCCGAGACCATGATGGCCGCCAGTATCCATGGCAACGAGGACGCGCACGCTCTTGCCACTCGTGTGCACTTACAAGACTTATATCTAAGCACTTTTCACACTGTAACTTCACTTACAATGACATTATGTGATACATGTTGCTAATATATGAACTATGAAGGCACACATGATGCTCGGGTGGTGTAAATAACCGTCACTCGAAAACTGGCCGCATCGTACATCTGCCATGCTGCCGCGCTCAACTGTGGCTGGCCGGGCGGGAAGTTTGAAGGCCGCCCGGCACCAGCTGATGTATGAGGCTGCCCTTCCCCCCCATACGACCCCCAAATGACCGAGGTGAGTAATTTTGTTTTCTTCATTTCTCACCTTTTTCTTCCATTTTAGCAGAAACAAATGTTTGGTCAAAACGGCCGGTCCCTGGATGTAGATTTATTCTAAACTAGCTGGGGTTCAGTGGGTTAATAGGATATTCAGTTTAGTCCAAGATTGCTTCGAATATTAATAGATAGCACTCATGACTGCAACTGCACATGGGTAGAATAAGTTGGAGATAAACGAAACTCACCTTTCTCATTAAATATATCAGTTGATATACGTATTTCCCGCATTCCCCTCACGTTAGCTCTCTTATCATTAGTCATTAACCTCCCCCCCCCCTCCTCCCCCATCACTCGTTATGCTGCCCCCAATCATTAACCCTCTCCATCCAGCATATCGCTACTCTTAACACCAACTCATATCAATCTGAGCACCAGTATCACCTTCTTATCATTCAACCTCCTCTTGAAATTACCCTCATAACCCAGTGCTATCATCCTGTTCTCAGTCACTAAGGCTTTTATCTATCTATCTATCTATTGCCGGACGCCTTACTCCCCTTAATGAGGGTGGCCATACATAGAAGGCCTTTATGCTGTTCCATTATCTTGTACCCCCAGCAGAGAAGGAAGTGTTGATATAATACATGATTTACAACATCTCTTGTGTTTTCATTGCCAACCACCGTGAAACCAATACAGTGGATAGTAATACAAAAAATTGTCATACAAGAGATTTATAGTAATTAGTGGATGATTCAACTTTAATTGATATGATAGAACACAGTACGAATCATGAAACATGGCAATTATGAAAATAGGTGATTCCTATTATATCTAAAAGAACCTTTGAATGATATTTTAGCTTTCCCTGTAATATCATTTCTTGTTTAGTAACCACATTCTCCGTCTTACACTTTTATGTAGACTTTGGCTTTTTTGCCATTTTTTTTTCAGGTAATGTTATGTTCCTTTTGAATGAATATAAACACCATATGAGGAGGAGCACTTTATTGACGTTTCACAGATAGCTTCTTCAGGTCACTAACAGACCAACCATCCCCCTTCAGTCCATACAGGTACCATTAATAGCCTAACTTTACTCGCCCCTTAATTGACCTACCTCTCTAGCTCTCTCTGTTCATTCTTATTATCAGTACAAATATTACTATGATGATCATTGATTGTATTATTATTATTATTATTATTTTTTGTATTATCATTATTATTACTATTATGACGTCTTACACATATGTGTGTATCCTTTGAACATATTCATCTCTCTCTCTCTCTCTCTCTCTCTCTCTCTCTCTCTCTCTCTCTCTCTCTCTCTCTGCTCATTCTTATTATTAGGCTACTATTAACATTATTATTATAATTTGTTGTATTATTATTATTATTATTATTATTATTATTATTATTATTGTTTGTGTTGTTGTTGTTGTTGTTGTTATGTCTTACATATATCCTTTAACCCCTTACGGATGGGGATGTTTGTAACTTCTACTACCTGCCAGGCGGGCATATTTACCCTAAATGAGCTTCATTCCATGCTCTTTTTCATGCATAAACAAGAGCCAGAGCGTAATACAATGATGTATCAGTGAAAGGGTGATAATAGAGCTTTCCAATGATACATGAATCATCCTTGTACGACCACGGGTTATCCTGTAGCGATCGCGCAACGAGAGGTGAAAAACCCTAAAATACGGTAATTTCCCCAGTATTTTCCTAGTCTCGCGAGGCCGTGGGTGTGGAATGCTGCAGGGGTAGTGTCAATCGCGGCACTAGGGCCGTGCCGAACGGTCAGAGCCCGCCTATCGTCCTCCCAACGCGTGGACTCTCTCTCAGAGCCAATAATGTGCTCAAAATCCCGTCCGACTAATGTCGAGCACCGCAGGGGTGGCCATTATTCTCTCGCCTGACATACGTCGGGCGCCGCGGCTTGAGTGTTAAACATATTCATACTATACATGTACTTGTGTTGTGTACGTACGAACGCATTCTCCCTTTTTCACCTTCCGTGTGTGAATGAGTGTTTGTGTGTGTGTTTGTGCACGTGCGTTTAGTACTGTACATTATACTGCTTTATTGTTATTATTATTTTTAATTATTGTTATAATTATTCTTCATATAGTAGGTTAATAATAGTATCTAAATATTGTGTTCCGTTGTTGTTAGCCTAAAATAAAAACACAATTTATTTGTGCATACTGCTGTCTACTACCCATTACCCATACTCCTCTACTCCTTCTCCCTCCCTCTCCTACATACCCACCTCCCCCTATTCTCCGCCTCCCCGACCTGTCATGACGGATACCATTTTATGTAGACTTGGGCTATTTTGCTGTTTTATTTTCAGGTTATCTTATGTTCCTTCTGAATGAATATAAACACCATATGAGGAGGAGCACTTTATTGACAACGTTTTGCACCTGAAGAAGCTATCTGCATATCGTTGTCAATAAAGTGCTCCTACTCATATGGTGTTTATATTCATTCTGTCAACTTTTCTAGGTTATTTCAAAATTATTTTCCTTCTCTTTTATCTTTTTCTGAAACTCCTAATCATCTCCTTTAAAGTGTAATATTATAACATGTTACCGGTACCTGTCCTCTCTATTTAGACATTCACTGTGTTCTCTGACTCCCCTTTTTCTTCCATAAATCTCTTAATTCACTTAATCTACTGGTATCGATATTTTTTTATTTTTTTGTATGAATGGACATGAAAGTATAGTGCAATATTTTGAGAGAAACTATTAAGATAACGGAGAAAATAAACACCACGCCACTACCACCAACCAAGCAGTTTTCCGGCGCATACCACCGCACCCCTGAGGAAGGAAACCATAACCCTCACACCACCAAGATACACCAGAGTCGCCTCGGTAACTCCCGCACCTCCTCCAGCACCCGGCAAGGATATCCGGGTAACCATCCACAACCCTGATGACATTAGGATAGGAAAAAGTGGAAAGGAAAGGAAGACCAACAAACGCGTGGATAAACACCCTACCTCCACGTGCCCTTCTTCCTCAAAGCCGCATCACCACCATGACAGGAAAGTCAGGATGGGCTACCCCAACCACCCCAGGGCCTCCTCCCTGCACAGCTGTCCTTATTACCCGGAGAATGGACACCGGGAGAAACGCCAAAATAGGTAAGACTATGACAGGCAAAGTTAAGATCAATACAGTCGAAAAGCTATTAATTTTCCTCACTGGAAGATAAGTAACAGCTGGAAGATTTGGGTTTATACTAAATAGAACACTGAAAACACTGGTTATAAAAATCTATTTAGGTTCTTTAGATTTTGGCTCATCAAAGGAATTCGTTATTTGATCCAACTTGGGACAAACTAATATCATTTTTTTTTTTTTTTTTTTTCTATATTCCAACTTACTTCCTCTCGGGCATAGGCTGAGAGCCTTAACATTCACCGCTTTACAATGAACAGTGAAGCCCGTGAGGTCTTGTTCCAGTCTAGGGAGTGAGACATGTGAAGCACGTAGAGTACAACAAGCACCTGCCATCTTGCCTTCACATGAGGCACGGTGCTCACTCATGGCCCAAAACGACCCCATCTCTGAAGTCATCTCGTTCCCGTGCTTCACTGTCTCACCCCCTACACTCGGACTCTCACACTTACACACACACAACGCCACCTGTTGAGCAGATAACTCACCAGGCATTGCACCCCTATAGCATATTTTGAATATGGGAATATTCATACAGTGCTATTTAATCAGGGAACAATGAGGGTAGTTTATTGACGTTTCGGTGGGCTTGTGGTATTGCACTGATACTAGGTACAGCACAAATTCCATCCCAATAATATCTTCCCATTGATACATCGGGATTTGAACCCAGGACCTTTGGATTACCAGGCCAGTGGCAAGACCACTCCACCACACCTCCCCTCTGCCTCTATAACCAGGCTTTACTGTCAATAAAGAATGCTGTTTTGACATGCACATTATTAGTAGTAAACCAACCTCTGAAACCTTTCAAAAAGTTCACACATTGGCAATTGGCTTTTGAAAGGAAGTGCTCTGCGAGATACCATAGCTTTTACAAAACGGCACTATGCTTATAGAGTCCTTACGGTACGGAATCTCAGGCACTAGTTCTAAGGTACATATTCTTAAAAGGCCCAAAATCACCTCATCCAACAGTCCCTGAAAGATTTATAATGGTCAGAATAGTTAAGAGACGTTGTGTCAAATCAACCCTCTTACGTTAGTCTGATGATATGTTACGTGTACACTGGTATATTGTAACAACAAATTAAAGACCCAACACCCAAGAGTGCTGGAAGATTCTGCATCAAAACTCTTATAACGGTCAGAGTAGTTAGAGAGACAGTATAACTTCGGTATAGCTTCTCTCTACGTTCGCTCAATGATATGTATACGTATACACTGGTATATAGGAACATAACATTTAAGACCCAACACCCAAGAGTTCTTCATCGAGTTCCATCCGCTGTCCAACAACCACGTCAGGACCACCACCATGGCCAAGACCCTCACCAGAAGACTACAGAGTGCCTCGTTATATAATACCCAGTGTGACTTCAAAAGAAGTACTAGTGATGTACTTTATTAATGGAAGTACTTAAGTGATATATTATTATAAATACACAGTGTATCCTCCAAGATGTAATAGTGACGCACATTAAAAGGAAGTACTTCAGTGAATATCTTAATATATTAATACTCTATTTAACCTCAAAGAAGTACTAGGGTCGTACCTTATTAACTCTTTCACGCTTTTATGACGCAGAGGTTGCCAGATTAGCAATAAGAAATAGAGTTCTCTCACTCTTATAATTATCTCTCCAAAATTAGTTTTCTGCCCACAGCTAACTCAAAGACAACTGCAGAGGTTGAAGTAAATACACTAAAGGTTTCTAAATACCCCTGATGGTAACAAAGGCTTTAAAGTATCCCTAATAGGCTCAAAATTGCGTCATAAGCGTGAAATGGTTAAAGGGAGTACTTAGGTAATATCAACAGGCAGTGTCATAATCGTGAGAGAGTAATTGTGGATCCTCATTCGTGTGTCTATGAACTATACTTATATTTATCTATACCATTATCAAATCAATATATGTGTGCCTTGTCAATACAATTGATGAATGTACGCTGTGTTATATTTACCCTCTATTACCTTCGTGCATGTCTTTATGTGGATTCAACTTCTCCAGTCAAGCAAGAACCTACCTAAGCAATCCAATTAACCCCAGCACAAACATGGTATAACAACTATAGGTGTGTGTGTGTGAGTGTGTGCACTATGTTTCGTGACAGCTGACTACTAAGATGCATAACAGCATGCCACTTTAAGAGTTCGATTGTATGCATCTTTATTGAATACCTTTGAATGTTTTTGGTTATATGTAAAATAATTTGAATTATATGTGTGTACACATACTGTACATGATGTCATCTTTGTTTTTAATTTCTTAAAAGTGATGTGCAATTCTTTCATGCATGCGTGCATGTGTGTGCTTCTATAGGCGTGTGATTTTCATGGCATGAATGGATTGAGAGAATGAGTGCAGTAAGAATAATGCATTCTCTGAAATGCACCGGCCAGAACGTGCTGTGTGAATTTCCACTTGTTGACATACACCCTCTCACGTCGACCATATTCCGTTGTTGAGTGTAATGATTATAATGACTCGTACAAAGTCTTCACATACTCCATATCATTTTTCCCCAACACCTTCTCAACTCATCGTCCAACACTTTCCAAAACACTTTACTCCGATGTTTCACTTATCTCTTCCCATATTCTTCAGTCAACACAATCATATATCCGAAACACAAAAACAAGGTGGCTTGGTATACACGGTCAGTAAATCAAGACCACTTTGATAAGGTACAGGTTTACGGTTCTATCATACCCGACCAATATGTTCCCTGAGTTTTCAGCCGGATTGAGATTTTACGAGGGAAGTGAGCAAATACACGGGAGCCAATCTCAACACTAAACAAAACTGCTAGTCAATCCAGATTTTTACTATCTTCAACGAACGACTTGACTCTCTGTGAACAGAGAGGCGGTGCAGGATCGGCCTAACCATTAAGAGGCCAACAACTGCCACGGCATTTATCAATTTCAGCATACAGTATACAAGGCTGAGTGTTAATGGTTCATAATATTAGACATTGGCAAAGACCTTATTATATCTTATTCAGTTATCTTTTATTCAAGGGAATGGTAGGATGTGCCCCTTATCATGTTTCAATCCATGGTTCTTTCAGTTTTGTTTGTATATATATATATATATATACATGTATATATACAGGGTGATTCAGTAACCCTTTTCATAAATTTAATGGCAAATTCGGGAGACAAAAATAAGACTAATTTACTCTATGACCCTTAGGGTGAGTCTTTGATATGATGGAGATATTACACCTTTAAAGTTATCGATAGATAGAAAAGACAAAAATCTAAGGAGTGAGAATGAAAATGTCGTTGCTAACTGGCAGGGTAGCGTAACCAAGACTTGGTATCAAAATGTATACTGTAATACTGTATTGTAAAGTATTTGTAAATAAAGTATGTACAAACATGAGATTTTCATTAATCATAAATTTATTTATGATAAAATAATAACAAAAACCAACATAATGAGAATCTTTAAAGCACCACATGAAACAATTACTGTACAAACCATCAACAGCACCAATCAATAATAATAACAATAAATTTCACAATACTGTATAAATAATTAATGATAACATGCTAATGACATAACTTGACCTAATAATAATAATAATAATAATAATAATAATAATAATACAACTACGACTATTACTACTACTACTACAGCTACGATGAATAGAGTATTAATTATGATGATGGTGATAAAATGCTAATGTTCTTTTGAGCATTGAGACAACTGCTACCATATGCAACCATTTACATACCACGTGTAAGCAAAGAAACAATCTTTAGATTCATGTACAGATTGATTCCAGATTCATTAAGACGAGCGGAGTATCAAAGCTCAAAGTCGGCAGGAAGATCCCTCCTCCTCCACTTACCCCTCTTTGACCACTTACTCCTCCTCCTCTTCCTCTTCCTTATCCTCCGCCGCCTGCTTCTCCCCTTGCTACTACTACTACTAATACAGTACAATGATTAATAATAATAATGATGATGATAATACAAATACAGTAGTAATGTACAGTTGGTCAAGGATGAAAGTATACAGTTTTTCGTCTGCTATAGCCACACATGGTTTGTCATGTTGGCAGCCATGACAGCCTTTCCACTAGCCCAAACCATCCCAACACACATGGGGTTTTCATTGGCAGAGATAACTTTCTGGTGACGCCCTTTAGAAGGAGAGTTGTTTAGCAGTTGTGAAGAACTGTAACATAAACTTACAGCTTTGTTCAGTAACGGAGATGCACTACTACTATTATATATAATATTACTATCATTATTACAATAATTTCGGTTATTATTAAATATTTCTAGGTTTATATTATATAAAATATTAACAATATAAATGCATTATTATTATTATTATTATTATTATTATTATTATGCTTAATGGTGTATTATATATATTTACTGTTAATGTTATGATCATTATTATTGTTGTTGGGGTAATTAAGAATATATTAATCGTAGGATATAACTTATCAATATTTATAATGTATATTTATTACTATTATTAATTATTTAGAAATATGCGATTCTTCTTCTTGACCAGTTACTTTAAATATTCAGTAGACAAAATTCCTTGACTAGAAGACAGTTACTAAGGTTAGGGACTAACCTTTGGTGTGCAAGCAATAAATCGGATTCGTAAATTATATACGAGTTATTTGGTTCGTTCTGATAGACTGTCACTTACGAATTATAGCTTAAAATATATGTTACGTAGGTAAGAAATACAAATACAATTGTGTTTTGTTCATTATATATTATATATTCAATATCTGTCCCATCCCCCCATCCTGTTTATCACTGCCTGAAGCCTATCGGGCATGGACAGAGCATGGTTCCGAGCGGTCTCAGGTCGGTTTCGGAACATCAGAGATATGGCTACCAGGGCTGCCAACATGACAAACTATGTGTGGCTATAGCAGACGAAAAACTGTATACTTTCATCCTTGACCAACTGTACCTTTGTAAATTGCCAAACGAACTGCATCCAGCTACCGTATGCAGCCATTTTGATACCAAGTCTTGGTTACGCTACCCTGCCAGTTAGCAACGACATTTTCATTCTCACTCATTAGATTTTTTTCTTTTCTATCTATCGATAACTTTAACCCATAATTAGCGGCGAGCAACATAAGTCGAGTTAAATAAAGCTGGACTATGTGGCGGCGCTCGACATAACTCGAGTGGCAATTTCAGCACGTAATGTGGCTGAGAGAGAGAGACAAGTGGTGGCAGGAGACTAGCGAGCGTATGACTGCTCCAGACCACCGCGGCGAACCTACTGACACAAATCTCAGCTCCCTCCTCCCTCTCTCACTCGCTACATACTCAATTATGTACCGAAAGTACCGAATTACCTGCTTTTTGCACTCGCGTTGCACGGTTATTGCAAGAAAACTATCCATCATACAAGGATCGTTATGGTGTCATTCGAAAGCTCTGTTTATGCCCTTTCAGGGATAGGTACTTGTTTTACGTTCTGGGTCTTATTTAGGCATGAAAATGATCACGTAAACAGCCCTATTTTGGCTAAAAACACCCCGCTGTGCGGTACACATAAATAAACCGCATAGGCCGCTCGTAAGGTGTTAAAGGTGTAATATCTCCATCATATCAAAGACTCACCCTAAGGGTCATAGAGTAAATTAGTCTTATTTTTGTCTCCCGAATTTGCCATTAAATTAATGAAAAGGGTTACTGAATCACCCTGTATATATATATATATATATATATATATATATACATGTGGAGGCTAAATCAGAAATACGTGTGATCAAATTATGTAGTATAACTCACTAGGAAAATTAAAACAATGGAACACCAAGCTTTCGTCTATTTTCTCAAGACATCTTCAGGGTAATACTCTGAAGATGTCTTGAGAAAATATACGAAAGCTTGGTGTTCCATTGTTTCAATTTTCCTAGCGAGATATACTACATACATATATATATATATATATATATATATATGTATATATATATATATATATATATATATATATATATATATATATATATAGATATGTCTTATCATATTAGGTGGCAACATTCTTTCGGAAGTATCTTCCAGGATCTACCAGATCCGAGTTGGGAAAATAAGTGGCGGGAAATTACGTTGGTTTGTTTTGGTTAGCCTGCTGCTCCCAGAAAGAGTAACTAGGGGGATATGTGTATGGTAAAAGTAAACTCCAAGTGAAGGTTGTATGAGTGGAAAGGTGGAATGTGTGTTGTTTTCTGAAGTACTTCCCTCTCTCTCTCTCTCTCTCTCTCTCTCTCTCTCTCTCTCTCTCTCTCTCTCTCTCTCTCTCTCTCTCTCTCTCTCTCTCACGTTTTCGCTCTCCCTCTCTTTCTCTCTCTCTCTCTTGTCTTGGTGGTGTAATCGTTAAGGTGTTTAAAAATCTGTCTGTGATAACCCAGGATCGAATCCCGGTGGATCACATAATTATATGCTTTCATTAATTTCATTGGAGGTGTTTGGTGGTGTGGTGAAATTAATAACAAATAGAATATGTCTACTAATAGTTTTAATTATATTCACCCCTAGTGATTCTTGGTCGTTTGCAGGTGCCTATGCTTAGTAGCTCAGGGGACGACTTCGCTAAGTACACTGTTCAAATAAAGAGGATAATAAATTATTATTATTCCTGTAGTAACTCTACCCAACCTTAGCCGTTTATGTCTGTCTCTTTGAGTGTCCTACTTTTCCTTCTGGGGGAGGGAGGCTAGGAGTCCTCCTCCCCTTGTAAAATTCATCTACTAGACGAGAAAGAGAAAGGGGCGAAGTAACGCGAAAGTGGTCCCGAACCCAAAGAATGGGAACTTTAAATTTTGTTTCTATTCGGTCTCTGTCTCGGGTCGGCAACCCCCAGCTATCGGGTATGTGCCTGAGTATACACATACATACATACATACATACAATAGACATGAAACATTCATAAGTGAAAAGTGAGAGTTGGTGATAAATGCATTGTTCGCAAAATAAACATGATTGTAAACAGATAATATCCACATCACACCACTTTTTCGGGAAACTGTCGTCAACACTCACATCATTACACCAGCTATTGTATCTGGCAAACATTGATGAGTGCAGCTTTGATCTGTGCTAGGAACAAAGAGGATCATAATGTTGGTAATATCGTTGAGGCGTCCTTGGGGTGGGTTTCTTGGAAGAATATTTGTTCCGTTGTGATACCTTCTGGGAAATCTAACATGAGAGAGAGAGGTTGTTTGTGTTTTACTTCTGCACGGAGAACCTATTATTCACAAATACATTCAATAGTTTTCGCATCCCCCCCCCCCCCCCCCGCAGATATAAAGAAAATTAAATTGTTGGCATTTCCAATAAAGTGTTAGGATTCTTATCTTCATATATTACTCACGTAGTTAGGTGCATAAGCCATATTAAATCTGAGACTGATGACATTAGTGACGCAATTGTAGAATTTTAATTGCGGCCCTTTTATAGGAAAAAATACGCAGCGGCAGTTGTTTTCTGCTAATTTCGCTCAATATACGTCGCCTTAGAGCCATATGGCTCTGAGTGAATAGGAAGGAGCTCCAATGGGTCAAGCTCTCCCTATGACAGTCTCCAACCCGTCCCTTCCCCTTCCAACCACCTGGGAAAATGGATAAATATATCGTATGATCTGTCACCCACTAGCCGGTCCTGCATGAATGAAAATATATGTTTTTATAGTTCACTACCACTGCCGATAACTCGAGGACTTGTACAGTTATTGCATCATGTTTTTTGTTTACAAGATGGGATGGGATGTTTAAATGAAGATGGAATGAACCTCATATTTGTACCTGATATGTATAGCTGTCACAATTACATTGAGAAGTAGCTCTGTTTTGGTTGATTTCCAGCTTCTAAGCACCTCTTCATTGTACATGCTCAAAACACACTGATCTCTAAGTGTGGGTGGTAAGAGCCTCCTTAAACCGTCTGGCAACAAGCGAGACAGGTTGGTGCCACCAATTAAGCTAGTACTACCACTGCGTTTCTGTATGTCAAATGCAGTGTAGGCCTTTTTAACATAGCACATGTATGTACATCAACCGCAATGAAAAGGTTAAGCATCTTTTAAGGTTCTCGAATTAGAATTATTGCGTGAACAGTAACACAGAATTATAATTTAATACAAAATTGAAAGGCAAATTCAAATATAAAAACAGTCTCTTAAACTCTTAGGGAAACACAGTTAAAGGAAAAAGAAAGCCACCATAAACTGTGTAAGAGACTTGCGGCTTGTAAATTGCTTTCCAGGGTCGGTCCAAAGAGATCAAAGGTTGGTTGACTACCAGTTATTGAAGGGTTATGATGCAAAGTTTGGAGGCGCAGACCTTGGTGATTGGATCAGTGGGGTATATTGGTCAGAGAGTTGCAAGGGATGTTACGAAAAGGAAAGAGAGAGAGGGAGAGGAAGGAATAATGGAGGTGACTTATGAGCATGAATACGTGAAGTAGTAAAGAAGACCAATGGTGAGGTAGTGAGAGAGTGAATGTACTCACACTGTTGTGGGAGTGAGATGGTTTGGTAGTGAAATAGTGATGAGGATGTACATAAGGACATTCACTCCAACAATTATATAACTCTTCGTCCTTCCCACTACACACAGTTAAATATATTGTATATATTCATAACTTATGTGTCCCTACTACTCTATACTTACTACATTGTGCACCAGAATTTATATGGTATTACATTTAACAATTAGGCCATACTAGTATGATCACAAGGGGAGGCAGAGAGAGAACTAGAAACAGATGGGAGGGACATATACTGTACTATCGACGATAGTAAGTGTTGTCAGACTTTTCATAAAGTATCAGACACACAGGTATGTGGTTGTAATTGCAAACAATTATTCAAATCCATGCCAGATCGTATTTTGATTAATAGAATGTGTCTTGCCGAGTATATGTAACTATAAGAGGTGCATAACAGTATAATATGCATCATTTATATATTTTTTTTTTTTTTTCTATGTGATTGAGGGAGGCAAAAGGCATAACTGCCTATAGCGAGTGCCTCCCCCATAGTTGAAAGAGTGACAGGGCCAAAATCAAGGGACGTTCGAGCCAAAATGCCTGGACACATGCCTGCTATATAGCATATAGCAGTTTAATAAACATAATTTCCTTGCATTTTAGCTTACGAGAATTACATGGATTTAACAGGAAAGGTCTTTTACACACACACACACACACACACACACACACACACACACACACATAAACAGTACAAACTAACGTAACCATTCAAAGCATAAGCCCCACTACCCCTGCTTTAATCTTTAAAAGTCAGCGTTCTAATTGTCTCTCTCCAAGACAGTCATGCCATTATTTGCTCCAATTTGTTCACGGAGGTAAAAGGGAAATCTGCTCCGGACAATGTATTTACCGTATTTACCGGAGCTCCAAGTTAATGTAGTGCTATTTGTCCATTGGATTTAACAACGATAATGTGTCTGGTCCATGCAGTAATTGTGTTGATGTGTTACCTTAGTGCTATTCATGTGACTAAAAACAGAATATGAGGAGGAGCACTTTAATGACAACGTGTTACATCAATTATATTGAACCTTTATCACGCCTAATGAAGGAACCTGATTAAGCTATGTGCCAAACGTTGTCATTAAAATGTTCATCATCATTAACCTCTGAAGTGCGCATGGGGGGTATGAGACACCACACTCCTGTGCTGACGTATTTGAGCTGTTCCCATCACTAAAATATTTATTTTACCATAAATAGCATTAATACTTATCCATATGTGCCTATTATGGGTTGATTATAAAGGTATTAACCTGTTACAACAATAAAACAAGTGGAAACAGCGTTTGGATGGTCAAAATCGGCGATACAGGCCGGGAGTTACACAATGTATGGCTGAGGCAACCTCCCAGCCCACCACTTTCCTCCACCTCTGGAGAGAGACTGTCGATCGATACTCTCTCTCTCTTGCACTCGCTTGCTAACAGTGATGACAACGCCCTGCTACCAACTCGCTAATGTTAGCACGAAAATAGACCACAGGAAAAGGGAATAACAGGGAAAATAGGTGATAACTGAAGGATGGGAGGAAACTGGGGAAGGAGGGGAGGTGGAGGAGTGATATTTGGCATGGCCCAGGGGCAAAAAAAAAAAAAAAAATTGGTGTTTTAAATTGATTTTTTTTTTCCCTGACCCTTAACCCTCCTCTAGCGGGTGCTCTGTGGCCGTTTTGGGCCTTTCTGGGCCGTTCTGACTGCTATATCAACCATCAGTATGAAAGGAACTGTATTGCGCCGAAAACTAGGTGGAAATCGCTACACAATGACGCCACATACAGCTACGTAGCACTCGTGGAGCACTGACAGTGTTACCTCGAAGATGGAAGTTTAGCAGATTTTGCTACCTTGCTCACTTTTAGCGAACTATTGGTTACACTGTCATCCTCACGCGCGGTGGGGGAACTGGAGTTAGTGTGGGCCGGGAGGACACAGATGTCGGACGTATGGATCATTACTATCCCACCCATTTTCACTCGATTTCCACCCTTTTTTCACCCGTTTTTTGCCAGTTTTTTCAACACGACTTAAGTGGTGAGCCTCTTTTTAAGGGTTAAGAGTCTTCCCGCAGTCCGCCGTGGGAACTCTTAAGAGTCTTCCCGTAGTTCCCGGGTTAAGTGTTTATATTCATTCAGTCAACTTTTCTGAGCAAATGTTATCAATACTATTCTTGTACTTCAGTAAGGGGTATATCACATGCAAGCTTTTATCGTCAACATTAAACGATCAACATTATCCTGATAACGTAACTGGGATCTTTGCAGTAGTGTCTGAATGTAGGCTGATGGGAGAAATGCTTAGGTGACAGTATAAATATAAATGTTTATCTCATAAGCTGCCAGACCAGTGTTGGGGATAAAATCGCTCGTGTGATACCGGTTATACTCTTTGTGTCTATGTCTACCTGTGCGTCAGTTGGCTAGATTGTTTGTAACACTAATTTACCTGCCTAGTTACAATTTCTGCTGTATACATAATACATTATATTAATAATCTATGGGTAATAAGACAAAGATGGACCTAATAATGGTGTTCAATCACCTTGGTTTATCGTTTATTTACCCAATTTTCGGCGCATTTTGTAATCTAACTTAAACCTATTAATTCATTAATTATTAGGTAACATTGCTTGATTATGTTCGCATTGTTACTACGTTGTTATGTATAGCGAATCTATCAATCTCCTGGTAGGTACGGTTCTCTGCAGTGCCGCCTTACACAGGATCATCAACTTTGGTAACATCTAGCAGTTATAGGTTTGATATTGCTGTTCGATGTTGTATAATCTGTCGGAGTTAATTGTGTTGGTATTACGGAGCCAAAAACAAAACAAAATTGCACAATCAAAATGGCTATATTTCACTTGAACTGAACAGCCCTGGTAAAGGCAGAAGTGCAGGCAACTGTACAATGATGAAGAGAGTTAAGTGATATTGATACCGGAGAAGTTGAACAGAACAAGGAAACGATAATAACGAATAGGAGATAGTGAGATAATTGATGATAAGTACTCTCTTTTGAATAGGAATCCATGCGGGTTTAACTTATTATAATTATATAGATTTATAAAAACGAATGGAAACGAAATAACTGGTACAAGAGAGAGAGAGAGAAGGGGGGGGGGGGAGTGTGAGTGTGTGTGTGTGTGTGTGTGTGTGTGTGTGTGAATGAGAAATAGAGATATTTACATTTACATTCCGGTATTGAAGAACAAAGGAATTACAGTAACTTAACCTTAATACACTGATATAAATAATTGCATTCCCTTAACGACCAAACTCCCAACCCCGAGAAGGTGGTGTGTGAGGCAGACAGATGAACAAGTTGGGTGTGATAATTAAGTATCTAGGGGACAAGACTTGGTATACATTATGGGGTGAGAAGAATGCTATCAATGGGTGGAAAACAAGAAACATATAGCTAACTAGAGGGTCACTCGGTAGAGTGTATACCTCCGGCAATGCTAGCTGGCTCTTCACCATTTGTATCATAGGCCTAAATGATCTTCTGAATCTGAGTTTCAGGATATGATCTGGATCGCCTCCTAACTCAAATAACTTCTTTACTTAGTGTATATCCTATCTGCCCACAAAATTTCGTGAAAATCTTTGTATCGCCTCCTAATTTGAATAATGTCTTCCTTGGAGCATCTGTCTTCCAAATTTCGTGGAAATCGTTTTATAACTTTGTAAGATATCTTGTTTACAGGCAAACAGACTGACATACAAACAAAGGGAGGCGCAACTCTAACCTCCGTCTAACTTTGTTAAATAAATATATAAATCCCTTCATATATAGAGCAGGAGCCCGGCAGGGTCTGCTTAGCTGGAAAGGTAACCAATTGTCTTTCCCACCAAAGTATCACCTATCAATGCTAATGTATGGAACTGGACGACTGGCAGGCTTGCTGTGGTGGATGTGGCCAGGAGAGTGGATTAAATCCACTCCAAAAATGATCTAGATCAGCTTTGCACAGTAACCCATCCTAAATAACTGTAATAGGCATTCCATAGCCCAATGTATGAAATATGGTTGATGACAGCATTTTTTATTGGTGGGTTGCCCCTGCCAGCCAACTTTAATTAGCCCCTCAAAGCTGATCTATATCAGCTATTGAGGTAACCTCAAATCACTTGCAAAATCTTCTACAGGGTCCCAGATATCATGAATGGCTACTTCCAGTAAATTCCAGAGGTGGAGTGGGGCTAGCTAGTGGGGGTGATTGGGGCCAGCAATGCCCCAAAATGGCAAAAGCCCAGAACTGAGCTAGCTCAGATAATGAGATAACCACTTCAAATAACTTGCATTTTTTTTCTTCAGGGTCCCAGATATTACGAATGGCCACTTCCAGTAATTTCCAGTAGTGGGGTCCCCCCCCCCCCCCCCAGCCACCATTAATTAGCCCCTTAAAGCTGACCTAGATCAGCTAATGAAGTAACCACTTCAAATCACTTGGAAAATCTCCTGCAGGGTCCCATATATCATGAATGGCCACTTCCAGCAAAATCCAGTGGTGGGGTACCCCTGCCAGCCACACCCCAAAATTGTAAAACCCCAGAACTTACCCAGATCAGCTCATGAGAAAAACACTTCAAATCACTTGCAAAGTAAACACTAAATAGCACACCCATCATTAACATTAACAATGCTGTTCACACATTCAACACAACTATCCAAAACGCTTACAAAAAACACATTCCAAGAGGTAAAGAAAGAGACACAACCCTAACGTCACACCAGAAATTCAAAACCTCATCAGACAACGCGACACACTGAAACACTTACTAGCACCCCCACATAGGACATCGCACAACAAATCCAAGCACTTAACACACAGATTAGCAACAAAATACTAGAACAACAAACAGTAGATTGGAATAACTACCACCAAACACTTGATACACAAAACAGAACCCAAAAAAATATACAATACACTAAACAGCATCACACTTTCCAACAGCAACACAACAAAATCACATTCCGCAATCACAGCAACAACTATATTCCTTCGTATAAATAACAAGCAAACAATCTCATTAATCACTTCCCTCATGTCAGCCACCTAAACCCCCATCAAGATGACCAGAGTGTCATCGGACGTAAGACCCTGACTATGCACCCTTCACCAACAACCAGACAAAGCACATCATCAACAATCTCAAGCACTCACCTGCTTGTGGTCCAGACAACATAAGCAACATACACCTTAGACACCTAGGACCACAGGGTATACAAGCACTCACCAACATATCAAACTACAGTTATTCATACACCACAATACCAGACATCTAGAAGCATGGTGTCATCATTACATTCCCCAAACACAACAAAGACCCCAAGCTGCCCTCCTCACACTGCCTCATCACACTCCCTTGCACCCCCTCCAAAGTCTCAGAACACCTCGTACTACAACTGACCACACCCTAGCTCCAACACAATATGGCTTCAGGCCACTGCAATCCACAAACACTCTTCTTACAGACCTTACACAAAGAGCTTTTGACAGCATAAACTCAGCCAGACCATCACACTGATCACTACTTGCCACACTCGACTTTAGTAAAGCCTTCGATGCCATCCCCCGTCACAACTAACAAAACAAAATCTGCGACACAAACATGCACAATAAAATAAAAAAGTGGTTGGCCAACTACCTAGCAGGCAGATTTGCACACGTATCATTTGCCGGTCAGTCATCTAATATCAGAAACTTCACAAACGGAGTCCTGCAAGGATCCGTCCTGTCGCCCGCACTCTTCAATCTACACATGCAGGATATACTTACACCCCATGCATCCCACATAAATATAGCTTCCTACGCAGAAACACAAACCAAGACCCAGACAGAGCAACACTTCTCCTTCAACCCTAAATCAACACACTACATGACTGGTGCACTACAAACAGACTAAAATTAGCACCAGCCAAATCCACTGCAACCCTCCTCACAGGCTGGACAACCGAATATAAAAACACCCAGCACCTCACCATAAACAACACTCCTCTAACACACACACACACACAAAACCCTATGAGTAACATATGATACTCTAATGACATTCAAACAACATATCACAACCATGAAAAATAAACTGACACCCAGACTTAACGCCCTCAGGTCACTTGCCCACACAACATTTGGACACAACAAAGAAACTACCAATACAGTATACAAACAATACATAATATCAGTGATGGAGAATGCAAGCCCTGCCTGGGCTTCTAACCTAGCTGAAAAACACCACAAGACCTTGCAGACTATTCACAATAAAGCCCTAAAAATCAACACAGGTTGCACAGCTACTACATCTACAAGAGAAACCAAAGTCCTCAAAGTAAAAGACCACCTGGACATGAGAGGCATTCAATTCCTGGCTACAGCCTCCACAAACCAACACCATCCACTACCAACACACCCACAGACACCAAGGAATATCAAAAGAACACCCAGCACATGGTATCACACACACATACTGTTATCTCTCCCTCCCTGCCCACCCCAAACCAGCTTCCAGAAGCACATCCATACTCATATCTCTCGCCGTTCCATCCAATCACTCATAGACAACACGCAGTTGCAGTCACGACCTCCCAAAATTTATCTATCTGAATCCTCCCTTCCTCACTAGTCCGCCTGGCAAGGCTGAGATGTGGGAAGCTTCCACCTCTTCTGAGCTATCAGAAGAGACTGGATATCTCCATCGTCGACACCTGCCCAGGATGTAACACGGCACCCCATACTACACAATCACTTATGCCAACATAATCTACACTCCTTGAGAGCTCTGTGGGAAACCCCGATCATGGCCATGGCCTTCCTTAGGGATATGGGGATGTTCAGCCAGGCACCCTAGGGAACGACAACAACAACAACAACTTACAAACTATTCTGCAGGGTCCCAGATATCATGAATGGCCACTTCCAGTAATTTCCAGTGGTGGGGTACCCCTGCCAGCCATGCTCAAATATTTAATGACAACATTTGGGAAACGCATTATAATAA
This sequence comes from Paralithodes platypus, assembly GCA_032716605.1. NCBI lineage: Eukaryota > Metazoa > Arthropoda > Malacostraca > Decapoda > Lithodidae > Paralithodes > Paralithodes platypus. Next base: position 44,423,536 of record CM064483.1, on the reverse strand, counting down.
GGCTGATTTGCGCCAAAATTTTATAACAGACAAATATGCTGAAACCACATGCAGGATTAGTAAGAAGGGCACCTTGGAATGAAATCTACAATATCACCCTTCATGTAAAAATTATACTGCCATCAAACGCACAAAGGGAACTCCATCAAGTGAATCCCCGACAATTAAGAAAGCTTGCATCAAAACCAGGAGTGACAGTAATATCCCCAAGTTTGACCAACAGGGTCTATTGAATATTCTGTGGCAAGAGCTGGAAAAAAGAGAGGTGACAAGGAAGACTGCAGAGGTTCTCCTGCATTGACCTTGTACCACTCTCCTCGGTTATATCCATCTCTCGGTTCCCAAGCAGAGTTATATGTGAATCACCTAGATCCATCTTAAGTGCTCTATAAAAGTCCTTGTTTACACAAGCTATCTCATGATCACATACAAGGAACATCTGCAAAGATTCAAGATTAGCGAATTAGTGGAGTAAATTATTTTAGTCCGCTCAACTGGAAGACAATAATTTGCTCTTGTTTTACAATGATTAGGTACCGGTATACAGGCAACATGACCTGTGCAGGTACCTTAAGTACACTTCCGTTTATTGCTCTACAAATAAAGAGATGAAAAACATCGGAGATAAACCTTATACCTCACTACATGATAAAATAGATTTATGCTCATACCAGTTATGTGAACAGGATAAATTATCTATTTCCAGAAAATCTCCATGTCAATTGATGGGATATATCAATGCAGAACATCTATAGCTACAGGTTCCTGGCAACCCACTATTATATATTTGGGACCCTGTACAATAAGCTGCACTTAATTTCAGGTGGTTGCCTCGTGAGCTACCAAGGTCCGTTCTAGAGCTTTGCAATTTAGGCATGGCTGGCGGGGGTACCCCACCACTGGAATTTACTGGAAGTGGCCATTCATGATATCTGGGACCCTGTAGAAGATTTTGCAAGTGATTTGAAGTGGTTACCTCAATAGCTGATCTAGATCAGCTTTGAGTGGCTAATTAACTCACTCACATCCTTATGACGCAGAGCTTGCCAGATTAGCAATAAGAAATAGATTACTCTCACTCTTATAATTACCTCTCCAAAATTAGTTTTCTGCCCACAGCTAACTCAAAGACAACTGCAGAGGTTGAAGTAAATAAACTAAAGGTTTATAAATACCCCTGATGGTAACAAAGGCTTTAAAGTATCCCTAATAGGCTCAAAATTGCGTCAAGGACGTGATTTTGATTGATTGATTGATTTTTATTGCCAATTGTGTACATACATAATGTACAATAATACATCATAATACATATATTTCAATGATTGGCATATATAGCTAGCTAAGCAAAAGCTCTATGTAGCTAGCCTTATAGACGTAAGTAAATATTTAATGCTAGGTTACACGGTTATTAAAAATATAATATATACAAAACATTACAGTATAATTTATTACCTGCTTTATCATGGAATCAGCAAGAATCAACTTAGTTCATTATTTTCAGTAGTCTTTAAGAATAGGTATGACAGTAGTTACATGAACACTACTAATGGAGAAATGAAATAGCCTGGTTTACATAAAATCATCGCTATTTAGTATTGATCTAAAAGGTGTTTCTTAATAGACTTTTTTAACACAAATATAGAAACAGCATGTCTGAATGGTTCGTTAACCCTCGTCTAGCGGGGGGTTTTGGGCTATTTTGGGCATATTCAGGCCCTCCTGAATGATCAATCAACTATGAATGAAAAGAAATGTATTCAGCAAAAAACTAGGCGCTACAAGCTTCAAAATGAGACCATAACGAGCTACGTAGCACTCGTCGTTTTGATGCAGTGGTACCACCAACATGGGAGTTTAGCGTATTGCGGCATATTTTTTCCAGCTACGCTCACTACTGGCTACACTGCTGGCCTCTCGAGAACAGAGGGAGCGTGAGTCGGTGGGCGGCAGTAAGCCCTGGGTGTCGGCCGTGTGGCCTGCTGTGCTCCCGGCCATTTGCACTCGATTTTAACCCTTGAAAAGCCTTAACCCTTAAAGATCGGGGCCCGACTTAAGTCCGAATCGAGACAATTGGACTAAATGGCGGGGCCCGACTAAAGTCCGTGGGCGTATTCCCGCCCTAATTTAGGTGGAAAGCAAAACCTGGTGGTCAGGCGGTGTACTACAAGGTCCCACCCACACATCCCCACTGCATGACCGTGACTCAGTAACCCTCAAGCAGCCGTAATGGAAAGTCAAGATTTGCCCGTGTCCGATTCGGTGGCCGCCACCCCTAGTGCGTCGCGCCACCCTACTCATCACGCCCGGCTCACCACCCAGGAACTAGATATCATGCTGAACTCTTCAGAACTTTCTAATAGGCTGTTGGATGAAACCATCGAAGGTCTGGGTGAGAGTTTTGGTAGTGTGAATGACTCGGAAGACGAAAATATGCCGATCATAGGCATTCACCCCAAGCATAATTTGCGTGGGGTGGATGTTGTGGTTGATGTTGCACAGACCGTTGAGCAAAATGGAGACGTTCCTGACGAAGAACATACTGGTGTGGGTGTTGGTAAGTACAATTTACATTTTATAATTCCTTGAAAGTTTGATTGCAAGCATTTTATAGCGTATTATTTCAGACGTTCGGTAAATTTCTCCCGATAACCAGGGTGTACGGTACATTTCTCACGATAATACAAGCAACAACGAAGCTTGGCGAAGATTGTGGTCTACAATATAACTTTTTATAATTGCATGTGACCTTGTAATTGCTTGAAAGTTTGATTGCAAGCATTTTATAGCGTATTATTTGCAGGCGTTCGGTAAATTTCTCACGATAACCAGGGTGTACGGTACATTTCTCACGATAATACAAGCAACAACGAAGCTTGGCGAAGATAGTGGTCTACAATATACCTTTTTATAATTGCATGTGACCTTGTAATTGCTTGACAGTTTGATTGCAAGCATTTTATAGCGTATTATTTTCAGGCGTTCAGTAAATTTCTTACGGTAATACAAACAACGAAAGATTGAATATTTGTGCTTGGCAATATATGAATGTGGGGAACAGATGTAGGCCTACCGTATATATTATTTAATCATATATAATATTTATGATACATATGTAAAATTGTTATATTATCATGACACTCTCTCTCTCTCTCTGTCTCTTCCTCTCTGGGTCTACCTATACATATATAATTGCATGTGACCTTGAAATTGCTTGAGAGTTTGATTGCAAGCATTTTATAGCGTATTATTTGCAGGCGTTCGGTTTTTGCCTTCTTACGCATCAAATCAACCAAGCTACAGACCAACATGGTGAAACACATACAATAGCACTGGATATATCAAAGGCATTTGATAGAGTCTGGCATCAATCCTTATTGTCGAAGATGTCACACTACGGCCTTGCATCATTAGTTCCACTAATTTCTTCTTATCTTCATAACAGAAAAATATGTGTAATGGTAGATGGCCTTTATTCTCAATTTCACTCAATAAATGCTGGTGTTCCCCAGGGATCAGTTTTGGCCCCAACTCTGTTCCTCATTCATATCAATGATCTCATATCTACCACTCATAATCCAATACATTCCTACGCAGATGACTCAACACTCCACAGTTCCTTCACATTTACCAATTCTTTCACCCAACCCGATCTTATAAATTCAAAAATAAACACTGCAATTTCTCTGAACCGGGACCTTTCTAGAATTAATGAATGGGGACAAGAGAATCTAGTTTCCTTTAATGCACAGAAAACCAAGTACATTCAATTTTCTAACCCACAGAATCTCACTGACTCCCATATATTTTTTAATGATGTAAATATTCCCACTTCCCCTAGTATTGACATTCTCGGTGTAACATTAACTACTAACTTGAGCTGGACACATTATGTTAGAAGCATTGCTAAGAATGCCTCTAAAAAACTGGGACTCCTGTACAGAGTTCGAGAATTCTTCACTGACGAGCAGTTGGCCGTAATATATAAAAGTCATGTGCGCTCTCAGATGGATCACTGTTCACCTCTGTGGGGTGGAAGTGGAGTGGTTGCATTGAGGCAGTTGGACAAAATTCAAAATAAAGCTATTAGATTAATCAATAACCCTGCAATCACACAGGACCTTCCTACATTATCCATACGAAGAAACGTTGCATCCCTTGCATTATTCTACAGATATTTTCACAGCAATTGTTCCGAGGAACTTGCTTCAATTGTGCCGCCTCTCCACATCTTTCCCCGTAGAACTAGGGCAGCTGAGAGCGCCCATGAATTTACACTTTCTCCTCCACAATGCAGAACTTCTGCTTATCAGAATTCATTTATCCCCAGAGCTACTACTCTTTGGAATTCACTTCCCTCGAATTGCTTTCCACAAACTTACAATCAACAAATGTTTAAATCCAGTTGTTACAAACATTTTATGAATGGAGGATGCCTTTAGGCACATGGACCTTTTTGTTTTATCTGTGTTTTTCCTTCCTCCGTTCATTGTCTCTTTAAAAAAAAAAAAAAAAAAAAAAAAAAAAAAAAAAAAATCTCACGATAACCAGGGTGTACGGTACATTTTTCACGATAATACATAAGAACATAAGAACATAAGAAAATGGGAGTCTGCAAAAAGCCGATCGGCCCATTCAAGGCAGATCCCTGTCACACCCAACCCCAATTACAAGGCCCAATTATAGACCCATCTCACTAATACCTTGAGTACTGACCCCACCAAAACGGTCAGAGATTAACACAAGTTTACGGGGTTCTGCTGAGCGCCGATTGCCCCACACCTGCTAGATCCCGCTCACACCCAACCCATCTCGTGCATATGCCTATCTAATTTTATCTTAAAGCTCCCTATCGTTCTTGATCGCACTATATCACTTGGTAGCCTATTCCACCCATCTACAACTCTGTTACCAAACCAATAATATTTGCCTATATCTTTTCTGAAACTAAATTTATCTAATTTGAAACGATTTGTACGAGTTATTTCGCTATCACTGAGCTTTAGTACATTTTTCATGTCTCCTTTATTAATTCCACTAACCCACTTGAATACCTCTATCATGTCACCTCTAACTCTGCGTCTCTCTAACGAATGTAGGCCTAATTTCTTCAACCTTTCTTCATACGGAAGATTTCTAATATTATGGATCATTTTTGTCATTCTATGTTGTACTCTCTCCAATGAATCTATGTCCATTCTGTAATAAGGACACCAAAATTGAACAGCAAAATCCATATGGGGTCTCACTAATGACAAGTACAGTTTTAAGATAACATCAGCAGTTCTGTTACTCACACTCCTAGATATGAACCCGAGAATCCTGTTTGCCTTGTTACGAACGCTTATACATTGTTTTCTAGGCTTCAAATCATTGCTAACAAACACACCTAGATCTTTCTCACAGTCTGAGTTTTCTAATTCCAAATTACCTAGTTTAAATTTAACATTTGTATGCATCTTCCCTATCTTTAATACCTTGCATTTGTCAATGTTAAACTTCATCTGCCATTTTACTGACCATTCGTGTAAGGTATCTAGATCCCTTTGCAGACACTCTATATCTCTAACTGAATCAATTTTTCTCCCCATTTTGGTATCGTCTGCAAATTTACTTATCCTACTAGTTATACCTAAATCAAGGTCATTTATGTATATAATAAACAACAGAGGACCTAATACAGATCCATGGGGGACACCACTCTTGACTGATCCCCATTCTGACTTAGTACCATTTATGCTGACTCTCTGCTTCCTACCAATTAGCCATGACCTAATCCATCCTAACAACGCCCCACCTATTCCATGTGCCTCAACCTTTCTCATTAATCTCTCATGAGGGACTCTGTCGAAAGCTTTACTGAAATCTAAATATATAATATCATATGACTTGTCATTATCTACTGCTTCATATACCTCTGAGAAAAAAACTAAGCAAATTAGTAAGGCAAGAACGTCCCTGAGTGAATCCATGCTGAGAAGAATTGATTAAGTTAAATGTTTCTAAGTGGTTTCTCATTTTCCTAGCAATAATTGACTCTAGTAGCTTTCCTATGATTGAAGTGAGACTAATGGGACGGTAATTGGATGCTATTGATTTATCACCTTTTTTGAAAATCGGAACTACATTTGCAAGCTTCCAAGCTTCTGGAACTATACCTGTTTCTAATGAATTGTTAAAAAGAAATGTTAATGGGTAACTTAACTCAGCTCTACATTCTTTTAATACTCTAGCATATACCTCATCGGGACCAGGCGATTTCTGAGGTTTCAGTCTGTCAATTTCCTTAAGAACATAATTTCTACTTATAGTAACTGTACTTAACCTATTTTCTATACTATCGCTATATACCTTACGGACTTCTGGAATCTGTGCCAAATTTGCATTAGTGAAAACGGATAGAAACTGACTATTTAATGTACTGCACATTTCTAAATCATGTTCTGTCATTTCTCCTATCGAAGTTTTAAGGGGGCCTATTTTATCTCTAACTTTAGATTTATATAGCTGGTAAAAAGCCTTAGGGTTATTTTTTGAGTCATTGGCTATCCGGATTTCATAATTTCTTTTGTCTGTCCTTATACCCTTTTTAACCTCTCTTGATAGATTCTGATAGTAAGCAAGTAGGTGAATTTCGTCTTTCTTAATTTTTCTCTATATTCCTCTCTTTTTTCCTAGAAGGTCTAATAGTCTATTATTCATCCATTTGGGTTAGTTCTGTGTTGATCTAAATTTTCTTTTGGGGATATATTTATTTTGCGCATTGTGGAGTGAAGAAATAAAATGATTATATGTAGCTGTCAAATTATCCTGAGTTAAGACAGGTATCTGAGAGAGAGTATGTTCATTAGCGCACCTGGGTCCCCTTAATAGTTTAACCATAGGATCGACTCTTAAGGCTCGTCTTAATCCACCATAATTGGCTTTTCTGAAATCTGCGATAAGTGTCGTATTCTCTTTAGCCTTTCCTGTCCATTGTATGTTAAAATAAATTGATTTATGATCACTATTTCCTAGTTGGTCTCCTATATCTACATTATTTATCATTTGTTCATTATTACTGAGAACTAAATCGAGGATATTATTACCTCTAGTAGGCGAGTCTATGAATTGAAATAAAAAACTATCCTGTACCGCCTCAATACACTCTTTTGAATCTGAGTCACCGATTTGATGCTGCCAATCAATATTCGGAAAAATAAAATCCCCCATAATACACACATTGTTAAACCTTGATGCTATTTTCACTTCCTGCCATAAAGCTGTACCTTCGTTTCTACTCATTTTTGGTGGTCTATAAATAACTCCAAAAATTATGGTCTCACTACCTTCGCTAACCTCTACCCAAACACTTTAGTTATCAGTATTTAGTCTAATACCTGATTTAATACAGCTTTTTAAAGAACTCCTGACAAACACTGCTATTCCGCCGCCCCTCCTACTTGTTCGGTCGCGTTTAAACAAACTATATCCTGGTATATGGAATTCTGCTAAAAAAAATCTTGATTCTGTATGTTGTTGTTGTTGTTGTTCCCTAAGCTGCCTGGCCGAACAGCCCTGAGTCCCTGAGGAAGGCCATGGCCACGATCGGGCTTTCCCACAGAGCTCTCATTGAGTGTAGGTTGTGTTGTTGGCGTAAGTGGTTGTGTGAAATGCAGTCTTCTATGATGTGTTTAATGGTATGGGGTGCTGTGTTACATCCCGGGCAGGCGTCGACAACGTAGTCATCCAGTATCTTCTGATAGCTCAGGAGAGCTGGATGGTGTCCGCATCTCAGCCTGGCCAGGTGGACTCTGTCCTCGCGAGGGAGGGAGGATTCGGAAGGATGGATTTCGGGAGATCGTGCATGCAGCTGCGTGTTGTCTGTGAGTGAGTGGATGGATTGGCGAGAGATATGAGTATGGATGTGCTTCTGGAAGTTGGTTCGGGGTGGGCAGGGAGGGAGAGAGGACAATAATTGTGTGTGATACCGTGTGCTGGGTGTTGTTTTGATATTTCTTGGTGTCTGTGGGTGTGTTGCCATGTAGTTTAGTGGGTGGTCTTGGTTCGTGGAGGCTGCTGCCAGGAATTGAGTGCCTCTCATGTCCAGATGGTCTTTGACTTTGAGGATTTGTGTTTCTTGATGTAGATGATCTGTGGGTGTAGTAGCTGTGCAGCCTGTAATGATCTTCAGGGCTTTGTTTTGAATAGTCTGTAAGGTCTTATGATGTGTTTCAGCTAAGTTAGAAGCCCAGGCTGGGCTTGCGTATTCCATTACTGATCTTATGTATTGTTTATATACTGTGGTGGTAGTTTCTTTGTTGTGTCCAAATTTTGTGTGAGCAAGTGACCTGAGGGCGTTAAGTCTGCGTGTCAGTTTCTTTTTAATGTTTGTGGTGTGCTGTTTGAATGTCATATGAGTATCATATGTTACTCCTAGGATTTTGGGTGTGTGTGTATGTGTTAGGGGTGTGTTGTTTATGGTGAGTTGAGGGATGTATTCGTGTTCACCTGTCCAGCTTGTGAGCAGGGTTGCGGTGGATTTGGCTGGGGCTAGATTAAGTCTGTTTGTAGTGCACCAGCCATGTAGTGTGTTGAGATAGGGTTGAAGGAGATCTGTTGCTCTTCTTGGGTCATGGTGTGTGCATGTGAGTGTTATGTCATCTGCATAGGAGGCTAAGTTTATTTGGGGAGTATTGGGTGTAGTTATATCGTGCATGTACAGATTGAAGAGTGCGGGCGATAGGACGGATCCTTGTGGGACTCCGTTTGGAAAGTTTCTGATTTTAGATGACTGACCGGCAAAAGATACGTGTGCACATCTGCCTGCTAGGAAGTTGGCCAGCCACCTTTTTGTGTTGTTGTGCATGTTTGTGTTGTAGATTTTGTTTGTTAGGTTGTGGCGTGGGATGGCATCGAAGGCTTTACTAATGTCGAGTGTGGCTAATAGTGATCTGTGTGGTGGTCTAGCTGAGTTGATGCCGCCAAAAGCTCTTTGTGTAAGGTCTGTGAGAAGAGTGTTTGTGGAGTGCAGTGGCCTAAAGCCATGTTGTGTTGGAGCTAGGGGTAGATCGGGTGTAATTAGTTGTAATACTAAGCGTTCCATGACTTTGGAGGGGGAGCAAAGGAGTGTGATGGGGCGGTGCGAAGAGGGTAGCGTGGGGTCTTTGTTGGGTTTGGGGAATGTGATGATGATACCATGCTTCCAAATGTCTGGTATTGTGTTGTGTGAATAGCTGTAGTTTGATATGTTAGTGAGTGTTTGTATGCCTTGTGGTCCCAGGTGTCTGAGGTGTATGTTGCTTATGTTGTCTAGGCCACAGGCGGGTGAGTGCTTGAGATTGTTGATGATATGCTTTGTCTGGTGATTGGTGAAGGGTGTATAGTCAGGGTCTGTGGGGAATTGTCTCTTACGTCGGATGACACGTCGGTCGTCTTTGTGAGGGTTTAGGTGGCTGACATGTGAGAAGTGATTGATGAGAGTGTTTGCTTGTTGTTTACATGAAGGAGTAGAGTCTGTTGTTGTGATTGCAGCATGTGATTGTGTTGTGTTGCTGTTGGAAAGTGTGATGCTGTTTAGTGTTTTGTAGAGTTTTTTGGGGTTTGTTTTGTGATCAAGTGTTTGTAGGAAGTTATTCCAATTTAGTTTTTGTTGTTCTTGTATTTTGTTGTTAGTTTGGGTGTTGAGTGCTTGAATTTGTTGTGTGATGTCTTGTGTGTGGGGTGCTGGGGAGTGTTTCAGTGTGTCGCGTTGTCTGATGAGGTTTTGAATTTCTGGTGTGAAGTTGGGGTTGTGTCTTTTTCTGTTACCTCTTGGAATGTGTTTCTTGTCAGCGTTTTGGATAGTTTTATTGAGTATGTGTACAGCATTGTTGATGTTAGTGATGGATGTACTGTTTAGAGTTGTGAAGTGTTGTTCTGTCTCATTTGTAAATGCTTCCCAGTTAGCTCTTTTATAATTGGTGTATGTGTGTTTGTGGATAGCTGGGGTGAGTCTGGTTTTGGTGGTGATAATGATCGGGAGGTGGTCAGAGCCTAAGGTTCTGACCACCCTCCAGGATGTTGTGGGGGCGAGTTCTGGGGAGCAAAAGGTGATGTCTGGAGATGATGGGTTATAGAGGGCTTGGTGAGGAATATGGGTATGTTGATGGATGTCGTTAAGGATGATGAGGTTATCTGTTTGGTTTTGTAGTACCAGCCCTCTGTCTGTGTTGGGGTTGTCGACAAACCAGGCCGACGTCTTGGCGTTGAAGTCACCACCCAGGATGATGTGTGGGGTGTTTGTGATGTGTTGTAAGTGTGGTCTGTATTAATTTGGTACTGTAGGGGATGTTTGGGGAGGGATGTATGTGTTTATGATGGTTATGTTGGATTTGTTGCCAGTGCGTACTTTAATTGATTGTATTTCTGTTGTGTTATCATTTGGGGGGAGGGATTTGGTTTGTACACTGGTTACTATGTATGATATTTCATTGTGTACCAGGGTGATGAGTCCACCGCCCCCGCCGTCAGCCCGGTCTTGTCTGATGGTGGTGAAATTATGAAATGTGGGTGTTTTTTGTGATGTGCGGAGTTTTGTTTCTTGTAAGATGGCAATGTGTATGTTGTGTTGTTTGATGAAGTGTGAGAGTTCGTGTTTCTTTGTGTTAATGCCATCTATGTTCAATTGGAGAATGTTAATGTTATGTGCGCGATGTATGTTGGGTGCTGCTGCACGAGGATGGGGTGGGGGTGAGGGTGGGGGTGAGGGAGGGGCTGGAGGTTGGGATGGGTGAGGTGGGGGTTGGGATTGGGGAGCAGGAGATGGGGGTTGGAATGGATTAGGATGGGGTGTGGTGTGTTGAGTTGAGGATGTGGATAGTATGGGAAGGTTAGGTGGGTTAGGGAGGAGAGGTGGACGGGTTTTAGGGGGGGGAGTGTACAAAGTACAAAGGAGTACAAAGGAAATCAAGCAACAACAGATCTAGTGACCCTTCTAGGTTGCTTGTCCTCCAAAACACTGAGGATCAAGTGTCCAAACAGTGGTTTAGAGTGGGTAAGGGAACATTGGAAAGGGAATTACTGCCCTGGAACTAATGTCCGTGGCAGGATTAGGAAGTTAGTAGGGGACAGATGGGTTAGTAACTGAGGGGGGGATAAAATAAAGTTATTCATTTACAAACGCAGTCAGTCGCGGGTTTGATGCGAGATATTTGTCTAGGCGGAGTTTAAATGAATCAACGGTGATGCAGTCTATAACGTTTCGGGGAAGCCCATTCCACAAGTTGACAACTCGATTGAAGAAGAAATTCTTAGATTCGTGTGAGTTAAAAGATTTACCAATAATTTTGCAACCGTTTCCCCGCGTGTAATTAGATTGGTCGATAGTGAAGTACTTACTACAGTTCATATTGTCGATGCCTTTGATGATTTTGAACACTTGAATTAAGTCACCTCTTAATCTGCGCTGGGTTAAAGGAAATAGATTTAATTCTCTAAGACGCTCTTCGTATGGTTTGTTCTTTAGGCTAGGTATCATTTTGGTAACTCTACGTTGAACTCGTTCTAGCTTGTTTATATCTTTTTGGTAATAAGGGCACCAGGATTGAACGCAGTATTCCAGAAGAGGGCGGACTAAGGAATTGTAAAGGGTTAGGATAACTTCTTTGGATTTATGCTCAAATGACCTGCCTATAAAGCCAATTATTTTGTTTGCCTTCTTAACAACTTCTGAACATTGTTGACTCGGTTTTAGGTTACTCGATATTGTTACTCCCAGATCGGTTTCTCTGTTTACATTCTTAAGCTGAGTGCCATTCATCGAATAGTTTGCTTTCTCATTTAGGTATCCGATATGTAGTACTTTACATTTATCCGCATTGAAACTCATTTGCCAAATTTGGGCCCAACATGACAATTTATCTAGATTGTGTTGCATATCGTCAACTTGTTCTTTTGAGAGTACGCTATTTGCAATTTTTGTATCGTCAGCAAATTTTGAGATTGTACAGGTGAGACCCTCATCTATGTCGTTGATGTAAATTAGAAAGAGAATTGGTCCTAGTACCGATCCCTGGGGTACCCCGCTACTTACATTGGTCCATTTTGATGCCTTACCGTTTATGACTACTCTTTGCTTTCTGTCGCTGAGCCAATTTTCTATCCATTTCAACACACCGTCTTGTATTCCATGCGCTTTTAGTTTTAGCAGTAAACGTTTGTGGGGAACTTTGTCAAAGGCCTTTTGAAAATCAAGGTATATAATATCTACAGCTTTACTCTCATCGTAGAGGTTGAGGATATCGTGGAAGAAGTCTAAGAGGTTTGTTAAACAGGAACGTTTTTTACGAAAGCCGTGTTGAGTATCTTTAAGTATGTTATTTTCCTCTAAGTGATTTACGAGTCTGTCTCGTATGACCGTTTCTAGCATTTTACATACAACTGAGGTTAAGCTAATTGGACGATAGTTACTGGGTAGGGATTTGCTGCCTTTTTTGAATATCGGTGTTACGTTGGCTAGCTTCCACTGATCGGGCATAGTTCCAGACTGCAAGGATTTATTGAATAGTAATGTCAGTGGTTTAGAGAGCTCATCCTTAGCTTCCTTTAGAACTCTAGGCGAGATTGTATCAGGTCCAGGCGTTTTATTTACCTTGAGTTTATCTAAACAATTCAATACTTCTCTCTCTGTAACGGTGATATTGCTTAGAACATCTGAATTATCAATCTGAATCGGCGATGGTGTAGGGATATCACTGAGGTCTTCTGTTGTAAAAACTGATGCAAAGAAGGTATTGAGGGCATTACTCATTTGTTCTTCGTCTTTGGTGTATTCTCCATTTTCATCGACTAACGGTCCAACAGTTGAAGTAACGACTTTTTTCTTTCTGATATAACTATAGAATTCTTTCGGGTTTGTTTTACTTTGATTCGCAATATGTAACTCTAAGGTCTTTTTACTTTGCTTAATTAACTTTTTGGCTTTGCGTCGTAGCTCTACAAATTTCAGCCGTTCTTCGTCATTTTGTGAGGATTTTAATCTATCATTAGCAAATTTTTTAGCAAGCAGGCAGTTTGAAATATCTTTATTCCACCATTTGGGCTTATTTTTATGGCCTGGACGCCGAGTTTTTGATGGTATGCAGTCTTGCACTGCTTTTAGGTAAGTGGCTTCGAATAACTTCCAAGATGTATTTATGTCGTTATTGTGAATTAAAAAGCTCCAGTCAGTTTCTTTAAACATAGCTCTAAGTTTATGGAAGTTTGCTTTCTTGAAATTAGGGACTTTTTCGATGCTACTATTTGGTTCGTTACTAGTAAACTTTAAAGTGAAAGTTATCGTACGATGGTCGCTGTTACTGAATTCATCACCAACATTCAAATTCTCTATTAATTCTTCTTTTGTTGCAAGTACAATGTCAAGAACGTTATTACCACGGGTCGGCGTTCCAACAAATTGATAAAGCGAACTCTCTTGCAAGTTCGTATACAAGTCATGTCTGGAGTGTGAAGTAAGAGTATCGCCCCACTTGGTCACAGGTAAATTAAAGTCGCCAAAAATTACGGTATCTTGTGAGTTACTTACATCTGCAATTTGTTCGTAAATTTCTCGGTCAGTTTGCACTGATTGAGCTGGAGGTCTGTATATTAATGCAAGTATTATTTTTGTACCTTTATTATTCTTTATTAGCACAAAAGATGCGTCGACGTTCACAATTTGAGGTTTTGACAAGAGGGTAGGGTTAAGACTTTCTTTGATATAAAGTAAAACGCCACCTCCATTTCGATTTATTCGGCTTTTCTCAAACATTACATAACCGGGAAGTGAATACTCTGCTAAAAAGTCTCTATCTTCTGTATTGAGCCAAGATTCTGTTATGCCAATCACATCATAATTTTCTGTAAACACTAGCTCCTCTAAATCTGAAAATTTATTGCGTATGCTACGAGCGTTTGCATAGAAAACCTTTAAATTTGTTATTTTAGAACTCACGGAACGCTCTTTAATAATATTTTTGGTTCTTGTCGGATCTACATTTATGTTCATGGCTGTCCTCGGTCCTCGCTGTCTTCGGTCCTTATCGCTGGTGGTCCTCGGTTGCCTCTGTTTTTTTCTTGGCGTTGGATGATTTATGTCACTGCTGCTTCTTCTCGGATGGCGTTTTTTGATCCATGGCTGCGGACTGCTTCGTGTAGGAGACGACCCATGCGTGCTGAACCCACAGGGTTTAGATGAGTGCCATCCTTGCGGAACAGAGTAGGCTGGTTGTAGAAGTTGTCCCAGAGGTTGATGAATTCAACTTCTTCCCTCAGACACAAATGTTTTAGTCGGCTATTTGTGCTGAAAGCCTTGTCGTAGAATTTGTCAGGTGCGTCGATCTTGGGGAGAATGCCTGAGATGATGATATTCCTTGACTTGTTTTTGTAGTGCTGGATCATCTTGCGATATTTCTCCATCAACTCTTCGGATCTGGTGCGCATGACGTCATTTGAGTGGATATGGACATGGTGTGGGAGGAGAGGTGGACAGGTTTTAGGCGAGGGATTTGACTGGGAGAGGGAGGGGCATGAGGAACAGGTCCAGGTGTTCGTGTAGTGTTTCTTGGAGGCAAGTGTTGTACAGGTGAAGTGGGTCCAGTTCCTGCATGAATTGCAGAGAACTGAACCCTTAGTGTGGCGACTCGAAGTGATGGGTTTTGAGCAAGTTGGACATATGTATGTGTGTCCTGGGTTGCTCTCAATGTCTCCGGCTAGAAGAAGTCTTCGAGAAATGACAGCCGGAGAGTCATTTCTCGGTGTAGGAAAAACTGTGTGATGTGTGTGTGTGGTGTGAGAGGTGTGGAAATTCCCGGCGCGACCGAAGCCACTCCAAGGACCCGTGCCCCCAGGTGGGGGGCAGGGGATTGTTGTGACGGTTTGGCTCCCGAAACTGCTCCCCGCGGCCGGCATCCGGTTGTCCTCCACTGGTCGATTGATCTTGTCTCCGGCCGTGGAGGGTCGGCAGCCATCCGCGGTTGGCAGCTCCGGGAGGTGGTCCCACGGCGTAGACGCCGCCACATCAGGACCTCTTGATTCTGTATTAATCCATATTTCAGTCAGTGCTATAATGTCTATATTTTCGTTGCTAACAAGTGCTCTAAGTTCATCCATTTTGTTACATATACTCCTACAGTTTGTATAATATAATCGCAATGAATTTATTTTACTGGTATCGGATTTACCTTTATTTCTAACTGAATTCCCATCTTCTGTTACACCTTCAATATTTCTACTAGCAGTACAATTAACCCTTAATTAGCGGCTCACCACATAAGTCGAGTTAAATAAAGCAGGACTATGTGGCGGCGCTCGACATAGGTCGAGTGGCAATTTCAGCACGTAATGTTGCTGAGAGAGAGAGACAAGTGGTGGCAGGAGACTAGCGAGCGTATGACTGCTCCAGACCACCGCGGCGAACCTACTGACACGAATCTCAGCTCCCTCCTCCCTCTCTCACTCGCTACATACTGAATTATATGGGGAAAGTACCGAATTACATGCTTTTTGCACTCGCGTTGCACGGTTATTGCAAGAAAACTAGCCATCATAAAAGGATCGTTATGGTGTCATTCGAAAGCTCTGTTTATGCCCTTTCAGGGATAGGTACTTGTTTTACGTTCTGGGTCTTATTTAGGCATGAAAATGATCACGTAAACAGCCCTATTTTGGCTAAAAACACCCCGCTGGGCGGTACATATAAATAAACCGCATAGGCCGCTCACCTAGCAGATGTTCTTGACCTCCTCTCTCTCTCTCTCTCTGTCTCTTCCTCTCTGGGTCTACCTATACATTTATAATTGCATGTGACCTTGAAATTGCTTGAGAGTTTGATTGCAAGCATTTTATAGCGTATTATTTGCAGGCATTCGGTAAATTTCTCACGATAACCAGGGCGTACGGTACATTTCTCACGATAATACAAGCAACAACGAAGCTTGGCGAAGATTGTGGTCTACAATATACATTTTTATAATTGCATGTGACCTTGTAATTGCTTGAAAGTTTGATTGCAAGCATTTTATAGCGTATTATTTGCAGGCGTTCAGTAAATTTCTTATGGTAATACAAACAACGAAAGATTGAATATTTGTGCTTGGCATTATATGATTGTGGGGAACAGATGTAGGCCTACCGTATGCTGTATATAATTTTATTATATATAAGATACATATGTAAAATTGTTAAATTATCACGACACTCTCTCTCTCTCTCTGTCTCTTCCTCTCTGGGTCTACCTATACATTTATAATTGCATGTGACCTTGAAATTGCTTGAGAGTTTGATTGCAAGCATTTTATTGCGTATTATTTGCAGGCGTTCGGTAAATTTCTCACGATAACCAGGGTGTACGGTACATTACTCACGATAATACAAGCAGCAACGAAGCTTGGCGAAGATTGTGGTCTACAATATACCTTTTTATAATTGCATGTGACCTTGTAATTTCTTGAAAGTTTGATTGCAAGCATTTTATAGCTATCATTTTCAGGCGTTCAGTAAATTTCTTACGGTAATACAAAAAACGAATGATTGAATATTTGTGCTTGGCATTATATGATTGTGGGGAACATATGTAGGCCTACCGTATGTATTTTTTTATCATATATATGATACATATGTAACATTGTTATATTAACACGACACTCTCTCTCTCTCTCTCTCTTTCTTTCAAATAAATCATGAATTACAGTTATAAAGTTGGGGTCTGCACATCCCTCATATGAAATACCATTCCCACATTTTGAAAAGGTAACAGTGCCAGACCGGCAAAACGGACAAGGTCATTGACCCCCCCAGCCAGCACCCCCATCCAGGCAGCGAGTCGCCGTGTCAGAGCCTCCAGTTATTTCGCTCGCCAACATCTCGGGGGTAGACCAAATCCCAACTACCCCTGCCCATGCACAAGCTGGTCCAGCGACCTCTACACCAGCTGCAGGTGCCAATCCCCCCGTGTTGGCAACGCCACCCGAGATGTCGCGGACGTGGGTGACCAGGCGTCGGCTGAATTTGGAGGAAAGCGATGCCGGCCCAATCTCTCCCGATTCGCCGGAAGACAGGATATCCCCGCTGCCGGAAAGCGACTCTGATGACGGGCAGGGACAGCCACAGCAGGGACAGCCACATCAGGCACAGCTACAGCAGGGACAGCCACAGCAGGGACAGCCACAGCAGGGACAGCCACAGTCACAGCAGGGATAGCCACAGCAGGCACAGCCACAGCAGGGACAGCCACAGCAGGGACAGCCACAGCGAGGTGCCCGGGGAAGGGCCCGAGGAGATGCCAGAGGGGTTCCCCAGGAGGTGCCCCAGGAGGGGCCAGGAGCGCGGTACCACCACCTGTCTTTCAGTGGGAGGACTGTTTGCCTCGGGATATGCCTGGTCAACCACCCCTCTTTCACAAGGCACCGAATGGCGTCCAGCCTGCCATGCCCTGCTCGGAGAATGACACCCCTTACGACTACTTCCGGGCATTTTTTGACGACCAATTGCTCGGGGACATTGTCACAGAGACAAACCTGTATGGTCGCCAGCATGCCGATGAAATGATGTCGCCCCACATGCGGAGATGGACACCCATTGACATCGGCGAACTCCTCGTGTTTTTGGCCCTCACCATGCTCATGGCCCACATAAAGTAACACAACAGGTTAGATTAGGCGGGTGCCCAACCCCGAAAGGGGTTGAAATAGGGGAGCTATCCCCCAGCCAAAGGCGGCTTTCTAGGGCCTTTCCTAGCTGATGCTGAGAGGATTGGGTTCGTCATGTGGTGATGGGCTGGTCTATCAGAGTGAGAGCTGAGCAATCTCTGCCATACCCATAGCTTACTCTGACTGTTCCTTTAACTTATATATTTTCTAGATCTCAAGTGACGGCGTCTCTTCCGTGGATTGACCTCCCAATCTATCAAGATTGGAAGTCAAAGCGTCACATTTTTCCCTTGCCCCTCAGCTTTCCCTTCATAATTGCTGAGGGGCACAGGGCCCTGGGTGGGGCTTTGGTTTCCCGGGCGTTTCCGCACCATCCTCAGCTCCCCGCCATGGAGTGGCTTCGGTCACCCAGGCTTTATTGTGGTCGGCGGGGAGGGTTCTGTGGGGGCACTTGGTTATGGCCTTAGAATTGCTCGGGGCCTTGGGGCTGTTCGGCCAGGCAGCTTGGGGAACAACAACAACAACAACAACATGTTAGATTATTGGGTAATGCATGACATCATAGCAACGCCAGTGTTCAACACCTACATGCCAAGGGACCAGTATAGGCAAATTCTGAAGTGCTTGCACTTTGTGGATAACACTGCGCCACACGGAGCCGACAAGATCTGGAAAATACGGCCATTCCTGAACTCCCTCCTCTACAGGTATCGCCGGTTTTTCAAACCTTTCCAGAATGTTGTGATCGATGAGTCCTTGGTCCTCTTCCGTGGACGCCTCTCTTTCCGCCAGTACATTCCGTCGAAGCGTCACCGCTTCGGGATCAAATTCTTTGTACTGTGTGACTGCGAGACAGGATACGTGACACTGATGGAGCCGTATCTAGATGCCAACCGTATCCTGTTCACTGACAACTTCTACACCTCTCCTCTCTTTGCCAGGTATCTCCTTACAAGGAGAACGGGAAGCTGTGAAACTGTTAGGTCAAACCGGAAACACTGGCCCCGGTTTGAGAAGACGCAGAAAGGAGACATCTTCCGGAAGAAGAGCAGCAGTGAGAACATACTGGCTATTTGTTGGCACAACACAAAGCCAGTCAATGTCCTCTCCACCTACCACAAGTCCGCATTGCTAGATAGCGGGAAGAGGAGATACCTGCAGGACCGTGTCACAGGCAACAGGACTGTAGTTGTTATCTCCAAACCTGACGCTGTCCTGGAGTATAATGTGAACATGCGGTTGGTGGACAAAAGTGATATGCAGATCACTGCTGTTGACTGCCTGAGGAAAACCTGTAAATGGTACAAGAAGGTCGTACTCCATCTTCTTGATGTCACTGTCCTCAACGCATACAACCTGTGGATGAAGCACACAGGAAAGAAGACCTCTGTAAGGCTGTTCTCCAAGGACATCATCGAGGCCATCCTCCGTAAGCACGGAACCACACGTGCGGCACCAGTTCCGAGGGCGATCGTGGATTTGCCCAGCCGCCTTGAATGCCGGGACTACCTCTTGACCCACAGGCTTGTGACTGTACCTCCCAACCCTAACCAACTTGCTGCTGGCCGGGTGGCCGGAAAGAAGGTGTGCCACGTCTGCAGTCACACGACAAGGAGGCCCCGACATAGGAGGGAAGTCGCGTCCAAGTGTAGTCGGTGTGATGTGGGACTCTGTCCTATTCCTTGCTACACCGAGTACCACACACTGGAACACTTCTAACCTCCTCCCTTCTTGCCAATCATTCATAACTTCATTCAATCTTTCATTCATCTATTTCAAAGTACCTCATGAATTCATGTCATTCATAACTTCATTCAAACATTCATTCATCTATTTCAAAGTACCTCATGAATTCATGTCATTCAATCATTCATATGGTGTAATAGCACACTACCCAAACACAAGTGCATTCATCATCATCAGCAACATCACCCATTACATCCATAAGTTTCGAATCTCATCCATCCATCTGGTTCTTGGTCCACCTCATACATCCATGTCATTCATTCATACATACATTCATACACTCGCTATAGGCAGTTCTGCCTTTTGTCTACCTCAATCCCATTCATACACTCGCTATAGGCAGTTCTGCCTTTTGTCTACCTCAATCACATTCATACACTCGCTATAGGCAGTTCTGCCTTTTGTCTACCTCAATCACATTCATACACTCGCTATAGGCAGTTCTGCCTTTTGTCTACCTCAATCACATTCATACACTCGCTATAGGCAGTTCTGCCTTTTGTTTACCTCAATCACATTCATACACTCGCTATAGGCAGTTCTGCCTTTTGTCTACCTCAATCACATTCATACACTCGCTAGAGGCAGTTCTGCCTTTTCCCTACCTCAATCACATAACTGCCTTTTACCTACCTCAATCACATAACTGCCTTTTGCCTACCTCAATCACATGTGGATTACACCTCCTGGGAACACCACAAACAAAAAATGAGTCGTCAACACTACCCCATAGAGTGATTTGGAAATGTGTTGAAATAATATTATATATAAAACAAAAACAAAAATCCTGCAAAGCAAGCGAAACAGAGAGAGAGAGAGAGAGAGAGAGAGAGAGAGAGAGAGAGAGAGAGAGAGAGAGAGAGAGAGAGAGAGAGAGAGAGAGAATGCAGAAACTAAACTGAAGAAAGAATGGAAAGATATAATAATACAGAAATATTACAAGCAAATAAAGAAAGAGGGATTAGAGAAAATAATAATGAGAATTACATATACGGATGAGGAAGAGAGAGAGAGAGAAAGAGAGAATACAGAAACTGAACCGAAGAAAGAGAGTGAAACAGATATAATAATACAGAAATATTACAAGCAAATAAATGAAATAGAGGGATTAGTTAGAGAAAATAATAATGAGAATTACATATACGGATGAGGAAGAGAGAAAGGGAGCGCGAGAGAGGGAAAGCGAGCGAGCCAGAGAGAGAGAGAGAGAGAGAGACAGACAGACAGGAGGAGTGAGAGAGATTAGAGAAAATAATAATGAGAATTACATATACGGATGAGGAAGAGAGAGAGAGACAGAGCGCGCCGCGAGAGGGAAAGCGAGCGAGCCAGAGAGAGAGAGAGAATACAGAGCATACAGAAAAAGGAGAAATAAGAGAAAAATAAGACCGATTACCGAAGGAATAGAAGACGCGCGGGAGGCCGAAGTCAGGGCAAAGCGAACGCATCCGAACGCGCCCGGGAAATAGACCAAAAAGTACCTCCTCTTCCTCAAATCTTCCCACCCTCCACACTCACTCATAACATCCATAATAGACTTATATGGGGAGACGAAGAGTTGCTCTTTCCAAAAATGATCGTTTCGTTCGCATTGGAGCCATAGTAACGGCGCTAGGGCGAGTGAAAGGGAGCAAATATTTCGGGATTATGCCCGCTGGGCCGCACGGTGTAAAATACCTTACCTAAATAAGGGTTAATAATGCTCCTAACTTGGTGCTTTTTAGATACGGACTTAAGTCGGGCCCCGCTCTTTAAGTGTTAAGGGTGTTCCATAATTTAGCTCCCTATAGCTAAGACAACGTTGTGCATGTGATGTTCTGTAATATGGGAGTCGTAGCAACTCCTGGGCTCCTCTGGTATTAAAGTTATGGACCATGATATGAAAATCGTCCTCCAAACACACAAGACCATTTAAAGATTTATACACAAAGTTCACTGCCTGAACAAACAATATATCACCTAAATTTAGTAAACCATGTACTTTAAATATTGGACCTGTATGAACATTATAAGATTGGTAAGTCATTATGCAAAGTATTTTCTTTTGTGCCAAAAATAAAGAGTCCAGCTGGAGCGCGTTCAGTCTACCCTATCAGGCAATCCTGTTTCTGTTTGAGCAATCCTGTTTATGATCGCGCAGACTGAACGACATTGATAGCTAAACATTGATTCTCGTCGCTGATTGGTCAGTGGCTATGAGCACGAAATTCAAATCTTGTTGGCGATGTCTGCGAAGGTTTTAGGCCTGTTACAGTGCTTCTTCGGTCTATTAATTTCAATCAAAGTCAAATGGTTTTGTCAAATCAATACATTTTAATATTGGATATTATTATCCATCAATATAGACTATTGGCTAAGGTAGTCACACTGTCAGCTACAGTCAGCAGCCTTGTTCAAGCTCAAGACAGACGGTACGCTAGGCTACCATCAGGCTATTATATCTTATAATCTTATTAAGAAATGTGGACAAAGTTATTACGGTCCTTATCTGGCAAAGGTAGCTCTTTCTTCCCCGTGTAATTTTCAAACAATTCTCCGTTAGTCTATTGGGGAAATAAAAAGTAGATGTTCTTTTCCTGGCGATGTAGGACTATGAATATGCTAAACTATAGGCCTATAGTTTATATATATTGGCTATGTAGCCAGGGTGAATTAAATAGTATCCTATATAGACTATATTATCTCTTCCTGGCAATGTATGTATAGGCATACTTTCTTTTCCTGACGATCTATGTGTATATAGGCTATTTGCAAGCCTATATTTATGGAAGGTTCATAAATATTATTTTTTAACCATTAGATTACCTTGCATATTTAACTATAACGTGGATAGCCTACCTTACTAAACATAGCTTAACTGACCTATCATACTTCGATGCAATTATGCCTCAGAAATTGTTTTTAAGAAATGTAAATAGAGTAATCGATCAATAATAGACAAGCGCCGAAAAACCTGTACAGCAAGCTAGGCTATAACCCGTTAAAATATAGGCTATCATTCAATTGGCACAGTAACAACTGTAACATTACCGATATATAACTATAACAATGAAATACAAACCTGTACAGCAAGCTAGGCTATAACCCGTTAAAATATAGGCTATCATTCAATTGGCACAGTAACAACTGTAACATTACCGATATATAACTATAACAATGAAATATAAACCGCATACAAAACATAATAATCAATCAATAATATAGACAAACGCTCAAAAACCTGTACAGCAAGTTATAACCCATTACAATACATCATTGGCATAGTAACATTACCAATATATAACGATACAAATTAAATAATAACTGCAAAAACAAAAACAAACATTAGCTCATCGAGCCTCGAACCCTTGCGAGTAGGCTTACGGATTTAAAAGCGAAGACGTTACCAACTAGGCTACGCTTACCGCACTGAATGAAGGCCTGACGAAGTAGCTGAGAGACTTGCGCTCCAAGCTGCTTGTTTTATGTTATATATAGCAAAATGGTCACGATAACTATGATTTTTATAGGTGTGCCACCTTATAATTGAGATTGCGACACATAAATAACATGGAGGTAGGCTAATTAAGCTTAATTATGATAATATAATGTAGAGGAGAGATTTAGGCCTACTGTTATGATAGCTTCGCTAGTCACCTCCAGGGAGTGTTAGCGTGATCGCCGTCTGATTGCAAACAATCACAAACGTGATTCGTCGAATCAGAGGCGATCACGTTCAGTAGAGCTATCCCGTTTGCGTGTTTGGGTAGACTGAACGCGCTCCAGGTAAGTCTTGTTTGCTCCTCCCCAGATAGCAGAACAGTAAAGTATATGAGGGTAAGCCAAAGAAAGGTAAAGTAGCTTTAAGTTATCAATATTCAAGGAATCTCTAGTTTTGTAAAGAATGCCAGTAATTTTCGATAATTTTACGGTAATGTCATTAATATGAGGTTTCCATGCCATTCCATGGACACATGGTGGTTGGCAGGGAACCCACCAATAAAAATTGCTGTCATCAACCATATTTCATACATTGGGCTATGGAATGCCTATTACAGTTATTTAGGATGGGTTACTGTGCAAAGCTGATCTAGATCATTTTTGGAGTGGATTTAATCCACTCTCCTGGCCACAACCACCACAGCAAGCCTGCCAGTCGTCCAGTTCCATACATTAGCATTGATAGGTGATACTTTACTGGGAAAGAAAATTGGTTACCTTTCCAGCTAACCAGACACCCCCTGGCTCCCGGTCTAATGCATCGGTAACACCCGAGAGCTTACTTGTACATATTTAGGTCACCAATGGTTCGGGGTTCACTATGGTCAAGTTTAGGATTATGTCCGTATACCCTTAACCCTATAGATGGTCCGAGGAGGGGATCTTCCCTGTTTTAATCCATTAGTGTATTTGTACATGTCAAGACGTTTTACCCGATAAGTTTGGCAATGATAGACATTTCACCACAATCAAGTGGCGATTTTGTTCTGGCCGAGCGATAGCGAGCCTGTCGGTTTGAAATAATTGGCCTTCGGCCGTGACATTCTTTTATCGGAAAAACAAATATGTATTATTTTAGCTTGAAGGGAGTCTGGGTAGCTATTATATATTTTGAAGGATGTCGGGGAAGACGTATTTGTTAGACTTGTGACAAACTAAAGTACCTTGCAAAAGCAAACAACATCCTCAACGATAATTAAACAAAATGTCATAATAACCCCAAAACGTTGGACCAGGTAGTGGTAATCGATACACAAAACATCTCGTTGTCTTGGACTTACTGTTAGTTTTAGGATGCAGATCTTGGAAGATGTAATGTAAAAATAGACTTTGACAAGTGACGGAATGAATATAAACACCATGTGAGGACGAGAACTTTATTGACAACGTTTCGCATATAGCTTCATCAGGCCAATGACATACATCTAAAGAGTTTACAAGTCAACAATTATTTCCTTCGAGACGGGAAAGGAGGAGGGGAAGGAGGAGGAAGGAGAGGGGGTATGTCCCTACATGTTTCAAGTGAATAGTGGAGTCAATAGTAGTGGTAACAATATCATCTGTGTGTGTGTTGTTGACTTGTAAACTCTTATGGTGTACGTCATTGGTCTGATAAAGCTGCATGCGAAACGTCAATTAAGTGCTCGTCCTCACATGGTGTTCATATTCTTTGTGAATGTAGGTGTATTAGCGGGTTTCAAGCATCAGAAGAGCATTTCGTCATTTCAGTAATAAGAATAATAAGTTTGTACAGTTTTCAATACACCAATTATCTGTCTGTCTAACTGTTTTTACCCTTTCATGATACAAGGACGAATTTAATTTTTATTCTATCATTAGGTAACATTTCTCTGGTTTGGCAGGATATATGGAAGTCGTAATTAGCGTGACAGAAACTCAACTCGATTTTAAAACCAGAGATATAATTTCCGAATACCATATCAACTCATACACATTTGTTAATAAAGACAGGTGTAATGGTAAAACTAGAGGTGGACTAGCTATATGGGTAGCATGTCATCTAAATCCAACCGAGGTTTCACTCCCCAAAAATAATAAAGAAATAGTGTGTGTCAAGCTAAACATGAAAAACTCAAACATTAATATCAATACTGCATACCGACCTCCAAGTCAAAATGAGGTCGATGATAATCACCTGTCTTCGTGGTGCAATGCATAGAGTGTTTATTTTCGGTGTGCATGTCTTGGGTTCGAATCCCCGGACTGCCACATGTGATTGTCAATTTCATTAATCAATTTTAGAAGTAGAGTTGGTTGGTGGAGAGTACATAATAATACGAAAAATTGCAACAAACCCTCAATGCTAACGAAAGCATAATACTCGGAGACTATAATCTACCTAACATTGACTGGTGCCTTATGACCGGAAATAGTTACAATTCGCGAAAAATGATTAATTTCATACACGATCATTTTCTACATCAAAGTATTTTAGAGCCGACACGGGAAAACAACATACTATATCTTGTTATCAGTACAAATTAAACATTCATATAAAACTTGACATCGGTGAGCACCTTTCTACCTCTGACCACAAGCTCATTAGAATCGACATAAATTGCAAAATTATATACTATTGAAAAACAGGAAAAAGAGATACCAGATTTAAAAAATGTAAAATACAACGAACTTAGGAAAGCCCTCAGTGACTTGCATATTCAGCTTAGCAATATTGACAAAACAAGTGAAGTATGGGATAAATTTAAAGATATATTCATGACTGCTCAGAATAAATACATACCCACTAAACTTAAAGTAAATATTGGTAAAAACAAGCCTTCCTGGTTCAATAATAATATTTGCAAGGTCCTAAGGGAAATAAATAAATATCATAAACTAACTAAAAGTGACATAAATAATGAACACTTGAGCTATCTATACAAAATAAGTAGAAATAGAGTAAAGAAATTAATTAGGACTGAGAAGCGTAATTACGAAAGTTATATAGCAAAGGAAAGTGTAAAAAATCCAAAGCAATTTTACGGTTATGTTAATGGTAATAGAAAAATTAAAACCTGAATTGGGCCATTAATAAATAATGACCAGACAGTAACAGGATATAAAAACATTGCTAATTTGCTCAATAAATATTTTTGTTCCGTCTTTAGTAAGGAAGAAAATAACACTACTATAGAAACAAACGCAACAACGCATGAAATAGGAAACTTTACCATAAGCAAAAGTGAAGTGTTATGTAAGCTGATTAATTTAGATACTAATAAAACTCCAGGTCCTGATAATATTCACCCAAAAATTGTGAAATACGTGAAAGAAGAGATAGCTCAGTCCTTAACTAAGATATTTAACTTGTCGCTCAACCAGGAAACCTTACCTAGTGATTGGAAAACTGCAAATATCACTCCAATATTTAAAAATGGAAATAAAGCCCAAGCAAGTAATTATAGACCAATCAGTTTAACGTCAATCATAGGAAAAATTATGGAAACAATTCTGAGAGACAAGATAGTAGAATATCTGGAGTCAAACAAGTTAATCAAAGATAGCCAACATGGCTTCAGATCCTGTAAGTCATGCCTAACAAATTTGATAGAATTATATAATAAACTATTTACATATAACAACTCTACTAAATCATTAGACATCATTTACTTAGATTTCCAAAAGGCATTCGATAAGGTACCTCATGGAAAATGATTGAAAACATTGGAAATGTTGGGCATTAAAGGAAACATTCATACATGGATAATAAACTGGCGGACAAACAGAAGGTAGAGAGTTGTGATAAATGGAGTAGAATCTGAGTGGGAGCCAGTTTGTAGTGGAGTGCCTCAGGGATCGGTCCTGGGGCCAGTTTTGTTTCTAATCTATATAAATAACATCGATGTTGAACTAAATAATACTATCTCAAAGTTCGCTGATGACACAAAGATAGGAAAATTAGTATTAACCGAAGAAGACAGAAATAAACTGCAATCTGTTTTAAGTACAATAGTAGAGTGGTCGGAAAAATGGCAGATGCCATTCAATGTTGACAAATGCCAGGTCTTGCAAATAGGTAATAAAAACAAAACATGTGAATACAAGATGAGAGGCCAGCCAATCAAAACAAGTGCATTAGTTCAAGACCTGGGGGGTCTTATATCTGAAAACCTAAAGACCTCAGATCAATATGCAGAAGCTGCAAACAAGGCCAATCAAGCATTGGGATATATTATGATAAATTTTACTTATAAAAATGAGAACATTATAGTACCTTTATTTAAAAGTATAGTGAGGCCCCATCTTGAATATGGCGTGCAATTTTGGTCTCCTTATCTAAACAAGGACATTGAGAAACTCGAGATGGTGCAGCGTAGAGCGACAAAGTTGATTCCGTCACTAAGATATAAATCTTATCACGAAAGACTAAACAAAAATAAATCTGTTTTCACTTAAGAAGAGACGATTGCGAGGTCAATTAATCAAGTGTTAGAACATACTAAAGGGATTTGACAAAATTGATGTAGATTCACTCTTCAAAATAGATAAATGTTCATTAACTCGGGGAAATGGAATGAAATTAAAAACCAGGAGGGCGAATCTCGATGTCACAAAGGACTTCTTCATCTACAGTGTGGTCATTGAGTGGAACAAATTGACAGAGGAAGTGGTACAATGTGAGACAATTGACGCATTCAAAAGAAGTCTAAACACTCATTTTGAGGAGGTGGGAATAAAATAGGTTAAAAAAAGGTAAGCATCAGTAGTATATAATATTTCTCAACTTCGTTCTTTACTATAAATTTCCCAGTAGAATTGTTCTCATTCTGCTGGGGGACTTTTTTCCACAACTGAATTTCACGCCGACCAACGGTCGGAGGAAGAGGTGGGTGGGGAGAGAGCCTTCTGCTTTGCTATCCTTACCTTCCACCTTGTAGAAAATGTTATTTTAGCATTAAGTCCGGACTACCTAGTAGGGACCGCAAGGTCTGTGAAGTCTGTGTAGCTATGTAATTCTCTCTCTCTCTCTACCCCACCACACAGACAAGTAATGCACGACGTACATACTGCGATAAGAACAGTACTGGCGTGTACAAGATCAGATCACTGGTTGATTGTAAAGACACGAGACTTGGAGGTTGTCAGATAGTCAAGTAGGAACATTACCAGGCACTGTCTAGGGCTCTAGGCAGTAAGACGAGGTATCTATTATTTGCTTAGTTATTCATTTATTTGTTGGCTTCCCCTCTAGACCTCCATCAAGCTTGAAAATGTACCCCCTTATCCAGATAAATGTGTGCATTTCTCGGTAGAAAATGCAGTTTCGTTATTGTACGGCACAATCAAATCGACACTGAAATTGCACGAAAGGTCTTAAAATCGGTAAACTAAAGCAGTGAATATATTATAAACTCAAAACTACCGAGCCTAAGCATGAGGGAGAAGGGAGTCCAGAATACCCCCCCCCCCCCCCCTAGTCCTGGAGCCAAGGGGTGTTTGCATGCATGAATGGGCCAGAAAATCACCCGCTTGATTTAGTTAGAGGGTCCACTGGGACACCTTTTTAGTGAGGGTAGACATCCCGAAACCCGGCAGTTATCGTGTTATTAGGGGTTTTCGCTGAATTTAATGAAATCAAAATAACTCCTTTTTTTACGTGTGACGGTTACATAAATTGCAATAACTCGGCAATGAAATGGTCTACAGAGCTCTTTCACCACTCAAAATAAAGCTTAAAGAATTATCTATTCAATGGATACAACACAATAAGATTGGTCAATACCCAAGGTCACAAGAGGTCAAAGTATGACCTTTTCTGATGAGGAACTAAAATTTATGACTTTTCAAATTTAAATATTTGTGAAAAATAGGTAAATGGATTGAACGTTTAATGCTTTTATATTCTGGTTAGGTACACCATAGGCAAGTTTTTGAAATTAGTTGGAAAAGTTGATTACGTATTTTAACCCCTTGGCGTCCAGTACAATAATATGAAGTTTGCGAATGATATACCAATAATAGCTATGTATTGGTTATATAATTATGGTACTACTGAGTCAGCTAAAGTTCTATCAAAACACTCTGTATCACAGTATCACACATTGCATATATATCTTAAAAGCAGATTTCAATTATTTTTTGTCACATTAATGAATGACGTACTTTTGGGGAGAGGGGTGAGCCGGGGATACAGTTGGAAATGTATTCTGTGATGTGTCACATTAATGGCCTAGGTTTTGACATCCTTTCACCTGACATTTGCAGTAAGGGCAGCATTTCATATCTAGTTGTCTGCAGACACAGCGTTTAGTAGAACAGGAGGTACATTTACAGGGCATTGCAAAGTCATCCGGTAGCAAGACTTGAAGATGGTCCGGTTGAAGAATGCCATCTTCTTCAATGAAACCAAAGTCTCTGGGATCCAGTTGAGGATTGCTTAGGCAGTGTAGCTGTAGATATGTCCCAAAGAATGCCCTGAGGACATGACCTTTGACTGATCGGCTGGTGGGAGGCAGTTCCAAAATGGTCTTTTTGCTGTGGTGGTAGAGGTAGTACCGTAATTCATCCATTGTTCTGCATGAGGTTCCTGATTTGTACACATTCACAAGGAACTCTTCCACCAAGATGAAGTTAATACAGTTCAATTCCTTTCCAAAATCAATCAGATAATGCACCGGATCTGCCTTCAGTGCAGCAGCCTTTGTACCAAATTTACTTGTGGAATCACAACCAGTGAGATGGTGCAGGGCAACTAAGATTTTGCAAGTATCTGATCCCAACTTATCGCCTAGAACATGAAGGGGTATGTATCTTGTGGTATTACCAACACCAGCACGAATCCACATCTCTCGTAGGCCATGTGCCTTCAGAAGCGACCAGTAGTGTAGGGCCAAGATTACTACATCAGTATCATTTGATATAATAACCACTCTCTTAGTCCCATTCTCAACTGCATGACGAGCATGTGGGATAATTCTGACGTCGGCCTCTTCAATCGTTGTGTCTAGATCAGGTAATGGTGTCTCTTTTCCATTCAAAATAGCCAGGCATGGTTCAATTTCAGGTGGAAGTCCAATCGAGCTAACAACTGTATGTCATCGGTTTTGGCTTGGTTAAGATGCGTTGTCGAATGAGTTTCTGTAGCTTGGATTTGTTTGCAGATGAGGCCCAGAATACATCCATTGTGACTGGCAATTGCGTTCCTGTACCTATCCCATATAAATCAATTGGGCTGCAACCACACCTTCTAGTTCTTTCGCTGTCCTTCACTGAACCCTCAATGTATGTGTCAAAGACGAAGTCGACACATTTAGAGTTGCTGCCAAGTCCATATGACACCTCCAAGAACTTATCGCAGAGTTCACCAAAGGTGTTCATCTGGGATATCCGCATACAACGAAGGCCTGCCATTACATCAATGATAGTCACTGTATTTGCTGGCTTCAATTTAGATTTTAGATGGTGGAATATAGTCTGTTTTTTCAAGGTGTTTTTCTAACTCAGTGCACAGTTCACTTTTGTTTGGTTTGGTCATTAGTCCATTCTTGTCAAAGAGGTAACTGCTGTCAATCAGGTCAAATCCCAGCAAATGTTTCATGTCATATCCTCGGACACGAGCAATGTCATAGATCTTCTGGGTTTCTGCCATTTGCTTCTTGGTCTCTTTGCTTGTAGACTTATAGGTACTTTGGTCTCCCTTCATGGATTTGAATGTCTTAAGGTTCGTCCTGTGAATGGTATCAAAGATTGATCTGTGTTTCATTACGATTCTTTCATTTCGGAATGTTTCATACTTCTTCCTAGATCTTTCATCAAATTCGAGCAGATTGTCACGGATTTCCTTTGTCATGATTTCCTGTGTGAGGATGTTGTGAAGCTTTTCTTTATCTCCTTCACACGGTAACGTCATGGGGTTGTCATGTTCTTTTACATACTCAATCATATCCTGAATCAATGTCTCAGATGACCTTATTGCTGATAAGTTGAACTCGTGGTTTACTAAACGTTCTGTGCTAGGTGTGACGACTCCACTGACCTGACGTTGGAAATTGACAACAGCTAACATTTCATGCTAAATGATCTCCCACTGAGCAACGAATTGCTTCTTTTTGGTGCTACCGATGATACCCCCAGCACTCTTCTGGGATCGATTTATCGTCTGCTCGAGACACATGTCTGCCCCTACAGCACTGAATGGTCCATCTGTCTGCTTCACCACGAACTTGCCTGCCAGGAAACTCTTGTACACATCTTTTGGTAGCTTTTTCATATCTTCTAGGTATAATGAAGCCCATCTAAAATAGCCCATCACAGAATACATTTCCAACTGTATCCCCGGCTCAGCCCTCTCCCCAAAAGTAGGTCATTCATTAATGTGACAACAAATAATTGAAATCTGCTTTGAAGATATATATGCAATGTGTGATACTGTGATACAGAGTGTTTTGATAGAACTTCAGCTGACTCAGAAGTACCATAATTATATAACCAATACATAGCTATTATTGGTATATCATTCGCAAACTTCATATTATTGTACTGGACGCCAAGGGGTTAAAATACGTAATCAACTTTTCCAACTAATTTAAAAAACTTGCCTATGGTGTACCTAACCAGAATATAAAAGCATTAAACGTTCAATCCGTTTACCTATTTTTCACAAATATTTAAATTTGAAAAGTCATACATTTTAGTTCCTCATCAGAAAAGGTCATACTTTGACCTCTTGTGACCTTGGGTATTGACCAATCTGATTGTGTTTGTATCCATTGAATAGATAATTCTTTAAGCTTTATTTTGAGTGGTGAAAGAGCTCTGTAGACCATTTCATTGCCGAGTTATTGCAATTTATGAAACCGTCACACGTAAAAAAAGGAGTTATTTTGATTTCATTAAATTCAGCGAAAATCCCGAATAACACGATAACTGCCGGGTTTCTGGATGTCTACCCTCGCTAAAAAGGTGTCCCAGTGGACGCTCTAACTAAATCAAGCGGGTGATTTTCTGGCCCTTTCATGCATGCAAACACCCCTTGGCTCCTGGACTACCCCCCCCCCCCCCCTGCAGAGGTATGGAGGAGAGTACGGGGGAAGCGGTGGAGAGAGACAGATATAATAACATAAACATTTAATGTTATTATATCCGTCTCTCTCCACCGCTTCCCCCTTACTCTTAATTATGATGAGGGAGATGACTAGGAAAACAGAAAAGAAAGATTCATGTTTATCTTTACTGGTACATTCACCTATAAAAATGTTACTCAGAGTAGCACTCAGCCTTTGGCCTGAAAAATTTCTACCGATAAATGTACAAATATATTTCGAAGGGGGGTCTTGGTGGTGTTTTATTAAGCTTGCTAGAGGTCTAGCGAGAAAACTAAAATGAAAAAGCATGTAAGATAATACAAATACACACAAATAAGCCCCCTTATGCATTGGCTGATGGCATTAGTAGCATAGTTATTTATTACTTATTGTCTATTCATTATTAATAGGCCAGAAACTGTGACTCCTATCTATCTATCTATTGCCTGAAGCCGTGATTCCCGAAGGGGTGGCCACGAACGAACCGCCCCCATGCACCTCTGTCTCCAGTCAGTCGATGCCTCTCCTTCCAACCAGCACCGCCTTCAGCCATATACTTCCTCATCCCATTCTTCCACCTCTCTTTCGGTTTACCTCTCCCTCTGTTCTTCCACCTCGCTCCCGTAAACCCTCTTAGTCATTCTCTCGCTTTCCATATGTTCCATATGGCCAAACCATCTCAAGGTGTTCCATTTCACACTTTCCAGCACATCTACGACAACACCACACCTCCTTCTTACTTCCTCATTCGTCTGTCTATCCCTCCATGTAACTCCGCATGCACTTCTCAAGTAAATCATTTCCACCCCTCTCACTCTTGGTCTGAGTCTCTCCACCAACGTCCATGCTTCGCTTCCGTAAGTCAGTGTCGGGATTATCACACGGTCATGCAAGGACTTCCATACTGACCACCCAATTTCTTGTTACTGCTTTCAGCATTCGTACAACCCTCTTTCCCGGTTTCACCCTCTCCCGCATTTCTTAATCCATAGTCCCATCTTTACTCAACACACTGCCCAGATACTTAAATGATCTGACAATCTCCATAGTGTTACGGACTAGGGTTCAAACCCACAACACCATGAATAAATGATTAACTCCAATGAAAAGGCAACACAACTGTTATCACCGTAGTACTATAAGAATGGAAGTTAACCACCCAAAACTTGACTGCAAGGTTAATATTATCCTCCAGCGAAACCCTATTACTATACAACAAGACAATCAGAATCATATAATTGATATTATTATGTTTTCTTTAAATGTCAGTAGAATAACTTATGCTTTCATAAATCTTTTAAGATTAATATGTAAAGTATTCAAGTATCCACTTTAGTTTACTGTACAAATAATGCATTACCGTTTAGTTTCCTTTAGAACCACAGAATATTCAAAGTATTTACACCTTTAAGTTATTTGAAAGATAGTACATGAAAATATAAGGTAGGTATGGATGAAAAGATAATTTAAAAGTATGGATATTATTTACATATAAATTACACTTTATACACCTATCCTTACATTCACACAATACAACATAATCACACAATACACCATAATAATACTTATCTATAGAGAGATAGTTATACAAGGCAGGAAACAAACTCAGGGTGACCCATGATGAGGTCTAGGCGAACCAGATGCTAGAGATGAACTGACTTTTCTCAAATCCTATTTTCTATCGAGTCCTTGGTCAGGGGAGGTGTGGTAGAGTGGTCTTGCCACTGGACTGGTAATCCAATGGACCCGGGTTCAAATCCCAATATGTCAATGGGAAGATATTATTGGGATAGAATTTGTGTTGTACCTAGTATCAGTGCATTACCACAGCATACCGAAATGCCAAAAAATACCCTAATTTTTCCCTGATTAAATAGAATTGTATGAATATTGCCATATTAAAAAATATGGTAAAAGGGGGCAATGCCTAGTGAGTTAATAGCTCAATAGGTGGCGTTCTGAGAGTGAGGGTCCGAGTGTGGGGGATGAGACTGTGAAGCGCAGAGGCGAGGCGGCTTCAGAGATGGAGTTGCTTCGAGCCGTGAAGCTTCGCATGTCTCACTCCCTAGACTGGAGCAAGACCATACGGGCCTCACTGTGTTCAGCGGTAGAGTGTAAAGGCTATCAGCCAGGACTGATGATGCTGGTCTTGAATGTGAGCTATTTGCAGACTCATTTAATCTCATTCAACTAGTCAACCAACCCACCCGTGTACCAGATAATCCTAATCATAATTCCCACCTACTGGACTTATTTTTAACAACCAATTCAGAAAATTATGATGTTACAGTGAGGTCCCCACTTGGATCTTCTGATCACTGTCTGATACAGGCCACCTGTCTATCACCTACCACACCTTCCCACTCTGAACCTGTTTTGGTGACTAAATGGCATTACGATAGGGCAGACTGGGAGGGTCTTCAAGGTTTCTTTATTGATATTCCCTGGACCTCTTTCTTTTCTAATGATGCACACTCCACCTTGAGCCACATACAAGATTTTGTAAAAATTGGAATGGAAACTTTTATTCCTCATCAAAAGTACAGTAAAAGATCTAATTCACCTAAATGGTTTGACCATAATTGTGCTAGAGTAACTGAACAAAAAGCAATAGCCTACAATGCATTCACGAGATCAAAAACACATGAAGCCTTTAATTACTTTAGAAACATCAGAAATCATGCCAAAACTGTATTAAACCTAACTAAATCAAACTTTCTCCATAAGCAGGCAAATAAACTTCTAAATAATCCAAATGATAACAAAATATTTTGGTCTACTCTTAACTCATTCAAATCCAACTTCACTACTGCTTCATCCATTCCACCATTAAAATCTCCGACTGGCAATCTTGTAAGTGACCCACGAGGTAAAGCTAACCTTCTTGCGGATATTTTCTCCACCAACTCAACCTTAGATGAAATAAATCAAGATGTCCCTGTACTTAATTTTAATTCGCCTGAAATTCCCTCACTTAAGATCCACACCAGACATGTCAAAACTATTTTGCAGAATCTCTCAGTAGATAAGGCTCCTGGTCCAGATGAAATTCCTCCAATAGTACTTAAGAATTGCTCCTTGGTGCTCGCTCCTGTATTGGCAAAATTTCCGTCTGTGTACTCATACCTCATGCTTCCCAGTACCCTGGAAAGAAGCAAACATCCATCCAGTTCCTAAAAAAGGTGCCTCTTCAGATCCATCAAACTACAGACCAATAGCTATAACTTCCACTCTTGGCAAAGTTTTTGAAATTATATTAAATAATCACATAATTAAGCATCTGGAGAATAATAAATTAATCAGTGATAGGCAATATGGTTTTAGACGATGTCGATCAACTGCAGACATTCTTTGCCTTCTTACGCATCAAATCAACCAAGCTACAGACCAACATGGTGAAACACATACAATAGCACTGGATATATCAAAGGCATTTGATAGAGTCTGGCATCAATCCTTATTGTCGAAGATGTCACACTACGGCCTTGCATCATTAGTTCCACTAATTTCTTCTTATCTTCATAACAGAAAAATACGTGTAATGGTAGATGGCCTTTATTCTCAATTTCACTCAATAAATGCTGGTGTTCCCCAGGGATCAGTTTTGGCCCCAACTCTGTTCCTCATTCATATCAATGATCTCATATCTACCACTCATAATCCAATACATTCCTACGCAGATGACTCAACACTCCACAGTTCCTTCACATTTACCAATTCTTTCACCCAACCCGATCTTATAAATTCAAAAATAAACACTGCAATTTCTCTGAACCAGGACCTTTCTAGAATTAATGAATGGGGACAAGAGAATCTAGTTTCCTTTAATGCACAGAAAACCAAGTACATTCAATTTTCTAACCGACAGAATCTCACTGACTCCCATATATTTTTTAATGATGTAAATATTCCCACTTCCCCTAGTATTGACATTCTCGGTGTAACATTAACTACTAACTTGAGCTGGACACATTATGTTAGAAGCATTGCTAAGAATGCCTCTAAAAAACTGGGACTCCTGTACAGAGTTCGAGAATTCTTCACTGACGAGCAGTTGGCCGTAATATATAAAAGTCATGTGCGTTCTCAGATGGATTACTGTTCACCTCTGTGGGGTGGAAGTGGAGTGGTTGCATTGAGGCAGTTGGACAAAATTCAAAATAAAGCTATTAGATTAATCAATAACCCTGCAATCACACAGGACCTTCCTACATTAGCCATACGAAGAAACGTTGCATCCCTTGTGGGCAAAAGATGTCTGGCTATTACAGTACACCCTGGACACAAATGTGTTCCCCGATGTTATCTTACTGCCTAAAGGCCTTCCTATGTACAAATAAATAGTCACATATACCCACTAATAATTAGTTAACTATATCCCACCAGCAATTAGTTTAATTAAGGCAATACATAACACCTCCCCCATTAAGAGATTTATAAGGGAAACATTGTAAATCAAATCATTCTAAGTCCAAAATAACATGTCTGCAATTATATTGTTCTTCCCCTTGATGTGAAAAATGTGCAGCTTGTAAGGCTGCAATGCCAAAGCCCACCTCATGAGACGCTGGTTAGAATTTTTCATCTTATGCAAAAATTTGAGGGGATTATAATCAGTGAACACATCAATAAGAAAGCAAGAACCATTTAAGTACACATTAAACTTATCAATGGCAAACAATAATGCAAAGCATTCCTTCTCAATTGTACTCTAATTATTTCTGGTATGGTTTGAACTTGGTGGATGCGTAGCAAACAGGATGTAATACCTCATTCCCGCTATTCTGTAACAATACAGCCCCTGCTCCCACATCACTGGCGTCTATTTGCAAGATAAACGGCTTGGTCAATTGTGGAGATTTCAATATGGGCGCATTTGTGAGAAGGGCACGGATTTTCACAAAAGCGTCCTGGCATTCCTGAGTTCACACAAACTTCTTCTTTGGATTGACTAGGTCTGTTATAGGTGCAGAGAGGTCAGAGAAATTGGGCACAAAACGCTGATAATACCTACTCATGCCCATGAAGCGCATTAGTGCCTTACGGTCATGAGGAACAGGCAGTGACGCAATGGCTTCCACTTTGGCAGATACTGGGCTAACCTCACCTTGCCCAACTACATGACCCAGGAATATTACGTTGGCTTGTCCAAACTCACTCTTGGCCAAGTTCACTGTTAAATGTGCTTCAGCCAGGTTGTAGAATAGGGTGCGCAGTTGAAGTTGGTGATCTTCCATGGATTTGCTGTATACTACCAGATCGTCCAAGTAAGATCGCACCCCGACGAGTCCCTCTGTCACCCGATGAATCAGCCATTGGAAGGTTGCTGGTGCGTTGACCATCCCAAAGGGCATGACGGTGTAGTGGTATAAGCCGTCAGGGGTGACAAATACAGAGATTCGCTTGGCATGCTCAGTCAGCTGGACCTGGTAGTACCCACGCAACAAGTCTATCATGGTAATGTAGTTGGCGTCCCCCAGTTGGTCGATTAGGTCGTCTATCCGAGGAAGAGGGTAGCAGTCCTGACAGGTTAGTTGGTTAACCTGGCGGTAGTCAGTACACATCCGGAACGATCCATCCGGCCTGTCCACTAGTAGGCATGATGAAGCCTACTCGCTGTCACTCTTCTCCACCAGGCCATGCTCCATCAGGAACTGCACCTCCTTCCTCAGGGCCTCCCGCTTCCATGGACTGGCGCGGTAGGGATGCTGCTTAATGGGACGAGCACTTTCGACCAACACCACATCATGCTCAACCAGAGGGCACTGCCGGGGAACATCGCTAAACAGCTGTGGAAACTCATTAAGCAGGGATTCCAAGTCACCACTCTGGTCGGGTCCTCATTTTAGATGAGGATTAGACAAGAAATCAGAGTTTTGCAATTTAGTGTCCGAGGGCAAAGAAATATCTTCATCATCCGTAATAACAGAGTTTGCTACATCCACGTTCAATACAGGGGCATCATTGCCAGGATCTCTTACAAAGTATGGCTTGATCAGGTTCACATGTATCAGTCTCTCTGCCTTTCGTCTGTCAGGAGTTTTCAGGACATCATTTACATTACTGGTCTTACGTTTCATCACATATGGACCATGAAACTTACTTTGTAAAGGTTTCTTAGGGATTGGCAGAAAGGCTAGCATAAGATCACCTGGTTTAAACTCTCTGGCAACAGCTTTCCTGTCAAAATTGTCTTTCATGGTTACTTGAGAATCCTCCAGGTTTTTCAATGCATTTTCTATAGCAGTGTTTAATCTTTGTCTAAACTGGTGAACATAGGTAAGAAGAGGTTTGCTGGAAGGTGTATCTAACCATGATTCTTTTAGAACTTTAAGAGCACCTCTAACCTCATGACCATACACCAACTCAAAAGGTGAAAAACCAAGAGAATCTTGTACACTACTCCTTACAGCATACAACACAAAATTAATACCTTCATCCCAATCTGCATTATTTTCCTCGCAATACTTTGTCAACATTGACTTGAGAGTTTGATGTAGGCGTTCTAATGCACCTTGGGACTCTGGTCTACAGGATGTGGAATGGTACTGGCGCACTCCCAACTCATCCATAGTTTGTTTGAAAAGTTTGGAAGTGAAATTGCTACCTAGGTCAGATTGGACAATACGAGGAATTCCATACTGAGCGAAGAATTTACTAAGGGCTTTCACGATATTCTGGGAAGTTATTCGCCTCAATGGAAAAACCTCTGGATATCTAGTGGTAAATGTTATGTGTGTCCCAGCTAACTCCATAGATGCACAACAGGCCTATCTTGGGTTGGGGAGTAAGTAGACACGCTGTAGATATATAGGTTCTTATTGAGAAGGATATGGGATACAGGCACGAAGCAGAGCCTACAGGGTGATAGCTCTGTCTCGTGGTACACAAACATGTATTGGCCCTCTGGTGAGAGGAGCCCCAGGCTTGAGTTGCCAGAGTGGCTATATGACATAACCAATATGACTGCCTGGATGCTAACATGAATCTTACTCATAGAGAGATATTACATATGCATAAGTGACTGTACTAGATATGAAAGTGATACTGTACAAGGTAAATCATATACATACACCTCCCTCCCCCCTCACGCTCGCAGTTCATTCTCGAGCGGACTCTTTCCTACTGAGCCGTTCTGATCGACGTGGGGTAACTTGGGGGTCAGAAGCTAAGGACTGTTCAGCGTCATTGAAAGGGGCCACAGGGTTGAGGGAGTCACCAGTTTGGGGCACGGGGCGGAGGAATCGACGGTTCCGCCACCACACACGGCCACTAGGGAGACGTACCTCATAGGGCCGTGACCTGCCAAGGCTCATCACAACCCCCACCTTGTCCCAGCGTTTCGTGGTCGGGTCTTGAATCCGCACTTGCTGACCGACACGTAACCTGGGAAGGGGTTGCGTGTGCTCATCGTACCGGGTCTTAACCTGCTCGGCATGGTCGGCTGCACGTCTATCACAGTCCTCGGCCTTGGCTTGCCATTCCGCAGCAAAGGACTTGGGATGGGCCGGGAGACATGTCCTAAGAGGATGACCATACAGGAACTGGGCTGGGGAGCGGCCTGTGAAGTTTGGAGTATTCCGGAGTTCCAAGAGACCCCGGTCGAAGTCCTCACAGTCAATGTTGCCAGAGGGTGCAGTCTTTAACCCTTAATTAGCGGCGAGCAACATAAGTCGAGTTAAAAAAAGCTGGACTATGTGGCGGCGCTCGACATAACTCGAGTGGCAATTTCAGCACGTAATGTGGCTGAGAGAGAGAGACAAGTGGTGGCAGGAGACTAGCGAGCGTATGACTGCTCCAGACCACCGCGGCGAACCTACTGACACAAATCTCAGCTCCCTCCTCCCTCTCTCACTCGCTACATACTCAATTATGTACTGAAAGTACCGAATTACCTGCTTTTTGCACTCGCGTTGCACGGTTATTGCAAGAAAACTATCCATCATACAAGGATCGTTATGGTGTCATTCGAAAGCTCTGTTTATGCCCTTTCAGGGATAGGTACTTGTTTTACGTTCTGGGTCTTATTTAGGCATGAAAATGATCACGTAAACAGCCCTATTTTGGCTAAAAACACCCCGCTGTGCGGTACACATAAATAAACCGCATAGGCCGCTCGTAAGGTGTTAAGGTGAGGTGCTTGAGAGACTTCACCGCAGCCTCGGCATGGCCGTTCGCCTGTGGGTAATGCGGTGATGTTACCACATGACGAACTCCCCATCGCTTCATAAAGTCCCGGAACTCGTGGCTCGTGAATTGTGGGCCCCCGTCGGTCCTCAGACGAAGGGGCACACCAACTTCCCGGAAGTAGCGACAGAACATCCTGATGGCCGCAGAGGCGGTTGTGTCGCCTGTGCAGGGGACAACAACAGGCCACCCCGAGAGACGGTCGACGACTACCAGGAAAGACTTCCCGGCGACCATGAAAAAGTCGGCCGACACAGACTCAAAGGGCCTTGTAGGGTTGTCATCATTCATGAGTGGTTCCTTCTGGAGGCTAGGCTGAAGGATCTGGCACGACTCACACGCTTGAACAGTGTTGGTGATGTCGGAATCTATCCCCGGCCAGAAGACAGCCTGCCTCGCCCTGCGTTTAGTGGCCTCCACACCACGGTGGCCGTCATGAAGATGCTGTAGGGTGCGTCGGCGGAGGGCTGCAGGAACCACGATCCGAGCTCCATACAGGACGAGGTCATCATCAGCGTAGAGTTCGTCCCGTATCTTCCAGTATGGGAGCAAGGAATTGTGAAGGTCGTATCGGTTGGCAGGGAATCCTGAGGTCACACAGTCGAGTAGACGAACATACGCAAGGTCCGCTCTTGCCGCGACCCGGAGATCCTGTAGCGTCCTGTCTGCGTCTGGTGCCGAAGATCGTGCCGAAGATCGTCCTGAGTTGATAACGTCCTTGGTTGTCACTATAGTCCTGAGGTAGGTGGCGGCGTCGGCACAAGCGATCTCATCCTCTGGCGTGGGGCGGCTGACCGGGGCTCGAGACAGGGCATCAGGGATGCAGAGCAACTTGCCGGCACGCCACACGGCCTTGAAGATATAGGGTGAGGTCTTCTCCTTCAGGCGTTGGAGGCGGGGATTCTCCACAGCGTCCAACGTGTAGTGATTGATGATAGGGATGAGGGGGCGGTGGTCAGTCATCAGTGTGAAATCCTGTAGACCCTGTAAATACAGTCGACACTTGGACATGGCCCAAACAGCAGCCAACATCTCCAACTCGATAGTAGCATAGTGGGTCTCAGCGTCCGCCAGGAACCGAGAGCCACACTGGATGAGCCGCAGGTGGCCACTGCCGTGGTCCTGCAAGAGGGCATACCCAATGCCGTTGAGTCGCGATGCATCAGTCTGAAGAATGGTGGGTAGGTCTGGGTAGAAGTGTGCGAGAACAGGAGGACTGACAAGGGCTAACTTGACTCGCCTGAAGGCCTCATCGTGGTCAGGAGTCCACACAAATGTCCTCTTGGGGCTCATCAAAGGGCGGAGGGGCTGAGCGGCGGCGGCGATGTCAGGGGTAAACTCTGCCAGCTGGTTGACCAGACCCAGGAATGACCTGAGGTCGGTCAAGTTGGTTGGTGCCGGAAAGTCCCCGATTGCAGCCACTTTGCTCGTGTCAGCCGCAATACCATCCCCTGAGAGGGTGTATCCACAGAAGTCCACTGAAGGTGCGGCAACCACAAACTTGCTCTTGTTGAGGGTAATCCCGAACTTGCGGCACCTAGTCAGCACTTCATGGATGCGGTCGAGGTGAGACTTGTAGTCCTCATCGTACAGCAGTATGTCATCCACGACCTTAGTGCACCTCTGCACACCTTGTAGAGCCATATCACCCCTGTAGCAGAAGGCGTCGCCCGTAGCTGTGAATCCCATGGGTCCTCTGCAATGCTTGAAGCGTCCATACAGCGTGATGAAGGTGGTCAGGTGCTGGTCCTCTTCAGCCAACTCCATCTGCCAGTAACCACAGAGGGCGTCCGCAGTGGTGAAGTAGCGAGCTCCTCGGTCGACACCACGAACTGCTGCGGAGGGAGTAGGCGAAGGGTGAGCTGGTCGGGACACATGTTTGTTGAGTTTGGAGAGGTCGACGGTGATGCGCACTCCTCCGCTGTCCTTACCAACAACGACGAGGGGGTGGCACCATTCTGAGGGGTTGTCTCCAGCAGGCTTGATGATGCCCTGGGCCACCATGGACTCCAACTCTCGCTTGACTTGGTCCCTAAAGGCAAAGGGAATCTGTCGGGGAGTATGGATGGCAAAGGGCTCAGCTCCCTCTTTAAGATGGATCCTCATGGGTTGACCCACCATAGGCTTGAGGGGCACAGTCTTTAGGTCGTCTTTGGACATCAACACGTCGCTAAACTCCCGCAGGAAGTAATTCTTGGCTTCAGCGGGCGACGTGGAGACTGGAAGTGGTGTAGCCTTACACCTGTTGACGTGCTTGACCTCTTGTATGGGCGTTGGGAATGCCAGAGGTATGATGGCTAACTCCCTGCAGTGGCTGTATGAAAGCAGAGGAGTCTGGACACCCTCGTGCACATGGATCAGGGCAGTACACACTCTCTCTCCCAGGGTGAGGGTAGCCTGAAATACCCCCAGAGCAGGTGCCATCGGGGAGCCGTCCGCCGTGAACGTTGTCGTGGGCGAAGGGGCTCGCAGGCTGCTCATGGGGATAGCCAAATCCTCAAGGTGACGCCGGCCAATCACGGTGACGTCGGCGCCCGTGTCCGGTAACATCCGTAGGCGGGATGTAGCGTCGCTAAAGGAGAGGGTAACACAGATGGGTTGCGGCGTCGAAGCTGTAGAAGGAGTCGATCCCACCTGACGACAGCTATTACTCCTAGCGTCGGGGGGCTTGCCAGAGTTGGAGGGGGCACCCGTATCGCCTGGGGGGCCACCTTGGCGTCTTTCCTTCTTCTTAGTCGACGGACAACACTTGTCATAATGCCCCAGAAGACAACAGATGCGGCACTGAACCTTGTGAGCAGGGCACTTAGCTGTCCGAGCCCAGTGACCGTGGCGCCCACAGTTGTTACAGGTGCTGCCAGCAGCGGGACACTTGTCAGGCCTGTGTCGGCGAGCGCAACTCTGGCAGGCATCAGCTGCATTCGATGGAGGCTTGGGGGGTTGGGTCCTGTCACTGCCCTGTTTCTTGTGTTACGGCTGGATCGGCAATACATATTCGGGATTCTTGATCGTAGGACAGAAATGGCTTAAGTGACAACGACACGCTCGATTCCAGTCCCAAATACTATATGCTCCAGACAACAAAAGCACCAACGCCCTACAGAGTTATCGTCTACGGTAACGAGGTACCTTAACTCGGCGAAAGTGTACAACAGGGGTAGGCTATGAGGCTAAACTCCCTCAGACATTTATAGGTTACGTTATTACTAAAGAAATGCAATACTCAAGAAACTACGTTAATATTAAGCCTCTAATAATGTAGAATAGAAGCAGGCTAAAGGTATGACAGTGAAATGCTAAATGACAAATGTACACGCCTACTTGAAAGCGCGTGCACTACACTAACTGTCCCCTACTAACATGCACTAGCATGTAGCATACAAGATGTTCATGATCCAGTAGATACCTAATAATACACATGGGAGGAACATAAACAGTAGTCACTTATTATAATAATGAATCTATACTTGGAATAACTAAAAGGATGCAGGCAACAGTACTGCGCCGGTAGCCTACTACCGCATAGGTTACTTCGCTTCTCATCTGTCTCCCCTCCGAGTCCGTATGCGCCCTACGCAACAGAACTCCGGACACAGCAGCAAAACGACAGTGCAGTTAATTGATACATGAAAGTATTAATAGTGTTGTCTTGTGTGTGAATAATGTGTATTGTAAAGTGTTATAGATATATACTTAAAGAGAGCTGCAATGCATAGTAAAATAAAGATATATCCCACTCATCATCCCCATGTGTTCTAGCTAGCAGGCCAAGTCACAGGAACAACGAGTCCCAGCACCGAAAGCGAGAACCCAGGAGAAGACTGTAGAGAACACAAGGACAGATAAATTACGTTACTCTACTATACCGGCACTACGAGCGAGCTGTAGTCTC
The DNA here is from genome assembly GCA_032716605.1 of Paralithodes platypus. Classification (NCBI taxonomy): domain Eukaryota; kingdom Metazoa; phylum Arthropoda; class Malacostraca; order Decapoda; family Lithodidae; genus Paralithodes; species Paralithodes platypus. Next base: position 44,379,545 of record CM064483.1, on the reverse strand, counting down.
GGGTGCTACACTCGCTCCTGGCTCGGTATGCAAATCAAGGCTAAGTCCTCGTCCCTCTACAGACAACTCCTGGGCATGGTCGGGCTCTTACACATGGCACCAGTCTAGTCACAAATGGGATGATGAGCAGGGCATATAACTCGTGAACATGTAGAACGTTCACCAACTATCCTCATCAAGAAGATCGCTGTTCACATTAACCCCTTAAATCTAATACATGTAAATATATGCTTGTCCTAAGAGTAATACGAGAGGTGAGTGCTGAAACTCCTTTAGGACCTCAAGGGAAGGTTATGCATTTAAATAGAGAGAAGAATGAAATGAGAGTAATGTCGTCAGAGAGAAAGCGTGCAACCGTGAGAAGTTGGGGGAGAGAGCAAGGGATGTTAGAATCTCAAAGGTTCTAGGCAACCTGGTCATAGAACACGCAGCCAACCTCCAGGCAGTGTGCTGTACGACAACATGGGCCCAGCCCAGGCAGGCAACAATGGACTACCAACCCTATCGCGCCTAGCTATAAGCGCAAGGCTGCCAACCAGTCCATACGTCTGGCAACCACCCGGCCAGCAGCGCGGCGCGTTGCTACCCTCTTGCTCTGAAGCCTAACTCACTCTCTCTCTCTGAACTCCCATTGTCCTATCTATCAACTTCTCTATTGATACTACATATTAAATGGAAGGTCTCGACATGGCTTAAAACAAAACCCACCACTGGTTAGCACATGACGAGACCTTTGCAGAGATACAAAGAACATAGTTATAAGTTGTCACACTCAATATACATAGCGGCTGACGGTAGCCAGATCACGGGCGGTACAGTGGAGTACCAAGGAGTACAATCAGGTTGCGTTGCCAAGCACTGGGTGCGTCACACTTGTTTTTCTTGTATGAAGAGACGGCCCTTACTTGTTCATGGGGCGCACTAATGGCCGTGGTCGCAGATTTGGCAGCCTCATACGAGCGGCACGTAGTGACGACATCCTGTAGTATTGACTTGGAGTCCAGGGCGATGAGTTTCTGGACTAACTCCTTGTCCCTGAGGCCTATGAGGATGATAGTCTTGAGTTGTGTCTCCACACAGATGGGTGAGTTACCAGGGCACACATCCACTTCTTCTGCGAGACGTTTGAGGCGGACGTAGAACTCTGCAAAAGTTTCCCCTTCATGCTGTCTGCAGCTCAACAATTCACGACGCCGGAGTGCCTCATTCCTTAGACTCTTGATATGAAGCTGCAGGGCATCCAACACCTCTTCAACAGTCTTGTCTGTGGAGGGAGCGATCTGGAGGGTGTGTTCTAAGACACGCTGTGTCTCGAGAGTCAGGCACATCCATAGTTGTATCATCTGTTTGGCCGCAGGCAGGTTGGACAGGTCCACCATGACAGCATAGTCGTCCCAGCGTCTCCTCCACTCCCGGAACATCTGGAATGTAGCGTCAGGCTTTAATGGTGGTGGTGTCTGGGCCGTAGCCTTCTGTGGTGGAGGATTGTGTGAGGGATGTGGAGAAGAATGTGGCTGCTGTCCGCCAAGCTGACCAGCAGGTGTGGAGGAGTCGGGAGGGGTCCTGGTGGGAGCCAACAGCTGAAATAAGCTCTGGAACTCCTGTCTCCTTATAGCCTCATCATGCCTGCGAGACTCCTCCAGGACACGATCTCGGCGGGCCTCCTCCTCTTGTCTCCTCTGCTCATCATACCTGCGAGACTCTTCCAGGTATTTGAAAAATTGCAGGAAATCAGCTGAAGAAGGGGCTGAAGGTGTGGTTGGGGACTGAGGGTGCTGATAATAAGGTGTGTATTCCTCCCCATTATAAGGCAAATTTGTTCCTGCCCCTTCGTCCTGTACATCACCAGAGTCTGACATCTTGTGTGGGTGACAGACAGACAGGGAGATAACAAACACACAGTTATTAGCCTCTCACATATACAAGTGGGGTATCAAAATGACTGGCAAAAACAGCAGAATATTTAGAATACACACCAGCTGTATCCTCACCAATGTATAAAACCCAATTACAATTAGCACTGAAGGGAATGCTTGGGTGATGAAATAAAAGTTTGCCAGTTGTGCGTGTGCCCAGTGTGTGTGCGTGCGTATGTACCGAGCGGTGGAGCGGTGCCGGTGGTGCGCGGCCTCCCTCACCTCAGTATCTTGCTGGCAGTCAGAGGGGGAGGATCTCACGCCCCGCTCTCTCGTGGCTCGGACTTGTGCGGGCGTTATGCTTATGCCACACACAATACATATAAAATAAAGCACACAATATAGCACTGGCACATATAATATCACTGGCACTGCACTGGGAACGTCGGCACCGCACTGTTGAGCACTATAACACTGTAATCCAAGCAGTGAGACGGTGGCTGGGATGCAGGGTGTGTGGACAATGGCGGCTGGCGGCGTCTGGCGAAATCCACATAAACTTCTCATCCTACACACTGCGCCATGTTATGTGTGTCCCAGCTAACTCCATAGATGCACAACAGGCCTATCTTGGGTTGGGGAGTAAGTAGACACGCTGTAGATATATAGGTTCTTATTGAGAAGGATATGGGATACAGGCACGAAGCAGAGCCTACAGGGTGATAGCTCTGTCTCGTGGTACACAAACATGTATTGGCCCTCTGATGAGAGGAGCCCCAGGCTTGAGTTGCCAGAGTGGCTATATGACATAACTAATATGACTGCCTGGATGCTAACATGAATCTTACTCATAGAGAGATATTACATATGCATAAGTGACTGTACTAGATATGAAAGTGATACTGTACAAGGTAAATCATATACATACAGTAAAACACATAACCGTCAGCAAATACTCATTTCCACTGCGTGTTTTAGGCAAGGGACCAACTCAGTCAATGATTACTTTACTGAAAGGTTCCTCTGTTACTGGAATAGGAGTTAATGGTGCAGGTTTTATTGGCTGATTTGGTTTTCCAGCCATTTGGCACCCATGACATGTTTTACAGTAGTAGGCAACAGATTGCTTCATTTTAGGCCAGAAGAAGTCCTTGGAAATTTTAGTATAAGTTTTGTTAACACCTAAATGTCCACCACTGAGGTCATGACCCGCTGATATGATAAGAGATCTGAACATAGTAGGTATAACCACTTGGTGGTATTCTTGCCAAGTTTCATTAGCTGGTCCCTTAGGAGGTCTGTATTTTCTCATAAGGATACCGTTCCTCACATAAAAGCATTTGGGAAAGTTCACCATCTCAGAATCCTCGACAGTCTTGTCAAAGAATGGTGCTAACTCGGAGTCTTCTACTTGGGCTTCTTTAAGAGTGTCAGAATCAATCGGTACATTACTTAGATCCTCTGGAAAAGCTAACACCTGAGAAGGGTCATTATCAGAAAATAGGTGGGAGAGATCAACATCCACAGAATTAGTGCTATCTTTACTGTCATTCTGTTGAGCTGACATGCTCCTAGACATTACACAGGAAGGGAACAAATAAGGATAGTCCTTTTCCAGCTGTTCTGTGTTATTACATGATGAGGGAGACGAAACTACAATGGGGTCAGGTACAACTTTTCCACCTGCAATATCATTCCCTAACAGAAAGTTCACTCCTTTCACAGGTAGTGACTCTTGAACTCCTACAGTGAAGTGACCACTAGCTAACTCAGTATTCAAATAAACCTTAACCAGAGGAACACTCTGGGCCAAATAACAGTCCTCCAAATCAGGCACCACACCTGTTAACATGAGGCTATGAGAGGCTCCTGTGTACCTAAGTGCTTAAATGGGATATTTAGTGGAAGTGTCAGACAAAGAAACTGTTCCTATAGAACGAAAGGGTTGAAACTTATCAACAGAACAGCTAGGAAGGTCACTACCAGCTAGAACACTGTCTTGAGGCTCTGTGGGGTTATTAGGACAGGCACTCAAAACAGTCAGTTTAAAAGTTTGGTTAGAACTAGAAGTAGCTGGTTCACTGGTAGGCAAGTTAGAAGGAATGTTAAAAGTAGCCAGAACTTGTTCTGGACGTCTTTCCCTGCCTTTAAGCTTAGGACAGTCCCTAATGTGATGACCGGTTTGTTTACAATAAGCACAAATCAAAGTAGGTTTGGATGAGTTTGGGGTTTTACCTGGTTCAGTCTTACCAGGTACAGTGCTCCCAGAAGTAACTCTAGTAGATGGCTGGGAGCCACCAGAACCATTCCCATCACCTGTTACACGAGTTCCACCACCACCTCGGAAACTGCCGCTAGAGACACTAATACTCCTAGACGAGTCAGTTCCCTTCCACTTCTGCCTGAAAAATGAGTCACCATGAGTCAACCTGTAATTTTCAGCCAAAGTGGTTACCTTGTTTACATTAGTAACTTCTCTCTCTTGTAGATACAATTTCAAGGAATATGGAACTTTGCAGAGAATTTCTCTAACACAACCAGCTGACAGAGTTGTTCAAAAGTAGTTACTTTACTGGCCCTCAACCAAGCATTAAGGAGCCTTTCCTTTTTTTTGACAAACTCCAGATAGGATTGTTTCTCTTCCTTCTTTAGATTACGGAAATTCAGTCTATGAATTTCAGGAACCTGGTCATAAGCCTCCAAGATAGTCTTTTTTTATATTATTATAAGTTATGCTATAACTAGGGAGATTAGAGTAAATCAATCTTGCTTTACTTATGAAAGCGGTTTGGGAAAAGAAACTCCAATGGTCTTTTGGCCATGGGAGGCAGAACCAAGGCTGAACCTTGAAATAAAAATGTCAATTTTGTTTTCTTCTAAAATGCTTCTTTCAACATAGGAGAATAGCATAGGAGGGCAAAAAAAAACATATCGCATCCATAACCCCCCGCCGAACGGGGGTTCAACCACACCCCCTCAATCAACAATTTTTTTCCCTTCAGCCCAATTTTTGTTGTTGTTGTGTTCTTTGTCTAAAAGGCTTCTGTAAACAATAGAAACTATCATATGAGGGAATAAACACCCATATGAAATCCCTAGCCTCCCCCCCCCCCCCCACCCATGGCCCCAATATAATGGATTTATATAAAACCCTTTGGTAATAAATGTGTAGAGCCTATGTTGCAAGATTTGTTTATATTAGTATCCCATATAACGTGGTTTTCTCTAACAGCTTAGTAATAGAAAATATCTCTGGAAGGAGAAACTTAGTTATTTTCCCCAAATTTTATCACCCAGGGTATTATTTTAAATGTTTTGCGATTTCCAGAGATCATATATTGGCAACTCCAAGTGCCACTACATTTTTGTATATTGCTCTGCTTCGTTCCCCTTCTACACACTATATATAGGACTATATAGCAATGGTAATATGATTAGATAATGGCCGCATCTCCGACATTTTCCAAGATTTAAAAAAATTCATGTCAAATTTTGCGCTACCCAAAAAAAAATATATATTGTATATTTTTTTTAAGCACCTTCTATTATTCAATATGGGAAAACTAGATCATATAGTTGTAGGGGATGCTTGTAGGATACGCCAGAAAAAAATGCGAGAAATTTGATTTTTTTTAAATGACTAGTTGATTTTTCATATAGTGCAATGAAATTATGTGCTCGCGCGCGCGGACGCACATAGAGAGCTGATTTTTTCAGCGAGTCTTAGTATTTCCATTGGTATTAACACTAGATTAGCGGGCTAGCGGTTTATTTATATGTATCGCCCAGCGGGGTGTTTTTAGCCAAAATAGGGCTGTTTACGTGATCATTTTCATGCCTAAATAAGACCCAGAGCGTAAAACAACTTTCTATCCCTGAGAGGGCATAAACAGAGCTTTCCAATGACACCATAACGATCCTTTTATGATGGCTAGTTTTCTTGCAACAACCGCGCAACGCGAGTGCAAAAAGCATGTAATTCGTCACTTTCCCCATACAATTCTGTATGTAGCGAGTGAGAGAGGGAGGGAGGAGGTGGGATTCGTGTCAGTAGGTTCGCCGCGGTGGTCTGGAGCAGTCATACGCTCGCTACTCTCCTGCCACCACTTGTCTCTCTCTCTCAGCAACATTACGTGCTGAAATTGCCACACGACCTATGTCGAGCGCCGCCAGATAGTCCAGATTTATTATACTCGACTTATGTTGCGCGCCGCTAGTTATGGGTTAAGATGGTATAATGCCAGAAACAAAATCTCTTATACAGGGTGAATTGGGTGTGTAAGGTTCTGCCTGCTGGTTTGGTACACGCTCAAAGAGATTGAAGAAATTCTCAACATCTTTATTTGCATTTAATTCTCTGTATTTCACACTTTCTTCGCTCTTCAGTCTCAACACTTCAAGTTCATGTAATCTCTCTTGGGCTTTCATCCCTCTTTCATGCTCTCTCTGTTTTTCTTCATGTTCTCTCTGTTTTTCTGCATTCTCTCTTTCATACTCCCTCTGTCTTGCTGCCTCCTCTAATTCCATCTTTTTAATCATAAGCATTGATGCACTACCTCCATCACCAGCACACAAACTACAGGCTGCAAGTGGTAGCAACTCCTCATTTACCAATTTATCGACCACACAATTCTTTACCTCAGCTTTAGTCATACTGGATTATGAGCAACTCCATAGTTGATGGCTAATGCAATCCAACCAGTTTTCTCTATATGGGAAACAGCCAAGGTACTCAAACAAGGTTTCTCAACAAACTTATCGATATTAAAATCCATACTAAAATCTAAACAGAGCAAACAGTCTTAGAAGAGATGTTTAGGAGTGCACAAAAACAAAGAAAATAATTCACACCAAAACAGGACACACATACTCATAAGTAATCATAGTTGAACACTGATAAAACAATTAACTGTTGTATAAAAGCAAAAAGGTAATCCCGGACAGGCTCCCATATAATGTTACGGACTAGGGTTCAAACCCACAACACCATGAATAAATGATTAATTCCAATGAAAAGGCAACACAACTGTTATCACCGTAGTAGTATACAAATGGAAGTTAACTACCCAAAACTAGACTGCAAGGTTAATATTATCCTCCAGCGAAACCCTATTACTATACAATAATGCAATCAGAATAATATAATTGATATTATTAAGTTTTCTTTAAATGTCATTAGAATAACTTATGCTTTCATAAATCCTTTAAGATTTATATGTAAAGTATTCAAGTATCCACTTTAGTTTACTGTACAAATAATTAATTACCGTTTACTTTATTTTAGAACCACAGAATATTCAAAGTATTTAAACCTTTAAGTTATTTGAAAGATAGTACATGAAAATATAAGGTAGGTATGGATGAAAAGATAATTTAAAAGTATGGATATTATTTACATAGAAATTACACTTTATACATCTATCCTTACATTCACACAATACAACATAATCACACAATACAACATAATAATACTTATCTATAGAGAGATAGTTATACAAGGCAGGAAACAAACTCAGGGTGACCCATGATGAGGTCTAGGCGAACCAGATGCTAGAGATGAACTGACTTTTCTCAAATCCTATTTTCTATCGAGTCCTTGGTCATTTAAGTTATCGTACAGGACTGAAATACAACTACTCTCACTACAATCAAGCAACTTAACTTAAATAATAATAATATAGAATCCTTCATTTTAATATATAAATTAAGAGTAATAAGACTTAAATCACGAATTCTATTAAGACTAATCATACGTCTGCCAAAGAAGCACAAACAAGCAGCTGGGGTGAACGGAGAGCGCTCTTGGCTCCAATATCTGTCGGCTTTCATGGCCTGTACCATAAGAACATAAGAACATAAGAAAATGGGAATCTGCAGAAAGCCGATTGGCCTACACAAGGCAGATCCCCACACCTGACAGATCGCCCTCACACCCAACCCATCTCGTCCATATGCCTATCTAATTGTATCTTAAAGCTCCCTATCGTTCTTGATCCCACTATAGCACTTGGTAGCCTATTCCACCTATCTACAACTCTGTTACCAAACCAATATTTGCCTATATCTTTCTTGAAACTAAATGTATCTAATTGAAACCATTTGTACGAGTTCTTTCGCTATCACTGAGCTTTAGTACATTTTTCATGTCCCCTTTATTAATCCCACTAACCCACTTGAATACCTCTATCATGTCCCCTCTAACTCTGCGTCTCTCTAACGAATGTAAGCCTAATTTCTTCAATCTTTCTTTATACGGAAGATTTCTAATATTATGGATAATTTTTGTCATTCTACGTTGCACTCTCTCCAATGAATCTATGTCCATTCTGTAATAAGGACACCAAAATTGAACAACATAATCCATATGGGGTCTCACTAATGACAAGTAACGTTTTAAGATAACATCAGCAGTTCTGTTACTCACACTCCTAGAGATGAACCCGAGAATCCTGTTTGCCTTGTTTCGAACGCGTATACACTGTTTTCTAGGCTTCAAATCATTGCTAACAAACACACCTAGATCTTTCTCACAATTTGAGTTTTCTAATACTATATTAGCTAGTTTATATTTAACATTTGTATGCATCTTGCCTATCTTTAATGCCTTGCATTTGTCAATGTTAAACTTCATCTGCCAATTTACTGACCATTCGTGTAAGGTATCTAGATCCCTTTGGAGGCACTCTATATCTCTATCTGAATCAATTTTTCTCCCCATTTTGGTATCGTCTGCAAATTTACTTATCCTATTAGTTATACCTAAATCAAGGTCATTTATGTATATAACAAACAACAGAGGACCTAATACAGATCCCTGGGGGACACCACTGTTGACTGCTCCCCAATCTGACTTGGTACCATTTATGCTGCCTCTCTGCTTCCTACCAATTGGCCATTACCTAATCCATCCCAGCAACGCCCCACCTATTCCATGTGCCTCAACCTTTCTCATCAATCTCTCATGGGGGACTCTGTCGAAAGCTTTACTGAAATCTAAATATATTATATCATATGACTTGTCATTATCTACTGCTTCATATACCTCTGAGAAAAAACTAAGCAAATTAGTAAGGAAAGAACGTCCCTTAGTGAATCCATGCTGAGAAGAATTTATTAAATTAAATTTGTCTAAGTGGTTTCTAATTTTACTAGCAATAATTGACTATAGTAGCTTTCCTATGATTGATGTAAGACTAAAGGAACGGTAATTGGATGCTATTGACTTATCACCTTTTTTGAAGATCGGAACTATGTTTGCAAGTTTCCAAGCTTCTGGAACTATACCTGTCTCTAATGATTTGTTAAATAGAAATGTTAATGGGTAACTTAACTCATCTCTACATTCTTTTAATACTCTAGCATATACCTCATCAGGACCAGGCAATTTATGAGGTTTCAGTCTGTCAATTTCCTTAAGCACATCATTTCTACTTATAGTAACCGTACTTAACCTATTTTCTATACTATCGCTATATACCTTACGGACTTCTGGAAACTGAGCCAAATTTTCATTAGTGAAAACGGAAAGAAATTGACTATTTAATGTACTGCACATTTCTAAATAATTTTCTGTCATTTCTCCTATCGAAGTTTTAAGGGGACCAATTACATCTCTAACCTTGGATTTATATAGTTGGTAAAAAGCTTTAGGATAATTTTTTGAGTCATTGGCAACCTTAATTTCATAATTTCTTTTTTCTTTCCTAATATCCTTTTTTACCTGTCTTGATAGATTGTGATAGTAAGCAAGTAGGTGAATTTTGCCTTTCTCAATTTTTCTATATATTCCTCTCTTTTGTCCTAGAAGATCTAGTAGTCTATTTTTCATACATTTGGGTTGGTTCTGTGTTGATCTAAATTTTCTTTTGGGGATATAATTATTTTGCGCATTGAATACTGACTCGATAAAATTATCGTATGTATCTTACCAAGGTTGACGTCTCTTTCTGACTTAAGATGACAGGTGCCTGAGAAGGGGTACACTCATTTGGACACCTGGATCGACTTAATTTTTTGACCATAGAGTCCGCTAATAAGGCTCTTCTTAACCCACCATAATTGGCTTTTCTGAAGTCAGGTATTAATGTTGTATTATCTCTGGTATTACCTTTCCATTGTATATTAAAATACACAGAATTGTGGTCACTATTTCCTAGGTGGTCCCCTATCTCTACATTATTTATCATATGTTCATTGTTACTGAAAACTAGATCGAGAATATTATCACCTCTAGTCGGCGTATCTATGAATTGAAATAAAAAACTATCTTTTACTACCTCATTAAACTCCTCAGAATCAGAGTCGCCTATTTGATGCTGCCAATCTATATTCGGAAAATTAAAATCCCCCATTATGCACACATTGCTAAACCTTGATGCCATTTTAATTTCCTCCCATACTGACGTTCCGTTATTTCTCCTCATATTTGGTGTGTCTATACATAACTCCAATAAATATGGTCTCACTACCTTCGTTAACCTCTACCCAAACACTTTCATTATTGTTATTTAGTCTAATACCTGATTTAATACATCATTTTAATGTACTCCTGACAAACACTGCTATACCGCCACCCTTCTTACTTGTTCGGTCATATTTAAACAAACTATATCCTGGTATATCAAATTCTGCTAAAAAATGCCTGGTTTCTGTATTAATCCACGTTTCAGTTAGCGCTATTATGTCTATATTTTGTTTGCTAACAAGGGCTCTAAGTTCGTTCATTTTGTTACATAGACTCCTACAGTTTGTGTAATATACTCTCAATTTACTTCTTTTCTTTATACCTAATTTACCTTTATTTCTAACAACATTTCCATCTTCCGTTGCACCATCACTACTATCATTAGCAATATAGTCATCATTTTTAGCATGAGACTGAATATCCTTATCGCTTTCGCCTGACGCTAAAATTGTTCCATTAAACCTCTCATTTACACTCTCAATATTTCTGTTCAAAACCCCACAACCACCCTATCTAAAGAACTAGCTAATGTAGAAACCCCTAACCGTGAAAGATGAACCCCATCCCTTGCGTACATCCCATCTCTCCCATAGAAACTATCCCAGTTATCAATGAATGGTATTGCTTTTTCTTTGCAATATTTCTCCAACCGGCAATTGACACCAATCGCCCTGGATGTCCATTCCTTGGGAACTCCTGTTTTGGGTAGGATACAATGTACTACAGCGATCCTTCCCGTTATCCTAACCTTATCTAACACATCCCGATACTGCTGCAGCAGTTCCTCACTTCTACCCTTACCAACATCGTTACTCCCGGCACTGAGACAGATAATGGGGTTATCTCCACTATCTTCCAAGATGTGGTCCATCTTCTCTAAAACCCTCCCAACTCCATGGCCAGGCAGACACACAACCTTCCTATGTTTAGTGCGGGTTGCCCTAACTAAATGTCTTACCATGGAGTCGCCCACAATCGACACAGACTTACCTTCTCGGGACACAGACTTACCATTCCCTCGGGAGGATCCAGCAGCTGTAAGTGGAGAACCCCTGGTGGTGGCAGAAGCTCCCCGATGTTATCTTACTGCCTAAAGGCCTTCCTATGTACAAATAAATAGTAACATATACCCACTAATAATTAGTTAACTATATCCCACCAGCAATTAGTTTAATTATGACAATACATAAAAATAGCCTGACCGTTCAACTTCACCTCACACTCTGTAGCTTCACCCCTTTCGAAGACCATAACCTTGCTTTTGCCCGCATCTACCTTCAGATTCCGTTTTTCGCACACTGTTCCAAACATATTTACCATAGCCTGCAACTCCCATTCATTATCGCTCATCAGAACTGTATCATCAGCAAACAGCAGTACAGGTAGCTTCCACTCATTTCCCTCCTTTATCAGCGATACACCAACATCTACTGCTCTTCCTTGTATTTCTTTCATGACTCCATCCATATATAGTATACAGTAAACAACCACAGGGACATCACACACCCCTGTTTCAACCCAACATTCAGATCAAAGAACTCGGTCTGCTCATTCTCCACACGTACTGCTACCTTTGCACCCTCATACATGCTCTTCACTGCTTTAAGCAACTTGTCATCTACTCCGTATATTTTAAGTACTTTCCACATACATTCTCTATCCACTCTGTCATTGGCCTTCTTCAAGTCCATATAGTCCATGCAGCTTTTGTGGCTTCTCCAGATATTTCTACACAACACAATTCAGGGTAAAAATCTGATCTACGCATCCTCTTCCCTTCTTAAAACTGCCCTGCTCCTAACCTCTGTAATTCAAAAAGAGTTACAGCAAACGGGCTGTAAATTCTCACATCCATTCCCTGCCTGGTTGACTGTTCCCAAATTTTAGAATAATGAGCTCGATTATTGTAATGGTTTATGAGTTATAGAGGTTAGTCACTTAGTGATCAAGATTTTTGGCCTAATTATAAGGGATATACATTAGTTCAATTTTATAGGTATTTGCACGATAGAGTAAGGCTGGAGGACGAAAAAGCAGGCCTAATTGCGCTGTACTGGAAATGGGTAATACGTGAGATGGGAGAAGAGATATAGTATATGGAAGTTGATAGTGAAGTAGTAGTGTCATGAGAACGAGAGGGTTACATAGATTCACATAGATACACAGGCTGCACAGACGTTGCGACCCCTACTAGGAAGTCCGGACTTAATTCTAACAAAATTTGCTACTAAGTGGAACGTAAGGATAGCAAAGCAGAAGGTTCTCTCCAGAGAGAGAGAGAGATACGGAGAGAGAGAGAGTACAAAGGAGTACAAAGGAAGTCAAGGAAAACAACAGGTATAGTGACCTCTCGAGGTTGCTTGCCCACTAAAATACTGCTGTTCAAAGTGTCCAACAGTGGTTCAGAGTGGGTAAGGGATAAATGGAAAGGGAAGCACTGCCTTAAGACCAATGGCTTTGGCAGGATTAAGAGATGTTAGTAGGTAGCTATTTGGGTCAATAACACAGCACAACTACAAGTGATCCTCGACGTATCTGAGAAAAAAAGTCATTCATTTACAAATGCAATCAGTCGCGGGTTTAAGGCATGGTGCTTTTCTAGGCAGTGTTTAAAGGAATCGACGGTGCTGCAGTCTATAACATCTCAAGGAAGCCCATTCCACAAGTTCACAACTTGATTGAAGAAAACATTCTTAGACTCGTGCTAGTTAAAAGATTTACCAATAATTTTGCAACCATTTCCCTGTGTGTAGTTTGGTCGATTTGCTGTGTGTTATTGGTCGATCGTAAAGTACTTATCACAGTTCATATTGTCGATGCCTTTGATGATTTTGAAAACTTGAATTAGGTCACCCTAATTTGCGATGGCTTAAAGGAAATACACTTAATTCTCTAAGACGCTCCTCATATGGTTTGTTTCTTAGATTAGGTATAATTTTGGTAATTCTACGTTAAACTCGTTTAACTCGTTCAAGTTTATCAATATATTTTTGTTAGTAGGGGTACCAGGATTGAACACAAAATTCCAGAAGAGGACGGACTAGGGAATTGTAAAGTGAGTATTACATATTTGGGTTTATGCTCAAACTTCTGAACACTGTTGACTTGGTTTTAGGATACTCGATATTGTTACTCCCAAATCAGTTTCTCTATCTACACTCTTAAACTGAGTGTCATTCATTGAATAATTTACTTTCTCATTTCGTGTCCCGATGTGGAGTACTTTATATTTATATGTATTAAAACTAATTTGCCAAATGTGTGCCCAACATGACAGTTTATCTATGTTATTTTGCATATCTCCTACATGTTCGTTTGAGACTACAGTATTTGCAATTTTTGTATTGTCTGCAAACTTTGAGGTTGTACAGGTGAGGCCCTCATCTATGTCATAAACTTGGAAGAGAACTGGCCGTAGAACCGATCCCTGAGGTACCCCACAAATTACATTAGTCCATTTCGATGCTTTACCGTTTATGCTTTCTTTCGCTGAACCAATTTTCCACCCATTTCAACACTCCCCCTTGTATTCCATGCGCTTATAATTTTATCAATAAACGTTTGTTGGGTACTTTGTCAAAGGCCTTTTGAAAATCAAGGTATATAATATCTACACATAGGTTGAGGATATCGTGGAAGACATCGAAGAGGTTCGACAAGCAGAGAGAGAGTTACACAGTTACACAGGTACTCAGACCACACGGACCTTGCGGTCCCAACTAGGTGGTCTGGCCTTAATACTACTAGACAGGGACAGTTTAGTGGAAGAATATTACAGTAAAGTAGACGGCTCTCTCCCTACCCTCCGCTTCCTCCGGCTAAAGAGCCGTACCGGAAAATAGGATGAAGTGCAACCTTATGGGCCAGGAAATGCCTACAAGGAAAGTTTTTTATATAGTATAGGAAGAAATTAGTTTGAAAGGGAAATTACACATTTGAAAGGGAGAGAGAGAGAGAGAGAGAGAGAGATGAGAGCCAGCCTGGTTGTGGAGCTCCATCCATCACAGGGATATAAGCTTGGTTCTTCATACAAGCTTTGTTTACCATTCGCCGTTTCACTTACCAGAGAGAGAGGGAGAGAGTGAGAGTGGGAGAGGGGCGGGGCTTTTTAAAAAGAAAACATGTATTTGGGATATTTTTCACCATTATCTATACACTAGCTTCCTATATCACGTTGGGTAAGTTGTTCACATCTTTACTTAACACGAGACTTTATGAATACTTGACTAACATGAACTTATTATGGAACGAACAGGCAGGCTTCAGGAAAGGTTTCAGTACCCTTAATCATATATTTTCGTTGCACGTTCTTATTAATTACTATTTGGCTCGTAAGAAAAGGTTGTATTGTGCTTTTATTGATTATAAAAAGTCTTTTGACTTTATTGAGAGAACAGAATTATGGACGAAAATGTTAGGTCACAATATTAATGGGAGGGTACTACGGGTGGTGCACAACTTGTATAGCAGGGCTAAATCATGTGTTAAAGTCAATAATCAGATATCCTCTTAGTTTTCGTGTAATGTCGGTGTGAGAAAAGGAGAAAGTTTATCCCCACTTCTATTTGCAATGTTTTTAAATGATTTTATCCCTCCTGGCCCGGGCAGCATTTTAAAATGACACCGCGGCAGATGGGCAGGAACCCGGGTGTCCTGTTAAAATCCGTAAGCTTGAAAGCCTATTAGCTTGGTCTGAACGCCGTGCGTCCGACGCATGTAAACAAAGCCGATCATTGCGTCACCGCACCTCTGAAAACAAGAAGGACACGTCGGATCAATGTTATTGTTGTGACGTCAGACTAAATTAGTGTCTGAAAAGCTCCGATATTGTCAACATCGCGGAAAAATTAGCTCCACTGAAATCGTCATCACAATGAACCAGTTGACTTACAGAGCTCTACTCAACGCCAGTCTACAGATTGGAAACCGCACTACGTTTATAGATGCGTGGAAAATTTCTAGCAGTTAAAATAACAAAGATACGGTAGCCTAGGCCTAGACGTTTTTTGGCCAGATCGCCCGGGTACCCCACACTGTCCTTAGGAGGGCTAGCCCGGGTCAGAAGGGTTAAAGCTCACATCAGTAATGCATTTTCGGGATTGCCAACTATCAGTACAGATGTTGCAGGGTTCTTGGGCGAGAATGATGCTGAACTTTATTTTAATTTGTTTTGCCTACTTTATGCTGATGACACTATAGTTATGGCCGAAAATGAAAATTATTTACAGTTTGCTTTGAATGCCGTTCAGGAGTATTGTAGCCTTTCATCACTGCAGGTAAATATTGGTAAAACTAAAGTTGTAATGTTTTCCAGGGGTAAGGTCAGAAAACATAGGACATTAAATTTCGGTAATGATGAAATCCAGGTAGTGGATGATTATACTTACCTGGGCACAACATTTAACTTCAAAGGTCGAGTTCATAAAGCTAAAGCAAAACAAGTAATTAAAAGTAAGAGAGCAACTTATTGGTTATTAACCCTTAAAAAGCGGCTCACCACATAAGTCGAGTTAAATAAAGCTGGACTATGTGGCGGCGCTCGACATAACTCGAGTGGCAATTTCAGCACGTAATGTTGCTGAGAGAGAGAGACAAGTGGTGGCAGGAGAGTAGCGAGTGTATGACTGCTCCAGACCACCGCGGCGAACCTACTGACACGAATCTCACCTCCCTCCTACCTCTCTCACTCGCTATATACGGAATTGTATCGGGAAAGTGGCTAATTACATGCTTTTTGCACTCGCGTTGCACGGTTATTGCAAGAAAACTAGCCATCATAAAAGGATCGTTATGGTGTCATTCGAAAGCTCTGTTTATGCCCTTTCAGGGATAGATACTTGTTTTATGTTCTGGGTCTTATTTAGGCATGAAAATGATCACGTAAACAGCCCTATTTTGGCTAAAAACACCCCGCTGGGCGGTACATATAAATAAACCGCATAGGCCGCTAAAGAAGGGTTAAATAAAATTAACAAGCTTAAACTACCGTTCGACACAAGTATCGATTTATACGAAAAACTAGTATTACCCATCTTATTGTACGGTAGTGAAATATGGGGCTGTGAGAATATTGATCACCTAAAAAGGACATGCAATAGCTTTTTGAAGAGACTTTGAGGTTGAATATATCAACTGTGTTACGATCCAGGTTCTCAAAGACACAGGGCTCTTCAACATTGGACTAGATAATGGCAAAAAGCAACAACGGTAACACTAGATCCAACCCCTGCCTTAAACGCTGGAAAACAAAACACCATTACCGCCCTGAGTCGTGCCTGGACAACGAGGTATCCTATGACTCGGTAACTGGTGCACACACACTAGGCTGACGCTCAATGAAACAGCCTATTCTCAAACAGTAAAAGATTACTCGATTATGTTACACAAAGAAAAGATAGTTAACGTGATTAATTAACGTTACGGTAGATACTCAAATAACTGGCACTCCTGTATTAAAGAAAGTGCAATGCTAGTCCTGCAACATCAACTGGAAACTTCTGAAATAAGTCTGATGCTGGGAAGATGTTCGTAAAGAATCTTGAACAATTATAATGCAGAATATGGGTCACAATAAATGCTAGGACATATAGTAATAATAGGCAGGCGAATAATAAAGACTGCGCAAAGGTAGTAATGCTCGACAACTAAAGAAATGCTTTGTGACACAACGGAACAGCCTACTCGGGTTGTGCAACTCAACAACAACCTCGGCTCAAAAGTGCAGTGAATAATAATGCTGCATACATATAATAATGGGGCTTATCTCTAACCAGTGTCTGCTCAGTTAATAAAGTCTAGCTGGGGTATCAAGGCAGGGCAACAATGGGCGAGCATGCGGCTCGTAGCCTAACGTTGTCCAAGGGTGGTATAATGAAGATTACGTTATATGACGGGGATGCTCTCTTGATAAATCTAGGTCTCTAGTACCTAGCTCTATCCTGGCGATCCCTCAGAAGTCAACACAAAGAGGCAGCACTATGTTGTGGGGGATAGGCTATGGCCCTCTCACACCACAGCGCTGTGCTCGCAAAGTAAACCAACCCGAAGACAACTTAGGCTCCCACAGTACCTGTCGATGTCGTGCAGGGCTTAGCTAACACTGCACACATCGGGGACAACGACACAGTAACCTTACCCCTAGTCTAGCTTTAGATAACCAAGAAGAATCACTCAACACCTTGCAAGGGAGACATATACCGGTCTACAACCTTCCCGAGAGAGGACACATACGGAAAAGTCCGTCTCTCTAAACCTCAATAAAGCATAATACCTCCTTAACCTAATACATGGAAATATCTGAGAGCTTCGCGTACAATACGACTGGTCGACGGTGAACGTCTATGCTGAAACCAGAAGGGATGTTGAGTTTAATAAAGATTAGAGAATGAGAAAGGAGAAGTCGAGAGAGAGAGATAGTATGCAAAGTAGCGAGTATGGGGGACAGAATTGCAAAGGATGTAGGTGATACGCGTGTCAGGCAAGCTCTGAGCTGGTAAAGAACACGAAGCAGCGACGGGAAGGGACTAGTTGACCACCCGGCCGCCAACGCCGTCAGCGCCCAAGCGAGCCGTGTCATAGCTCACCACGCTGCTGGGTGTACTCCTTCACACTCTCTCGCTCGCCTCCCACACAAGCAACATTTATATTATAGCGAATATAAAATATAAGGCGCGGCCACAGACCAAAACAAAGACCACTTCTAGACTGTCTGTGGCAACACGACACTAATGAAATAAAGCAGATCATTCTAGGACAACTGTAGCCTATCCCCCCCATCCTGGCGAGCGCTAGCGAGCTCCAATGCCCCACGCAACCATTCTGCTAACGCCGGGAGGCGTCACACCCCCCCCAAGATATGGGACACTCAACCATGAGCCCATATCTGAACAGGCAGAATGTCGCTAAAATCTGCCACTCCTAACCACTCTGCCACTCATGGAATGCAAGCTCAGTCTCCTCAAAACAAAAATACAACATTTTTATATAAAACAAAACTTATCACCTTTCCCAAATATAATAGATTAATTCATAACATTGTGCTCCCAGAGCGAGCTTTAAGAAGCACAGCCTACTGAGGGAAAATCATCAGCACTCAGTACTCAGCTACAATATTATCTTAAAATTAATTATTAAAAAGAAAGTTTTTATTTAATTTTTCATATTTTATTTTAATTTTGTTTTTGGCGGCTACTATAAATGTAGCCTAATTTTCTTCTAATCAAAGCCAACAACTCCTGCCCTGCGACCCTACGCTGATGCTGCACACGCGAGCCAACAAGCACCAGCGCAAAAATACACCGCGAGCCAAGACAGGAGGCTATACCAACATACTGTGGTAGCCTACCCCGGATCCTCCACCCACGACAGACACTGACTGAACAGCGAGGGTTCTCCTGCAAACAAAGCCAAAACATTATCAGTGCCCTTAGCATGCCACACATCCAACTTGTGTTCCGGCAGCACAACAACACCTGACACTGATAAACTGCCCAGTTCATCGCAAGACTGGCACTTCTCTTCGCTCTTTCCAGCAACGGGGCCTGCCAATAACCCTTCACTAGTTCTACCTTCGTGATGAGCGAGGCAGCCCCGAAGCGGTCTATGGTGTCGTCAACTCTGGGTAATGAATAGGCGTCTGTCAGGGATAATGCTTCCACACTCTTGCAATCAACATACACACGGACTCTGCCACCAAACTCAGGTTGCAAAGCCACTGGCAACGACCACTCACGATATCCCTCATCCCTCAGACCCCCTCTCCACATGCCGTCCAGCTCCGCCTTCACAACAGGCTGTCGAGCAGGATTCACACGGTAGGGAACCAACTCGAGCCTTGCACTGTCTCCAGCCTCCATGTCGGATTCTACCCTGTACATCAGGCCTGGAGAAGCAACAAACATGCGGACGGACTGCAACAGCCTAGTAAACAACTCCTCTTGTCGCTCAGGAACAAGAGGTTGCAACTTATCTCGCAGAACAATATGCCTAGTGCCCTCCCACATCTCATTCACCATGTGGAGAGGACCCCTCACCTGATGCCCGAAAACAAGCTCATTCGGACTGAAACCGAGACTCGCTCCAGGTACTTCTCTTGCAGCGAACAAAACATACGGCAGACCAAGGTCCCAATCCTTTCCGTTCTCTGCGCAGTAACATCGAAGCATGCTTTTCAGCGTGGCGTGCCACCTCTCCAACACACCTTGACTCCCCGGGTGATACGCAGAAGAGACGACAGTGCAGATGCCATGCTGAATCATAGTTTGTTTGAACAGATAAGATGTAAAATTAGAACCTTGGTCCGATTGCACCTCTTGCGGGTAACCATACCGCGAGCAATACAAGAGCAGGTTCCGGACAACAGTTTTCGCCGTGCCATTTCTCATTGGATATGCATCAGGATAACGAGTGGCCACATCCATGATAGTTAATAGAAATTTATTACCGGCACTAGTAGGGGGTAGGGGTCCGACCATATCAATGATGACCTTACTGAAGGGCGGTCCACTGACAGGAATTGGGTGCAACGGGGCTCTCGGAATTGTTTGGTTAGGTTTTCCAACCCTCTGGCACGTATGACACATTGCTATCCAGGTTACTACCTGCCCCTTCAACCCCGGCCACCAAACAAAATTTTCTAAAGCCGCCACCGTTTTTCTCACCCCTAGATGTCCTGCCAGTGGTACGTCATGCGCCAACCTCAGTAGGCTATCCCTGCACTCCCGTGGCACCACCAACTGGTCCACTACTCCGGACCCCTCTTGCCAACTACGTTTAGGGTCTTGAAAACGCCTATAGAGGATGCCTTCTAAATACAAAAAATCTCCTGGCTGTGCATCGCCGTCCTCGTCGAGCTCTACAGCTCCATTAGCACACGTTTGGAGCTCAGGGTCCTCTAGTTGCAACCGACGTATATCTGAGGGTGCCAAGCGATCTAACTGCTCCCGGAGCAATGCATGACCTTCCCCGATACTGGGCTGCTCCCTCTGTCTCTCTCGATGTACATAACGTTGCTGTCGTGGAGTCTCGTCATGCCCAGCCTCGTCAACTCTCGATGACAGGTCCAGGGGCTACTCCAGAATTAAGTAATGGTGCTAATACGGAATCACCCAAGAGAGCCGCCGAGTCAAAACTCTTAAAACCAACTCCAGCTTTAGCCTCCTCCTGTTGATCGTTCCTCCGCTGGTCTGAAGACAGAGGACTAGGCTGTGACACTATAGCTGCCCGAGCTCGGGTGACAACACACGCCATGGGTTGTGTCTGGCACCGCTCGACCCACTCTTGCTCTTCCCTACTCACATCGGCCGGCCTCTCGGCAACGACTAAGGGTAGAACCTCAGAAGCGGGCATTGCAAAGTCGTTGCCGAGAAGAAGGTCGACGCCCTCCACTGGCAGTTTCTCCACAATCCCGACATCCAATTCACGTGCCACACCATCCACCTCCAACTCCAGCCGCACCAGCGGGTATGACCGAGTTGCATTAATACCCTACACCACTACCACCCGAGCCGCGTTTATAGGGTAGCCAGTCAAGTTTTTCATCAGAGTCTGGGAAGCACCTGTATCACGCAAGACCTCTACTCCATGCTTGCGCCCCGCCCACATCACGCAACCCCGCCCTCTATGGTCGCAAAAAACATCCCGAGCAGGGTTCGAGCCTCCCAGGTGCTTCTGCATTGGCTGTGCCTCAGCCTCTGACGAACTGCCCCGGGCAAACTCAGACGACTTCGGAGACACACCAATGTTGCAGGCCAAAGACACAGCTGCTGTAGGTGGTTTGCTAGGACAGACTCTTGCAAAGTGCCCCTTTTTATGACAATGATAACACTCCAACTCCCCTTTGGGCTTCCCTTGGTACTGGGAAGGGCCCGGCCCCTTCTTAAACGGGACAGTGCTAGTCTTGTGGTCAGTCTTGGTATCATGGCTCTTGTACTTGTTTGCATAAGGTATATCACTAACTCGGGTGGGTGGGGCGTCACGCCCCTTGTTACCTGCCTCACTACGCTGGGCAGACCCGCACCCACGAAATAGAGATAGCCGGAGGTCAGCCATCTCAGCTGCCTCCTGTAGAGTTTTTGGTTGCTTTCAGGTTTAACGTCAGGTCGCCGCCCGTGCATTTGAAAAACTGCTCTAAAAGCACCAACTGTTTAATGTTGTCAAACGTAGTAGCTTTCTCCGACCTCAGCCAATTCCCAAAAGCATCGGACAGCTCCCGGGCATGTTCCAAAAAGGTGCTCTCCCGACCCTTGGTAACACCCCGGAACTTCAACCTGTACGTCTCTGGTTGTAGTTCGTATGCTCTCAGGACAGCCTCCTTGAGTTCCTCATAGATAATACATGACTCTATAGGCAATGCATCATAAGCCTTGAGTCCCTTGCCCACAAGTCTAGAGGAAACAAGGGCTGCCCACTTCTCCCCAGGCCACTGGTGTTCCTGGCACTTCTTCTCGAATCTCATGAAAAATTCGGTGACACCCGACTCATCAAATACAGGGACTAGCTTCAACAGGTGCGACAAAGACTGATCATGCCCACGATTCCCACCACCGAGACGTTGCCCTGTCGTTTCCACCCGAGTCTTCTCAAGATCGATATCTGCACGGTACCTGGTAGACTCAGCCTCCGGCTGGGCTTTTATTCTCGCGAGTTCGAGATCAGTCTGTTGTTTAGCCTTAGCGAGTTCGAGATCAGCCTGTCGCATAGCCTCTATCTTAGCGAGTTCGAGACGTTCCTCACGCTCAGCCTGCATCTTAGCCATCTCAAGCTGGAAGAGCATTTCTGTAGTGAAACCTTGAGGAGGAGGTGCAACTATTGGAGGCCCACCCAGCGATCCTAAACCACGCTGCCAGCGGCTATCGGCCTGCGGGAACGTACTAAACTCCGGCATCCTAGAGGTCCCGATGGGAGTAGAGTGGAGGGGGGGCTCGAGCAGAAGTCCCCGAGCACCCTCTCCACCCTGGACCTCACTAGCCGCCCCCAGTACGCAAGCCCTCAATTCGTTCTTCTTGATGCCATGAGCCACCTTAAGCCCCATGAGGGGAGCCAAACACTGTAGACCATACTTGCTAATTCCCTCTAGTCGATCAGCTGTTATAGGCACCTCCAAAAACTTCTTTGCGGCCTCCTCACTAGTTACTAACCCCCCTGGCATCTGCCCATCAGAGCCTGCATCATTCCCTGAACCCTCAGTATGATCTGATTCGTCTCCCATTGTGTCCACCAAAAATTCTCACGTTTATAACAAAAAAGAAGTACACAAGCTCCTATGTAGCACTATTCACTTGCCAAAAATGTCTGAAGACTCTCAAGTACTATACTACTTTGCCAAAAAAAATCTAACGTGCCCACTATATTCCTCAATAAAACAAATGACCACAACAATCCTGCAATTATCTCTTAGTTCACAAGATCCTGAGCTAGGTCGCCATTTGTTACGATCCAGGTTCTCAAAGACACAGGGCTCTTCAACATTGGACTAGATAATGGCAAAAATCAACAACGGTAACACTAGATCCAACCCCTGCCTTAAACACTGGAAAACAAAACACCATTACCGCCCTGAGTCGTGCCTGGACAACGAGGTATCCTATGACTCGGTAACTGGTGCACACACACTAGGCTGACGCTCAATGAAACAGCCTATTCTCAAACAGTAAAAGATTACTCGATTATGTTACACAAAGAAAAGATAGTTAACGTGATTAATTAACGTTACGGTAGATACTCAAATAACTGGCACTCCTGTATTAAAGAAAGTGCAATGCTAGTCCTGCAACATCAACTGGAAACTTCTGAAATAAGTTTGATGTTGCGAAGATGTTCGTAGAGAATCTTGAACAATTATAATGCAGAATACGGGTCACAATAAATGCTAGGACATATAGTAATAATAGGCAGGCGAATAATAAAGACTGCACAAAGGTAATAATGCTCGACAACTAAAGAAATGCTTTGTGACACAACGCAACAGCCTACTCGGGTTGTGCAACTCAACAACAACCTCGGCTCAAAAGTGCAGTGAATAATAATGCTGCATACATATAATAATGGGGCTTATCTCTAACCAGTGTCTGCTCAGTTAATAAAGTCTAGCTGGGGTATCAAGGCAGGGCAACAATGGGCGAGCATGCGGCTCGTAGCCTAACGTTGTCCAAGGGTGGTATAATGAAGATCACGTTATATGACGGGGATGCTCTCTTGATAAATCTAGGTCTCTAGTACCTAGCTCTATCCTGGCGATCCCTCAGAAGTCAACACAAAGAGGCAGCACTATGTTGTGAGGGATAGGCTATGGCCCTCTCACACCACAGCGCTGTGCTCGCAAAGTAAACCAACCCGAAGACAACTTAGGCTCCCACAGTACCTGTCGATGTCGTGCAGAGCTTAGCTAACACTGCAGACATCGGGGACAACGACACATTAACCTTACCCCTAGTCTATCTTTAGATAACCAAGAAGAATCACTCAACACCTTGCAAGGGAGACATATACCGGTCTACAACCTTCCCGAGAGAGGACACATACGGAAAAGTCCGTCTCTCTAAACCTCAATAAAGCATAATACCTCCTTAACCTAATACATGGAAATAAATGAGAGCTTCGCGTACAATACGACTGGTCGACGGTGAACGTCTATGCTGAAACCAGAAGGGATGTTGAGTTTAATAAAGATTAGAGAATGAGAAAGGAGAAGTCGAGAGAGAGAGATAGTATGCAAAGTAGCGAGTATGGGGGACAGAATTGCAAAGGATGTAGGTGATACGCATGTCAGGCAAGCTCTGAGCTGGTAAAGAACATGAAGCAGCGACGGAAAGGGACTAGTTGACCACCCGGCCGCCAACGCCGTCAGCGCCCAAGCGAGCCGTGTCATAGCTCACCACGATGCTGGGTGTACTCCTTCACACTCTCTCGCTCGCCTCCCACACAAGCAACATTTATATTATAGCAAATATAAAATATAAGGCACGGCCACAGACCAAAACAAAGACCACTTCTAGACTGTCTGTGGCAACACGACACTAATGAAATAAAGCAGATCATTCTAGGACAATTGTAGCCTATCCCCCCCATCCTGGCGAGCGCTAGCGAGCTGCAATGCCCCACGCAACCATTCTGCTAACGCCGGGAGGCGTCACAACTGCAACATGTATGATGTATGGTGAATCAGGTTTTAGAAGTTTGCAGGAAATCATAGACAATAGAATGGTAAATTTTTGGTTTAGGATTACAAGTGATACGGAAAATAAAATGTCAAGTGTTTTGTATAGATTACTGAAAGTTTTGTATGATCGAGAACAGTACAAATTACCCTGGTTAAATAATATAAAATGCTTACTAGATAGCAATGGAATGTCGCATGTATTTAACCCTTCTTTGGCGGCGCGCAACTTATGTCGTGTGAAATAAATTTGGACTAAGTGGCGGTTCACAACTTATGTCGTGTGCCATTTTCAGCACGTAACGTTGCAGAGAGAGAGAGCTGAGCGGTGTGAGGAGCGTAGTAAGGCTATGACCAGCGCCCACCACCGCGGTGGGCCAACTGAAGTGAAAACCACCCTTCCATCCCCCCGCACACTCGCTACACAGGGAATTATGTAGGGAAAGTACCTAATTACATGGTTTTTGCACTCGTGTTGCGCGATCGATGCAAGAAAACCAGTGGTCGTACAAGGATGGTTGGGCTGTCATTGGAAAGCTCTATTTATGCCCTTTCAAGGATAGATACTTGTTTTACGCTCTGGGTCTTATTTAGGCATGAAAATGATCACGTAAACAACCCTATTTAGGGTAAAAACACCCCGCTGGGCGGTACATATAAATTACCGCCTAGGCCGCTCGTTAGATGTTAATGATGTAAATAATATTAATGGTAACTGGTTTAAAGAAGCATTTAACCCTTCTTTGGCGGCGCCCGGCTATAGCCGGGCGAGAGAACCAAGGACTATGTGGTGGGGCCCGGCTATAGTCTCATGCAATTTTGAGCACGTTGTTACGATCCAGGTTCTCAAAGACACAGGGCTCTTCAACATTGGACTAGATAATGGCAAAAATGCAACAACGGTAACACTAGATCCAACCCCTGCCTTAAACACTGGAAAACAAAACACCATTACCACCCTGAGTCGTGCCTGGACAACGAGGTATCCTATGACTCCGTAACTGGTGCACACACACTAGGCTGACGCTCGATGAAACAGCCTATTCACAAACAGTAAAAGATTACTCGTTTAGGTTACACAAAGAAAAGATAAGTAACGTGATTAATTAACGTTACGGTAGATACTCAAATAACTGGCACTCCTGTATTAAAGAAAGTGCAATGCTAGTCCTGCAACATCAACTGGAAACTTCTGAAATAATTCTGATGCTGGGAAGATGTTCGTAACGAATCTTGAACAATTATAATGCAGAATACGGGTCACAATAAATACTAGGACATATAGTAATAATAGGCCGGCGAATAATAAAGACTGCGCAAAGGTAGTAATGCTCGACAACTAAAGAAATGCTTCGTGACACAACGCAACAGCCTACTAGGGTTGTGCAACTCAACAACAACCTCGGCTCAAAAGTGCAGTGAATAATAATGTGGCATACATATAATAATGGGGGCTTATCTCTAACCAGTGTCTGCTCGGTTAATAAAGTCTAGCTGGGGTATCAAGGCAGGGCAACAATGGGCGAGCATGCGGCTCGTAGCCTAACGTTGTCCGAAGGTGGCATAATGAAGATTACGTTATATGACGGGGATGCTCTCTTGATAAATCTAGGTCTCTAGTACCTAGTTCTATCCTGGCGATCCCTCAGAAGTCAACACAAAGAGGCAGCACTATGTTGTGAGGGATAGGCTATGGCCCTCTCACACCACAGTGCTGTGCTCGCAAAGTAAACCCACCCGAAGACAACCTAGGCTCCCACAGTACCTGTCGATGTCGTGCAGGGCTTAGCTAACACTGCACACATCGGAGACAACGACACAGTAACCTTAGTCCTAGTCTAGCTTTAAATAACTAAGCAGAATCACTCAACACCCTGCCAGGGAGACATATACCGGTCTACAACCTTCCCGAGAGAGGACACACACGGAAAAGTCCGTCTCTCCAAACCTCTTAAAGCCTAATACATAGAAATATCTGAGAGCTTCGCGTACAATACGACTGGCCGACGGTGAACGTCTATGCTGAAACCAGAAGGGATGTTGAGTTTAATAAAGATTAGAGAATGAGAAAGGAGAAGTCGAGAGAGAAATAGTATGCAAAGTGGCGAGTATGGGGGACAGAATTGCAAAGGATGTAGACGATACGCGTGTCAGGCCAGCTCTGAGCTTGGTAAAAAACCATGAGGCCGCGACGGGAAGGGACTAGTTGACCACCCGGCCGCCAACGTCGTCAGCACTCAAGCGAGCCGCGTAACAGCCCACCCCCCGCTGCCAGGTGTACTCCCTCACCCGCTCTCGCTCGCCTCCCACACAAGCAACATTTATATTATAGCGAATATAAAATATAAGGCGCGGTCACAGACCAAAACAAAGACCATTTCTAGACTGTCTGTGGCAACACGACACTAATAAAAGAAAGCAGATCATTCTAGGACAACTGTAGCCCATCCCCCCATCCTGGTGAGCACTAGCGAGCTGCAATGCCCCACGCAACCATTCTGCTAGCGCCGGGAGGCGTCACACCCCCCCCAAGATATGGGACACTCAACCATGAGCCCATATCTGAACAGGCAGAATGTCGCTAGAATCTGCCACTCCTAACCACTCTGCCACTCATGGAATGCAAGCTCAGTCTCCAAAAAAAAAATACAACATTTTATATATAAACAAATCTTATCACCCTTCCCAAACATAATACATTAATTCATAACATTGTGCTCCCAGAGCGAGCTTTAAGAAGCACAGCCTACTGACAGAAAATCATCTGCACTCAGTACTCAGCTACAATATTATCTTAAAATTAATTATTACAAAGAAAGAGTTTTTATTTAATTTTTCATACTTTATTTTAATGTTGTTTTTGGCGGCTACTATAGATGTAGCCTAATTTTCGTCTAATCAAAGCCAACAACTCCTGCCCTGCGAACCTACGCTGATGCTACACACGCGAGCCAACAAGCACCAGCGCAAAAATACATCGCGAGCCAAGACAGGAGGCTATACCAACATACTGTGGTAGCCTACCCCTGATCCTCCACCCGCGACAAACAGTCCGCAATCACATTCTCACATCCGGCAATATGGCGAATGTCTAAGTTGTACTCTTGCAACATGAGCGACCATCTGGTCAGCCTCATATTCCGGTTGTGGAATTGATTGAGGAATTTAAGCGGGTGGTGGTCGGTATACACTACCACGACTGGCCCATAGGCAGGAACATAGACCTCAAAGTGTCTGAGCGCTAACACGATTGCCAACAGTTCCTTTTCAACAACCGAATAGTTTTTCTGTGCTGAATTAAACTTCTTTGAAAAGAAACTGACTGGATGCTCAAGACCTTCCTCGTCTGTCTGCAAAAGTACGGCACCAGCCCCTACTCCGCTGGCATCAGTCGCCAACTGAAATGGTCGTTCAAAGTCCGGGGCCCTGAGGATAGGGTGAGTGCATAAAAGGTGTTTAACTACTCGAAACGCCTGCTCACACTCAGGTGCCCAGCGGAACTTTTTATCTTTAGCTAGTAGATCTGTCAAAGGAGCTAACACAGTAGAATAACCTCTTATAAAGCGGCGGTAATACCCAATCATGCCCAAAAATCTCATGATCTGCCGCTTGGTGGTCGGCCTGGGGAACAAGTCGATAGCCTGTATCTTCTGTTGGGGCGGGCTCACCTGCCCTAACCCAACCACAAACCCCAGATACTGCACCGTGGCTTGCACAAAGTCACACTTGCCCAGATTAACCACCAAGCCTGCTTTACTAAGTTGACTAAATAAGGCTTCTATTTGCTCACAGTGACTTTGGAAATCGTTGTCATAAATGATCGCGTCATCAAGGTAGACAGTACAGTTTGGGATGTCTGCTACGATGTCGTTCATTAAGCTCTGGAAAGTGGCCGGTGCATTTTTCAGACCATACGGCACCACGTTGCAACGGTAAGTACTGCCATCCACCACAAACCCGCACACCTCTTTAGCCCGCTCAAACCGAGACTCTCTCCAGGTACTTCTCTTGCCGCGAACAAAAACCTCTTGCGGGTAACCATACCGCGAGCAATACAAGAGCAGGTTCCGGACAACAGTTTTCGCCGTGCCATTTCTCATTGGATATGCATCAGGATAACGAGTGGCCACATCCATGATAGTTAATAGAAATTTATTACCGGCACTAGTAGGGGGTAGGGGTCCGACCATATCAATGAGGACCTTACTGAAGGGCGGTCCACTGACAGGAATGGGGTGCAACGGGGCTCTCGGAATTGTTTGGTTAGGTTTTCCAACCCTCTGGCACGTATGACACCTTGCTATCCAGGTTACTACCTGCCCCTTCAACCCCGGCCACCAAAACAATTTTTCTAAAGCCGCCACCGTTTTTCTCACCCCTAGATGTCCTGCCAGTGGTATGTCATGCACCAACCTCAGTAGGCTATCCCTGCACTCCCGTGGCACCACCAACTGGTCCACTACTCCGGACCCCTCTTGTCAACTACGTTTAGGGTCTTGAAAACGCCTATAGAGGATGCCTTCTAAATTAAAAAAATCTCCTGGCTGTGCATCGCCGTCCTCGTCGAGCTCTACAGCTCCATTAGCACACGTTTGGAGCTCAGGTTCCTCTAGTTGCAACCGACGTATATCTGAGGGTGCCAAGCGATCTAACTGCTCCCGGAGCAATGCATGACCTTCCCCGATACTGGGCTGCTCCCTCTGTCTCTCTCGATGTACATAACGTTGCTGTCGTGGAGACTCGTCATGCCCAGCCTCGTCACTCTCGATGACAGGCCCAGGGGCTACTCCAGAATTAAGTAATGGTGCTAATACTGAATTACCCAGGAGAGCCGCCGAGTCAAAACTCTTAAAACCAACTCCAGCTTTAGCCTCCTCCTGTTGATCGTTCCTCCGCTGGTCTGAAGACGGAGGACTAGGCTGTGACACTTTAGCTGCCCGAGCTCGGGTGACAACACATGCCATGGGTTGTGTCTGGCACCGCTCGACCCACTCTTGCTCTTCCCTACTCACGTCGGCCGACCTCTCGGCAACGACTAAGGATAGAACCTCAGAAGCGGGCATTGCAAAGTCGTTGCCGAGAAGAAGGTCGACGCCCTCCACTGGCAGTTTCTCCACAATCCCGACATCCAATTCACGTGCCACACCATCCACCTCCAACTCCAACCGCACCAGCGGGTATGACCGAGTTGCATTAATACCCTGCACCACCACCACCCGAGCCGCGTTTATAGGGTAGCCAGTCAAGTTTTTCATCAGAGTCTGGGAAGCACCTGTATCACGCAAGACCTCTACTCCATGCTTGTGCCCCGCCCATATCACACAACCCCGCCCTCTATGGTCGCAAAAAACATCCTGAGCAGGGTTCGAGCCTCCCAGGTGCTTCTGCATTGGCTGTGCCTCAGCCTCTGACGAACTGCCCCGGGCAAACTCAGATGACTTCGGAGACACACCAATGTTGCAGGCCAAAGACACAGCTGCTGTAGGTGGTTTGCTAGGACAGACTCTTGCAAAGTGCCCCTTTTCATGACAATGATAACACTCCAACTCCCCTTTGGGCTTCCCTTGGTACTGGGAAGGGCCCGGCCCCTTCTTAAATGGGACGGTGCTAGTCTTGTGGTCAGTCTTGGTATCATGGCTCTTGTACTTGTTTGCATAAGGTATATCACTAACTCGGGGGGGTGGGGCGTCACGCCCCTTGTTACCTGCCTCACTACGCTGGGCAAACCCGCACCCACAAATTAGTGATAGCCGGAGGTCAGCCATCTCAGCTGCCTCCTGTAGAGTTTTTGGTTGCTTTTCTTTAAGGTTTAACGTCAGGTCGCCGCCCGTGCATTTGAAAATCTGCTCTAAAAGCACCAACTGTTTAATGTCGTCAAACGTAGTAGCTTTCTCCGACCTCAGCCAATTCCCAAAAGCATCGGACAGCTCCCGGGCATGCTCCAAAAAGGTGCTCTCCCGACCCTTGGTAACACCCCGGAACTTCAACCTGTACGTCTCTGGTTGTAGTTCGTATGCTCTCAGGACAGCCTCCTTGAGTTCCTCATAGATAATACAAGACTCTATAGGCAATGCATCATAAGCCCTGAGTCCCTTGCCCACAAGTCTAGAGGAAACAAGGGCTGCCCACTTCTCCCTAGGCCACTGGTGGATCTGGCACTTCTTCTCGAATCGTGTGAAAAATTCTGTTACACCACTCTCATCAAACACCGGAACCAGTTTCAATAAGTGCGAGAGAGACTGCTCATGAACACGGTTACCAGCCCCAAGTCGCTGTCCCGTTGTCTCTACTCGCGACTTCTCTACGTCCATGTCGGCACAGTACCTAGTCGACTCCAAATCAGCTTGGATTTTTGCTAGCTCTATGTGCTGCTGACTGATAGTTTTTCTCTCTTCTATCTTGGCTAATTCTAATTGCTGCTGATGCTGAAGCTTAGCTAATTCGAGCTTAAACAATAATTCTGGAGATAACCCTTGAGGAGGTGAAGGTGCTACAATGTTTGAAATAACCGGTGGTCCCCCCCAGGGGCAACCCACCCTGCCAGTCACCACCCAACTGCGGAAGCGTACCTGGGGTCGGCAAACTACTGGGATGGCTGGGAGTCGAGTGTAGGGGAAGCATGGCCGAAGGGCTCTGAGCACTCAACCCATCTCGCTCACCAGTCACCCTGCCCAGTACACACGTTATCAAGTTATCCTTGGTCATGCTGCTAGTAACCGCATGACCGATAGCTGTGGCCAGGCATTGAAGACCGTACCGATCCATACCCTCCAACCGCTCGGCAGTAACAGGCCATTGCAAAAATATCCTAGCATCCTCCTCACAGTTCACCCGATTAACCCTTTCATCATGCTGCTGTTCCTCAGTTTCGACATTACGTACTGTGTCTCCATTCTCCTCTGACCCGGTATAAGACATGATGCTCACAAAAATTTCTCACCACAATATTCAGAAAAGAAGTACCTCAAACTCTTATGTAGCACTATTCACTTGCCAAAAATGTCTGAAGACTCTCAAGTGCTATACTACTTTGCCAAAAACAAAATTAACGTGCCCACTATATTCCTCAATAAAACAAATGACCACAACAATCCTGCAATTATCTCTTAGTTCACAAGATCCTGAGCTAGGTCGCCATTTGTTACGATCCAGGTTCTCAAAGACACAGGGCTCTTCAACATTGGACTAGATAATGGCAAAAATGCAACAACGGTAACACTAGATCCAACCCCTGCCTTAAACACTGGAAAACAAAACACCATTACCACCCTGAGTCGTGCCTGGACAACGAGGTATCCTATGACTCCGTAACTGGTGCACACACACTAGGCTGACGCTCGATGAAACAGCCTATTCTCAAACAGTAAAAGATTACTCGTTTAGGTTACACAAAGAAAAGATACGTAACGTGATTAATTAACGTTACAGTAGATACTCAAATAACTGGCACTCCTGTATTAAAGAAAGTGCAATGCTAGTCCTGCAACATCAACTGGAAACTTCTGAAATAAGTCTGATGCTGGGAAGATGTTCGTAAAGAATCTTGAACAATTATAATGCAGAATACGGGTCACAATAAATACTAGGACATATAGTAATAATAGGCCGGCGAATAATAAAGACTGCGCAAAAGTAGTAATGCTCAACAACTAAAGAAATGCTTCGTGACACAACGCAACAGCCTACTAGGGTTGTGCAACTCAACAACAACCTCGGCTCAAAAGTGCAGTGAATAATAATGTGGCATACATATAATAATGGGGGCTTATCTCTAACCAGTGTCTGCTCGGTTAATAAAGTCTAGCTGGGGTATCAAGGCAGGGCAACAATGGGCGAGCATGCGGCTCGTAGCCTAACGTTGTCCGAAGGTGGTATAATGAAGATTACGTTATATGACGGGGATGCTCTCTTGATAAATCTAGGTCTCTAGTACCTAGTTCTATCCTGGCGATCCCTCAGAAGTCAACACAAAGAGGCAGCACAATGTTGTGAGGGATAGGCTATGGCCCTCTCACACCACAGTGCTGTGCTCGCAAAGTAAACCCACCCGAAGACAACCTAGGCTCCCACAGTACCTGTCGATGTCGTGCAGGGCTTAGCTAACACTGCACACATCGGAGACAACGACACAGTAACCTTACCCCCTAGTCTAGCTTTAAATAACTAAGCAGAATCACTCAACACCCTGCCAGGGAGACATATACCGGTCTACAACCTTCCCGAGAGAGGACACACACGGAAAAGTCCGTCTCTCCAAACCTCATTAAAGCCTAATACATAGAAATATCTGAGAGCTTCGCGTACAATACGACTGGCCGACGGTGAACGTCTATGCTGAAACCAGAAGGGATGTTGAGTTTAATAAAGATTAGAGAATGAGAAAGGAGAAGTCGAGAGAGAGAAAAGTATGCAAAGTGGCGAGTATGGGGGACAGAATTGCAAAGGATGTAGACGATACGCATGTCAGGCCAGCTCTGAGCTTGGTAAAAAACCATGAGGCCGCGACGGGAAGGGACTAGTTGACCACCCGGCTGCCAACGCCGTCAGCGCTCAAGCGAGCCGCGTCACAGCCCACCCCCCGCTGCCAGGTGTACTCCCTCACCCGCTCTCGCTCGCCTCCCACACAAGCAACATTTATATTATAGCGAATATAAAATATAAGGCGCGGTCACAGACCAAAACAAAGACCATTTTTAGACTGTCTGTGGCAACACGACACTAATAAAAGAAAGCAGATCATTCTAGGACAACTGTAGCCCATCCCCCCATCCTGGCGAGCGCTAGCGAGCTGCAATGCCCCACGCAACCATTCTGCTAGCGCCGGGAGGCGTCACAACGTAATGTGCTCTGAGAGAGAGCGGAGCGGTGGGAGGAGCGTAGGTTACCTCATGACCGCTCGCCACGGTGGCCGTGGAGCTGCTGAGATGTACTCCGCCCTACTCCACCCTCCCTCACTCGTTTCACACGTAATGATGTAAGGAAATGACCGTATTTTACCGATTTTGCCTTTCGGTTGCACGATCGTTGCAAGACAACCAGTGATCGTAGAAGGATGGTTCTGGTGTCATTGGAAAGCTCATTTAACGCCCTTTCAGGGATACATACTTGTATTACGCTCTGGCTCTTGCACAACCAAATATACTCCAACACTCGCTCTTTGAGTGTTAAACTTAGATCTAGTGATATTTATAGACAAAAAAGGACGGAGGAAGTTAATAGAAGTAGTGTTTGTTTGAATTACAGAATAATGACGGTCGATTACCGCATCCAAGATTATTTACTTAAACTGCCAAAGCAATATTCAATAAGGTTGTGTAAATTCAAATGTGGTAATCATATGCTGCCTATTGTCAGCGATAGACACAACATAATGTAAACAAGCGAATTTGTACGTTATGTAACAGTAATGAAGTCGGTGATGAATTTCATTTTGTTTTCAAATGTTCACATTTTAATGTTTACAGAAGGCAGTACCTTAACAAATATTATTATAATAATCCTAATTCTATGAAAATGTCAGTTATTCAGCAGTACACAACATGCAGTTATATTAAAACTTGCCAAATTTGTAGGAGAAATTATGAATTATTTCAAGACATAAAGTCTTGAACTTACAACAAGGCCACCAGTCAAGTTGAAATATTATTATGTACAAATAATGTTGTTGTTTTGTATATGTATTATTGTATTTTGTATTTGTATTGAAGTATGTACTCTTAATACCCCACTTGGGGTCGCTCGAGTTAATAAACCTTTCAAACCTTTCAAACTGTCACATAAGCAGTTATCTCTTTGTCGTGTATTCTGTTTCTAATTTTCATAAATGATCTTCTCAACTGTACATCCAGTCCCATCCATTCATATGCAGACGACTCTACTTTACACCACTCAATTAGTTTTCCAGAACACCCCAGCCAACAATCCCTCAAAAGTAAACGTAATGAAGCCATAAAATGCTTATCTTCTGATCTAGCTACTATTTCCAATTGGGATAGAGAAAACCTTGTTGCATTTAATGCTTCCAAAACTCAATTTATGCACCTTACTACCGATCAGGAACCTCCAGAGGACTATCCCTTATTCTTCAACAATACAAAAATAAACCCTTCATCTTCCTTCAATGTTCTTGGTGTCTCTTTTTCTTCTGCTCTCACTTAGAAAGACCATATTACCAGTCTTGCTAAGGCAGCCTCCCAGAAGCTGGGGGTGCTCAACCGCCTCAAGGGGTTCTTTACCCCTGTGCAGCTTCTTGCTCTGTACAGGGGCACAGTGCGTCCTTGTATTGAGTATTGTTCACATGTGTGGGGAGGATCTTCTCACACCGCACTCCTAGATAAAGTAGGAAGGAAAGCCTTTCGTATCATTAACTCCCGTCCACTCACCAACTCTCTGCAATCTCTCTCTCTCCGCCGCAATGTTGCATCTCTCTCGCTATTCTATTGCTACTACAATAATCAGTGTTCCTCAGAGCTATCCCAGTGTACACCACCTCCTCTACGTAGGGTACGTAGTACCCGCCTTGCAACACAATCCCACTCCTACTCTGTGCAACTCTCCAACCCAAAAGTGAAACGTTATTCTCAGACTTTCTTCTATTCAACTGCTGAGCTCTGGAACTCTCTCCCAGAATCAGTCTTTCCCTCTTCCTATGACTTAAATTGCTTCAAACTCCATGTGTCCAGGCATTTTAGCTCGAACGTCCCTTGATATCGGCCCTGTCACTCTTTGAAATCTGGGGAAGGCACTCGCTGCAGGCAGTTATGCCTTTTGTCTCCCTCATTCACATAGAAAACAAAAATATATATATACAGTATAATGTATTTATATATCAATAATATTCGTATTTACAGCCAAACTGTCAGCAATACAATTCAAGTTTTCCCCTAAGGTAAAGGAAAAGCACCTCCCCAGACCTACTTAATATCAAACAAACGCCCCCTAAACCTCTTCACGCTAACATTGAACATTGATTTGTAGACAAATATTGCGGTCGAAAGCCAGTTTTCTTAAAATATTGGCTCGTTATTAGTCACCCAGAAAACCTCCCCTTAAGCCGGTAACACACAAACATAATTCGCCTTCAAATTTATCGTCAACATTGGTCCGGCAGCTTAGGAGGTATACTTATAAAATCTGTCTTGTCTTGCCCGGGAGGATCCCCCTGAGTGGAGTTGGAGGGTGGGTGCGGGTACGTGCTGTCGCGCCATATGTCCCCATTGATTGATGAATATAATTACCGATCCATAAAGTTGCTGATAAAATGTTGGCCAACAAATGTTGACGATAAAAGCTGCAGTGTGATACCTCCTGTACACACTACTTTAGTCTGTTAATTTTAGTTAGACCAATAATCATAATCAATAACCTCTATAACGCAAAAAGAACAACAATATTCTGGATACTATTCCACCCATAGGGGAAGAGTCAGCCAGGGAATAGGTGTGGAAATTGACAGCTCATTCGCTCTAGCCCTTTTACAGATACAGAGGTTAAGGTTTTCTGGCTTACCTATAATGAACAGGGTATAGAGACCCTGTAGTAATAGAGAGTGGCCAAATGGTTGTTTAGACGCCTTTGTGGGCCCTCAATTAAGGGGGGGATTGGTGTATTTATTTAATTATTTATTTATCTTTTCAGTAATGTTTAGTGTCCTCCCTAGATCTCCATCTAGCTTAGAAAATCCCCCCTACAAGAGATATTTGTACATTTTTCAATAGAAAATGTCCAAGCTGAAAGCCGGTTCCTCTTAAATTATAGGCTTGCTATCGCTCGCCAGGAAAAAAATTGACACCTAGGTCTTAATATTGACAACAAATAGGGTGAAAGATCTTATAATCGCCAAAGTAATGGGGTAAACGTCTTAAAATGTCAGAACTAATGGGGCTAAACATGAGGAAGAAGGTGATCCAGGAAAAGCAACCATCCCATCTTAACAAACAATAGGGTATTATTTGATTTTGTATCATGTAGAATGTACAATATAACCAAAGACCAAGTCATACAGTATATCCTGAACCAATATTCCTGTTTATTGATTATGAGTATGGAGATTATTTAACCCTTGCAGTGCGGTGGATTATATAGATAAAAATCCGCCCTATCGGCTATTTTCCTGCTAATTCTGCTCAAAGTGAATTGGCCTATCGGTAGCCCTAAGTTAACTGGAACAAGCTCCAATGAAAAGATTTGGTCAAATTCTACCCACATTACACTCACAAGCGAATACATAATTTTTTTTGTTAATTTTTGCTAGCGATAACTTGATATTTACCATTATTTTATCATGTTTTGTGCTTGCAAGACAGTATGAGTTATTGAAATGAAGATTAAATTTAACCCCCATTCGTACCTGGTATATAGCTGTCACAATTAAATGGAGAAGTGTCCCTGTTTTAGTTGATTTTCAGCTTCTAAAACACCTCTTCCTCAACCAATTCACTAAGCACACCGATATAAGTATGGGTGGCAAGCTTAGATCCTCCTGGGAGAGTCTGGCAAAAAGAGGGTTAGGTTGGTGCAACCAACGGTACTACCAAAACATATATGTACGTCGCCTGCAGTAGAACATAGGATATACTATACATAGGATACATAGTATACATATGATGTATACTGGATGAACATCGGCCGCAGTGAGTGGGTAAATAGCACATATTGAGGAAAGTATTACCAGTGAAACCAAGATGGGAATGTTGGCTGATCCCTGCTACTGAAGGATCTCTACTCACCACAGTCCCCCCCCCCCCCTCCACCAAGTAATGGGCAGCAAGTTCCCTAAGTTATGGCTTGGGCTTCAGCTTACAGGGAAATCATGAATATAGAAGTATGTTCTCCCTCACTCCACGTCTCTGTCCTCTCTCTCTCACACATTTACCCTCAACATGAATACAACACGCAAGTATGGCTGGAAGTTAAAATTGAAAAGATTCAGCACTAGTATGTGTGGAAACATGTTCTCATATACGATCTGTTCTACCTGGAATAAGTTCCCTCCGAAGTTATAAACAGTTCATTAGTAGATCAGTTGAAGAAGAGAGTAGGTAAAGTGCATTCATTCGACATATATCGACAGGCACCGCCCACTTCCCCAACCGTTATCATACGGCTGGCATGACTGTGCGAGGTAGGAGTGTCCAACAGTTCGTCAAACGTCAGTTCAGTACCCTCCCGTCTTCTGAAGGGGGAAGTACGCTCATATTAAATGTACGCGGCGCTGAGCAAAAAAAATAACCCTCCAACGTCGTCACTGTTGACTGTGGAGACAGAGACACATCTCCCGTACCAAACTATTATGTATCTATAAAGCACAACAGGATATTATGAATCTATTAAAAGACTGTTCTTCGTTTTACATTGCATGTATCATTTATTGAGCTAACAAAATCGGAAATGGAAAATCTGTTTCTGTTCGGTAGTTGGAGGCGAGATTGTTTACACTTCTTTCGAAAGTCGCTTCAAAGCCCACTGCTCTCCCCTGGCTAAATGATGTGAAGCTAATTCTTTAATATGTATATGAGCTATTGAACTATCTCACTTGACACTATGTAGGCTATATGAAACTATAGGCTATACAGGGTGTATTACTTTTCGACTCAAAACTTTACCAGTAAGCCTAGGCGGCTAGGCCATTTATTTCGGTCGATCCGTTTCGGGCGCAGTGTTATCGATCGATGGCGCAGATCCGGCATTGCTCAACCACTACCAGTGTGAGTTAATTTACGTGTGTGTCTTATTTGTATACATTAAATGTATTTTGTGTGGTAGATTAGGTTATAGTAAAGAGTAACTGCAAATATGCATGTACAGTATTAAAGCGCTCTAACATCGTATAATTAATTTTACTTGGAGCTCTTATCAGCTCCGTGGTAAGGTGACAAGTGATGCGGTATGATAAGCTCTACTTCGTCTACGGCGCTGGTGGAAGCGGGCGGGGCCTGTCGATATATGTCGAATGAATGCACTGTGGTACCGGTGACGTCCTTTTCATTATATGCTGGCAATGATTAGACGATATTATTCAGCTTGGGACGGACGTGTACCAATTTAAAGGTTACAGGCTATCTCAATGAATCCTTATAGCTACCATATATGCTTCCGTCATAAAATCGCCTGAAAGTAGTTGAAAACGTCACTGGTACTGAAAGGGTTAACCCCTTGAGGATTATGACGCGTTTTGACAATATATTTTGGTTACCATTAGACGATTATATTCAGCTTAAGAAGGACCCATGGGTGTCAGAGGCATGATCATGTTGGTTTTGACCCCTTAGATTTCTAGAGGTTCGTCCTAAACTATATAAAATGTTCCAATGATAACTGAAATATACTGCTAAAACGTACCATAACCTTCAAGCGGTTAAACCACACTGATTATATACATTATGTAACAGACAAAATAAACTATTAATTTTCGCTTAGCAAATTCCAAACATTCCCCGGCAATATATTTGAAAGCGAATGCGTTGAATATTAACATACATTTGAAATCGTCATGGATTATTATTCATGCCTCAATCAAGAGATCAAGAGGGTAGAACGAAGGATTGCATTCCAATTCCTGCATTCCACATGTTTGGAAAATTATTACATCGTGATGGATATTTAACTATTTAGTATATCCTTTCCCTTTCGTCTAAATCATTATTTCATTCTCT
Organism: Paralithodes platypus; assembly: GCA_032716605.1. Lineage (NCBI taxonomy): Eukaryota > Metazoa > Arthropoda > Malacostraca > Decapoda > Lithodidae > Paralithodes > Paralithodes platypus. Next base: position 44,340,416 of record CM064483.1, on the reverse strand, counting down.
ATTGATAATATACTGAATATTTTCTCTTGGAGTGCATATTTTTCGCTGTTTTTGCTTTTGGCTAAACTGATTCACTTATAACCAATATTGGCAAGCTTATTCTATTTCTTCTGCAACCTATGTTCCCAACATCTTCATGATAATAAAATACTCATTAATCGCAATTATATCTGTCCTTTTACATTGCTCCTGTTTTCACTTCGTGCTAATTCAAACCACAATTTCTTTAGCCTCGTATTTTGTCATATTTCTTCACACCATCGCTTTCTCTCCTAATAATCTATTCCTCTCTGCTGAATTGATATTGCTTTCGTTGCTATAAACGTGTGTGTGTGTGTGTGTTTTATAATCATTATTCACATAAACATAATTATCTCCGTGTGGATGTACAGTTGCTCATCATCAGATAATTCCTACCCCTCAGTGCTAGGATGCTTTCTTCCACTATATTCTGGCTAACAATATACGAGTTTATATAGCTTAGGAAGGTCCTCCTGTAATAGAAGGGTACAATTCGATCGGAATTAGCTCTTTGACTTTGTGTTTAATCGTCTAATAATACCGGTACCCCATATAGCATATATTTATGAATTCTGGTATACTGAAAAGGTTAAAGAACTGAAGACATATCAACTCCATCTCACGTAAACGGATATCAAAGTTTCAAGTACTGCTTGGCACTCTCAGAGGAAGTTACCAAACATTTAAACTTCTTACAATCTCTTTTGAGCTCCTGCAACCTACTTAGAGATCCTGCAGCCTACTTAGAGATCCTGCAGCCTACTTAGAGATCATGCAGCCTACTTAGAGATCCTGGAGCCTGTTAATAGATCTTGTTGTCTGTTTAGAGATACTGAAACCAACATAGCACTTCTTTAGCTTATGTATAGCTCCTGCATCTGATATAAAGCTCCTGCAGCCTATTTCACTTCGCACACACTACGAATGCCCAAACTCACATACTGAAATAGGTACTTAAATGCCCGTTTAAGAGGTACTGTACATTGTCACATACAAGGCCATTAACTGTAACAAAATCAACAACTGATGCATATATATTATTATCTCTCTCTCTCACCTTAACTGTTTATAAGTGTTAATATTGTCCTGGGATGGAGTCACCTCCTTAACACTGGTCAAACTCTGTTGCTAATGTGCTGCTCTGTGCTGTGACTTCTATTATTGTGTATTATCTTGCTTGGGTGTGCCTCTTGTGTTTATTCTGGGTGAATGTGTGCTTGTATAAGTAAGTGTGTGTGTGTGTGTGTTAGTGTGTGTGTGTGTGTGTGTGTGTGTGTGTGCGTATTGTATGTATGTATGTGTGTGTGTGTGTTTGTGTATAGTTTGAGTATACAAACATTTTCTTTGTAATTTTGATATCTACCAAATATCTTTATTTGGAATTATATTATTCATCGTGGCATGGCGAGACATATTTTGCCGACATATTTCACTATTTAGTCTATTGGTAGATATCAAAGTGTGTTGTAAATCACTAAAGTCTAATTCTTTTCAGTTGATTGTAGGTTGAATCCCTTAACAACTATGTTCTCAATGATTAACGGAAAAATATGAGACTGCAATATCTGTACGTCCTAAGATTGCCAACTTTTCACAATTTCACAACATATTTCGCTACACAATGTTCGTAATGCTGAATAGTCAAGCAGAGAAAACGCCACTTTGTCATAAACTGGACAAAAACAACCATATTTAAGGAACCGTCCGCCACGCAGTCTCTCTTGGTTGTTTTATACACATTCTTTAACAACCTGTATATTATAGTTATAAGTTGTATTCTGTCTTACTCGGCTTTTGTTACTTCCATAATTATGTTACAGGATAACATGTAGATTTTTTTGTTCTTACTTCTGGCTATGTGAGTCGATAATTATATATATAATTTTGTCTGATAATGAAATTCCTGATGTGGTCCTCAGTCGGTCAGTAGCCAAAACCGACAGCAATATTATTGTTCTTCGCTTTTTGCCATTTTGGATAACAAACTTACCTGTATACCTGTACCATATATATATATATATATATATATATATATATATATATATATATATATATATATATATCCAGTATATATGTATATATATATATATATATATATATATGTATATATATGAGAAACCGGAGGATAAGAGCAACGACCGTGTTAGTCTTGGTAGCTTTATCCACAATATTTCGGACTATCTTGGTCCGTCATCAGGCTTGGATATCGGTCCTAAAAAATATATTACTTTATTAACCCTTGTTTGGCGGGTTCCAGCTTAAGTCGGATAGAGAACCATGGCCATCCCTGCGGGTCCCGGCTTTAGTCGCATGCGATGTTGAGCACATAATCGGCTCTGAGAGAGAGACCGAGCGGTGGGAGGAGCGCGGGCAGGCTCTGACCGTTCAGCGTGGACATAGTCCTGCCTCTGACACCACCACCACATCCCACCACATCCCTGGTCCCGCAATACAGGGTAAAAACTGACGAAATTACTGTATTTTAGGATTTTTCCCTTCGTGTTGCACGATCGTTGCAAGAGAACCCGTGGTCCTACAAGGATGGTTCAGGTGTCATTGGAAAGCTCAATTATCGCCCTTTCACGGATACATAATTGTATTACGCTCTGGCTTTTCTTTATGCATGAAAAAGAGCATGGAGCACTGAATCTGTACTCACTGGAACGTAGAAGAGAACGTTACCTAATAATATACACGTGGAAAATCGCAGAGGGTTTAGTACCAAACCTACATAATCCGATAGTCATGAAATTCAGTGATAGGAGAGGCTGGGAATGCGAAATCCCCCGGATGAATAACAGGGGTGCTATGGGCTCTCTGCGAGAGGGCTGGTTATCACACAGAGGCCCACGTCTCTTCAACAAACTCCCACGGCGAGTAAGAGACATGAGGGACATCTCGTTAGACAACTTCAAGAGAGCCCTAGATGTCGAACTGCAAAAAGTGCCAGACGAGCCCATCCTCGCAAGGGAGCGAGCTGTCGCTTCAAACAGTCTACTGCACCAAATCACCACCCATAACGAGGGGCGTTGCGCTCCTTGGTGCTGCTAGAGGAGCGGCGAACACATCCAAAGGTATCCAAAGGTAAGGTAAAAGGAATGAAGCTCGTTTAGGGTAAATCTGCCCGCTGGGCAGGTAGTAGCGTTACAAAACTAGCCGCTCGGGAGGTGTTAAGAAACAAATTTAAAATCGTGGACTACAGATGTATTAAAACACTACGAAAGAACACTATGTCCTAATATATCTAAGAACCTATAATATGTTATGATATTTACAAGTATATAGTATTTACACAAGTAAGGGGTCAAGCGTGGGTGCGATCCTATTACAGAATGAAAACCTATGTTACCAGGGCAAATATATAATATAGAGGGGGTTACCTAATAGTAAATAATTATTCAAACAATACGACTAAGGCATACTTCGTAAGCTTCATAAACAAATCCATATCAAAAGCATATATCAACACTATAATTAATAGTTATATACTTTGGAGCAAACGAAATTAATTGAAACTAGAAATGTGAATTATGAAAACAATACTCTTATGACACTAAACGAATTTAACCGAACTATGATATTATGAAAGGGATATACATCGAACGATAATAAAAGAAAGACTATGTTACTAACGCTAGATGAAAACAATGCATCATACTATTGGTTTCAGAGGCCGTGTGGCATCGTTTTTCGAGAATAACTTATTAACAAAGTTGGACCAGTATGATATTTTGACACAACTTTTTTCACACCGTCCCCTAGTTTTTGTCAATATAGTGCATTACCAAAAGTGTAGAAATAAGCCACTTGTCCCTGTGTCATAAGGTTAAAGTCGCACATTAATGACTAAGATACGGACAAGGCTACCGTGGCTTACCTGTGTGACACATGTCCGGTGTGAGCATGCTGTACAGAACGCCTAGTCATGCCCCACTCTCGCTAGGATCGTCAGGGCAGGAACTTTGGCTGTAGTCTATGTAGAGTTTCCTAACTTAGTTCATGTGAGCCGTTGTACTATAAGTAATATGAATATGTATTTTGTTTTCATCTGAGTCAACGAGTTCTATTTTATATCATGAGTTATAAGTATTGTGTGTAACACTTATTTGTAATGATGGGAGAGGCAGCCACAGTTGGGGGTCAGTGGGTGCGCCATGCGGGAGGTGGGCCTAACTCACTAGCACTCCCTCCCTCCCCCCTCCCCTCAGTGCTAGGAAAGCCTTTGTCTATCCCAGAGGAGAGAGAGAAATTACGTAATGATTGTCAGTGGGCGGTCCTTAGTAGTTCACGTTGGGCTCACTAGAGGGCCGGGTATAAAAAGGGAAGTCTAGCCATTTCTTCTTCAGAACTCATTAGGCAGAGCGACTTCTCATTTCCCTTGCTAACTATATAATTATATTCTTCTGACTGATGTGAACATTCTCTACTACCTTACATTCTTATCTCCTCTTTTCCCTACCCTTTTTAACTTCCATGGTCCCGTTGGTGCAGAGCTAGTCAGCCAACGTATTATCGCTTGAGTTCTCATGAGATACATGCCTATTAGATAGCCTATTTTGGAAGGGTTAACTTAGAATAGGATTGATTTATGTTTGTTGCACTTGTATATGCATTTCCCTGTGTGTTATTATTATTATTCCTGTTTTCTGCTGGTCTAGGTAATGCTAGACTGGGGTAAGGCTTTTCTGTGTTACGAGTTGTTGTTTGATGCAGTGGTTAAGCGATAAACCTGCATACTCGTTTCGGTTCAGTGAAGCCTAGGTTGTCTTCGCGGCTGACTGTGTAGAGTTAATAATTTACAGTGCGTGAGGGCAAGAGCCTAACCACCTTGTATTTTATTAACAGTTTGTTTTTACTTTGTCAAGGAGCCGGGAGAAAACCAGATACAAGGGATCTGGATTTCTCAAAGTGCACTTGTTAGTGTTAACGTAATACTTTAAACAGTTGTGAGGACTTCGCTAGGCTACGAGCCGTTTTTGCTCAGTCACTGCTACCTTTTGCCCACAGTACCCCAGCTAGACTTTACTCGATTAGTAGATACAGAATAGTATTGAAGCTTTCCTTATGTATGATATTGTTTATGCACTATTGATTTCATGTGTTGCACGCTTGGCTACTTTAGTGATTAGTGGCCCACGAGCACAATCCGAGTAGGCTATTACCGTTGCATTTGCGGAGTGCTTCTTTTTAATGTTTGCCATTTACTATTGCATATTCCTTTAATTATTCTTATGCCAATTTAAACCTTTAATAGTATTTAATTGCCAGTGTTTTTGCTTATTGAATTGCTGTTCAAAATCCGATACGTACTTCTTACGAGCATCCGAGAAGCATCTAACTTTTATCAGAAGATTCCTTGCTCGATGCTTAAGGACTATTAATTAACGTAACGTAATAGTGCCGATCCGAAGTAGAGGGTGGAGGACTTCTTAAGTTCTTAGTCAAGGGTGGATTACTTCGGCTTCGGCCAACACTATTCTTTGGTGTTGTTGTTTCTTACTTCATTGTTTGATTGTTGACCAGACTAGATAATTCCTGTCTCTTTATTAGTCTGTTGTTGAACACTAGTACCGAGTTCTTGTATACCCCGTTATAGCAGATTAACTCTGGAGGGTATTGGTGTTTTTTGTTCGGCTGGCAGTACTCAGGGGTTAGGATCGTGTGTTTCCGTTGTGGCAGCGAGCCGTATTCGAGTCCTGATTGAGAGCTCTTGTGTACCCGAGTGCCAGGTCGTAACAAATGGCGACCTTGCTTGGGATTTTGTGAACAGTATAAATTTTTGCAGAGTTGTACAACATTTGTTTGTTTGTATTTTAGCGTGCATATTGAAGAATATTTGTTTTTGTATGGCAATTAGTAAAGCATTTAAGAGACTCCAGTTAATTTAGTAATTAGTGCTTGCATAGGAAGTTTAACACTTTTGTCTCGAGAATTTTGTTGTGGACTTCAGTATGTCGTGCATTAGCACTGACGATGAGCGAGAGATGCCATTTGAAGGTGTGCCGTTAGTAACCAGTGAGGAGGATGCTAGAGTTTTTGTGAGTAAGCGGTACCACGTGACGGAAGAGAGGCTGACTGGGGTGGATGTTTGTGGCTTGCACCTGATAGCCAAGGTTTTGGGCATTTCCAATGTAGTAGGGATGTCCAAGGGGGAGCTGATTTCCTGGGTGTTGCGTGGGCGACATGGGGTTTCGGAGGAGAGGGCGTTTGGGGGGGTTCCTCCCCATATCCCCTCTCACTCGACTCCCACAGTGCCGTCCACTCAGTTACCGGAGGTTAGCACTCTCCCACAGAGGGATTAGAATTGGCAGATTGGAGTGCCCTCGGGTGGTGCACATGGTGGTTCCCCAGTTTTTGCCCCCCCTCCTTCAGTAGTGGCAGCTCCCTCTTCCTGCCTGTCTCCAGATATGGTATTTAGACTTGAGCTTGCTAAGATTGAGGCTAGGAAGCAGGAGAATGAGACCAGGAGGCAGGAGGATGAGACGAGGAGGCATGAGATTGAGGTTAGGAGGCATGAGGCTGAGCTTAGGTACGACTCGGAGAAATATTGTGCTAAATTAGATTTAGATAAGACTCTTGCAGAGTCGACAGGGACTCGGATGGGCCGTGAGGGCCAATTAAGAGAACAGTCCTTGGACCAATTAGTCAAATTGGTGCCGGTATTTAGTGAAACTGAAGTCACAGAATGTTTTAATCGTTTTGAGAAGAAGTGTAGGGAGCATAATTGGCCTGAAGAGAAGTGGGCAGCTCTAGTCTCCTCAAGACTTACAGGTAAGGGTCTGAAGGCTTATGATGCACTGCCTTTAGAGTCTTGCATTGACTACCCAGAATTGAAGAGAGCTGTCCTACGGGCATACGAGTTGCAACCGGAAACATATCGATTGAAGTTTCGGGGTGTTACAAAGACTAGGGAGGCGACCTTTCTTGAACATGCCCGGGACTTAACACCTTAAGAGCGGCCTATGCGGTTTATTTATATGTACCGCCCAGCGGGGTGTTTTTAGCCAAAATAGGGCTGTTTACGTGATCATTTTCATGCCTAAATAAGACCCAGAACGTAAAACAAGTATCTATCCCTGAAAGGGCATAAACAGAGCTTTCGAATGACACCATAACGATCCTTTTATGATGGCTAGTTTTCTTGCAATAACCGTGCAACGCGAGTGCAAAAAGCATGTAATTAGCCACTTTCCCGATACAATTCCTTATATAGCGAGTGAGAGAGGGAGGAGGGAGCTGGGATTCGTGTCAGTATGTTCGCCGCGGTGGTCTGGAGCAGTCATACGCTCGCTACTCTCCTGCCACCACTTGTCTCTCTCTCTCAGCAACATTACGTGCTGAAATTGCCACTCGACCTATGTCGAGCGCCGCCACATAGTCCAGCTTTATTAAATACGACTTATGTGGTGAGCCGCTAATTAAGGGTTAAAAGATGCACTTAAAAACTGGACACGTTCTGAGAAAGCTGAGACGGCCGAAGAGTTGACTGAGCTGTTTCTGCTCGAGCAGTTTTATAAGTGTACTGGTGCAGAAATGACTAACTATTAAAGAAAAGAACCCAAAAACTCTACAGGAGGCAGCTGAGATGGCTGACCTCCGGCTATCACTAATTCGTGGGTGCGGGTCTGCCCAGCGTAGTGAGGCAGGTAACAAGGGGCGTGATGCCTCACCCCCCCGAGTTAGTGATATACCTTATGCAAACAAGTACAAGAGCCATGATACCAAGACTGACCACAAGACTAGCACTGTCCCATTTAAGAAGGGGCCGGGCCCTTCCCAGTACCAAGGGAAGCCCAAAGGGGAGTTGGAGTGTTATCAATGTCATAAAAAGTGGCACTTTGCAAGAGTCTGTCCTAGCAAACCACCTACAGCAGCTGTGTCTTTGGCCTGCAACATTGGTGTGTCTCCGAAGTCATCTGAGTTTGCCCGGGGCAGTTCGTCAGAGGCTGAGGCACAGCCAATGCAGAAGCACCTGGGAGGCTCGAACCCTGCTCAGGATGTTTTTTGCGACCATAGAGGGCGGGGTTGCGTGATGTGGGCGGGGCGCAAGCATGGAGTAGAGGTCTTGCGTGATACAGGTGCTTCCCAGACTCTGATGAAAAACTTGACTGGCTACCCTATAAACGCGGCTCGGGTGGTAGTGGTGCAGGGTATTAATGCAACTCGGTCATACCCGCTGGTGCGGTTTGAGTTGGAGGTGGATGGTGTGGCACGTGAATTGGATGTCGGGATTGTGGAGAAACTGCCAGTGGAGGGCGTCGACCTTCTTCTCGGCAACGACTTTGCAATGCCCGCTTCTGAGGTTCTACCCTTAGTCGTTGCCGAGAGGCCGGCCGACGTGAGTAGGGAAGAGCAAGAGTGGGTCGAGCGGTGCCAGACACAACCCATGGCGTGTGTTGTCACCAGAGCTCGGGCAGCTAAAGTGTCACAGCCTAGTCCTCCGGCTTCAGACCAGCGGAGGAACGATCAACAGGAGGAGGCTAAAGCTGGAGTTGGTTTTAAGAGTTTTGACTCAGCGGCTCTCCTGAGTGATTCAGTATTAGCACCATTACTTAATTCTGGAGTAGCCCCTGGGCCTGTCATCGAGAGTGACGAGGCTGGGCATGACGAGTCTCCACGACAGCAACGTTATGTACATCGAGAGAGACAGAGGGAGCAGCCCAGTATCGGGGAAGCTCATGCATTGCTCCGGGAGCAGTTAGATCGCTTGGCACCCTCAGATATACGTCGGTTGCAACTAGAGGACCCTGAGCTCCAAACGTGTGCTAATGGAGCTGTAGAGCTCGACGAGGACGGCGATGCACAGCCAGGAGATTTTTTGTATTTAGAAGGCATCCTCTATAGGCGTTTTCAAGACCCTAAACGTAGTTGGCAAAAGGGGTCCGGAGTAGTGGACCAGTTGGTGGTGCCACGGGAGTGCAGGGATAGCCTACTGAGGTTGGCGCATGACACACCACTGGCAGGACATCTAGGGGTGAGAAAAACGGTGGCGGCTTTGGGGAAATTGTTTTGGTGGCCGGGGATGAAGTCTCATGTGCAGTCATGGATAAACTCATGTGATATTTGTCAACGTGTCGGGAAACCGAACCAAGTTATTCCTAAGGCTCCGTTACACCCTATTCCTGTGATTGGGCCACCCTTTAGTAAAATTATTGTTGACATGGTTGGTCCACTCCCTCCCACTAAGGCGGGAAATAAATTTTTGTTAACCATAATGGATGTTGCCACTAGATACCCCGATGCATACCCTATGAAAAATGGAATGGCTAAGACGGTAGTCAGTAACTTGTTGTGGTACTTCTCAAGGTACGGGTACCCGGAGGAGATTCAGTCTGATCAGGGATCTAATTTCACCTCCAACATGTTCAAGCAAACAATGCAACTGCATGGGATACGAGCAGTAGTATCGTCAGCGTATCACCCTGAGAGTCAAGGGGTGCTTGAGCGGTGGCATGCTACACTTAAAAGCATGCTCAGGTGATATTGTGCTGACAACGGTATGGATTGGGATCTTGGATTGCCTTATGTGCTGTTTGCTGCTCGGGAGGTACCGGGTGAGAGCCTGGGATTTAGTCCAAACGACCTGATTTTTGGACACCGTGTCAGGGGCCCCCTTAACATGCTGAAAGAAATTTGGGAGGGGACTGTGCAGCCTTGTCCATTATTAAAGTATGTGCTTGAAAGCCGTGAGCGCATGCTTAAGAGTCTGGAGATGGCAGGTAGAAATTTGACAGAATCACAAGCTTTAATGAAGGACAGGTATGATCGCAAAGTGAGGCTCCGGAAGTTCACTGTAGGACAAGAGGTATTAATTTTGTTGCCTTTGGTTGGTAACCCCCTCTCTGCGAAGTACACTGGACCTTATAAAATTGTAGAAAAAATTTCAGACTTAGATTACCTTGTTGCCACTCCAGACAGGAGGAAAAAGAACCAGTTATGTCACGTGAACCTTATTAACCCTTAAAGAGCGGCGCGCAACATAAGTCGAGTTGAAAAAACTGGCAAAAAACGGGTGAAAAAAGGGTGGAAATAGAGTGAAAATGGGTGGGATAGTAATGATCCATACGTCCGACATCTGTGGCCTCCCGGCCCACACTAACTCCAGTTCCCCCACCGCGCGTGAGGATGACAGTGTAACCAATAGTTCGCTAAAAGTGAGCAATGTAGCAAAATCAGCTAAACTTCCATCTTCGAGGTAACACTGTCAGTGCTCCACGAGTGCTACGTAGCTGTATGTGGCGTCATTGTGTAGCGATTTCCACCTAGTTTTCGGCGCAATACAGTTCCTTTCATACTGATGGTTGATATAGCAGTCAGAATGGCCTGAAAAGGCCCAAAACGGCCACAGAGCACCCACTAGACAAGGGTTAAAGAGTATGTGAGGCGCCTCTCACTGTCCCTGTGTTGGCTTGTTGCGGCCGTGGTGGAGAAGGAGAGGGGGACAGTCAAGCTTCAGAGGAGGATAGCTGGGATCAACATGTTTCAGCGGATCAGTGGGCGGGGAACTCGAGCCTAAGGGCTGACGAGGCTATAGCTCATTTGCCTGAGCCGCAGTTTGATGCTATCCGTCAGTTGTTCGGTTCATACCCCACTGTATTTGCTGAACACCCAGGCCTCACTACTCAGGCTATGCATGATGTTGACGTGGGGGACCATCTACCCTTTAAGTCAATCCCGTACCGTGTGCCCCCCATAAAACTACCAGCTCTGAGGGATGAGTTGGAGTATATGCTCGGTAGAGGGTTGATAGAGAAAGGCACAGTTAAGTGGACTTCCCCCGTAACACTGCAGCCTAAGCCAGATGGCAAGGTACGCTTTTGTATTGATTTCCGTAGGTTAAACGGTTTGACTCCAACTAACCCATATCCTCTTCCTCGGGTTGATGATAGTGTTGACAAAATTGGTAATGCTCGTTTTTTGTCTAAAGTAGATTTAGTAAAAGGTTACTGGCAAGTACCTTTGTCCGAGCGTGCTAAAGAGGTATGTGGTTTTGTTGTGGACGGGAGTACCTACCGGTGCAATGTTATGCCTTACGGACTTAAGAATGCACCAGCAACGTTTCAGAACCTGATGAATGAAATTGTAAAGGACATTCCAAATTGCACCGTATATTTGGACGATGTAATCATTTATGATGACGACTTTGAGAGCCATTGTGAGCACCTTGAGACCTTGTTCCGGAAACTTAGTGAAGCAGGTCTGGTAGTAAATTTGGCAAAGTGTGACTTCGTAAAAGCCACTGTGCAGTACCTTGGGTTTGTAGTGGGAAGGGGACAGGTGTGCCCTCCTCAGAACAAGGTACAGGCTATCAATAAATTTCCGCACCCAACAACCAAGAAGCAGATTATGAGATTCTTGGGTATGATAGGCTACTACAGACGGTTCATAAAAGGTTACTCAACGGTGTTGGCACCTCTCACAGATTTGTTATCTAAAGACAACAAGTTTTTGTGGGCACCTGAGTGTGAAAAGGCTTTCACTTTGGTGAAACATTTGCTATGTACTCACCCGATACTCAGGGCCCCAGACTTTAACAGGCCTTTTCAGCTGGTAACAGATGCTAGTGGTGTAGGGGCTGGTGCCATCTTGCTACAGACAGACAATTAACACCCAGTAAGTTTCTTTTCTAAGAAGTTCAATGCTGCACAAAAGAACTATTCCACAATAGAAAAGGAATTACTGGCGATTGTGCTGTCGCTCAGGCACTTCGAGGTGTATGTTCCAGCCTATGGCCCAGTCGTGGTTATCTACACTGATCATCACCCTTTGAGATTCCTGAATCAATTTCACAATCGCAATATGAGACTGACCAGGTGGTCTTTGATGTTGCAGGAGTATAACCTGGACATCCGTCATATTGCTGGATGTGACAATGTGATCGCGGATTGTTTATCAAGGGTGGATGATCAGTCGTAGGCTATCACAGGTGTGTGGGTTTGAGTGGAGGAAAATAGGCTGCCCTTATAGTGCAGCCGGGAAAAACATATTAAAATATAAAAATCATATAAAAACTCTTTCTTTTGATATAGATAATCGTATAAGTTTGTCATAGCCTATAGAGTTTGAGTAGTCCACGAACTATCAAACGGCTGAGCTGCTGTAAGCTCGCTCTGGGAGCATGATATTGTGTCTTTTTGCTATTGTTGGGAGGAGTTATAAAATGTGATTTTTTTTTTAATAATAAGATGTGTTTTGGTGATAAACTCAGCTTTGTTTTAGTGCCATGCGGTCGCTGGGTGTGAGGGGCTTGATGGGGTTCTGTGTTTGTCAGATTTTAGCTCAGGGTTGAGCAAGTAAAATCTTGGGGGAGGTGTGACGCATGTCCAGTGTGAGCATGCTGTACAGAACGCCTAGTCATGCCCCACTCTCGCTAGGATCGTCAGGGCAGGAACTTTGGCTGTAGTCTATGTAGAGTTTCCTAACTTAGTTCATGTGAGCCGTTGTACTATAAGTAATATGAATATGTATTTTGTTTTCATCTGAGTCAACGAGTTCTATTTTATATCATTAGTTATAAGTATTGTGTGTAACACTTATTTGTAATGATGGGAGAGGCAGCCACAGTTGGGGGTCAGTGCGGGAGGTGGGCCTGACTCACTAGCACTCCCTCCCTCCCCCCTCCCCTCAGTGCTAGGAAAGCCTTTGTCTATCCCAGAGGAGAGAGAGAAATTACGTAATGATTGTCAGTGGGCGGTCCTTAGTAGTTCACGTTGGGCTCACTAGGGGGCCGGGTATAAAAAGGGAAGTCTAGCCATTTTTTCTTCAGAACTCATTAGGCAGAGTGACTTCTCATTTCCCTTGCTAACTATATATATTCTTCTGACTGATGTGAACTTTCTCTACTACCTTACATTCTTATCTCCTCTTTTCCCTACCCTTTTTAACTTCCATGGTCCCGTTGGTGCAGAGCTAGTCAGCCAACGTATTATCGCTTGAGTTCTCATGAGATACATGCCTATTAGATAGCCTATTTTGGAAGGGTTAACTTAGAATAGGATTGATTTATGTTTGTTGCACTTGTATATGCATTTCCCTGTGTGTTATTATTATTATTCCTGTTTTCTGCTGGTCTAGGTAATGCTAGACTGGGGTAAGGCTTTTCTGTGTTACGAGTTGTTGTTTGATGCAGTGGTTAAGCGATAAACCTGCATACTCGTTTCGGTTCAGTGAAGCCTAGGTTGTCTTCGCGGCTGACTGTGTTGAGTTAATAATTTACAGTGCGTGAGGGCAAGAGCCTAACCACCCTGTATTTTATTAACAGTTTGTTTTTACTTTGTCAAGGAGCCGGGAGAAAACCAGATACAAGGGATCTGGATTTCTCAAAGTGCACTTGTTAGTGTTAACGTAATACTTTAAACAGTTGTGAGGACTTCGCTAGGCTACGAGCCGTTTTTTGCTCAGTCACTGCTACCTTTTGCCCACAGTACCCCAGCTAGACTTTACTCGATTAGTAGATACAGAATAGTATTGAAGCTTTCCTTATGTATGATATTGTTTATGCACTATTGATTTCATGTGTTGCACGCTTGGCTACTTTAGTGATTAGTGGCCCACGAGCACAATCCGAGTAGGCTATTGCCGTTGCATTTGCGGAGTGCTTCTTTTTAATGTTTGCCATATACTATTGCATATTCCTTTAATTATTCTTATGCCAATTTAAACCTTTAATAGTATTTAATTGCCAGTGTTTTTGCTTATTGAATTGCTGTTCAAAATCCGATACGTACTTCTTCCGAGCATCCGAGAAGCATCTAACTTTTATCAGAAGATTCCTTGCTCGATGCTTAAGGACTATTAATTAACGTAACGTAATAGTGCCGATCCGAAGTAGAGGGTGGAGGACTTCTTAAGTTCTTAGTCAAGGGTGGATTACTTCGGCTTCGGCCAACACTATTCTTTGGTGTTGTTGTTTCTTACTTCATTGTTTGATTGTTGACCAGACTAGATAATTCCTGTCTCTTTATTAGTCTGTTGTTGAACACTAGTACCGAGTTCTTGTATACCCCGTTATAGCAGATTGAACTCTGGAGGGTATTGGTGTTTTTTGTTCGGCTGGCAGTACTCAGGGGTTGGGATCGTGTGTTTCCGTTGTGGCAGCGAGCCGTATTCGAGTCCTGATTGAGAGCCCTTGTGTACCCGAGTGCCAGGTCGTAACACCTGTTAGAACCACCAAACCATTATTGCTCCTCCATCAAACACGGTAGTGTTGGGGTCAGTGTTTGGGGTCAGGGGTCAGTTGCCCTCTGACCCCTGACCAGTTGCCCTCTGACCCCTGACCTGTGCGGACGTCCCCAGTGACCGCTAGTGAACTGGTTTACCCTTAGTGAGGTCCTAGTGAACTTTCTTAGTGATGGCTGTTGTTGATGAGTCTGCTGTCTCCTCCCATACTCTCCAGCTTTGTCTTGCTTTGCAAGAGAGACTGGAGAGTGTGGAGCAGGAGATTCAGTGTCTCAAAGATGAAAATTTGGCCTTGAGACTAGCTATGGCGGAGAAGAAGTGTGAGGCTACCGGAAGTGTTCCCAGGGATCGTGAAGCCCCTTGGAAAGTGGTGTCAACTAGTGCAACGGCCTGCAAGCTGAAAAGGCAGCCAGTCAAGACCCACAACAACTTCAGCACCTTGGCTGATGAGAGTGATGGCGATGAAGTGGCGATCATCGAGGCAGTGAGAGGGGAGGGGGGGGGGAGTCTGCTGCTGTTGCTGCAACAACTGCTGCTACACGCCGACAAAAGGAAAAAGCTAAGTCTGTTTTCATTGTCGGTGATTCATTGGTTAGATACCTTGGCAGGGCAACAAACACTCAGGTTGGTAAAGTTGTCTGCGTGCCTGGTGCCGGAGTCGGGAGGGTGGCTGAGAAGATAGATGCTGTCATGGAAGTGAGTGGGGAGGACCCCATCATCTTCCTCAACGCAGGGAGCAACGACATATGGAGATGCAGGACTGAGGAGTTGCTCTCCAAGTATCAGGAAATGTTGGAGAGGATCAAGGAAAAAGGTGGAGTTCCTGTGGTAAACAGTATCCTGCCTAGAAGAGGGGTAAGGAAGGAATGGTCCTCCAGGGCTATTGGTGTAAATAGCCGGCTGGAGAAGTATTGTAAGGCAAATACTATTCCATTCCTGGATAACTGGTCCCTCTTTTATGGTAAGGATGAACTGTATGCCCAGGATGGAGTACATCTCTCTCGACTAGGAGTTTCGACCTTGGCCAGCTCACTCGACAAGTTTGTTGCGGGGTTTCGTTAAAAAAACCTGGGTGTGTAAGTAAAATACTGTCTCCATATGGAGCAGGTACTTCATGTGACAAACCAGTGAGTAAAATAGAAATAATAAGTCAAGATAGTGCGGATATAGTGATGTGTAATAGTAGTATCGATAACACTACACATGTAACTGATAGTAAAGATGAGAATACTGATAGAGTAGAATTTCCGTCTAGAGCTAGTAGTTCAACAGGAAATAATAAGTTAGCTAAACACAATAGAAAATTAGTTGCAAATAAAAGTAATAGGTTGAGGGTATATTATACAAATTGTAGGAGTTTATGTAACAAAATGAACGAACTTAGAGCACTCGTTAGCACAGAAAATATAGACATAATAGCGCTAACTGAAACGTGGATTAATACAGAATCTAGGCATTTTTTAGCAGAATTTGATATTCCAGGATATAGTTTGTTTAAATATGACCGAACAAGTAGGAGGGGCGGGGGTATAGCAGTGTTTGTCAGGAGTACATTAAAAAGCTGTATTAAATCAGGTATTAGACTAAATAATGATAATGAAAGTGTTTGGGTAGAGGTTAACGAAGGTAGTGAGACCATAGTTATTGGAGTTATATATAGACCGCCTAATATGAATAGAAATGGCGGAAAATCGTTATGGGAGGAAATTAAAATAGCATCAAGGTTTAGCAATGTGTGCATTATGGGGGATTTTAATTTTCCGAACATTGATTGGCAGCACCAAATAGGCGACTCCGATTCAGTAGAGTTTATTGAGGTAGTACAAGATAGTTTTTTATTTCAATTCATAGATACGCCGACTAGAGGTATTAATATTCTTGATTTAGTTTTCAGTAACAATGAACATATGATAAATAATGTAGAGATTGGTGACCACCTAGGAAATAGCGATCATAAATCTATTTATTTTAATATACAATGGACAGGGAATGCTAAAGAGAATACGACACTTATCCCAGATTTCAGAAAAGCCGATTATGGTGGGCTAAGAAGAGACTTAAGGGTGGACCCTATTGTTAAGCGATTAAGTCAGGATATGCCAGAGTTAAACTTGCCACCTACATATAACCAGTTTATTGCTTCACTCCACAATGCTCAAAATAAATATATCCCTAAAAGAAGATTTAGATCGACGCAGAACCAACCAAAATGGATGACTAATAAGCTAATAGATCTTATAGGAAAAAAGAAAGGAATATATCGAAAAATAAAGAAAGGTGAAAATCATTTACATATATACTATCAGACTCTATCAAGACAGGTCAAAAAGGAAATCAGGAAAGCAAAAAGAAATTATGAAATAAGGATAGCCAGCGACTCAAAAAATAACCCTAAAGCTTTTTACCAACTATATAAATCTAAAGTTAGAGATGTAATAGGCCCCCTAAAAACTTCAATAGGAGAAATAACAGAAAATGATTTAGAAATGTGCAGTACATTAAATAGTCAGTTTCTTTCCGTTTTCACTAATGAAAATTTGGCACAGATTCCAGAAGTCAATATGGTATATAGTGATAGTATAGAAAATATGTTAAGTACAGTTAGTATAAGTAGAAATGATGTGCTTAAGGAAATTGACAGACTGAAACCTCAAAAATCGCCTGGTCCTGACGAGGTATATGCTAGAGTATTAAAAGAATGCAGAGATGAGTTAAGTAGTCCATTAGCATTTATATTTAACAAGTCATTAGAAACAGGTTTAGTTCCAGAAGCTTGGAAGCTTGCAAATGTAGTTCCGATCTTCAAAAAAGGTGATAAATCGATAGCATCCAATTACCGTCCCATTAGTCTCACATCAATCATAGGAAAGTTGCTAGAGTCCATTATTGCTAGGAAAATTAGAAGCCATTTAGTAAAATTTAACTTAATAAATTCTTCTCAGCATGGATTCACTCAGGGACGTTCTTGCCTTACTAATTTGCTTAGCTTTTTCTCAGAGGTATATGAAGCAGTAGATAGTGACAAGTCATATGATATTATATATTTAGATTTCAGTAAAGCTTTCGACAGAGTCCCTCATGAGAGATTGATGAGAAAGGTTGAGGCACATGGAATAGGAGGGTCGTTGTTGGGATGGATTAGGTCATGGCTAATTGGTAGGAAACAGAGAGTCAGCATAAATGGTACCAAGTCAGAGTGGGGAGCAGTCAAAAGTGGTGTCCCCCAGGGATCGGTATTAGGTCCCCTGTTGTTTCTTATATACATAAATGACCTAGATTTAGGTATAACTAGTAGGATAAGTACATTCGCAGACGATACTAAAATGGGGAGATCAATTGATTCAGATAGCGATATAGAGTGCCTCCAAAGGGATCTAGATACCTTACATGAATGATCAGTAAATTGGCAGATGAAGTTTAACATTGACAAATGCAAGGTATTAAAGATAGGGAAGATGCAAACAAATGTTAAATATAAACTAGCTAATTTAGAATTAGAAAATTCAGACTGCGAGAAAGATCTAGGTGTGTTTGTTAGCAATGATTTGAAGCCTAGAAAACAGTGTATAAGCGTTCGTAATAAGGCAAACAGGATTCTCGGGTTCATCTCTAGGAGTGTGAGTAACAGAACTGCTGATGTTATCTTAAAACTTTACTTGTCATTAGTGAGATCCCATATGGATTATGCTGTCCAATTTTGGTGTCCTTATTACAGAATGGACATAGATTCATTGGAGAGAATTCAGCGTAGAATGACAAAAATGATCCATAATATTAGAAATTTTCCGTATGAAGAAAGGTTGAAGAAATTAGGTTTACATTCGTTAGAGAGACGCAGAGTTAGAGGGGATATGATAGAGGTGTTCAAGTGGGTTAGTGGGATTAACAAAGGGGACATGACAAATGTACTAAAGCTCAGTGATAGCGAAAGAACTCGTACCAATGGTTTCAAATTAGATAAATTTCGTTTCAGAAAAGATATAGGCAAATATTGGTTTGGTAACAGAGTTGTAGATGGGTGGAATAGGCTACCAAGTGATATAGTGGGATCAAGAACGATAGGGAGCTTTAAGAAAAAATTGGATAAGCATATGGACGAGAAGGGTTGGGTGTGAAGGGGGATCAGCCGGGTTGGGCCAATCAGCGCTCTGCAGACCCCCGTAATCCTGCGTTAATCTCTAACCGGTTTGGTAAGATGATCCTCAGGGTATTAGAGTGTTGAGCCTATAATTGGGCTTTGTAATTGGGGTTGTGTGGGACAGGGATCTGCCTTGCTTAGGCCAATCGGCTTTCTGCAGACTCCCATTTTCTTATGTTCTTATGTTCTTATGTAGTTATCAGCCACCACCCAACCCTATGATCGCCTTTAAATTCAAGTAATCTACCAATATCAAGTATAAATATACAAAAATACATATTGTTTGTATATTTTGACAGATAACTTGAATTTAAAGACGAAAGCACTGATACTAGATACAGCTCAAATTCCATCCCAATATCTTCCCATTGATACATCAGGATTTGAACCCGGGATCCTTGGATTACCAGTCCAGTGGTAAGACCACTCCACCATACCTCCCCTAATATACTATATATTCTGTATATATACCCCATCTTGTTGTTGTTGTTGTTGTTGTTGTTCCCCAAGCTGCCTGGCCGAGCAAGGCCAAGGCCATAACCGAGTGCCCCCACAGAACCCTTCCTGCCTACCACAATGAAGCCTGGGTGACCGAAGCCACTCCATGGCGGGGAGCTGAGGAGGGTGCGGAAACGCCCAGGAAACCAAAGCCCCACCCAGGACCTTGTGCCCCTCAGCAATTATGAAGAGAAAGTTGAAGGGCAAAGAAAGAATGTGACGCTTTGGCTTCCAATCTGCCAACCTCTAGGTTGACAGATTGGGAGGTCAATCCACGGTAAGAGACGCCGCCACTTGATATCTAGAACATATATAAGTAAAAGGAACAGTCAGAGTAAACTATGGGTATGACAGAGATCGCTCAGGTCTCACTCTGATAGACCAGCCCACCCCATCTTGTTATAATAATTATATACTTCTTAATACTGAATCAGACTACCAGGATATAAGTGTCACTTCCAGAGTCGCTTTCAAAAGATTTACGCACAGAGTTTATAAATTCTAGGAGATAATGAAATATTACCATTCACATCCGAATATCCGAAAACGATCCCGGAATTGAATATTGGAAACTGTATAATAGAAGGTGCAGATGCATACCTAAGTTTGTTTCAATTACAGCTTTTGTGTTTGTGCGCATGTGTGTGTGTGTACCTGGGTGTGTTTGTTGTCGGTTTATTATTAGCTTACAGCCGTGAGGTTGAAAATCTAAAAAGTAATTATTTTAACCTAGGTACACTGCAATGCTTATTCTATGTTGACTAAGAGGTCAAATGTGATCTTTGACGAGTTCCCATCATAGTACATACGCAGATGTACTTGTGAGAGTATGTGTAGGCTAACACAAGCTGATAGTTGAGGAGCCTGGCTAGAGAGGAACCTCAATACAATCCTCTCCATCAGGATAGCGATAAAACCTTTAGGATTGTGAGGGACTCGGACCCTCAACCTCACAATCAGCGCACATAGCGCCTTAGATCACTCGGCTAACCCAAATGCGTGTGTGTTCCTTTCTGCATAAAAGCATACTTCCTCTCAAAGGTCTGTCTTTTTCTTTTCAGTATATTTGTACCGTATTGTTTGTGTGGTGTGTAATTTTACCATTATGTATGTCTTGGACAGCAATCTAAATTATAGACCATATATAGTGTGAAGCACAGGAGAATGACACACACCACACACATGCACACACACACACCTCATCTTCCTTTACCTATATTTTACATTATTGGTATTGATATTGTGGAGTAAGGATAAGAGGGAGGGGAGTGAAGGGTACAGCATGGTAGACTGAAGAGGTAAACATAGATGTTGAAGACAAGAAGAAAGCGTATAGAGAGTGGTTTGGTAGTAGAGGGAACAAAGATTTGGAGAGACAGACAAGAGCGACATACTTGGAGAAAAAGAGAGTGGTGAAGAGAGTAGTGAACGAAAGTAAGAGAAGAACAGGTGAGGAATTCGGAAGTAATCTAAGAGTTAAATGGAGGAAGTGTAGAAAACTGTTCTGGAAAGAGGTCAAGAAAGGTAGGGTGGGTAGGAACTTAGGAAGGGAAATATTAAGGGTGTGAAAGATAAGAATGGGCGAGTGTTAGCCGAGAAGCAAGAGAGAGTCGAGATATGGAGGGAGCAATTCAACGAATTGTTAAACACAAGGAATGAAATACCAGCAAACATAGTTGGATGGGGTATGGGACAGAGAAGTAGTGGAGGAGGAGGAGGGGATCAGGAGGTCATAAGTGTGTGAAGCCATGAAAAGAGTGAAGATGGGGAAAGCATCAGGAATATATGGAGTGTGTGGGAAAATGCTGAGGTATGATGGTGAAATAGTGATCAAATGGGTATGGAAAATGTGTAAACTAGTATGGGAGAAGGGAAGTGTGCCTGATGACTGGAAAACAGGTATAATAGTCCCCCTCTATAAGGGTAAAGGGGAAAGAGGTGTGGGTGGTAACCACCGGGGAATATGTCTTCTAAGCATAGTATGGAAGGTGTACAGTAGGGCAGTGATCGAGAGAGTGAGAGAGAGAACAGAGAAATAGGTAGGTGACGAGCAGGGCGAGTTTAGGAAGTAAAGAGGATGTGTTGATCAGATTTTTGCCCTGAAATGTGTTGTGGAGAAATATCTGGAGCAGCGACAAAAGTTGTATTCTGCCTTTATGGACTTGGAGAAGGCCTATGACAAAATTGATAGAAAAGGTATGTGGAAAGTACTGAGAATATTAGAAGTAGATGGCAAGTTGTTGAAAGCAGTGAAGATCATGTTTGAAGGTGCTATGGCATCAGTGCGTGTAGAAAATTAACAGAGCGATTTTGTTTTTATCTGAATGTTGGGTTAAAGCAAGGGTGTGTGATGTCCCCATGGTTCTTCAATATATATAAATGGATGGTGTCGTGAAAGAAATACAATGGATGTTGGTGTACCACTGATAATGGAAGGAAATGAGTGGAAGTTGCCTGTACTGCTGTTTGCCGATTATACAGTTATGATGAGCGATACTGAATGGGAGTAGCAGGGTCTGGTAATTATGTTTGGAAAAGTGTGTGAAATACGGAATCTGAATGTAAATGCGGGGAAGAGCACGATTATGGTCTTTAAAAGGGGTGCAGCCACAGAGTATGAGGTAAGGTTGAATGATCAGGCTATGGAGAATGTCAGCATATTTATGTATTTGGGCAGTGTGTTGAGTAAAGATGGGCGTATGGATGAAGAAGTATGGGATAGGGTGCAACAGGGGAAGATGGTTGTAGGAATGCTGAAAGCAGTAACAAAAAATAGGGTGGTCAACATGGAAGTAAAGAGTCCTTGCATGACAGTTTGGTAGTCCCGACATTGACATACGGGAGCGAAGCAGGGACGTTGGTGGAGAAACTCAAACCAAGAGTGAGAGGGGTGGAAATTAGTTACTTGAGAAGTGCGTGCGGAGTTACTTGGGAGGGATAGACAGACAAATGAGGAAGTACGAGAGAGGTATCGTGTGGATGTAGATGTACTGGAAAGTGTGAAAAGGAACACCTTGAGATGGTTCGGCCATATGGAACGTACGGGAAGTGATAAAATGACAAAGAGAGTGTACGTGAGTGAGATGGAAGAACAGAGAGGGAGAGGTAGACCAAGTGAGAGGTGGAAGAATGGCGTTAAGAAGTACATGCGTTACAACGGGGCTAGATGGCAGGAGGGGCGTCGACTGACTGGGGACAGAGGTGCATGGGGGCGTTTCGTTCGTTGCCACCCCTTCGGACCTTTGGGGATCACGGCGTCTGGCAATAGATAAATATATAGTATTGGGCCATACTTTAGATGTGCTCTGGTCCCAAAAATATATAGCTGCGACTGCTACATCTTGTTGTGTTTGTGTGTGTGTGTGTGTGTGGTTACATTCAAATGATATATCCTTCTGGTGAGAGCTTTCCTTATATCACTCTTATAGCCCAGTATTTCAGAATTTTCTTTATCTAATCGGGCGAGAATGAGTGGCAATATGTAGTGTCCTTTTTCAAGAATTAGTTTTATCTCCTTGAGGATTATGACGCATTTTGACAGTTTGTTCTGGTTATCATTAGATGAATATATACATCTTAGAATATATCTGTGAGAGTTAAAAATGTAAAGACTATCTCAATTATACCCCTGACTTCCATATTCACTTCCTAATCTAAATATAATCGTCTAATAATAGCTATAATGAACTGTTAAAATGCATCCAAATTACTAAATCATTGAATGTATTAATAAAGAAAGATAACAGTGTTCTCGAAAAGTCACCATCTGGAAATCTTAACCTAATATATTTTTCTTGTATTATATTTACCCTTTGAGGATTATGGCGTAATTTAACAGTTTATTCAGGCTATTATTCGACAGTTGTATTCGGATTATGAAGGGTATATGCGAGTCAGAGGGTTAATCGAGATAGTCTTCACCCCTTTAATTCCCTTTGTAAGTTGTATAAACTCGTTTAATAATAGCTCGACTAAATTGTCAAAACACGTCATTTTCCTCAGGGGGTAAATGAGTCGGGCATTGGGTCCAGATATTGTTTATGCTATTGCCAATAATATTGTCATGTCTAAGGATAACAATATTCATCAATACTTTAAAGAACTAATGATCAGGTTATCACATAAAGCTGACACAGCTAAAATAATATCTAACATAATCCAATTTACTTGAACAAGTATCACCTGACTTCATGTATTATTAATTTGGCTCACAGCATAAATAATTACGGTAGCCTATATAAGATTCGAAGGCAAAATATACTACGCTGTAGCCAATCCTTTTAAATATTATTCTTATTTTACGAAATAGCAATAGCAAATTATAATATCTCTATCTCTCTCTCTCTCTCTCTTTAAATCATCCGACCCTCTTTGTTTACTCCATCATTTAACCTTCTGTTCTCGCTTCTGCTTCTCTCTCCTATCATGCATGTATAAGTCTTCCAATTCTCTCTATTTTTTTCCTCTAGTATTACATTTGTTCTTCGACATTACCCTATTTCTTCTTCTCCTCTACATGGATATATCTGTGTATGTGTGTGTTATTATGGTCGTATGTGAAGTCCCAGTCAACAATTATGATATATTATAAACCTCGAATTGATAAACGAACTTCCGAAAAATATAAGCTACCAAATTATATCGAAGATGCTATTCATCCCGAGACACTATCAAATATGTAAGCATCATAATTAATGACCGTGATTGTACAGTTAGCCGCACAAGTCGTATTTTGGCAGCGTCGGACACACCTCCCAACTCCCTCCCTCACTCCACCTCCTACATTCCACCCCACCTTTCCTCCCTCTCTTCCATAATATCTCACGGTTATGAAGTAGGTGTGTTGTAAATCACTTAAACTATTTACTTTCATTTCATTATATTGATACCCTAGCTGTAAATAAATATATCATGAAGGTTCTTAATAACTCTGTCCGTACCGTCAATATCCCTTTTATTTTGTTCTGGCTACTACTATTCGATTTTATTCAGTTTAGGAAGGATCTCTAGTAATTACAAGGCTTCGAACTATCTCAATAAACGTTTTTAACTACAACATCATCCTAAGCTGCATAATATCGTCTAAATATGGAGAGAATAAAATATAACAGCCGTCACTGGTACAGAAAGGATTAACAAAGTTAAGGTGAGTTATAAATTTGTATTCATATTTCATAAAGCAATGCCTGGATAAGTTACGCATGAAGCATATTTCAGACAACTCAGAAAGGGAGAGGGAGAGAGATGATCGTAATTCAACATCTATGACGTCTGGCAATAGATAGATAGATAGACCTTAAGTATTCCCAATTCAGTTGTGAATCGGGATATTATAAATTATATATATGCGTGAATATTATTTAATTTATGTTTTCTTCTATATTCCAACTACTTACCCTCTCGGGAATAGGCTGATATCCTTTACACTTTACCGCTGAACACGGTGAGGCCCGTGAGGTCTTGTTCCAGCCTAGGGAGTGAGACATGCGAAGCACCTATTCACGGCTTGAACCCAACTCCATCTCTAAAGCTGCTTCGCCTTTGCGCCTCACAGTCTCATCCCCCAGGCTCGGACCCTCACTCTCAGAACGCCACCTATTGAGCAATTAACTCACTAGGCATTGCCCCCCTGTAGCATATTTTGAATATGGGAATATTCATACAGTGCTATTTAATCAGGGAACAATGAGGGTATTTTGATTTTGCATTTCGGTGTGCTGTGGTAATGCACTGAAACTAGGTACAGCACAAATTCCATCCCAATAATATCTTCCCATTGACATATTGGGATTCGAACCCGGGTCCATTGGATTACCAGTCCAGTGGCAAGACCACTCTGCCTCACACTCTCCCGCCGGCTTTAACACCGCCAACAGCTCCGCATCGCCACTGAGAAAACTCGATCCTAATTTGAGTATTTCATATCCCTATTCCCTTTATTCATTTCATGAGCAGTAGTTAGGTGCTTGTTTAACCTCCACATAGTTCTGTAGTTGCCGTGCATGTTATTTTATTGCTTTTCTGACTGATAAACATTGTTGTTTACATTTGTTGTTGTTCCCCAAGCTGCCTGGCCGAACAGCCCCAAGGCCCCGAGTAAGGCCAAGGCCATAAACGAGCGCCCCCACAGAACCCTCCCTGCCGACCACAATAAAGCCTGGGTGACCGAAGCCACTCCATGGCGGGGAGCTGAGAGGGTGCATAAACGCCCGGGAAACCAAAGCTCCACCCAGGGCCCTGTGCCCCTCAGCAATTATGAAGAGAAAGTTGAGGGGCAAAGGAATAATGTGACGCTTTAGCTTCCAATCTTGGTAGATTGGGAGGTCAATCCACGGAAGAGACGCCGTCACTTGAGATCTAGAAAATATATAAGTAAAAGGAACAGTCAGAGTAAGCGATGGGTATGGCAGAGATCGCTCAGGTCTCACTCTGATAGACCAGCCCATCACCAGTGTTTACATTTGTTATCCTAGCTTGTAGCAGACGACGCACGCGCACCTCTAATCGACCTAGCTTTGTATTTTCTTATTAACTCTAGTAGTTATCGTATTCAGTATCCTACTGTAGCTATATATATCTATAATTTTAGTTGTTGCTTGCATGATCTTGTAGAAACCTTTGACTGATAACTTTGTTTATCTAAATATAATCCTGCTTGACTAGCCTACAGTGACACCAGCGCCATCTGTTGATACAGTATATTAACCCCTTGTGTGCAGTTACACTTTATTCTTATACAGGGTGTTCCAGTAATGCTTTTCATAAATTATATGGTGGACTCATCAGACAAAAATAAGAATAAATTACTCTATGAACATGAGGTTGAGTATTTATAGTAACGGAGTTATTACACGATTTAAGTTAACGATAGATACAATGCCATTCAGTCCAAGGGGTAATGTTGCCATTTTAGTGGATTATATCCATTTGGCCTTCCTCAAGATAGTGAGCAGTAGCGATCTGACTTTTCGGTAGAAAAATATGTCCGGCTTCGCCGGTAGAAAAATAAAATCCGGCGAAGCCGGACATATTTTTCTACCGAAAAGTCAGATCGCTACTGGTCACTATCTTGAGGCTAGCAAGCGATAGCGAAGGCCAAATGGATATAATCCACTAAAATGGCAACATTACCCCTTGGACTGAATGGCATTGTATCTATCGTTAACTTAAATCGTGTAATAACTCCGTTATTATAAATACTCAACCTCATGTTCATAGAGTAATTTATTCTTATTTTTGTCTGATGAGTCCACCATATAATTTATAAAAAGCATTACTGGAACACCCTGTATAATCTCTATTTGGTGAATTGTATATTTAGTTACATATTCTATTATACAGGGTGATTCAGAACTAATGTCAAAAAATGAGAACACATATTCATGAGGTGGAGATGCGTATATTTCTTTCTATGACTTTTTCCCTAAAGTGTATGGAAAACTAGTTAAAATTACTTAATTAAATCTAGCGAACTTATCCAATGCCTTGCCAGTGATATTATAGGCAGGAATCAGAACACATTACCCCCTCTTCCCCCCTCCCCCACCCCGCCTACTCTTCACCACCCCTACTCCTCTACTCGGCTCCACTCAGTTAACAACCAGCTTCACACTGTTCGTAGTTCGAGACCCGTTATTTTGAAGCATTTCACAAAATTCAATTATCAGAATATCATCCTTGTCAGAGACCGACCTTCCTAATTTAATGAGTTACTTGACAGTCTAGTCTGGTGGTTGTTATTCGGTGGTACACTCTACATCAATAATCCTGTCCCCAAACGAACTTTAGACATCAAAATGAACCTCCGAAATGCCAATATTAGGTAGAGAATGTATGAAAAGACTCGGTTCAGTTCGGGACAGCTTCAAAGATTTAAGAACAGGATTAATGTCGTAGAGTGTACAGCCGTGCCTGATAATCCTTGACCAGTGTTGGCAGTGATTTGCCATTAATCCCTGGTCAAGGATTATCAGCCACGACTGTACATTTAGAATAGCGGATTATTATTTATTTGATACATTTACTTTACATAATTTTCCAAATGATTTATTTTTACATTAAATCTGAACAATGGTATCCAAGAACTAGAAAAGCACTCAGAGAGCGCAGACCTCCACCAAGGCCGCTCAATCTTCCATCTGTTCCTTATCCCATTTCTGACAATCCCTGAAAATGTGAGCAAAATCCGTCCATAACTTTTTAGGGCCGTGGCGGAGGTCTGCGCTCCCGAGTGCCCCATCACACCCAAAATCTAATCATTAGTTCCTTATACCATTTCTGACAATCCCTGAAAATTTGACTAAATCCATCCATAACCTTTTTGAGTTATCTTGGTAACAAACTCACAGACAGGCAAACAAACAAACCAACACCGGTAAAAATATAACCTCCTGGCGGAGGTAATAAACACTAATAATTTGTTCCCCAAAGTAAGCCGGCTTAACTGCTGTTTATGGTTAATACTGTACACTAGGAACAAATACAAAATACGTGCTTCACATATTAGTTTATTTTTCCAGTAACTGTTTTCTTACATGCGATAGGTGACGGATGAACAAAGTTAATGTTATGTATTCTGTACTGCTATGTTATTAGTAAAACATAATTATGAATGTAAGTAATAAAGTAATAAGGTCAAATAAAATAATAAACGAATGAACCAAGAGCTCGCAATGCCCCATCATAAGCCTAGATTTAGACTACCTCCAGTGTATGAGAGAGAGAGAGAATAAGTAAGTTTAGAAATTGCAACCAAGTTTGAAGTCGTTTTACATCTTAGAGCAGGTGTTCAATGTGACCACCATCAGCCTCAATACATACATTATAGCGGCGGATCAAGGATCTTTGAACCCTCTCCAATATCTCAGGAGTTTCACGAATTTTGGTACACCCATCTAGAATTCTCTGCATCAGATCCTGTTCATTGGTAACTGGAGTTTGATACACAAGGGATTTAAGGTGACCCCAGAAGAAGAAATCCACTGGATTCAAATCTGGCGATCTGGCTGGCCATGAAATGGGGCCACCTCGCCCTATCCACCTGCCGGCAAAATTGTTATTAAGGTACTCCCTGACTCGAAGGCTGTAATGAGCAGGAGCACCATCATGCATTAGCCACAGCTGACGTCTTATTCCTAAGGGAATGTTATCAAGGAAGACTGGCAAAGAGTCTTGTAGAAATTCTAAATATTTGACACCTGTCAGAGTACCCTCCAAAACATGTGGGCCTAATAGGTGGCTACTAATCACTCCACACCAAATGTTAATGGAAAATCTTTGCTGATACGCATGGGGCCAGGTGACATGTGGATTTTCATCATCCCAGTAATGCAGGTTGTGTGTATTAAACATACCATCCCTGGAAAAGGTACACTCATCAGTAAATAACACACTCTTTGGGAAACTGCGATTTTGGGTAACATTTTCGAGAAACAATTGACAATATTCTCGTCACCTTGGATAATCGTTGGGATGTAAAGCTTGAACCCGCTGAAAGTGGTATGGGTAAAGCAGTTGGTCGTGTAACGTTCTCCATACTGTTGACTGACTTAATCCTAAATCATGGGCAACTGCACGAGTGCTTGTACAGGGATTATTTCCCACAGCTTCCAAGATTAGCTCCTCTTCATGTGGTGTGATGTCACGTGGCCTTCCAGTCTCCTCCATCCGTGGTCTAACACTGCCACGCTCCCGAAGCCTCCTATCTATGCCGCAAAATGTTCTGGGCCATGGATGTTGCTGTCGTAGGGGAAAACGTGCTGCATAAATTCGTGATGCCTGTTCCCATTTGCTGCACCATAAGCCATAGGCCTATGCATATCTGCATATTCTTGGAAGGTGAACCTTTGCATGTTTTCGGCTTGCCTGTAATCATAAAAGTTTGCATTGTGAGCCCCCCTACATTCAGTCTCTTTGTAATCTGTGCATTTTAACATTTGATGTTCTGTTGATACATACACTTAAATTACTCTATCGCGCGTGTGCATCGTTAAAATAGTTATGCATATCGCTGCATACAGGGGCGTAGCTAGAGATTTGGAGGCCCAGGGGGCTTGGTGCCTGGAAGGGCCCCCTCCATGGTTTGGGGGTGGGGGTGGCGAGCGAAGCGAGCCTAATCAGCTGGGGGGTTCTGGGGGGCGCTGTAAGCCCCCCCCGAGAAAATTTTAGAATAATAATGCTACCTAGGTGCATTTTGACGATATCCATGACTCAATAGTGGGGTACTGGTAATAATTTAATATACAATTAATTATTATATCACCGTTATCTAATGGATTAGGAATACATGTACAATGGATGGTACAATACTGTAAAACATATACCACTTTGATGAACTCTTTCTCTTTGTCGTTCATTAGGCATGTCTGAAATAAGAATATAAAATATAATACTAATAAAATAATACAAAATAATAATGTACATGAAACGTGATAACATTAAAATATTATTTCAACCCCACCACTGGCGTTAGGGAGTTAAAATAGGCGTCATTGGTAGGCCTAATCAAGCTATGCATTACCTCAAATCTCAATACTGGGGGCCTCTTCTTGAGAACCCCAGTAACTTGTTAGAAAGCTTACCAACGTTTGCACCTGACCCTGAACCAGCCAAAGGGCTAGATTAACCTACAAACGAGTATTCAATGCTCACAACTGTGTTCCTTCTTATTTCACAGTTCCTGGGCTTGATATGTACAGCCACCATAGCCTATAGCCTATATGGAAGGCGTATGGTAGCATAAATAAGTGATCCAGAGTCTAAATTTGAAAGAATGAGTCATAGTGCTCATAGCCTAACCAAGGTAGCCTACACTCTACACCATTAATGTTGCCTCTCTATGCTCTATTTTAGCTGATGTATTGCACCCATACTTAATTGACTAATATTAAACGACTATGCATCTTTTTCACGATAAAGCTAAGGTTTAGTAAGACCATAGGTTAATATACAGGAGACGCAACAATGTGTTTTTCAGGTATTTTTTTTGGTATTTTGATTTTGTTTTTGGTGTTTTAGTCGTATCTAGTGATGACATTGAATGGGAATTAAGCATTTACCCATTATCCATCAATCTAAAGACACGCCCCCCGATAGTGGGGAGGGCTATGAAGATCAGGGAAATTGAGGGGTAAAAAGCGTATAGAACACGATAATACACATTTGTAACCCAAATTTGGCTCGGGTTTGTTCAATTTCCAGACCCATAAAACCCGATTTTTTGAAAACCCGAGCCAAGTTTTGACGAAACTTGGCTCGGATTTAACAAATGTAAAATGAAAAAAATACAGTAACCTTGGTAAATTATTGGCTCGGGTTTTGTCAATTTCCAGACTCATAAAACCCGAATTTTTGAAAACCCGAGCCAAGTTTTGACGAAACTTGGCTCGGATTTAACTAATTTAAAAATGAAAATAACACAGTAACCTTATTAACATGTTGGCTCGGGTTTTGTAAATTTCCATACCCATATAACCCGACATTTAGAAAACACGAGCCAAGTTTTGACGAAACTTGGCTCGGATTTTACTAATGTTCATGTTAAAATTACACAGTAACCCTAATAAAATCTTTGTTTGGGTTTTCAGAAGGTTAACATTAGCCTAACCTAACGAAGTAAAAATGGAGTTAACATTAGTCTAACCTAACAACCTTACCTAACCTAACCTAGTAAGAATGGGGTTAACATTAGCCTAACCTAACAACCTTACCTAACCTAACCTAGTAAGAATGGGGTTAACATTAGCCTAACCTAACAACCTTACCTAACCTAACCTAGTAAGAATGGGGTTAACATTAGCCTAACCTAACAACCTTACCTAACCTAGTAAGAATGGGGTTAACATTAGCCTAACCTAACAACCTTACCTAACCTAGTAAGAATGGGGTTAACATTAGCCTAACCTAACAACCTTACCTAACCTAACCTAGTAAGAATGGGGTTAACATTAGCCTAACCTAACAACCTTACCTAACCTAACCTAGTAAGAATGGGGTTAACATTAGCCTAACCTAACAACCTTACCTAACCTAACCTAGTAAGAATGGGGTTAACATTAGCCTAACCTAACAACCTTACCTAACCTAACCTAGTAAGAATGGGGTTAACATTAGCCTAACCTAACAACCTTACCTAACCTAACCTAGTAAGAATGGGTTAACATTAGCCTAACCTAACAACCTTACCTAACCTAACCTAGTAAGAATGGGGTTAACATTAGCCTAACCTAACAACCTTACCTAACCTAACCTAGTAAGAATGGGGTTAACATTAGCCTAACCTAACAACCTTACCTAACCTAACCTAGTAAGAATGGGGTTAACATTAGCCTAACCTTACAACCTTACCTAACCTAACCTAGTATTATTGGTGGGGGCTGCCGCCCCCACACCTCCGCTGGTTGGGTACTGGCTGAAAAACTTATTGTTTTACAGTAGGCCTATGTATTTTATTTTATTTTTGTTCTCCCTTATAATACATTTCAGCTCTTAATGACATATATAGCAATGATGTATAGCCTATGCTCTACCGGACCTATTAGGCCTAAAAAGATCGATGGGCTAACTGTCGGTCCAAAACATCAGTATGGTAACCAACTAGCCCTTGCATGCCAGTTTAATCCTATGCGAAAAAATCTTTTACTTTGTTACTTTGCGATGACCCATTAAGATTCCCTAGCTAGCTGTGGTCCGGCTCCTTTATGTTGTCCCAACCAACCAACTAACCTTAATGAACAGAGGAGGTACTGGGCTGCCTGGCTGGCCGCTGGAGGCTCGATCACCACTCATCTTGGTCAACAGCTGGTGGATTTTTGTTTCGAATTTTTCCATGTAAAGCAAGTGTATGTGCATTTCAAAACCAGCTGTCCTCGCCAGCTGTATTTGGAACACTGGTTATTGCACTTTGGACAGTTTACACTTATTGGAAGGCGAAAAGGTCTTAAGCAGCCTCAGTGTTTTTTAAAGACGGTGGAAAAAGCTTTGATCGGCTCACACCCTCTACACAAGCTGGCCAGAGTCAAACTGACAGCTTATATCCTGGGCCACCTGTTTTCCAAATCATGGCATCACCTGATTGGTCGATAGACATCACGTGTCAGTGAACTCGAGTACTCTTGGCATGCATTAGGTAGGGTGATTACTTTGGCTATGACGCCACCAGTATAGTTCATTGCATTCGCCACCAGATGTCTCAGTTGTTGACTGACAGTCACGAAAAAGAAGTCTCCCAGATGAAGACGAAAAAGAAGAAGTGTAAACAAACCCTTAAAACGTAAATATCCATATAATATGTATTATGTTAGTTTCCCGGGAATGACACCTACATCAACAATTTGGAGAAAAATCGCTGAATCACATGCTATTGAGCTTAATTTTTTACCAATATTGTAGCGCCTCCTGTATATTGACCAGACCATAAACATTGTATAGGCTATGTTAGGCCCCCTACAGTTCGAGAAAAAAATAGGAGACCAAAACATAGTCCTACAAATTTCAAGGCCTAAATATTTAGCACTTTAGAAGTTTAGCCTACTCTACAAATATCTTCGATACCACTCAACTTTCTCACAAGGTTAAGTACATAGGTTATCTATGCAATATAGCTATCGATTTGACCATTACAGTTCACGAAAAAGAAAATATTACCGACATTTTTGGTTCATATATTTATATATAATTGTATGTAGGCCTAATCTTCGATTATACACTCAACTTACTAACAATCACCATGTTTCTTGTTGTCAAATTAGGCTATATCTTATTATTCCTTTACACATGCTTACGAAAAACACAGTATATTAACCAACTGTCAAACTCAATAGTGCTATTTTGTAATGTATATAAAGTATAATCATTAGGCCTACCAGGCTACCTGTCCTATAGGCAGTGTGTCCTAAGCAAGTGGCGGGTAGGAGGCTAGGAGCGAGAGCGACGTTGTTTCCCCTTCCACCGCCAAATCAATACTGATGGAGTGATCGTTATTTTTCTAGTTTTAAATACCCATGACGTCGCAGGATAGAAGAAAAGAAAGAGGTTAAATCAGAAAACACACATGGTGTTTATTTTACTCATTATTAATATTACTTATATATACAGTATATACTATTAGTATAATTAATATTATTTTCAGATCCATTTGGGGGCCCCCTTCTCTTGGGGGCCCGGGGGGCGATTTCAAACAGCCCCCTCCCCCCCCTTAGCTACGCCACTGCATAAGGAACGAGACCAAGCATCACAGGACACTGTGCATAGTAAGAAAATTGTGAATAACATTGCAGAATGTTATCCCAAGAAGTAGTTGGATTAATTTCATTGATATGATTATGTGTACGGTCACTCATCACTAGCATCATTCAAGGCCAGATGAAATACTTATAAAACATGGGTGGGTATACATGCAATGACGCTAACCTCTAGGTGCAATTACAATAATAAGGATTATCGAGATAAGTATTGTTCATATTCCTTCCTGACTCAATTTTAACTTAAAGATTTCATAATAATGTGTGTTCATAAATAA
Organism: Paralithodes platypus; assembly: GCA_032716605.1. Lineage (NCBI taxonomy): Eukaryota > Metazoa > Arthropoda > Malacostraca > Decapoda > Lithodidae > Paralithodes > Paralithodes platypus. Next base: position 44,307,063 of record CM064483.1, on the reverse strand, counting down.
AATTATGAAAAATAGATATTGCTACGTTAGCTTACACATACGGTAAGAATTGTGTATGTGAAATTATACCGCACAGTTTCTATGTAATTCTAGCAACGGCATGAGGTAGGCTATTTCTTTGGAGTTTATGTTCAAAGAAAATTTAATAATATTTACTTTAACTAACTATGCTATTATCGCTACTAAATATTGAAAATTATGAATAAATATTATCACAATATTATTTTCATAATTCAGTAGGCTACATTATCCTCTCATTAACCCTTCTCACGATCCTGGCACCATTTGACGTTTTCTTCTGGCAATCATTATAAGTTTTATACAGGTTAGGAAGGATCTGAGGGGATGAAAAGGATAAACACTAGCTCAATAAACCCTCAGGATTTAAAATACCTTTCACAATCTAAATAAAATAGTCCAAGAATAACCAGAAAACAGAAGAGCAGGGCGTCCTCGGATCATGAAAGGGTTAATGTGCACCGTCAACGACAATACCGGGTATAACAGCTTTTCTAAAGACTGCTGTTGATAATGAGATGTAAAAATACTGCAATAAATATCTTATTGAACGAATGGCGATTAATGAGCAATAAATAAATACAGTAACTATGTATTACAATAACTACAAATTTATCTACAGTATAACAATGTAAGCAATAATTATTTCTTGAATAATTTACACATAATATTCGACTTTGAAGAAAGAATAACTTGTCTTACCAATCGAGGAGTAGCAGGAAGTATGAATAGAGGGTCGAAAATGATCAACTAAATGAACCTGTGTCGTAAATATTTTTGAAGCGTCGGATCAAGTTCGAGACTTTGTCTTCATCTTTAGCAGCAAAACTGCAAGTCATAAGTGTTCGGATAGTTGGCTGAGGCTTTGGCTGCAACATACACTTTCGTATTGGTGATGGCTTTTCACAGTAAGGAGATTGCCCAGAGGATGTGCATAAATGTGCTAGATATCTGTTAGTTACCAATCTTTATCCAATAAGTATACCAATATCTCCTCCACACTGTTTCTAACCTTGTGATACCGTTTACTTTTCTGATATTTTAATTAGCAATGCTATATCTGTCTTATAATGGTTAGCAAGTCCTGCTATACTAACCTAGCAGGTCCTGTAACTATTTATATGAGCGTTTTTCACGTTTATATACTTAGTTGATTTTGATAGATATATTTTTATCTCAATACACGTGAATTTTGTGACATTAGTTCTGAATCACCCTGTATATATATATATATATATATATATATATATATATTTATATTTGTTTTGCTTTTTTAGGTAGGTTATCACACCTGGTAGCCTACTTCTGCATATTTCATACTTTTTATTTTTGGTTATTTTTGTTTTCGGTTAGTCTAGGCTATCATCCCTGGTGGCCTATTTCTGCGTACTTCAATTTTTAAATTTTCAGTTAGGCTATCACCGCTGGTGGCCTATTTCTGCGTACCGGTATTTCATAATTTTTTTTTTCGGTTATTTTTTTTTCTCGGTTAGGATAGGCTATCACCCCTGGTGGCCTATTTCTGCGTACCGGTATTTCATAATTTTTGTTTTTGGTTATTTTTGTTTTCGGTTAGTCTAGGCTATCACCGCTGGTGGCCTATTTCTGCGTACCGGTATTTCATAATTTTTGTTTTCGGTTAGGATAGGCTATAACCCCTGGTGGCCTATTTCTGTTTAAATAAAAATAAAATTGTTTTCGGTTCGGCTATCACTGCGTATTCAAATTTAATTTTGTTTTGTTTTAATTTTCGGTTAGGCTATCACCGCTGATAACCTATTTGTGCGTATTTCAACATTTTTGTTTTCGGTTAGGCCTATTTAAGTAAGTGAAGCGACCTGAAGGGAGCGAAGTGTTTTTAAAGTGAGATAAGTGTTTTTAAAGTGAGTTTAGTGTTTTTAAAGTGAGTTAAGTGTTTTTAAGTGAGTGAAGTGATCTGAAGAAAGTGATCGTCACCATGCCTCGTGCCTGTACGAACTGCGCCGGTAGGTTTGGTGCTTCCATGTTTGCTCCTGCCGATCCACAAGTCTGCCGACTCTGCCAGCAACGAGAGGATTTGACAGCAAAATTGGATGAAGCCCACAGCAAGATCAACGCCCTCACCAGGAAGCTGGAATCACTCCAAGAGTTTGTAACACTCAATGTTGGAGTATCACTAACTCAAATTGTTTCAACTCCAACATCCACCACCGCCCCAACGTCATCTGCCAACAATCCAACACCTGCAGTAGACACTGCAGCATCTTCTGACGAACCTGAGCCGACATCAAACCAGGACAGCCGCCCTGTTCACCTTAGTCTCTCCCCCACTCCTCGTGCAAGAAGCCTGCTAGCACGAACAGTACCAACCCCTCGCCCCCGTTCTAACCACTCCTCTCCCTGACCTGTACGCAGAGTCCCGCCACCACAGGTTTCCGGATTTACACCAGTGAGGAACGGTGCACGGCCAATGCAGAAAAGGTCTCATCTACCAGTCACAATGTCAAACAGATTTGAGATATTGGTAGAGATGGAAGACGAACCAGAAGAGACCAGGCTCGTTGGGGATTCCATCCTACGAGGACAGGTCGAAGAGTTCTGCGACAGAGTCCCAAATCGGCGATAAAGATTTTGCATCCCAGGAGCTGGATTGGACGACATTGTGGAAGCCTTGGAAGATACCACAAAGGATGCAAATGAAAATACCCTTTTTGTCATCCATGCTGGTTCAAATGACGCCATGCGCACCAGATCCGAAGAGTTGATGGAGAAATATCGCAAGATGATCCAGCACTACAAAAACAAGTCAAGGAATATCATCATCTCAGGCATTCTCCCCAAGATCGACGCACCTGACAAATTCTACGACAAGGCCTTCAGCACAAATAGCCGACTAAAATATTTGTGTCTGAGGGAAGAAGTTGAATTCATCAACCTCTGGGACAACTTCTACAACCAGCCTACTCTGTTCCGCAAGGACTCATCTAAACCCTGTGGGTTCAGCATGCATGGGTCGTCTCCTACACGAAGCAGTCCGCAGCCATGGATCAAAAAATGCCATCCGAGAAGAAGCAGCAGTGACATAAATCATCTAACGCCAAGCAAAAAACAGAGGCAACCGAGGACCACCAGCGATAAGGACTGAAGACAGCGAGGACCGAGGACAGCCATGAACTTAAATGTAGATCCGACAAGAACCAAAAATATTATTAAAGAGCGTTCCGTGAGTTCTAAAATAGCAAATTTAAAGGTTTTCTATGCAAACGCTCGTAGCATACGCAATAAATGTTCAGATTTAGAGGAGCTGGTGTTTACAGAAAATTATGATGTGATTGGCATAACAGAATCTTGGCTCAATACAGAAGATAGAGATTGTTTAGCAGAGTATTCACTTCCCGGTTATATAATGTTTGAGAAAAGCCGAATAAATCAAAATGGAGGTGGCGTTTAACTTTATATCAAAGAAAGTCTTAACCCTACCATCTTGTCAAAACCTGAAATTGTGAACGTCGACACATCTTTTGTGCTAATAAAGAATAATAAAGGTACAAAAATAATACTTGCGTTAATATACAGACCTCCAGCTCAATCAGTGCAAACTGACCGAGAAATTTACGAACAAATTGCAGATGTAAGTAACTCACAAGATACCGTAATTTTTGGCGACTTTAATTTACCTGTGACCAAGTGGGGTGATACTCTTACTTCACACTCCGGACATGACTTGTATACGAACTTGCAAGAGAGTTCGCTTTATCAATTTGTTTGAACGCCGACCCGTGGTAATAACGTTCTTGACATTGTACTTGCAACAAAAGAAGTATTGATAGAGAATTTGAATGTTGGTGATGAATTCAGTAACAGCGACCATCGTACGATAACTTTCACTTTAAAGTTTACTAGTAACGAACCAAATAGTAGCATCGAAAAAGTCCCTAATTTCAAGAAAGCAACCTTCCATAAACTTCGAGCTATGTTTAAAGAAACTGACTGGAGCTTTTTAATTAACAATAACGACATAAATACATCTTGGAAGTTATTCGAAACCACTTACCTAAAAGCAGTGCAAGACTGCATACCATCGAAAATACGGCGTCCAGGCCATAATAATAAGCCCAAATGGTGGAATAAAGATATTTCAAACTGCCTGCTTGCTAAAAAATTTGCTAATGATAGATTAAAATCCTCACAAAATGACAAAGAACGAGTGAAATTTGTAGAGCTACGACGCAAAGCCAAAAAGTGAATTAAGCAAAGTAAAAAGACTTTAGAGTTACATATTGCGAATCAAAGTAAAACAAACCCGAAAGAATTCTATAGTTATATCAGAAAGAAAAAAGTAGTTACTTCAACTGTTGGACCGTTAGTCGATGAAAATGGAGAATACACCAAAGACGAAGTACAAATGAGTAATGCCCTCAATACCTTCTTTGCATCAGTTTTTACAACAGAAGACCTCAGTGATATCCCTACACCATCGCCGATTCAGATTGATAATTCAGATGTTCTAAGCAATATCACCGTTACAGAGAGAGAAGTATTGAATTGTTTAGATAAACTCAAGGTAAATAAAACGCCTGGACCTGATACAATCTCGCCTAGAGTTCTAAAGGAAGCTAAGGATGAGCTCTCCAAACCACAGACATTACTATTCAATAAATCCTTGCAGTATGGAACTATGCCTGATCAGTGGAAGCTAGCCAACGTAACACCGATATTCAAAAAAGGCAGCAAATCCCTACCCAGTAACTATCGTCCAATTAGCTTAACCTCAGTTGTATGTAAAATGCTAGAAACGGTCATACGAGACAGACTCGTAAATCACTTAGAGGAAAATAACATACGATACTCAACACGGCTTTCGTAAAAAACGTTCCTGTTTAACAAACCTCTTAGACTTCTTCCACGATATCCTCAACCTCTACGATGAGAGTAAAGCTGTAGATATTATATACCTTGATTTTCAAAAGGCCTTTGACAAAGTTCCCCACAAACGTTTACTGCTAAAACTAAAAGCGCATGGAATACAAGATGGTGTGTTGAAATGGATAGAAAATTGGCTCAGCAGCAGAAAGCAAAGAGTAGTCATAAACGGTAAGGCATCTAAATGGACCAATGTAAGTAGCAGGGTACCCCAGGGATCGGTAGTAGGACCAATTCTCTTTCTAATTTACATCAACGACATAGATGAGGGTCTCACCTGTACAATCTCAAAATTTGCTGACGATACAAAAATAGCAAATAGCGTACTCTCAAAAGAACAAGTTGACGATATGCAACACAATCTAGATAAATTGTCATGTTGGGCCCAAATTTGGCAAATGAGTTTCAATGCGGATAAATGTAAAGTACTACATATCGGATACCTAAATGAGAAAGCAAACTATTCGATGAATGGCACTCAGCTTAAGAATGTAAACAGAGAAACCGATTTGGGAGTAACAATATCGAGTAACCTAAAACCGAGTCAACAATGTTCAGAAGTTGTTAAGAAGGCAAACAAAATAATTGGCTTTATAGGCAGGTCATTTGAGCATAAATCCAAAGAAGTTATCCTAACCCTTTACAATTCCTTAGTCCGCCCTCTTCTGGAATACTGCGTTCAATCCTGGTGCCCTTATTACCAAAAAGATATAAACAAGCTAGAACAAGTTCAACGTAGAGTTACCAAAATGATACCTAGCCTAAAGAACAAACTATACGAAGAGCGTCTTAGAGAATTAAATCTATTTCCTTTAACCCAGCGCAGATTAAGAGGTGACTTAATTCAAGTGTTCAAAATCATCAAAGGCATCGACAATATGAACTGTAGTAAGTACTTCACTATCGACCAATCTAATTACACGCGGGGAAACGGTTGCAAAATTATTGGTAAATCTTTTTACTCGCACGAATCTAAGAATTTCTTCTTCAATCGAGTTGTCAACTTGTGGAATGGGCTTCCCCGAAACGTTATAGACTGCATCACCGTTGATTCATTTAAACTCCGCCTAGACAAATATCTCTCATCAAACCCGCGACTAACTGCGTTTGTAAATGAATAAATTATTTTATCCCCCCCTCAGTTAATAATCCATGTGTCCTCTACTAACTTCCAAATCCTGCCACGGACATTTGTTCCAGGGCAGTAATTCCCTTCCCAATGTTCCCTTACCCACTCTAAACCACTGTTTGGACACTTGATCCTCGGTGCTTTGGAGGACAAGCAACCTAGAAGGGTCACTATATATGTTGTTGCTTGATTTCCTTTGTACTCCTTTGTACTCCTTTGTACTCCTAAACCCTTATACCTAAACCTTATTTCCAATTATGTGATATTATTGAGAAATAGATGAACAATAAATATGCGATGTCAGAATCATAACCAGCAAGAAGTATAGTAATTATCGAGTTTTAATGCATCAATAGAGGAGAGGAACAAATACCGGTAGCAATGCTTACACTAATAAAAGTGGTGATGCAGTGATTAGATAGGCTGTATAACTGTAAATGTTATCAAAATAAATGAATTGGGTCATGTATAATCCCGAATAATATTGCCGTATTAGTTACTATAAGAGAGGAATGACAAAATCAAGTAGGTAATTCTAAAATATGTTGAATACTGAATATTATATTGAAAGACAAACTTTGACAACTAAATATTCACAAACATAACCGAGTATAGATTACAAAAACAAAACAATACAAACAACGAATATACGAGGACACATGTCAGGACTCTCTCTCTCTCTCTCTAAAATGTATTTATTTATTTTTTATTTATTTATTTTCACTTAAGAAAAGAAGATTGCGAGGTCAATTAATCGAGTGTTTCAAGATACTAAAGGGATTTGACAAAATTGATGTAGATTCACTTTTCAAAATAGATAATAGTTCATTAACTCGGGGAAATGGAATGACATTAAAAACCAGGAGGGCGAATCTCGATGTCACAAAGCACTTCTTCTTCACCTACAGTGTGGTCCTCGAGTGGAACATATTGCCTGAGAAAGTGGTACAATGTAAGACAATTGACACGTTCAAAAGAAGTCTAGACATTAATTTTGAGGAAATGGGAATAATGTAGTAAAAAAAAAAAAAAAAAAAAAAACATAGGTTAGCCTAAACATCAGTAGTATATAATACTTCGCATCTTCGTTCTTTACTATAAATTTCCCAGTAAAAGTGTTTATGTTGTTCTCATTCCGCTGGGTAACTTCTTTCCCCAACTTAATTTTATGCCGACCAACGGTCGGAGGGACAGGTGGGTGGGGAGAGAGCCTTCTTCTTTGCTATCCTTGCCTTCCACTTTGTAGCAAATTCTATTTTAGCATTAAGTGCGGACTACCTAGTAGGGACCGCAAGGTCTGTGTAGTCTGTGTATCTATGCAACTATGTAACTCTCTCTCTCTCTCTCATTGTTAGACCCCATTTTGATTCAATATGGCGTTCAGTTCGGGTCCCAGTATCTCAAGAAAGACATTAAACAACGCGAATTTGTGCAGCGTAGAGCAACTAAACTAATTCCCTCTCTGAAAAAAGCCATACTGTGAAGGATTAAACACTAAAATGTGTTATCGCTAAAGAAAAAGAGGTTGCGAGGCCAATTTCTCGAGTGTGTTAAGATACTTAAAGGATTTGACAGAGTAGATATCAGTGCACTGTTCACGATTAATAACAATGCTGCAACCCGAGGTAATGGAATTAAATTAATTCGAAAATGGCATCCCTTAGATGTGACACAAAATGTCTTCACATACAGTGTGGCTAAAGAGTGGAATACAAGGGAGGTGGTCGTCAGTAATTCAATTGATACGTTTAAGAAAAGACTGGACGATCATCTGATGGAGATTGTATAAATATGAATTAATCAGTAGGTATGTGTAATTTCCCTTTCAAACTAATGTTTTTCTATGCTGTATAAAACACTTTCCTTGTGGGCAATTCCTGACCTATAAGGTTACACTTAATCCTATTTTCCGGTACGGCTCTTTAGCCGGAGGGTGGGGTGAGAGCCTTCTACTTTACTGTCCTATTCTTCCACTATAAGCTGTCCCTGTCTAGTAGTATTAAGGCCGGACTACCTAGTTGGCACCACAAGGTATGTGGTGTCTGAGTATCAGTGTAACTCTGTGTAACTCTCTCTCACTCACTAAGGACAAATTATATTGGACAACGCCCTTTGAACTGTATTTACTGTATAACATTGAACAACATTAGCGAAACGGTATATTAATTTACAGCTAGGCTATCAATATAATGAAATGAAAACAAGTTATTTAAGTGATTCACAACACACCTACTATGAGTCGAACAGTGAAAGGGAGGGAGGAAAGGTGGGGTGGAAGATAGGAGGTAGAGTGAGGGAGAGGGGTTTGGGAGGTGTGCCTGACGTTGCCAAAATACGATTTCACAGGACTTGTGTGGCAAACTGTACATATACGAATTTAGCGCTTTATCGCGAAGGGACTGGAGTTCTCGAAAAGATGTTCAGGTCTTGACTTTCTTCCTGCCTTATGATGGCTGAATAATCCTGAAAAAATGTTAGCCTATAAAGTCCTATTAATAAGAAAATTTAAAGACAGTTATACATTTTATAGGATATAACAGTTATTCATCCCCCATAACCATTTCATAATAGAGATTATATGTTTTCATGTCAGTTCATATTTTGGTAACACCTTTCTCATCACCTGTTCAGTTTCCTGCCCTCCTTGCACTCCCTTTTTTCTTAACGTATAAACCTTAATATTGGTTCTTGTTTCCTTCCAACAACAATACTTGTAATTGACCACTAGCAACTGTCCTATCTTTCCAGAACAGCCACCTGATCCTCCCAACCTGTGGCGCTTATGGCCCTTTGGCGCTGCTGACTGGGAGGCTCTTAGGCAGTACTTCTTTGATTTCCCTTGGAATGACTTTTGCTTCCGTGGCCGGGGAGCCTCGGAGAGTGCTGAACGCATTACCGAGGTAACCCTCTCGTGCATGGAAGCATACATTCCATTTTCCTTCTCTCAGTCTAATGTAAAAAAATCTTGGTTTATTCATGCTTGTTCTACTGCTGTCCACAACAAGGAGGAAGCATTCAAACAGTACCGACACCTTACGACTCCAGAATCTCATTCTTCCTATGTTTCTGCCCGGAATCAAGCCAAATCTGTTCTTCGACTTGCCAAAAACTCTTTAATCAATATTAAATGCACTGAATTATCCAACTCTAGCTCTTCCCAAGCTTTCTGGCATCGAGCCAAAAACCTCTCCAACAATTTTTCTTCCTCGTCTTTCCCTCCCCTTTTTCACTCTGATGGCACAACTATCACTTCTTCCTCTGACAAACTGAACTCTTTGCTCAAATATTTGCTAGAAACTCCACCTTTGGTGATTCCGGTGCTATTCCTTCATCTCCACCCCCCTCTCTCCTACTTATGCCTAACACCCTAATCTCTTTTAAAGATGTATTTTCTACCCTTTCTGCGCTTAATACTAAGAAGGCGTATGGTCTGGACGGTGTTCCTCTTGTTGTACTCAAAGACTGGGCTTCCGTGCTGACTTCCTGCCTAGGCAAACTCTTTTGTCTCTGTCTCTCCTCTAACGTCTTCCCTTCTTGCTGGAAGTTTGCTCTCATTCAACCTGTCCCACAGAAGGGTGACCGCTCTCAACCCTCCAATTATCGTCCAATTGCTCTCATCTTTTGTATCTCTAAAGTTTTTGAAACTATTCTTGCTTCAAAATTTCTTAAGCATTTCTCTTCTCATAATCTACGCTCAGATCGCCAGTATGGCTACCTTAAAGGTCGCTCTACTGGTGATCTTCTTTCATGTCTTACTAACTCTTGGTCATCCTCGTTTCAGGACTTCGGTGAGACCTTCTTTATTGTACTAGACATATCGAAGGCCTTCGATAGTCTGGCACAAATCTTTAATTTCTAAACTACCCTCCTTCGGTTTCTATCCCTCCATCTGTGCCTTTGTCTCAAATTTCCTTTCCAGCCTTTCCATAGCTGCGGTTGTGGACGGCCATCGCTCACTTCCTCATCCTATCAACTCCAGTGTTCCTCAGGGCTCTGTCCTATCTCCCATTCTCTTTCTATTTATGATCTTTTCAACTGTACCTCCAGTCCCATCCATTCATAAGCAGACCAGACGACTCTACCTTACACTACTTAATTAGTTTTCCTGAACGCCCCAGCCAGCAATCCCTCAAAAACAAATGTAATGAAGCCATGCAACACTTATCTTCTGATCTAACTACTATTTCCAATAGGAGCAGAGAAAACGTTGTTGCTTTTAATGCTTCCAAAACCCAATGTCTTCATCTTACTACCCGTTCAGAACTCCCAGAGGACTATCCCTTATTCTTCAACAATACAAAAATCAATCCTTTATCTTTTCTCAATATTCTTGGTGTCTCTTTTTCTTCTGCTCCCACTTGGAAGAACCATATTACCAGTCCTGCCAAGGCAGCCTCCCAAAAGCTGGGTGTGCTTATCCGCCTCAAGGGGTTCTTTACCCCTGCACAGCTTCTTGCTCTGCACAGTGCATCCTTGTATTGAGTATTGTTCACATGTGTGGGGAGGTTCCTCTCACACCGCACTCCTAGATAAAGTAGAAAGGAAAGCCTGTATCATTAACCCCCGCCCAATCACCAACTCTCTGCAATCTCTCTCTCTTCGCCGCAATGTTGCATCTCTCTCGGTATTCTATCGCTACTGTAATAATCAATGTTCCTCAGAGCTTTCCCAGTGTATACCACCTCCTCTATGTAGGTTATGTAGTACCCATCTGGCAACACAATCCCACCCCTACTCTGTGCAACTCTCCAACCCAAGAGTGAAACGGTATTCTTAGACTTTCTTCTATTCAACTGTTGAGCTCTGGAACTCTCTCCCAGAATCAGTCTCTCCCTCATCCTATGACTTAAATTGCTTCAAACTCCGTGTGTCCAGGCATTTTAGCTCGAACATCCCTTGATTTTTTGCCCTTTTACTCTTTCAACTCTGAGGGAAGCATTGTATACAGGCAGTTCTGCCTTTTGTCTCCCTCACTCACAGAAGAAAAAAAAAACTTTCTGACAATAAGGAAGTTGGAGCCGTAAATATCGCTATTAAACTGAAATGCAATAATAATGTAAGTTTCTGATGGATAAAAATTATGTTGCAATGGATTTTATATAACTATAAACTTACCACAACCGTATTTTAGCTGGCAATTCTGTTAAATATCGATGGCAACAGCTCCAACTTCCTTATAGAATGCAACTCACATGTGGTCAAATGTTATCTCTTAACTCAGTAATTTATACCTTTCTCCTTATCTTTGTTCTCCCTTCCTTCTGCCTGACCTTCCCCTATCTTCCCCTCAGTCTTTCCGGTATATCATAATGGTCCATCATCTCACCATCAATCAATCTTGCTCTCCCCTCATACACTGTTTACTCTTCCTCCTACCATTACCGGATCTTTCTCTCTATTCCTCTTAAATTCTAAGTCTTCCTCCCTACGCCTCATGCTCTACCAACCTCTAATTCTGGTTTATATTGTTCAACTCAATATTAATGTATTTTATTTATACGTACATTGTATCCATTCCTTATCTTTTGCATCACGATTATTCAACTAAATGTCACTATCCACCAGGTTCTGGCCCCTATAGTGGTAGGCGGAGAGTGCCAGCCTGGGAAAACGCTATGCACTGTACCTTCTGGATATACAGTATATATATATATATATATAATTATATATATATATATATATATATATATATATATATATATATATATATATATATATATATATATATATATATATATATATATATATTATATGATCGTATTCCTGCGTTCTTAATTATATTTTGTGTGTTCTACTGTGTCATTGTAATATCACGGTTAGGTTTCGATTATGCATTGACTTACAGTAATTCACTTTCGTACTGTATATCTTTCTATGGTACTCATGGCGTGTTTTCCTACGCATTCGGTTGTGAATATTAGGATATCAATTTCCATCTGCATATATTCTTTTCTACTCTACTCGAACTTAAAATTTCCCTTATACATGATCCAATCCTTTATTGTACATGATCATGCTTATTGGGTTATGCTTCTTAAGATATCATTATTTGTCTGTATATATTTGTATTTGTTCTATTCAAACTTAAAATGATGCTTATACATGTTCCACTCCTCCCTTATCTTTGCTACTCCCCAACTCTCCTTCCTTCACCTCCCCATATTCTACTTGGCCATATTTACCATTCTTACACTTCCGTCCCTTGTTCCTCTGAGGTCCCATCTTGGTTCAGTCCCAATTTCTGAATAACCGGAGTCAAATGTGCATACCAAGAATCCTATATTCAGGAGGGACACTTTGGAGAGAGAGAGAGAGAGAAAGTGTGTGTGTGTGTGTGTGTGTGTGTGTGTGTGTGTGTGTGTGAGTGAGTGAGAGTGAAATTGTGAGTGGGTAGAGTAAGTGGCAAAATAACCGATAGATTTGGGAGATTTGTTATAGGTAAAATATATGGGTAAGATAATACATTAGAGCAGGAAGAAATTATCACGTGGTAATTATGATATTTTGTTTAATTGTCATTGAGGATTTTGCTTGCTTTTGCCACTTTCGAGGAATGCATTTTAGTCTGCCGTCAAGGCTAACAAAAACACTTTTCCAGACTTCCATCAAACTAAAAAAAGGCCCACCCAGACTCGTTTCAAACTAATTTTGTACATTCTTCGATAAACAAAATATCCTGGCCAAATGCCGATTTCTTCTAAGTTACAGGCTCAGCATTGATCGAACAGAACAAAATCGACAACTGAAATTGGCGAAACGTCTTAATATCACCATTCTAATGGGGTCTTAATATCTCCAAACTAAAAGAGTGAAACAAGCTCCAAGCAGATCTCCCTCGGACCAAATTGTTTAAACAGACTAACGTGAAATATTCAAGGTGATATCATGATTGGTAGTAGATGGAGTATGATGTAGAGCAATATGATATTATAGTTTATTATATAATTTTAAGCTAGCGATAAATTGACTTTTTTTCATCTTTATCATTCAGTTAGTGCAGTTGGGTGCAGTACATGATTATATAGATATACAGTATTCGATAAATGGATATTAATTGTAGTAATGTACTGCACTTATAACTGTCTTGATGGTGTAATAATTAGGGTGTTTAACACTCCTCGAGCGGCTAGGTTAATAACTTCTACTACCAGCCCAGCGGGCATATTTACCCTAAATGAGCTTCATTCCATGCTCTTTTTCATGCATAAACAAGAGCCAGAGCGTAATACAATTATGTATCCATGAAATGGCGTTAATTGAGCTTTCCAATGACACCTGAACCATCCTTACGATCACGGGTTGTCTTGCAACGATCGTGCAACACGAAGGAAAAATCCCTAAAATACGGTAATTTCCTGACATCTTTCCCTGTCTAGGGAGGCAGTGAGTGTGGATGTGTGTGGAGGTACAAAGGAGTACAAAGGAAATCAAGCAACAACAGATATAGTGACCCTTCTAGGCTGCTTGTTCTCCAAAACACTGAGAATCAAGTGTCCAAACAGTGGTTTAGAGTGAGTAAGGGAACATTGGAAAGGGAACTACTGCCCTGGAACTAATGTCCGTGGCAGGACTAGGAAGTTAGTAGGGGACATATGGGTTAGTAACTGAGGGGAGGATAAAATAAAGTTATTCATTTACAAACGCAGTCAGTCGCGGGTTTGATGCGAGATATTTTTCTAGGCGGAATTTAAATGAATCAACGGTGCTGCAGTCTATAACGTCTCGGGGAAGCCCATTCCACAAGTTGACAACTCGATTGAAGAAGAAATTCTTAGATTCGTGTGAGTTAAAAGATTTACCAATAATTTTGCAACCGTTTCCCCGCGTGTAATTAGATTGGTCGATAGTGAAGTACTTACTACAGTTCATATTGTCGATGCCTTTGATGATTTTGAACACTTGAATTAAGTCACCTCTTAATCTGCGCTGGGTTAAAGGAAATAGATTTAATTCTCTAAGACGCTCTTCGTATGGTTTGTTCTTTAGGCTAGGTATCATTTTGGTAACTCTACGTTGAACTCGTTCTAGCTTGTTTATGTCTTTTTGGTAATAAGGGCACCAGCATTGAACGCAGTATTCCAGAAGAGGGCGGACTAAGGAATTGTAAAGGGTTAGGATAACGTCTTTGGATTTATGCTCAAATGACCTGCCTATAAAGCCAATTATTTTGTTTGCCTTCTTAACAACTTCTGAACATTGTTGACTCGGTTTTAGGTTACTCGATATTGTTACTCCCAGATCGGTTTCTCTGTTTACATTCTTAAGCTGAGTGCCATTCATCGAATAGTTTGCTTTCTCATTTAGGTATCCGATATGTAGTACTTTACATTTATCCGCATTGAAACTCATTTGCCAAATTTGGGCCCAACATGACAATTTATCTAGATTGTGTTGCATATCATCAACTTGATCTTTTGAGAGTACGCTATTTGCAATTTTTGTATCGTCAGCAAATTTTGAGATTTTAGAGGTGAGACCCTCATCTATGTCGTTGATGTAAATTAGAAAGAGAATTGGTCCTAGTACCGATCCCTGGGGTACCCCGCTACTTACATTGGTCCATTTAGATGCCTTACCGTTTATGACTACTCTTTGCTTTCTGTCGCTGAGCCAATTTTCTATCCATTTCAACACACCATCTTGCATTCCATGCGCTTTTAGTTTTAGCAGTAAACGTTTGTGGGGAACTTTGTCAAAGGCCTTTTGAAAATCAAGGTATATAATATCTACAGCTTTACTCTCATCGTAGAGGTTGAGGATATCATGGAAGAAGTCTAAGAGGTTTGTTAAACAGGAACGTTTTTTACTAAAGCCGTGTTGAGTATCTTTAAGTATGTTATTTTCCTCTAAGTGATTTACGAGTCTGTCTCTTATGACCGTTTCTAGCATTTTACATACAACTGAGGTTAAGCTAATTGGACGATAGTTACTGGGTAGGGATTTGCTGCCTTTTTTGAATATCGGGGTTACGCTGGCTATCTTCCACTGATCAGGCATAGTTCCAGACTGCAAGGATTTATTGAATAGTAATGTCAGTGGTTTGGAGAGCTCATCCTTAGCTTCCTTTAGAACTCTAGGCGAGATTGTATCAGGTCCAGGCGTTTTATTTACCTTGAGTTTATCTAAACAATTCAATACTTCTCTCTCTGTAACGGTGATATTGCTTAGAACATCTGAATTATCAATCTGAATCGGCGATGGTGTAGGGATATCACTGAGGTCTTCTGTTGTAAAAACTGATGCAAAGAAGGTATTGAGGCCATTACTCATTTGTACTTCGTCTTTGGTGTATTCTCCATTTTCATCGACTAACGGTCCAACAGTTGAAGTAACTACTTTTTTCTTTCTGATATAACTATAGAATTCTTTCGGGTTTGTTTTACTTTGATTCGCAATATGTAACTCTAGGGTCTTTTTACTTTGCTTAATTAACTTTTTGGCTTTGCGTCGTAGGTCTACAAATTTCACCCGTTCTTCGTCATTTTGTGAGGATTTTAATCTATCATTAGCAAATTTTTTAGCAAGCAGGCAGTTTGAAATATCTTTATTCCACCATTTGGGCTTATTAGGTCGCGGCGCGGGAGCCGTGCCGAATGGCCAGAGCCAACCTACGCTCCTCCCACCGCTCGGATTCTCTCTCAGAGCCAATTATGTGCTCAACATCGCAACCGACTAAAGGCGGGCCCCGCTCTTTAGGTCTGGGTCCTCTAGACCGCCTTAAGTCGGGCCCCACCAATATAGGGTTAAGATCTGAATGTGGTAACACAGGTTCGATTCTCAGGACGAGCACATGCTTGCATTAATTTAATTAGTTGGTGCTTGGTGTTGGGAGTGGATTTAGTAAAATATGATTAAATCTGTATTGCGCAAGATGATATAAACTATATAAACTAAAACCATCAATGTGATGCCGAGACAGTATTTTCTTATTGTACCATTAGTTATCGCAAGATCAGCTTCTAATGAACTAAAATTTCTGTCAAGTTAAAACAAAATCGAGTATTGGTAATGCAGACAATTACATTGAAAGGAATTTGCCCTCTCAAGATCCGATTACGCATTTTGTTTGTTATTTGGCTATTATTAGATTAGTTTTAATTAGGAAGGGTATATGGAAGTCAAAGGGGTCTTTGAGATAATCTTTACCCCTATGATTCCTGCAGATCCTTCCTAAATTAATAAAATCGTCTAATGATAGCCAGCATAAACTGTCAAAATGCGTCATCATCGTCATAGGGTTAAAGCCAATATTATGCCTGAAATAGAGCAAATATAATATGATTGAATAAGAAATAAGTGGAAGGGAAGATAATAGCAGTTGATTGAGATGAAAGGCAACGGCAGAGAAACAGAGAGTGAGAAAGGGGAACCCGTCTGATGAACATTGATGTGATGATAGAGAGAGAGAGAGGATAGAGATTTAAATGGACTTACATAGATACACAGACCGTACGATCCCAGCGATGTGGTTAGGAGTTAATTTTAGTAGGGATAACAAATGAGAGATAGAGAAAGAGATACGGGAGGGGGGGGGGGGGGGAGAATGATTTGAAGTCATGGAAATAAATGATTGCAATTGCTAACTATTGTGAATATATAAAAACTATAGTTGATTGTTCCTCCAGCTTATATAATACAGTACATATTGCATTTCACTCCAACCTACTACTAACTATGTACAGTTATGGTCAGGAATACTTGAATACCTAATGATCAAAACAAAACGGTGAACATTATTTTTTTTTTAGTTTGCTCCTTAGACTTCCGTCAAACTTAAAACATACTCCCAATACCTTCCTTCGAGATAAGTTTGTACATTTTACGGTAGTAAAATGTGCCGGTGGAAGACCAGTTCTTCCTAAATTATAGGCTTGCTATCGCTTGCCAGGAAAAACTCTTCACCCAAATTGCACAAAAGGACTTAATATTGACAGAAATGGGGCGAAAGGTCCTTAAATCGTCTAACTAATGGGGCGAACGTCTTAAAATCTTAAAACTAATGGGGTCTAGTATGACGGAGAAGGGGGTCCAGAATAACTAAACACTTGAGTGATAATCTCCCCTTAACTATTGAATCCCAACACTATGATCTTTGAGGCTCAAGCAGTTTATGGAAATAGTTCGTTAGTGTATCATAATTGACCATTTGCGAGGTTCACCCTTTAAGGAAGTTGGAACCGTAAACATCGGACTTACAAAACAAAAAAATCATGCCAGATTATGGTGGATAATAAGAGTGTTGAACTTGGTGTTATGTACACTTATATTTGCGCTACAACCGTATTTCCCCTGGTAATATTCTGCTAAATATTGATGTTTACCGCTCCAACTTCCTTATAGCCTGAAATTCGCAAGTGGTCAATTGCACTTTCAATATATGTCCATAAATGTATAACCGCGACTGTACAGGCCATGTTGACAGTAGAAACGAAACAAAAGACAAATCATAACATCCTTTTCAATGACCCGCTATGATAACGGTGTTACGACCGGGACTCGTATAAAACAAGGGCTCTTAACCCTTAACTGGCGGCGCGCATCATATGTCGAGTGAAAGAAATTTGGACTATGTGGCGGCTCACAACATAAGTCGTGTGGCAATTTCAGCACGTAATGTTGCTGAGAGAGAGAGACAAGTGGTGGCAGGAGAGAAGCGAGCGTATGACTGTTCCAGACCACCGCGGTGGACCAACTGACATGAATCCCACCCTCCTGCACCCTCTCACACTCACTACATAGTGAATTGTATGGGGAAAGTACCGAATTACATGGTTTTTGCACTCTTGTTGTGCGGTTGTTGCAAGAAAACTAGCGGTCATACAAGGATCGTTGTGGTGTCATTGGAAAGCTCTGTTTATGCCCTTTCAGGGATGGATACTTGTTTTACGCTCTGGGTCTTATTTAGGCATGAAAATGATCACGTAAACAGCCCTATTTTGGGTAAAAACACCCCGCTGGTGGCTACATATTATTTAGCGCCTAGGCCTCTCGTTAGGTGTTAATCATTGGACTAGAAAGGCACACAGCCACAACGGTAACACTAGATCCAACCCTCGAACTTATAATGCCGGCGCACAAAAACACCTATACCCTCCAGAGTTAAATCTGCGATAACGGGGTATCCTATAAGTCGGTATAAATGCACTACTACTACAGGCTGATGATCTCTGATACAGCCTGATCACAACAACATACAATTACGTTAATAATGTATACAAGGAAAAGGATAGAGAGCTTAATTAAATCACTGAAATGATTTAATGCAAACAAGAAGAAGGTATAATTAAAGTTACTCTAAACAATAATAAACTGTCACTCCTATATTAAAGAAAGTGAATGAAAGTCCTAAAGCATCGAGCAGGAATCTTCTGAAGAAAGTCTGATGCTGCTTAAGATGATCGAATCGGATTTTGAACTGTCTTCGTGGTGCGATGTATAAGGTGTTGATTTTCGGTGTGAGCATCCTGGGTTCGAATCCACGGACTGCCACATGTGTTTGTAAATTTCATTAATCGATTTTAGGAGTATGGTTGGTTGTTGGAAGGAACATAATAATATAAAGCAGGAACAAGATATGACAAGTGTAGGGACATACAATGTTAACTGGCACGGGAACAATAATAAATGCGCAATAGTATTATCTCCAACAACAAAAGAAGTACTTCCTCAGGCAACTCAAAAAGCCTGCTTGGGTTGTGCAACTCAACAACACCCAAGGCTTACAATCAACGTGAATAAAAATGCTGCATACATAACATAAGAGCTTATAATCTTAATCGGGTGTCTGCTAGGCGAATAAAGTCTAGCTGGGATGTAGTAGGCTAGGAAACAATGGCTGAGCAAGCGGCTCGTAGCCTAGCGAGGTCCTTAAGACTGTACGGCCTAATTACGTTAAATGACGGAGTGCTCTCTTGAGAAATCCAGATCGCTAGTATCTGATTCTCTCCTGGCGACCCTCTCAAAGTCAAAGCAAAATGAGTTAGCACAGTGTTGGGTGGCAGAGGCAAAAGCCCTCACTCGCAACACAGTGCTAAACTCACAAGGTACACAGTCAGAAAGACCACCTAAGCTTCCCATGCATCCGTTGCGATTGTACCGGTTGAACAAAACCTGGTACACATCGGAAATCACAACAACAATAGCCTCACCCCCGTCTAGCATTAAATAGCCCAGCAGACCACCAAGAAAAAGGTAGGGAGACACCGTGAGTGTGTCGAACCTCTACAGACAAAATGGTAACCCCTCCAAAATGCCTAACTAAACATGTAATATCTTAGAGCTTCAGCATATAATACGATGGCCGATATATGAAATCGTGCAGAACCAAAGGGGAGTTATGATGTTAAATAGAGTGGAAGAATGAGAGGTAAGAAGTTGAGAGAGAGAGAAAGTGCTCTATAGGTAGAAGTCGGGGACAGGTGGTCAGGGAGGTGTGAAGGGTATGCTGGTCAGGGAAGCTCTGAAGAGAGTAGCTCCTCGGGACCCCCCCCCCCCCAGGATCACACAAAGACATGGTGGTCAGCCAATCACAGGCCGCTACATCACCAGGCAGCAGACCTGAAGAAGGCGCCAGGAACCACCAGCCAATCAAGAGGTGTGAGAAAGCACGCGCGCGAGCCTCCGAGCGAGGGAGGCAAGACATGCATACGCACGTACACACCACCACAACACTGCCTATACCGCTCTCTCTCCTCAACAATATACAATGCATCTTATGTTCTACTCATGATATAAAATATAATGCATTGTCACAGGCGAAAATAAAGACCACTTATATACTGCCTGTGACATGACGATTCACAAGAAAGAAAGTACAAAATTGTAGATAGACTGTAGCCTATTTCACTGCCCGGGCGAGCGCTAGTGGCTACCGGGAGGCGATTCTGCCAACACTGGCAGGCGTCACACCCCGCCCAAAATATAGGATGCTCAACATTAGGCGAGCACGATATCTGACAAGACAGAATGCCGACAAGACCCGTCACACATAGCCACTCCACCAGAAAGGAAATGCAAAGCTCAAGTCTTACATAAAACAACATATCAACATAAAGAAAATCTTATAACCCATCCCAAACATAATAGTATAATTTAGCCTACTATGCTCCCTGAGCGAGCTTCACAGAGCCCAGCCTCCTAAGTGAAAGACAGGTTCAACTTAGGACTTTAGCTATAACATAGGCAACTTACAATCAACTATCAAAAGAAAGAGTTTTTATGTGATTTTTTTAATTTAATTTTAATGTTGTTTTTTGACGGCTGCTCTACAGGGGCAAGCCTGATTTTTCTCCACTCTCAACACACACTGACTGAACGGCGAGGGTTCTCCTGCAAACAAACCCTCCCATGACAAACAATCAGCCAAAACATTATCAGTGCCCTTAGCATGCCACACATCCAACTTGTGTTCCGGCAGCAAAACAACACCTGGCACTGATAAACTGCCCAGTTCATCACAAGACTGGCATTTCTCTTCGCTCTTTCCGGCAACAGGGCCTGCCAAAAGCCTTTCACTAGTTCTACCTTCGTGATAGGTGATGCAGCCCCGAGGCGGTCTATGGTGTCGTCAACTCTCGATAAGGTATAGGCGTCTGTCAGGGATAATTCACACCCACTCTTGCAATCAACACACACACTGATCTTGCCACTTAACACAGGTTGTAAAGTTACAGGCAACGACCACTCATGATATCCCTTATCCCTCAGACCCTTTTTCCACATGTCGTCTAGCTCTGTTTTCACGACAGGCTGTTGAGCAGGATTTATACGATAGGGAATTAAACTGAGCCTTGCACTGTCTCCAGCCTCCATGTCGGATTCTACCCCGTACATCAGGCCTGGAGAAGCAACACACATGCGGATATACTGCCACAGCCTAGTAAACAACTTATCTCGCAGAACAACATGCCTAGTGCCCTCTCATAACCCAGCCGAGACCGCAGCTTCTAACTTGTAGTTTCCCTCCTTCTCCACCTTCGTCCCTGGAACAGCCAGGTCATGAGAGGGACAATCAGTACCACCTGTGAAGTCACTCCCATAGTTCATTATTACTAAGGCTTCCCCGCCGATACCGTACATGCGCACCCCCTCATTCCTTACGACTACATCTGCCTGCGCAGCATCACCGCTTTTAGCGACATGGCCAGATACAGTCGGTCTATGGTAGGGTTGTTGCATTCGACTAAAGCAGCATTGGGAGGCTATGGGACGACCGGGAACATCCAATCCACAGCCATCCTCACCAATCTGCTCTATGTCCTCCTTCTGACCACCACCCTTGGCAGCCATGGGTCGACCCTGACCTGACAACCATGTCCAAGCCTCGTTGCCCACCTTGAACCACCGAAACAACGAGGCTAACGGTCTCCCAACATTCACGTGACCTGCCCGCGGAACATCTTGCACCGCCTGAGTTGTGAGGCTCGGGGGCTCGGCACGACCAGTGGGGTATGAACCGAGCTGGTGCTGGAGCGCTGCACACTGCTGCTCAGACAGGTGTTCTAGCGCTTCCGCAGCCACCAGACTCGTGTCCCCCGCCCACTGCTCCGCCGAGACATGACAATCCCTACTTTCCTCCACCTGTGCCCTACTGCCCCCCTCTCCTTCTCCACCTTGGCCGCTGCAGACCAACGCAGGGACAGTAGGCTGCTCAGGTGGTTGCCATACAAACTCCTCCAACAGGTTCACATGACATGTTTCCCCATCCTCGTGTTTGATCTCGACAGGACCATTACCACACTGCTGAACTTCCGGATCCTCCAACTGCAGTTTACAAATATCTGAGGGAAACAACCTTCTAAATGCTTCCGAAGCAACCCAAGTCCTCCCCCAATATCAAACTGAGCAACCCTTTTTTCTCTCTGTGTGTAATGTTGCTGCCTCGGAGTCTCTTCCTGCCCTACCTCCTCACTAGCTGTGACAGGTCTTGGGGCTTCTCCAGACTCCAACAATGGTGCCAATACTAAGTCGGCAAGAAGCGCTGCTGGTACTAAACTCTCCAAACTTTTACCAACATTAGCCGTCTTCTTCCGACCGTTCCTCCGTTGATCAGAAGACTGAGGAATAGGCTGTGACACTTTGGATGCAAGAGGTCTTGTAACAACGCACGCCATAGGTTGTACTTGACACTTCTCTACCCACTCCTGTTCCTCCCTACTCACGTCGGCCAGCTTCTCGGCAACGACTAAGGTGAAACCTCAGAAGTAGGCACCGCAAAGTCGTTGCCGAGAAGGAGGTCTACGCCCCCAACAGGCAAGTTCTCCACAATTCCCACATCCAACTCTCATGTCACACCATCTACCTCCAGTTCCATCCTGACCAACGGGTATGACCTGATAGCATTGATACCTCGCACCACAACTACCCGTGCCGCGTTTATTGGTCTACCAGTAAAGTTCTTCATCAAAGTCTGAGAGGCACCCGTGTCTCGCAACAGCTCAACTCCATGCTTCTTACCAGCCCACTTCACGCAGCCACGCCCTCGATGGTCGCAAAAGACATCGCGGACAGGGTTCGAGCCTTCCGGATTCTTCTCCACTGGCTGTGTCCCAGCCTCTGACGTTATACCCCGGGCAAACTCAGACAATTTCGGGGACACCCCAATGTTGCGAACCAAAGACACAACTGCATTAGGTAGCTTGCTTGGACAGGCTCTTGCAAAATGCCCCTTCTCATGACAATGAAAACACTCTAACTTCCCCTTGGGCTTCCCATGAGGTGGGGAAGGGCACTGACCCTTCTTAGACGGGACGGTACTAGGTTTATGGTCAGTTTTGGTGTCGTTGCTCTTGTTCTTAGTGTAATTATGTGTATCAGTGTTTCGGGGAGGGAGAGGGTTACGCTCCTTATTGCCTGCATCACTTCTCTGTGCAAGACCGCACCCACGAATCAAAGATAACCGAAGGTCAGCCATCTCAGCTGCCTCCTGAAGAGTTTTCGTGTTTTTCTCATTAATATTCAACGTCAGATCGCCGCCCGTACACTTGAATTTTTTTTCTAGAAGCATCAGCTGTTTCAACGCCTCAAACGTCGATGCCTTCTCAGAACACAGCCAGTTTCTAAATGCATCGGACAGATCCCGGGCATGCTCAAGAAAGGTGCACTCACGACCCTTCGTTACACCCCGGAACTTCAATCTGTACGTCTCTGGTTGTAACTCATATGCCCGCAGGACAGCCTCCTTCACTACCTCATAATCGACGCAAGACTCCAAGGGCAACGCATCATATGCCTTGAGTCCTTTGCCAACTAACCTAGAGGAAACAAGGGCTGCCCACTTAACCTCGGGCCATTGGTGCTCCCGGCACTTCTTCTCAAAACGCATGAAAAATTCAGTGACACCCGACTCATCAAATACAGGGACCAACTTGAGCAGGTGAGAAAAAGACTGATCAAGACCTCGATTCCCAGAACCGAGACGCTGCCCTGTCGACTCCACCCGAGACTTCTCAAGATCTATGTCTGCACAGTACTTCGTAGCCTCAACCCGAAGCTCAGACTCTCTCTGCTTAAGCTCACTCTCATATCTGGCCCTTCTCTCCTCAGCCTGAATCTTAGCCATCTCAAACTCCCGCTGCTGCTGCTCAGATTCCCACTGCTGCTGCATCTTAGCCATCTCAAGCTGGAAGAGCATATCTGGAGTCAAACCTTGAGGAGGAGGAGACCCACCCTGTGATCCACCCAGGGTCAAACCACGCTGCCAGTGACTATCGGCCTTCGGGAACGTCGGATCCGGTGTTCTAGAGAGCACGATGGGAGTAGAGTGGAGGGGGGGCTTGGCCGAAGGTGCCAAAGCACCCGCTCCACCCTGTGCACCACGCACCCCGCCCAGCACACATGCCACCAGGTCATTTCTCGTCATGATGCTAGTGCCAACATGCCCCATGACCGTGGCCAAACACTGGAGACCATACCGATCAAACCCCGCCACCCGGTCAACAGTAATAGGCATCTCTCGAAATTTCCTTGCATCCTCCTCACTAGTTACTACTCCAATATCATCTAACAAACCCCGCTTCTGCACCTCAGGGCCTGCTTCCCGTACTGTGTCCTCACTGTACACTGATCCGTCGTCCGACATAGTGTCCACCGAAAATTCTCAACGTTTATATAAAAAAAAAAAAAGTACCTAAACTCTTATGTAGCACTATTCACCCAAAAATGCTTGAAGACTCTTAAGTGTTATATTACTTGCCAAAAAAAATCTGTGTCCACTATATTCCTTTAAACAAAAACAAATGACCACAACAATCCTGCAATATTTCTCTAAGTTCACAAAATCCTAAGCAAGGTCGCCATTTGTTACGACCGGGACTCGTATAAAACAAGGGCTCGTAATCATTGGACTAGAAAGGCACACAGCCACAACGGTAACACTAGATCCAACCCTCGAACTTATAATGCCGGCGCACAAAAACACCTATACTCTCCAGAGTTAAATCTGCGATAACAGGGTATCCTATAACTCGGTATAAATGCACTACTACTACAGGCTGATGATTTCTGATACAGCCTGATCACAACAACATACAATTACGTTAATAATGTATACATGGAAAAGGATAGAGAGCTTAATTAAATCACTGAAATGATTTAATGCAAACAAGAAGAAGGTATAATTAAAGTTACTCTAAACAATAATAAACTGTCACTCCTATATTAAAGAAAGTGAATGAAAGTCCTAAAGCATCGAACAGGAATCTTCTGAAGAAAGTCTGATGCTGCTTAAGATGATCGAATCGGATTTTGAACTGTTATATAAAGCAGGAACAAGATATGACAAGTGTAGGGACATACAGTGTTAACTGGCACGGGAACAATAATAAATGCGCAATAGTATTATCTCCAACAACAAAAGAAGTACTTCCTCAGGCAACTCAAAAAGCCTGCTCGGGTTGTGCAACTCAACAACAACCAAGGATTACAATCAACGTGAATAAAAATGCTGCATACATAACATAAGAGCTTATAATCTTAATCGGGTGTCTGCTAGGCGAATAAAGTCTAGCTGGGATGTAGTAGGCTAGGAAACAATGGCTGAGCAAGCGGCTCGTAGCCTAGCGAGGTCCTTAAGACTGTACGGCCAAATTACGTTAAATGACGGGGTGCTCTCTTGAGAGATCCAGATCGCTAGTATCTGGTTCTCTCCTGGCGACCCTCTCAAAGTCAAAGCAAAACGAGTTAGCACAGTGTTGGGTGGCAGAGGCAAAAGCCCTCACTCGCAACACAGTGCTAAACTCACAAGGTACACAGTCAGAAAGACCACATAGGCTTCCCACGCATCCGTTGCGATTGTACCGGTTCAACAAAACCTGGTACACATCGGAAATCACAACAATAGCCTCACCCCAGTCTAGCATTAAATAGCCAAGCAGACCACCAAGAAAAAGGTAGGGAGACACAGTGAGTGTGTCAAACCTCTACAGACAAAATGGTAACCTCTCCAAAATGCCTAACTAAACATGTAATATCTGAGAGCTTCAGCATATAATACGATGGCCGATATATG
Source organism: Paralithodes platypus (assembly GCA_032716605.1). Classification (NCBI taxonomy): domain Eukaryota; kingdom Metazoa; phylum Arthropoda; class Malacostraca; order Decapoda; family Lithodidae; genus Paralithodes; species Paralithodes platypus. Next base: position 44,281,507 of record CM064483.1, on the reverse strand, counting down.
AAATCGTGCAGAACCAAAGGGGAGTTATGATGTTAAATAGAGTGGAAAAATGAGAGGTAAGAAGTTGAGAGAGAGAGAAACTGCTCTATAGGTAGAAGTCGGGGTAAGGTGGTAAGGGAGGTGTGAAGGGTATGCTGGTCAGGGAAGCTCTGAAGAGAGTAGCTCCTCGGGACCCCCCCCAGGATCACTCAAAGGCATGGTGGTCGGCCAATCACAGGCCGGTACGTCACCAGCCAGCAGACCTGCAGAAGGCGCCAGGAACCACCAGCCAATCATGAGGCGTGAGAAAGCACGCGCGCGAGCCTCCGAGCGAGGGAGGCAAGACATGCATACGCACGTACACACCACCATAACACTGCCTATACCGCTCTCTCTCCTCAACAATATACAATGCATCTTATGTTCTACTCATGATATCAAATATAATGCATTGTCACAGGCGAAAATAAAAACCACTTCTATATTGCCTGTGACATGACGATTCACAAGAAAGAAAGTACAACATTGTAGATAGACTGTAGCCCATTTCACTGCCCGGGCGAGCGCTAGTGGCTACCGGGAGGCGATTCTGCCAACGCTGGCAGGCGTCACAACGCCTTGAGGATTATGATGCGTTTTAGCATTTGTTTTGGCTATCATTGGACGATTGTATTCAGCTTAGGAGAGATGTATGGGAGTCAGAGGTATAATTAAGTTAGTTTTGACCCCTTACATTCCTAGAGGTCATTCCTAAACTGCACAGCATCGTCTAATGATAGCCAAACTGCTAAAACGCCTCATAATCCTTAAGGGGTTAACCTATTCAGTACCGGTGATATCCTTTTCAATATATTCTGGCAACTATTAGACGGTGTTATTCAGCTTAAGAAGGATGACTACGCGTTAAAAGATTACAGACTATCTCAATCCTTTTAGCTACCATATATCCTTCCTAATCTTCATAAAATTGTCTAAATGCAGGTGAAAAATAGACATCGCCGGTACTGTAAGGGTTAAAAGGTATAATATGCGGAGACTATTTATAACAGGAAGAAAGACCGTAATATAATACTACTGCTGGAATATGCCGGAACGACAAAATAAATGATGTGAAAGAACATTTTAAATTATCTCCTCCGGCCCCAGGGAGTATAACAAGTGTTGGCCATGACACGAATGCAAGCACATACACCCACATACATCAGTACAAATTCAACCCAAACGCTCAAGGATAATCACATACATAAAAACTTGCACTTTCAAATACTTACGTGGATTTACTGTATATGGGTTACTATGTATTTGTATTATGTATTTGTTAACGTAATCATAAGTATATTGCTAGCGAAATATATCAAATGTCCTGAATTATTTTCGATTATTCTCAGTACTAGCTGAGGTACCCGGCGCTGCCGAGGGAAACTCAAAGTATGGGCTGTCTATCTGGGGGGGAGGGGGGTTATGTCCCCCTTCCCCCGGGGGCAGAGGGAAAAAACTAATCGCTTAAAAAAACCTTAGTATATTGTACATGCCAAGTATGGGCTCTCCATCTTGAAAACTAAGGGACTTGAGGGAGGGTTCCGTCCCCCTCCTTAAAACCTATTCTGGCACCCCCTTAGTATGCATGCCAAGTATGGGCTCTCCATCTTGAACACTGAGGGAGTAGTTCGTGAACAAACAGACAGACTCACAGAAAGTGCCGGCAGCTTTGTATAGTAGATAAGCATCAGGGGAGGTGTGATGGAGTATATGGTCTTGCCACTGGCCTGGTAATCCAATGGTCCCGGGTTCGAATCCCGATATATCAATGGGAAGATATTATTGGGATTGAATTTGTGCTGTACCTAGTATCAGTGCATTACCACAAAGCTCACTGAAATGCCAACAAAATACACTCATTGTTCCCTGATTAAATAGCACTGTATGAATATTCCCATATTCAAAATATGCTACATGGGGGGAATGACTAGTAAGTTAATTGCTCAATAGGTGGCGTTCTAAGAGTGAGGGTCCGAGTCTAGGTGGTGAGACAGTGAAGCACGAAGGGGGAGCAGCTTCAGAGATGGGGCTGCTTCAAGCCATGAGTTGAACTCTAATGCTTCACACTCACCTCGCTACCGCCAGACGCTGCAGACGCTCTGTCAACGCTCTCACGATATCGATCATAATTTGAGTATTAACTACTCATCCTCTTCATTCTTGTGCATGAAAGGTGGTTAAGAGCACGTTTAACCATCCTGTAGTTTAGTAAGTAACACTGCACGATATTTCGCTGTGTATTGACTGATAAACTTTGTGTTTATCACAAGACTCCTGCTCGGACAGGGCGCCACTAGCGCCATCTGTTGTTTTGTTTTGTTTGTAAACAAACGCTCTCTTCTTAGTTGATATAAAATCGTAGCCCCTAATTTTACCCATTACCTACTGTAGTAAGTATCTATTTAACTGCCTTGTATGTAAGTAAAGCTTTGCATATTAATTTGCTAATAAACAATATTGTGTACTAACTAACCTGCCTACAGGAACGAACGCTGACACCTTTTGTAAACAAACTTTTTTGGGGGATTATACATATTAAATTCCAGCCAATTTTGTAGTAAATTTAAGTGCATTCATTTATCTTTTCCCCCTAGATATATTCTTGATTTGTTCTCCTCAGAGTGATTTTACTTTAAGCTAAGGGTGGTATTTGTACAAACTAACCTAGCCTAACCCAACCTGCCAAGCTTTTAACCTAATCCAAACCTAGCCTAGCCTATAGCCAGCCAATATGTTGTTCTTATTAACTCTAGTAGATATTGTATTTAGTATCCTACTGTAGCTATATATATCTGTAATTTTAGTTGTTGCTTGCACGATTTTGTAGTAACCTTTGACTGATACATTTTGTTTTGTTTTATCTAAAAAGAGTAGGCTACTGCTTTACTAGGCTACAGTGACACCAGGGCCATCTGTTGATATAGTATATTAACCCCTTGTGTGCAGTCACACTTTATTTTTATATAATCTCTATTTGGTGAATTGTATATTTAGTTACATATTCTGTTATATATATATATTTGTTTAAGGTTAGGTTATCACACCTGGTAGCCTATTTCTGCCTATTTCAATTTTATTATTTTCGGTTAGGGTATTCAACGCTGGTAGCCTATTGGTGCGTATTTAAATTTAAAAAAACTTTTGGTTAGGCTATCGCCCCTGGAAGCCTAATTCTGCGTATCTCAATTTTTTGGTTTTCGGTTAGGCTATCACCCCTGATAACCTATTGTTGTGTATTTCAACATTGTTTTCAGTTGAAGTGATTGAAGTGTTTCTAAAGTGAGTGAAGTGTTTTAAAGTGAGTTAAGTGTTTGGAAGTGAGTTAAGTGTTTTAACCCTTTATTAGCGGCTCACCACATAAGTCGTATTTAATAAAGCTGGACTATGTGGCGGCGCTCGACATAGGTCGAGTGGCAATTTCAGCACGTAATGTTGCTGAGAGAGAGAGACAATGACCAGCTCCCTCCTCCCTCTCTCACTCGCTATATAAGGAATTGTATCGGGAAAGTGGCTAATTACATGCTTTTTGCACTCGCGTTGCACGGTTATTGCAAGAAAACTAGCCATCATAAAAGGATCGTTTTGGTGTCATTCGAAAGCTCTGTTTATGCCCTTTCAGGGATAGGTACTTGTTTTACGTTCTGGGTCTTATTTAGGCATGAAAATGATCACGTAAACAGCCCTATTTTGGCTAAAAACACCCCGCTGGGCGGTACATATAAATAAACTGCATAGGCCGCTCATAAGGTGTTAAAGTGAGTGAAGTGATCTGAAGAAACTGACTGTTACCATGCCTCGCACTTGTACGAACTGCGCCAGTAGGTTTGGTGAGTCCATGTTTGTTACTGTCGATCTTCAAGTCTGCCGTCTCTGCCAGCAACAAGAGAATTTGACAGTGAAATTAGATGAAGCCTACAACAAGATCAACGTCCTCACCATGAAGCTGGAATCACTCCAAGAGTTTGTAACACTCAACGTTGGAGTACCACAAACTTCAATTGTCACCGCAACTCCAGCAGCCACCAACGCCCCAACGTCAACTGCCAACAATTCAACGCCTGCAGTAGCCATTTCATCTGATGGTTCCGATACTCAAGAAACAAATTATAACTCTCTTCCCCCTCAAGACAACTTCCGTGTTGTGAGGAACAACGTTTGCCCCAAGACCAGGAAACCCATACCGATTACCGAGTGTCAAAACCGCTTCCAGATACTCGCAGACTCAGATGACGAAGCGGAAATAGAAGAAGTCCGGCTCGTGGGAGACTCGATGATACGTGGTCAGCTCACAGAGTTTTGCGCCAGAGCACCTAAGACCAGGAAGCGTTCTTGTATCCCTGGTGGTGGTGTGGACGACGTAGTTGCTGCAGTTGACGAAGTATCTAAGCTGGCCCCTGCTAATACAATGTATGTCATCCATGTTGGATCCAACGATGTACAGCGAACCCGGTCGGAAGATTTGCTTTTAAAGTACCAGCAGCTGATCAAGTCGTTTAAGGAGAAGTCATCAAGGATCATCGTCTCAGGAATCGTCCCCCGGCTTGGTGTAGAGAGCCGATTTTACAACATAGCCACCAGCACAAATCGTTGTCTAGCAAACCTCTGCAGGAAGGAAAACGTGGGATTCGTCGACACCTGGGACAATTTCTACTACGATGACTATTTGTTTTCGGACGATGGAGTTCATCTGAACCAGGTGGGAGCAGCACGTTTTGGGCATCTTCTCAACGATGCAGTGAAGGATTTTCGGAGAAGAAATCGACTCAGCACAGGACAACCAGGAAGGAGGACCGAAGACAGCGAGGGCGGCAACCTGCGAAGGAATTAAATGCTAATCTGTCAAGAACCGCGAATTTAGATAAAGCTCCACCAACACGACCCAAATTCAAAACCGCCAGGGATAACGACCGAGGACCGATGTCAGCCATGAATGTAAATGTAGATCCGATCAGAACCAAAAATGTGATTAAAGAACGTTCTGTGAGTTCTAAAACCGCAACTTTAAAGGTTTTCTATGCAAACGCTCGTAGCATACGCAATAAATTTTCAGATTTAGAGGAACTAGTGTTTACTGAAAATTATGATGTGATTGGTATAACAGAATCTTGGCTCAATACAGTAGATAGAGACTTTTTAGCAGAGTATTCACTTCCCGGTTATGTAATGTTTGAGAAAAGCCGAATAAATAAAAATGGAGGTGGCGTTTTATTTTATATCAAAGAAAGTCTTAACCCGACCCTCTTGTCAAAACCTCAAATTGTGAACGTCGACACATCTTTTGTGCTAATAAAGAATAATAAAGGTACAAAAATAATACTTGCATTAATATACAGACCTCCAGCTCAATCAGTGCAAACTGACCGAGAAATTTATGAACAAATTGCAGATGTAAGTAACTCACAAGATACCGTATTTTTTGGCGACTTTAATTTACCTGTGACCAAGTGGGGCGATACTCTTACTTCACACTCCGGACATGACTTGTATACGAACTTGCAAGAGAGTTCGCTTTATCAATTTGTTCGAACACCGACCCATGGTAATAACGTTCTTGACATTGTACTTGCAACAAAAGAAGAATTAATAGAGAATTTGAATGTTGGTGATGAATTCAGTAACAGCGACCATCGTACGATAACTTTCACTTTAAACTTTACTAGTAACGAACCAAATAGTAGCATCGAAAAAGTCCCTAATTTCAAGAAAGCAAACTTTCATAAACTTAGAGCTATGTTTAAAGAAACTGACTGGAGCTTTTTAATTAACAATAACGACATAAATACATCTTGGAAGTTATTCGAAACCACTTACCTAAAAGCAGTGCAAGACTGCATACCATCGAAAATACGGCGTCCAGGCCATAATAATAAGCCCAAATGGTGGAATAAAGATATTTCAAACTGCCTGCTTGCTAAAAAATTTGCTAATGATAGATTAAAATCCTCACAAAATGACGAAGAACGGGTGAAATTTGTAGACCTACGACGCAAGCCCAAAAAGTTAATTAAGCAAAGTAAAAAGACCCTAGAGTTACATATTGCGAATCAAAGTAAAACAAACCCGAAAGAATTCTATAGTTATATCAGAAAGAAAAAAGTAGTTACTTCAACTGTTGGATCGTTAGTCGATGAAAATGGAGAATACACCAAAGACAAAGTACAAATGAGTAATGCCCTCAATACCTTCTTTGCATCAGTTTTTACAACAGAAAACCTCAGTGATATCCCTACACCATCGCCGATTCAGATTGATAATTCAGATGTTCTAAGCAATATCACCGTTACAGAGAGAGAAGTATTGAATTGTTTAGATAAACTCAAGGTAAATAACACGCCTGGACCTGATACAATCTCGCCTAGAGTTCTAAAGGAAGCTAAGGATGAGCTCTCCAAACCACTGACATTACTATTCAATAAATCCTTGCAGTCTGGAACTATGCCTGATCAGTGGAAGATAGCCAACGTAACACCGATATTCAATAAAGGCAGCAAATCCCTACCCAGTAACTATCGTCCAATTAGCTTAACCTCAGTTGTATGTAAAATGCTAGAAACGGTCATAAGAGACAGACTCGTAAATCACTTAGAGGAAAATAACATACTTAAAGATACTCAACACGGCTTTCGTAAAAAACGTTCCTGTTTAACAAACCTCTTAGACTTCTTCCACGATATCCTCAACCTCTACGATGAGAGTAAAGCTGTAGATATTATATACCTTGATTTTCAAAAGGCCTTTGACAAAGTTCCTCACAAACGTTTACTGCTAAAACTAAAAGCGCATGGAATACAAGACGGTGTGTTGAAATGGATAGAAAATTGGCTCAGCGACAGAAAGCAAAGAGTAGTCATAAACGGTAAGGCATCTAAATGGACCAATGTAAGTAGCGGGGTACCCCAGGGATCGGTACTAGGACCAATTATCTTTCTAATTTACATCAACGACATAGATGAGGGTCTCACCTGTACAATCTAAAAATTTGCTGACGATACAAAAATTGCAAATAGCGTACTGTCAAAAGATCAGGTTGACGATATGCAACACAATCTAGATAAATTGTCACATTGGGCCCAAATTTGGCAAATGAGTTTCAATGCGGATAAATGTAAAGTACTACATATCGGATACCTAAATGAGAAAGCAAACTATTCGATGAATGGCACTCAGCTTAAGAATGTAAACAGAGAAACCGATCTGGGAGTAACAATATCGAGTAACCTAAAACCGAGTCAACAATGTTCAGAAGTTGTAAAGAAGGCAAACAAAATAATTGGCTTTATAGGCAGATCATTTGAGCATAAATCCAAAGACGTAATCCTAACCCATTACAATTCCTTAGTCCGCCCTCTTCTGGAATACTGCGTTCAATGCTGGTGCCCTTATTACCAAAAAGACATAAACAAGCTAGAACGAGTTCAACGTAGAGTTACCAAAATGATACCTAGCCTAAAGAACAAACCATACGAAGAGCGTCTTAGAGAATTAAATCTATTTCCTTTAACCCAGCGCAGATTAAGAGGTGACTTAATTCAAGTGTTCAAAATCATCAAAGGCATCGACAATATGAACTGTAGTAAGTACTTCACTATCGACCAATCTAATTACACGCGGGGAAACGGTTGCAAAATGATTGGTAAATCTTTTAACTCACACGAATCTAAGAATTTCTTCTTCAATCGAGTTGTCAACTTGTGGAATGGGCTTCCCCGAGACGTTATAGACTGCAGCACCGTTGATTCATTTAAATTCCGCCTAGAAAAATATCTCGCATCAAACCCGCGACTGACTGCGTTTGTAAATGAATAACTTTATTTTATCGTCCCCTCAGTTACTAACCCATATGTCCCCTACTAACTTCCTAGTCCTGCCACGTTAGTGGCAGGGCAGTAGTTCCCTTTCCAATGTTCCCTTACCCACTCTAAACCACTGTTTGGACACTTGATCCTCAGTGTTTTGGAGGACAAGCAGCCTAGAAGGGTCACTAGATCTGTTGTTGCTTGATTTCCTTTGTACTCTTTGTGTCTCACTCTCTAGACTGGAACAAGACCTCTTGGGCTTCACCGTGTTGAACGGTTGGATGTGCCGGCTCTCAGCCTATGCCCGAGAGGGAGTAGTAGGAATATAGTAAAAAAAAAAAAAAAAAAATCACCAGTTCTGAGGTTTGATGTATCTATAAATAAGTAAAAAAAAAAAAAATATATATATATATATATATATTATATATATCTACATGGTGATTAATTTTAGAGTATTATAATAACACAAATCCTGAAATCTGCCACCGTGATTAATCCCTGGGAGTGTCATTACTGAAGCAGATTTGAACGATATTGAGAACCTTTTGTTGGGCGGCAGTGCACTGATGAATACTTAATAGGTTGAATAGTGGCTCTCATAATGATATTCGTCACGGGCTTTGTTGTTATTAATAACAACGGGAATGTGATGTATACGAATTATGTTAACAGTGTACCATGTATGTTATAAACTGTGATGCTATACATTATTGTGTATAATGTATGAGGTGCATGTGGAATGTTATCATACTGTTGTAATTGATGTTGATGTGACTGTAATCTGTTACCATTGTAATTTGCTCGATCATGATCACCAGTTACTAGCTTTCACATTGTATATGCAATGCTAGTGTGATTGCTAGCACCTAATCAACATTGTTGACCTAATAGCACTGGTTACATACAAAAATATTATATCAACAGCCATTCCAATAGTAATAACACTCTACATGCACCTCAGACACTATACATAGCGATGGATGGGTGGGTTAGCGACCCTCTCCTTAAACAAGCTAAACAATCAAACATAATTTATGGCATCCATGTAAGTGATTCATTCGTGGTCAACCCTCGGTGATCCAGAAACATTTATAGTTTTGTTGGTTTACTGTATATCAATATTCATGAATTTCATGTTCATTTACATTAATGTAAATTGTTATTGCTAATATACTTATAATGATAGACTAGCTGATTTCTTAACCTACATTATACATTGATAACTGTTTCTGGTATGGTGTTGACTGGTTACGTGATTCTTCCAGCGTGATAGGTGCTGTCTATTGTTATTTGGGTTATGCTATTGGTTGTGTCAGTGACTGTACGGTAGGTGAGCGCTGTGATGCTGGATATTTAACAATATAGTATGCCCAACCACATCACACTTATTTAAACTTGCTTCAGGGGCCAGCGAAGACCTATCCTTATTGATTTACTGTATGTGGTTGTATTTTGAACATTGCACATCACTCTGAGAACTGCGTTTGCTACACCTATCCACGTAAAAAATATTAATAGAGTATTCCATCGCTGATATAATTTGTGTTTGAAACTGTACCTCTCCTTCACATCTGGCTAATATGAATGTTGTTTTGCTAAATCAAGTTTAGTTTTGCCATGCTTTTCTAGGAATATTTTCAATGTGGGTTTCAAATGTAAGTTTCCTGCCGTGGAAAAATAATGTTTTTGGAAATTCAGGTGCTTTCTTTTAAATACGTTTGTAGTTGTGAATTAGTCCTTGCTTATACATAATATGAACTTTGTCTCATTAGGAAAAAATCTCACCTACCACTTCCCTCCCTATTTTGGTATGATACACGCCTTCTGGTGACCAAGGCTATACTAACTTCTTCCTCTGGGTCATAGGTCATCTTCAACAAAGGCTTGGACTTCTAGATTGAGGAAATGTAGATCGTTGATAACATTTAGGTTCTCCTACCTTAATGATATATTGGGTATACTTCTTTCCCTTCAAGACTACTGTAAAATTTCTGTTTCTTTAGTAACTAAGTCGAATTTAATAAACACCTCTTTCCAATCATACTGATTACATGTCTCCCTGAGTCCCCTATGCCACACCCTTTCAAAATCACCCTCTATATCTAGTGGCAGTCCACAGGTGTGTTTGTCGTTATCGAGTGCGGCAGTCCACTCGTATGTCGGGAGTAGGTGAAGGTCAACAGTGTAGTAGCCTTTCTGAAATCTGTATTGTTTGGTGCCTAGTTGGTGCTCTCTCTCTCTCTCTCTCTCTCTCTCTCTCTCTCTCTCTGTACATATGTACGTGTGGATGTATGTGTATGTATATGCACACATTATGGCTATATCTATATGGAGAATTTACATTATGTGTAATGTGTACATATATAGGTACATGTGTATATTAAAAGTAAATACTCTCCTGTTTCCTTCTTTACTATTAATTTTCCACTAGATATTTTCTCAACTCTGCTGGAGTCATGCTTCTGACTATGTTACTTGCCGACCAAAAAAGTGAACAAAAGAAATATTTTTCTTGATAGCCGGAACATTCAGAGCAACGTTTTTATTTTAATCTAAAATGCGTGCGCAATATAGTCTACGCTTGTGGTATGTTCAACAAATATAGTTTGTGAGCTATATTTGTTATTTATAGCAAAACCATATCTCAAATGGCATTTCATTCGAGTATTGCGTGTTTTTCCCCATTTATAGCTCGTGTTTCTTTTACGTTATGCTATACTTTATTTTATGTTATCAACCACCTTTGCTTAGTTATGACACAAACTTGTTTCTCGGTTTTGCACGATAAATGTTGTTCTTACAATAGCTTTTCGAATGGTTAAGTGGAACTTATACGTGTGCTATGCATTGCATTTTAATCGGCTTATAAGATTCATTCTAGTTTTACAAGAATTGCACTCAATTATATGAATTACTGATTTAGTCACTTAATGCCGAATGTATATTTATTAATAAAAAAAACTAGCATAACGCAAAAACTTGCTTTCCTAAGAAAGTTCAAGAATTATCTATTTCAGAATGTCTATTACTAGCTCCATAGTTAACCCTTTCACGCATATGACGCGATTTTGAGCATATTGGGGATACTTTAAAGCCTTTGTTACCATCAGGGGTATTTATAAACCTTTAGTTTAGTTATTTTAATCTCTGCAGTTGTCTTTGAGTTAGCTGTGAGCAGAAAACTAATTTTGAAGAGGTAATTATAAGAGTAAGAGAACTCTATTTCTTATTGCTAATCTGGCAACCTCTGCGTCATAAATGCGGGAAAGGGTTAAATACAGGTTTCCGCAGTACTTGTGCACGTATGTGGAGCAACAGCGGTAATATCAGACTGATGACATATTACTTGTATTCACATTCAAGCAGTTTGTAGACGTTATTGTTTTATAAATTGAAAATTTCTATTGATAGAAGAGTATTCGTATTAAATTTACATGAATTTAATCCAATTGTAGAATATCCATAACATAACTATAAGGATCTGCAAACTTTGAGTATTTTTTATCTATATTAGTTAGGGAGAAAGAGGGGTAGGAAGACCCCCATTGAGATGGAGAGACTGTGTAAGACAAGCTTTGGGTGATAGAGGAATTACTATAGATCAGGCATGGGTAGTGATAATAAACAGGAATGAAAGGAGAATGCTTGTGAATAGATGAGTGAACACGTGGTCATTTGGGAGAAGATGTCGGGCGCCAGTAGGACTAGATAATAGTCCATCAGGCGCCTGGCTCGGGAGGCCGGTATACAGTATAATAGGGTCACTAGGGTGCGCCTGGAAGTGTGATGGGAGGGATTGGGGTTTCGGCTTCGCTGAGTTGTCTGCTTGCTGAGGCCGGAACCTCTCCGGGCGGTCAGGGGCAGGGGGAGTGCTGGAGGGACCTTGGTGATCCCTGGTCTCTAGGTCTTCTCCTGGGTGACCTAGATGTGTGTGAATTTGTGTTTTGTTTTTGTATGTTCATTGTTTTCTGTTGTGTTGTGTTGTCTTTATTCGGGCTCTGTCTTGTGTCGGCCACCCCCCAGAAAAAAACAATATATACAAAATACGACAAACAATAGGAAAAACGGGGAATGGGCCTGAGTAAATACATGCATACATACAGTTAATACAATAATACTGTATGTCTTTATTACAATGAATGTTTGTTTGTTTTTCTATGTGGATGAGGGAGACAAAAGGCAAAACTGCCTGTGTCGAGTGCTTCCCCCAGAGTTGAAAGAGTGACTGGGCCAAAATCAATGAACAGTCGAGCCAAAATACCTTGACACACAGAGTTTGAAGCAATTTAAGTCATAGGATGAGGGAAACATGGATTCAGGGAGGGAGTTCCAGAGTTCAGCTGTTGAAAAGAAGAAAGGTCCTGATGATGACTTAAAGAAAAGTCGAAACGTTGAAGAAATAAAAATGTTCGTGATTACCCTGGTCCTCCTCTTTCTCAGAAGAAAGATTGTTTCACTCTTGAGTTGGAGAGTTGCACAGCATAGGGTGGGATTGTGTTGCAAGGTGGGTACTATGTACCCTATGTAGAGGAGGTGGTATACCCTGAGAGAGCTTTGCGGAACACTGATTATTGTAGTAGTGATAGAATAGCGAGAGAGATGCAACATTGCGGCGAAGAGAAAGAGAGAGATTGAAGAGAGTCGGTGAGTGGACGGGAGTTAATGATACGAAAGGCTTTCCTCTCTACTTTGTCTAGAAGTGCTGTGTGAGGGGATCCTCCCCACACATGTGAACAATACTCAATACAAGGATGCACAGTACTCATGTACAGAGCAAGAAGCTGTGCATGGGTAAAGAACCCCTTGAGGCGGTTGAGCTCTCCCAGCTTCTTGGAGGCTGCCTTAACAAGACTGGTAACATGGTCCTTCCAAGAGAGAGCAGAAGAGAAAGATACACCGAGAATACTGAGAGAAAATGAAGGGTTGATTTTTGTATTGTTCAATTATAAGGGATAGTCCTTTGGGAGTTCACAACGGGTAGATAGATGACAAAATTGGGTTTTGGAACCATTAGAGGCAACAACGTTTTCTCTGCCCCAATTGGAAATGGTAGGTAGATCAGAAGATAAGTGTTCTATGGCTTAATTAAGTTTGTTTTTTGAGGGATTGTTTGGCTGAGGAGTTCTGGAAAACTAATTGAATAGTGTAAAGTGGAGTCATCTGCATATTAATAGATAGAACTGGAGGTACAGTTGAGAAGATAATTTATGAAAATTAAAAAGAGAATTGGAGATAGGACAGAGCCCTGAGGAACACTGGAGTTCATAGGATGAGCAAGTGAACGGGGACCATCCACAACCGCAGCTATGGAGCGGCCGGAAAGGAAATTAGAGACAAAGGCACAGGTAGAGGGATAGAACCTGAAGGAGGGTAGTTTGGAAATTAGAGATTTGTGCCAGACTCTATCGAAGGCCTTCGATATGTCTAGCGCAATAGAAAAGCTCTCACCGAAGTCCCGAAAGGAGGATGACCAAGAGTTAGTAAGATATGAAAGAAGATCACCAGTAGAGTGACCTTTAAAGAAACCATACTGTCGAACTGAGAGCAGGTTATGAGAAGAGAAATGCTTAACAAATTTGGAAGTAAGAATAGTTTCAAAAATTTAGAGATACAAGAGATGAGAGCAATTGGACCATAGTTGGAGGGTTGAGAGCGGTCACCCTTCTTTGGGACAAATTGAATGAGAGCAAACTTCAAGCAAGAAGGGAACATGGTAGAGGAGAAACAGAGACAAAAGAGTTTGCCTAGGCAGGTGGTCAACATGGAAGCACAGTTTTTTACTATAACAGGGGGAACACCATCCGGACCATATGCCTTCTTAGTATTAAGCCTAGAGAGGGTAGAAAGTACATCTTTAGAAGATATTAGGTTATTAGGCATAAGTAGGAGAGAGGGGGGTGGAGAGGGAGGAATAGCACCAGAATCATCCAAGGTTGAGTTTCTAGCAAAAGTTTGAGCGAAGAGTTTAGCTTTGTCAGAGGAAGAAGTGATGGTTGTGCCATCAGAGTAGAAAAGGGGAGGGAAAGACTAGGAAGAAAAATTGTCAGAGAGGTTTTTGGCTAGATGCCAGAAGCTTGGGAACAGCTAGTGTTGGATAGTTCAGTGCATTTATCATTTATGAAAGTTTTGGAAAGTCAAAGAACAGATTTGGTTTGATTCCGGGCAGAAACATAGGAAGAATGAGATTCTAGAACTTTAAAGCATCGGTACTGTCTGAATGCTTCCTCCTTGTTGTGGACACCAGTAGAACAAGCATGAGTTAACCAAGATTTTTTTGCAATAGTCTGAGAGAAAATTGAATGTATGACTCCATGCCCGATAGGATTACCTCGGTAATGCGTTCAGCACTCTCCGAGAGTTCCCAGCCACAGAAGCAAATATCATTCCATGGGAAATCAAAGTAGTACTGCCGGAGAGCCTTCCAGTCAGCAGCACCAAAGTGCCACAAGCGCCGCCGGCTGGGAGGATCGGGTGGCCGTACTGGAGAGATAGAACAGGTGATAGAGATAAGTTTATTGTCGGAGGAGCCCAAAGGAGAGAAAAGATCGACAGTATAAGAATAGGGGTTAGAAGTTAGAAATAAGTAAAGAATATTGGGCCAATCTCCGAAGCTATCCAAGATACGGGTTGGTTGCTGAACCAAGTGCTCTAGGTCATTTAGGATAGAAAAGACGTAGACTTGTTCACCAGGTTGGTCAGTAGTATGAGAAGAGAGCCATTGACGGTGATGAACGTTGATATCTCCTAAGATGGAGATTTGTGAGAAAAGAGAAATGGATAGAATGTGTTCCAATTTAGGGTTTAGATAGTCAAAGAATTTGAGAAAGTTGGTAGAGTTAGGTGAAAGATAGACAGCACAGAAATATTTAGTTTGAGAATGACAGGATAGTTTGAGCCATAAAGTTGAGAATTCAAAGGTGTCGAAATCGGAACACGAGAGCAAGTGAGTTTGTTGTGCACTTATGCACAACATCCGACTTTGTCTTTGAAACTAGGATAGAGAAAGTAGTAGGATACAGAGAAGGGGCTGCTGGCAGTTGCTTCAGACACCTGAGTTTCAGTAAAGAACAGAAGATCAGGTTTGTAGGAGGAGAGATGGTGTTCTACAGTGTGAAAATTAGAGGAAAGGCCACAAATGTTGCAAAGGTTGATATTAAGAGTGACAGGCCATGGTCCAGAGCATTTAGATGGGTCGTCAGGGGAAGGTCGGGCGGGTATGGGGACAATTATGATCCCCTCCCCCTCCCCCCGCTGGGGGCTCTGAGGCTGGGCGTATGTTCATCATTATAAACAAAACAAAACAAAATGTGGAAGAAGGAAGTGTGGTGTGCACGTTAAGTGTAGTGAAGTAGATAGGAGGAGGAGGTGTTTGTGAGAGCGAGCTGGATTAATCTCAGTGTAAGTGAGGCAGCAAGGAAATCAGTAAGATAGGCCAAGCAAATGAAACAGGAGTTCCAGCAACTCCTTATCAAATGCCCATAGCCTCTCCTGGGTATAGTCCTGTTCGATTGGTGCCTACAATCTCCCCCAAATATATATATATATATATATATATATATATATATATATGAGGTGGAAGGATGGAGTGAGGAAGTACATGAACGAAGGCAGTGCTGGTTGGGGGGAGGGGCGTCGACTGACTGGGGACAGAGGTGCATGGGGGCGGTTCGTTCGTGGCCACCCCTTCGGGGATCACGGCGTCAGGCAATAGATAGATAGATAGATATATATATATATATATATACACACACACGAATACAAGTATAAACACCTCTCCCCACTTCTCCCGTACTGAGAAGCGAGACATAATCACAAAATCCACTTAGCAGACTTCACATCGCTCTGGCTGGAATGCGATATTAGAACACTTGACTATTTGAGTGAAATACATTCAACGGATTTTAACACCGGCATATTAGTGTGAGCCTCCTGAGCCGATTATCGTGATGGACTTTGATGTTGTTCCACTTGTCTTATAAAGGATTGGAGAGCTTTCTTTACGCTTCATTATGCCTCTAATATATATTACATTTGTATTTAAAATAACTTAGCTTTACATTTTCCGTAGCTAAATTATAGTACTTACATCCATCCGCAAAATAATAATATTCACTCAAAATATTTACTTCATCAGCATATATATCATTAAGTACCATTCAACGTGGTCGTAGGAAAAATAATAACTATTTCCTGACTCACATACCTTGATTCTATAATTCACCCTTAACCCTAGAAGGGGCAACCTGGGTCAGCTGGACCCCAAAATATTGCGCGTGCACATGTTTTTGCTTGTGGTGGTGTGCCTCTGGCAACTAGTCACATGGTTTGGTGAGGGAACATCAGTATTCAACCAGCTTCGACTGCATGAGGACCTACAGCCCTGCAGCTCCAGCCCTCCTAGCCCCCCCGAGCCCCCTGGGGACATTTTGACCGCTTCTAAGGTACGTTTTTTCAATATGGATTTTTTTGCTTTCGTTCCTGTTATACCTATGTTTATGTACCGATTTATGCCTGATAGTGCTTATATGATGGATAGATAAAATCCCCAGCTTGCCATACCAAAACGATAGGCATTTGACCCCATTTAGTATTGTCGCGCAATTGTTACGTATTTAATGAAGATAGTATACTGCATGTACAGTTATGTTCAGGAATGAAGAGTCATCGAGCAATACGAAAAGTTATAGAAGCCAAATGTTACATACCGTACAATTGTGACCACGCGTACCTGACCAAACACTCATGTTATAAAAGAGTGAGGTTATAGAAAATTAATGACATACACAGACATACATACACACACACATCAACCTCTCATTTCCATGTTTATGTAAGGTAAATACAATAAGCGTTACAAAGGGAGACGTGTGTGTGTGTGTGTGTGTATGTGTGTGTGTGTGAAGTGAAGTTTCCTTTAATCATTGCTCATTGTCTCAGTTATAACGTCATCGACTATTACTGACAATATTGGTGTGTAACAGTTGTACTGTACAAATAATAGATTAGATATTTGGAAAACAAGCATGATATCATGTCCACTCCGATAATTCGATATTTGAGCAGATTCGAGTGGAATCCGAAGCTTCATAAAACGCCTCAAATAATTTTTCAAAACTGTATTTGTTGATTTCATTAATTGAGTTTAGGAGTAAAGTCGGTTGGTGGAGGGAACATAATAATTACATCACTTGGTGGGAATTATACAGTATTGTTTCAATTAATCTTATTACACTGTAATGACCATGTACAGTCACGAGCACAAATACTGCGACACCAACCAACTAATTTTTGCCTCTTTGTCTCCAAAGGTATTGCAAAACTTTGTATTCAAACTCACAATTATTTCTGTATTTCATTCTAGCTACCGTCAAACGATTTGATTCAGCTTAGTATAAACCCCTAGTGATGAAGGAGTTGACGTTATCTGGTTGATGT
Source organism: Paralithodes platypus (assembly GCA_032716605.1). Lineage (NCBI taxonomy): Eukaryota > Metazoa > Arthropoda > Malacostraca > Decapoda > Lithodidae > Paralithodes > Paralithodes platypus. Next base: position 44,264,258 of record CM064483.1, on the reverse strand, counting down.
CGCAGAGCATTTATGCTCGTGACTGTACAGCAGTGGTAATTAATTCTGATCGATTTAGAAGTGTTGAACTGATTAAAAATATCTCTGAAATTCAAATACCCAGTATATATTAGTTAGGAGATTCAATTCAACCCGAGACCGCTTCGAATATGTTTGTATCTCAATAAATGTTCACAACTGTACAATACATTAAATAACATTTGGCAATATCTTCGTAATGCCCACATTTTGTGGTTCTATTTATCATTCAACATTGGTAATAATTACTAACATATGACAGTAATATCTGCAGACCACTTGAAGATCGTAATTTGTTTCATCCAAGATACCTTCGGTGTTTCTTATGTTGAAAGAAAGATACATAAATGTTTGATATTATCAACAAATAATTTTAGTTGTAAACGGTTTATAAAGGGAACATAAATTACATTATGTCAACCCGAAAACTAATAATGTTTATAATTCAACATTCCTGGGTATAAACTAGGAGATTGGGGGGAGGAAGGGGGCGGGGGAGGAAGGGGTGGGGGGTGGAGAGGAAGGGGGAGACCAATGCCAGTGTTCGGCTTATAGCACATGCTTGGACGAAACTGATTATTTTACTGTATATCCCGTAAATCATTAATGCTTAATTATTTTATATTTCATTATAGAATAAAGTGAACTTGTTTTTTTAATCTGTACTTAGCACTTGAAGTCTGTAAGTGTTGTTTCAATACACCCTGTATATATATATATATATGGTTTCAATACACCCTGTATATATATATATATATATATATATATATATATATATATGGAGGTAAAATCACAAATATGTGATCAAATTATGTAGTAAAACTCGCTAGGTAAATTGAAACAATGGAACACCAAGCTTTCGTCTATTCTCTTAAGACATTTGCAGGGTAATACAAGAAAACAGGGGGAGAGTGAGGCTTAAATACCCGTCCTAAATCATCTGTGAGTTGCTAACTAGTATTTAAATACAAAAAGTGTTGCCAGCCTCTTGCCTGTTGCCATATTTTTAGGAACATTCTTATTTTATATATAAAATATATGTACAGTAGCCCCACTAAATTCTGTGACAAAATATTAGGTACGTGGCACCTGTCTAGTTTGCGCTCCGTCCCAAGCCCGTGTCTAGCAGAGACCCGTGGTGTCTAGGCAGGCGCCGCCACCACCTGAGCTACCACAGCCAGGACACACGTACAGTCACAGTACTCGTACACGCTGGGCGCTACATATGACAATATTGCTATCATTATTTGTTTGTATCATTATAGAAGGCTATCTCTCTCTCTCTCTCTCTCTTTCTTCGTTAAAGACAAACATATTTACGCGCGACAAACTACTTTATATATCCATTTCTATACATAACTTAAAATTAATACAATGAGTTGCATAGATTGTATTATATAATCTATAATACACTTGTTAGTGATTGTTCTAATCAGAACCCCTATTAAAAACTATACTTGGTGTTGGTGTAGAAAGTATTCGAGAAACGGGTATTCAATCTCTACATATATCTCCTGATCTACTCATATTTATGTATTTATATATATATACCTGTATATATATAATTTTTTTTTTTTTTTTTTTTAGTTATAAGATGTTATGAGGTCAGGATTAGCGCCAAGTTCGCTGGCACCGGGTATGTATTGTATTAGTTATCCTAAACGTTTAAATGTATTCGATGTTACTAAACAAATTGTAATTTTATACAGCTAAATGACTGAGAGACTTAGTTTGTCTGGACGTCAATAGCATCTGAGGTGAAGCCAATGATCTTTGGGCTAATAAGTGATTGAGGTTTCCGAATGTTTGTGTGCGAACTGCTGTATGGATTCTTCCCCTGCCACCTCTTTTGTTGTCCTCCTTTCACGTGTTTCTTGTTGATAGTCCCTACCCCTTGTGGGAATAAGGGCTGGCTACTGACTAAATTACAAACGTCAAATTAAGAGTAGTATGCTGCTGTCACATTTGTTAAGCTCTTAATCATCAATCTTGTAATGTAATTTAACCATGTTGGCTGCAAGTGTCTCGCTATCTATTAACTTTTTTTTTCCAAGCATACAAATCGATAAACAAAGACAACAAAATACCTTCAAAGATATTGACATGTCAGTAAAGTTTTCGATAAATATCCACATGAAAGATTGCTGATTAAAGAAGCAGCTCATGGAATAGGGCGAACTTTATTACGTGAATTAGACCATGGCTAATTAGTAGGAAACACAAAATTAACATTAACAGTAGCCTATACAATCATATTGGGTGTAGTGAAGATTGGGATCTTACACGATGGTCAGTTTTAGTTCCTCAATTGTTCATATTTTACATTAACGATCTAGCTTGACTTAGGCCTAACTAAAAAGATTGGTAATTTTTCTAATGACACTAAAATTAGGTTGAATTGTTGATCCTGATAACAATGCATGCTCTCCAAAAATAATTTGATACACTACCCGAATGGACAATACATGCAGTTTACTGAGTTTAGTTAAAATTGGGAAATCGACAAAAACATTAAGGATATAAATTTAACAATATTTACTTTGTCAATAATTACGCGCCATATGTCTCCCGTATAAGGAGATTCAATAGCTCAAGGCATTCTTGTGATGTCCGATTTAATTACCCATCTCCCTTACTCAAGGCCAGGGTAGCCAGTAACCACCAGCTATATCTCAGAAGAAAAATTAGATAATTTGTTCACCAATCTGGGTGGTGACAGAGGCAAGACGCAATATCAGTGGTATCTAGATGGCTAAATAACATGAAATTAAGTAACTCAATTATTACAAAAGATTTGGAAGTCATCGTCAGTCGTGATATGAAACCAAAAAAACAATGCAACATTGTTTGAAATCAGAGTTTTTAGATAGATATCTAGAAGCGTGAATGACAACAAACGTAATTTTAAAATTTTACCCGGCCTTAGTAAGGCTTCACATGGATTATGTTTTTAATTTTGATGTCCATTGTCCATAGCTTGATTGGAAGTGACGGTACAAAGAAGAATGGCAAAGCAATCCAGAACAATGGAACATCAATAATATTCTAACGCCTGACGACTAAGGCCAAATGACACGGAATTATAGCCAGAATGGGTTAGAACATTAAGGGTTAGAACATGTTACATTTTAACAGAAGTAAAAGATTATTGAGGTAGTGAATATCATGAAATACATGATATGGTCAGTACAACAGAAAGGGGACATTAGGCTTGCATATATTAGAAGTGTAGAGTAAGAGAGGATATGATACAGATGCTTAAGTTGTAAGTGGGAAACGGACTGCTGCTCCGTGATAATCATGCAACAGTTTGGTAGATATGTGAAATAGGCTACCGATTGCTACAGTAGGATCAATAACGACAGAAACCTTAGAAACATAATTAGATAGGCACATGGCTGTGATGTGCTGATTGCCAATGGGATCCGCCGTGAATGAGCCAGTCCATGGTATAAAGACTAATATTAGTCTTTATACCATGGGCCAGTCAGCCCATGGAGTCAGTCCTCTGAAAAAATCCATCTTTTATGATTTGTGTTTATGTTAATGTTTATGAAGGCCTAGTGGAATCAGGACGCGTATTTGGCAGTTTATTCAGACTAGCATTATACTATTATATTCAGAGTAGAAAAGGAGACTATTTTATTCAGAGTAGAAAGGGAATATGAACGTCAAAGGGTAAATATGACATAGTATGTGTCCCTATCATTCCTACAGAACCTCCTTAAGTTGTATAAACCCTCTAATGAAAAGCCCGATTAAACTGCCAAAATTAGTCAATCCTAATGGGATTAATGAGTATATATTTATTGATTCTCATGATAAACTGGTCTCTCTATTCACCAATGATAGTTTAGGTAAGGTATTATTTATTATATTTCGCAAACAAGTTATATGCATTCACTAAGGGGGGAGGGAAGTAATAGGGGAAGATCTGTCCTATAGGAACATAAGAAAATGGGAGTCTGCAGAAAGCCGATTGGCCTAAGCAAGGCAGATCCCTGTCCCACACAACCCCAATTACACAGCCCAATTATAGGCTCAACACTCTAATACCCTGAGGATCATCTTACCAAAACGGTTAGAGATTAACGCAGGATTACGGGGGTCTGCAGAGCGCTGATTGGCCCAACCCGGCTGATCCCCCTTCACACCCAACCCTTCTCGTCCATAATGCTTATCCAATGTTATCTTAAAGCTCCCTACCGTTTTTAATCCCACTATAGCACTTGGTAGTCCATTCCACCCATCTACAACTCTGTTACCAAACCAATATTTGCCTATATCTTTTCTGAAACGAAATTTATCTAATTTGAAACCATTGGTACGAGTTCTTTCGATATCACTGAGCTTTAGTACATTTGTCATGTCCCCTTTGTTAATCCCACTAACCCACTTGAACACCTCTATCATATCCCCTCTAACTCTGCGTCTCTCTAACAAATGTAAGCCTAATTTCTTCAACCTTTCTTTATACGGAAGAATCCTAATATTATGGATCATTTTTGTCATTCTACGTTGTACTCTCTCCAATGAATCTATGTCCATTCTGTAATAAGGACACCAAAATTGAACAGCATAATCCATATGGGGTCTCACTAATGACAAGTAAAGTTTTAAGATAACATCAGCAGTTCTGTTACTCACACTCCTAGAGATGAACCCGAGAATCCTGTTTGACTTGTTTCGAACGCTTATACACTGTTTTCTAGGCTTCAAATCATTGCTAACAAACACACCTAGATCTTTCTCACAATTCGAGTTTTCTAATTCCATATTAGCTAGTTTATATTTAACATTTGTATGCATCTTCCCTATATTTAATACCTTGCATTTGTCAATGTTAAACTTCATCTGCCAATTTACTGACCATTCGTGTAAGGTATCTAGATCCCTTTGGAGGCACTCTATATCTCTATCTGAATCAATTGTTCTCCCCATTTTGGTGTCGTCTGCAAATTTACTTATCCTACTAGTTATACCTAAATCAAGGTCATTTATGTATATAACAAACAACAGAGGACCTAATACAGATCCCTGAGGGACACCACTTTTGACTGCTCCCCATTCTGACTTGGTGCCATTTATGCTGACTCTCTGCTTCCTACCAATTAGCCATGACCTAATCCATCCCAACAACGCCCCACCTATTCCATGCGCCTCAACCTTTCTCATCAATCTCTCATGGGGGACTCTGTCGAAAGCTTTACTGAAATCTAAATATATTATATCATATGACTTGTCATTATCTACTGCTTCATAATTATACCTCTGAGAAAAAAACTAAGCAAATTAGTAAGGCAAGAACGTCCCTGAGTAAATCCATGCTGAGAAGAATTTATTAAATTAAATGTGTCTAAGTGGTTTCTAATTTTACTAGCAATAATTTACTCTAGTAGCTTTCCTATGATTGATGTAAGACTAATGGGACGGTAATTGGATGCTATTGATTTGTCACCTTTTTTGAAGATCGGAACTACGTTTGCAAGCTTCCAAGCTTCTGGAACTATACCTGTCTCTAATGACTTGTTAAATAGAAATGTTAATGGGTAACTTAACTCATCCCTACATTGTTTTAATACTCTAGCGTATACCTCATCAGGACCAGGCGATTTATGAGGTTTCAGTCAATCAATTTCCTTAAGCGCCTCATTTCTACTTATAGTAACCGTACTTAACCTATTTTCTATACTATCGCTATATACCTTACGGACTTCTGGAAACTGTGCCAAATTTTCATTAGTGAAAACGGAAAGAAATTGACTATTTAATGTACTGCACATTTCTAAATAATTTTCTGTCATTTCTCCTATCGAAGTTTTAAGGGGACCAATTACATCTCTAACCTTGGATTTATATAGTTGGTAAAAAGTTTTAGGATTATTTTTTTAGTCATTGGCAACCTTAATTTCATAATTTCTTTTTTCTTTCCTAATATCCTTTTTTACCTGTCTTGATAGATTCTGTTAGTAAGCAAGTAGGTGAATTTCGCCTTTCCTAATTTTTCTATATATTCCTATCTTTTGTCCTAGAAGATCTAATAGTCTATTATTCATCCATTTGGGTTGTTTCTGTGTTGGTCTAAATTTTCTTTTGGGGATGTATTTATTTTGTGCATTGAATACTGACTCGATAAAATAATTGTATATATCTACCAATGTTGGCGTCTTTTCCTGACTGAAGATGACAGGTGCCTGAGAAGGGGTACACTCATTTGGACACCTGGATCGACTTAGAGTCGTATTCTTAAAAACCCATACCTTCCTTTAACTTTCCTTTCCCTTCCAAGGAATTTTCTTTCCCTTCGGTATTCTTAAAGAATTCCTTGGAAGGAAATTTTTTCGGAAGTGTTGGTAGCTCTGTTCCACAGGCGAAGCTAGGCGCGTACCAGTTGGTATGCCTGAACTCCCTGAAGTAGTAAACAAACCTTGCCAAACAAACGTTTCCAAGGGTTGACTTGCATTATTGTTGCCCAAAACATGATTTAGACCACAAATATTGTCTTCAAAGCATATTATGTTGACTTGCACAAACGCAAGAATGAATTGTCAACATGATATTAATAAATACAGGATCCTAGCTCTAAATCGCGCATGTACACCAACAAGCCATATTTTGTTGTAGTATTTAGACCTAGCCTATAGGCTATTATCCAAGAATATATTTACATATAAACTGATATGATAAGAAACAGGGATGGAGATAAATGAGATTAGCCGAATGTAGTGCGAATTAGTGTACCGTATATCAAGCATGAAAACTTTTCAATTACAAGGTCAAGTCTTCCATTTCTGACCAAAACTTAACAACTAGGCTATAGGAATCGCACAATAACCCACTATTGAGAAGTATTTACCTTCAAAGTTCAATACACATTATAGCCTGACATATTCTGGTGTGCTGAGTTCAAATACTAACTTGAACTTCTGTAGGCCTAGCCTATATATTATATAGGCCTAGGCTAGATTTGTTTTCTATTCAGCGAACAAAAAATAAAAGCTAGGCTATATTTAATCTGGCCCAATTTGGTAAAAATTGCAATTCATGGCCCATAGTAGATTTACTATGCTATTGAAACTAGTTTTTTTCAATGTTTATATTTAGGCTACCGATATTTTTATTAATTATCTAATTTGACCGTTTTTTATTTTTATACATTATTTTGGGCAAGAATGTAGTTACCGGGTGTACCAGCAGTACCGCCCACCTTGTTTACACTATGCGGATGCCTTTGGATATAAAAATACATTAGCCTAACCAAACAACCTAACCTAACCTAACCTAACCTAGTATTCATGCAGTAATGACAGGGGGCAAATAGCAGAAAATATAGCGTCGAAATTGATGGGAACGTAAGTGCGAGCGCACAACATGACATCCTTCCCTATTTTGGTAAGGGTTGTGTTAGCGGGCGTACCGCCTGCTTTGTTTCCATATTAGCACACTCGCAGTTTAACTCACGTCTAATTTGACTGCTGTTATTTGCCCCTGGTAATATACTGTATATGATGATGACAATGTCATGGGGGGTGAGGGGACATAGCACCCCTCAAACCATTATTGTATCCCACGGCCAGGTGTTGGGTAAATTGTTTTGCCGTGGGATACAAAAATGGTTTGAGGGGGGCTCACCCCCCATCATTCCCATGACTTGTTGTCATTATCATACATATTACCAGCAGGGGCAAATAACAGCAATGAAATTAGACGCGAATGTAACTGCGAGCGTGCGACTGTAAACAAAGTGGACAGTACGCCCGCTAACACAACCCTTACCATTATTTGTTATTTGCCCTTCTGCAAACAATATATACTGTATATTGATGACAATAATTCCTGGGAAGGTGAGGCCCCCCTCAACCTAAGAAGCGGACATAATAGAAGTTAATTAACGGTCATGGCCCAGAGCGTGCAAATCGACGCGGAAGGTTGCTTGGATAATACTGAACCTTTAAATAAGATTCTTCCAATTTTTAAATTGATTTTTGTTCTTGGGTAATCTGAATAAAAGATGAATCACCAATAGTTATGATTTAGGCATCAATGAGTAGGTTATTCATCATATTAGCTATCCATTAGTATAGTTTTGAAGATTGGGTGATATTCTTATGTTCTTTACTCTCCCCTCAAAGGCTAGGCTATCATATAGTTTGGCAAAGGCTAGGTTATCATGTAGTTAGGCAAATATCTTTGTAAGGCCTCGCCCAATTTCTTACCGATTACTCACATACACCAGTGGCTTGCACTATTTGTTTCACTAACTGGCCTTCCTTGTGCAGCCCAATATAATGTGCAATTAGATCCGGTGTCACGTTCTTTCGCTGACCCGTACACACTAAAAACTGACGGGGACTTGTCCACCACTGCCATACTGATCATAATAATGACTGATACCGATCTACCCACCACAGCTGCTGGAAGCACTGATGTTCCAACACATCCATGTATGTAATAATACCATAATTATTCCTAACCTTCAAGACTAGAGAATACTAAGGATGTAAAGTAAATTCAGACAGAAAATCCACAAATTTTATTTGAAACAGTGTGCGGGGGACTCTGGTGACTAGTGGGGTTTTCCTTACAAACATTGAGTAGGATATATTTGACTATTATTGCTTTGCTGATTCAGTCCTTTCAATGCATTAATATTGTGCACAGTGTGACTACATTTTGACACATGTTAATGTAATAAGTTTGAAAATTCAGGTTTTGAGGCTTGCCAGGTATCAAGAACAATCCCAAGCTTTCAACAAAATCTCATACCATACTGTATACAGCCCAAAATAAGTAGCCACATTTTTTCATTAGAAATTTTGGGCTCTAATCTTATAAATTTTCTTTTAGCCTACCAGACTTTTAGCTACTACCAATGTTAGTAAGTTAGCCTATACACTCGGCATAATCAAACGCTGTATATTAGCATAGCCTAGGCCTATCTTAGGTTCTCAGGTTAAGTTATATTGTTTGGATATTTAAAGAAAGTAGAGGGATTAGGCTAGGGTAATGAAAATTTAGGGTAGCCTATAATTGTACTCACAACCAATAGTATTGAATAGGCTAGTGTTTACAAATATTTTTTTCAAGGGATTTTGTTTTGATTAGGCTAATATGATGACTATATTCAAGCAGACACTGCGGCAATATTAGCACGCTCTATGCGTCAGATTTTGCCACTTTTTTCTGAAATCATCCCTCTGCGAGTGGTTATTTGCCTCCTGCTGGCATTATATATGAATATGATGATGACAATTATGTCCAGGGGGGGGGGGTTTGAACACCAAACACTGTCAAATTAAAAATAAACGCAGAGAGCGTGCAAACTGCTGCTGTAGTCACCTTGAACTGTAGTTAAGATACCCGGTAGCTACCGAATAATCTAAAAACACGCTCCCTGATAGTGTACAAGGCTATGAAAATCAGGGAAAATATTATAGTGAAAAGGTAACTCGGACTTTCTATAACATAAAGTAGTAAAGGTAAGGATGTAGTATTCGAGGAATTTCGAGCTTATCGCCTGCCTTGTTTACACTACTCGCACGCTCGCGATCACGTTTCCGTCTATATTGACTGCCGTGGGATACAACATTAGGTTGAGGGCCCCTCTCACTCCCCCATGACTTATTGTCATCATCATATATAGGCATTTTGCCAGCAGGGGGCAAATTACTTCAAAAAAAACAGTCAAAAGTCGTGAATCGTGAAGGATGTATCCGGGTGTACGGTCGTCATGTTTACATAAGTAGTGCGCGTGGTTACGTTCCCGTCTATTTTAACGGTTATTTTCCCCCTGCTGGCAATATAATATATGATGATAACAACCTGTAATGGGGGGGGGGTGAGGACCCCGTCAACCTATTATTGAATCCTGCGGCAGTCAAAATTGACTGGAACATGATCGCGAGCGTTCACGGCTTCTGCCGTTCCGCGTAGTGTAAACCAAGGCAGGCGCCATGTAGTATGTCCAAATACTACATCCTTCCCATAGGTCTAATAAATTCACAACATTTTAAAATCCAGATAGCCTATCTGAGGTGAGCCAATTCTGACAAAATCTAACAAATGTTGGCTTCAACATTATGATCGGGTAGCCTAGAGGGACAGTGACTAGCCTAGGTTAGTTTATTCAGTGGGGATGTAGCCTAAGAAAAAAAAAATAGGCCTACAATCCTGTATGAGTCATGAAATTCATAAGAAAAATAGATTAGCCTGGGCTAGGATAGCTTACATGATGATGTAGCCTACTGTAGGCTGTAGGCTTAGTTACTAGGCAAAGCCTAGGCCTAGCCGCCTAGCCTAACCCAATATGTGGTACTGGTAAGGTAGGCTAAATTAGTATATAAGATGATTGACCACTATTACTGTTAGCCCACAAATTTATATTAATATTACAGTATATGCCTAGCTATTTTTAGTTATGGAAAGTATGGTATTACTGGGAATTGTTGATAGCGTATCTCTGGCAAGCCTCAAAATCTGGTAATGTTGACACTTATTGCATTAACACGTGCCAAAATATATTCACACCGTGCACAAAATTGATGCTTTGAAAGGGCTACATCAGTAAACCAATGAAAATCAATAATAATCAAAATATGTTTAAGATGAGGAATAGGCTATCAGCTGGCAGCCCGAAATTGCCAGAATCGTCCGCACGCGAATTCACGCCGAGCCTCCGAGATCAGTGGTCTTCTAAAACTTTTAATAACATTACTTTATTTTCAATATAATTTTCAATATCGTGCATTATATCATGTTAATAAAATTACATAGTGGTCAAATCCAATATTTAGTCACACTGACTCCAATTATATAAGAATGTTATGAACAAAATGACGAAGGGAAAACTGAAGACCTGCCTAGTGAGAGTCCTTCAAATTCCAATATTTTCCCCTGTTTAAGGGAAAGATTTTCCCTTCCCAAGGGAAAGGAAAGGGAAGGATTTTTTAAGAATACCAAATCGAAAGAAAATTCCTTCCTTTCATTTTCGAAGGGAAAGAATTGTTTAAGAATACGACTCTTAATGTTTTGACCATAGGGTCCGCTAATAGGGCTCTTCTTAATCCACCATAGTTGGCTTTTCTGAAGTCAGGTATTAATGTTGTATTCTCTCTGGTATTACCTTTCCATTGTATATTAAAATACACAGAATTGTGGTCACTATTTCCTAGGTGGTCCCCTATCTCTACATTATTTACCATATGTTCATTGTTACTGAAAACTAAATCGAGAATATTATTTCCTCTAGTCGGCGTATCTATGAATTGAAATAAAAAACTATCTTGTACTACCTCTATAAACTCCTCAGAATCAGAGTCTCCTATTTGATGCTGCCAATCTATATTCGGAAAATAAAAATCCCCCATAATGCACACATTGCTAAACCTTGATGCCATTTAAATTTCCTCCCATAATGACGTTCCGTCATTTCTACTCATACTTCTTTTCTTTATACCTAATTTACCTTTATTTCTAACGACATTTCCATCTTCCGTTGCACCATCACTACTATCATGGCCAGGCAGACACACGACTTTCCTAAGTTTAGTGCGGGTAGCTCTAACTAAATGTCTTACCATGGAGTCGCCCACAATCGACACAGACTTACCTTCTCGGGACACAGACTTATCTTTCCCTCGGGAGGATCCAGCAGCTGCAGTTGGAGAACCCCCGGTGGTGGCAGATGCTCCCTTGGTGGTGGTGGTGGTGGTGGTAGGTAGCACAGCGTCAGTGGTAGGAGCTGAGTCGGCGGCAGGTACTTCGGCTAACCCTCCCTTATCCTGACTATCTTTTCCCTCACATTCGTCTCGCAAAGGAGAGAATGTATTTGTCACACTCATACCTATTCTACTATCCTGCTTCTTGAGTGTGACTTTCCCACCCGTATTTTTAACAACCTGCCATGAATACAAATGTTCATCAACTTCCTCCCTTTTCCCCTTACTCTACTTAATTTCCTCTTGGCTAAGCTTGAAAGCTAGATTTTCGTCTTTAATCAAATCCACTTCCCTCTGAAGTTTAACATTAACCTCCCTTAGAGCCATTACCTCTTCCTTCACCACAACTATCTCTTCCCTTACCTGGAGAATAAGATGATGCAGTTCAGTAAAGGACTCGCACTCCCATACCTGACATAATCCCAAAAAGCTTAGCGAGGAGCAAACAACTAAGTACAGAAAACAAAAACAAATAAGTCAACTAACAGCTAAAAACTGAGCTAAAACACTTTTATATATACACGAGTGCACTGCCTCCAAACACAGGTAGGTGCATACAAGATCCATATACACCAGGTCGGCCGGGGTAATTGACAAAATACGCTCGGTCTGCGCACCTGACGTAGTACGAGATCGACTGACCACCACGCTCCTCCACTTATTCGTTAGCATATACCTCTTTGTTTTTCACTTTATGTCCCACATTGCATTATTATTAGTATTAAGTGTGTGTGTGACAATTGTTGTTCATGTACAGTATTCTTTGTAAGCAAATTATCGCAATTGTAAATATAGCCTATGTATTACTGAGAATACTATAGAATAAAAATGGTAGACAAAAGGGTAGAGTAATAATACAGTACTTTCCTTTAAGGGTAAGTCAACTTGATTTTAATAACAGAACAAGTATGTTGTACTCGTAAATATATTGTACATAAAACATAAGACAATGGGAGTCTGCAGAAAGCCGAATGGCCACACAAGACAGATCCCTCTCACACCCAACCCATATCGTCCATATGCCATCTATTTTTATCTTGCAGCTTTCTATCATTTGTAATCCTACTATGGTGCTAGGTAGCCTATTCCACATTTCTATAACTTTTACCAAACTAGGATTTGCCACTATTTACTTTGTGCTTTAGTAAACCTGAATATGGTATTTTAGAACATATGAGGTTCTAAGGTGTATTGATTGACAGCAATATCTATATATATATATATATATATATATATATATATATATATATATATATATATATATAGAGAGAGAGAGAGAGAGCGATATATAAACACATAACTCAATATAGAAAGGCAGAACAAGCTAGTAGCCTATTAGTAAAAAATGTATAGATACAAACATCGCAATACACAGATAGATCAATAATTATACACTAAGACAGGTCCCACATAATTATATAATAGCCCACAAATTAAAAGCAAAAGGTATAACGGGGAAAATCGGACGGTGGATATATAATTTCCTCGTAAACCGGAAACAATCAGTAGCAGTAAACCAAGTCACATCTGAGCCTTCGGATGTAAAAAGCTCAGTGCCCCAAGGAACAGTGGTAGCACCCCTTCTGTTCCTTATTCTAATTTGCGACATAGATACCAACACAAGACACAGTACGGTGTCGTCTTTTGCGGATGACACAATACTAAGCAAGATAGTAAACACACAAGAGGACAAGGGCCAGCTGCAGGAAGACATAAATGTAGTGTTCCAGTGGACCAGGGAAAACAACATGCAATTCAATGTAGAAAAATTCCAATTAATAAGGTACGGAGAAAATAATGGCGTTAAAGTGATCACAAACTACCTAACAGAATCTAACCACATAATAGAACGGAAAGACAGTGTGAAAGACCTTGGGGTGTTAATGTCTGAAAATATGTGTTTCAAAGAACATAACCAGGTCAAAGTTGCGGCTGCGAAACGTTTAACGGGTTGGATTCTGCGTACATTTAAAACACGTGGTGAATTACCTATGATAACGCTCTTCAAATCTCTAGTGCTACCGCGGCTTGAATACTGTAGCGTATTAATATCCGCATACAAAGCAGGTGAAATAAATGACTTAGAGAGTGTACAAAGAAATTTCACTTCGCATATAAGTTCGGTAAAACAGCTACACTATTGGGATCGTTTAAGAGCACTGAACCTGTACTCGCTGGAACGTAGAAGAGAACGTTACCTAATAATATACACGTGGAAAATCGCAGAGGGTTTAGTACCAAACCTACATATCCGATAGTCATGAAATTCAGTGATAGGAGAGGCTGGGAATGCAATATCCCCCAGATGAATAACAGGGGTGCTATGGGCTTTCTGTGAGAGGGCTGGTTATCACACAGAGGCCCACGTCTCTTCAACAAACTCCCACGGCGAGTAAGAGACATGAGGGGCGTCTCTTTAGACAACTTCAAGAGAGCCCTCGATGTCGAACTGCAAAAAGTGCCAGACGAGCCCATCTTAGCAAGGGAGCGGGCTGTCTCTTCAAACAGTCTGCTGCACCAAATCACAACCCACAACGAGGGGCGACGCGCTCCTCGGTGCTGCTAGGAGAGTGGCGAACACAACCTAAAGTAACCTAAGGTAAGATAAGGTCAAAATGTAGCTTGTGATCACTGTATAGCAAAAATAGTAAAAGCTACCATAAATCCGTAGATAATTCAACATAAAATACTATATCTAGAAGCCAGGTGAATACATACCATAAAATTCTAACATAACATAGGGAATACTTCATGTCCTAAGGGGAGATTGTAAAGGCCCTTCGTCCCCGTTTGGTGTTGATTTGTTCCTGACGAGCGATAGCAAACCTGTTAATTTAGGAGGAATCGGCCTTTGGCCTGGATATTTTTCTATCGAAAAATGTACAAATCTATCTTGAAGGGAGTTTAGGGTTTTCTTTTCCTACGCTTGATGGAGGTCTAGGGAGGAAACTAAACACAATATATGAATACATTAATTAATAGACCAAACAATCGGTCTGCCTCCCATTAACTGTAGCATAATGGTAGTAATTACAGTTGGAATGAACTGCCCAGATCAGTGATTAACTCAGGAACAGTTGAAAGCATAAACGTATGTTGGATTCTCATATGGATATGAGCTGTGTGTGTGAATGGGAGCTGCCTTGTGTGGGCCGCATTGCGTTATGCAGTTTCCCGCTATATTATGTTCTTATATATGTACGGTACACTTATATTATGTTCTTATATAATTATGTACGGTACACTTCACAAATAGCCTTATATATGTACGGTACACTTCACAAATAGCCTTATATCTACACTTAAAAATCATTCTTATAACTACACCTTAACATTAGTCTTACAACTACACCTTAAAATTTGTCTTATAACTAAACCTTACAATTAGTCGTATAACTACACATGCGGTAACAATAGGTTTATACATTATATATACATATATATATATATATATATATATATATATTAAGTAATCAATAATATAGCTCTTCCTCTCTCTCTCTCTTTCTACATTGGCATCCTTATTAATTAAACACTGATCACAGTAATATTTCAATTGTAACACCAAACACAAATAAACAATGCTTACTCTTTGGTAGAAATAGTGAAGGTACAGCATCGTCTTTGAGAAGTTGTTTATTTCTTGGACTCTCAGTGCCTAGTAAACGACTTTTCATGTCATCAATATAATCGTTATTGGTGAAGTGTACAGAGCATACAACTGCATGTTGGGCATTAATACCATCTTGGCGACGACACAAGTTTATCCACACGCTTCTGAAATGTGCATCCCTTGGAAATCGGAATGTTCTTATATTTTTCCCGTCCACTGTACGCGGTTCATTGCCGTAATTGTTTAATCGAAGTCCTCTTTTTCTAGTTATTAAAAACGTATTCTATGGTGTATTATATGATATATAGAAGCAATAGAACTGTTCAAATGACCTGGGAAGTGTATATTAAACCAAATACAAAACTTTGAATAATGAGGTAAGAGATATGTGTTTTTTATCACTTTTCAACCCAAGACCAGCGGGAGTCTGGGGGCAGCAGCCCCCAGGATACCCAGGTTACCGTAGGTTAGGTTAGGTTAGGTTAGGTTAATGACCAACAATGTAAATACAGTAGTGAACATTTGATTCAGTCTGTGCTCAAAAATCCATTTTCTTTAGGAGGAGGCCATACACTAAACAATTACCTTTATTGCTACAGCCAAATACTGCACACTGGGTAGGCATTATGATTATTAGCCAACCACAAAATATCTCTGGAATACTAACATGTCAGACAGAACTCCAAGTGTTCCACATGTTTACTGAACAAAGGACAACCAAGTACTGAATTTTCATTCTCTTGGGATAATCTGGGAGACTGACTAGGAGTACGTATATGATACTGGACCACGCTGGTCTACACTACTCGTGACGTCACGCCACCTGCGCGGGTTGCATATAGCCCAACTGTATTATGGTTCGGCACCACTGGTGAGGACGGTTCCGAGCGCGGCCTATTTAATGGCTAACTCAGCTAAACTCGCGCATATTTTACCGTACCGTATGGTGCGGCAAAGAGAAGACAGAATGAGACCACAGTTTTAAATCCTAACCTAACCTAATCTAACCTAAGGTTAGGTTAGGTTAGGTTAGGTTAGGTTAGGTTAGGTTAGGTTAGGTTAGGATTTAAAACTGTGGTCTCATTCTGTCTTCTCTTTGCCGCGCCATACGGTACGGTAAAATATGCGCGAGTTTAGCTGAGTTAGCCATTAAATAGGCCGCACGGAAACATTCTCACCAGTGGTGCCGAACCATAATACAGTTGGGCTAAATGCGCGCGGGTTTGCCTACCTGGCTGACCTGGTGTATATGGATCTTGGATGCGTATGGTCACTGGGTCACGAGCAGGTGATCCGGGCAGGAACTCAGATTAACACAACCTCCTCCTGTCACTGACTGAACTGAACTATATTGCACAGATAGTGGCGGACCAGGTGGCTAGGATGAGTTACTAAACCGAATGTGTTTGTTTTTTAGGTTAACAACCGATGGTATAGACAGGAGTGGTTAATGTGCATATTATATCAAGTCATGCTAGCTTAATAGTATTTGAACAATATAAGAAAGGAGTTAACTAGTAAGTTAGGGGTATTAGTGGATGAGTAATGAAACTAAGAAGTTATATAATGCTTGGTTAATATGAAATTAGCCAAGAGTCATAATTATGATGTAAAGTATTACTCTGTATGATGACTATTCTATATATTTTATGCACAATATCGACTAGGACTAACTCACATGCCGTGTGTTCCTAGGCCTCCAACAGCGCAGTCTTCGACCCATGCGTGGTTGAGCTGAAAGTTTTCTTGTCTGAGAAAACAACTCTTGGTTGGGAGAGAGTTATCCTGACCAGGATTCGAACCCACTCACTCCAGGTATGTTTGGGAGAGTTGGGCACCGTTACCACTCGGCCATGAGCGGATAAAGGAAGCCACATTTATTCTTATTTGAAGAACCCCCGCCAACTCGGCTAAGTGACAAAATTGTAATCGTCCTGGTAATATTATGGAACCTCTCTGACATTATCAAAACAACTCGTGCCCAATAGTCAATGCCCTGGTCAATAAATAGTCGAGCGAAATCAAGTCTAGTTTGTTTGTGCCTCTTAGTTAAGTTTGGCTTGACAGCTGGTGATCTATGTTTATATCCCATCTCCTTCAATCTCTTGCGTATAGTTTCTGTAGAAGCTTGAAATTGCAAATGTTGCTTAGCTTCGTCGGCATTGGAGAATGGATGGTTATACATATACTGTTTAATTTCTTGGTCCTGTTATGACGTAGTTTTCCGCTTAGCTCCACTTCTATGTCGGTCTGTCAGTTGCCATTCTTCCCACCTTTTCTTACCAACGGTAAACGTTCCGACATCCCACTCTCGCTCATTCCAACCATACTACCACGTTCAGCAACCTTAGTAGCCTGATGAGCCATGACTTGCTGAATGGATGACTAGGTGTGATGTGGGCAAGAGAGTATTGAGGGATTTTCTGATCACCTCAGTTTCCAATAATTACAGCTTCATTTTTTTTTTTTTTTTTTTTTTTTACCGAAAAAAGTTCGATCTGGGAATATATTGCGTGAAGTGTTAATGCATGGTTGGAGTGGCTGTAGATATGTATGTAATCTGTAATCAGCCAATTGCCGATATCTAGATTTTGAGTGTTTGGTTGACCTGTACGGTACCCGTCCAGCTAGTAATAGACCACCAACACTAAAAAAGACGTCGTAAATGGCCTCTTATTCCAGATGCCTATTTATACAGCTAGGTCTAGAGAGGTGCATTGTGTAAGACAAATTGCCCAAATGTTTCTTTCCTGCCCGGGAATGGAACCTGTGTCCTTTTGGCTGTGAACCAAGTGCGCTGACCAATATGCTACGGACCACTGTGTGTGGGTGTGTGTGTGTGTGTGTGTGTGTGTAAGATTCTGTAAAATAGAACTTAAAAATTATATACCCGGTAAACTAAATAATTTTTAGTTATACTCCCATATAGTTCCATAGTAGATATAATGTCATCGAAGTTAGATTCTTAAATCATGATACGGTAACGAGAATTTTGTATATTCTAATAGTGTCTCATAGAAACAGTAAGAACTTTAACTGTATATTAACCCTTTGAATACCAGCGACGTCTTTTCAATTTCATTCTAGCTATATTTAGAAGATATTATACAGCTTAGGAAGGATCTGTGATAGTTAAAAGGGTTGGTTGAGATAGTTTGAAGCCTTATTATGGCTAGAGGTCTTTCCGAACCTGCATAAAATCGCGTACTAGTTGCTAGAATAGGAAGAAAAGGACATCGCCGGTACAGTATAGGTTAATACACGTTCTTAATATTAATAATATTACCGGATGCAGATGTTGCAAATAGAACTACTCGTATAACCCAGCACTGCAAGATGATACAGATTATAACATACCTGTATTATCTAAAGAGTGTTAACCCCTTGAAGCTCTGATGCGTTTTAACACTTTATTTTGCTATCATTAGACGATTTTATGCAGCTTAGGAAGGATCTGTGGTTATTAAAAGGGTAAAGACTAGCTCGATCAACCCTCTGACTTCCATATACCCTTCCCAATCTGAATAAAATCGTTTAATAATTACCATAACACAGAACAGAAATGCGTATTGGATCTCGAAAGGGTTAATTAGATAAAAGAACACAATTATTTACACCTCATTGTTTTATCACGGAAATCAGTGAAGAATGTGGGATTAAAACACTGAACTTTGCCTTCCGTTTCTGTGCGTGTGTGTGTGTGTGTGTGCTAATTAATTTACAAATAGTGTAGCGTGAAAATTGATAGATATTAACCTCAGTGAGAGAGAGAGAGAGAGAGAGAGAACCTTCTAATATGATACAAACAAATAATGATAGCAATATTGTCATATGTAGCGCCCAGCTTGTGCGAGTACTGTGTCTGTGTGCCCTGGCGCAGGCAGTGGCGCCTTCCTAGACACCACGGGTCTCTGCTAGACACGACCACACACATGGGCTTGGGACGGGAGTGCAAACTAGACAGGTGCCACGTACCTAATATTGTCGAAAAACTTAGTTGGGCTACTGTACGTATATACATTGAAATATGGCTAACAATACAATCTAATCATATATACAATTTGATACACATCAATGAACTTGCAGATCCCTTTCAAACTGTTATCGTAATTTATGTAAATATGAAGAAATACATATACCTGTAGAAATACATATAATTACATACACATACACATATACATGCATACTGTATACACGCATACATTACATACATACAAATAAAAATTACATATATAAGAATACAAGAAAAATGGGAGTCTGCAGAAAGCCAATTGGGTCACACAAGGCAGATCCTTCCCACACCCAACCCTAATTTTAAGGCCGAATTATAGGCCCAACTCACTAATACTATGGACCCTGGGGACTGACCTTCCCAAAATGGTCAGATCAACATAAGGATAAAAGGAGTCTGTAGAAAGCCTAATAGCCCACACCTGGCATATCCCCCTCACAACTAAACAGTTGTGTTCAGTCAGTGACAAGAGAAGGTTGTGTTAATCTGAGCTCCTGCCCGGACCACTTACCAGTGACCTTTAGTGACCATTACACCTACCTGTGTTTGGGGGCAGTGCACTCGTGTTATATAAAAGTGTTATAGCTCAGTTGTTAGCTGTTAGTTTACTTGTTTTTGTTTTTTCTGTACTTAGTTTCTTGCTCCTCGCTAAGCTAATTGGGATCATGGCAGGTATGGAGTGCGAGTCTCTAACTGATCTGCATCATCTTATTCTCCAGGTAAGAGAGGAGATGGTTGTGGTGAAGGAAGAGGTCTTGGCTCTAAGGGAGGTTAATGTTAAAATTCAGAGGGAAGTGGATTTGATTAAAGACGAAAATCTAGCTTTCAAGCTTAGCCAAGAGGAAATAAAGTCAAGTAAGGGGAAAAGGGAGGAAGTTGATGAAAAATTGTATTCATGGCAGGTTGTTAAAAATACATTCGGGAAAGTCACACTCAAGAAGCAGGATAGTAGAATAGGTATGAGTGTGACAAATACATTCTCTCCTTTGCGAGACGAATGTGAGGGAAAAGATAGTCAGGATGAGGGAGGGATAACCGAAGTGCCTGCCGCCGACTCAGCTCCAACATCTGACGCTGTGCTACCTATAGTCCAGTAAATCTAGCAATCATTTAACTGGACCTAGAACAAATTGCAATAGAAGGTTTTTTGGCTTTAACTTGTTTATTAGGTCCCTCTGATGAACATATAAAAAGTCTCCAACTTTTGGACACTGGGAAAGTGGTTAATTTGCATAAATTCAAGATGGCCGCCGTCCAAAGCTTCAATTTACAGATAACTTTTTTCTGGTTGCTCCTAGACCCTATAAATGTATTACAAACAACGTTTTTTGGCTTTAACTTGTTTATTAGGTCCCTCTGATGAACATATAAAAAGTCTCCAACTTTTGGACACCTGGAAAGTGGTTAATTTACAGCCGAAAAACCTTACAGACAGGCTGAACTGTCTCTTTCACAAGGGGTGACACAGGCACTTTGTGCTTGTATGGGTTTTTTGACCTGTTGTCCCTCTTTTTTTATAAAAAAAACAAAAAAAAACATGACGTAGTATGACGTCATTCAGAGCCAATTATGTAATTCATGATAGGAGTTCGTATTCACTTGGATCATCGGTGCTTGCATCAAAGTTGCTATTTTGACAGAGTCCTTTACATTGACCACATGCACTGGAACATTCAAGCTCATTCCGTTTGCAACTACAGCGTTGAGTGTCACAGTTGCCCTTACACTGACATCTGATCAATTTCAGTAGTGAATCAGGAGCCACTGGCGAATCCATCGTCTTCGGTTCAAGCTGTCCCTTCCGCAGACACCAGCCCCATTTCTCGGGGTCCACACAGTTCCCCATCCATTCCTGGACCTGACAATAAACTCGGAACGAGTGGTATTTGGCTGCATCGGTTGTTGGGGGAAGGCTGTGAACTTCAACGGTAGTTGAACTTTTTGCCACCTTGTTGCAAAACTTTGTCTTTCGCAGTCCGTCAAGGGTGTCATTTCCTTTTCCCCCGTACAAATAAACCAAGGCCTTTTCACCAGCTGATGATATCGCGTCTTTACTTCCACTTTGGCAACAGAATGCTTCTATACATTTCAAGAAACCGTTGTCTTCCCTCACTTTCCTCAAGGCAGCCCCTTTACCAATACCATACAGTCGTGAGGTTGTGTCACATCCACAGAGTGCATGGACAACTGGCAGGACACGACAGATGCTTTCACCGAGAGCTTCTGCTACTGAGTTAATATGCCAACATTTCCCACCTTCCTTGCTCGACTTGAAGTACAAATCATTCATCCCTCGTTCCGCATAATGACACAACAGCACCAACAAGTCTGTGTCCTCACCTATCACATATGTCACGGTTTCCCTTGCATGCTCAATTCCCTTCTTCGCAATCATGACATCTGCATCTGCTGGCGCATTGACACAGTCAATTCCATTTGCCT
Source organism: Paralithodes platypus (assembly GCA_032716605.1). NCBI lineage: Eukaryota > Metazoa > Arthropoda > Malacostraca > Decapoda > Lithodidae > Paralithodes > Paralithodes platypus. The sequence continues at coordinate 44,242,456 of CM064483.1, read as the reverse complement.
TGAATGTTTCACACAATAAGTCAATGAAGTTTTGCTTATTGTTCGAGTTTGACAAGAAGTTTTCCTTTTTTGACCGAAGGGGCATGGTTGGAGTGAACATCACCTTTTGACCAAAGACTCCTTTTGATCGTCGATTGTGTGTCATGTCCTTGGTAGTAGGTCCTGATTTATAACCGTCGAATACAACCACCGGGTTGAGAAAGTTTTTGGAAACATGCTTCATGTACATGCTTGCAATGTCCTCAAATGTGTCACCCTTCTTCCATGGAATCCTTTGCAATAAGGAACCACCATCCAGAACATGGGTCACAGTCCTTTCTTCCTCAAATGATTCCAATGACGACTTGGGAACAACAGCAGCTATCTCATCTCCTAGCTGTGGTTTATTGGCTTCCCTGAGCCTCCCCCACTTATCGAACAGAGCAGTAGGGTAGCTAGACAACTCATACGCAAAGACCTCTTCAACACCTAAGTCCCTGTTATTAGCAAAGATGAGGAGCCTCTGGAAAAGGAGCTGTGGGTCGATTGGTACTTTTTCAGCACTGATTGTAACCTTTGCACCCAACGACTCAACTTGATCTTTCTTCCTAAATGAAAAGTCAAAAGCATTGCTACCTTCCATCTTCTGCACAATGTTCATACCAACCTCATACAGTAAATGAGGATTGGCCGAGGCTGGTCCTGTCACACCGTTGGCAATATTCCTGAGTTCATTTGATTCTTGAAATGGATCATAATCCTTGAAGAATGCGAGAACCTTCTCTGTGTCCTTCCTATCTCGTTCACGCCTTGCTTCAGTCATTTCTTTGTGCTGCTCAGAGGTGTGGAAATGCTTCCCTGTCAGTTCTTGCATAACTTCACTCACCTCAGCGCAGGCTGGCATAGCAAGTAACCAGCACAGGCGTTGCGTTTCCTCCATGCCCCTACCACGTGTCAATCCACCATTCGTTTTCAAAGAGCGCATCAAAACCTGCTCTATAACCAAGTCGCTTGGCAGTCCTGCCCACAGCCGATCACTTCGGCGGATCACAAATAGACCGGAGTTCAATTGACAGAACATGTCTGGGTTGAGCTGCTCAAGTTCAATCATGTCTTGAATGTACACATGGGCTGACTTGGCATAATTGTTATGACCACACGCTGCAAAGTACGGCAACATCTCCTGGAGTGTTCCGAGGTACAGTAGGAAATCGCCCATTCTCAGTGCCCTCAGGAAGCGACGCAGCAGGTCAATCATGTCCATGTATTGAATCCATAGTTTTCCCATCTTATGCTCTGCTAAGGAGCTCTTCTCAGCTTTAAGTTTTTCAGAAATTCTGTTGAAAACGTCTTTACTGCAGACTTCATCCGGTGAAACGTCTTCACGCAACAGCTTATCCAAAAGATCTGCAGCCTCCTGGAAGTCCTTGCATGCGTCACTTTCCTCATCTACCATTGAGAGGTTGACACCGTATGCCCTGCCTAACACAATCGAACTCAAGGCTGTGTCAACCAAGAAGTGGCCTCTGATTGCTCGTGCATAGGCTTTCCCACTCAGCATTTGGGTCACAGCATTTTCAGCGTATATAAGTTCCAAAACCTCCTTAAGCCCAGATGCTTCCATAACATGGCCCATGCATCCCAAAAAGCTCATCACAGAGTGAAAGCCACCAAGGTTCAAAACAATGGGTTTCAGTTCGCTTCCTTCCTTCTCATGAACAATGATCGTCTTCGCTTTCCAATAAAGCGGTTGGTCGAATGTCAGCATTGGCGTCGTTCCCTGGCGATGGCTTTCCGCAGCAACGAAGTGAAGTGTTGAGTAAATACAACTCATGTCCGTAGGGTCCATGTCAATCATGGGCAAGAAATGGACGGATGATTTCCCTGGGTGTGGTCCATGGCACACACTCTGCATTAAGCCGGACCAGCCTGGTCGTTTTGGTCGAAGCAACCATGACGTTTTCCACAGTATGTCCAGATTTTCAAGCTTGTCAGATGCTGAAATGGGGTCAAGCTTTCTAAATTCGAGAGGCCCACCCTTCTTGCGAACACTGCGGTAGTATTTGATTTCAATTTGAGCTGCCGTGAAGTTGTTTTCAGGTGACTGCAATCTTGGTATTGATGTTGTGTCTCTTACTTCAGGGGTGACAGCAACAATTATACCCATACCATGGTATGTTCCTCGCCCATCAAGCGTACGCAAGTTGTGATCAACATTGTCTGCAACGAACTGTCCAAACCTGCCTGCAGTGGATATGTTGGTGCCCCTGAAATTGGCAGCACACTTCGAAAACCTCAAAACTTCTGCGTAAGGCAGACAGAAGCCGTGGCTGTGTAAACTGTCCACAAGAAAGCGGGAACCAAAGTGCTGGTGCATTTGAACCGCCAATCCATACTGAATGGATGCTACAATGGCCCTTGGTCTGGTAAGTTGCACGATACTTTGTCCAATTGATGCAACTTCAAGATCACATGACTTGCCACTGAACGTCTCTTGCAGCAATATACGAAGGGACTGCGGAACGTACGCCACATTCTTTTCCAGCGACCGGAGTTCAGAAGGATCTGGATAGAAATCTCTACAAGTATCAATGTTCTTTATATCTGCTTTGATCAACCGTGCCGCAGCCCTGACTATCTTTCTTTGTTCTGCTTCCTCATCATCAGTCTGTGGTGAGTCTTTGAATTGTTGCAAAATCTTTGCAGCACTTTCTTTGACAGTTACAACATCGCTGCGTCCATGCACGTTACTAATAACCAGTTCATCCCCAAAATATGAAATAAGTTTCTGTTTCATGTATTTTACACTATACGCTTCAACATCAGGGCACAACTGGGACATTCTATCAACGAGATCAACCACTGTAGTCTGTTCATCATCATTGCCACTGACTAGGTCCTCGATTGCGAGTAGAAATGCTTCCTCTCGTGAGGCATCTACTTTGCGACCCTTGCGAGGAGGTTCACTGTCTGCGGAATCACGATATTTGGAGGGGATCTGCCTATGTGTCTGGAAATTTGAGCTGCACTGCTTGTGATATATTGCGTCAGCTGCTGGAAGATCGCGTGCAAAGTTAATTCGGCCTCTAACAGTGTCAGCCCACTCATCAGCCCTGGCATCACATGCAGAAAGTATTGTCCTTTGAAAGTTGAAGGTGCGTACTGGATACACTTCTTCTGAATCATGCTTTGTGTCCAAATAGATTTTTGTACCACAAAAAAAGCAGTTCTCTGTAAAACAAAAGTCTGGTGTCTGAGAACGAAGAGCAGGTTTTTCAGGACGTTTCTTCTGCTTCCCAGGAATTCTATTTGGCTTCGTATTGACATGCTTCTTTCGGCAATCAATGTGCACCGTTTGGCCCTCGGACACGGTAATTGATGGCGTTCCACGTTCAGTACTGGCCTTGTTGATAGTATCTGCTCCCTTCGCCCTCAGCTTGACTGTTTCTCCTTCGTCTAACGTGTTTGAGCAAATGCCGCAGGGATTATGCACCACCTCTTCTTCCATGGCTTCGGTAGATGTCGCACCAATCTGTTGAAACAAGAAACAAGATGATGGGATTAGTATAGGCCTAGGCAAAATGTAATAGACAATAATGTGCAGTAAAGGTAGGGCTTGACCTAGAACAAATTGCAATAGAAGGTTTTTTGGCTGTAAATTAACCACTTTCCAGGTGTCCAAAAGTTGGAGACTTTTTATATGTTCATCAGAGGGACCTAATAAACAAGTTAAAGCCAAAAAACGTTGTTTGTAATACATTTATAGGGTCTAGGAGCAACCAGAAAAAAGTTATCTGTAAATTGAAGCTTTGGACGGCGGCCATCTTGAATTTATGCAAATTAACCACTTTCCCGGTGTCCAAAAGATGGAGACTTTTTATATGTTCATCAGAGGGACCTAATAAACAAGTTAAAGCCAAAAAAACCTTCTATTGCAATTTGTTCTAAGTCCAGCCCTACTTTGACTGGTCTACTACCACCACCACTACCCCCACCACCACCACCACCAAGGGAGCTTCTGCCACCACCAGGGGTTCTCCAACTGCAGCTGCTGGATCCTCCCGAGGGAAAGGTAAGTCTGTGTCCCGAGAAGGTAAGTCTGTGTCGATTGTGGGCGACTCCATGGTAAGACATTTAGTTAGGGCTACCCGCACTAAACTTAGGAAGGTTGTGTGTCTGCCTGGCCATGGAGTTGGGAGGGTTTTAGAGAAGATGGACCACATCTTGGAAGATAGTGGAGATAACCCCATTATCTGTCTCAGTACCGGGAGTAACGATGTTGGTAAGGGTAGAAGTGAGGAACTGCTGCAGCAGTATCGGGATGTGTTAGATAAAGTTAGGATGAAGGGAGGGATCCCTGTAGTACATTGTATCCTACCCAGAAGAGGAGTTCCCAAGGAATGGACATCCAGGGCGATTGGTGTCAATTGCCGTTTGGAGAAATATTGCAAAGAAAAAGCAATACCATTCATTGATAACTGGGATAGTTTCTATGGGAGAGATGGGATGTACGCAAGGGATGGGGTTCATCTTTCACGGTTAGGGGTTTCTACATTAGCTAGTTCTTTAGATAGGGTGGTTGTGGGGTTTTGAACAGAAATATTGAGAGTGTAAATGAGAGGTTTAATGGAACAATTTTAGCGTCAGGCGAAAGCGATAAGGATATTCAGTCTCATGCTAAAAATGATGACTATAATGCAAATGATAGTAGTGATGGTGCAACGGAAGATGGAAATGTCGTTAGAAATAAAGGTAAATTAGGTATAAAGAAAAGAAGTAAATTGAGAGTATATTACACAAACTATAGGAGCCTATGTAACAAAATGAACGAACTTAGAGCCCTTGTTAGCAAAGAAAATATAGACATAATAGCGCTAACTGAAACGTGGATTAATACAGAAACCAGGCATTTTTTTCCAGAATTTGATATACCAGGATATAGTTTGTTTAAATATGACCGAACAAGTAAGAGGGGTGGCGGTATAGCAGTGTTTGTCAGGAGTACATTAAAAAGCTGTATTAAATCAGGTATTAGAGTAAATAACGATAATGAAAGTGTTTGGGTAGAGGTTAACGAAGGTAGTGAGACCATAGTTATTGGAGTTATGTATAGACCGCCAAATATGAGTAGAAATGACGGAACGTCATTATGGGAGGAAATTAAAATGGCATCAAGGTTTAGCAATGTGTGCATTATGGGGGATTTAAATTTTCCGAATATAGATTGGCAGCATCAAATAGGAGACTCTGATTCTGAGGAGTTTATAGAGGTAGTACAAGATAGTTTTTTATTTCAATTCATAGATACGCCGACTAGAGGTAATAATATTCTCGATTTAGTTTTCAGTAACAATGAACATATGGTAAATAATGTAGAGATAGGGGACCACCTAGGAAATAGTGACCACAATTCTGTGTATTTTAATATACAATGGAAAGGTAATACCAGAGAGAATACAACATTAATACCTGACTTTAGCAAAGCCAATTATGGGGGGTTAAGAAGAGCCCTATTAGCCGACCCTATGGTCAAAAAATTAAGTCGATCCAGGTGTCCAAATGAGTGTACCCCTTCTCAGGCACCTGTCATCTTAAGTCAGGAAGAGACGTCAACCTTGGTAGATACATACGATAATTTTATCAAGTCAGTATTCAATGCACAAAATAAATACATCCCCAAAAGAAAATTTAGATCAACACAGAACCAACCCAAATGGATGAATAATAGACTATTAGATCTTCTAGGACAAAAGAGAGGAATATATAGAAAAATTAGGAAAGGCGAAATTCACCTACTTGCTTACTATCAGAATCTATCAAGACAGGTAAAAAAGGATATTAGGAAAGAAAAAAGAAATTATGAAATCAAGGTTGCCAATGACTCAAAAAATAATCCTAAAGCTTTTTACCAACTATATAAATCCAAGGTTAGAGATGTAATTGGTCCCCTTAAAACTTCGATAGGAGAAATGACAGAAAATGATTTAGAAATGTGCAGTACATTAAATAGTCAATTTCTTTCCGTTTTCACTAATGAAAATTTGGCACAGTTTCCAGAAGTCTGTAAGGTATATAGCGATAGTATAGAAAATAGGTTAAGTACGGTTACTATAAGTAGAAATGAGGTGCTTAAGGAAATTGACAGACTGAAACCTCATAAATCGCCTGGTCCTGATGAGGTATATGCTAGAGTATTAAAAGAATGTAGGGATGAGTTAAGTTATCCATTAACATTTCTATTTAACAAGTCATTAGAAACAGGTATAGTTCCAGAAGCTTGGAAGCTTGCAAATGTAGTTCCGATCTTCAAAAAAGGTGATAAATCAATAGCATCCAATTACCGTCCCATTAGTCTCACTTCAATCATAGGAAAGCTACTAGAGTCAATTATTGCTAGTAAAATTAGAAACCACTTAGATACATTTAATTTAATAAATTCTTCTCAGCATGGATTCACTCAGGGACGTTCTTGCCTTACTAATTTGCTTAGTTTTTTCTCAGAGGTATATGAAGCAGTAGATAATGACAAGTCATATGATATAATATATTTAGATTTCAGTAAAGCTTTCGACAGAGTCCCCCATGAGAGATTGATGAGAAAGGTTGAGGCGCATGGAATAAGTGGGGCGTTGTTGGGATGGATTAGGTCATGGCTAATTGGTAGGAAGCAGAGAGTCAGCATAAATGGTACGAAGTCAGAATGGGGAGCAGTCAAAAGTGGTGTCCCCCAGGGATCTGTATTAGGTCCTCTGTTGTTTGTTATATACATAAATGACCTTGATTTAGGTATAACTAGTAGGATAAGTAAATTTGCAGACGATACCAAAATGGGGAGAACAATTGATTCAGATAGAGATATAGAGTGCCTCCAAAGGGATCTAGATACTTTACACGAATGGTCAGTAAATTGGCAGATGAAGTTTAACATTGACAAATGCAAGGTATTAAAGATAGGGAAGATGCATACAAATGTTAAATATAAACTAGCTAATGTGGAATTAGAAAACTCGAATTGTGAGAAAGATCTAGGTGTGTTTGTTAGCAATGATGTGAAGCCTAGACAACAGTGTATAAGCGTTCGAAACAAGGCAAACAGGATTCTCGGGTTCATCTCTAGGAGTGTGAGTAACAGAACTGCTGATGTTATCTTAAAACTTTACTTGTCATTAGTGAGACCCCATATGGATTATGCTGTTCAATTTTGGTGTCCTTATTACAGAATGGACATAGATTCATTGGAGAGAGTACAACGTAGAATGACAAAAATGATCCATAATATTAGAAATCTTCCGTATAAAGAAAGGTTGAAGAAATTAGGCTTACATTCGTTAGAGAGACGCAGAGTTAGAGGGGATATGATAGAGGTGTTCAAGTGGGTTAGTGGGATTAACAAAGAGGACATGACAAATGTACTAAAGCTCAGTGATAGCGAAAGAAAAGAACTCGTACCAATGGTTTCAAATTAGATAAATTTCGTTTCAGAAAAGATATAGGCAAATATTGGTTTGGTAACAGAGTTGTAGATGGGTGGAATGGACTACCAGGTGCTATAGTGGGATTAAAAACGATAGGGAGCTTTAAGATAAAATTGGATAAGCATATGGACGAGAAGGGTTGGGTGTGAAGGGGGATCAGCAGGGTTGGGCCAATCAGCGCTCTGCAGACCCCGTAAATCCTGCGTTAATCTCTAACCGTTTTGGTAAGATGATCCTCAGGGTATTAGAGCGTTGAGCCTATAATTGGGCTTTGTAATTGGGGTTGTGTGGGACAGGGATCTGCCTTGCTTAGGCCAATCGGCTTTCTGCAGACTCCCATTTTCTTATGTTCTTATGTTCTTATAAATTATACATAGACACATATATACACACACCTACATACACACACACATATACTGTATATATACATAAACATACATATATACAATAAAAAAAAAAAAAAAAAAAAAAAAAAAAAAAAAAAACATAGTGATAGTATTAATGTGTATAGTATTAATAAGATACCTAACTATCTAACACTATGATAAAAGGGTCAGATGTCAAACTACAAGCTGTTTCAATCTATGATCTGACGGTCTGGACGTCTATTTCTAGCTCTTTTTATTTTATAATTTTCATTGAGGAGATTTAGCAGGATGTTATCTATTTTGTAAAGGCCATCATTTAGATTCATAGTGTTTCTACTTGTCCAAACATGAACAATTAGTCCTTGGTTTAGGTATTAACTTAACTCGTACACTGGTGATTATATTAATGTGATGTCGATAAGCAAGGCGTTCACAAATTTAGAAAAAATATTGTACAAATCTAACCCAAGATAGCATTCAAATTGCGAGAGGATTCACATACAGTAAGTGTTTTAATCGTCCAAAATCAAACATCCCTGAGTGTTTTAAAGTTGCCCTTAAAAATCTGAAATTAAACAAAGATATTCACTTAACCAAGGCTGATAAATCTAATGCTATCGTTATCCTAGACATATCCATGTACAATTATAAACTTAATGAGTTATTGAATGACAGAAATACGTATGAGCCCCTTGTGAAAGACCCTACTGAAAATACCAATAAAAACTTTAGTGTGAAAATAAACAGTTTGCTTAAGGATAAACCCGATTTACTTAAATGTTCAAAATTATAAATCCCACCTCACCTTACATGTATAGCCTTCTCAAAACCCATAAACCTGATAAACTTCTTCGTCCTATCATCAGTTCAGTAGGGTCTGCCACTCATAAATGATCTAAATAGCTTAGTAAGTTGGTATCCCTTTTAGTTGGCACGATTTCTGTTTCACATGTATAAACCTCCAGTGATTTAATTAGTAAAATTAGAAACAACAATTCACCTTGCAAACTAATAAGTTTTGATGTTAATTCCTTATTTACAAAAGTGCCAGTTCATGACTTACTAGTGTTTTGTGAAAGATGAATTGCCGAATTTAGATTTGCCAATAAGTAATAATGTGTTCATGAAGCTAATTGAATTGTGCGTCCTCAACACTAACTTTGCTGTGAATGGTAGGTTTTCTCGGCAAACATTTGGTTGCGCAATGGGAAATCCACTCTCTCCGATCATTTCTAACCTGTTTATGGAATATTTTGAGACTCGGTTTTTACCTAAAATATGTAACTTTAGACTTCCTTGGTTTAGATATGTCGACGACATTTTGTGTCTTTGGCCTACCAATCAAAATCACCATTCATTCCTTAATAAACTTACCGATCTTGTCCCCTCGATTTCATTCAAAATTGAAGAAGAAGTAAACAATAAACTACCTTTCCTTGATACCATGATTATAAATAATAATGTCACTTAAAATTTAAAGTATATAGAAAGCCGACTCTTGTAGATTCCTATATTAATTTTTTCTCCAACCATCATATTAAAGTAAAACTTTCCATTTTTTCAGGTATGTTTCTAAGAGCATTAAGGATATGTAACCCAGAATTCATAGATAACGAATACAAATCAATCTATAATCTAGCCAAGACACTCTGCTATCCTGAAAGTCTTGTTGATCAAAGTTTAGCCAAAGCCGAAAAACACTTTTATAATGTAAATAATAAAGCTCCCTTTTCAAGGAAAAATATCTTAGTTTTGCCATATCACGATGAATTAACACCTCTCACAACATCTCTCAAGAATTTGAATATAAATATAGCATTCAATTATGAAAACTCCGTCAAGTCTACTTTGATTAAAAAAGCCCTAAAAATTATGCAGGTGGTGTATATTTCATTCTGTGTAAAGTATGTAATGACATATACATAGGACAAACTGGAAAAAGATTAGAGGTGAGAGTTAAACAACACAAACAATCAGTAAGGTCAGCTCAAGAATCTAATGGTATTTTTAAACATGAACAAAGACAAAACCATCTTGTAAATTGGGATGAGGCTAAGATGATCTACTGGTCAAGCTGCTATAATGAAAGACTATTTGCCGAGTCCGCCTTGATCAGAGAATTTAGAAACACTATGAATCTAAATGATGGCCTTTACAAAATAGATAACATCCTGCTAAATCTCCTCCATGAAAATGATAAAATAAAAAGAGCTAGAAATAGATGTCCGGTCTGGACATCTATTTCTAGCTCATATTTCTAGTCAAATCATAGATTGAAACAGCTTGTAGTTTGACATCTGACCCTTTTATCATAGTATTAGATAGTTAGGTATCTTATTAATACTATACACATGAGGTATGATCACTATGTATTTGCTTTTTTTTTTTTTTTTTTTGTTATAATAATTATTGTATATATGTATGTTTATGTATGTATACATTATATGTGTGTGTGTGTATGTAGGTGTGTGTATATAGGTGTGTTTATGTATAATTTATATACTGTTTAGTTGTGAGGGGGATATGCCAGGTGTGGGCTATTTGGCTTTCTACAGACTCCCTTTATCCTTACGTTGATCTGACCATTTTGGGAAGGTCAGTCCCCAGGGTCCATAGTATTAGTGTGGGTTACCCCCCAAATAGTTTTTGTAGGGTAGGGGGGGTTAGGGGGAGGGGGGGGGGGGGGAAGGTTGGGGTGGGGGGGGGGGGGGGGGGGAGCAAGGAGGGTAGGGGTAGGGTGGTAGGGTGGGTTACCCCCCAAATAGTTTTTGTAGGGTAGGGGGGGTTAGGGGGAGGGGGGTTTGGGGGAAGGTTAGGGGGTGGGGGGGAAGGTTGGGGTGGGGGGGTGGGTGGGGGGGAGCAAGGAGGGGTAGGGTGGTGGGGTGGGTTACCCCCCAAATAGTTTTTGTAGGGTAGGGGGGGTTAGGGGGAGGGCCTATAATTCGGCCTTATAATTAGGGTTGGGTGTGGGAAGGATCTGACTTGTGTGACCCAATCGGCTTTCTGCAGACTCCCATTTTTCTTGTGTTCTTATATATGTAATTTTTATTTGTATGTATGTAATGTATGCGTGTATACAGTATGCATGTATATGTGTATGTGTATGTAATTATATGTATTTCTACAGGTATATGTATTTCTTCATATTTAAATAAATTACGATAACAGTTTAAAAGGGATCTGCAAGTTCATTGATGTGTATCAAATTGTATATATGATTAGATTGTATTGTTAGGCATATTTCAATGTATATAATACAAAGTGTTGCCAGCCTACTGCCTGTTGCCATATTTTTAGGAACATACTAATTTTATATACAAAATATATGTACATATTATGTACATATATTTTGTATATAAAATTAGTATGTTCCTAAAAATATGGCAACAGGCAGTAGGCTGGCAACACTTTTTGTATTTAAATGCTAGTTAGCAACTCAGATAATTTAGGACGGGTATTTAAGCCTCACTCTCCCCCTGTTTTCTTGTATTAATCTGAAGATGTCTTGAGAGAATAGACGAAAGCTTGGTGTTCCATTGTTTCAATTTTCCTAGCGAGTTTTATTACATATATATATATATATATATATAAGGAACAAAATTGACAGGGCGCCAGGCAACATATTTATTTTCAAATTTTCGGCTAACCTTAAGCCATCATCAGGAACAACATTCCCTAAAAATAAGTAATATACTATTAGAACAACGCAATTTGTAAAAAATATGGTATATGATTATCGAATCTATAAAAGGTTAAACTTACTAAATACAAACAATCTTATATTAATGTCTTACTAGATATAAAAATAAATTCTGTACACAAACCATGTAAAACCAGTGAAGATACCGAAAAGCAAAATAAAGACCATCACAATTGAACTAAAACAAATATTTTAACCTTTGAATACAAAAATTGTTTCCATAAATTCAAAGCAAAGTCACAACACAGGCTAATACCATATAACAGATCAAGAAACGATCTCCCAATTTATCTAACACCGTTGATTTATCAGTAAGGAAACAATATAATAATATTTCGATAACTAGCATTAACTTACATAACCCCTGACCAAAAATCCAAACACAAATGATACTCTTAGCCAAAAACATGAACACATATTAATAAACTAAGCCTAAATCAATCTTATATATCATAGCAAAATGAGACTGAAATTCAACCCAATATAGATATTTAACACAAAAAACACATCACTCCCAATGACTAAAGCTAAAATATTTATGTTTAAACCCATCATTATACTAGACTTACCCAGAAAAGAGTTCTCATCAGCACCAGGAACAAGAGAGAACTGAGGAACCTGAACTGAGAAGCGGCTAAAATAAACTCCCAAGAAACAATATCTCAAACAAATGAACCACTAACCATGTTGAACAAACCCTTGAAACTTGACCAAACATATATCTATGAACCACTATTTGCAAGATTGATTTCAGGATTTAGTTTACTAATTAACAACTTCTCACCAATCAATGCATCAGACTGGCTACCCAACCTAGAGACTATCTCAAAATCACCCACACTAAAGAGATGATCCTCTTCACGCAAATGCTTTCGAATAGCCGAAAACGCTATAGTCTGTAAAAAGTTTCCCGATCGGTAGCTCCTACCCAGGTGTTCAAATATCCTAATTTTGAAGGAACGACTAGTGCAACCCAAATACCTAGCCTCACAGCTAGGACAAGTAAATTTGTATACAATATTTGAACACAGAAGGTCAGGCACGCGTTCTTAGAAGCTAAAAAATTACCCAATTCTAAACTTATTGGTGAAAACAAATCTAAAGCTCACAGCAGGAAAACTATTTTTCAGAACATTTAGTGCAATTTTACGAAATTCATTACTGATAGATCTATAGTAAGGTATTTTAACATAAATTATCTTCTTTTTTACATCAAAATTTGACTGAACACCCTGAGCTTGTTTTACATACAAAAATGTCTAAGTATACCATTGAATATATCTTCCTTATAGTTATTAACCCTTAATTAGCGGCGAGCAACATAAGTCGAGTTAAATAAAGCTGGACTATGTGGCGGTGCTCGACATAACTCGAGTGGCAATTTCAGCACGTAATGTGGCTGAGAGAGAGAGACAAGTGGTGGCAGGACACTAGCGAGCGTATGACTGCTCCAGACCACCGCGGCGAACCTACTGACACAAATCTCAGCTCCCTCCTCCCTCTCTCACTCGCTACATACTCAATTATGTACCGAAAGTACCGAATTACCTGCTTTTTGCACTCGCGTTGCACGGTTATTGCAAGAAAACTATCCATCATACAAGGATCGTTATGGTGTCATTCGAAAGCTCTGTTTATGCCCTTTCAGGGATAGGTACTTGTTTTACGTTCTGGGTCTTATTTAGGCATGAAAATGATCACGTAAACAGCCCTATTTTGGCTAAAAACACCCCGCTGGGCGGTACACATAAATAAACCGCATAGGCCGCTCGTAAGGTGTTAACTCCCTCCGACATATTATGTTCCAATAAGTCCGAGGAGGCGGGAGCCCCGGGATCATTGCCACTGCCCCGCACTACACTCACAACAACACTGCGGCCGTTAGAATTATCGGAGGTGAATGAGGTTGCCACCAACGGTTTTATCGTATGGTAACTTATCGGACTTACTGAGCTCATAAATTATGACGCAAAATCGCGTCATAAACTTATTGGAGAGGTATAGAGATAAGTCCATATGACGCGATCGCGTCATATGAGTTGTTGGTTCACTAGTCCATATGACGCGATTGCGTCATATATGTCTGGGGGAGTTAAGCATAAAATATTTCCTTAATTTTTCAATTTCAACATGTAGCGAAACATAGCTGGAGCAAACAGCATAGGCTCTTTCTAATAGCGTCTTTATTGAATTAATCTTAAAAATCTTAGGGCAGTAGCTAAGCCAGTTTAAACCTAATCCTGTATGAGTGGGCTTTCAATAAACCTCAGTAGCTAATCCCTGATCTGTCTTTATCACTTTAACGTCAAAAAATGCTAGTGACACATTCTCTTCATTATCACATGTAAATTTAATATTTTGATGTTGCTTGTTCATGTATTAAAAAAAAAAAAAATATTATCTTCTACATCTCGAAATATTAAAAATGTATCATCAACATATCTCCTATAAAATATAGGTTTGAATGATAGGGGACACTCATCAAGCCACTGAACCTCTTTATTGCATAACAATTAACCCGCAAACAATGGACCTAGACTTGACCCCATTGAAACTCCATCAATTTGACTATACAATACTTTGTTAAACAAAAAACAAGATTCTGTAGTTACAAACAAGAACAATTTCTTAACTATATCCTTACTAATATTGAAAAAGTTGTTAGAATCATATTTATCCAAAATAATCTCTAAAGTCTCACTCAGAGGAACGTTTGTAAAAAGCGACTCTACATCATAACTGGCAAGAACAAAATGTTTAGGCAACATAAGATTTGAAATTTCCCTAACAAAATTACTAGAATTGAGTACTGTATCATTAGTTGTAAGAGGAGCAACTATGGGTTGAAGAAATTTTGCTAAATTGTACCCCGCTGTCTTTATAGATGAAACAATTGGCCTGAGTGGAATTCCTGGTTGATGCACCTTTGGTAACCCATATACTACTCCCGGAGCTGAGCCAGACGCATATAAGAAGTTGAAGCTGTCAATACCTATCCTGTCCTTAATAGATCGTAGAATCCTATTTAATTTATCCTCACTTCTGATAATTACATCAAACAATTCACCTTGCATTAGTTTAAATCTGTTTCGGTCACTCAGAATTGGTTCCATTTTTTGCAAATAATCAACTTTATCCATAATAACAACTCCCTTACCCTTATCCGGTTTGACAAAGACAATTGAACTATCCTTACCCAATTCCCTAAGCAAATCCAAGTCATCTTTCCTAAACACAGATGATTCCACATTTTTATATTCCCGTACTGCCAATCTATAGTTATTATTACCAAATTCCCTAAGTTTGTTGATTACACCATCACCATCCATCCCATTTCTCAACAACCCCGTTTTGACACACTCTTGAACTGTATTAAACAATTTTTCCACTGAAACAAAATGACTCAACCAATCTTTCTTATAAAAAGGAATAAACAAATCCAAACCCAGCATTAAAACTTTCCTTTCTCTTGATGAAAGTCGTCTGCTCGACTCATTGAAGATACAGCCCTCATTGTATTTAGTTTGCTGAATACCAAGACACTTGAGCTTATTATCATGACGGATCTTTACCTTTTCAGAGATTGCCTTCGAATGTTCAATGATTTTACATAAGAATGTCCAATAATCGAAGAAGGAGACTTGAGACTTAAATAATGACTTATAGTTGGCTAGTTTTTCTAAGGAAGATTTCAAATTTTTTTCTGTTGTTTAATCTCGCGATCCAGAAGGACAAACTGCCATTCTTTATAGGTATTGCATCTAATAAACTCTTTACTGTAAACTTTAAACTGAACAAACTTAGGAACGGTTTCATGTTCCTTACAAAAAACTACACCTGAATGTGGAAAAACTAAAGCTAGATTTAACTTTTTTGCAATTTTGTAAGGAACATGAAACCGTTCCTTAGTTTGTTCAGTTTAAAGTTTATAGTAAAGAGTTTATTAGATACAATACCTATAAAGAATGGCAGTTTGTCCTTTTGGATCGCGAGATTAAACAACAGAAAAAGAAATTGAAATCTTCCTTAGAAAAACTAGCCAACTATAAGTAATTATTTAATTCTCAAGTTGGGTGTTGGGTGTTGGGGATTCAGGGCCACTCGAGCACGTCACTGCGCCCGCTCCAGCCCTTCCTTCGTAGTTGCGGAGGGGTCGACGACTACAAGCGCGTCAGGCGCCCAGTCGCTGTGAGGAAGCTGCAGAAGCGTAGAATCACGCCACGTCTCATCTCAGTAGGGACCCCCCGGCCTCCAAGGATCGTTGGCAGGGAGAGCGAGGTGATGCCGAAGAGTCGAAGGCGGCCTGCGAGGATAGACCGCTCCATGAAGAAGCGAGGACATCTCATCACATAGTGCTCAATAGTCTCTGGCTGACCACACCACCGGCATGCTTCACTACCCAGGATACCCAACCGCAGGAGGTGGCCAGAGAGTGTGGTATGTCCGATGCGTAGCCTGGCCAGTGTCACGTCCAGACTGCGGAGCCTGTTTCTCGCCCAGGGTTGGGGAGATGAGTCCACCCGATACGTGCCGAGGGTCGTGGCTGGCAACGAACATCGGAGGGAAGCGTTCCATCGGTCTATCCATGCCTGACGAACCACCATCCGATGGGACCACAGATCTTCGTCCAATCTCACACTGGACGTCAAAGAGTGAGCTGTGGCCACACCCCTGTCTGCTATGTGGTTCCCCCTGATCCCGCAGTGAGATGGAATCCATTGGAAATGCACCGTCCATGGTGTGTCTGAGAGTTGAATTATCAGCGACTGTATATTGTAGACGAGGGAGGCGTGGGACGCAGGGCGATGAGACTGCAGGAGGCGAAGAGAAGACTGGGAGTCAGAGTAGATGACCACCTGCTGACTGGTCAAGTGGACGCTTATGAAGAGAAGGGCTTTATATATGGCAAAAAGCTCCGCTGTTAGGATGTGATGGTATCCAGATAACCTCCAAGTCTGGCACAGTGCGAGTTCCTCGTAGTAGACTGCAGCCGTCGAAGAAGCCGGGGGGACGAAGGACCCATCTGTGAAGACATGGGAGAATCCGATGTAGCGTGTGGCTGCCAGCTCCCGAAAGTACCCCTGCGCCATGACCGCATCCACTGACTTCTTAAAGCTGCGATGGAACGTGTGGCGTACCAACCCTGAGAGACTAACCCAGGGCGGCACTGGGGAGACAGAAGGTACCGGCATTGGGCTCGGAGGCAATTCCTAGAAGGCCGTAAGTCTTGAGGCCACGAACCAGGAATGGGCACTGGTGCTTTACTGGCCAGAGCGGGGAGGCCAGCCCCACCCCAGACGACCTCAATAACCCGACCAGAGGATGGGACTCAGGCATGTGTGCTACCCTCTTCATCCAACTGCAGTCAGCCATCGCTCGGTCCCAGACCATGGGCAGGATCCCCAATTCCGCCTCCAGGTATACAACGGGGGACGAGCTGAGCGCCCCCACCGCAATGTGGAGAGCTGCATTATGTATGGGATTCAAACGAGCCAACACCGTGTCCGAGGCTGACCCATATACAACACACCCATATTTTAACTTGCTCCGGATAAAAACCTCAGAAAACTGAAGCAGGTCGTCTCTATTAGCACCCCACTTGGTGTGTGAAATGGACTTCATGAGGTTCAGTCGCTTCATGCACGACTCACATAAATAATCAATATGTGCCCTCCACGTGAGTATCGGACCATTCAACCGGAGGCCCAGGAACACATGGCTAGTGCGATACGGTAACAGACTGCCTCCCATGTACACCCTCGGTAAGCCAGGAAGACGAGTTTTCTGAGTAAAACACATTACGGCGCTCTTCTGCGTATTCAACCGTAATCCCCATTCCGAGGCCCAATGCAGCAGGTCGTCAATAGCAGCTTGAAGACGGGCCTGGGCATCCGGAAGGCTGTCTGACGCACATACCAAGGTGATGTCGTCCGCATAAATCAGCACTGATGTGTCGGCAGGGCTGGGGTAATCGGACATCAGGGCATTATATAAGGGGGGGCTGAGACCCGACCCCTGGGGAGTGCCACAGTGTGTGGTGATCTTTCGGGACCTGGCCTCCCCGACCGACACTGAGAAGGATCGCCCTTTCAGGAAGCTGCTAAACCACCGAAGTACCGTTCCCTGAAATCCCATGGCACCAAGCTTGTATAAAATGCCCATGTGTGATGCAGCATGAAAAACCTCCTCAATGTCTATGAACGCCACCAGAAGGACTTGCTTATTACGGTATGCGTTGTGGATGTGGTACTCCAGCTGCAGCAGTACGTCGATCGTCCCACGGCCAGGTCTAAAGCCGCAGAGAGCGTCGAACAGGAGTCCTCTCGTTTCCAGCCACCAAGAGAGACGCACGTTGACTAACTTTTCCATAACCTTGCCGACTGCAGATAATAGGCATATCCCTCTCCTAGATGACGGCTGGGCCGGATCCTTCCCAGGCTTGGGGAAAGGGAGAAGGAGAGCATGCTTCCAACATTGCGGGAAGATTTCCGCCTGCCAGCTACCGTTGTAAATACCCAGCAGCACCTCCCTGGCCCCTGAAGGCAGGCGGTGCAACATGTCATAGGCCACTTAATCCGGACCCAAACCCCGACCCCTAGGGAGGGAGCATAATACATTGTCCAGCTCCTGGGCGGTGAAAGGTGCGGCAAGAGCTGCAGGCATGGTTGGAGAGTCCGTAAAACTGGCGACGGACGACTCGAGGCGAGCGGATGCCGGTAAAGGCTCCGGAATAGCGAACTTTATTTCAAAGAAGGCCGCCAATGAATCCGCTATCGCCTGACCGTCGCAGACTAACTGCCCATCAATCCGAAGGGGGCACGAGAGATTCACAGGTGTCCCATTCATCGACTTAACAAATCGTCATGCCCTCGTACAGGAGCCTGTAAACCTCAGGGACGAGCAGAAGGTCCCCCAGGCGCGCCTCCGAGCCGCCTACAAGATCGTCATGCACCTCGCATCAGCTCGACGATATGTCCTCTTCTTCGCCGCACAGGGGTGACGTCTCCAATCCCGCCATTCATGACGCCGAGCTTGGATCGCTGCCGCACACTCTGGTGACCACCATGGAACCGCTGGTAGAGTTGATGTGGAGGGTCTAGTCCTCTTGAATGCCTGGTAACCCGCCTGCACCAACGCCTCCTCCACCCCCACCGCCGCCTCCTCCACCGAAGATGGACCTCAGACTGCACAAAGAGTTCCGACGCTGCAGTACAGTACGCAGGCCACGCATCCTCATCGAATTTCCAGCGAGGACGAGCCTGTAGGGATTCCTGTACCCGGACACTCTGCACATTTAATAGAATTGGTAAGTGGTCACTGCCCATGTATGGCCCAGTCATGATCGACGCCCCTTGAAACTGGGGGGAGCCGAGGCAAAGGTCCAAGGTAGAGTGATTCGCAGAATGTGGATCTATCCGCGTGGGGAGTCCCTGAGGCGTTAGCAAGGCTATGTCCGGGGATTGTAGCAGCAGGTCAAATAAAGCAGACCCCGAGGAGTTTCGAGGTGCTCGCGGGGAGACAGGATCCCATTATGCATGACGAGCATTAAAGTCACCGTAGATGATGCATGGACGCGGCAGTTGATTGACGTAAAAACGGTATTCCTCCACTCTCACACTCTTGCAGGGGTTGTAACAAACTAGGATGGTAACCCATCCCGTCTCTAGTGCCACCTTGGTTGCCATGACCTCCAAAACGCCTCCACGGAAATGCTGGAGGGGGAGCTGCATGCATGGAATGGTGTCTCGGCTGAGGAGTGCCAAGCCCTCTGCCACAACAGTCTTCCCGAAACAGTCGAAAGCCCGGTATACGAAAAGTGAGGGTAGGGGTAAGCCAGGTCTCACAAAGATCCACCACCACTGGGGACAGGCTAGTAACAGTTGTCCGCAGATCTTGCGTTTTCCTTAGCAGTGACCGAGCATTCCAGAAGAAAAGCTGTAGTAGAGACGTGGAAGCCATCATTGCGAAAACAGTGAGACAAGCCTAGGCAAGAGTCGAAGACATGCATCCTTAAATGGCAGGCCACGCAGAAGGTCCAGGAAGTCTGTGAACAACCGCAGAAATGAGTCATCTTGACGAGGTCCAGGGCCCTGGGAGGCAGCAGACCCAGATCCCGCCTCGCCACGCGGGGGCACCTGTGTAAATCGCCATGGTTGTGCAGCAGGGGTTTGCGAGAGAGCCCGGGGAGGAGACTGGGTAGCAATGTCTGTAGAGTCAAATAGGTTTATTCGAGCATGATGAGCCGTCCCACCACCTGGCGGAAGACGTTCTGGCAGGACCGGGTGATGGCGTGGCGACATGGGTTGGGGGCGTGGACTGGGCCGGCCATGCCGCGGACGAACGGAGTCTAGAAGTACTGCCGTCCACTCATCATCATCCATCCTGCCGGCATTAGAATCCACTACCCCATTCAGTTCATCCCCCAAGAGGGCGGAGCGATTGGGAGACGTCACCGCCGCATACGAAATCCCATCCTGGACAGGCCTCGACATCCGCGAAGTCGTAGAAGCTGGAACCTGGGGTGGCGGCGTCCCTGCAGCGGTAGTACCAGGAGCCCTCACTTTATGTCGGCCTTGAGTATTGAGTTCCATCAACCGCACATTCATATCAGATAGGCCAATATCCCCATCCCTATACTGTGTATGGATATTGAAAGCCAGACAGTACACAGGGCAGGACTTCGCCGTCACACGATGAGGCCCACCACAGAATAAACATCGAGGGTCATTGGTACAGCTGGCCTCCCCCGCCTTCATATGGTGATAACCCCCACATCTCGCACACCTCACTTTGTTTTTGCAGGACAAGGCGCCATGGCAGAAGGAGTGGCAGTTAAAATATCTCAACATGGGGAACACAAATCTGCTGACAGGGTAAGACACATGGCCTAGCAGCATCCATCGAGGCCTAGGCCCCAGAAACCTCAATCTCACCGTAGCAGAAGCCACACGATCATGACCGGTATGACTCTGAGCACTGGACTCCATGTCCTGGTCCATTCCTTCACCACTACCACCCTCCTTCGGGCGCTGTAACATCCGCTTCACATCCACTAGGCTGGTTGACCCCCCATGTAAAACAGACAATTTACCCAACAATTCTTCGTCACTAATGTCCGGGCTCACCGCGCCAATTTTTCCCCACTCATACCTCTCATCACCAGGGGAAAACGACTCCCTACACTTCACCTTCCATTTGCCAAGCTCAGTACACTGGGAAAGGGGTTTCTGCAATTTGGACACCCACTGCCTTTCTATGGAAACACACAAGGCCGCCCCACGCCCAACCATATGGATATCACCCTCCTTGACAAATTTCCCAAAATGGGACTCATTGATGGCAGCAGTCACAGCACTAGGGTTATGAAAAGCAGAAGTAGAACGAGGAACAGTCGTAAATATGCATAATACCAAATCCGCCGTATCCGCATGCTGAAGGTTGACTTGGGGCGGCCCATTGTCAGAACTAGGCCTATCCACACGTAGGAGCTTCCCAGAAGACTGCAATGGCTCCTCACCCAGCTGCGTAGGGGCATCACGGTCGTGCGAATCCATACAGTTCTTCCTTTTATGGCTAGTGGATTGCTGATGGTCCATCACGCCACTTCCACCACCTGTAGCCATAACACCAGGGAACCTGGGACCACTTCACAATGCTCACCCTATGGCCAAGCACAGGGCCTGCCAGAGGGGCGCACAGCACAGCTGTCACCACTAGAACTAGAACTACCACAAGGCCGGTCAGAGCAAATAATTATGCAACCGCACCGCACCACGCCTCAACCAGTTCTTTAAGTCTCAAGTCTCCTTTGATTATTGGACATTCTTATGTAAAATCATTGAATATTCGAAGGCAATCTCTGAAAAGGTAAAGATCCGTCATGATAATAAGCTCAAGTGTCTTGGTATTCAGCAAACTAAATACAATGAGGGCTGTATCTTCAATGAGTTGAGCAGACGACTTTCATCAAGAGAAAGGAAAGTTTTAATGCTGGGTCTGGATTTTTGTATTCCTTTTTATAAGAAGGATTGGTTGAGTCATTTTGTTTCAGTGGAAAAATTGTGTAATACAGTTCAAGAGTGTGTCAAAATGGGGTTGTTGAGAAATGGGATGGATGGTGATGGTGTAATCAACAAACTTAGGGAATTTGGTAATAATAACTATAGATTGGCAGTACGGGAATATAAAAATGTGGAATCATCTGTGTTTAGGAAAGATGACTTGGATTTGCTTAGGGAATTGGGTAAGGATAGTTCAATTGTCATTGTCAAACCGGATAAGGGTAAGGGAGTTGTTATTATGGATAAAGTTGATTATTTGCAAAAAATGGAAACAATTCTGAGTGACCGAAACAGATTTAAACTAATACAAGGTGAATTGTTTGATGTAATTATCAGAAGTGAGGATAAATTAAATAGGATTCTACGATCTATTAACCCTTCCAGCCCGGGTGTCATTTAAAAAAATGACCAAAACAAAAGGGCCGGAACCCGGGTGTCATTTTAAAATCTTTGTGCTTGAAAGCGTGCTTCAAAATTTGCGCGGCCAATTTTGGCATGGTAGGAGCGACCGCAGCGCCACCAAGCCTCAACTACTAGTGTTATCAGTTCGTACGTGGCCGCCATAGCGAGTAATACTGAAAAAATGTTTTCCGACGTGTCTGATTCGTTGCAACCTCCCGCGGGCTCCAGTGCTACCCCACTCGCAACTTCAACGCCTGTTCCAACCGAGAAGAGAGCTCAACAAAAGAAAGTTAAGCGTTTGTTGAGTGATAGCGCTATACAGCGACAACTTTTTGAAAGTGATGAAGAGAGCAGTGGCGAAAGCTTAGTGGACAAGGTACAATTTATAAGTGAAAGTGAAGACGATTTCGTGGGCTTTGGAGACGACGATAATGTCGATTTATTTGAGGGGGCAGACAGTAGTGATGATCCTGATGTGGAAGTGTTTCAGGAAGGTGCCATTGAGCTTCCCAGTGTGCTAGAACCTAGGCCTACCCCCTCGCCATCTTTGCTAGGTCAGCCTAGGCCTAGCCCTAGCCCTACCCCAGGACCTTCCCCTTTGCCTGCCCGTACGCCCTTGAAAGTGGGCAAATATTTCTACAAACAATCATTGATCAAAAGTGCAGCTAAAAAAGCACGCAAGGCAGCCGCAGAAAAGCATAGGGAAGCTGAAGATAGCGATAATGACGCCGACCCTGGCCTAGCAACCACCCGCATTCCATTGTCCCGACGCCTTGACACGGGACGCTGCGTGGGTCACCCACAGCCCTCGCCTTTATCTCTCGTTCAGGATGACCAAAGGGCCTCTTCAATTGGTATTGGTGATGTGCCACAGGCCTCAACATACCGCAGAGCATTATTTCCTGCTGAAAAGCCCTCGGCTCGCCGCAAAAGGAGCCCAACTCCCGAGGCCTCGGCTCCCATTCTTGAAGCTCCCGCAGCCTCCCGCGCCCCGCACCGGCGACGCCCAGTCACTTCTTCACCAGAATTGTCTCCTGAGGAGGATGCTGACGACCCCAACATTGCCCCAGATGACCTGACGTCGCCTGAGGAGGAAGAGGAACAGGAACAGGAACAGGAAGAGGAAGAGGATGTGCCGACAAATCGAGGGAGAGGGCGAGGTCGTGGACGTGGTCAGCCTGCCGACGCCGCTGCCCCTGGGCCTGGGCCTGGGCATGGGCGTGCAGGGCGTCCGCCTGGCCAAGGGCGTGTGCCAGGGCGTCCAGGGCATGTGCCTGCTGCAGCACGATCTCGAGCATCAGCATCCGACCTGTTTGTGTGGACAGATGGAGCTGATTTTGAGCCAGATTGTCCTGCCTTTGACGAGGTACAGATGGGTTCTGGGGTGTCACCAGCATATCCCTGTGGCCCAGATGCTACCCCCAGTGAACTGTTCTGTGGCTTCTATGACAATGAAGTCATGGAATACCTCGTCAAAGAGACAAATCACCACCATGCTATCTGTGCCAACTTTCTTGGGAGGAAGACCAGTGCCAAGATGGTGGCATGGAGAGCTCTCACTGTGGCAGAACTATAGGTGTTCTTGGCACTCACAATGCTGATGACTCATATAAGGAAGCACGTTCTGGCTGACTACTGGATCACTGGCGACATCATAACGACTCCATCATTTGGCAAATACATGTCCAGGGACAGGTACTTCGACATCCTCTCCTATCTCCACCTGACAAACAACATGGCAGTCCACCTTCCCGACTCATTATGGAAGATCAGGAAGCTGTATGACATGATACGTCATCGGTTCACCACATACCTGATTCCTTTCCAGAAGATGTGCCTCGACGAGTCTCTGGTCCTGTTCCGTGGTAGGCTGCACTTCCGACAGTATATCCCGTCCAAGAGACACCGCTTCGGCATCAAGCTCTTCGTCCTCTGCGACTGCTTGACGGGGTATGTGCTGGACTTTATAGTCTACAGCGGCAAGGCTGGAGAAGTTGTGACTGACCCTCTCATTGGTTTTGGTGGCGATGTAGTGAAGAAGATGATGGAGAGGCACTTCAATAATAACCACATCCTCTACACAGATAATTATTACACGTCGCCTCTCCTGACCAAGTACCTCCATGACCGCAAGACCGGAACTGTCGGCACAGTCAAGGGCAAAAGGAAGGGCATGCCAGGCTACCCAACCAAGACGAAGAAGGCTGACATCTTCCACAAGAAGAGTGGCCCCATCCTCTCCATTGTGACGCCTCCCGGCGTTAGCAGAATGGTTGCATGGAGCATTGCAGGTCGCTAGCGCTCGCCAGGATGGGGGGATAGGCTACAGTTGTCCTAGAATGATCTGCTTTATTTCATTAGTGTCGTGTCGCCACAGACAGTCTAGAAATGGTCTTTGTTTTTGTCTCTGACCGCGCCTTATATTTTATATTCGCTATAATATAAATGTTGCTTGTGTGGGAGGCGAGCGAGAGAGGGTGAGGGGGTACACCCGGCAGCGAGGTGAGCTATGACGCGGCTCGCTTGGGCGCTGACGGCGTTGGCGGCCGGGTGTTCAACTAGTCCCTTCCCGTCGCTGCCTCATGTTCTTTACCAGCTCAGAGCTTGCCTGACACACGTATCGCCTACATCCATTGCAATTCTGTCCCCCATACTCGCTACTTTGCATACTATTTCTCTCTCTCGACTTCTCCTTTCTCATTCTCTAATCTTTATTAAACTCAACATCCCTTCTGGTTTCAGCATAGACGTTCACCGTCGACCAGTCGTATTGTACGCGAAGCTCTCAGATATTTCCATGTATTAGGTTAAGGAGGTATTATGCTTTATTGAGGGTTAGAGAGACGGACTTTTCCGTATGTGTCCTCTCTCGGGAAGGTTGTAGACCGGTATATGTCTCCCTTGCAGGGTGTTGAGTGATTCTTCTTGGTTATCTAAAGCTAGACTAGGGGTAAGGTTACTGTGTCGTTGTCTCCGATGTGTGCAGTGTTAGCTAAGCTCTGCACGACATCGACAGGTACTGTGGGAGCCTAAGTTGTCTTCGGGTTGGTTTAATTTGCGAGCACAGCGCTGTGGTGTGAGAGGGCCATAGCCTATCCCTCACAACATAGTGCTGCCTCTTTGTGTTGACTTCTGAGGGATCGCCAGGATAGAGCTAGGTACTAGAGACCTAGATTTATCAAGAGAGCATCCCCGTCATATAACGTAATCTTCATTATACCACCCTCGGACAACGTTAGGCTACGAGCCGCATGCTCGCCCATTGTTGCCCTGCCTTGATACCCCAGCTAGACTTTATTAACTGAGCAGACACTGGTTAGAGATAAGCCCCATTATTATATGTATGCAACATTATTATTCACTGCACTTTTGAGCCGAGGTTGTTGTTGAGTTGCACAACCCGAGTAGGCTGTTGCGTTGTGTCACAAAGCATTTCTTTAGTTGTCGAGCATTACTACCTTTGCGCAGTCTTTATTATTCGCCTGCCTATTATTACTATATGTCCTAGCATTTATTGTGACCAGTATTCTGCATTATAATTGTTCAAGATTCTTTACGAACATCTTCCCAGCATCAGACTTATTTCAGAAGTTTCCAGTTGATGTTGCAGGACTAGCATTGCACTTTCTTTAATACAGGAGTGCCAGTTATTTGAGTATCTACCATAACGTTAATTAATCACGTTAACTATGTTTTTTTGTGTAACATAATCGAGTAATCTTTTACTGTTTGAGAATAGGCTGTTTCATTGAGCGTCAGCCTAGTGTGTGTGCACCAGTTACCGAGTCATAGGATACCTCGTTGTCCAGGCACGACTCAGGGCGGTAATGGTGTTTTGTTTTCCAGTGTTTAAGGCAGGGGTTGGATCTAGTGTTACCATTGTTGCTTTTTGCCATTATCTAGTCCAATGTTGAAGAGCCCTGTGTCTTTGAGAACCTGGATCGTAACAAATGGCGACCTAGCTCAGGATCTTGTGAACTAAGAGATAATTGCAGGATTGTTGTGGTCATTTGTTTTATTGAGGAATATAGTGGGCACGTTAGATTTTTTTTTGGCAAAGTAGTATAGCACTTGAGAGTCTTCAGACATTTTTGGCAAGTGAATAGTGCTACATAGGAGCTTGGGTACTTTTTTTTTTTTTTTATAAACGTGAGAATTGTTGGTGGACACAATGGGAGACGAATCAGATCATACTGAGGGTTCAGGGAATGATGCAGGCTCTGATGGGCAGATGCCAGGGGGATTAGTAACTAGTGAGGAGGCCGCAAAGAAGTTTTTGGAGGTGCCTATAACAGCTGATCGACTAGAGGGAATTAGCAAGTATGGTCTACAGTGTTTGGCTCCCCTCATGGGGCTTAAGGTGGCTCATGGCATCAAGAAGAACGATTTGAGGGCTTGCGTACTGGGGGCGGCTAGTGAGGTCCAGGGTGGAGAGGGTGCTCGGGGACTTCTGCTCGAGCCCCCCCTCCACTCTACTCCCATCGGGACCTCTAGGATGCCGGAGTTTAGTACGTTTCCGCAGGCCGATAGCCGCTGGCAGCGTGGTTTAGGATCGCTGGGTGGGCCTCCAATAGTTGCACCTCCTCCTCAAAGTTTCACTACAGAAATGCTCTTCCAGCTTGAGATGGCTAAGGTGCAGGCTGAGCGTGAGGAACGTCTCGCTAAGGTTAAACAACAGACTGATCTCGAACTCGCGAGAATAAAATCCGAGTCGGAGGCTGAGTCTACCAGGTACCGTGCAGATATCGATCTTGAGAAGACTCGGGTGGAAACGACAGGGCAACGTCTCGGTGGTGGGAATTGTGGGCATGATCAGTCTTTGTCGCACTTGTTGAAGCTGGTCCCTGTATTTGATGAGTCGGGTGTCATGAGATTCGAGAAGAAGTGCCAGGAACACCAGTGGCCTTGGGAGAAGTGGGCAGCCCTTGTTTCCTCTAGACTTGTGGGCAAGGGACTCAAGGCTTATGATGCATTGCCTATAGAGTCGTGTATTATCTATGAGGAACTCAAGGAGGCTGTCCTGAGAGCATACGAACTACAACCAGAGACGTACAGGTTGAAATTCCGGGGTGTTACCAAGGGTCGGGAGAGCACCTTTTTGGAACATGCCCGGGAGCTGTCCGATGCTTTTGGGAATTGGCTGAGGTCGGAGAAAGCTACTACGTTTGACGACATTAAACAGTTGGTGCTTTTAGAGCAGTTTTTCAAATGCACGGGCGGCGACCTGACGTTAAACCTGAAAGAAAAGCAACCAATAACTCTACAGGAGGCAGCTGAGATGGCTGACCTCCGGCTATCACTAATTCGTGGGTGCGAGTCTGCCCAGCGTAGTGAGGCAGGTAACAAGGGGCGTGATGCCCCACCCCCCCGAGTTAGTGATATACCTTATGCAAACAAGTACAAGAGCCATGATACCAAGACTGACCACAAGACTAGCACCGTCCCATTTAAGAAGGGGCCGGGCCCTTCCCAGTACCAAGGGAAGCCCAAAAGGGGAGTTGGAGTGTTATCATTGTCATAAAAAGGGGCACTTTGCAAGAGTCTGTCCTAGCAAACCACCTACAGCAGCTGTGTCTTTGGCCTGCAACATTGGTGTGTCTCCGAAGTCGTCTGAGTTTGCCCGGGGCAGTTCGTCAGAGGCTGAGGCACAGCCAATGCAGAAGCACCTGGGAGGCTCGAACCCTGCTCAGGATGATTTTTGCGACCATAGAGGGCGGGGTTGCGTGATGTGGGCGGGGTACAAGTATGGAGTAGAGGTCTTGCGTGATACAGGTGCTTCCCAGACTCTGATGAAAAACTTGACTGGCTACCCTATAAACGCGGCTCGGGTGGTAGTGGTGCAGGGTATTAATGCAACTCGGTCATACCCGCTGGTGCGGTTGGAGTTGGAGGTGGATGGTGTGGCACGTGAATTGGATGTCGGGATTGTGGAGAAACTGCCAGTGGAGGGCGTCGACCTTCTTCTCGGCAACGACTTTGCAATGCCCGCTTCTGAGGTTCTACCCTTAGTCGTTGCCGAGAGGCCGGCCGACGTGAGTAGGGAAGAGCAAGAGTGGGTCGAGCGGTGCCAGACACAACCCATGGCGTGTGTTGTCACCCGAGCTCGGGCAGCTAAAGTGTCACAGCCTAATCCTCCGTCTTCAGACCAGCGGAGGAACGATCAACAGGAGGAGGCTAAAGCTGGAGTTGGTTTTAAGAGTTTTGACTCGGCGGCTCTCCTGGGTGATTCAGTATTAGCACCATTACTTAATTCTGGAGTAGCCCCTGGGCCTGTCATCGAGAGTGACGAGGCTGGGCATGACGAGACTCCACGACAGCAACGTTATGTACATCGAGAGAGACAGAGGGAGCAGCCCAGTATCGGGGAAGGTCATGCATTGCTCCGGGAGCAGTTAGATCGCTTGGCACCCTCAGATATACGTCGGATGCAACTAGAGGACCCTGAGCTCCAAGCGTGTGCTAATGGAGCTGTAGAGCTCGAGGAGGACGGCGATGCACAGCCAGGAGATTTTTTTTATTTAGAAGGCATCCTCTATAGGCGTTTTCAAGACCCTAAACGTAGTTGGCAAGAGGGGTCCGGAGTAGTGGACCAGTTGGTGGTGCCACGGGAGTGCAGGGATAGCCTACTGAGGTTGGCGCATGACATACCACTGGCAGGACATCTAGGGGTGAGAAAAACGGTGGCGGCTTTAGAAAAATTGGTTTGGTGGCCGGGGTTGAAGGGGCAGGTGGTAACCTGGATAGCAAGGTGTCATACGTGCCAGAGGGTTGGAAAACCTAACCAAACAATTCCGAGAGCCCCGTTGCACCCCATTCCTGTCAGTGGACCGCCCTTCAGTAAGGTCATCATTGATATGGTCGGACCCCTACCCCCTACTAGTGCCGGTAATAAATTTCTATTAACTATCATGGGTGTGGCCACTCGTTATCCTGATGCATATCCAATGAGAAATGGCACGGCGAAAACTGTTGTCCGGTACCTGCTCTTGTATTGCTCGCGGTATGGTTACCCGCAAGAGGTGCAATCGGACCAAGGTTCTAGTTTTACATCTAATCTGTTCAAACAAACTATGATTCAGCATGGCATCAGCACTCTCGTCTCTTCTGCGTATCACCCAGAGAGTCAAGGGGTGTTGGAGAGGTGGCACGCCACGCTGAAAAGCATGCTTCGATGTTACTGCGCAGAGAATGGAAAGGATTGGGACCTTGGTCTGCCGTATGTTTTGTTCGCGGCAAGAGAAGTACCTGGAGAGAGTCTCGGTTTCAGTCCGAATGAGCTTGTTTTCGGGCATCAGGTGAGGGGTCCTCTCCACATGGTGAAGGAGATGTGGGAGGGCGGTAGGCATATTGTTCTGCGAAATAAGTTGCAACCTCTTGTTCCTGAGCGACAAGAGGAGTTGTTTACTAGGCTGTGGCAGTCCGTCCGCATGTTTGTTGCTTCTCCAGGCCTGATGTACGGGGTAGAATCCGACATGGAGGCTGGAGACAGTGCAAGGCTCGAGTTGGTTCCCTACCGTGTGAATCCTGCTCGACAGCCTGTTGTGAAGGCGGAGCTGGACGGCGTGTGGAGAGGGGGTCTGAGGGATGAGGGATATCGTGAGTGGTCGTTGCCAGTGGCTTTGCAACCTGAGTTAGGTGGCAGAGTCTGTGTGTATGTTGATTGCAAGAGTGTGGAAGCATTATCCCTGACAGACACCTATCCATTACCCAGAGTTGACGACACCATAGACCGCTTCGGGGCTGCCTCGCTCATCACGAAGGTAGAACTAGTGAAGGGTTATTGGCAGGCCCCGTTGCCGGAAAGAGCGAAGAGAAGTGCCAGTCTTGCGATGAACTGGGCAGTTTATCAGTGTCAGGTGTTGTTGTGCTGCCGCAACACAAGTTGGATGTGTGGCATGCTAAGGGCACTGATAATGTTTTGGCTTTGTTTTCAGGAGAACCCTCGCTGTTCAGTCAGTGTCTGTCGTGGGTGGAGGATCCGGGGTAGGCTACCACAGTATGTTGGTATAGCCTCCTGTCTTGGCTCGCGGTGTATATTGCGCTGGTGCTTGTTGGCTCGCGTGTGTAGCATCAGCGTAGGGTCGCAGGGCAGGTGTTGTTGGCTTTGATTAGAAGAAAATTAGGCTACATCTATAGTAGCCGCCAAAAAACAACATTAAAATAAAATATGAAAAATTAAATAAAAACTCTTTCTTTTTAATAATTAATTTTAAGATAATATTGTAGCTGAGTACTGAGTGCAGATGATTTTCCCTCAGTAGGCTGTGCTTCTTAAAGCTCGCTCTGGGAGCACAATGTTATGAATTAATGTATTATATTTGGGAAGGGTGATAAGATTTTTTTATATAAAAATGTTGTATTTTTTTTTTTGAGGAAACTGAGCTTGCATTCCATGAGAGGCAGAGTGGTTAGGAGTGGCAGATTTTAGCGACATTCTGCCTGTTCACATATGGGCTCATAATTGAGTGTCCCATATCTTGGGGGGGGGGTGTGACGCCTCCCGGCATTAGCAGAATGGTTGCGTGGAGCATTGCAGCTCGCTAGCGCTCGCCAGGATGGGGGGATAGGCTACAGTTGTCCTAGAATGATCTGCTTTATTTCATTAGTGTCGTGTTGCCACAGACAGTCTAGAAATGGTCTTTGTTTTGGTCTCTGACCGCGCCTTATATTTTATATTCGCTATAATATAAATGTTGCTTGTGTGGGAGGCGAGCGAGAGAGGGTGAGGGGGTACACCCGGCAGCGAGGTGAGCTATGACGCGGCTCGCTTGGGCGCTGACGGCGTTGGCGGCCGGGTGGTCAACTAGTCCCTTCCCGTCGCTGCCTCGTGTTCTTTACCAGCTCAGAGCTTGCCTGACACGCGTATCACCTACATCCATTGCAATTCTGTCCCCCATACTCGCTACTTTGCATACTATTTCTCTCTCTCGACTTCTCCTTTCTCATTCTCTAATCTTTATTAAACTCAACATCCCTTCTGGTTTCAGCATAGACGTTCACCGTCGACCAGTCGTATTGTACGCGAAGCTCTCAGATATTTCCATGTATTAGGTTAAGGAGGTATTATGCTTTATTGAGGGTTAGAGAGACGGACTTTTCCGTATGTGTCCTCTCTCGGGAAGGTTGTAGACCGGTATATGTCTCCCTTGCAGGGTGTTGAGTGATTCTTCTTGGTTATCTAAAGCTAGACTAGGGGTAAGGTTACTGTGTCGTTGTCTCCGATGTGTGCAGTGTTAGCTAAGCTCTGCACGACATCGACAGGTACTGTGGGAGCCTAAGTTGTCTTCGGGTTGGTTTACGTTGCGAGCACAGCGCTGTGGTGTGAGAGGGCCATAGCCTATCCCTCACAACATAGTGCTGCCTCTTTGTGTTGACTTCTGAGGGATCGCCAGGATAGAGCTAGGTACTAGAGACCTAGATTTATCAAGAGAGCATCCCCGTCATATAACGTAATCTTCATTATACCACCCTCGGACAACGTTAGGCTACGAGCCGCATGCTCGCCCATTGTTGCCCTGCCTTGATACCCCAGCTAGACTTTATTAACTGAGCAGACACTGGTTAGAGATAAGCCCCATTATTATATGTATGCAACATTATTATTCACTGCACTTTTGAGCCGAGGTTGTTGTTGAGTTGCACAACCCGAGTAGGCTGTTGCGTTGTGTCACGAAGCATTTCTTTAGTTGTCGAGCATTACTACCTTTTCGCAGTCTTTATTATTCACCTGCCTATTATTACTATATGTCCTAGCATTTATTGTGACCCGTATTCTGCATTATATTTGTTCAAGATTCTTTACGAACATCTTCCCAGCATCAGACTTATTTCAGAAGTTTCCAGTTGATGTTGCAGGACTAGCATTGCACTTTCTTTAATACAGGCGTGCCAGTTATTTGAGTATCTACCGTAACGTTAATTAATCACGTTAACTATCTTTTTTTGTGTAACATAGTCGAGTAATCTTTTACTGTTTGAGAATAGGCTGTTTCATTGAGCGTCAGCCTAGTGTGTGTGCACCAGTTACCGAGTCATAGGATACCTCGTTGTCCAGGCACGACTCAGGGCGGTAATGGTGTTTTGTTTTCCAGTGTTTAAGGCAGGGGTTGGATCTAGTGTTACCGTTGTTGCTTTTTGCCATTATCTAGTCCAATGCTGAAGAGCCCTGTGTCTTTGAGAACCTGGATCGTAACACCATCCACTGGCATGACCAGCGCAAGGTCAACCTCCTCACCACGTGCCACAAGGCCCAGATGGTCACCACAGGGAAGGTGGACCGAACAACCAAGAACCCCGTCCAAAAACCAGCTGCTGTCCTGGATTATAACATCAACATGCGCCTCGTTGACAAGTCCGACATGCAGATGGGCTTCATCGACTGCCTGCGAACATCTTGCAGGTGGTACAAGAAGTTTATCCTGCATACGGTAGATATGTCGATCCTCAATGCCTACAACATCTACCGTCTGAGGACTCCAGGAGCCAAGAAGTACAAGTCCCTGCGGAAGTTCCACAAGCAGGTGCTACTTGAGCTCCTGGCTAAACATGCGGGTACACCAGGCAGGCCAATACAAGGACCAGGCCACCTTGACAGAACGGGGTGTGCTGAATTCTTCAGGAAGCACCAGCTCAGCGCCCTTCCTTTCAAAGCACCAGGTAGTAATGTTAGGAGTCAGAAGAGGTGCCATGTGTGCAGCCACACAACTCGCAGACCCCGCAAACCCACAAAAACCACTTGGGAATGCCTCGAGTGTCAAGTTGGACTGTGTGCTGGCACCTGCTTCAACGACTTCCACACTCTAACAAACTTTTGAAGTGGAAGTGACAACAGTGAAAGTGACACTCAAATGTAGGCTAAGTGAAAAGGACACATAAGTAATAATAAGTGCCTTCAATAACAATATGAACAAGTGAAAGTGACACTAAAATATATATTTCTAACAATAAATAAGTGAAAATGACACTCAATAAGCCTAGGCCAGTCAAAGTGACAGTATAATAATAATAAAACTAAGTATAAGTGAAAGAGACACACACAAGTAATAATGAGTGCCTTCATAACAATATGAATAAGTGACAGTGACACTATATATATTATTAGCTTACCTAACAATACATAAAAGGGGAAATGACACTACCAATTATCAAAGTCCAGTGAAAGTGACACTAATAATCATAATAATAATAATAAAACGAAGTAATAAGTGACAGAGACACAAATAAGTTCATATAAATAACTTTATTGAGTGAAAATAACATAATAACTATAATAAATGACAAAATAACCAATAAAACACAATCAAATCGCATCCTGGCATAATTGCGGGTGGAGCGACGAGTGCAACTGGGCGTCGTAGCCGGGGCCGCGGTTGAGTGTTTGGACGCGCCGAGGTAAATACGCGGCAAAAGTTACCTCCACTTCCATCACCATCACTCCGGAACCAGTTGAGCTAGAGAGCTCTACTCAACGCCATTCTACGCAGGAAGGTAAGGCGCTCATTTCTATATATGTTTGATTAATGTAGGTCATTATATTAAGCGAGATTAGCCTTAGTTTACTTTTGTTGATATTCGACCAGATCGCCCGGATACGAGCTCCGTCATTAGGAGAGCCTGCCCGGGCCAGGAGGGTTAAGGACAGGATAGGTATTGACAGCTTCAACTTCTTATATGCGTCTGGCTCAGCTCCGGGAGTAGTATATGGGTTACCAAAGGTGCATAAACCAGGAATTCCACTCAGGCCAATTGTTTCATCTATAAATTTTTAAGATTAATTCAATAAAGACGCTATTAGAAAGAGCCTATGCTGTTTGCTCCAGCTATGTTTCGCTACATGTTGAAATTGAAAAATTAAGGAAATATTTTATGCTTAATAACTATAAGGAAGATATATTCAATGGTATACTTAGAAATTTTGTGTATGTAAAACAAGCTCAGGGTGTTCAGTCAAATTTTGATGTAAAAAACAAGATAATTTATGTTAAAATACCTTACTATGGATCTATCAGTAATGAATTTCGTAAAATTGCACTAAATGTTCTGAAAAATAGTTTTCCTGCTGTGAGCTTTAGATTTGTTTTCACCAATAAGTTTAGAATTGGGTAATTTTTTAGCTTCAAAGAACGCGTGCCTGACCTTTTGTGTTCAAATATTGTATACAAATTTACTTGTCCTAGCTGTGAGGCTAGGTATTTGGGATGCACTAGTCGTTCCTTCAAAATTAGGATATTTGAACACCTGGGTAGGAGCTACCGATCGGGAAACTTTTTACAGACTATAGCGTTTTCGGCTATTCGAAATCATTCGCGTGAAGAGGATCATCTCTTTAGTGTGGTTGATTTTGAGATAGTCTCTAGGTTGGGTAGCCAGTCTGATGCATTGATTGGTGAGAAGTTGTTAATTAGTAAACTAAATCCTGAAATCAATCTTGCAAATAGTGGTTCATAGATATATGTTTGGTCAAATTTCAAGGGTTTGTACAATATGGTTAGTGGTTCATTTGTTTGGGAAATTGTTTCTTGGGAGTTTATTTTAGCCGCTTCTCGGTTCAGGTTCCTCAGTTCTCTCTTGTTCCTGGTGCTGATGAGAACTCTTTTCTGGGTAAGTCTAGTATAATGATGGGTTTAAACATAAATATTTTAGCTTTAGTCATTGGGAGTGATGTGTTTATTGTGTTAAATATCTATATTGGGTTGAATTTCAGTCTCATTTTGCTATGATATATAAGATTGATTTAATCTTAGTTTATTAATATGTTTTCATGTTTTTGGCTAAGAGTATCATTTGTGTTTGGATTTTTGGTCAGGGGTTATGTAAGTTAATGCTAGTTATCGAAATATTATTATATAGTTTCCTTACTGATAAATCAATGGTGTTAGATAGATTGGGAGATCGTTTCTTGATCCGTTGTATGGTATTAGCCTGTGTTGTGACTTTGTTTTGAATTTATGGAAACAAGTTTTGTATGCAAAGGTTCTGACATACGGAGCCCTGTATGTTAATTTAAGAGTTAGAATTAGAGTTCAAGGAGCCAAACTACCCAAGTGGTGAAGCAGACTAGCGAGCGAACGAGCGAGTGGGCAAACCATCTCTCCCCATACCAGCTCGCCCCATACCTCGATGACCGATGCTATGACGTATGATCGACGCCAGGAGCTGTGAGTGGACCATGCACCTGTTATGTGATTCGAGGAGCTATGATTGGAGCGCGCACCATCGCCGCCTCCTGATTCGTTCCTACACCATCATTGTTTGGTATATAAGACCCGAGTTGTGGGCATTCAAATCAGTCTCATTTGGAGTTGGGGAAGGTGAACTTGCAGCTGGAGGAAGACGGGGTGAAGTATTATAATGGGATTGTGACTGTCAGTCAGTTTATATAAATGTGTGTTAAGTGTGTTCGGTGTAAACACTTATGTTATGTTGGTTAGTGAGATATGTGATTGGGAATTAACGTGAACGCTACTATTATGTGTTTAACGATTTAATTGGGAATTAACGTGAATGCTACTATTATGTGTTTAACTATTTGATTGCGAATTAACGTTAACGCTACTATTTATGTACTTGACTATTTGATTGGGAATTAACGTTAACGCTATTATTATGTACTTAACTATTTTAGTTGACTAACTTGTGGACTAAAGCAACTCTTTAAGTAATTGGGTTATGATGAAAGTAATACTATTGTTTTATATTAATACTTACGAGTTCTTTCATATTCTTTGAATTAAACTTACATTGCTTAATGGTGCTTAGTACGGTGATGCTATTGTCTCGTATTAGTAATATCGCCTTAGACTAACATGGCTGTGATAATATTACTTCTAGTGATTTCCTAAGCTGAAGAAAATTCTTTTGCTTCAAAATATTATATTTTGCTTTTCATATTATTTGAGTGAGACCTGAATCGAATCTATGAAACGATCCTGTAACTTTATTTACTCATAATCAAACCTCAATGTTACGTGGTTAAGAAATACATTTAACTAATTATTAAATATATATCTAACTTTTTATGTGACTTTGATATTACTCCTGATGATAATAATAATATAATACTATTAACGTAAGACAAGAACCAAGAATAATTACATTAAATATATATAAAAGGACATAGAAGAAAACTATCTATTCATTTCAAAAAGGGTAAGAGACAGAAATATTCTTACTTTAATATTTATCTTTCAAGACTTTTTATAAAATTAATAGTCCTTCTTTAGCTATACTTATTCGGTTCATAACCATAGCCTACTAAGCTTCGGTTAAATAATAATTCTTTATAAATACTACATGACTTTAATTAGTTTCAGTATTTTTCATAATTAAAGAGTATCAGTCAATAAAGGATACCAAGTCCTAAGATCCAAAAGGAAAGGAAGCAACAACAGGAATTTGTGTTATTAGATTTTACTTTTGTTTTGCCTTCAGCTGACTGATACCTTAATATATATCTGTGCTATCTAGATTCATCAAGTTAACCACTTGAGGATCAAGATACGTAACAGAAGAGTGGCGACCTTGCCAGGATTCGTTTCATACAGTTTCACTCAGTTTCATTAACGTTTCACTACTTAAAAATCAAATATTAATCATGCCTCAACTAATTAATAACGAAGATGCTCGAGTTTTCATAGAATCAGAACCCACATCCCCTGATATTGACTGTCTGTCAAAATCCGAACTGAAAGTGCTTGCCTCATATCTCCAATTAACTGTCTCAAACATGTCTAAAGTAGAGGTGGCTCAGACCATAAAAACCCACCTGTTCCCTGTAGAAGGCGGGGAGGGTGACGGAGCAGTTGGTGGGATCCCTAGTAAACCTAGCCAACTTGATGAACAATTACCACCTGGTTTGACCGGTGATCAAATATTAGAACTAGCTAGAATAAAAGCAAACACCGACTTAGAACTAGCCAGAATAAATACCGAAGAAGCCAGCATAAAAGCCAAAGCAACGACCGAACAAGCCAACGCAAATATAGAACTAGCCAGAATAAATGCCGAACAAGCCAGAGCAAATATCGAGGAAGCCAGAATAAAGACCGAACATTATCAATATCAATATCAAACGGCTCAACTAAATGTCAATACAAATGCTCCCGTAATTGCTCCCCCTCTGGGATTGACTATGACTAGTGTCATTCCACCTTTCACTGAGGATAATGTGCAGGATTTCTTTGTTTTGTTTGAGGAAGTTGCTGGAGGTATGAAGTGGACAAGAGATCAATGGCCTTTTATGTTACAAACTGTTTTGACAGGGCAGGCTCGAGCCACGTATTTGTCAGAAGTAGCAGAAGTTAGGCAGGATTATGACAATCTCAAAGAAGCTATCCTAAAAACCTATCAATTGCAGCCTGAGGCTTACAGGCAATCTTTCCGTAAAAACCAGAAGAAAGTAGAAGAAACCCATAAGGTATTTGCCAGGACCATGACTAAAACTTTCAATCATTGGGTCAAGAGTAAGAAAGTCACTAGCTACAACGATCTGAAGGAGTTGGTCCTGTTAGAAAATTTCCTATGGAAAATTGATTCTTCTGTATCCTATCATTTAAAGGGGAAAAAGGTAGATTGTCTTGCCGACGCCGCTGACATGGCTGACACATACGTGCTCAACAACAAATTTCGTGGAAAGAAGCCCTACGATAATTCTAGTTCTAATTTTAAGTATCCCAATCACAAATCTGACCGACCCAGTCACAAGCCTATAACGTCTTCCCCAGCTAGCCAAAATAGAAATGTTCCCCCAACTAAAAATGCGACTCAGGGCAATGGTAACAGAGGTGGGCCCCAAACTAATAGTAATGCTCAAAGAGGGAACTTTCCCGTATCCCCTAAAGTATGTACTTTTTGTGGCAAGAGAGGCCACCTAGCTTATCAGTGCTGGGCCAAGGAGAGAACCGAGAGATCGGGGCAGACAGTTGCCGCCGTATCTCAAACTCCATATGTGCCTGTAATGCAGGACTCCCGACAGAAGGAGTACCTAGCACCAAAAGTGCCTTTAATGCAGGACTCTCGACAGGAGTACCTAGCAGCTAACGTAAATCATCTAGACAGGGGTGTAGTAGCATGTGTGGTGCAACCCACAAGGGTTAAACCAATAATAATTTCACCATCAGTGCAGGACAGTTACCGTCCCTTTATTTCATCTGGCAACGTGAGATTAAATGGTTGCATGCATGAGGTAAAAATTCTGAGAGACACAGGTTCTACTAGCACCCTCATGGTGAATCCTTACACTGAGTGCCCACCTGGCGAACCAGTTGTAATGAGAGGTGCTGGAGGCCAGTTTTATGCATACTTGGTAAAAGGCGAAATTGAATGCGAGTTACTACAGGGTGAGGCCACCATAGCTTTGTGTAGGTCCCAAGATATCCCTGTGCCTGGGGTAACTCTCCTTTTGGGGAATGATGTAGCAGGTGAGAAGGTCCGACCAGACCCCATTTTGTCACTTTCCCCTGTTAACGAGCCACTAACCGGTGAGCTCGAAAAGGAGATGCCAACTGTTTTCCCTGTGTGTGCTGTCACACGTTCAATGTCTCAAGTAGCAGTTCCCTCAGACAGAAATGTACCGAATGTAAGAGTTGATGAAAGGGATGATGAGAGTGTGAATGATGCTCCAACTGTGCCTGATGATGTGACTGAGGTGGATTTATCTGACACCTTTATGGCTCATCTTGACCCTAACGATGACCATGAAACCCCTCCAAATTGTCCTAGTGGCCTGGTAGAGCTACAGAGAGATGATTGTGAATGCAAGGAGTTAGCTGCCAGGTCCGTGAGTGAAGAGGAATGTGAGAAGGAGGGTGGTGAATGTTTCTACCTCAAAGGAGGAGTATTGTGGCGAAGATGGAGACCGCCACACAGACCAATCGATGACGGGGCTTGGGACGTCCATCAAGTAGTAGTCCCCAAACCTTGTCGTAGAGATATCGTGGAAATGGCACATTGTATACCATTGGCAGGACACCTAGGTGTGAGAAAAACTCTAGACAGAATCAGAGCCCACTTTTACTGGCCAGGAATGCGTGCAGATGTAGTGGAGTTTTGTAGAGTGTGTCACACTTGCCAGATGACAGGAAAACCCAATCAGAAGGTGCCTGTACATCCTCTGGTGCCCTTGCCCGTTTTCGAGAATCTTTTTACTCGGGTGGTAGTGGACATTGTAGGCCCATTGCCTAAGACTTCCCAAGGTAACATTTATTTATTAACTATCATGGACATGGCAACTCGCTACCCAGAGGCTATACCCTTAAGGACTACCTCTGCTCCAACTGTAATCAAGGAACTGCTCAAATTTTTCACCAGAATGGGTTTCCCCCATGAGGTGCAAAGTGATCAAGGAACTAATTTTACCTCTAACATTTTCCAGCAGTCCCTGAAGGAGTTGGGTATCGAGCATGTAAAGTCTAGCACCTACCACCCAGAGAGTCAAGGGGTTCTCGAACGATATCATCAGACATTAAAGGGAATGTTACGTAAGTATTGTACAGAGACCGGAGTTGAGTGGGATAAGGGGGTACCTTTTCTTTTATTTGCTACTCGTGAGGTTCCAACTGAATCCCTGGGTTTTTCCCCTAATGAGCTAGTTTTCGGTCACCAGGTAAGAGGTCCTTTGCAACTATTGCAGGATAGCCTAGTTGGCCAGGAGGGGAACCAAAACCTCCAAGTATGTTTCAGATTTCAAAACCCGGCTGAGATCCTCATGTGAGTTTGCCGCTCAAAACTTGACCGTGGCTAAAAGCTCCATGAAAAAATGGTATGACAGAAAAGCCCGTGAGAGGAAGTTTAAGCCCGGTGATGAGGTTTTGGTCCTGCTCCCCCTTTTTGGCCAACCTTTATCTGCCAAGTTCAGGGGCCCATATAAGATCATTCGGAGGGTGAGCATTACCGATTATCTAGTAACTACCCCAGACAGGAGAAAAGCCCATGCAAGTATTCCATATAAATATGTTGAAGCCCTACCATAGGTCCCCTGATTCCTCTCCTCCAGATTCTCCCACTGTGGCAGTGAATGTCAGGACCTGTGAGCAGCCTGGTGCGGACAAAGTCTTCAGTTCTCTTACTGACCCGCAACAGACTGTTCCAGAGCCTGAAGGTATCCATGCAGACTTTGACTTGTCATGTAGCCTATCCAACTTTCAGTATAATTCAGTGGCTTTGAGGGAATTACCATCTAAACTATGTCATCTTCCCTCTGATCAAGCGAACCAACTAATCTCTGTTTTATCTCAGTCTCCCAGTGTGTTCCGTGATACTCCAGGGCTCCCTTCTTTGGCCGTGCACGACATCGACGTAGGGGATGCAACTCCCATTAAACTATCCCCCTACCGTGTCTCGCCACAACGCAGGAGTATACTGCAGGTCGAGCTTGACTTAATTCTTTCAAATCAGCTGATCACAAGGGCCTTAAGCCAGTGGAGTAGTCCGGTCATACTTGTGCCAAAGCCAGAAGGGAGCCATAGGTTTTGTAGGGACTATAGGCAAGTCAATGCTGTCACAAAGAACGATACCTACCCACTGCCACGGATCAAAGATTGCATTTACCAGTTTGGCCTCATGCAGCAGTAAGTATAATTTAATGAGAGGATTTTGGCAATTAGCTCTCCCTTGTAGCGAGGTAAATATCATGCTTTTGTAGTGCGCTTTTAAGCCTTCAGCTGTGAGATGCCTTGCAGTTCGAATAACGCTCAAGCTACGTTCCGGCTATGTTCTGATGTGGTACCTGGAGACGTTGCCTACTTTGGGTGATATCCTTATTATATCCTCATTATAATCTTGCTGTTGCCAATCTGGTGGTGAATCTATTTATGTATTATGTTTAATATTATGTACTATACTCCTTAAACTCTTTTCTAGGGGGGAGGTCTGACATACGGAGCCCTGTATGTTAATTTAAGAGTTAGAATTAGAGTTCAAGGAGCCAAACTACCCAAGTGGTGAAGCAGACTAGCGAGCGAACGAGCGAGTGGGCAAACCATCTCTCCCCATACCAGCTCGCCCCATACCTCGATGACCGATGCTATGACGTATGATCGACGCCAGGAGCTGTGAGTGGACCATGCACCTGTTATGTGATTCGAGGAGCTATGATTGGAGCGCGCACCATCGCCGCCTCCTGATTCGTTCCTACACCATCATTGTTTGGTATATAAGACCCGAGTTGTGGGCATTCAAATCAGTCTCATTTGGAGTTGGGGAAGGTGAACTTGCAGCTGGAGGAAGACGGGGTGAAGTATTATAATGGGATTGTGACTGTCAGTCAGTTTATATAAATGTGTGTTAAGTGTGTTCGGTGTAAACACTTATGTTATGTTGGTTAGTGAGATATGTGATTGGGAATTAACGTGAACGCTACTATTATGTGTTTAACGATTTAATTGGGAATTAACGTGAATGCTACTATTATGTGTTTAACTATTTGATTGCGAATTAACGTTAACGCTACTATTTATGTACTTGACTATTTGATTGGGAATTAACGTTAACGCTATTATTATGTACTTAACTATTTTAGTTGACTAACTTGTGGACTAAAGCAACTCTTTAAGTAATTGGGTTATGATGAAAGTAATACTATTGTTTTATATTAATACTTACGAGTTCTTTCATATTCTTTGAATTAAACTTACATTGCTTAATGGTGCTTAGTACGGTGATGCTATTGTCTCGTATTAGTAATATCGCCTTAGACTAACATGGCTGTGATAATATTACTTCTAGTGATTTCCTAAGCTGAAGAAAATTCTTTTGCTTCAAAATATTATATTTTGCTTTTCATATTATTTGAGTGAGACCTGAATCGAATCTATGAAACGATCCTGTAACTTTATTTACTCATAATCAAACCTCAATGTTACGTGGTTAAGAAATACATTTAACTAATTATTAAATATATATCTAACTTTTTATGTGACTTTGATATTACTCCTGATGATAATAATAATATAATACTATTAACGTAAGACAAGAACCAAGAATAATTACATTAAATATATATAAAAGGACATAGAAGAAAACTATCTATTCATTTCAAAAAGGGTAAGAGACAGAAATATTCTTACTTTAATATTTATCTTTCAAGACTTTTTATAAAATTAATAGTCCTTCTTTAGCTATACTTATTCGGTTCATAACCATAGCCTACTAAGCTTCGGTTAAATAATAATTCTTTATAAATACTACATGACTTTAATTAGTTTCAGTATTTTTCAT
This sequence comes from Paralithodes platypus, assembly GCA_032716605.1. NCBI lineage: Eukaryota > Metazoa > Arthropoda > Malacostraca > Decapoda > Lithodidae > Paralithodes > Paralithodes platypus. Next base: position 44,200,257 of record CM064483.1, on the reverse strand, counting down.
AATTAAAGAGTATCAGTCAATAAAGGATACCAAGTCCTAAGATCCAAAAGGAAAGGAAGCAACAACAGGAATTTGTGTTATTAGATTTTACTTTTGTTTTGCCTTCAGCTGACTGATACCTTAATATATATCTGTGCTATCTAGATTCATCAAGTTAACCACTTGAGGATCAAGATACGTAACAAGGTTAAAATATTATTTTGTTATAGTTCAATTGTGATGGTCTTTATTTTGCTTTTCGGTATCTTCACTGGTTTTACATGGTTTGTGTACGGAATTTATTTTTATATCTAGTAAGACAATAATATAAGATTGTTTGTATTTAGTAAGTTTAACCTTTTATAGATTCGATAATCATATACCCTATTTTTTACAAATTGCGTTGTTCTAATAGTATATTACTTATTTTTAGGGAATGTTGTTCCTGATGATGGCTTAAGATTAGCCGAAAATTTGAAAAATAAAGATGCCTGGCGCCCTGTCAATTCTTTTCCTTTTGATATGGAGGTTTAAGTGCCCAAAATCTACTGCTGAAGTACTCATAACTATATATATATATATATATATATATATATATATAATCATCACAATACTACTACTACCATAATCACCGGCCTCGACCTTGCTGTGCCTCATTAAACGGCGACCTTGATTTCGGCCGCTAAATGACCTCCGATTTTGGATCTGACCTCATCCGTACCCCCATTTTGGGGAGCTGCGAACAACTTTCGTTCCATACACCTTTTCGATCGGAGGCCTCCTTCTGCCCCAAACGGCAATTTTTTTCGCATTTTTGTTCGCTCCCATATACTACATAAGTTCTGCCGAAATATTTATTAAACAAAAGTGTCTCTGATTTCCACTAAACTCGCCTAAAACCATCTCCAAAGCCTGGGCTTTCCAACGGTGCCCCACACCACCACCTGGCACCAAAACTGTGGGAGGAGTTTAGTAACAAAGGTCGGGTAACTGACAAACAGACAAACATTGACCTTTATTTATTAAGATATACCTGTATATATACTGTATATTGCATATACTCTTCGTAGGACGCATATATATAGTTTACCGTGTTGGTTGTACGTAATAAACCAATTTGTTTCTCTCTCTCTCTCTCTCTCTCTCTCTCTCTCTCTCTCTCTCTCTCTGTCTATCTATCCATCTATCTATCTTAATAAGTAATCAGTTGTGTTCAAATTAAGCAACCATCTTTGTACGTCCCATATTTTTCATTAATCTCAAATTGGAGCCAGTGACTCTTGACCTCGTTATGTTCGAGCGTCCAATCAACACTTTCCAACGGTTATTATGTTACCATATTTCGACATCTGCCTCATTTTACTTCCCCCTTTATACATGGTCTGTGCAATCTGTATCGCAGTTTTCGAATGTCCAAATACTCGAAGATAGAGAGAGAGAGAGAGAGAGAGAGAGAGAGAGAGAGAGAGAGAAACATTGTAGATGGACGAGAGGAAGTGAAAGTGTATTAACAGTAAATGGACCCCGTGATCATGTAATGATCGTTGACCTGACCCATACTGGCAGTCACTAATTAGTTAAATGGTGCGGGTCAACCCACGGAGTTCTGCTATCATGGTGGAGAGAGAGAGAGAGAGAGAGATCCTGTAGTAAGGGAGAGCGGCCATCTAATTCTTTGGGTCTTAATTAGACGGCATAATTACCAAACAACGAGGTGATATGTATTTTTGATCACTTAGCATTTAGTTAGTTAGTTAGTTAAAATAGGTCTTCAGAGATTATTATTTCCTCTGGATTATTTAGCCAACAAACTAAGTCAAGATAATCGTCAGGATTAGAGCCCCTTTCCAAGAACTCCAGTCCTTTGTAGAATGTAGATCCAAATACCAAACAATATATCCTAATATCTGTAATGTTAAAGGATTATAATGGTAATTAACATATTTGAATATAAAGAAAGGGTAATATCACCAGTGGCCCCAATTTGGCGTAGGTTAACCAGTTACTATAGGGTCTCTAGGGAGGTGGTGAGTCAACGAGAAAGGACGGAGGGTAACGTTGGATATGGTACACTCTAAGACATATATTTGGCCCAATATGAACCCTTGAATAGCAAAAAGAACCTCCGAAGTGTAAGTAATAATTAATTAATTATAATATTCGATTCAGTTCGGGATAGCTTCGAAAACATAAAGCAACGATTTATGCCCTAGAGTGTACACCGACTTGGTAGGTGAATCTGTTACTCTAGTCTGCTGATGGCTAAGCTGTACTCTACTAGATTTTAACTCTGCTCAAGGCCGGTTGGGTTTATGTGGTGGGTTCTTACGTGTTGATGTTTAGTCAATACAAATAAACAATCTAAACCATGCAACCATATTGGGGTATACACTATTCTGCTACGCCTCGTGTATTTGTCTACTCGCGATTAATCTCTGAAATCGTTATACATAATGAGTTGAAGTAAAATTGATGCCTAGTTTCTTGGATTATTGTTTGGTAACAAATATGAATACCGGTACTAATATTGTTTGGTAACAAATATGAATACCGGTACTAATATTGTTTGGTAACAAATATGAATACCGGTACTAATATTGTTTTATTCCATTATTGTATTATAATATGAATACCGGTACTAATATTGTTTGGTAACAAATATGAATACCGGTACTAATATTGTTTTATTCCATTATTGTATTATAATATGAATACCGGTACTAATATTGTTTTTATTCCATTATTGTATTATAATATGAATACCGGTACTAATATTGTTTTATTCCATTATTGTATTATAATATGAATACCGGTACTAATATTGTTTTATTCCATTATTGTATTATAATATGAATACCGGTACTAATATTGTTTTATTCCATTATTGTATTATAATTTTATATTCATGGAACTCAGTCAGTCAGTAGCCAAACCCACACTCACTAAAAGGGGTAGGGAGGATCAGCAAGACAAAACTTGCTGATCCCTTAGCGGGAGAACAATGTTGTGGGATTCCCAGTCCCACCCTTCAGGGGCTATCTGCGCCACAAAAGTAACGGGCGATGGGGTCGACCCGCCACATCCCTACGCACATATAGATATATAGATATATTGATTGGTTGGTAGACATTAAAGTATACAAACAGGTAGAGAAAAAAATAAACAATTGTACAAAAATACTACTAATATAAAAGTATGAAGGAAGCTCGGAGAAAAAAGCGGATACATAAATATGAAATTACATAAAAATAAACCCACTTCAAAGATCGGATCAACCTAGTAGATTTAATTTCCTCAAAGTGGGGTCCCGACCGCCTGAGTACGGGATCCAACTCGACACAAATACCTTCAAATCTCAATGAGGACTTCCCTAGTGGTTAAGGCCCCATTAATTGCTCTTTCCATTCACATATGCATAGCCTACGTGAGTTGCAGTTGGGATGTGTGTACATGCTTAGATTGATATGCAGGATTCGAAGTTGCATAATACATCGTAGGCAGTGTCCACCATTCTTTAACTGTCTTCGTGGTGCGATGCATAAGGTGTTGATTTTCGGTGTGAGCATCCTGGATTCGAATCCACGGATTGCCACATGTGTTTGTAAATTTCATTAATCGATTTTAGGAGTATAGTTGGTTGTTGGAAGGAACATAATAATCATAAGTGCTGGGTATCGGAACTGAGACTGAAGAGGATTTGATGGAAAAGTATCTAGAGAGGATTGATGGTGGAAGTGGAGATGTGTGAGATATAAGGTGGATAGAGGGAACTGAGACTGGAGAAGATTTGATAGAGTGTATGTAGAGGAATGGGAGTGAAAACGGAGATGTTTGAGATGGAAGGTGGATGGTTAACTGTGTGCTTTCGTGCGGTATACAGTATGTTCGTAAATATTTTGTATTTAATTAATTTCATATATATTTTTGCGATTTAGTTAACTCAGCTCTTATCTGCCTCTTTATATCGGCTATTATCTTCCCTTTTCCCACTCTCAGTATAATGTCGTGCCGTTTCAGTTTATGTTGGCAAATACTAAACGATTATATGCAGCTGAGGCAAGACCTCTAGTAATAAAAAGGGCTAAATCTATATCAACTATCCCTTAGACTCCCATAGACTATTTATAAAATTAATACAATGACTAATAATATCCACAATGATATGAAAAGATCGTCCTCAAATACTGAAAGAATATAATATACATTACTCTTGTGTCTATTCTTCCTTACTTCCTCTCCTCTCTTCCTCTTTCCCTCTTCCTATGACCATTATAACCATCTGTAGCGACCAGTAAGACAATCAACGTCAAGGTGAGTTTATGTGGAAGGTTCAGTGATTGAGAGAGTCCATTGCTAGTGATGATGGGAAGGTGGAAGGGAGGAACCAATTATGATGAACAGGGGATATACAGAAACAAAAATACAGTACAGTACAGCCAACTAAGGGCTCAAGTAACATATGTAGGACATTAATAGGGACATGTGTGTGTGTGTGTGTGTGTGTGAGTGAGAGAGAGAGAGAGAGAGAGAGAGAGATGTATATGTCTTATCTGTTTGTCTCTAATCTACCTATGTATCTATATATCTTCCTTTATCTATATATTTATAAACACAGGCCAAATTAAAAGTAATCAGAATATGAAAGAATCTCCGTGTTTCATCTAACGTGATAAAGAATGCCATGATATAAAGCAGAGTGCTGTGATTCGAAAAATGCATTGTTGAGCGCAACGCATTCTAATATGCCTTTTATCATCTACTGTACATTTAGTGCTAGGGGTTACATAAACGATAAAATATAATGGGCTGTATTATTTGAAATGTGGAATGCAAAAGTCGCATTGTGTACATATGGACAATTGTTTCCTTGTAATGGTTAAATAGGCGGTGTTACACGAGCTCTTTTTCCGTCAATGTCATCAGGCAATTGTAGTCTGTCATCTTCAACATTTAAGTTTTATTATAATTCAGCCACCTAACGTAATCTAACTTTAGTCTAGTTTCCTATTCCAATGTGAAAGATACTCAACTTTCTCTTCATAATTGCTGAGGGGCACAGGGCCCTGGGTGGGGCTTTGGTTTCCCGGGCGTTTCTGCACCCTCCTCAGCTCCCAGCCATGGAGTGGCTTCGGTCACAACGGCTTTATTGTGGCCGGCAGGGAGGGTTCTGTGGGGCCGCTCGGTTATGGCCTTGGCCTTGCTTGGGGCCTTGGGGCTGTTCGGCCAGGCAGCTTAGGGAAAAACAACAGCAACAACAACAACTTGTCCATCGAAAATTGCAAGAAGACACGCTCTGTTGACATCATCTCTATTTAAAAACAATGTGAGTCTGTTTTTTGTATTACTTGATAAAGCAGTTTTGACCGACCTTTTACTTTTCTGGTAACCATGCGCTTAATAGACGAGCCAAACAATGCAATATTTTGTGTGTGTAGAGCCACTAATATAGATAAATATTACAGACCTATTTTGTGTGTGTAGAGCCACTAATATAGATAAATATTACAGACCTATTTTGTGTGTGTAGAGCCACTAATATAGATAAATATTACAGACCTATTTTGTGTGTGTAGAGCCACTAATATAGATAAATATTACAGACCTATTTTAAGTAATGGTCGTTTAGCTATATAGTTGCATATTACTAAGTTCAAAAGCAAGAGTAAACTATTAATATAATAGTTTAAGGCTAAATATTGAGTTTGCCATTATATTATCTTAAATAGTTATAATAACATAATAATATATAATTAGCAGTGTAACAGTTATCTCTGTTGGCGGGTGTACGATGGTAATTTATAACAATGGAGTACGAGCCAATTACAGTTTAAATATATATATATACCGGTATATATATATTTACGATAAATGAAGGTCAAATAATTAGACAATAAGCGTTGCCTTAGTTGAATAAACAAGTGGCATATTTTGATAATTATTTAATAAAGACTCGCCGCCTTATTTGTTATATTTTATCAGGGACTATGCAGGTTTATGCAATCCTAATACTGTACCATAGACTACAGTAGATCTGGACTGGACACGAAATGGAACTTTGCAGTAAGGGACCCAAAATCGGAAAATGAACCCCCAAGTTCGAACCACGAAACCGCGAAAATGTGATATTTTCGCGGTTTCGAGGTTCGAACTTGGAGGTTCGTTGTCTGATTTTGGGTCCCTTACTGCAAAGTTCCATTTTCGTGTCCAGTCCAGATAATACTGTAGTATATGACTATACTAATGTTTAATCCACTCTGGGAGAATAATTTTGATCACATTTATAAAATCCAATATTACTGGAAATAACGCAAAGTTTCATCAGCCTCAGAGCTCCATCGTACGTCCTCGCTGTTTACATATGTTTTCATTATGGAGTATCGATATTTACCCCCTATTGGCAAAATAGATGATGATTTCAATAAGTAATTGTGGGGTTAAGTTATAAGTTATTCCCACGTTGGAATATCTAAAACCATGAAAATACTTATTTCTCAAAATCTGGAGGAAAAAACATGACAAATAAGGGTGCGCGCCTTTTCCCTATAATCACCAATATTTTTGTATAGACAGTAACTTGCATGTACTTATTTGGTCAACTTCAGTGAATTTAGTCTTACATAGGCCTACTGTATAATTATGATGAGTATGTAATACATGAAAGGTATGAACAAGTAATGTGACCTAGTACTTTCCAGAATGTAGAATATAGCTTACAATATTTCTTCATGACTCAAATGTTCATCACTATTTGCTTTAGATTTTTAAAGTATTAATAGTCAAAGAAAGCTATTAATCTGTTTGATAACGTATATAATATCACATGAAATAGTTTTTAGAAATTGTTACTCTGATGCAAAATATAGGGGTATTGGAGGGGGTCTGTCTGATCATTATGTAGTGGTAGCTAAGGTTAGGATACAAAAGAAGTGGGTGAGGAGAGCGGGAGGGAGGCGAGAGGAGGGTGGAATGGTGAGGAGGGTGGAGAGGTTGCAGGAGGAGGAAATCATAGAGGAGTACAGGAGAGCAGTGGAAAGACGACTAGGTGGGTTCGACCTGGAAGTTATGGAGGAAGTGGAGGAGATGAGCAAGGTGTTTAAGGATGAGATCTGTGCAGCATGTGAGGAGGTGTGTGGAGTGAGGAGAAGAGGGAGGGGAGTGAAAGGTACAGCATGGTGGACAGAAGAGGTAAGAATAGCTGTGGAAGAAAAGAATAAAGCATATAGAGAGTGGTTGGGTAGTAGAGGGAATGAAGATTCCGAGAGACAGAAACGAGCGAGGTACGTGGAGAGTAGGAGGGTGGTGAAGAGAGTAGTGAAGGAAAGTAAGAGAAGAGTAGATGAGGAATTTGGAAGGAATCTGAGTGTAAAATGGAGGGAGAGTAAGAAATTGTTCTGGAAAGAAGTCAAGAAAGTTAGGGAAGGTAGCAAGGGAAACAGTAAGGGTGTGAAAGATAAGAATGGGAGAATGCTAGCTGAGAAGCAAGAGAGAGTCGAAAGATGGAGGGAGTACTTCAGTGAGTTGCTAAATGAAAGGAATGAAGAGCCAGCAAACATAGCTGGATATGGTATGGGAGGGAGAAGAAGAGAAGTAGTGGAGGAGGAGGTGGGGATCAGGAGGTCAGAAGTGTGGGAAGCCATGAAAAGAGTGAAGTTGGGGAAAGCACCAGGAACAGATGGAGTGTGTGGGGAAATGTTGAGGTATGGTGGTGAGATAGTGATAGAATGGGTATGGAAAATGTGCAAACTAGCATGGGAGAAGGGGAGTGCACCCGATGACTGGAAGACTGGCATAATAGTCCCCCTATATAAGGGCAAAGGGGAAAGAGGAGTGTGTGGTAACCACCGAGGAATATGTCTTCTAAGCGTAGTAGGGAAGGTATACAGTAGGGTAGTGATTGAGAGAGTGAGAGTGAGAACGGAGAAATGGATAGGCGACGAGCAGGGAGGTTTTAGGAAGGGAAGAGGATGTGTAGATCAGATTTTTACCCTGAATTGTGTTGTGGAGAAGTATCTGGAGAAGAAACAAAAGGTGTATGTTGCCTTTATGGACTTGGAAAAGGCCTATGACAGAGTGGATAGAGAAGGTTTGTGGAAAGTACTTAGAATATACGGAGTAGAGGGCAAGTTGCTGAAAGCAGTGAAGAGCATGTATGAGGGTGCAAAGGCGGCAGTACGTGTGGAGAGTGAGCAGAGCGAGTTCTTTGACCTGAATGTTGGTTTGAAACAGGGGTGTGTGATGTCCCCGTGGTTGTTTACTGTATATAGGATGGAGTTATGAAAGAAATACTATCAAGAGCAGTGGATGTTGGTGTATCGCTGAAAAGGGAGGGAATTGAGTGGAAGCTACCTATACTGCTGTTTGCGGATGATACAGTTCTGATGAGTGATAATGAATGGGAGTTGCAGGGTCTGGTAAATGAGTTTGGAACAGTGTGCGAAAAATGGAATTTGAAGGTAAATACGGGGAAGAGCAAGGTTATGGTCTTCGAAAGGGGTGAAGTCACAGAGTGTGAGGTGAAGCTGAACGGTCAGGCTATGGAGATCGTCAACTCTTTTAAGTATCTGGGCAGTGTGTTGAGTAAGATGGGACTATGGATGAAGAGGTGCGGGAGAGGGTACAACAGGGGAAGAGGGTTGTAGGAACGCTAAAAGCAGTAACAAGAAATAGGGTGGTCAGTATGGAAGTGAAGAAGTCCTTGCATGACAGTGTGGTAATCCCAACACTGACTTACGGAAGCGAAGCATGGACGTTGGTTGAGAGACTCAGACCAAGAGTGAGAGCAGTGGAAATGAATTACTTAAGGAGTGCGTGCGGAGTTACATGGAGGGATAGACAGACTAATGAGGAAGTAAGAAGGAGGTGTGGTGTGGAGGTAGATGTGCTGGAAAGTGTGAAAAGGAACAACTTGAGATGGTTCGGCCATATGGAACGTATGGAAAGCGAGAGAATGACTAAGAGGGTGTACGAGAGCGAGGTGGAGGGACAGAGGGGGAGAGGTAGACCGAATATGAGGTGGAAGGATGGAGTGAGGAAGTACATGAACGAAGGCGGTGCTGGTTGGGGGGAGGGGCGTCGACTGACTGGGGACAGAGGTGCATGGGGGCGGTTCGTTCGTGGCCACCCCTTCGGGGATCACGGCGTCAGGCAATAGATAGATAGATAGATGCAAAATATTTCTTCTCAATGTACAAATATATAATATTATTTCCAGATATCTTAGATATCTTACAAATGAGAAGCAGTAATATGTATGCATCCTATATTGTATCCACACTATTCATTAACCCTTTGAGTCATATTCCTCAAGGTGTTATTTCCCATGTCATATTTTGATCAAGATTCATTATTATCAACACAGCGACACAATCACAGACGTACAGTCGGTCACCTTTCCGACTGGGCCACCTATGGTAATTTCGCTGGGAGTCTTTCGCTCTGATATTAGTAAGATCGCTCACTCCCCCCCACCCTGAATATGTTCAATATTATGTCCCATAGATGGCGTAGTTAGATTTGCGGGGGAGGGGAGGGGGGGGGTATTATTGTGTAGGAAAGGTTGGAAGTGCATAGGGTGAGGAGGTTAAGTGAATTATTTCCCCAGGTTTATGGTTACCGTTTTATCTTGTGATATTAATTACAGTTATTGAACAACTATTTTTAGTGAAATCTGCCTTTAAGAAATATTGGAATATGTATTATTATTGTTTGCAACCATTGCTGCAGTTCCGTTCTCCGCTTAAGCTGTTGTTTAACCCACTGCTCTTATTACGACCGGGACTCGTATAAAACAAGGGCTCTTAATGATTGGACTAGAAAGGCACACAGCCACTACGGTAACACTAGATCCAACCCTCGAACTTATAATGCCGGCGCACAAAAACACCTATACCTTCCAGAGTTAAATCTGCAATAGCGGGGTATCCTCTAACTCGGTATAAATGCACTACTACTACAGGCTGATGTTCTCTGATACAGCCTGATCACAACAACATACAATTACGTTAATAATGTATACAAGGAAAAAGATAGAGAGCTTAATTAAATCACTGGAATGATTTAATGCAAACAAGAAGAAGGTATAATTACAGTTATTCTAAACAATAATAAACTGTCACTCCTATATTAAAGAAAGTGAATGAAAGTCCTAAAGCATCGAATAGGAATCTTCTGAAGAAAGTCTGATGCTGCTTAAGATGATCGAATTGGATTTTGAACTGTTATATAAAGCAGGAACAAGATATGACAAGTGTATGGACATACAGTGTTAACTGGCACGGGAATAATGATAAATGCACAATAGTATTATCTCCAACAACAAAAGAAGTACTTCCTCAGACAACGCAAATGCCTGCTCGGGTTGTGCAACTCAACAACAACCAAGGCTTACAATCAACGTGAATAAAAATGCTGCATACATAACATAAGAGCTTATAATCCTAATCGGGTGTCTGCTAGGCGAATAAAGTCTAGCTGGGATGTCGTAGGCTAGGAAACAATGGCTGAGCAAGCGGCTCGTAGCCTAGCGAGGTCCTTAAGACTGTACGGCCAAATTACGTTAAATGACGGGGTGCTCTCTTGAGAGATCCAGATCGCTAGTATCTGGTTCTCTCCTGGCGACCCTCTCAAAGTCAAAGCAAAATGAGTTAGCACAGTGTTGGGTGGCAGAGGCAAAAGCCCTCACTCGCAACACAGTGCTAAACTCACAAGGTACACAGTCAGAAAGACAACCTAGGCTTCCCACACATCCTTTGCGATTGTACAGGTTCACCACAACCTGGTACACATCGGAAATCACAACAACAATAGCCTCACCCCAGTCTAGCATTAAATAGCCCAGCAGACAGCCAAGAAAAAGGTAGGGAGACACCGTGAGTGTGTTGAACCTCTACAGACAAAATGTTAGCCCCTCCAAAATGTCTACCTAAACATGGAATATCTGAGAGCTTCAGCATATAATACGATGGCCGATGTATGAAATCGTGCAGAACCAAAGGGGAGTTATGATGTTAAATAGAGTGGAAGAATGAGAGGTAAGAAGTTGAGAGAGAGAGAAAGTGCTCTATAGGTAGAAGTCGGGGACAGGTGGTAAGGGAGGTGTGAAGGGTATGCTGGTCAGGCAAGCTCTGAAGAGAGTAGCTCCTCGGGACCCCCCCAGGATCACACAAAGGCATGGTGGTCAGCCAATCACAGGCCGCTACGTCACCAGGCAGCAGACCTGCAGAAGGCGCCAGGAACCACCAGCCAATCAAGAGGCGTTAGAAAGCACGCGCGCGAGCCTCCGAGCGAGAGAGGCAAGACATGCATACGCACGTACACACTACCACAACACTCCCTATACCGCTCTCTCTCTCCTCAACAATATGCAATGCATCTTATGTTCTATTCATGATATAAAATATAATGCATTGTCACAGGCGAAAATAAAGACCACTTCTATACTGCCTGTGACATGACGATTCACAAGAAAGAAAGTACAACATTGTAGATAGACTGTAGCCCATTTCACTACCCTGGCAAGCGCTAGTGGCTACCGGGAGGCGATTATGCCAACGCTGGCAGGCGTCACACCCCGCCCAAGATGTAGGACGCTCAACATTAGGCGAGCACGATATCTGACAAGGCAGAATGCCGACAAGACCCGTCACACATAGCCACTCCACCAGAAATGAAATTCAAAGCTCAAGTCTTACATAAAACAACAAATCAACATAAAGAAAATCTTATAACCCCTCCCAAACATAATAGTATAATTTAGCCTACTATGCTCCCTGAGCGAGCTTCACAGAGCCCAGCCTCGTAAGTGAAAGACAGGTTCAACTTAGGACTTTAGCTATAATATTGGCAACTTACAATTAACTATCAAAAGAAAGAGTTTTTATGTGATTTTTTATTTTTAATATGTTTATGGAGGCTGCACTTACAGGGGCAAGCCTAGTTTTTCTCCACTCTCAACACACACTGACTGAATGGCGAGGGTTCTCCTGCAAACAAACCCTCCCGTGACAAACAATCAGCCAAAACATTATCAGTGCCCTTAGCATGCTACACATCCAACTTGTGTTCCGGCAGCACAACAACACCTGACACTGATAAACTGCCCAGTTCATCACAAGACTGGCATTTCTCTTCGCTCTTTCCGGCAACGGGACCTGCCAAAAGCCTTTCACTAGTTCTACCTTCGTGATAGGCGATGCAGCCCCGAAGCGGTCTATGGTGTCGTCAACTCTCGATAAGGTATAGGCGTCTGTCAGAGATAATGCACACACTCTCTTGCAATCAACACACACACTGATCTTGCCACTTAACACAGGTTGCAAAGTTACAGGCAACAACCACTCACAACATTCCTTATCCCTCAGACCCTTCGTCAACACGTAATCCAGCTCTGCTTGCACCACAGGCTGTCGAGCAGGATTTATACGGTAGGGAATTAAACTGAGCCTTGCACTGTCTCCAGCCTCCATGTCGGATTCTACCCTGTACATCAGGCCTGGAGAAGCAACAAACATGCGATTGCACTGCCACAGCCTAGTAAACAACTTATCTCGCAGAACAACATGCCTAGTGCCCTCCCACAACCCAGCCGAGACCGCAGCTTCTAAAATGTAGTTTCCATCCTTCTCCACCTTCGTCCCTAGAACAGCCAGGTCATGAGAGGGACAATCAGTACCACCTGTGCAGTCACTCCCATAGTTCATTATTGCTAAGGCTTCCCCGCCGATACCGTACATGCGCACCCCCGCATTCCTTGCAACTACATCTGCCTGCGCAGCATCACCGCTTTTAGCGACATGGCCAGATACAGTCGGTATATGGTAGGGCTGTTGCATTCAACTAGAGCAGCATTGGGAGGCTATGCGACGACCGAGCACATCCACTCCACAGCCAACCTCACCAATCTGCTCAATGTCCTCCTTCTGATCACCACCCTTGGCAGCCATGGGTCGACCTTGACCTGACAACCATGTCCAAGCCTCGTCGCCCACCTTGAACCACCGAAACAACGAGGCTAACGGTCTCCCAACATTCACGTGACCTGCCCGCCGAACATCTTGTACCGCCTGAGTTGTGAGGCTCGGGGGCTCGGCACGACCAGTAGGGTATGAACCGAGCTGGTGCTGGAGCGCTGCACACTGCTGCTCAGGCAGGTGCTCTAGCGTTTCCACAGCCACCAGACTCGTGTCCCCCGCCCACTGCTCCGCCGAGACATGACAATCCCTACTCTCCTCCACCTGTGCCCTACTGCCCCCCTCTCCTTCTCCACCTTGGCCGCTGCAGACCAACGCAGGGACAGTAGGCTGCTCAGGTGGTTGCCTCACAAACTCCTCCAACAGGTTCACATGACATGTTTCCCCGTCCTCGTGTTTGATCTCGACAGCACCATTACCGCACTTCTGAACTTCCGGATCCTCCAACTGCAGTTTACAAATATCTGAGGGAACCAACCTGTCTAAGTGCTTCCGAAGCAACCCAAGTCCTCCCCCAATATCAAACTGAGCAACCCTTTTTTCTCTCTGTGTGTAACGTTGCTGCCTCGGAGTCTCTTCCTGCCCTACCTCCTCACTAGCTGTGACAGGTCCTGGGGCTTCTCCAGACTCTAACAATGGTGCCAATACTGAGTCGCCAAGAAGAGCTGCTGGTACTAAACTCTCCAAACTTTTACCAACAATAGCCGTCTTCTTCCAACCGTTCCTCCGTTTATCAGAAGACTGAGGAATAGGCTGTGACACTTTGGATGCAAGAGATCTTGTAACAACGCACGCCATAGGTTGTACTTGATACTTCTCTACCCACTCCTGTTCCTCCCTACTCACGTCGGCCGGCTTCTCGGCAACGACTAAGGGTGAAACCTCAGAAGTAGGCACCGCAAAGTCGTTGCCGAGAAGGAGGTCGACGCCCCCAACAGGCAAGTTCTCCACAATTCCCACATCCAACTCTCGTGTCACACCATGTACCTCCAGTTCCATCCTGACCAACGGGTATGACCTGATAGCATTGATACCTTGCACCACAACTACCCGTGCCGCGTTTATTGGTCTACCAGTAAAGTTCTTCATCAAAGTCTGAGAGGCACCTGTGTCTCGCAACAGCTCAACTCCATGCTTCTTACCAGCCCACTTCACGCAGCCACGCCCTCGATGGTCGCAAAAGACATCGCGGACAGGGTTCGATCCGAATTCTTCTCCACTGGCTGTGTCCCAACCTCTGACGTTATACCCCGGACAAACTCAGACGACTTCGGGGACACCCCAATGTTGCGAACCAAAGACACAACTGCATTAGGTAGATTGCTTGGACAGGCTCTTGCAAAATGCCCCTTCTCATGACAATGAAAACACTCTAACTCCCCCTTGGGGTTCCCATGAGGTGGGGAAGGGCACTGACCCTTCTTAAACGGGACGGTACTAGGTTTATGGTCAGTTTTGGTGTCGTTGCTCTTGTTCTTAGTGTAATGTTGTTGTTGTTGTTGTTCCCCAAGCTGCCTGGCCGAACAGCCCCAAGGCCCCGAGCAAGGCCAAGGCCATAACCGAGCGCCCCCACAGAACCCTCCCTGCCGACCACAATAAAGCCTGGGCAACCGAAGCCACTCCATGGCGGGGAGCTGAGGAGGGTGTGGAAACGCCCGGGAAACCAAAGACCCACCCAGGGCCCTGTGCCCCTCAGCAATTATGAAGAGAAAGTTGAGGGGCAAAGGAAAAAAAGGAAAAATGTGACGCTTTGGCTTCCAATCTTTGGTAGATTGGGAGGTCAATCCACGGAAGAGACGCCGTCACTTGAGATCTAGAAAATATATAAGTAAAAGGAACAGTCAGAGTAAGCTATGGGTAGGCAGAGATCGCTCAGTTCTCACTCTGATAGACCAGCCCATCACCACAAGACTAGAACCCAATCCTCTCAGCATCAGCTAGGAAAGGCCCTAGAAAGCCGCCTTTGGCGGCTTATGTGTATCAGTGTGTATATCAGTGTTTCGGGGAGGGGGAGGGTTATGCTCCTTATTGCCTGCATCACTTCTCTGTGCAAGACCGCACCCACGAATCAAAGATAACCGAAGGTCAGCCATCTCAGCTGCCTCCTGAAGAGTTTTCGGGTTTTTTTCTTTAAGATTCAACGTCAGATCGCCGCCCGTACACTTGAAAAATTGTTCTAGAAGCATCAGCTGTTTCAACTCCTCAAACGTCGATGCCTTCTCAGAACGCAGCCAGTTTCTAAATGCATCGGACAGATCCCGGGCATGCTCAAGAAAGGTGCACTCACGACCCTTCGTTACACCCCGGAACTTCAATCTGTACGTCTCTGGTTGTAACTCATATGCCCGCAGGACAGCCTCCTTCAATACCTCATAATCGATGCAAGACTCCAAGGGCAACGCATCATATGCCTTGAGTCCTTTGCCAATCAACCTAGAGGAAACAAGGGCTGCCCACTTTACCTCGGGCCATTGGTGCTCCCGGCACTTCTTCTCAAAACGCATAAAAAATTCAGTGACACCCGACTCGTCAAATACAGGGACTAACTTGAGCAGGTGCGATAAAGACTGATCAAGACCTCGATTCCCAGAACCGAGACGCTGCCCTGTTGACTCCACCCGGGACTTCTCAAGATCTATGTCTGCACAGTACTTCGTAGCCTCAATCCTGAGCTCAGCCTCATGCCTTCGTTGCTCAGCCTCATATCTGGCCCTTCTCTCCTCAGCCTGAATCTTAGCCATCTCAAACTCCCGCTGTTGCTGCTCAGATTCCCGCTGCTACTGCATCTGCATCTGCTGCTGCTGCATCTTAGCCATCTCAAGCTGGAAGAGCATATCTGGAGTCAAACCTTGAGGAGGAGGAGATGCAACAATTGGAGACCCACCCTGTGATCCACCCAGGGGCAAACCACGCTGCCAGTGACTATCGGCCTGCGGGAAAGTCGGATCCGGTGTTCTTGAGAGCACGATGGGAGTAGAGTGGAGGGGGGGCTTGGCCGAAGGTGCCAAAGCACCCGCTCCACCCTGTGCACCACGCACCCCGCCCAGCACACATGCCACCAGGTCATTTCTCGTTATGCTGCTAGTGCCAACATGCCCCATGACCGTGGCCAAACACTGGAGACCATACCGATCAATCCCCGCCACCCGGTCAACAGTAATAGGCATCTCCAGAAATTTCCTTGCATCCTCCTCACTAGTTACTACTCCAATATCATCTAACAAACCCCGCTTCTACACCTCAGGGCCTGCTTCCCGTACTGTGTCCTCACTGTACACTGATCCGTCGTCTGACATAGTGTCCACCGAAAATTCTCAACGTTTATAAAAAAAAAAATAGGTACCTAAACTCTCATGCAGCACTATTCACTCAAAACTGCTTGAAGACTCTTAAGTGTTATACTACTTGCCAAAAAAAAAATCCACGTGTCCACTATATTCCTTTAAACAAAAAAACAAACAAATGACCACAACACTCTTGCAATATTTCTCTAAGTCCACAAAATCCTAAGCAAGGTCGCCATTTGTTACGACCGGGACTCGTATAAAACAAGGGCTCTTAATCATTGGACTAGAAAGGCACACAGCCACAACGGTAACACTAGATCCAACCCTCGAACTTATAATGCCGGCGCACAAAAACACCTATACCCTCCAGAGTTAAATCTGCGATAGCGGGGTATCCTCTAACTTGGCAAAAATGCACTACTACTACAGGTTGATGATCTCTGATACAGCCTGATCACAACAACATACAATTACGTTAATAATGTGTACAAGGAAAAAGATAGAGAGCTTAATTAAATTACTGAAATGATTTAATGCAAACAAGAAGAAGGTATAATTAAAGTTACTCTAAACAATAATAAACTGTCACTCCTATATTAAAGAAAGTGAATGAAAGTCCTAAAGCATCGAGCAGGAATCTTCTGAAGAAAGTCTGATGCTGCTTAAGATGATCAAATCGGATTTTGAACTGTTATATAAAGCAGGAACAAGATATGACAAGTGTATGGACATACAGTGTTAACTGGCACGGGAATAACGATAAATGCACAATAGTATTATCTCCAACAACAAAAGAAGTACTTCCTCAGGCAACTCAAAATGCCTGCTCGGGTTGTGCAACTCAACAACAACCAAGGCTTACAATCAACGTGAATAAAAATGCTGCATACATAACATAAGAGCATATAATCTTAATCGGGTGTCTGCTAGGCGAATAAAGTCTAGCTGGGATGTAGTAAGCTAGGAAACAATGGCTGAGCAAGCGGCTCGTAGCCTAGCGAGGTCCTTAAGACTGTACGGCCTAATTACGTTAAATGACGGGGTGCTCTCTTGAGAGATCCAGATCGCTAGTATCTGGTTCTCTCCTGGCGACCCTCTCAAAGTCAAAGCAAAACGAGTTAGCACAGTGTTGGGTGGCAGAGGCAAAAGCCCTCACTCACAACACAGTGCTAAACTCACAAGGTACACAGTCAGAAAGACCACCTAGGCTTCCCACGCATCCGTTGCGATTGTTCAGGTTCAACACAACCTGGTACACATCGGAAATCACAACAACAATAGCCTCACCCCAGTCTAGCATTAAATAGCCCATAGACAGTCAAGAAAAAGGTAGGGAGACACCGTGAGTGTGTCGAACCTCTACAGACAAAATGTTAACCCCTCCAAAATGTCTATCTAAACATGGAATATCTGAGAGCTTCAGCATATAATTCGATGGCCGATGTATGAAATCGTGCAGAACCAAAGGGGAGTTATGATGTTAAATAGAGTGGAAGAATGAGAGGTAAGAAGTTGAGAGAGAGAGAAAGTGCTCTATAGGTAGAAGTCGGGGACAGGTGGTAAGGGAGGTGTGAAGGGTATGCTGGTCAGGCAAGCTCTGAAGAGAGTAGCTCCTCGGGACCCCCCCAGGATCACACAAAGGCATGGTGGTCAGCCAATCACAGGCCGCTACGTCACCAGGCAGCAGACCTGCAGAACGCGCCAGGAACCACCAGCCAATCAAGAGGCGTGAGAAAGCATGCGCGCGAGCCTCCGAGCGAGGGAGGCAAGACATGCATACGCACGTACACACTACCACAACACTCCCTATACCGCTCTCTCTCTCTCCTCAACAATATACAATGCATCTTATGTTCTACTCATGATATAAAATATAATGCATTGTCACAGGCGAAAATAAAGACCACTTCTATACTGCCTGTGACATGACGATTCACAAGAAAGAAAGTACAACATTGTAGATAGACTGTAGCCCATTTCACTACCCTGGCAAGCGCTCGTGGCTACCGGGAGGCGATTCTGCCAACGCTGGCAGGCGTCACAAATGGTCCTCGGAGTCACCGTCCTACAGATATTATCTGCCATCACACACAGTGCACTCAGTTTATGGTTACGCATATAGTTATTAATGATTATATAGAGTGACAGTCTCTTATCAAGCTTATACATTTTACTGCACATAATATATAAATACCCTTGCATAGACTTAATCATGAGATATTTAACGTTAACATAGTTATATCGGCATTTAACCCCCCCCCCCCCCACACACACACACACACATACAGCTGCCCCGTGGAATTGTGATATAATTGTGGTCTCTTCTGGCCTAGCATGGTTGCTAAATTTCAGCATATCTTAAATAGTTCCTACGCATGTTTTTCTCTTCCAGAAGCCAATAGGTATAAGTCATAACATAATTGGTCGTTAAAATATCAGTGGATATATCTTTTTCATGAGCTACCCTGGCAACCTGTAACGCGCTGCATTAGTTGCGAAAGATAATAATTGGTAGAAAGTGCGAGCCCTGTGACTCTCCTGCCAAACCACTATTCCTACAGAGAGAGAGAGAGAGAGAGAGATGGCTAGAGCCATAACATATACTGATATGCGCGTGCATGCAGTGAAACATTAGTGTTTATCGAAACGCAAGTGTGTGTGTGTGTGTGTGTCTTTGCAAGATCATATTAGCATTGTTGATTAAAAAGTTTCCAGTGGTTAGGTTTGCTCAATCGTCTGTTACCCCCTTATCCCCGTACAGCCTCTTTCTCCGTACAGGGACACTGTTGTAAGCGTATCATGTATTGTTCGCATATGAAAAATGCCTCTGAAAGGGTGCAGTCAATGGCATGTAATCTCTACTCTTCTCCACCATATTGTCTACAATCTCTCCACATTGTGAAAATTGCATGTACAGTATATTACTGTTATGCCATTATTATAATCAGTGTTCTTGACAGCTGTCCTAGCGTATACCTCTTACTCTGCAGAGACAGAGGGCCACCCGCTTTGTAACTCATTCCCACCACTTTTCTGCCCACCATTCAAAGCCAACAGTTAACTTAAATTTCCACGTAATTTTTCAGCTCAACAAGTAAGGTATGGAATTCACTCCGTAAATGTGTCTATCCCTTACCCTATGACTTTGTTTCAAGGTTTGCGTGTCCTGCAGTTACATTCCAGTGCACCTTAAATATGGTTATGTACTAAGCATTCTGTTTTGACTGGGGTAAGGGGGACAATAGGACGTCAAATTGTTTATAAGTAGTTTTGCCTCTTGTCTCTTTTATACGCAGAGAAACAATTTATTAGGTAAAGGGAAGTGGAGAACATCAAACCTTTGATTGTCATATCGAGGAATTGGGTTGCTTGTAATGGGAATTTGCACAACATAGGTAAAGTGGCTCTGCGGGTAATTTTATTGTCATATGTTTAGATGAATATATAGAGTAAACATTACCGAATACTTATTATGTTTATTAATAAATACTCTATCCACAGATATTAGAGTCAAGCTCTCGTGTATAAGTCTCTTCGATGTATTCGTCCATTTAGTTCGTATCTCCCTTTCCTTCTCGCTCTCTCTCTCTGAACGGTTTAATTATATTTGCATTGCTATCCAAATGTATATGCTAATACCAAACACCTTTATCATACATATCAACATTGGGAAATGCAAACCACTAAATCTTCTCTGGGGCTACTTTGAAAGTATATAGCGTTTTCCAATGACATTTTAGTAGGATCTATTTTTCTTATAAGTTATAACGACTTTGAAGTTTGTAGCACTTATTTCCTAGCCAATAATTTATTTGTTTCTATTTAAGTAGGTTACCAGTTCTAAAGTCTGATATTTTTGTACTGTATTTTAGTCATATACTGTATATATTTTTTTCTTCTCCAAACCCCCTTCTCAAACACAAAATACACATCTGGAGAATATCATAATTATATCAATATATATTGCACTGCTTTTATTGCTGAATGACCTATTTTCTCTAACAGTGTAGGATTATTTGGTGTAAGTGACTAGTTATGAAAGCTGTTATTTTGGTATGGGAATTTCACTAATGAAGACTAGATGGATATGGATATGCAATACATTTTTTTTTTTTTTTTTTTTTTTCTTTTTTTTCTATATTCCAACTTACTTCCTCTCGGGCATAGGCTGAGAGCCTTAACATTCACCGCTTTACAATGAACAGTGAAGCCCGTGAGGTCTTGTTCCAGTCTAGGGAGTGAGACATGTGAAGCACGTAGAATACAACGAGCACCTGCCATCTTGCCTTCACATGAGGCACGGTGCTCACTCATTGCCCGAAACGACCCCATCTCTGAAGCCACCTCGTTCCCGTGCTTCACTGTCTCACCCCCTACACTCGGACTCTCACACTTACACACACACAACGCCACCTGTTGAGCAGACAACTCACCAGGCATTGCACCCCTATAGCATATTTTGAATATGGGAATATTCATACAGTGCTATTTAATCAGGGAACAATGAGGGTATTTTATTGACGTTTCGGTGGGCTTGTGGTAATGCACTGATACCAGGTACAGCACAAATTCCATCCCAATAATATCTTCCCATTGATACATCGGGATTTGAACCCGGGACCTTTGGATTACCAGGCCAGTGGCAAGACCACTCCACCACACCTCCCCTTTATATAACGTCAAAATTAACAACACAATGCTACACATAATGTTGTATTTGAAGAAAAAGGCATGAGACAGAGAGGTATGAGGAGCCCCAAAACAAATGCCGCAAATCGACAATACGGGCCAGCCCGGGACCTCAACCAAAATTAAGAGACCAACATTAAGGGGAGATTTCCACTTGAGGGATTTTTTCTTTACCCCCTTCTCCCTCATGTTTAGCCCCATTGCTTTTGAGATTTTAAGACGTTCTCCCAATTAGTTTGGCTATTTTAAGAACTTTCACCCCATTTATGTCACTTTTAAGACCTTTCGTGCCACTTAGGTGTCAATTTTTTTCTGGAGAGCGATAGCGAGCCTGTAATTTAAGAGCAACCGGCCTCCGGCCGGGACATTTTTCTACCGAAAAATGTAAAAATTTATCTTGAAAGGGGGTCTAGGGGGTGTAATTTTAAGCTTGATGAAAACGTAGGGAACAAACTAAATACCTCCCCTTAACCCAAAGAAGAGCAAATGAACATCAGCTAAGGAAAAGACTAATCTATAATGTGGATGGATATAGATAGATAGATAAATAGATAGTGTGAGTGAATGAGTGAGAAAGAGCTTTCTTAATAAATAGATAGTGAATCTAGCAATCTCTACATATTGGTTTGCAAACAATAATTACACATACACAAATATTTCTTAAAGGCAGATTTCACTAGCAAAAACTATTTACATCTTAATTAATATCAAGAGATAAAACAGTAACCATAAACCTGGTGAAATCATTCACGTAACCCCCCTCCCCCACCCGACATACTTCCAACTTTCCCTACACAATAACCCCCCCCCCCCCTCTTCTCCGTGTAGCCCACGCCTCTCCTTCCCAGCAAATCTAACGACGCCATCTATGGGACATAATATGTAACAGATTCAGGGTGGGGGGGAGGGGGGGGGGGGGAGTGAGCGATCTTAGTAATACCAGAGCGAAAGGGCCAGCGAAATTACCATTAAGTGGCCCAGTCGGAAAGGTGACCGACTGTACATCTATCTGGGTTCACTAATATGACCGAATTAAGCGCCTCATTATTATATACACAATCTTGGCACTCACACTCGCACACTCGTAATCTTCAAACAAGTCATGAACATAATTATATTTAATACGTAATGTTAGGCAAATACCTGTAATCATTTCAATGAGTTGTAATAAAACAGTATTCTTAGAAATGCGAAATGTGTGTGTGTGTGTGTGTGTGTGAGAGAGAGAGAGAGAGAGAGAGAGAGAGAGAGAGAGAGAGAGAGAGAGAGAGAGAGAAATGGGAAGAAAAATATATAGCATTTAGAAAAAGTGGAAACAGATGTTTGAATATAGGCTGTATATCCTCAGCTTCAGGTTACAAATATTTCAGTGTGCAATAGCCGACCTGTCCTTCCTCCCCCTTCCAATACACCCATCATGTTAATAGTCAATACATCCCGGCATCACACATTACCATAATTTGATCGCCAGTTCACCAATATTAAATTACAGCTTAACTGAATGTAAAATACGAGACTGATCGTGCAATATTCTTTTATGCTGTGTTGTTGGTCCACGGGTAGTCTGATGGGAAAGTTGTTGATGGGTCTGTCCATAATTAGCAATAGTTCATTAATATTTGGAAACCCAAACGAGAATGTATAATGAATACAAACAAATGTATCGGTAATGTCAATTCAAATATATTAATTTGTTGGCTCATGAATTTGTATAACTTTAGCATATTTCCTGTAAACAATATTTTATATAGTTTTAGATAGAACTAAATATTTAGAGACCTTTCCTGTAAAAGTTGAGAGGGAAATTAATCAACTGAAGAGTTTCAAATCGATATTTTCCACCTACAATAAAAATAATTTTAATTATAAGGGTTGTTATGATAATAGGTCTAAGTACAATATAATACACTGATATTTGTCCTCCATAATATACTGCAGGTTTCTTCTTAGTCTGAAAAACTATATCAAAGATGGGATTCATCACAACTATCATATAAGCGAATCAAAAGCTTATTATATTATGATATGTTGGCAATAATCCACTACGTGTCTACTATTTGTCTTCCATTCTGTTCTATACAGTCTTTTACTTTATATCTGTGCTTACTATGCGCGTGCGTGCGCGCACATACACATACATATTGTTTACTAACATTAATCATCGAGTCTTTGTCAGTTTTAAATACTGTGTAGTCCCACCTATGACTAACTCCCACATGGTCAATATCCAGCCATTATTCTACCTCCGAGGCCATAAGAACACGTTTCCAGATGATTTACGTCTAATCCACTACATATGAATGCATGTTGCATTATATCCAAACACTTAATCACATTTTCCAATGACAAAATTGTTATACTTAATTCCAATATCACTGTGAATAAGACTTTAATACATTTTAGCCCATTTCAGACATATCGGCTTTCCGCTGGCCGCCATATATTGCTCAGTGTCGTGCATTTCAGAGAGTGCGTCGTTGTGGGGACGACTTTTGTTGTTATTAACACGACCGTGAGCTGTCTGTGCCTGTCAGCGCATTAAATACAATTAAGTATGATTCCTTATAGAATAGAAAAGGGCACCGTGGGGACCATGCTGGCTGGATACAGTATTTTGTAGTGGTCGAAGCGTGTGAAAGCATGCCGGCAGAAATTTAATGCATCTGAAATGAGCCTAAGCTTCAAAATTTGACTGGTGGTCTCTATTGCTGATGTGTGTAGGGACGGGAAACTGCCGTGTTTTGTGAAGATGTCAATTGCCCTACGTAGTTAACTGCAACCATTGTCGGGCACTGAACCGGACAGGATCAGTGGATTGCCATGAGAAGAACGCTGCGCCAGCCATAGCGGAACTGTGCCCTGTCACACATTCACAAACTGTGACTGCAACTCGGAAAATTTGCGAGAGAGCCGATGCACGTGGGAATTCCTAGTGATTACTTTACAGAGTATCTGAAATAATGACAGTCAGCATGCCAATTGTGAATGCCACAGGAGCCTCGGCGACGTAAAAGCGCGGAGATACGCAGATGCCTCTGCGTGGCATCTGTTGTCAGCCCGCCACTACCGACTGGTACATTGAGGCAACATCTGTGACACACTGCAGCATATCTGCAGTGTCCTGCGGCATACTGCGGTAATATCTTATCAAAGGTGCCAAACCTGCGTGCTTGTACAGGACTAGCGATGTCCTACATTGGTAGAAGCTGCCGTAATGATTCAGACACATGTACAATTTCTGCCGTCTTTGTCGCTGGCATGTTGGCAACAGACTTGGCTCAAAAATTTAAATGCAGAATTCCGCTGAATGCTTCAGTTGTGCCTGCGGTTTCCTGCGCCTTCAAAGGACATGTTGCAGACACATCTGTGTGCCTGCCTAAGTTTCTTCCGTATTGTTTGAGCTTGCTGACATGCTCTGAAAATTTCAAGCATGATTGAAATTTGTTCTCACCTCGCAGACCATCCCAACCCACACCAAATTGTTCACGGCACTGTGAAATTGCCTCAGAACAGGCTCACAATATGCCTGTGCTGCCTTGTTCGGCGGTAATCATTATAGAGATCGTGAATGTGTGACAGACCCTATAATGGCTATCAGTCAACTACAGTTCACAGCACCGTCACGGCATCGCGCCTTGTCATGTGCAAGGGCCCTACAGTCTTTCTTGTCCATCGGATTATATGAAGGCAAAATGGCGGTAGGTTTGTAGTTTCTGTAATGATTTTAGTATTTATGGTGCACTACTCTACAGTATAATACATAATATTAGTGTAAAACATTGGTTCTCGTTGAATTATTTTTAAGCCGA
The DNA here is from genome assembly GCA_032716605.1 of Paralithodes platypus. Taxonomy (NCBI): domain Eukaryota; kingdom Metazoa; phylum Arthropoda; class Malacostraca; order Decapoda; family Lithodidae; genus Paralithodes; species Paralithodes platypus. The sequence goes on along the minus strand of CM064483.1, from coordinate 44,175,525 downwards.
AAAAATTGCACAGTTTATGATTATAATAGTCACACACCTCTTGTCACACAATTTCTCAAAAATATTTTCTTTAGCCAGGAGCCCCAATGGTAAAACATGTTTTATGCATTAATAATTCGTCTCTCTCTAATATCTCTAAATGTCATCCATCACCAAAAGTACCATTTAATATTGTTTATCAATATTCATCCTTCTAAACAATAGTAACTAGAGAGTGTGTACAATCCTACTATCCAGTTTATAGTACACACATAACTATTCTAAATATAATGGTTTTCGTGATTTCGTCATTCATTAATAAGAAAACAGCCCGTCAGTAATCAAGTAAATATTTGCACTGCACAAACTAAATGTTTATATATAGTTATAGCATAATTATTTAATTAGTATTATCTCACAGTAACTCCTGTGTGCAGTTTACCAATAGTTCTTAGTAACTCATCACATCTTACGAGCTTACCAAGTCTTAATTGTGTCTTAGACCAATATACTAAGTGCTTGCTGGAGGCTCTCACTAATACGTTACAAGTTTAAGGGAGTAGTGGTTGCATTTTTGGTCCCCCTTCTTCCTCTTGTTCAGCCCCATTAGTTTTTAAATTTTAAAACGTTCGGCCCATTAGTTTGGTGATCTAAAGCACTTTTCACCCCATATCTTTGTAAATATTTATACCATTCATGCAACTTAGGTGTCAATTGTTTTCTTGGCGAGCAATTTTTCTATCGAAAAATTTACAAATGTATCTTGAAGGGGTGTCTTGGGGTGTATTCATAAGCTCGATGGAGGTCTAGAGAGGAAACTAAAAATATAATAACAAATAAATAAATTGATGAGCAAATATATACGCCCATCTCCCCTTCAAATGTAGAATGTATACTGCTTTCCAATAACTGTATGAATGGAGAATGCTTGTGAATAGATGAGTGAATACGTGGTCATTTGGGGGAAGGGGTCGGGCGCAAGTTGGACTAGATAATAGTCCATCAGGCGCCTGGCCACAACCCCCTAGTAAAGGCCTGCCAGCTCGGACCTATAAACTGGTGTGACGTAGACACACGAGGGTTCATCCGCTACCCTTCTGACCCTCACCTACCCTTGACCCTTCACGCTTTAGGGCCTTTCCCAACGACCTTTACCGACTCATATTGACCCTTATCGTTTATCTGTATGATGGTCATTCTAGGTTGGGAAAAGACGTAGGGAAAGCTTTTACTATGTTTAACCCCTGTGTACCGGCTACGTCTTTTTCCCTATATTCAAGCTATATTTAGATGATTTAATGCAGCTTAGGAAGGATCTATAGTAGCTAAAAGGGTCGATTGAGATAGTTCGAAACCATATTATTGCTAGAGATCTTTCCTAAGCTGAATAAAATCGACTAGTAGCAGCAATACTAAAATACAAATGATGTCGCCGGTACAGTAGGGGTAAAGGAATGGCAAATTTTCAATGAATACATAGTTCAGGCACTTCGTTCAATTGGTAGGCAACGTGATATGCCATTTTCTGCTGAGGTCGCAAATTACATTCAGGCCTTTAATATCTGGTAGACTGTGATGAATGTAAAGTCACCATTTGAAGGATGTCGACTTGACAAACATTTATATGCTTATCCTTTGACTAATGATCAAAATAATACTTGCTACAAATGTTTGAATATTTTCTATAATTGGCTTGAATTATGGGATAGTGTTAAATATGCGAGTGGCAAGCTGACAAGGGAAACATTCACTGCCTTGAAACATACCACACATGCCATAATTGAGCTGACAAACTATTGTATATATATGAACTAAATATGGACTATATATTAACAGCAAATTTTCAAACAGATCACCTTGAAGCTAGATTTGGAAAATATCGCCAGTTTGCAGGAAGTCAATATAATATATCAATTAGACAAGTCTTTGAATGCGAAAACAAAAAACTCAAAATGATGTCCGTACTGAAGATGAATTTGTCATTTCATAACCAAAATTTTAATCAAAGATATTTAATGAAACAAACTGGGAGGAAATGGAAACCTCAAATCGGTTAGACTTTCACAACATAGTTTTAGATGTCTCTAATAATGATGTTGAACAATGCACTGACATACTTCCAGTGATTACATACTTAGCAGGATACTGTTGTTATTCAGTATCCAAAAAAACGAAATGTAGTTCTTGCAAAATGTTAGTTAGTTTGTGTGCAGAGACTGACACTGAAATATCTGACCATCATGAATATATCCACGGAATAAGTAGAGGACCCTTAATATATCCAAATGACATAAAAATAACCATTATCATGTATAATTATATCATCATTACAAAATTCACTCAACACCCTGCATTTACTACTTAACTTAATCAGTGGAAATTGGCAATGGAGTTAACAATGCAAGCTCTAGCCAATGATGATGCTCTGTTTCCTAATGAATTCCGTGATATTGGTCATGAAACAGAAAAGGTTGAAAACATGTTGATTTGGGCTTCTTCAAATACTCTTTTAAATAATTATTGTGCAAACGAAAATAACTTGATAACACAAACCAAGTCTGCAAGTAAGAAGAGGAAGCTCCAAACACTTGTATAATTCTATCAATATATGTATAGTATTCTATCAACAGATGTAGTCAATCAGTCATTTTCAATATAATCATAATTTTCGTAACCAATCCTCAACTCATTCTTCCTCTATCCAAAAGTCTCTAATCTCCTACTTATCTATGGCCATCATTCATTCATTCATTCATGACTACTGTAAAATGAAATTACCGGTATATCTAAACTACTTGTTATTGTAAATAAATGTTGACAAATTTGTAAAACGTTCTATAACCTATACCGTGCTATATGTAAGTGATTAATGGAAAACTTGAGCTTGATAATAATAATACAAATAATAATAATTATAAAAATAATAACACAAATAATAGCCTTCTATCATAAAAGTAAAAAGTATAACAAGAATACTTGTATAATCAAAGCTAGGTAAAATGCAACCTGGAAAGTAATAAGAACATAAGAACATAAGAACATAAGAAAATGGGAGTCTGCAAAAAGTCGATCGCCCCACACAAGGAAGATCCCTGTCACACCCAACCTCAATTATATGGGCCATGCGGCCCACATGAGTCAGCTCCCATTCACACCCAGCCTATATCACCCATATGGGAATCCAACTTACGCTTAAATCTTTCAACTGTTTTTGAGCTAATCACTGTTCTGGGCAGTGCATTCCACATGTTACTAACTCTATTCCCAAACCAGTGTTTTTTTAAATCTTTCCTAAATCTAAACTTATCTAACTTGAAACCATTTGAGCGGGTTATGTCGCCGCTCTTTAGCTTTAATACCTCATCTATATCGTCCGTATTCATACCTTTTATCCATTTAAACACCTCTATCATGTCTCCCCTACATCTTCGTCTTTCTAGCGAGTGCAAGCCTAAGACTTTCAGCCTCTCCTTATACGATAAGTTTCTAATATTATATATCTTTTTCGTCATTCTTCTTTGGACTGCCTCTAAAGGGTCGATATTCATTCTGTAATAAGGGCACCAAAATTGAACAGCATAGTCTAAATGTGGTCTTACTAGTGCTAAGTATAGTTTTAAGAAAACTTCAGCAGTCCTGTTGCTAACACTCCTAGATATGAATCCTATAATTCTATTTGCCCTGTTCCTAACAAAATTTAGAAGTCAAAACTCTATACAAAATAATATTATTATTATCACAAACAAATAATAATAACAATATAAAGTTGTAAGAACTTATACCACGCATTACAAGTAGTATAATATGGTCAGTGACTGGCGGAAGTATCGAATTAATTAAAATATCATTATGGAAAAGTAAAAGAGTGAAGGGTTCCCAGTGGTCGCCAGTCAGAACCTTGCCACCCTAGCCCCTTTGGCTACTACGTCACGGATCAGCCGGCAGGCCTATACTAGAGGGTTGTGGCCTGGCCCGGGGAGACGATTAATACGAAGGGTGCGCCTGAAAGTGTGGTGGGCGGGCTTGTGGCTTCGGCTCCGCTGCATGTCTGCTTGCCAAGATCGGAACCTTTCCGGGTGGTCGAGGGCTGGGGGGAGTGCTGGAGGGACTTTGGTGACCATGGTTTCTGGGTCTTCTCCTGGATGACCTAGATGTGTGTGAATTTGTATTTTGTGTTTGTGTGTTCATTGTTTTCTTTTGTCCCTATTCTTGCTCTGTCTTGAGTCGGGCCCCCCCCCCCCCCCTAACAAAAATAGGAAAAGTGGGGATTGGGCCTGAGTAAATAGATAGATAGATAGAATATATTGTTTACCAGGGGGTCATGATGACATTCTGCAATTACCATTTAGCCCTCTGAGGATCATGATGCATTTAAACAGTTATTCTGGCTATCATTAGGTCATTTTATACAACTGAGGAAGGATCTGCGGGAATTGAAAGGGAAAGATCTGTCTTAAGTAACCCTCTGACTTCCATTAAAAAAAAATATCCTTCCTAATCTCTATAAAATCATCTAATAGTAGCCAGAATAAACTGCCAAATCGCGTCATAATCCTCAAGGGGGTAAGGACAAGGATAGGCAGGGTAAGTTATCGGAACACAATGCACACAACCGGTCTCTTAAGATTCGATTTAGGATTTTTGCTCTTTAGTAACGTACTGACACTCTTGGTACAGTACAAATTCAATCCCAAAAATATCTTCCTGAAACACATCACTCGGGATCGTAGGTTTACCAGCATAATTAATAGCAAGACCACAACATCTACCTTAAGTGCATCAATCCACATTTAAAAGGATAGATTATATGCATCTATAAATGTACACACACACACACACACACACACACACACACTATCCACCGTATAATATAATCATCATCAACCTTTAGTGTTATATCGCAGAATTGGTTATCCTTGAGGAAACAATTTATTCCACTTGTTGAATTTTTGTGTATGGTGTGGGTTGTTTCTGGGTTGTTATTATCTGCTGGAATAGATGTTGTGCCTATAGTTTGTATACTCAATTATCATGTATACGATTAACATACTGATAACATACGCCCTTAACACATCAGAATTCGAACTCGGGACCTTGGGGTTACCAGCTTGATAGCAAGACGACTACACAACATTGATCTTAAGAACAAAAATTCACATTTATAGGTATATCATAATATGCATCTATAAATGTACACACACAATCCACCATATATTATGATCATCATCAACTTTTGGCGGTGCATCGCAGAACTGGTCTATCCTCGAGGAAACATCTACTGTGCTTTGCCTCTGTGGCATATTTCCGCTTGTTGAAGCTATGTTTATGGTATGGATTGTTTGTGAGATGTCAGTTTTTGCTGGAATGGATGTTGTTGTGCGTATTGTTTGCAAACTGAATTATGATGTATGTAAACATACTGATCTGGGATTATTGTTAATGCGATTCGGCCCACAATCTTATGTTCAATATTGTCCTCAACACACAGAGGCAATGTATCTAGCATTATTTCGGCCCTATGTTCGTTAGCGGGGCGTGATAATTGGGCAACACAATAATTAACGGTCGTGCAGAATTTTTGAGCAAGGCAATTTGGCAAGGCCGGAACGGGAGGAAAGGGGAAATTGGTCGTCAAATATAGCGTAATAGGAATCACAGATTATCCATGTGAATGACACTTTGGCTGCTGCCGTCAGTATGGCCATTACTGATTCTCGCAGCTTCCAACATTTTCGATTTTAATATTTTCAGTACAGGTAACGTCTTATTATAGCTATATTTAGACGATATGTTGTTGCTTAACACTCCACGAGCGGCTAGGTTAATAACTTCTACTACCTGCCCAGCGGGCATATTTACCCTAAATGAGCTTCATTCCATGCTCTTTTTCATGCACAAACAAGAGCCAAAGCGTAATACAATTATGTATCCGTGAAAGGGCGTTAATTAAGCTTTCCAATGACACCTGAACCATCCTTCTACGATCACGGGTTGTCTTGCAACGATCGTACAACACGAAGGAAAAATCCCTAAAATACAGTAATTTCCTTACATATTTCCCTTTCTAGGAAGGCAGTGAGTGTGGATGTGTGTGGAGGTGGGGCCAGTGCTGGCGCGGGAGCTGTGCCCAACGGACAGAGCCAACCTACGCTCCTCCCACTGCTCGGACTCTCTCTCAGAGCCAATTATGTACTCAACATCGCAACCGACTTAAGGGGACCGACCGGTTAATTTAGGCTTAAAAAACTCGAAATCCTGAAAATACCAATAGGTGTTTACTCAACAAGAGTCAACATCCCTTCATAAGCCAGTGAAATGTTATTAGTGAAAACCCATTGGAAATAGTGTTTTTTTATGTTTTCCAAACTTTTCCTGTAATTCTAAAAACGTTATATAGCGAACTTTGAAATTAACATGCTCAATAACTACTGGTCATACGAGGAGCATACCTATATAAATCGAAAGAGCGTAAGCTACTGTACAACCTCCTATAAGCTTTATCTTCTACTTTGCCATGTTCCTGCGTAAAATATTGTAAATCTAAAAAACAAAAGTAAAAATGTTCACCTAATTACCTTAGACTTTCACCTGTTTTTCTCAGAACCTATATTGTCGCATTTTTGGATGTTATTCTACAGTTATTAGTGGACCTATAGGAATGGTGTATATACCATTGTAAAGGTAATTAAAAACACTACAAGGCCTATAAAGCCAATTTACTCTAGTAATTTAATTCTTTTCACAATATGTCATCAAAGTTTTAATTTTCTATAAATATATTCGCCTGAATCCGTAATCACCTAAATCGAACAAATACACACAATATATAAAATGTTTTTTATAGCAACTACAGACACACCTTTTGTGAGTTGTTTGATCACATAAAACATGTGCTATGGGGATTTCTGTAGGAGTTTATCATTTTCTGCAGTGCTATGGTTTTCATTTTTTTTTACCTAAATTGCAAGAAAAAATAAAAAATAAAATAAAATATAAATTTTGTTGATCTAGTTATATGGTCATATACACCTGTGCCAAATTTCATTTAAATTGAAAGTAAGACCTGGAAGTTTGTAATTAACCGGTCGGTCCCCTTAAGGCGGGCCCCGCTCTTTAGGCAGGTGTTCTCTAGACCGCCTTAAGTCGGGCCCCGCCAAAAAGGGGTTAAGAAGGATCTGTGGTAGTTAGTTGGTCATTTTGATACAGTTTGTTGATTTTTATTGCTAGAGATCCTTCCTAAGCTGAACATAATCGTCAAACAGTAATAACAACAAATGAAAAGAGCGTCACCCGTACTGAAAGGGTTAATAAATAGCATACCATTCTTCATGGTGAACAAACGTATTCATAGACTTATCAGGGGAACTACTTATTGGTAAAACTTACTCTTATTTGTAATAACGTAGTGTCTATGTTATAAAACGGGTGAGAAATTGTCTTGTTCCTATCTTAACCCTTAAAGATCGGGGCCGAACATAAGTCCGGCTCCAATTTGCAGCAAGTTAGGAGCATTATTAAGGCTTTTAAAGGGTTAAAATCGAGTGCAAATGGCCGGGAGCGCAGCGGGCCAGACAGCCGACTCCCAGGGCTTACCGCCGCCCATTAACTCATGTTCCCTGTGTTCTCGAGAGGCCGGCAGTGTAGCCAGTAGTGAGCATAGCTGGGAAAAATATGCCATTATACGCTAAACTCCCATGTTACTGGTATCACTGTATGAGAACCACGAGTGCTATGTAGCTCATTCTGGTCTCATTTTGAAGCTTTTAGCGCCTAGTCTTTTGCTAAATATTTTGTTTTCATGCAGATACTTGATTTATCATTCAGGAGGGCCTGAATATGCCCAAATAAGCCCAAAAACCCCCGCTAGACAAGGGTTAATTACTCAACTATTACGTTGTATAGCCAAATAAGTTGTTGGTTATGAAAGCTTGGCAATAATATAATGCAAAACAGGAGAATTTCGTATTATTCCATTATTTACCGAGAAAGGAACTATAAAAGGGTAAAATTCCCGAAAGTTAACAAATATAATCGAGGATAATACTTATTATTGGTACTGTACCGCTGTTGTGCGGTGACGTTCATATAGTGCTTAGACTATATTTAAGTGAAATTTCTTAATGGTAATGTAATGAAGAAATATTCTCATATAGTGATAGTTGGCTTACTGTGGGATATTCGTTATTTTAAAATAATGGAGTGAGATAGTGAATTAAATGCGACATTGTCTTTCTTATAACTACTTCAGTCACTGAAATGCAACAACAAATAATTATGTTGGAAACTCCAATTCTTAATACATGTATTCTCCCTGTTGCCTTGACAATATATTCCATTGCTACATGTTATTGGATTATCATATATGTTTCTTGACATACTTCACAATATATTATCATATATGTTTCTTGACATACTTCACAATATATTTTCCACACCATGCTATTATCTCCCTCAACTTGTTCTTGTATTCCATGCAAATTCCCTTTTATATTTAATGTATTCCATTCCTTTTATATTTCATTGTTGCACGTCATTGGATTACCACTACTCTTACTAGACATACTCCCTTTCCCACAGCCTTCTTACTCCCCCCTCCCCTTCCTCACTATATATATATTCCAGCTGATGGTAAATTGAATCCCTTTATCGATTCTTAATGGAAAATTATGACACTGGTATGTGGCTGTGTCATATTCATATTATTGTCTAGTTTTCATCGTCAGCAACATATTTCGCTACAAAACCTTAGTAATAATTTTGTTTTTGTTTTTTGTATATATTCCAACTACACCCTCTCGGGCATAGGCTGAGAGCCTGTACATTCCACCGCTCAACACGGTGAAGCCCGTGAGGTCTTGTTCCAGCCTGGGGAGTGAGACATGCGAAGCATCCATCATGGCTCGAAGCAGCTCCATCTCTGAAGCGGCTGGTTGCTTCACTCAAGTGCTTCACCGTCTCACCCTCCAGACTCAGACCATCATTCTCAGAACGCCACCTATTGAGCAGTGAACTCACTGCTCACTTAGTCAGGATGGTAAGATACCAATTTACCATCAACAGGATGACAACAGACTATACCCTTCTTAACACCTTACGAGCGGCCTATGCGGTTTATTTATGTGTACCGCCCAGCGGGGTGTTTTTAGCCAAAATAGGGCTGTTTACGTGATCATTTTCATGCCTAAATAAGACCCAGAACGTAAAACAAGTATCTATCCCTGAAAGGGCATAAACAGAGCTTTCGAATGACACCATAACGATCCTTGTATGATGGATAGTTTTCTTGCAATAACCGTGCAACGCGAGTGCAAAAAGCAGGTAATTCGGTACTTTCGGTACATAATTGAGTATGTAGCGAGTGAGAGAGGGAGGAGGGAGCTGAGATTTGTGTCAGTAGGTTCGCCGCGGTGGTCTGGAGCAGTCATACGCTCGCTAGTCTCCTGCCACCACTTGTCTCTCTCTCTCAGCCACATTACGTGCTGAAATTGCCACTCGAGTTATGTCGAGCGCCGCCACATAGTCCAGCTTTATTAAATACGACTTAAGTGGTGAGCCGCTAATAAAGGGTTAAACTCATTCTTTCAATCTTTCCCAAACCCATTTTCCCACGTTTCTTGAACTGCCTTCTCTCCTAATCTTCCATTACTCCACATTCATACAGATATAGCTTGAAGGGGGCATGGGTGGGTTTATTGGAGTTCGAAGGACGTCTGGGAAGGTGGTTCTGTTAACTAGCGACCCCCCCCCCCACATCACCAAACAAAAACCAATATATATACAGTATATATTTATATAATAAAAGATCGTTCGAAAATAGCAAAAACAAGTAAAATCCTCAATAATAATTATATGAAATACCATACTAAACCCATATTTACCCCAATCACCTGGTACACGGTCAATACATCATGGCCGCTAATGTAGAGTACAGTTTTACTGTGCTAATTACCCATTCGATATTCTTTCCATAATTGTCTTGGGGGGGTCAGATTTTACGAATAAAGTGAGCGATACTTGTGGACCAATCTCCACACTCACTATTTTATCCCGCATAATTTGTATTGTGATAATAATTGTTGTACTTATTTTTAAATACAATGTTCTACTAGGGTTGGAATATTTCGACAGTTGTTTAGAAGTTTGCATTTTTATTTAACATACTCCCATGGTAACCGTAATCCCCATAGCAATTGATTCTCTGTTCGGGTCAAAATGAGTTCAAGCGATTATTTGAATACCGACGACGGCCCACTATAGTTTGCACTTCGGAATTGTTACATTCCCAGTACAACCTATTTTGACAATCGCTATTCAGAGTCTTGACTCACATCGACTTTGAGCCAAAGGCACATCACTATCTTCACAATGCTTGACAAAACTATATTATTACTATCCCTCAATATGTCACCTGAACAATATTAGGACCAAGGATTTTACCTATAAGTTCTCACGTCACCGTGACAATATTAGAAACACTTATTCCATTCATAAGATCAAATCACCTTAATCATATTAGACACGAATAATACATCCTTAGCCTTTTACATCACCATGACCGTACTACTAAACAATTATTAGGTCCGCGATCTTAAATTCCCTTTGCAATATTACACACAAATACTAAATCAAAAGGTATTTACATCACCTTTACAATATCAAAACACAATTACTAAGTCAACAGGTATCTTCGTCACCTTTACAATATTAGAACTCTTATCTCCTTCAGGTCAATTTACAAGTTTACAAATGATTATTCAATCAATGACCTCCTTAAAACTAGTTGGCTAGATATTTACGCGCAATCGAAAGCATGCTGTCGACGAGGTGAATATCTATTTAATACTGATTGTTTCCTGATAACAAAAAGAGCATTTCATGGGTATGGACTGGAGCCCTTCTCTAACTATTCCTTTAGCTATGTCTAACCTACTCTTCAAATACTAAACCCCGCAAAACTGCTCAGGTAAATCCCTCAAAGTGTCTCAGGTAAATCCTGTTATCTCAGTTAACTGCACATGATCAGTTATTTCCCCGTTTAAAGCATTATCCCGAAGAACTCCCACTTAATACTTGATTATCTATCTTTACTTAATCTCCTATAAGATCCTGTACTATTACTAGCTATTGGCGGGGTCACTTAATAACAATAACAACTATATCTCACAACACTTCAATTCTTCATTTCATCATTTGTCTAGTCAATTTCTCTTTGGTTGTTCTATCCTTATTGTCGAAGATGTCACACTACGGCCTTGCATCATTAGTTCCACTAATTTCTTCTTATCTTCATAACAGAAAAATATGTGTAATGGTAGATGGCTTTTATTCTCAATTTCACTCAATACATGCTGGTGTTCCCCAGGGATCAGTTTTGGCCCCAACTCCGTTCCTCATTCATATCAATGATCTCATATCTACCACTCATAATCCAATACATTCCTACGCAGATGACTCAACACTCCACAGTTCCTTCACATTTACCAATTCTTTCACCCAACCCGATCTTATAAATTCAAAAATAAACACTGCAATTTCTCTGAACCAGGACCTTTCTAGAATTAATGAATGGGGACAAAAGAATCTAGTTTCCGTTAATGCACAGAAAACCAAGTACATTTCAATTTTCTAACCGACAGAATCTCACTGACTCCCATATATTTTTTAATGATGTAAATATTCCCACTTCCCCTAGTATTGACATTCTCGGTGTAACATTAACTACTAACCTGAGCTGGAAACATTATGTTAGAAACATTGCTAAGAATGCCTCTAACAAACTGGGACTCCTGTACAGAGTTCGAGAATTCTTCAATGACGAGCAGTTGGCCGTAATATATAAAAGTCATGTGCGTTCTCAGATGGATTACTGTTCACCTCTGTGGAGTGGAAGTGGAGTGGTTGCATTGAGGCAGTTGGACAAAATTCAAAATAAAGCTATTAGATTAATCAATAACCCAGCAATCACATAGGACCTTCCTACATTATCCATACAAAGAAACTTTGCATCCCTTGGATTATTCTACAGATATTTTCACAGCAATTGTTCTGAGGAACTTGCTTTAATTGTGCCACCTCTCCACATCTTTCCCTGTAGAACTAGGGCAGCTGAGAGCGCCCATGAATTTACATTTTCTCCTCCACAATGCAGAACTTCTGCTTATCAAAATTAATTTATCCCCAGAACTACTACTCTTTGGAATTCACTTCCCTCGAGTTGCTTTCCACAACTTACAATCTACAACAGTTTAAATCCAGTTGTTACAAACATTTTATGAATGGAGGATGCCTTTAGGCACATGGACCTGGAGGATGCCTTTAGGCACATGGACCTGGAGGATGCCTTTAGGCACATGGACCTGTTTTGTTTTATCTGTGTTTTTCCTTCCTCCGTTCATTGTCTCTTTAATACCCCTTATTGGCGGCGCTCGACTTAAGTCGTGCACCAATTTGCAGCAAGTTAGGAGCATTATTAAGGCTTTTAAAGGGTTAAAATCGAGTGCAAATGGCCGGGAGCACAGCGGGCCAGACAGCCGACTCCCAGGGCTTACTGCTGCCCATTAACTCATGTTCCCTGTGTTCTCGAGAGGCCGGCAGTGTAGCCAGTAGTGAGCATAGCTGGGAAAAATATACCGATATATGCTAAACTCCCATGTTCGTGGCATCACTGCAAGAGAACCAAGAGTGCTACATAGCTCGTTCTGGTCTCATTTAGAAGCTTTTAGTGCCTAGTTGTTTGCTAAATATTTTTTTGTTCATGCAGATGCTTGATTTATCATGCAGGAGAGCCTGAATATGCCCAAATGAGCCCAAAACACCCCGCTAGACAAGGGTTAAAAAAAAAAAAAAAAAAAATAAGAACACATATTGTATAGCCGGAACACACTGGTTAGTCATAGCATTTACTTTTTTGGTAAGTCTGTTTGGGCCATTAAAGGTCCTTTAATAAAATATGTTGTAGTCTCTCCTGCATTGCTTCACCACTTAATAGCAGGCCAGTACACCATCTCCATCTCCTCCGTACCATCTACCACCCGGTGACCATCTTTAATCGCTCGACTTATTGTGTGAAGACTAGCGATGTGTCGGCAGGCATCAGGATACTGAAAGTGTATCTGAGCCGTTGGTTGGTGATATACTATGTCCTGGTTCGTCTGGCGTTCAGTAGTGCAAGGTTGCTGGAGGACAGGAACAGGTTTAGTTGATTCCCCATAAGTGCCAAGGTTAGCCTCAGGGTCGTATTAGCTAAGAGCGTCCAGGTGTGATCCCTTTAGGCACCTGTGGCTGAGTGTCTCCTGAGGAATGAATGAATAAGAATATAGAAAAGGTGGGTGAGGGTGAAAGAAGGGAAGTCCCCGCCCACCTCCCTTTATAACCCTCCCTCACGGCCCGGAGCCCTGTGATTGGCTGAGCAGCGCGCCCAGGAGGAGCTTGCCCAGCCAGCTCGCTTTGAAGTTCCCATTTTTTCTCCTCCTGCTGCAGTCCATCTTCGTAATATTCTCCTGGAAGCTTTTTGGAGATGTCCTGTAGTGGCTGACGGGAGTGAGAAGGTTGCATCATGGTAATAGGACATCTGCGACCAGGATAGAATATACGTGTGTGAACTGGGAGCGAATTTAGCGGCGAGCGTTTAAAGGGAGATACAACTGGCTCTAGTCGTTGTGTCAAGGAAGCCGCTGATTGGTGGAGAGTGAGGGTGTGGCAGGATTGTTCTTGTGACAAGGTTTAAAGGTTAAACCTTGCCTCTTTACCTGGGTTAATCCTATCCCCTGATTGGCGGACGGAATTCCTCCTTTAATAATTATTATTATTATTATTATTATTAGGGGTTCGAGCCCTGCGGGGAACCCCTATTGTAATCATTAAATCTTCTTATTCTTCCAAATTATTTGTCCACGCCGGTTTTTACGCATTATCTCCGGAACCGCTTTTTGGTTAGGGATCAAACTTTCACACAAGGTGCGTTTTTGTATTGGGCAACTTTTGATATGCTAAACATCCGAAATGGCAGCCAAACAGGTCCGTGGCAGTCCATTTCCCGGGAAATTTGACACGTAAATACCGTCTCTCTCCACTACTAATGTTCCGCAAATGTTATGGAAAAGGTTTTGCTTTGCACGTGTTTTTTTTTATGGCAATCTTGAAAAAAACTCGAAAACACTTAAATTACACATCTTGAAAACTACTCGGATGATCAAAGCAATGTTTGTGTAGTTAGGTGAGGCTCGCAATTCCGAACATTTAGGTACCAAAAGAATTGAAATTGGTGGAATAGTTTGGCCGCAGCATTGAAAACTGTCTATTCATAAATTACTTTAAAACCGTATTAGTTACCCACACAACGTTTTCAGTCTTCAGTGTATAGGTTTCCCCGCATCCCCTAGTTTTGCTTAATAATAGTTATATTAATCATTCAGATCCATAAATTTTTTAAATATAACTCTCTCACAATAGTTAGAGTCCTTACGAATTCCAGCAATTATTTAACCAACCTACCTATACATACCTACCCTACCAAATAGTAATGATAATTCAAATGTATTCTTGGTGAATAGCAGAGTATTGGCTAAGGTTTTTAACAATTCCTCCCTTTGTCAAATGCTTAGTTCAATAACAAAGTTCTAGGCCTCCAAAGTTTTTACAATTTTTGATGTGGTGTGACTTACCTTCCCTCCTCCCTCAAACAGCAAGCAACGTGCCCTTCCTTCCTACATCCCTCCTCCCTCATATATTTTACTTTATCAACATCCACTCTAGTGAACTTTCGGTATTTAGTTTATTCGGCTTAATAATATTTATTCAAATAAAATAGAAACTTATCACTAGTTTTGTCTAATACAACCATAGACAGTTCTATTACATATTATTTGAACATGATGTCTCTAACAGGCAAAATATTGGGTGAAGTGAAGATAATTAATATACAATAAAGAAGAGAAGGACGATTCTCCCCATAGACGTCAAACTCAAACAGAGAGAAGGGCTGAGGTCATGTTGTGATAAGCAGTGGCTAGGTAATGTCAGCCTTATAGAGTTGTGTAATACAGAAAGGGATATGATGTTTACATAGAGTAGGAGTCTCTCTCTCTCTCTCTCTGTTTGTTTAGTGTGTTGTCGTTTCGTTTCGACAGTTTTTAACTAATGTGTTCGTTATATTAATTTGAACAGTAACTTTTGAGTTAGTTTTCAAGATATATATTTTAATCTCTTTCTCTTTCTCCCTCTCTCTCTCTCTCTCTCTCTCTCTCTCACACACACACACATGAGACTCGATCTCTCTGTTACCAAACGAATAAAGGCAAATCCCTTACACAGCCAGTCTCTCTCTCTCTTTCGCTCATGTTTGTTTGCACACCGGTACAAATGAGGCAGGTCCCTCACTCGTAGCCTATTTCACAATTATCTACAACTCTGTTACAAGAGGCAGATCCCATACACAGCTAATCTCTCTCTCTTTCATTTGCACACAGGTATACAAATGCAACCAGATGAAAATAGGAGCCTGCAGAGCCAGTGGGCCACACAAGGCAGATCCCTTTCACACGCAACCCATCTTATACACATATGTTACTTAGACCACTTACTATACACCAATGTTATCATAAACCTGCAGCCAAGATGTAATTGTAAGAAATAGGAACATAAGAAAATGGGAGTCAGCAGAGAGCCAATTGGCCTATACAAAACAGATCCCTTTCACACCCAATTCATCTTATAAACTCTTCCTCTCTCTCTCTCTCTGTCTTCCTTATATTAGTATTTACCACATCCTATTCTCTCTATCGCAATGCTCTCTCTCTCTCTCTCACACACAAATAAGAACATAAGAAAACGGGAGTCTGCAGAGAGCCGATTAGCCCACACACGGCAGATCCCTTTCACACCCAACCCATCTCGTCCTAACTATCATAATTAATGTTGAAGCTCTATTGTTAGTCATCCCACAATAGCACTCGGTAGCCTATTCCACTTATCTACAACTATTACCAAATTAATAGAGGCAAATCCCTTACACAGCCAATCTCTTTCTCCCTCTTGTTTGTTTGCATACCTGTACAAATTAGGCAAATCCCTTACACATGTAACCAAGATGAAAATGGGAGTCAGCAGAGCCAAGTGGCCCACACAAGGCAGATCCAATTCACACCTAACTCATCTCATAAGCTTTATATGTTACTTACACTACTTACTATACACCAATGTTATCATATACCTGCAACCAAGATAAATTGTAAAAAATAGGAACATAAGCAAATGAGAGTCAGCAGAGAGCCAATTAGAAACACTACGCACAAGCTTCTTGGGGTGACCACCAGTCTGAAAATTGTCGCATTGTCGCATTGTCG
Organism: Paralithodes platypus; assembly: GCA_032716605.1. NCBI lineage: Eukaryota > Metazoa > Arthropoda > Malacostraca > Decapoda > Lithodidae > Paralithodes > Paralithodes platypus. The sequence continues at coordinate 44,159,203 of CM064483.1, read as the reverse complement.
TAGGCCCTAGGACAAGTGGTAATTTACTTGGCAACTCAACAATATAACCAGCTTCGTTTAAAAGACAATCCATTCACAAATGGGATTTTGTTGGTATTAACATATCTATTAATTTTGTGCACACACAATTAATATATGTATCAACTATAACCCTATAATCATTACACATGGAGAACAAAATAATTGTATGAGAATCCAGAAATTGCTTGTAAAGTAGGAATTTTAAGTTGATAAGCACCAAATCCTTATAGAAATAGTATATCTAATAAACACATGTTATAGTAGAATTATTGACAGTGGAATAAACTACTGTCAGTAAGTTTAACTATTGTTATAACCACTGAAAATAGATGCGGAAATACATGATCGAGGAATGACGAGGATATGACAATACCTCTTCACTCATCATTGCCCAACGTAAGATACACTCTCTCCCTCACGGCCTCATCCCTCTCCCCCCTCTCCCTGTAAGCAAACACACACGCGTTTATGGGCAAAAGTTTTCGTACCGTAAAGATAAGCGTGAGACCTTGTCTTGGTAATGCCTACCTTATTTTATGAACTGTTATAATTGTCTACTATATGTGAGGTTTAAACGTTATATATGTCAAATACTTCTAAGACACTTACATTGGATTAATTATTTACTACATAAACCTCTGAATAATGGAACTGAAACGATAAATTATGTTGTACAAAGGTTTGAGACATTTAGATAAATCTAGCTTTATATTTACAAAGGGCGAATATGCTACGAATTAAACAAACAAAAACTGCTTCAAAAATCATAGTCATAGCTGCTAATACTATAAAACGCAAAATCTTGGTATATTTCTTTTTGACCTATAAAATATTCTGGTTAGGCTACCAAACGACCATTCTCCATCTGGTGGTCACCCCAAGAAGCTTGTCCGTGACGGTTCAAATTGGCCCACACAAGACACTCGGTACCCTATTCCACACATCTACAACTCTGTTACCAAACGAATAGAAGCTAATCCCTTGCACAGCCAATCACTCTCTCATTTGTTCTTGTTTGTTTGCACCCCTGTACAAATTAGGCAGCTCTCTCTCTCTCTCTCTCTCTCACAATTGAGAACATAGGAAAACGGGGTTCTGCAGAGAGGCTATTAGCCCACACACGGGAGATCCCTTTCACACCGAACCAATCCCGCACTCTCTCTCTCTCTCATTTACCGCTGTCTTCCTTACGTTTACGACATTCTATTCTCTCTCGCCATGCTTGTCTTTCTCCCTCTCTCTCTCTGACAAATGAGAACATAAGAAAATAAAGAAACGGGAGCCTGCAGCGAGCCGATTGGCCCAAACAAAGCAGATCCCTTTCACACGCAACCCATCTCGTCTTATCTAATTTTATGTTGGAACCCTATTGTTCTTGATCCCACTTATATATGGCCACTATAGCATTCAGTAGCCTATTCCACATATCTATAATTCTGTTACTTAACAAATAGAGGCAGATCCCTAGCACAGCCAGTCTTTCCCTCTCTCGCTCTGTTTGTTTGCACACCGATACAAATGAGGCAAATCCCTTACACATGCAATTTGGGAATCTGCAGAAAAACAAGTGGCCCACATAAGGCAGATCCCTTTCACACCCAACCCATCTCGTCCATATTTTATCTTGAAGCTCTTTACTGTTCTTGATCCCATTGTAGCACTTGGTAGCCTATTTCACATATCTACAACTGTTATGAGAGGCAGATCCCTTACACAGCCAATCTCTCCCTCTCTCTCTCTGTCTGTCTTTCTGGAGGCTCTGCGAGATTCCCGAGAATAGACGTGGAGGCTTCAACCAGGGCCTGCCAGCCCATATGGTCCGGAGGTCTATGGTAACTTTCTCTCTCTCTCTATTTCTTGTTTGCACACCGGTACAAATGAGGCAGATCCCTTCCACATGCAAGCAATATGAAATGGGAGTATGCAAGAGCCAAGTGGCCCACATAAGGCAGATCCCTTTCACACCAAGTCCATCTCATAAACGTTATCTGTTACTTACACTACTTACTATGCACCCATGTTATCATATACCTGCGACCAAGATACAATTGTTAGAACTATGAACATAATATAATGGGGTTCTGCAGAGAGCCAACTGACCCACACAAGACAGATCCCTTTCACACCCAAGCCATCTCATAAACGGTATTTGTTACTTACTCACAATACCATACACCACTGTTTTCAAATATAACGACCACCTCATCTAAAAATGTACAGCTGAAATCCCTATGACCTGGAATGATTAATTTTAACTGGTAGTTATGTTACATGCAGTGTAAATTTATCTCAGCATTGTGGGTAATACAGGATCAGAAGAATCATCGATATAGTGGTTTTGTTGGCAGTGATGGGTAGTTTCCTTAGTCTCCCCTTCTAACCCCAACCCAATGTTCCAAGGTGTTAAGGAAGGAAAATGCCCTGCCTTACACCACACATGTCAAACTACCACTGCCATGCTCAGTAGTTGACAAGTGTGTGGAATTCCATCAAACATCCATAGCAGAGTTATGAAGCTTGGGAGGGATATATAGTAGCTAAAAGGATAAAGGATAGTCTGTCGCCTTATAATTGGTAGCGGCCCTTCCTAAACTTATATAATCATATGGATAATTACTGGAATATAATGAAAAGGACATCACCGGTACTGAATGGCTTTAGTTACTGCAAATGGGAAAGTCATAACACACCCATGAATGAACAGCTTTTTCATTCCCTGTCATTTCCTAACTCCCCATTTCTTTAAAACTAGGCTAGCTTAAGGACTACCAAAATGGCCAGACTCTTAAACCCTTACACTTCTTAATGGTCACAACCAAAAAGTCCACACTCCTACATTACCACACTCCTTAAAATTCACAAACAAAATGGCTACACTCCTTAATGGTCAGTCTCTTAAACATCCATGGCCAAATCCAAACCGGCCACTCTAAAATGCCTACACTCCTTAATGGTCACAACCAGAATTGCCACTCTTAAAAGGCCATACACCTTATCATTCACAACCAAAACGACTACACTCCTTACCGTCCACACTCTAAAACAGTCACACTCTTTAACGACACAACCAAAATGGCCACTTTTCTTAATAACCAAAACGGCCACACTCATAAAAATCCTCAATTAAAATGGCCACATATTTCATATTCACTCCTAATCGTTAACTTGCCCTAACTATCTACACCTATGCCATAAAATATATACACGAATGTGTCACCTCCATATAATTATACATTATTTACGTTATGTACTTTACTTAAATTTAAGTGTTTTTCAATATGTAGTAATGATCAAATTATACTACTTTGTGCCATAATATAGCTATTCCTAGCCCAATAATATATCTACATGAGTGAATCACCTCCATGTCAGCTTATTTCTAAGATTTCTCCTGGATAATCAAACAATATCTAGGTTTCGTTTGGTAAAAAGTGCTCAAAACATATAATGAAGTGCAGTAGGCCTACATTGTTGTATTTAGTAATGCTGAAGTAATAACCTAATTATATAAGGACAATGCCACAAAGGCTAAAACAAAAGTCAGAATTATAAAATAATCACAACATTCATGGCCACACTTATACATGGCCACAACCAGAAACAGGCAGACTCATCAACGGCCACTACTAAAAGAGCTACACTCCTAAATATCCACAGCCAAAATGGCTACAATCTGTTCCTTCTGTAGTTTTATCTTTCAATATATGTGACTCAGCTCTTGTATCCAACACAATACCCTGCGTGCAAAACCGCTCGAAGCCCGGACAACGTTGCTTGCAACTTTAATTATTATTATTAGGGGTTCGTCCCCTATGGGGAACCCCTATTGTAATCATTAAACCTGGGTTTTCATCCAAATTCTTCTTACGCGCCGGTTTCGACGCAATAACTCAAGAACCGCTTTTTGGATCGGGATCAAACTTTCACAAGAGGTGCGTTTTTGTATTGGGCAACTTTTGATATGCTAAACATCCGGCATGGCGGCCAAACAGGTCCGTGGCAGCCGATTTTCTGAAAAACTTGACGCCTAAATACTGTCTCTCCCACTCACAGGAAACGACTGGGCTTTGGCATACGCACTCCCCTACTAATCCTCCGCAAATTTTATAGAGAAGGTTTTGCTTTTGCACGTGTTTTTTTTTTCCGGCAATCTTGAAAAAACCTCGAATTCCAATTAAAATTCCACATCTTGAAAACTACGCCGATGATCAAAGCCATGCTTGCGTAGTTGGGTGAGGCTCGCGATTCCGAACGTTTTGATACCAAACAAATATAAATGGGTGGAATAGTTTGGCCGCAGCATTGAAAACTGTCTATTCTTAAATTACTTTAAAACCGCATTCGCTACCCACACAAAGTTTACCGTCTACAGTCTATAGGCTTCCACGCATCCCCCAGTTTTGCTTAATAACATAATCTCTTTATTATTCAGATCTATCATTTTTGTTTTATTTAACTCTCTCAAAACAGTTCGAGTCCCTACGAATTCCAGCAATTATTTAACCAACCTACCTATACATACCTACCCTACCAAATAATAATGATAAATTCAAATTTATTTTTGGTGAATGACAGAGTATTGGCTAAGGTTTTTAACAATTCCTCCCTTTGCCAAATGCTTAGTTTAATAACAATGATATGGACCTTTAAAGTTTTGGCAATTGCCCGTGTGACTCGTATTTTAACCCTCCTAAAGTGTTTCCACGAAATACCGCTAGATCCTTTCTCAAAAGTCGCTAACATGTTGCTACATAGCCAAACAATGTTAGGATAATGCTGCAATTTCTAAAGAGTTTTGGTTTGTTTGTTTTGCAAATTTTACAATGTAGTATGACTAGAATGTCTGAAATGTTCAAATTATCCCTAGTAAATGTCTCTTAGATATAAAAGAAATGGCTGCTACATTGAAGTAAATAGCTCTACATTTAGCGGTAATATGTAGCTTTACAACTGGCAACACTGCAACCACCACCTCCCTCCCACCCTCCCAGTATGTCTCCACAAAATACGGTTAGATTCTTTCTCAAAAGTCGCTAGCATGTTGCTACATAGTCAAACAATGTTAGAATAATCCTGCAATTTCTAAAGAGTTTTGGTTTGTTTGTTTTGCAAATTTTACAATGTAATATGACTAGAATGTCTGAAATTTTCAAATTATCCCTAGTAAATTTCTCTAGATATGAAAAAATGGCTTCTAAATTGAAGTAAATAGCTCTACATCTAGCGGTAATATGTAGCGATACAACTGGCAACACTGCCTAAGTGTTACCCCAAAATACCACTAGATCCTTTCTCAAAAGTCGCTAGCATGTTGCTACATAGTCAAACAATGGTAGAATAATGCTGAAATTCCTAAAGAGTTTTGATTTGTTTGTTTTGCAAATTTTACAATGTAATATAACTAGAATGTCTGAAATTTTCAAATTATCCCGAGTAAATGTCTCTAGATATGAATAAATGGCTGCTAAACTGAAGTAAATATAGCTCTACATCTAGCGATAATATGTAGCGGTACAACTGGCAACACTGCCTACAACCACCACCTCCCCCCCCCCCCCCACCCTCCCCAGAGACTCGCACCTACAGTACGTCTCTCCCTCTCATCGCCAATGATTATGCTGAGGTTTATATTTGCTTATCTTATCCTGTGTATAAATGTAACCCTTATACATGTTTCTATTAAATAATGACATTAAACAGGATTCATGATTTAAATACAAGGCTAGATATTTATCGGAAGTACGTATTTACCTTCGGAAAGCTAACATATAATGTTTACACATATGGGATAGGGAGGAGGGAGGGAGGTATAAGGGGTGGACCGATGGAAGGGAAGAGAACCCCGATATACGAGATACATAGCTTCATATGCGCGTATTGATCACTTTCATGCTATTATGTATGCATACAGAAGTAGCAGGACACATATGTCAAGAGTGAACACCAATAACTTAATCCATACACAGTAAAAAAGACGGAAATAATATCGTACATACGAAGTGATGGAATAGGGATGGAGGGAGTGTGTATGATATGTAAACAGGACAGTTCGTCGCTAGATAGGCGTGTGTGTGCTTGTGTGATGGTCTTGTGTAGCTATGTGTGTGCTTGTTTGAGTGTTGCTATAGGCTACACATTAGTTATTTCTCTCTCTCTTATTTATCGCTGTCTTCCTTACGATTACGACATACTGTACTAGTGCATGAGAACAGGAAATAGGGAGCCTCGCTCTCTCTCTCACAAATGAGAACATAAGTAAACAGGAGTCTGCAGAGAGCTGATTGGCTATAAGACTCGGTAGCCTATTCCACATATCTACAACTCTGTTACTAAACGAATAGAGGCAGATCCCTTACACACCCAGTCTCTCTCTGTCGCTCGTTTGTTTGCACACCGGTACATGGGAATCTGCAGAGAGACAAGTGGCCCACAAAAGGCAGATCCCTTTCACATCCAACCCATTTCATCCATATGACTATCTGATTTTATCTTGAAATTCTCTATTGTTCTTGATCCCACTGTAGCACTAGGTAGCCTATTTCACATATCTACGACTCTTTTACGAGAGAGGCAGATCCCTTACACAGCCAATCTCTCTTATTTGCACACTGGTACAAAGGAGGCAGATCCTTACACATGCTACCAAGATGAAAATGGGAGTCTGCAGAGAGCCGATTGGCCCACACATGGCAGATCCCTTTCACACCCAATCCATCTCGTCTTATAAAATTTTATGTAAGCTCTATTGTTATTGATCTCACTATAGCACTTGGTAGACTATTCCACATATCTACAACTCTTTTACCAAGCGAATAGAGGCAGATCCCTTACACAGCCAATCTCTTTCTCTCTCGCTCTTGTTTGTTTGCACACCGGTACAAATGAGGCAGATCCCTTACACATGCAACCAAGATGAAAATGGGAGTCTGCAGAGAGCCAACTGGCCCACATAAGGCAGGTCCCTTTCACACTCAACCCATCTCATAAACGTTGCCTGTTATTTACACTACTTACTATACACCCATGTTATCATATACCTGCAACCAAGACACTATTGTAAGAAATAGGAATATAAGAAAATGGGAGTCTGTAGAGAGCCAATTGGCCCACACAACATAGATCCTTTTCACACCCAACCCATCTCATAAAAACTCTCTCTCATTTATCTCTGTCTTCCTTACATTTATGACATCCTAGTCTCTCTCTCTCTCTCTCACAAATGAGAACATAAGAAAACCGGAGTCTGCAGAGAGTCGATTGGCCCACACATGTCAGATCCCTTTCACACCCAACCCATCCCGTGCTCTCTCTCTCTCATATTTATCGCTATCTTCCTTACGTTTACGACATCCTATTCTCTCGCCATACTCCCTCTCTCTCCTTCCCAAATGAGAAAAAAAAAAAAAAAACGGGAGTCTCCAGAGCCGATTGACCTACACATGGCAGATCCCTTTCACACCCAACCCATCTCGTTCTATCTAATTTCAAGTTGAAGCGCTATTGTTCTTGATCCCATTATAGCACTCGGTAGCCTATTCCACATATCTACAACTCTGTTACTAAACGGACAGAGGCAGATCCCTTTTACAGCCAATCTCTCCCTCTCTCGCTCTTGTTTGTTTGCACAATCTGCTCCTTCTGTAGTTTCTCCATGCCCGATAAGTTAAATGATCTTTTGATATCTGTGACACAGCATTTGTATCAAACACAATACCCTGCTTGCAAAACCGTCGAACCCCGGACAATGTTGCTTGCAACTTTAATTATTATTATTATTATTATTATTATTATTATTATTAATATTACTATATTTTGTATTATTATTATTGTTATTATATTTTCAGAGATGAGGGGGATTAGCCCCTCATCTCATGGCACGTAATTTACAGTTATAATTCTAGTAAGGCAACTCACGCCATATCCCTCATGTTGAATAATAATAAAATAGTAGAAGTAGTAAAATAATAAACAGTTGAATATATATATATATACCGGTATATATATATAATTAATATATATATACAGGGTGTTTCATAAATACCCTTCATAAATTTCAGAATGAATAGACCTAGCATTAATATACTTTACTATGTGACGGTTTTGGAAATTTCTCATATTTACCGGGATATTACACATTTTAGTTTAAATAGGAAAGTCTAGGGGATGAACACAATCAGTAGATTACCATCACCTCAATTACTTTATTTTGTCATAAATGTTTGAACATCAATGTATTTTACAGTATTTACAATAGGTGCAATAGGTACCACAGCAACGTGGCAACGAGTTGAAGAGGCATGCAGAGAAGTAAGAAACACACCAGGGATATTTGAAAGAGTGCGACAGTCTCTTATGCGCCGAGCCCAATCCTGTATCAACGAGGGTGGGAGAAACTTCGAGCAACTAATGTAAATACTGTAAAATACATTGATGTTCAAACATTTATGACAAAATAAAGTAATTGAGGTGATGGTAATCTACTGATCGTGTTCATTCCCTAGACATTCCTATTTAAACTAAAATGTGTAATATCCTGGTAAATATGAGACATTTCCAAAACCGTCACATAGTAAAGTATATTTATTATTGCTAGGTCTATTCTTTCTGAAATTTATGAAAGGTATTTATGAAACACCCTGTATATATACAGTATATGTATGAAATCAATTGGTGGTCATTAATATTGTTTTCATTGGTGTTGTTTTGCACATTTACTAATATATCCTCCAATATACATCAAGAGGTACAAGGAGAAAAGGAGAGAGAAAATTGGAGAAGCGATGACAAATGCAAATGAAAGGTGGGGTCAAAGGTTGAGTGATAATTTTGAAGAACAAAAGAAGATGTTCTGGAAGGAGGTAAATAGAGTAAGGAAAGGAGGACAAAAGGGGGAAGAGTCGGTGAAAGATGCAAATGGAGAGTTACTAGTGGAAGAAGTGCAAGTGAGGAAAAGATATGCTGAGTATTTTGAATCTTTGCTAAATGTAAGAGATGGAAAGGAGGCAGTGATTGAAGCAATAGTTGATGGAGATAGGTTACCCACGCCACCCAGGTGGCAGGGAATGAATGAAAGGATTGGGAAAAATGAGGTGAAAGAAGCAGTGAGACAAATGAGAGCGGGAAAAGCAGAAGGTATGGGTGGTATTGCTGTGGAGTGTATTAAGAAGGGTGGAGATGTGATAATAGATTGGCTGGTGAGATTATTCAATTTGTGTTTTTTTGTTGTGTCATTGGTACAGTACCACTAGACTGGAGGAATGCATGTATTGTGTCGTTGTACAAGTGGAAGGGAGACCGGCAGGAGTGTTCAAGTTATAGAGGTATTAGTTTATTATCAGTGGTTGGAAAGCTGTATGGCAGGATGTTGATAGAGAGGAAAATAAAGGGTACAGAAGGTGCAATAGGAGAAGCACAGTGCGGTATCAGGATGGGAAGAGGGTGCGTGGATCGAATTTTTGCAGTAAGACAGTTATGCGAGAAGTATTTAGAGAAGCATAAGGAGATATTTTGGGCTTTAACGGATTTGGAAAAAAGCGTATGATCATGTGGATCGAGAAGCAATGTGGAAGGTGCTAAGGATTTATGAAATAGGAGGGAATTTGTTAAGAGCAGTAAAGAATATTTATGAAGAGAGCAAAGCGTGTGTTAGAGTAGGAAATAATGAGTTAAGTGAATGGTTTGAGGTAAATGTAGGTCTACGACAGGGTTGTGTAATGTCATCGTAGCTGTTAACTGTATATATATATATGGATGGTGTGATGAGGGAGGTGAAAATGAGAACTATGGAGAAAGGATTGGATTTAGTAGGAGAGAATGGTAGAGATTGGGAGTTGAATCAGTTGCTGTTTGCTAATGATACAGCGTTGGTGACTGATTCTGAAGAGAAATTGCAGCGAGAAGTCAAAGAGTTTCGTGTGGTTTGTGGGAGGAGACAGCTGAAGGTGAACGTTAATAAAAGTAAAGTGATGGTGTGTCATAGAGGTGATCGTAGGGTGAATCTAGATGTGTGGCTGGATGGGGAAATACTGGAATAAGTAGAGTGTTTTAGATATCTAGGAGGTGTCGAAACTCGTAAGCACCTCGACAATTTAGGATAAGTAAATATTGTATACTGTAAATTTAAACTAGGCGCCAGTATTAACCTAACATACATTATCTTTATCCCTTTATGCTCAAAATGCCCTAGGGGCAAGGGTACTTATTTGTGAATTTCTAGCCTTGGGTTCTGACAGAATTCGTTATATTTACGAATACAGTATTTTTGTTTTCAATGTGCTTTTAGTTTACATATATGATGAATATATAAACCTTAAAGAACGATTAAATAAGTGGGAAAAGCATTTGGGTGGCGAAAATCGTAAACATTCGCCCCCAGTCGTATTCTCAGGCGTGAGGGAGCGAGTCATACACCCTCCTCTCTCGCTCTCTCTGAGTCAACTGAAGCTAGCGAGAGGTGTCTCAGTGTTAAGGGTACTTCACACAGTCAGGAATGCGAGCTAGAACCACTAGGAATAGCTGAAAATTCGGATTTCTGGGCCTATTCGCGGTGAAAATTTATACTCCAAGTGACTCTAGCGATATCCTAGTGATTCCTGGTACACTCCCAATGACTCCAAACCAGTCCTGGCCGATTGGCCCTGTCCGACAAAATTTTCACCGTGTTTAAGGTTCTCGCTGCGAATCGGACCACTCCCAGTGATACCCAGTGATGCCCAGTGATTTCCCAGTGACTCCCAGTGATTCCTGCTGATTCTGGTATGAACTGGAACTGAAGCCAAAAGCTGTCCGCGAATCAGATACGAAACACTGAGCATCACCAGGACTCACTGGGAGTCACTGGGGAATCACTGGGGATCACTGGGAATCAACTGGGAGTCACTGGGAATGGTCCGATTCGTGGCTAGAACTTTAAACACGGTGAACATTTTGTCTGACAGTGCGAATCGGCCGCGAGTGGTTTGGAGTCGCTGGGACTCTAACAGGAATCACTAGGATATCGCTACAGTCACTAGGAGTCATCGAATTTTCACCGCATCCACTCTGTCATAGGCCTTCTCCAAGTCCATAAAGGCAACATACAGCTTTTGTTGCTTTTCCAGATATTTCTCCACAACACATTTCAGGGTAAAAATCTGATCTACACATCCTCTTCCCTTCCTAAAACCGCCCTGATCGTCACCTATCAATTTCTCCGTTCTCGCTCTCACTCTTTCAATCACTACCCTTCCGTACGACGCTTAGAAGACATATTCCTCGGTGGTTACCACACACTTCTCTTTCCCCTTTACCCTCATATAAGGGGACTATTATGCCTGTCTTCCAGTCACCAGGTGCACTCCCCTTCTCCCATGCTAGTTTGCACATTTTCCATACCCATTTTATCAATATCTCACCACCATACCTCAGCATTTCCCCACACACTCCATCTATTCCTGGTGCTTTCCCCAACTTCACTCTTTTCATGGCTTCACACACTTCTGACATCCTGATCCCCACCTCCTCCTCCACTCCTTCTCTTCTTCTCCCTCCTATACCCCATCCAACTATGTTTGCTGGTGCTTCATCCCTTACATTTAGCAATTTGTTGAAGTACTCCCTCCATCTTTCGACTCGCTCTTGCTTCTCGACTAGCACTCGCCCATTCTTATCTTTCACACCCTTACTGTTTCCCTTGCTACCTTCCCTATCTTCCCTAGCTGACGCTACCTATAGTAAGATTAGCTTTTCAAATTATAATACGTACATAATTGGAACACTTACCTGCAGTATAACGTTTATTGTAAATAAGCGTTACATTTTACAATGACGGTTATATAATTTAATGACTGTGGAGTGTTAGTAAAGAACTAAATGTCTCTTCTATGGCAGTAAGAGGGAGGGCCAAACACACAGGAAGGAGAGAGAGAGAGAGGCCAGTGAACCAGACCAAGTGGATTACCACACGGATCATATGAAGGCTTTAATGTAATTTCAACTGTTGGCTAAAACTGCAACCCCAGCACACAATATTTCCCTGGTGTGACAAACTGAAGCTATTAATTTGGCACGGGTAATTAAAGTTGCAAATGTCCGTTGAACTTACTGACCAGGATCATTATTTGCAACATGGTTAAGCAGTTTGATATTAATTGCAGGGTAATATCTGTATATGTTTTGTATGTGTGTATATTTGTCTGTATATACGATTCTACGTGTATATATGTTCATGCTTACTTATTAGTGTATATGTAAATGAGATTGTGTTTGTATGTCACTAAGCATTTATATGTGTGCATATGTGTGTAGGTGCATAATACATATGAGTAGGCCTATACATGTATATATGCGTTTGTGTATGCCAATGGACAGGTATGTGTGTGTATATTTATGTACTTGTATGTTTATATGAATACTCTCAGGCCTAATTATTGGCCATAAATGCACTGTCAATAATTAGTATTGTATCGAGTTACTAGCAAGGTGCCTTTAAGAAAGATTCCTCTCAAAGAGGCTCAGTCATTTTACCAATGTACAGTATATAATAACCAATAATGTATTGTATTTCTGTGGCTAAATAAAATATTGCAATTGCAATTTCAATCTCTCTACCTAGCTACCTGTCTCTCTATCTCTTATATCCTTGATGTACAAATGGGTACACACAATCAAATATATAGATCAATACCCTACATGCATCAACATAGACAAACAAATACAGAATATTGAGAGAGAGAGAGAGAGAAAGAGAGAGAGAGAAAGAGAGAGAGAGAGAGAGAGAGAGAGAGAGAGAGAGAGAGAGAGAGAGAGAGAGAGAGAGAGAGAGAGAGAGATTGATAACTGTGCTCATTAATGAAATGCAGTCAAAATCAAAATTGAGCAAAGTGCACAACGTAAATCCAAGTATGTCTAGCCTTAAATTAAGTCAGTATCATATATATTAATTATATTTTATTTATTTCATTCCAACACCAAACACCTCCCAACGAAATTAATGAAAGTATGTAATCCACCGGGATTCGAACCTGGAAGTTGACCACACACCCAACCCGGACCCTCACCCTCACACTGTTAATTAAATAAACCTCAAAATTATGCGCCCAACATCATTTACGGGAACAAAATTATAGATTTTTTTTTTTTTTCTATGTGATTGAGGGAGGCAAAAGGCATAACTGCCTATAGCGAGTGCCTCCCCCATAGTTGAAAGAGTGACAGGGCCAAAATCAAGGGACGTTCGAGCCAAAATGCCTGGACACACGGAGTTTGAAGCAAATTTAAGTCATAGGAAGAGGGAAAGACTGATTCTGGGAGAGAGTTCCAGAGCTCAGCTGTTGAGTAGAAGAAAGTTTGAGAGTAACGTTTCACTCTTGGGTTGGAGAGTTGCACAGAGTAGGGGTGGGATTGAGTTGCAAGATGGGTACCACGTGCCCTACGAAAAGGAGGTGGTATGCACTGGGATAGCTCTGAGGAACACTGATTATTATAGTAGCGATAGAATAGCGAGAGAGATGCAACATTGCGGCGGAGAGAGAGAGATTGCAGAGAGTTGGTGAGTGGACGGGAGTTAATGATACGAAAGGCCTTCCTTTCAACTTTGTCTAGGAGAGCGGTGTGAGAGGAACCTCCCCACACATGTGAACAATACTCAATACAAGGGCGCACTATGCCCCTGCACAGAGCAAGAAGCTGTGCAGGGGAAAAGAACCCCCTAAGGCAGTTGAGCACACCCAGCTTCTGGGAGGCTGCCTTAGCAAGACTGGTAATATGGTCCTTCCAAATGAGAACAGAAGAAAAAGAGACACCAAGAATATTGAGAGAAGATGAAGGGTTGATTTTTGTATTGTTGAAGAATAAAGGGATAGTCCGCTGGGAGATCCTGACGGGTAGATAGATGGAGAAATTGGGTTTTGGAAGCATTAAAGTTAACAAGGTTTTCTCTGCCCCAATTGGAAATAGTATTTAGATCAGAATTTAAGAGTTCTATGGCTTCATTACGTTTGTCGTTGAGGGATTGCTGGCTGGGGCGTTCTGAAAAACTAATGGAGTAGTGTAAGGTTGAGTCGTCTGCGTATGAATGGATGGGAATTAAGGTACAGTTAAGGAGATCATTTATAAAAATTAGAAAGAGAATAGGAGATAGGACAGAGCCCTGAGGAACACCGGAGTTTATAGGGTGAGGAAGTGAACAATGGCTGTCCACAACCGCGGCTATGCATATTTACTCTAAAAAATAGAGTGTAATTATGTGATGGTTGTGTTATGGTAATGTGGATGAGTCTTACGGTTACTGTGGCTGGATCTGGGCGTTATGTTGGGTTACAATGCTATGGTTACACTGGAACCCATACACGTAATGCTAAGATTCCTAAATGTATTAATATTATCCTGGAATATGACGGCGATAGTTTTAGTCAATAGCGTAGTGTCAGAATTTGTAACGAAGTACTGAAATTATGTAACCTGAGTACTGACAACGATAACATATATTGATAGAAATGTATAACCTATAGATTTTAACATTTGCATTACTATTTTCAGTTTCATTCGTTAACTGGAAGTTACAATGTTAGTTTAATACTTATATATAGGAACACAGTGTTGTAGAATCATTGAGTAATATTACGCTCTTATTATTAGCTCCCTGTTAAAAATATATGTAATTCACGTAACTTACAAGTCTCCGAAGGTTTCGTATGTAATCATATTGTACATGTTGCATGGGAATGGGCCTTTGGAAGATCCTAATGTGCATCTCTTGTTTTCGCTTAGTAACTCAACATTTGTGGATATTCAAAATTATCATATATCAACTGAACAAAACAAAAACATGGTTTCCGACCCCAATATTATAACGACGATAAATAGATAATACTACAAGGAAAAACTGAATCCAGTAATTAGATACACAACACGATATACAGTAGTTATAGAAACAAGCGCAACAAATATAAAAGCCTGATAAATGATGCTTATAATCAGTTCAGCAAATACCTATAAACATATACAGATGCAGTGGATGGAGCAGACATGAGACATGTGACACAGCACAGCAACATAATTGTACACTTGAACCATAACTCCTGGACTTTTGACCATTACCATTAATCTAAAGAGCGAGGGATTACACCCAGCTGCTCAGAGGTTGGAGTTGTGGTGGTGGTGGTGGTGTGGTGATCGTTGTGTGGTGATGATTCTTGGAGGTGAGGTGTGGTGATATATGTTTCTTGTTATGTGTATGAAGGAGACAATCAGCAATGCTGTCTGTAACAAGTTTCTCCCCAATAATTGAAAGTGTGATAAAGAGTCAAATTCAAGGTACGTTAGAGTCAACATTTCTGGATACGGAATTTGAAGTACAGCCACACAAAAACAGACAGACACACACACACACACACACACATGTATGGTTGAGTAAAATAGGTGTTATATGGGTATCAATTTCCCCTTATTAATACTGCCACCATAGCAGGTTTACCCTGGGATTAATTAGATAACTCAAAATAATATTTAGAAACAGGTAACTGAAACTTGAGAATAATTCACAATAGTTTAATGAAAGATATTTTACGACTTATTCAGAAGTACACTAATATATTGATTGTATAAGTATTCGTAATAGTAAGATTAATTCAAGTATGGTATATTGTCTGTTTATCACACACAGAACTGATCTCTGACCCCTCGATGAGCGAGCTGGGGTCTCCGTGTTCCCTGCTTTCCAGCTCTGGAGATCCTCCTTATATTATCTCGGGTTGCCCCGAGATAATATAATATCTTTATGACGTAAAACCACTCATTACCATCTACGTGTACATCACAACCAATCCTAGTACCTGTCCATAATGACGTATTAGGGTGGGATCTCACAACGTGACCCGCTCTAGGTAAAACTTTCCACTCACAGTCTCCATGCCAATATTACAGGCGCCGTGACACGTGATGTTGTGTGACTTGGTTTGATGACATCAGTCCTGACATATGTGAATTCCATGACCTGCGGGGTCAAATGTATACATCCTGTTGGCCCCTCGGTCTGCATCCATTGTATTTGATACAAGGACAATACAACGTTAATAATATAAGCTGTTATAATAGAGTTATTAGATTATTAGATTACCATATACTGTATGTACCCCTGTACATAATTATATAAGGCATGAAATAATAATTGGATAAATTGGAGTACATAACACATACACACACACACACACACACACACATGTGAAAAGAGTTGAAATTAATATATATATATATATATATATATATATATATATATATATATATATATATATATATATATATATGTAAAATATAGATATACAGTCAAACACCCATCCCAAGGCAAAATAGAGAGGCGGATGGACTTCATCAGGTCACAGCCACCCGCCGTAAACAAAACAAAAAAACAATATAATATAGAAACTGTCTTCGTGGTGCAATGCATAAGTGTGTTGATTTTCGGTGTGAGCGTCCTGGGTTCGAATCCCCGGACTGCCACATGTGTTTGTTAATTTCATTAATCGAGTTTAGGAGTAAAGTTGGTTAGTGGAGAGCACATCATAAATAACTGTGGCTGACCGGCTATCTCTATAATACCTGGGAGTGTTTGACCTTAAAGAAAAAGTAGTATAGTACTAATGAAATAGTCAAAATCAGAGGGTTGATCAATTTGGGAAGTCAATTTTGTAGTCAGAAGTAGAATAGACAAACACAGTTAGCTTGAATTGGGGAAGTCACATTTTGTTGTCGGATATCGAAAAGACAAAATCCATTAACTACGTCAAAAAGTGCTGAAACATAATAGGCATGAGATAAAGTGAGGTCGAGCTCTGGGAGGCAGGGGACGCTCAACCCCCACTGTCACAGGATCAGCCCATCTCCTTGGCATCAACATTCTGGTAATAAAAGGTCGACATATGCAGTAAATGCAGTGTGTGGTAATTTAAAGGACGTCATCATTATTAGCTGAGATGTCCTTCACAAATTTACTCATATCTCTAGCAGTTCTAAGATGGTGGTTCTTGAAATATGTCACTTATTATAATATTGTTCAGTTTATTGTAGTTAAAATATCTAATTGGTAATTTGTTAAATTGTCTTTTTAAGAGGTATATTTCATATCCTTGTTTCAACAATTTTCTAATAAAGATCTTACAAGCCTCTAAAAAGTCTTCATATTTCGAAGAGACTCTACTATAATGTATTATTTGGGAAGTAAAAACAGCATAGCTTTCTTTCTGCAAAGAAAGTGAAGGTTAACTATATGAAATTGGACGCACACACACACACACATACTCTCTCTCACTTTCAATTTCCTCCTTCGTATGTGTTCCGCCCTCCCTCTTGGTGACATAGAGGGAACATTTGTTCAAGGAGTAATGATCACCATATGATGCTTTATGGTACTGACTTTACTGAGTTACGAGAGAGAGAGAGAGAGAGAGAGAGAGAGAGAGAGAGAGAGAGAGAGAGAGAGAGAGAGAGAGAGAGAGATCCTAATAAGACTGCATAATCAAATATTTAAGCAGCTTAGGTAACACAAGCTCCCTTACTTTATGGTACAAAGCCCCACAGTGTTGGGGAAATCCCTCTTTTGATCCACTGATTTCTATCTCTCTCTCTCTCTCTCTCTCTCTCTCTCTCTCTCTCTCTCTCTCTCTCTCTCTCTCTCTCTCGTTATTACTTCAAAATAATTGTTCTCACCTATTGTTTTTAATTTCATTCTTACAAAGTCCTACTGTATATTATTATATTTTTCATTAACGTATACACAAGTACTTATTAACGCAGTTATCTTATATTGAAATAAAACAACTCGTATTACAAATGTATTAGTTTAGTAATTGTTTGACCTTTTGCTCTATTTCTCTGTCAGTAGCTAGACCTCTCGTGCCATTTAGTTGTCGATGTTTCTCCTGGCGAGTAATAGCGAGCCTATCTATAGCTTAGGAGGAACCGGCCTTTGGTCAGGGCATTAATCTCGAAGGGGGGTTCTTCGGGGCGTTTTAAAAGAATCATAGAGGTCTAGTGAACAAACTTAAAACATAACAAACAAACAAAACTTACCTAAAACGGTTATCAGTTTCGTTGCTTGCAAAATGTATGTTCCATTTAATTGCACTACTTTAAACTTTCTTATTTGTTCTCATATAATATATATTTTTCTCCTCTTACTGTTGTTCCCCTCCCACCCATCTTCCAAGGAGACATGTCCTACTTCTTTCCTGACGCGTCTTATCTAATTCATCCCGTCTTCTCTCTCTCTTTATTCTTCTTTAGTCTCTCTCTCTCTCTCTCTCTCTCTCTCTCTCTCTCTCTCTCTCTCTCTCTCTCTCTCTTTCAATCTCTCTCTCTCTCTCTCCAAGTTGATATCGTTATTACAACACAAAACCTTTATTGCTGCAGCGTACGATGCATGAGATATATTTAACAATATTGGTGTGTATACTTTATGTGTAAGTGTGTGTGTTACTCAGTTACTTGTTCGTCAAGGGGAATCCACGCAATACGAGCTAAGCTAATTATTATCGCGCCTCCTTAACTGGGAACGTATTGCGTGAAATGCATGTTAAGTGTTTATGTACTGTTGGAATGGCTGTGGATGTGTGTGTAGTCTGTATTTAGCCAATTGGCGACATCGGAAACGAAGGCTTAGGGTGGATCTGTATGGTACCATTCTCACTATAGACGGTACCGTCTCGCCCGAAGGCTTAGGTAGCCATCAGCTTAGGTGAACCATATGATACCCATCTCGCCTTGTACCATTTTTGCCAACCCCAGAGGGGACGTCACAACGTCGTCCACTTATTCCAGGTACCTATTTACAGCTAGGTGAACTGAGGCTAACACATGAAAGGAGACAAGCCCAATTTGTCTCCGCCCGGCCGGGGATTGAACCCCCGACCCCTCGTGTGTGTGTGTGTGTGTGTGTGTGAGGGAGAGTTATTCACGACCTATTTTCGCCAACCAAAATCAACATATATTTCTAGTAATAAACCAATCCTGAACACTATAGCTGTATTGTGTTTCTAACTCGGAGTTTTAAGAAGCATCAGGTACAGTTCAGTGGTATGGTGAGATATATTGCCTCTTCAATGACACGTAGCCTTTAATGTGCTTTATTTGAATCTGCCTTTTATACCGGCATCTTAACAATTTGTATTAATTTATATATATATATATATATATATATATATATATATATATATATATATATATATATATATATATATATATATATTTACCATATACCATATATATATATATATATATATATATATATATATATATATAATATATATATATACAGTATATATATATATATATATATATAGTTTTCTAAAGTTTTCTAAACAGTTTGTACATACATTTTGTCAGTTCCTGTAACAATCTGTATACTATTTTTATCAGTCATCTTTACAATTTGTACACTCTTTGCGTTACCGCCTCTCATATATGTGAATTTTTTTATTTCATCAATCAGTTCGTACCATTTAGCCATTGTTAATTAAATGCTATTCACCAAGGCTCCTTTCAATTAAGAACATTTATCCGATTAAATAAAACGTTTAAACGTTTGGCACTTGGTGACTAAAAACTCTAGTGTCACTCACTGATAAGGGACGAATACATCAATAATATGGTATAAATTATAGGTTTGATTCCCGGAAGTAAAAAAAAACTAATATTTAGTAGGGCCCCGTAATCATTGACGATATGCCTATTGTATAATAGTCTCCCATCAAACGCCGCCGCGGTCGCTAGTTTGAAACTACCGCGCGGGAGGACAGGAGTACTAAGCTCATAAGGGTAACGTGTATTCTCTTATGGAATCATCTTTATGATTGGGTACTCACTCCGAAAAAACTTTGTAAAAACTAAAAAAGAAAAAGTTAACTTAATAATTGCTATACTCAAGCTTCCCACTGCGTGGATTTCTTGCGTGTGGATTCCTGACGATGGCCTTCTAGCGGACATACTTCCTTCACTGACATATCAAGATACAACTCAGAAATCAAGCGAGTAGGAAGGGGATGGCTGGGAGGGCACTAACATCGTCAATGATTACGGGGCCCTACTAAATATTAGGTTTTATTTACTTCCCTCCGGGATTCAAACCTATAATTTAATAGTGGCCCCTCCATCATTGACGATATGCCTGATATTTAAGACTGGAGGGGGACAATCGTGACAATATCAAAACCACCAACCGAAATACCATAGGTAACAGAGAATCCATATAACAATATAAGTTTTGTATGTGGACATACAATATAAAAATATAAAAGAAGGTAAGCAGTGCGTTACTTCAAAGAAGAGCTGCTTGTACATGACTGGACCTACACTTGAGATCTATTGCATGTTTAGTGAGAACACTCTTGTACTCTCATAACTTGAACATTAATCCTTCGGATTATGTTCTGGACTTAAAATTAATTGTACAATATCATATGTTTGTACATTCTGTTAATGCTACATAGATGCAACTATGATATATTTCCGAAGAAAAAACTTTTAAAATAAAATGTGAATAAACTGTATAACCAGTTCGAATAATTTCGCCGCTCGTGATTCGTGATTTCATCACAATCTCCGGCGAAGGGGTTCTGTACCCCTTGTTATAATTGACCGACTAGGTACAAATGGTCAGATCTCACACAAAAGGAAAATTTATTAGAGAGCTGTAGATTTAGCTCGACTTATTAATATCACAGCTCGTGAATTCATAATTTTATCCGGCGGAGGGTTCTTTGGGCTTCCCGGCGCTCCCCCCCCCCCCCTCCTTTTTCCTTGTAAGATCAAACTTAATGAGAAGCACATGGACTACTAGACCTGCTGCCGTGATACCACACAGGGCAGTTGCTGGCTTATCCAGAGCCATAGACAGGCATATTGTCAAGAAAGCACGGTTGGGAGCCCACAACATAGTGCTAGCTATGCCATCAATGGAAGATTTCGTAAAAATCTGAGAGGCAAAAACTCTAACTCGTGACTTTTGCCTAGGCATTGAGCCGAGGTAAGGAGATGCAAGGAGATGTAGTGGGGAGATTGTAGGCACCAATCGATCAGGGCTAGACCCAGGTGAGGTTATAGGCATGTGATAAAGAGTCGCTGGAACTCCTGTTTCATTTGTTTGGCCTCTCTTACTGATTTTCTTTGTGCCTCATTTACACTGAGAGCAATCCAGCTAGCTCTCACAAACACCTCCTCCTCCTATCCACTTCACTAAACTAAACATGCACACCACACTTCATTCCTCCACACCAAAATTTTTAAAAATTATGAATTTCAGCCCAGCCTCGGAGTCCCTAGGGGGGGGGGGGGGGGCCATAAATGCCCCCACACCCGACCGATCATTCCCTGACGACCCCAAAAATTACCTGGACTGCGGCCTGTTACTCTTTCTATTGATTTCTCCAACATTCGCGGACTTTCCTCTAACTTTCACTCTGTTGAACACCATCTCTCCTCCTACTGTGACGCTCACCGCTTCCCCCAGAACCGCATGGCTTACTCGCTAGGACTCAGCAGGGCAGAGAATATAGCTACAGTCTACCTATCATTGTGTACTTTCCTTCTCGAGAAAGCTTGTGTTGCAGACAGTTCAGAACTGTTCTTTATTTTCGTCTGTCACAATCCTTTCTATTTTATTTAGTCAATTGAAAGTATTGTGTTAAGTAGTTGAATGATGGGAAGGCGAGCGGGAGAGGGAGAGAGAGAGAGAGACAAGGTGGTGTGACTTGGTAGTGAGTGTGGCGCGTGGCTGGCCCCCTTACTTAGGCCTCGCAGGATTCGTTGCCTAACACTGCCTACTACGCGGCTGCTTACTGGGCGACTGTCGCGCGCCCTCGTGCCATTCTTGCGAACTAGGACTCCAGCCAGGAGGTCCATGGGAATATCCTTGTGAGATCCTTGCCAGACAGCATACTCTAAGCATCTCCCTTGAACTGTCCCACACTCTTGTCTTAGAATCTTTCTCTCCTACTGCCTCTATCATTTCCACTACTTCCTCACCTTTTATTAATATCAATCCCCCTCTGGTTCTCTGCATCCACACCTTGAATTGGTGGCCAGACTGTATTATATGCTGGATCTCACATTTCTTATGAACTAGATTAAGGTTGAAGATAGTCATTGTCTTTTTGGGAGATTGTATTGCTCAGACTGTCTCCATCAATCATTAATGTTTCTACAGGGTTAAATAATGCTAGACTAGGGATCAGGTATCTTGCTGTTGGTGTTTTCAATGTGTGTAGGCTACTTTTGAGCTACACGACACTACGGATTCTGTGGGTTACCTGGGTGGATCTTTTGTCTGTGTACCTTGGGGTTTAGACTGCGGCTCGCTTGGTGTAGTGACTAGTGTGTCGGACTTCCACCCAGAAGGCCCGGGTTCACGCCCACGCTCGGCGCATTAAAGATTTTTCACAAGCACTGAGCCGTTACCATCCCTCATGAGCAAAGGGATGGGGTAGTAGTACAGGACCCCAATGGAAATACGCCTAATCGGCCTTATTGAGCTATCCTTAGCTAGCTTAGCATGCGCTAGCTTTAAGAACTATTATTATTATTATTATTATTATGTAGTGCATGAGGGCTGCTTGCCTAATCCACCCAACACTCTTCTAACTCTATTTGCTTTTACTTTTGAGGGTCGCCAGGAGGATACTCGATACTTGTGATCGAGAATCCTCAAGAGAGCACCCCTTCATATTAACGTAATCAGGCTGCACAGACCCAAGGTCCACACTAGGCTAGGAGCTGCCTTGCTCCACCAGAATTCTGTACCTTTGCGCATCCCAGCTAGACTTTATTAACCCGGGTAGACATTAGCTGGATTAGATCATATACTCTTTTATGCATACCCATTATTTTTACACAAGCATTTTGAGGTCTAGGTTGCTGTAGAGAGACACAACCAGCATAGACCGGTTTTGTTAATAGGAGTACTACTTTTTCGTGGCGAGCATTATTACAGTTGCACCGCTTATAATATTCTTGTGTCCAATAACATTATATGTCCAGACTTTTTGTGTATTTAGCCTACACGTGCATTGTCCTGCCTCCTGCTATTTTGTGGTTCCATTTCCGATACGTTCTTCTTAGTAGCATCCGACATTATTCAGAAGATTCCTTGTTCGGTGCTGGAGGACTTTACAACACTTTCTTTCATAAAGGAGTGACAGATATTATTGATTAAAGTAACGTTAAGTAAACCTTCTTCTTGTTTGCATTAGATCACTCTTGTGATTTAATTAAGTAAACTATCTTTTCCTTGTGTACCATAACTAAGCAACCATATGTTATAGGTAATAGGCTGTTTCAGAGAACATCAGCCTATAGTAGAAGCACATAGATACTGAGAGTTAAGATACCCCGCTATCGCAGATATAACTCTGGAGGGTATATGTGTTCTTTGTTCGACGGGATTATATATCAGGGGTTGGATCTAGCGTTTCCGTTGTTGCATTTATACCAGTCTAGTCCAATGTATAAGAGCCACTGATTTATGCGAGACCCGATCGTAACAAATGGCGACCTAGCTCAGGATTTGGTGAACTGACATATAATTGCAGGTTATTGTGCAGATTTTTCTCACAGTTTAGTCAGTAAACATTTGTTGATTTTGTGGAATATTTTTTGAGGACATGCAAGAATGATTTTTTTTAGCAAAGTAATATAGCACTTAAGCTGTCTCCGAGAATTTTTTATTGTGAATATTGTGGTATAAGAGTTTGGGGTACTTCTTTTTTGTGTATCAAAGTGAAAAATCTTCAGTGAGCATAAATGTCTTATAGCGGATCAGTGCAGGATGAAGACACAGTACGTGATGTAGAAGCTGAGGAGCAGCAGCATGGGCAGGTTGTTAACTTGGTGAACAGTGAGGAGGATGCAAGGAATTTTGTACAATGGCCTGTTACTTCCGACCGGTTGGTGGGTATGAATCGGTACGGTCTCCAGTGCTTAGCCGCAGCTATCGGTCATGTATGTACTAGTGGCATGACCAAGGATGACCTGATGACGTGTGTGCTGGGTGGGGTGACTGGCGTACGAGGTAGGGTGAGTTCTCAGAGCCCTTTGGCCGAGCTTCCCCTTCACTCGACTCCCAATCCTCCTATTGGAGTACCGACCCTGAGCACGCTTCCGTTGGTGGGTAGTGACTGGCAGGGTGGTTTGCCCCTGAGGGGATCACCGGGTATATCTAACATCATTGCATCTCCTCCTCCTCCTCAAGGTTTGACCCCGGAGATGCTCTTTCAGCTCGAGATGGCAAAAATGCAACATCAGAGTCAACAGCAGATAGAGCTAGCTAAGATGGAAGATAGAAGAGAGAAAAGAGCTGGCTAGGATGCAGCAACAGACGAGGGAAGCTGAGCTTAGGACTGAACTAGAATCTACAAGATACTGTGCCGACATGGATTTAGAGAAGTCTCGTGTTGAGACGATGGGATAGCGACTCGGTACTGGAAACCGTGCGCATGATCAGTCTCTGTCGCACCTTCTCAAACTGGTCCCTGTATTTGACGAGTCTTGTGTCACAGAGTTTTTCAGTAGATTTGAGAAGTGCTGGGAGCAACAGTGGCCTGAAGTTAAGTGGGTGGCCCTTGTGTCCTCTAGACTTGTAGGTAAGGGGCTCAAGGCTTA
Organism: Paralithodes platypus; assembly: GCA_032716605.1. NCBI lineage: Eukaryota > Metazoa > Arthropoda > Malacostraca > Decapoda > Lithodidae > Paralithodes > Paralithodes platypus. The sequence goes on along the minus strand of CM064483.1, from coordinate 44,134,558 downwards.
CGATGCACTGCCTTTGGAGTCCTGCGTTGTTTATGAGGAGCTCAAGGAGGCTGTCCTGCGGGCATACGAGCTACAACCCGAGACATATAGGTTAAAGTTCCGGGGTGTGACTAAGGGGCGAGACAGTACCTTCTTGGAGCACGCCCTGGACCTGTCCGACGCTATGGGAAACTGGCTCATATTAGAGAAGACAACTACGTTTGATGGGATGAAACAGTTGATGCTTCTAGAGCAGTTTTATAAGTGTACGGGCGGCGACTTGACTTTAAACCTTAAAGAGAAGAACCCAAGAACTCTCGTAGAAGCAGCAGAGATGACTGATCTTCGGTTGTCACTAATTTGGGGGTGCGGCTCTGCACAGAGAAATGATGTAGGTGTTAAGGAGCGTTACGCTCCCCCTCCCCGGAATATGGACACACATAAATTTAAAAGCAATGACACCAAGACTGATCACAAACCTAGCACCGCCCCGTTTAAGAAGGGTCAGGGGACTTTTACACCTCAGTATAAGTCCAAGGGGAAATTTGAGTGTTATCACTGTCACAAAGAGGGGCACATGGCAAAAGCTTGTCCAAGCAGACCTCCCACGGCGGCTGTGTCATTGGCTCGCATCATTGGGGTGTTCCAGAAGTCTTCTGTGTTTGCTGGAGGCATAAGATCAGAGGATGGAGCACCGCCACTGAAGAAGGATCCGGAAGGCTCGAACCCTGTCCGCGATGCCTTTTGCGACCATAGAGGGCATGGCTGCGTGAAGTGGGGGGGCAAGAAGCACGGGTTACAGCTTTTGCGTGACACAGGTGCCTCTCAGACACTCTTGAAGAATTTCACTGGTAGACCCATAAATGCGGCACGGGTAGTTGTGGTGCAGGGAGTTAATGCAACTAGGTCATACCCGCTTGTTAGAATGGAGCTTGAAGTTGACGGTGTGACTCGCGAACTGGATGTGGGAATCGTGGAGAAATTGCCTGTTGGGGGCGTCGACCTCCTTCTCGGCAATGACTTTGCGGTGCCTGCTTCTAAGGTTTCACCCTTAGTCGTTGCCGAGGAGCCGGCCGACGTGAGTAGGGAGGAACAGGACTGGGTTGAGAAGTGTCAGGTGCAACCAATGGCGTGTGTTGTAACCAGATCTCTCGCATCCAGGGAGTCACAGCCTAACCAACAGTCTTCAAATAAGCGGAGGAACGGTCACGAGAAGGTGCTGAAAGCTGATACGGTGGAGAGTCTAGTACCAGCAGCGCTTCTCGGGGACTCAGTATTAGCACCGTTATTAGAGTCTGGAGAAGCACCACCACCTGTCACTGAGAGTGTAGAGGCAGGGCTTAAAGAGACTCAGAGGCAGCAACGGTATACACGGAGAGAGCAACGGGATGCAAAGTTCGATGTTGGGGGAGGGCATGAGTTGTTTCGCAAACACTTAGACAGGCTAGCTCCCTCAGATATTCGCAAATTGCAGCTAGAAGACCCGGAGGTTCTAAAGTGTAGTAACGGTGCTGTCGAACTCGAAGAGGACAGGTACGACCACAAGGTGAAACTCAGGGAGTTTCACGTGGGTCAGGAGGTGTTGATACTACTCCCTCTTGTAGGTCACCCCTTATCCGCAAAGTACGCTGGTCCTTATAGGGTAGCAGAGAAGCTCTCGGACTTAGATTACCTGGTGGCCACTCCAGACAGGCGTAAGAGGAATCAGTTATGTCATGTCAACCTGATGAAGGAGTATGTGAGGTGCCCACCTGAGCCTCTCACTGTCCCCGTGATGACTTTCAGCAGTCAAGGTGGAGAAGGAGAACGGGACAGTCATGCGCAGGTGGATGACAACTGGGATTATCATGTTTCTGCAGATCAGTGGGCGGGAAACACGAGACAGGCGGCACATGAGGCTTTGCAACACCTACCTGAGCAACAGCGTGTGGCTGTCGAGCGCCTATTCTGTTTATACCCTACTGTATTTGCGGAACACCCAGGCCTCACTACTCATGAGGTGCACGACGTTGACGTCGGAGACCACCCACCCTTCAAATCAGTGCCCAATAGGGTGCCCCCTATTAAACTTCCGGCCCTCCGGGCGGAGTTGGAGTATATGTTGCATCAGGGACTGATCGAGAAGGGGGCGGCAAAGTGGACATCTCCCGTAACGCTGCAACCTAAGCCGGATGGCAAGGTGCGCTTCTGTGTTGATTACCGCAGGCTAAACGGCTTGACTCCCACCAACCCATATCCTCTTCCCCGGGTCGATGACTGTGTAGACAAGATTGGCAGGGCCAAGTTCTTGACCAAGGTGGACCTGGTAAAAGGTTACTGGCAGGTGCCTTTGTCTGAACGGGCGAAAGAGGTGTGTGGTTTTGTGGTGGATGGTGCTACATATCGTTGTAATGTCATGCCGTACGGTCTAAAGAACGCACCAGCGACCTCCCAAAAATTGATGAACAAGTTGGTGGCTGACATTCCGAACTGTACCGTGTACCTGGACGACGTCATTATCTACGATGACGATTTCAAGAGCCACTGTAAACATGTAGAATCCCTATTTAAGAAATTAAGCGAGGCAAACTTGGTGGTCAACCTGGGAAAGTGTGATTTTGTGCGGGCTACCGTGCAGTATCTGGGGTTCATGGTGGGTTTGGGCCAGGTGTGCCCCCCACAGAACAAGATATTGGCTATTAACCACTTCCCCAGGCCGTCCACCAAGAAGCAGATCATGAGGTTTTTGGGCATGATTGGTTACTACCGCCGCTTTATAAAGGGCTATTCTACTGTGCTGGCTCCTCTGACGGACCTATTGGCCAAAGATTGAAAGTTTAAGTGGGCGCCTGAGTGTGAGAGGGCTTTTTTGCTAGTAAAACACCTGTTGTGTACTCACCCAATCCTCAGGGCCCCGGACTTTAGCCGACCATTCCAGCTGGCAACTGATGCCAGTGGTGTAGGGGCTGGTGCCGTTCTGATGCAATCAGACGAGGATGGGCTGGAGCACCCAGTCAGTTTCTTCTCAAAAAAGTTCAACTCGGCACAGAAGAACTATTCAGTAGTGGAGAAGGAACTGCTGGCGATTGTGCTAGCGCTCAGGCACTTTGAGGTGTATGTTCCAGCCTATGGACCAGTTGTGGTGATCTACACCGACCATCACCCCCTCAAGTTACTGAATCAATTCCATAACCGGAATATGAGGGTGACCAGGTGGTCATTAATGTTGCAGGAATACAACCTAGATATACGCCATATTGCCGGTTCTGAGAATGTGATTGCAGATTGCTTATCGAGGGTGGAAGACCCGGGGTAGATCATCACAAGGGTAGCCTCCTACTTTGGTTTGATTAGTATGTTTACGTCTGGTGCTTGTTGGCTCGCGTGTGTAGCCCAGCGTATTGGGTCGTAAAGTAGGAGTTGCTGTGTTGGTATAGAAGTAAAAACTAGGCTTGCCCTGTAGTGCAGCCGCCATAAACATATTAAAAATATAAAAAATCCTATAAAAACTCTTTCTTTGATAGGTAAATTTGTTTAAGTATGTTATAGCAGAAATTCTGAGTTGTACTCCTCTCAGAAGGCTGGGTTAGTGAAGCTCGCTCTTATGAGCATAACTATGTAATTTAATCTATTGTGTTGGGAAGGGTTGTTAATTTTTATAATGTGTTATTTTAATGAGAACTGTGCTTTACATTTCATTGTCGCTGGGTGGCTAGGAGTGGCGAATTTTGTATGGGTTCTGCGTGTCAGCTTTAGAGCTCATAGTTGGAGCCTCTTAAAAATCTTGGGTGGGGTGTGACGCTCACCGCATCCCCCAGAACTGCATGGCTTACTCGCTAGGACTCGCCAGGGCAGAGAATATAGCTACAGTCTACCTATCATTGTGTACTTTCCTTCTCGAGAAAGCTTGTGTTGCAGACAGTTCAGAACTGTTCTTTATTTTCGTCTGTCACAATCCTTTCTATTTTATTTAGTCAATTGAAAGTATTGTGTTAAGTAGTTGAATGATGGGAAGGCGAGCGGGAGAGAGAGAGAGAGACAAGGTGGTGTGACTTGGTAGTGAGTGTGGCGCGTGGCTGGCCCCCTTACTTAGGCCTCGCGGGATTCGTTGCCTCCTGCCTAACACTGCCTACTACGCGGCTGCTTACTGGGCGACTGTCGCTCACCCTCGTGCCATTCTTGCGAACTGGGATTCCAGTCAGGAGGTCCATGGAAATATCCTTGTGAGATCCTTCCCAGACAGCATACTCTAAGCATCTCCCCTGAACTGTCCCACACTTTTGTCTTAGAATCTTTCTCTCCTACTGCCTCTATCATTTCCACTACTTCCTCACCTTTTATTAATATCAACCCCCCTCTGGTTCTCTGCATCCATACCTTGAATTGGTGGCCAGACTGTATTATATGCTGGATCTCCCATTTCTTATGTACTAGATTAAGGTTGAAGATAGTCATTGTCTTTTTGGAAGATTGTATTGCTCAGACTGTCTCCATCAATCACTAATGTTTCTACAGGGTTAAATAATGCTAGACTAGGGATCAGGTACCTTGCTGTTGGTGTTTTCAATGTGTGTAGGCTACTTTTGTGCTACACGACACTACGGATTCTGTGGGTTACCTGGGTGGATCTTTTGTCTGTGTACCTTGGAGTTTGGACTGTGTAGTGCGTGAGGGCTGCTTGCCTAATCCACCCAACACTGTTCTAACTCTATTTGCTTTTACTTTTGAGGGTCGCCAGGAGGATACTCGATACTTGTGATCGAGAATCCTCAAGAGAGCACCCCTTCATATTAACGTAATCAGGCCGCACAGACCTAAGGTCCACACTAGGCTAGGAGCTGCCTTGCTCCACCAGAATTCTGTACCTTTGCGCATCCCAGCTAGACTTTATTAACCCAGGTAGACATTAGCTGGATTAGATCATATACTCTTTTATGCATACCCATTATTTTTACACAAGCATTTTGAGGTCTAGGTTGCTGTAGAGAGACACAACCAGCATAGACCGGTTTTGTTAATAGGAGTACTACTTTTTCGTGGCGAGCATTATTACAGTTGCACCGCTTATAATATTCTTGTGTCCAATAACATTATATGTCTAGACTTTTTGTGTATTTAGCCTACACGTGCATTGTCCTGCCTCCTGCTATTTTGTGGTTCCATTTCCGATACGTTCTTCTTAGTAGCATCCGACATTATTCAGAAGATTCCTTGTTCGGTGCTTGAGGACTTTACAACACTTTCTTTCATAAAGGAGTGACAGATATTATTGATTAAAGTAACGTTAAGTAAACCTTCTTCTTGTTTGCATTTGATCACTCTTGTGATTTAATTAAGTTAACTATCTTTTCCTTGTGTACCATAACTAACCAACCATATGTTTTAGGTAATAGGCTGTTTCAGAGAACATCAGCCTATAGTAGAAGCACATAGATACTGAGAGTTAAGATACCCCGCTATCGCAGATATAACTCTGGAGAGTATATGTGTTCTTTGTTCGACGATATTATATATCAGGGGTTGGATCTAGAGTTTCCGTTGTTGCATTTATGCCAGTCTAGTCCAATGTATAAGAGCCACTGATTTATACAAGACCCGATCGTAACACTACAAACCTGATCTTCTCTTCCTCACCGAAACTCAGGTGTCTGTAGCAACATCCAGCAACCCCTTTTCTGTATCCTCCTACTTTCTCTATCCTAGTTTCAAAGCCAAAGGCGGATGTTGTGCATATGTGCACAACAAACTCACTTGCTCTCGTGTTCCCGATTTCGACTCCTCTGAATTCTCTACTTTATGGCTCAAACTTTCCTGTCATTCTCTTACTAAATATTTCTGTGCTGTCTATCTTTCCCTTAACTCTACCAACTTTTCCAAATTCTTTGACTATCTAAACTCTACAGTGGAACACATTCTATCCATTTCTCCTTTTTCAGAAATCTCCATCTTAGGAGATTTCAACGTTCACTACCGCCAATGGCTCTCCTCTCACACTACTGATCCACCTGGTGAACAAGCCTACGTCTTTTCTATCATAAATGACCTAGAGCAGTTAGTTCAGCATCCCACCCGTATCCCGGATCGCATCGGAGATCGGCCCAACATTCTTGACTTGTTTCTAATTTCTAACCCTTCTTCTTATACTGGCAATCTTTTCTCTCCTTTGGGCTCCTCCGACCATAAACTTATCTCTGTCAACTGCCCTATCTCTCCAGTATGGCCACCCGATCCTCCTAGCCGGCGGCACTTGTGGCACTTTGGCGCTGCCGAATGGGAGGCTCTCCGGCAGTACTTCTTTGATTTCCCATGGAATGATTTCTGCTTCCGTGGCCGGGGAACCTCGTAGAGTGCTGAACGCATTACCGAGGTAATCCTATCGGGCATGGAAGCATACATTCCATTCTCTTTCTCTCAGACTAATGCTAAAAAATCTTGGTTTACTCACACCTGTTCTACTGCTGTCCGCAATAAGGAGGAAGCATTCAAACGGTACCGACGCCTTAAAACTCAAGACTCTCATTCTTCCTATGTTTCTGCCCGGAATCAAGCCAAATCTGTTCTTCGACTTGCCAAACACTCTTTCATCAATAATAAATGCACTGAACTATCCAACTCTAGCTCTTCCCAAGCTTTCTGGCATCTAGCCAAAAACCTCTCCAACAATTTCTCTTCCTCGTCTTTCCCTCCCCTTGCCCATTCTGATGGCACAACCATCACTTCTTCCTCTGACAAAGCTTAACTCTTCACTCAAACTTTTGCTAGAAACTCCACCTTGGATGATTCCGGTGCTATTCCTCCCTCTCCACCCTCCTCTCTCTTACTTATGCCTAATATCCTTATCTCTTCTAAAGATGTACTTTCTACCCTCTCTGGGCTTAATACTAATAAGGCGTACGGTCCGGACGGTATTCCTCCTGTTGTTCTCAAAAACTGTGCTTCCATGCTGACTCCCTGCCTAGGCAAACTCTTTCGTCTCTGTCTATCCTCTAACGTCTTCCCTTCATGATGGAAGTTTGCTCACATTCAACCTGTCCCAAAGAAGGATAACCGCTCTCAACCCTCCAACTATCGTCCAATTGCTCTCATCTCTTGTCTTTCTAAAGTTTTTGAAACTATTCTTGCTTCCAAATTTCTTAAGCATTTCTCTTCTCATAATCTGCTGTCAGATCGCCATTATGGCTTCCTTAACCCTTAATTAGCGGCGAGCAACATAAGTCGAGTTAAATAAAGCTGGACTATGTGGCGGCGCTCGACATAACTCGAGTGGCAATTTCAGCACGTAATGTGGCTGAGAGAGAGAGACAAGTGGTGGCAGGAGACTAGCGAGCGTATGACTGCTCCAGACCACCGCGGCGAACCTACTGACACAAATCTCAGCTCCCTCCTCCCTCTCTCACTCGCTACATACTCAATTATGTACCGAAAGTACCGAATTACCTGCTTTTTGCACTCGCGTTGCACGGTTATTGCAAGAAAACTATCCATCATACAAGGATCGTTATGGTGTCATTCGAAAGCTCTGTTTATGCCCTTTCAGGGATAGATACTTGTTTTACGTTCTGGGTCTTATTTAGGCATGAAAATGATCACGTAAACAACCCTATTTTGGCTAAAAACACCCCGCTGTGCGGTACATATAAATAAACCGCATAGGCCGCTCGTAAGGTGTTAAGGGTTGCTCTACTGGTGATCTTCTTTCATATCTTACTAATTCTTGGTCATCCTCCTTTCGGGACTTCGGTGAGACTTTTTCTATTGCACTAGACATATCAAATACTTTCGATGAGTCTGGCACAAATCTTTAATTTCTAAACTACCCTCTTTCGGTTTCTATCCCTCCAACTGTGCCTTTGTCTCTAATTTCCTTTCCGGCCGTTCCATAGCCGCGGTTGTGGACGGCCATTGTTCACTTCCTCACCCTATAAACTCCGGTGTTCCTCAGGGCTCTGTCCTATCTCCTATTCTTTTTCTAATTTTTATAAATGATCTCCTCAACTGTACCTCAATTCCCATCCATTCATACGCAGACGACTCAACCTTACACTACTCCATTAGTTTTTCAGAACGCCCCAGCCAGCAATCCCTCAACGACAAACGTAATGAAGCCATAGAACTCTTAAATTATGAGATCTAAATACAATCTCCAATTGGGGCAGAGAAAACCTTGCTACCTTTAATGCTTCCAAAACCCAATTTCTCCATCTATCTACCCGTAAGGAACTCCCAGCGGACTATCCCTTATTCTTCAACAATACAAAAATCAATCCTTCATCTTCTCTCAATATTCTTGGTATCTCCTTTTCTTCTGCTCTCAGTTGGAAGGACCATATTACCAGTCTTGCTAAGGCAGCCTCCCAGAAGCTGGGTGTGCTCAACCGCCTTAGGGGGTTCTTTTCCCCTGCACAGCTTCTTGCTCTGTACAGGGGCATAGTGCGTCCTTGTATTGAGTATTGTTCACATGTGTGGGGAGGTTCCTCTCACACCGCTCTCCTAGACAAAGTTGAAAGGAAGGCCTTTCGTATCATTAACTCCCGTCCACTCACCAACTCTCTGCAATCTCTCTCTCTCCGCCGCAATGTTGCATCTCTCTCGCTATTCTATCGCTACTATAATAATCAGTGTTCCTCAGAGCTTTCCCAGTGTATACCACCTCCTTTACGTAGGGCACGTGGTACCCGTCTTGCAACTCAATCCCACCCGTACTCTGTGCAACTCTCCAACCCAAGAGTGAAACGTTACTCTCAAATTTCTTCTACTCAACAGCTGAGCTCTGGAACTCTCTCACAGAATCAGTCTTTCCCTCTTCCTATGACTTAAATTGCTTCAAACTCAGTGTGTCCAGGCATTTTGGCTCGAACGTCCCTTGATTTTGGCCCTGTCACTCTTTCAACTATGGGGGAGGCACTCACTATAGGCAGTTCTGCCTTTTGCCTCCCACAATCACATAGAAAAAAACAAAAAACAAAAAACTAATATCCCCAACCTCTGCGTTACGTGTCAACCGGATAGGAATAACTAGGATTCCTGATTCCTTGCCCTTGGCTAAGAAACTAAGGAACATTACTGATCACCGGAAGTATATGTCGCAGTCTCTTAACATACTAAAGAGGACACATCATCTACCTGGATTGTCCATTCAGTTCTGGATAATCAGCAAAGAAATGTTTTGTTGTTGCTTAAAATGTTCTCGTTTTGTGCTTGTTGTCTGTTGCTTGCCTACGCCCCACCTGTCCGGTGGGTTTGATGGTCTTGGTCTTCCAGTATCCCACCCCTCCTCCTTTTCTCTAACTCGTAAAGCAACTTGACACTAAAGTACCATGCCTTCACACCCATTGCCGTACTGGGCCACCAAATTGATTTGGTTGAGCGAGAGGGCGAGGGAAGATAACCCGTGAAAGAACCCGGCTGGCTCCGCCGGAATAATTCCCTCAACTTGCTTTAGATCTGGCATCGGGTATACACACCAGTGGCTAGCTCAGTGTTTGTAAACACCGGGAGCCTGAACATTTTTAGGCAACCACACGGCTCGTTAGGGGCCGTGAAGGTAGAGCAAGACGCCCTCAGGCCAATGGTCATGTGTCGTTTGTTCCTGGAAAGATCTAGGTTCGACGCTTCCGATGGGATACCCATTATGACTTGGTATCTCTATGCTGACGGGGTGGGGTGAAGTGTGAACACTCGACCCAAAAAACTTGTTCCTCCATCTTGGGAAACGAGGACCCCAAGAGTGTTGCCGCGTAATTCTGTAAATTCATGATTGAATTAGTTTGAATAGTAATATCGAAAAAAGGAATGCGAGCGTTTTTGGTGTTTCAGTTCGACCGGATTCCTCTATTTCTGTGAACACCAAAGACTAGCCTGACTGTTAGATGGTAAGGCGAGGCTACAAACAGTCTTTTCTCGGAAGTTGTTAATGCCGAGATTAGTTAGCTATCGAGGAGCTAGCTACCATCTTACATCCAAAATGGATCTTGCCTAAGGATCGATTAGCACCCGAAACCTGTGATAGGTACAACACTGTGGATGTCGGGAAAAACGGGGGTGAAACACCGGAGATACCGTTATTTCCCTCTTTTTTTATTTGTTTTGAGGCGAACGCCGGGATGAAGTGATAACTACGAAGTCGGTCCAACCGGACGTAGTTACATAAGGTGTGACACTGTGGGCGTTGGGTAAGGCCGGGGTGGAAGAGATACTATCCTTCCCACGTCTTAGGCCACGCCGGGAAAAGTAAACTGTCGATGTCCAACTGCCAGAAGGCAGTCGACTCAACGTTTTAAGGATGGGCGCCGTGACATAGTGAAACCCGGCGGATTCCCACTGTGGTTTTTTACCATAGGATTTCCACCGTGGATTTGTACAATAGCTAAGTCCTTTATCACTGTAGTGAGATAGAGATGGGCGGCGCGCCAGCCCCAAGGGATCGGCCAAAGCAGGTGTTAACCATCAACATCGAATTCCTTTAGAGTCCTTGACAAATTGCATGTTTGAGCCACCCCAATCGAATGATTGGAATTGCTCCGCCGGTGCCTGGCAGACCATATAGTCTGCCGGCATCGCAAAACTGTACAAAGGAGTACAAAGGAGTACAAAGGAAATCAAGCAACAACATATCTAGTGACCCTTCTAGGCTGCTTGTCCTCCAAAACACTGAGGATCAAGTGTGCAAACAGTGGTTTAGAGTGGGTAAGGGAACATTGGAAAGGGAATTAATGTCCCTGGAACTAATGTCCGTGGCAGGATTAGGAAGTTAGTAGGGGACAGATGGGTTAGTAACTGAGGGGGGGGATAAAATAAAGTTATTCATTTACAAATGCAGTCAGTCGCTGGTTTGATGCGAGATATTTGTCTAGGCGGAGTTTAAATTAATCAACGGTGATGCAGTCTATAACGTCTCGGGGAAGCCCATTCCACAAGTTGACAACTCGATTGAAGAAGAAATTCTTAGTTTCTTGTGAGTTATAAGATTTACCAATAATTTTGCAACCGTTTCCCCTCGTGTAATTAGATTGGTCGATAGTGAAGTACTTACTACAGTTCATATTGTCGATGCCTTTGATGATTTTGAACACTTGAATTAAGTCACCTCTTAATCTGCGCTGGGTTAAAGGAAATAGATTTAATTCTCTAAGATGCTCTTCGTATGGTTTGTTCTTTAGGCTAGGTATAATTTTGGTAACTCTACGTTGAACTCGTTCTAGCTTGTTTATATCTTTTTGGTAATAAGGGCATCAGGATTGAACGCAGTATTCCAGAAGAGGGCGGACTAAGGAATTGTAAAGGGTTAGGATAACTTCTTTGGATTTATTCTCAAATGACCTGCCTATAAAGCCAAATATTTTGTTTGCCTTCTTAACAACTTCTGAACATTGTTGACTCGGTTTTAGGTTACTCGATATTGTTACTCCCAGATCGGTTTCGCTGTTTACATTCTTAAGCTGAGTGCCATTCATCGAATAGTTTGCTTTCTCATTTAGGTATCTGATATGTAGTACTTTTCATTTATCCGCATTGAAACTCATTTGCCAAATTTGGGCCCAACATGACAATTTATCTAGATTGTGTTGCATATCGTCAACTTGTTCTTTTGAGAGTACGCTATTTGCAATTTTTGTATCGTCAGCAAATTTTGAGATTGTACAGGTGAGACCCTCATCTATGTCGTTGATGTAAATTAGAGAGAGAATTGGTCCTAGTACCGATCCCTGGGGTACCCCGCTACTTACATTGGTCCATTTAGATGCCTTACCGTTTAAGACTAATCTTTGCTTTCTGTCACTGAGCCAATTTTCTATCCATTTCAACACACCGTCTTGTAGTCCATGCACTTTTAGTTTTAGCAGTAAACTTTTGTGGGGAACTTTGTCAAAGGCCTTTTGAAAATCAAGGTATATAATATCTACAGCTTTACTCTCATCGTAGAGGTAGAGGACATCGTGGAAGAAGTCTAAGAGGTTTGTTAAACAGGAACGTTTTTTCCGAAAGCCGTGTTGAGTATCTTTAAGTATGTTATTTTCCTCTAAGTGATTTACGAGTCTGTCTCTTATGACCGTTTCTAGCATTTTACATACAACTGAGGTTAAGCTAATTGGACGATAGTTACTGGGTAGGGATTTGCTGCCTTTTTTGAATATCGGTGTTATGTTGGCTAGCCTCCACTGATCAGGCATAGTTCCAGACTACAAGGATTTATTGAATAGTAATGTCAGTGGTTTGGAGAGCTCATCCTTAGCTTCCTTTAGAACTCTAGGCGAGATTGTATCAGGTCCAGGCGTTTTATTTGCCTTGAGTTTATCTAAACAATTCAATACTTCTCTTTCTGTAACGGTGATATTGCTTAGAACATCTGAATTATCAATCTGAATCGGCGATGGTGTAGGGATATCACCGAGGTCCTCTGTTGTAAAAACTGATGCAAAGTAGGTATTGAGGGCATTACTCATTTGTACTTCGTCTTTGGTGTATTCTCCATTTTCATCGACTAACGGTCCAACAGTTGAAGTAACTACTTTTTTCTTTCTGATGTAATTATAGAATTCTTTCGGGTTTGTTTTACTTTGATTCGCAATATGTAACTCTAAGGCCTTTTTACTTTGCTTAATTAACTTTTGGTTTTGCGTCGTAGCTCTACAAATTTCACCTGTTCTTCGTCATTTTGTGAGGATTTTAATCTATCATTAGCAAATTTTTTAACAAGCAGGCAGTTTGAAATATCTTTATTCCACCATTTGGGCTTATTATTATGGCCTGGACGCCGTATTTTCGATGGTATGCAGTCTTGCACTGCTTTTAGGTAAGTGGTTTCGAATAACTTCCAAGATGTATTTATGTCGTTATTTTTAATTAAAAAGCTCCAGTCAGTTTCTTTAAACATAGCTCTAAGTTTATGGAAGTTTGCTTTCTTGAAATTAGGGACTTTTTCGATGCTACTAGTTGGTTCGTTACTAGTAAACTTTAAAGTGAAAGTTATCGTACGATGGTCGCTGTTACTGACTTCATCACTAACATTTAAATTCTCTATTAATTCTTCTTTTGTTGCAAGTACAATGTCAAGAACGTTATTACCACGGGTCGGCGTTCGAACAAATTGATAAAGCGAACTCTCTTGCAAGTTCGTATACAAGTCATGTCCGGAGTGTGAAGTAAGAGTATTGCCCCACTTGGTCACAGGTAAATTAAAGTCTCCAAAAATTACGGTATCTTGTGAGTTACTTACATCTGCAATTTGTTCGTAAATTTCTCGGTCAGTTTGCACTGATTGAGCTGGAGGTCTGTATATTAACACAAGTATTATTTTTGTACCTTTATTATTCATTATTAGCACAAAAGATGTGTCGACGTTCACAATTTGAGGTTTTGACAAGAGGGTAGGGTTAAGACTTTCTTTGATATAAAGTAAAACGCCACCTCCATTTTGATTTATTCAGCTTTTCTCAAACATTACATAACCGGGAAGTGAATACTCTGCTAAAAAGTCTCTATCTTCTTTATTGAGCCAAGATTCTGTTATGCCAATCACATCATAATTTTCTGTAAACACTAGCTCCTCTAAATCTGAAAATGTATTGCGTATGCTACGAGCGTTTGCATAGAAAACCTTTAAATTTGTTATTTCAGAACTCACGGAACGCTCTTTAACCCTCCTCTAGCGGGTGCTCTGTGGCCGTTTTGGGCCTTTCTGGGCCGTTCTGACTGCTATATCAACCATCAGTATGAAGGGAACTGTATTGCGCCGAAAACTAGGTGGAAATCGCTACACAATGACGCCACATACAGCTACGTAGAACTCGTGGAGCACTGACAGTGTTACCTCGAAGATGGAAGTTTAGCAGATTTTGCTACCTTGCTCACTTTTAGCGAACTATTGGTTACACTGTCATCCTCACGCGCGGTGGGGGAACTGGAGTTAGTGTGGGCCGGGAGGCCACAGATGTCGGACGTATGGATCATTACTATCCCACCCATTTTCACTCGATTTCCACCCTTTTTTCACCCGTTTTTTGCCAGTTTTTTCAACACGACTTAAGTGGTGAGCCGCTTTTTAAGGGTTTAATAATATTTTTGGTTCTTGTCGGATCTACATTTATGTTCATGGATGTCCTCGGTCCTCGCTGTCTTCGGTCCTTATCGCTGGTGGTCCTCGGTTGCCTCTGTTTTTTGCTTGGCGTTGGATGATTTATGTCACTGCTGCTTCTTCTCGGATGGCGTTTTTTGATCCATGGCTGCGGACTGCTTCGTGTAGGAGACGACCCATGCGTGCTGAACCCACAGGGTTTAGATGAGTGCCAGTAGGCTGGTTGTAGAAGTTGTCCCAGAGGTTGATGAATTCAACAGACCATTACCTCTAGACCTCAGATTAAGTGCATCTCCGAGGAGTGGAACCAACAACTTTCAAAGCCGGGGCTTAATAAACTTCAATAAACGCCCATTTCTGAAGCCTCGGTATTACACCTATCGTAGGCAGAGGATAAGAACGCGACAGAAAACCGTGGTACCGGTTCAACCTTAGCGCAAAGCAATTTCCTACTTGTTACAAGTGTTCCGTAATCACTAGCGGAAAAACGCTCTTTTACCCCCTAAAAGTCTTCTGCTGGGAAGTCTATCTGTCCCGTTATCCTGGGCGATGAATCCAGATCAGTAAGCGTACTTGAGGTATAGAAACTTTAGTTGTGCCTCCTTCAAGAGCCAAACGGCGAGGGACTCCGTTCTTGTAATTTTTATGATCTTAAGCAAAGAAGAAAACGAACTCTAAAGCACTGAAGTGTTAGGGATATTGAGACATGCACAAAAGGCTTCTGTCAGAACAGAAACGTTTTCCACTTCGTGGTGGATACGTAACCTGATCTGAGTCCTCTAATGTCTTTTACATATGCTATGAACGAAGTGAATTTGGTGAGATTGAGCTATGCCCTGGTGCAGTGGACCAGTAACCCACTACGGCACGAGGAGTCTTGTACTCGGTAGTCGGACTCAACCTTAAAGGGACGTTACTGCTTTCCACTACTTGTGCTAAATTCTGGTGACACTGCCGGGGGAACATTGTTATACCACAGGGTGCGTACGACGGAATGAACATTTCTAAAGTCATTCTCCTCCTATTGGATCATGGACAGAAATACTGTTTTTTGGACCGTGATATTGGGTCTAGAAAAAACGGACAAAATATCTCAACTGAGGTAACTCCTACGGCTAAATTCGCAGATTTAGAGAGGGGGCTTAATAAGTTTTGTGACTTCTCCTGTACTAGGGAGGCAGTCAGCGTTAAACTCTATTAGGTCACAATCCTTCTACCGGAATCCTGACTTGAAAGATTCGATGGTAAGAATGGAGCAAACGACCCGTGGCTGTTATTGTGTTGGGGAGGCAGACAGCGTCCGATTGCACTGGGCTAGACTTAGGCTACCCAAGGAAATAAAACTATATCCTCTGGGCAGATATCAATTTGTAGACTGCGCCAGCTAATCATCTATCCCCGGGGGGCAAGCCCTATGCAGTGTTAATGTTGTCAGTACAGGCTTAAGTAGTCCCGACTAGCATTTGTACTATATTGGTGAGTGAGCTGGGAAACATACCAGAGGCACCTCACCTGACCGCCCTTCCGGCGGGGATCACAGGTTTTATGCCGTCCTGCATCAACTTTGTGATATGAATCCGAAAACTAGCCTTTAAGCGAAAATTCCTCGGATTATCTTTCCCGGCTTCGTGACATATTACGTGGTGTTCTGGCCGGGAGATAGTGAAACCCGGTGGGCCATACCCCTAGAGCTTATTGTGACCGACCAACCACTGAATGCAGTGTGAGTTTTCCAAAAACCGTGTCTCTGTCACTTTCTTTGATCCATACCCTACCTCAGGGGAAGGGAAGGAACTGAAGCTAGAAGTCACTGAGTTGTTAACCTGTGCCCGTGCCTTGAATCCTAAGTCTGCCTTCACCAGTGGTGCCTAACTGTCCAAGAGGCTAGACAAGGACTTGACACTCTAGACCCTGCCGTCAACAACTAATGTGTTTGACACATCACCCACTACCGGCGAAGAACAGTGTCTATTTAAACCAAAAAATTTGAATTCTGATCGCTGGTTCTTCAAAACCCGGTTGTCCGCCGCGACGGATCTAACAGGGATTATCCAATCAGAGTTGTTACCGTAAACGTAGTGTCGGGGGCGTGCGAGGCAGTGAACCTGAAATTTTCCAGTTTGTAGAACCTATCCCACTACCGGCGACGAACAGCGTCTATTTAAACCCAAGAATTTGAATTCTGATTGCTGTCCCGGGTCTTCAAATCCCGGTTGTCTGCCGAGAAGGATCTAACAGGGATTATCCAATCCGAGTTGTTACCATAAACGTAGTGTCGGGGGCGTGCGAGGTAGAGAACCTGAGCCTTTCCAATCTGTAGAACTTAGATTTGGGGACGTCCAGGTACCTGTAAAGAAGACAACCTGTAGATACAATGAAATTGGTGTCTACGAACATTCTCGCTATTTGTTCCACATAATAATAAAAGCCCAACTCGGACCTTTACTTGTAAGATTTATTTCCCCATTGTACAGCCGTACACATCCTATTTCATACAAGTTATACGTAATATCCTATAGTTGTAACTATGACATATGTAAAATTACCATAAAATGTTGAGCCGTCTCACCGGCGTTACTAAGGATAAACAAGGCAAGCCGTCTTCCCGGCTTGGTGTCAGCTGGAGAATTTTGAGCCGTTTCCCTGGCGTATCATACGACAAATTTATGAGCCGTCTCACTGGGTTGATTAACCGTTCCTCCTTGAGGCAAGGCATAATAACTTTATTGATCATTGAATGAGATACTAGTTGAACCACCCTTACTATAGACCTCACTTGGAGATCTGACTCAATCCCCCCAGCTCCTGCCTTGAGGAGTCCGGGAAAAAACTCTGGCACCTTTGGGACAGAAACCGAGGGGAGCGGTCGTGAAAACCGACTTACCCTTTTTGTGCGACATAGGCTTTATACTGTCGTGTGGGAGAGCGGAGGCCCTGGCCGGAAGCTGTCCGACCTGCCGCCGGGGTATCAATCTAGACGGAGTCTGGCGATGCCGGGGGGGTTCTTACGTAATGGGGGAGGGGGGGGAGTTCGGGTTTACCTCAAGGGATTCCTGGTCACTGCTAATGGCTAATTGCTCAACTAAGTGTTGAGTATTGGATGCATAGAAAAGCGATGACTGTGACACTGGGGAATTCTTATTGAATGTGTAGAGCAGACAGAGTTGCAACCAGTCTGCGACCTCGAAGGCCACTCTAGTGGCCTAGGAGGTAAATTTGTTTATATATCGATCAAGGCCGCTAGGCTCGGATGATCTAGAAAAGAAACTCATCCATTCCGTATAAAGATCTACGCCCACCGGGCATTTCTGGGAAGTCCAGAAAAACTTAGACCCATCCATGCACATATCTCCGTGTGCAATTATCGGAACTAGAGAAACAGGTAGGGATGGCATAAAAAGTGAAAGCATGCAAGATGAAACTGACCCCCCGCTGGGAACGGTTTCGTCCTCTGCCGTGCTGCTCACGATGTGAAGAGATCTGGAAATATAATTTCCAGGAATCAATGCTCATAAGGATAACCTGAGAGGTATTAATACATCCTACCCCAAGTCCGCCGGAAAATTAGCTATAGCCACTTGCTACTCTAACCTTCCGTTGGACCCGACAGCAAAACCTGTGGTTTTTCTTTTCCTATACATAGGAACTACTTACCTGTGCAGAACATCACTGGCCCAATCGATCAGAAGCATTTTACTATCATCGACTATTCACACTAGATAGATAGTTACTTAGCTTTTATGACTTGAGTCATAGTTATGCCCACTTGATTGTTACACTGTGCAAGAGAAGTCTTACTGCGTGAGGCTATCGGTCAGGGCGAGTTCACTCGGCAGGCCGAGTTGACTTCCTTAAGAATGTATCCAATTCCGCCGGAAGGTTTGCAGTTCAGCATACCACAGACTCCCTAAGAATTTAGCATTATTCCGCCGGAAGGTTCGTGGTTCGGCACACCACGCCGGGACATTTGGTTGGTTATCACTCCTTCAGTATTTAGTAGTATTCTGCCGGAAGATTCGTGGTTCAGCACACCACGCCGGGACATTTGGTTGGTTTATCGTCTGAGACGAGAGAGCGGCGGCTCTACTGAGAAAGCCGCCGGAAAAACGAACCAAAATTTTCAGAGATGAGGACTAACATGGGAAAGTCAAACACCCCCAAAAACCCACCAAATACACGGGACGTCTCCCAAACCCCTCAAGCATGAAAGCACACATGCCAAAACATATACATAGGGGAAATATTTAGGCCTACACATATATAGAGCTTAATTTATAAATTATAAATAACCCCTAGCCTACATTGGAGACCCCGATTGGGGCTGACTATGAGGTGACGACGAAATATCAAGGTGGCTGCAACCAGACGTTCCGAAGACCCAACAGCAGCAGCATCGAGGTAGCTACAATCAGACGATCCGAAGAACCAGCAGCAGCAGCACGAGGAGGACGAGGCCCACGATAGGGGCCCACGTGCAGTTACGGACTCCAGAAGATTCCACACCACGTGTGGCAACCCTTGAACTAGAGCATCTGCTAAAGAAAACTATGCAACTACCTCATATTGACGGCCTGAAGCATAAACTTGCGGAATGGTAGCCTCCTAAATAACTATCAGAAAGCTAAAGGCACAAAACAAAACACACAATAACAAACATGGTGCGATGATCCTGGGATACGTAGGCGCCTGTTACAATAGTACCCTAATTTAATAACCTCCTGCGGACGTACCAATGGGGTAGTCTGTGCTAGCTAATCTAAGAACATGTTCAATACAACTCAGATGTATACAAATGAGCAAGGACTCACTAGAAGCGATCGAACGAAGAATGAACCTGGAGCACAGAGCAACCCACCCTCACGGGACGGACGCGGGAGGAGGAAGGAAGTATGTCCGCTAGAGGGCCAGCGTCAGGAATCCACACGCAAGAAATCCACGCAGTGGGAAGCTTGAGTATAGCAATTTTTAAGTTAATTTTTAATTTTTAATTTTTATTTTTTTTCAAAGTTTTTTCGTAGTTAGTACC
This sequence comes from Paralithodes platypus, assembly GCA_032716605.1. Lineage (NCBI taxonomy): Eukaryota > Metazoa > Arthropoda > Malacostraca > Decapoda > Lithodidae > Paralithodes > Paralithodes platypus. The sequence continues at coordinate 44,115,500 of CM064483.1, read as the reverse complement.
TAATCATAAAGACGATTCCATAAGAGAATACACGTTACCCTTATGAGCTTAGTACTCCTGTCCTCCCGCACGGTAGTTTCAAACTAGCGACCGCGGCGGTGTTTGATGGGAGACTATTATACAATAGGCATATCGTAAATGATGGAGGGGCCGCTATTAAATAGACCTGGGTTTATTTGGTACATCGAGATTATTAAGTTTTTGAAGATTATGACGCATTTCGACAGTTTGTTTTGGCTATCATGGGACGATTTTATACACCTTAAGAATGATCAGTGGAAATTAAAAGGATGACTATCTTGATGAACCCTCTAAATTTCATATATCCTTCCAATTTTAAATATAACCGTCTAATAATAGCCAGAAACCAGAACATAAATGCGTAATCGTATCTTGAAAGGGTTGAACTCGGTCTTTTCACTTCCACCTCTTTGATTTTCTTGGCTGGTTCTGGTTATGAGGGTTCGAAGGAACTGCTGGTAGGGAAGGTTTATCTTAATAATTTGCGCTTGCTGTTGCGACTAGGCCTGGACGGGTCACCTCCCTGGTAATAAATAAGTCTCCTACCCAATCCTACTCCACTGGGGGTATGTAAGCACCTTTGTTAGCAGCAAAAATAATTTTGTTAAAAAAAAATAGGAAATGTCTAGGGTAGGGGATTGTATATGTTCAGCTTCATTGACTGTCTGTTCGAAATATACCGATACAGACTTGTTATTAATCCTTTGTGGACACAGTTCGCAAACTTTAATACCGAAAACAACAAACACTTCTCTTCCCACCCCTCTCACTCCACTACCGTACTTTAACTGTGGCGGTTTTAATCCTTAATGTAACAGATGTTCCTTATTGATGTGTTATTTATCCTCATTGATTATCCTTATTGAAGCATTATTTATCAATGTTAATGCATTATTTATCCTTATTGATGCGTTATTTATCATTATTGAAGCGTTATTTATCCTTATTGAAGCGTTATTTATCCTAATTGATACGTTATTAATCCTCATTAATCCGCACTCAGCTTGAGAGTGTAGACAGAGAAACCGATCTGGGATTAACAATATCGAGTAACCTAAACCCGAGTCAACAATGTTCAGAAGTTGTTAAGAAAGCAAACACAATAATTGGCTCTATAGGCAGGTCATTTCCTTTGAACTCCTTTGTACTCCTCTCTCTCTCCTTTCGACACATAGAGAGTTATATGCCCCTTTCCCACTGATGCGATTTCATCGATTTTCATCGCAGACACTAAGAAATGGGCACATTCGTGACATGTCGCAACAAAATCTTGAACCCTTGCATGATAATCGTTTGACTCGCAAGGCCTTGCAAGGGCCCTCGCGGGTCATCCCAAATGTTCGGATTGTTCAAAATTTGGGACGAAGAATTTTGAGGGGTCCGAACCCTCGCAAGCATCGTCGAACATTGCCAAGGGATCGGCGAGGCCCTCGGAGATCCTCGGCGACATCGGCGAGACATCGACGAGGGTGTCGCACGAAAAAAAGTCGCCGAGAGTATACCCGCCACGGGTATACCTCGCAGAGGCGTGCGAAGGGCTGTGCGACGTAGATGAATGCTCCGAAGACACCTCGCCGAGGCCAAAGAGCACCTTTGGCGAGGTGGGTAACAAAAAATGATTAGGCCTATAGCGAGCCAGCATTGAATGGAGAAATCCGGCTTCGCCGGAGACATATTTCTATCGAAAAATGTACAAATTTAGCTTGCTCTCAAAACAAAAATATATACAGTATATATGTTGGCTCGCTACCGCTCACCAGGAAAATATTGAAACCTGGATGAGGGTAAACGTCTTAAAACAGTGGCTGAACGGGGCCGAACGGATACAAGGCAAAGAGAGAGGGAGAGAAAGAGAAAACAAAAAAAGCGAGGTGGGCTCAATTGTAAGCAGTAACGTTAACATACGGCCAGGACATTGCCAATCTCCGAATTAAGGGGAGATGGGTCGTTTTTCTGGTCCCCTTTCTTCCTCATGGTTAACCCCATTAGTTTCATATTTTATGACGTTCGGCCCATTAGTTTGGCGATTTTAAGACATTTCACCCCATTTTGTTGTCAATATTATGACTTTTCGTGTCATTTAGGCGGCGAGTTTTTCCTGGCTAGCGATAGCGAGCCTGTACTTTTTGAGGAACCGGCCTTCGGCCAGGATATTTTTCTATCGAAAAATGTACAAATTGATCTTGAAGGAGGGTGTTGGGGGGTGCTTTATATGCATGATGGAGGTCTAGGGATGAAACTAAATAAATCATAAACAAATATATAAATGAGCAAATATTATGCCCATCCCCCCTTAAGGGGAAACGGACCGTTTGTTTGATCATTCATTCCTTTATTTCTTAGTTTATTCACTAGACCTCCATCAAACTTAAAACAAAAAACTCTAGACCCCCCTTCAAGATAAATTTGTACATTTACGACGAGATGGGTTGGGTATGAGGGGGGATCTGCTTGGTGTGGGCCAATCGGCGCTCTGCAGACCCCATAATGGTGTGTTGATCTCTGACCGTTTTGGTGAGGTCAGTCCTCAAGGCATTAGTGAGTTGGGTCTATAATTAGGCCTTGTAATTGGCGTTGGGTGTGACAGGGATCTGGCTTGTGTGGGCCGATCGGCTTTCTGCAGACTCCCGTTTTCTTATGTTCTTATGTTTGTGCCATGAAATATATGCACAAAAAATTCTGATCATCTCGCAGAGGTACCCGCCGAACCATCGCTTAATTCGCCGAAGACGTCGCAGAACATACGCCGAGGATTTGTTCATCTTTCGCATTATTTCGCAATATTTTATTCAAATGTGACAGTTCTCGTCGAGGTCATCGGCGAACCATCGCTCAATTTGCCGATGCCATCGCATAATGTCGCCGATTACGTCGTATCCATCGGCCACATCGTCGCCGAGTGTAAAATTGTCAACTGTTTTTAATGGTCAAAATTGTTGTCGTCGCACAAATTTGTTGCGAATTGACAAGACTACGTCCTCGGCGACGAAAATCGTATGAAATCGCATCAGTGGGAAAGGGGCATTAATGAACTAATAAGCAAAAATGGCATACATTAATTTATTAAGAACCCTCTTTCCACGTGTGACTATTAGAAAACTGTCTTGTTGAACGCGACCCACTTTTTATTATCTTTGCCCTTTGCCTTGAGAAGCATGGAATACGCATTATGATTGAAGTATTTGTTTCTCTTATTAAAAACAAATAATAAATACATATATTAAACAAAAAACATGAGAATGAAATTGCATTTATCAGCGAGAGTTTCCCTCGCAATGTAGATATATTCATATAATACTGCGATGTGAATTACTTTAAATTCCGCGATGGTCTCATCCCTTTATTTTTATCTATGTTACGATCCATTTAATTTTTACATTACCCTCCATGGGCGCCATCGGAAAACTAACGACTTACTTACAAAATGTTATGTATATTGGATATTTATTGTAAAAGGATTTATGCATCATATATGGATCTATTATTTTTCTTATCTACGCTAAATACATTAGTTTGTTTTTAACATATTATTGAAACCTGATGATGATAAGAGAAAAAATATAGTTGCATTATATTGCTATGTTATTGCGAGAATTCTGCTGTTAGGACAAACATGAAGAACATTAATGTATTCTGTATATTAAAAATATCTATATATCTATCTATTTATTGCCGGACGCCATGATCCCCGAAGGGGTGAGCACTAATGAAATGCCCCCATGCACCTCTGTCCCCAGTCAGTCGATGCCCCACCTCCTATCCAGCACCACCGCTTCTACGCATAATTATACTTCTTAACTCCATCCTTCCACCTCTCTCTCGGTCTACTTCTCCCTCTCTGTCCTTCCACCTCACTCACACTTTCCAGCTCACCTTTTCACTCTTTCCAGCACATCTACATCCACACCACACCGCTCTCGTACTTCCTCATTCGTCTGTCTATCTCTCCATGTAACTCCGCACGCACTTCTCAAGTAACTCATTTCCACCACTCTTACTCTTGGTTTGTGTCTCTCCAAATATAGATTCACCTTTTATTTTTTCATAATCGTTCGTAGTTTTTTCCATAGATGTAGCTTTTAACTCTTCCCTCTCTCACGTTTCACCTTTAACTGTGCCATTATATAAATACTGTATATAGTATTTTTCGTTCCCTCAGTTTATTTTGGGCGGACGTTACAGATCTGTTGGTAAAGGTGCCTCCTTACTGCTTGAGGAACGACACTGTAAATCCATGTTGGCCACCTATCAATACGTCTAGTTTGCAGCAGGTCTCTTGGTCTGATGTGTGTGTGTGTACTGTATATACTGTATATATAATTATATATATATATATATATATATATATATATATATATATCAGTATATATATATATATATATATATATATATATATATACCGGTATATAATATATATGCGTATATTATATATATATATATATATATAAATAAATACATTTTATATATACTGTATATATATATATATATATATATATATATATATATATATATATATATATGTATATATTACATATATATATATATACATTTTTTTTTTTTTTTTTCTATATTCCAACTACTTCCTCTCGGGCATATGCTGATAGCCTTTACACTCTACCGCTGAACACGGTGAGGCCCATGATGTCTTGTTCCAGCCTAGGGAGTGAGACATGCGAAGCACCCATTCACGGCTCGAACCCAACTCCATCTCTGAAGCTACTTCGCCTCTGCGCCTCACAGTCTCACTCCCCAGGCTCGGACCCTCACTCTCAGAACGCCACCTATTGAGCAATTAACTCACTAGGCATTGCCCCCCTGTAGCATATTTTGAATATGGGAATATTCATACACTGCTATTTAATCAGGGAACAATGAGGGTATTTTGTTTTGGCATTTCGGTGTGCTGTGGAAATGCACAGAAACTAGGTACAGCACAAATTCCATCCCAATAATATCTTTCCATTGACATATTGGGATTCGAACTCGGGTCCATTGGATTACTGTATATATTAGATATATATATATATATATATATATATATATATATATATATATATAGTATATATGTATATATATATATATATATATATATATAATATATATATATATATAATATATATATATATATATATATATATATATATATATATATATGAATACATATATATATATACAGTATATACAGTATATGCTTTACAACACATGGTGTCTTTACTACCATGCAAATATGTTGTATTGTATTTATGTGATATTCTACCTGCTTGTATAGTAGACATTTCACAAACCTTAATGTTGGGCAGTCTTATCTTGGGGGACAAAATGAGGATGGCGGTTGGAACAGAACAGTATAACACCAAACCTACCTATTCTTCAAGGAAGAGAGATATAATTAATGGGGGGGGGGGGGATGGGCGTATTTATGTATCTTTTAAATATGTTATTATTTTCATCCTTAGACCTCCATCACATTTATGAAAACTCCTGCCCATACCCTTCCTTCAAGATAAATTTGCACATTTTTCAATTTGAAAACTGTCCCGGCAAAGGCCGGTTCCTCTAAAATTACAGGCTCGCTACCGCTCTCCAAGAAAAATCGATAACTAAATATCACAGTCTTAATATTGACAAAGAAAGGGGGCGAAAGGTCTTAAAATCGCCAAACTAATGGGCCGAACGTCTTACAATCTGAAAACTAATGGGGCTAAGCACGAGGAAAAAGGGGGACCAGAAAAAAGACCCATCTCCCATTATTATCTCAATGAAGTTACATTGTTTTCGTCCACAAATACCACATGTCAGGCGAGAGGTCAAAGTTACGAGGACTAAACTACCTGCCTCGATTCCATAACTTAACCATTGTTTCTCAAGTTTGGAATAGAAAAGAATGTTGTAGCATAATTTTACTGTAAGTTGCTTATTGGGCAATATGTTGTTCCTCTTGTACGTGGGTACACAGTTCAAGTGATTAAGGGGTCATTTACTTATATAGTTCATAAATATTATACTAAAGATATATTTTGTGCACAATTTATGAAAAACCCTTTTTAATTATAAAGCAATAACAGTGTTCATTGTCAGCACAATTGAGTTTATTTAGTACTATATGCTATTAAAAGCATCCATAGTTATTTTTGCAATATTAACTCGATAATTCAACGTTTATTCATGTATTCATTATCAAAACCGAATATTTAACTAGACCTTTACAGTGCAACAATTCAATCACATAATGCAATAATACGTTCAGCAGTTTCATCAAACAGTTTATAAACTCGAAAGAAAATAACTAAAATCACTGGTACGTACCTTCCTACCAACACAATCACTAGACCAGCATAATCACTTTACTGCAACATTACTCATGTATTACCAGATTACACAGAAAACTTTGGTAGCATAATTAGCTCGAACCTATCAGCGCTTAATTAACATCGACATAAAGTTTATCAGTAAGCTGATCGTACAACCAACATCACCCAATAACTTTGCTAATAACGCAAACGTTTTAATATGAATTCGATCTACGTTTTGGTACACACCGATATATAAAGGTAGTTGGTCTATTATACCGGTATGTAATATTATATATAAATATATAATTTATACTGTATATATATATAATATTATATATATACCGGTATATATATATATATATATATATATATATATATATATATATATATATATATATACAGTGTATATATAAAAAAAAAATATATATATATATAATATATATATATATACGGTATATATATATATATATATATATATATATATATATACAGTGTATATATTATCCTTAACCGGACCCCGGCACAGTATAAGTAACACTACTTATTCTTGTATTACTGCTAAGCAATTATTGAGTGTGTGTATGTGTGTTTTCGGCGCATAATGCAAACACACAAAGAAGAGAGGGGGACAGATGAAACAAAACATTATAGCACGGTAAGAATAGAAAGAATATATATAATGATTGTCAGGAACCAAGTCAACCCATCACACATCTAGGATAGCTATATAATGGATCGTAAGTTGCGGCCTTACATTATGGGATTACTGAACTTATTGTAGAGTTTGGACATAATTGGCGTATCATACTCCCTCATCTATGATATGTGTTTTCTTCATTTAAGTTCACTGAAGCGAATATTTTTGCATTATACTTGCAATTATATAATGGACCATTGCTACAGCTTCGAGATTATTTAAATCTTAGGAAACAATGCAAGTAGGAGTGGGAGGATGAACTGATTTACCGTATATGGTGGAATAAGATAATTATTTTGTGAGTTATTTAATAAGGCTCTGCTAAAGCATTGGTCTTGGATGAATTTCCAAATAGTGTTGGAAAATTGTTGACAGACATCTCCACCCACAGGTCTCCGAAGATGGCTCCCACTACGTTCTGGAGTTTTGGTTATGCGGAAGGTGTTTGTTGGGAACCCATTGTTAAGTCGGTTTGTAGGTACTGGCTGACGACGGTGTTGCCGACACGGAACGGTGGGTTCTGTTGTGTAATTGTTCTCCATAAACTAGGCACTTCATATGACACACTTCATTCATTACGCACTTTATGCAACGGACCTCTATGATAACACACTTAATGTATAGTCCAGCTAATACGACACCTCTCTTTGACGTCCTGCTACGATGATATGGTATTTACGATGTCCTGCTACTACTGATATTGTTGTTGCGCGCTTCTTGCATCACACTGCTACTGCTGTGGGTTTCAAGTATTAAGGGGGGATGGTTCACTTATTGGTAGATTTGTTCATGTATTTATTAATTTTCTAGTTTCCTCCCAACACCTCCAGTAAAAATAAAATAAAATAAAATAATATTTGTACATTTTTCGGTAGAAAAATATCGGTTCATACTAAATTACAGGCTCGTTATCGCTCGTCATGAAAACAATCGATACCTAAATGACACAAAACGTCTTAGTATTGACAAAGAAAAGGGGTGAAAGGTCTTAAAATCGCCAAACAAATGCGCGGAAAGTATTTAAATCTGAAACATTAATGGGGCTAAACATGAAGAAGAGAGCCCAGAAAAAAACAATTACCTCCTCTTAATACTTAGTTCAGCTACTATAACACGCTCTCTTTAACGTCAGCTACAGTGCTATACTTCCTAGGAACATCTGCTACTAATGATATTGGTGTTGGGCGCTTCGTACATCACACTCCTACTGCTGTAGGTACTGGTGGGACACACTATTGGTGTTGGGCGCTTCGTACATCACACTCCTACTGCTGTAGGTACTGGTGGGACACACTATTGGTGTTGGGCGCTTCGTACATCACACTCCTACTGCTGTAGGTACTGGTGGGACACACTATTGGTGTTGGGCGCTTCGTACATCACACTCCTACTGCTGTAGGTACTGGTGGGACACACTATTGGTGTTGGGCGCTTCGTACATCACACTCCTACTGCTGTAGGTACTGGTGGGACACACTTTTAACATAAGAACATAAGAACATAAGAAAATGGGAGTCTGCAGAAAGCCGATTGGCCTAAGCAAGGCAGATCCCTGTCCCACACAACCCCAATTACAAAGCCCAATTATAGGCTCGACACTCTAATACCCTGAGGATCATCTTACCAAAACGGTTAGAGATTAACGCAGGATTATGGGGGTCTGCAGAGGGCTGATTGGCCCAACCCGGCTGATCCCCCTTCACACCCAACCCTTCTCGTCCATATGCTTATCCAATTTTATCTTAAAGCTCCCTACCATTTTTAATCCCACTATAGCACTTGGTAGTCCATTCCACCCATCTACAACTCTGTTACCAAACCAATATTTGCCTATATCTTTTCTGAAACGAAATGAATCTAATTTGAAACCATTGGTACGAGTTCTTTCGCTATCACTGAGCTTTAGTACATTTGTCATGTCCCCTTTGTTAATCCCACTAACCCACTTGAACACCTCTATCATATCCCCTCTAACTCTGCGTCTCTCTAACGAATGTAAACCTAATTTCTTCAACCTTTCTTCATACGGAAGACTTCTAATATTATGGATCATTTTTTGTCTCTTGTCTGTGGGGTTCAAGTGTTAAGGGGACATTTTCACTCAAGGGATTTTTTCGAACTTCCTTCCTCATGTTTAGCCCCATTAGTTTTGATATTTTAAGACGTTCGCCTCGTTAGTTAGGCAATTGTCAGTCATTTAGCCCAATTTATGTCAATTTTAAGGCTGTTGATGCTATTTAGGTGTCGATATTTTCCTGGCGAGCGATACCGAACTTGTAATTTAGGAGGAAACGTCGGCCAGGAAATTTTCCACCAATTTTTTTTACAAATGTATATCGAAGGGGGGTCTTGCGGGTATTTTTAAACTGCTTGATGGGGGTCTAGGAAGCAAACTAAAACACTAAACATTGACCTGCCATTTGATGGTTAGACCAGAAAGACTTTCGTGTATTGGGAGGAAAGGTAGGTGTGGAAGCGGGGCAATCTGGAATGATTTTCCCTTCATCATTAATACTCAACACTAGTCTGCCAGTTTATGAGATAACCGCTATAAATACTTAAGTCACTTACATTAATCAATCTTAGTTCTAGATTCCTTTACCAGTGCAAAATAAATATTGCCGGACAATGTTGAACTTGGAATGTTGACGATATAATTAAGCCCCCTTAACCCCTTCTGTACCGCGCCGCCTTATTAATTTTATTCTTGCTACATTTAGACTATTTTGTGAAGTTTAAGAAGGATCTGTGGTAGCAAAAACGGTTAAGTGAGATGGTTCGAAGCCTGTTTATTGCTGGAGACCCTTTCTAAACTGTATACATTCGTCAAATAGTTGTTGGAATATAATAAAAAGACGGCTCAGTAATGAAGGGGTTAAACCTGCCGACAGTGGTGTGGATGAACTCAGGCCGTGACTGTACTTCAACCAGACAGAAACACAACACAATCTAAGATATGCAATCATAATTATTAGTTACCTGAAAATTATGTTTATTGACTGTAATCTTCAGTTACTATCTATTTCCCTCAACAGTTCTCAAGTTTTCCTAATAATCCGTGTTATTTGTCCCATATACTATTGGTGTACAAATTATGTCCCTTTCTCTAGATTTCACACAAAATATCCTCGAGGTTTTAGGTGGACTATTGATTTTGACTATAGTCCGAGTCTGCAGCTAATCACTATTGCACATACACACACTCTCTCTCTCTCTCACACACACATACACACACACACACATACACACACACACACACACATTAAAGTATACTTATACAGTTCTAAAAGACAATGTTTTATGTTTCCCAGAATTATTAGCCACAGAGCCAATACACCTGACTCTCCTTATTATCATAATTAGATTACTAATTATTCGACAGGGCATTACGGTGTAATTTATAATGACGGGTTAAAAAAGAGAGACGACAGAACCCCAAGACACACAGATAAAAGACGACATAAGGAAAACCTTAGTCCAGAAAACCAACGTATTCGTATTGTGAGTGGTCACAAGAGACCATATCACCACAGTACCAGCCAAAATAGCCAGCCTGAGAGAGAGAAAAAGGCCAAGAAAAACGAACAAAACACCAGCAGCAGGAGGAACAATGAAGCAGTCTAACCCGTTTAACACCTTAAGAGCGGCCTATGCGGTTTATTTATATGTACCGCCCAGCGGGGTGTTTTTAGCCAAAATAGGGCTGTTTACGTGATCATTTTCATGCCTAAATAAGATCCAGAACGTAAAACAAGTACCTATCCCTGAAAGGGCATAAACAGAGCTTTCGAATGACACCATAACGATCCTTTTATGATGGCTAGTTTTCTTGCAATAACCGTGCAACGCGAGTGCAAAAAGCATGTAATTCGGTACTTTCCCCATATAATTCAGTATGTAGCGAGTGAGAGAGGGAGGAGGCAGCTGAGATTCGTGTCAGTAGGTTCGCCGCGGTGGTCTGGAGCAGTCATACGCTCGCTAGTCTCCTGCCACCACTTGTCTCTCTCTCTCAGCAACATTATGTGCTGAAATTGCCACTCGACCTATGTCGAGCGCCGCCACATAGTCCAGCTTTATTAAATACGACTTATGTGGTGAGCCGCTAATTAAGGGTTAATCAACGTTTTCTATCACCAAACACGAGAAAACAATAACGGGATATGTAAGGCCATTCACGGGGGGGGGGGGGGGGGAGGCCCTGTACGCAGCTCCAAATCCTCTCTTCCGGGCCAATCACCTGGGCCGCTTTCGGGCCAATCACAGGACCAGCTCATCTTGACAAAGGCGTATGCCAGCTGAGAACCCGATCTGGATTACAGTGAAGAAGATTTTATGCAATTGCCACATAAATACCCAACATTTGGTCCTCTTACGTTCGGCCAAGACCACCACCTTTACCGTGAAGAACGCCACCAACAATCACAAGAGACCATATCACCACAGTACCAGAACTATTCCATACAACAGATGGAATAGAGAGAATTGATCAGAAGTCTGAATTAATTCTCCTGCCTCTATCCTAGCTATGTAAAATATAGATTCAATATTAATAAATAAAGAATTGTATTCCCCATGTAACCATATATGTATTGTATTTTTAATATTATTGCTAACTTCACAACAATGCAAAAATAAGAATATAAATGTCCCTAATGTTCCGAAGATAATTAACCATGACCCAATTTAAAATCTGAATATCCTCTGCCTGAAATTTAGGATTGTTAGGCAAACATCGGTGTACCCGTCTGCAAGCTTGTAATGAGCGACCCAGAATGCGGAAACCAATGTCAGAGTTACTACTGTTGAGGGTTAGCCACACTGTCCCCATAGAGAAGTAGGTGACAATAGAAGTGCTCGTTCTAGTTAGGTAGCTAAATCTAGAAGTGTTGGTTCTAGTATTATGTAGTTGTACTAGAGGCAACAGTTCTAGTTGTGTGTAGGTACCCTAGAAGTGAAAATTCTAGTAAGGTATATAAGCACTGGAATAGAAAATCCTAGTTGCATCTACAAATACTAGAAGTGCAGAATCTAGTTTAGTATGAGAACGTCGTATCTCTAAAGTGAATGTTAAAGAAAACTAAAAACGAGTCGACGTAGACCAGATCTCTCGCAAGGAACCTCTATCCCTCCAGACTAAGTGTTTCTGAGTTTTTTGAAGTTTTGGGTATTGTTGTGAAGGTTATATATGATATGTGAGTGTTCAAGTTAACTAAATTATCAAGACCAATTTTGGACTAAATAGCCACTATCTCATAACTCGAGTTGAGAGCACATATACCCGTCATTCAGTTTAACTATATATATAATATTCTGGATATAACGCCTTTATATTCCATATAAATGTTATATATATTTTCTACCTAGGAACACCACCAACCCTACATGTAAAGTATTTGTGAACACTTTCATATCTTATTCATATGTGTTATTATCAGTGTGTGTATATACAGTATATTTAGTGAAGTGTTCAAAGAGAGTATAATTTCCATTCACGTCCCCTGCCTAAGATAATCCTTAACTTATAGTTCTTTCTATATTTCTTCAATTAATATTCCAAGTTTATAATTCTTCATAGTCCCCGTTTGAGTTAATTCTTAAATTCATATATTGAGTTCTATTTTTCATTTCATATTTTAATCTCTGTATTCTATAGACAGACTTGTGAATAATTCGGTCCACCTCGTTATACGGTGAAAATATAATTTATACTCGGTGAGAATTTCCATATTACTCAATCGTGTTCATCGCTGATATTTCTGGCTTCGTACGATCCACTACTTGTTCTGTGTTGTTCGTTTATTTTAATATGAATTCCCTCAACCGCCTTGCGGTGTTTTTTAATGTTATTTTACAACGCGTAAATTATTCACGTTGCTTTCATACCCATATTCAGGTTATAATTTATTCACCACAAGTTCAGTGAATACAGATTCTTGATTATTATTTTAATAGTCTCTTATTGACTATAATTATTTTTCATAGACCCGGTGTCCATTTATGCATCAGTTTGTCTTCTTTAGTTATTTCTAATTTAAATTAGCATACCTCGAGGACTAACATTAATGTAATATCTATCTATACTAGCTAAATATTCTATATTGTCAAGACGTATAAATTTACATCTCGGGAAAGCCTGGTTCACACATAGACGAGTTGGTGCCCGAGTCCAACACAAGTGATGAAATTTTGCTATTCGGCAATGACTCTTCAATACTCTGCAACACTCTTGTAGACTCTTGTTTTTTTTTTTTTTTTTTTTTTTTTTTTTAAGAGACAATGAACGGAGGAAGGAAAAACACAGATAAAACAAAAAGGTCCATGTGCCTAAAGGCATCCTCCATTCATAAAATGTTTGTAACAACTGGATTTAAACATTTGTAGATTGTAAGTTTGTGGAAAGCAATTCGAGGGAAGTTAATTCCAAAGAGTAGTAGCTCTGGGGATAAATGAATTCTGATAAGCAGAAGTTCTGCATTGTGGAGGAGAAAGTGTAAATTCATGGGCGCTCTCAGCTGCCCTAGTTCTACGGGGAAAGATGTGGAGAGGCGGCACAATTGAAGCAAGTTCCTCGGAACAATTGCTGTGAAAATATCTGTAGAATGTGTAGATATTATATTGTAGATGTTATACTCGTGTATACTCTCCGTGTATCGGGGTGTGTCCTGGGTACTAGCCACGTGGCCCAAAAAGTTCATACATGCATGAAATTTCTTGTCCCCATCACGAGTCCGAAGGACATACGTGTAGACTCGTGTTGACTCTTTGTGACTCGTGTTGACTCTTGTTGACTCTTCGTGACTCTTGTTGAACTCTGCATAACTCTTTGAGACTCGTGTTGACTCTTGTACACTCTTGGGTGAATCAGGCACCTGCACAATGAGGGCCACTCTTGGGAGCACTCATTGTGACTCTTGTTCTACTCTTGTTGACTCTTGTTACACTCTTGTTACACTCTTGTTGACTTGTGTTGGCTCGTACCGACACTTTGTTTTCGTACCCTTGAATTTGACCGTTATTTTTCAAATTTATGACACTCGTGTTACACTCTTCGTGACTCTTGTTGACTCTCTGTGACTCTTGGATGAACACTTACTGACTCTTGTTGACTCTTGGTGAATCGGGAACAGTAACCTTACTCGGGCTGGTTCTTGCCAGAGTCACGAAGATCCACGAAGAATGTCACTTTTCACTCACTCGTACTTGACTGGCGCCTACTCTTGAATGTGTGAACCAGGCTTAACCTTGACCCATATTCAGCCGCGGTTACTTTGACCCAGCCTACTTGCCCGCGTGACCTTGAGCCTTCCGCCACATGTATATCTAGCTTGCCTATACCAGCGATATCAGCTGTCCATTATTAATGCTACGTGATTTCCTCTCTTTGTATACTCAACTTTAGTAGAGATATTGTTATCATTTATTTTATGTATTATTTTGTGTATTGATCTTGATGTTTTGTAAGTGACGCCATTACTCATAAATAAGTAACACTTCTTCAATTTATTATCAGTCACCATATATAGCCATTGGTCTTATTCTACATAGATAAGTGCCGGATGTGCCTTTCTGTATCTAGTTATTAAGAAATAAAAGATTGTGTACTATACCTTGTGTGCTTATTGTCTTTGGGAAGTGATTGGAGTAATCTAGTACTATTTATATCAATGCTCGCTATGTTCCTGTCGAGCAGGATCGTGTTCTGAGTTGCCTAAAATAGGAACTTATGAGAGCGAATGACCAAGCAAGTTGGATTACAACCACGCATGACATAATTATATACACCATGGGAGCCCTATCGATCGAGGCCTATGTTGTGGCCTCGATAAAATTTCCATGGCAGTGTAGCACAAAAATACTGGTTGAATTTTATGGAAGCTTACACGGGAAACTGAAAACACCAACCTGTAATGAGCTCTTGTTGTTTATGAATGTGGTGAAGCTAAGAGCTATACTGAAAACAATAGCTTTATATAGGAATAAATCATACAAATTGTCTCATAAATTGTTTACAAAATGGTTTCTCTACTGTGTGTAGAATCTATATGAATGTATTTATCTCTGTATACCTGTTTGTTCATGTATTCATAGTTTTGAGGTATTAATATATATTCCTCATAGTTACAAACTTATTTCTTGGATCTCGGATCTAGCAAACGTTGTCTTTCTTGATATTAGTATTGTTATATACTACACACATTCCTGAACTTTTATATTATGTATTAATTTTAATTTGTATACATTTAATATCATCATATAATATTCATGAAATATTGTTTTCATTTATCTGTTTCTGTCCGTCTCTGTTCCTTCACCAGTGTCTTGGCCTTTTCATAATTCGTCTCCCCTTTCTCTGTTTCCCCTTCACTCCTTCCATCGCTCTCTTTCTGCCCCTTCTATGGTCCATCCTATCTTTCCTATCTTTCATGTTGTTCTCAACCTCTCTTAAGGCAATGTCACATGAGCGCATTCGAGCATTTTGTTAGGACAATTATGGTCTGGCAACTTCAACATTTATGTTTGACCAGAATTCAGTCACCTATTGTAATCTAACCTCAGTCTTATTTCAGACACCAATGAAAAATAACTTCGAAATATTGCGAAACCAAAAATTGCTCACCGAAAATTGCCGGAAAAGTGCCCATGTAACACCGGCTCCACCCTAAAATATAGTCTCCCGTTTGTGTTCCCCTCCCCCTCCTCTATCTCTCCTTCCCTCTACCTCTCTCTCTCTCTCTCTGATCCCTCCTCCATCTCTGTCTTTCCCTCTACCTCTCTCTGATCCTCCATCTTATTTCCTTACCTCTTCTCTCTCTCTGATCCCTCCTCCATCTGTCTTTCCCTCTACCTCTCTCTCTCTCTCTCTGATCCCTCCTCCATCTCTGTCTTTCCCTCTACCTCTCTCTCTCTCTCTCTGATCCCTCCTCCATCTCTGTCTTTCCCTCTACCTCTCTCTCTCTCTCTCTCTGATCCCTCCTCCATCTCTGTCTTTCCCTCTACCTCTCTCTCATCCTCCATCTCTGTCTTACCCTCTACCTCTCTCTGATCCCTCCTCCATCTCTGTCTTTCCCTCTACCTCTCTCTCTCTCTCTCTCTCTGATCCCTCCTCCATCTCTGTCTTTCCCTCTACCTCTCTCTCTCTCTCTCTGATCCCTCCATCTCTGTCTTTCCCTCTCTCTCTCTCTCTCTGATCCCTCCTCCATCTCTGTCTTTCCCTCTCTCTCTCTCTCTGATCCCTCCTCCATCTCTGTCTTTCCCTCTCTCTCTCTGATCCCTCCTCCATCTGTCTTTCCCTCTCTCTCTCTCTCTCTCTGATCCCTCCTCCATCTCTGTCTTTCCCTCTACCTCTCTCTCTCTCTCTCTGATCCCTCCTCCATCTCTGTCTTTCCCTCTACCTCTCTCTCTCTCTCTCTGATCCCTCCTCCATCTCTGTCTTTCCCTCTACCTCTCTCTCTCTGATCCCTCCTCCATCTCTGTCTTTCCCTCTACCTCTCTCTCTCTCTCTCTGGTCCCTCCTCCATCTCTGTTTCCCCTCTCTCTCTCTCTCTGATCCCTCCTCCATCTCTGTCTTTCCCTCTACCTGTCTCTCTCTCTCTGATCCCTCCTCCATCTCTGTCTTTCCCTCTACCTCTCTCTCTCTCTCTGATCCCTCCTCCATCTGTCTTTCCCTCTACCTCTCTCTCTCTCTCTCTCTGATCCCTCCTCCATCTCTGTCTTTCCCTCTACCTCTCTCTCTCTCTCTCTCTCTAATCCCTCCTCCATCTCTGTCTTTCCCTCTACCTTTCTCTCTCTCTCTCTAATCCCTCCTCCATCTCTGTCTTTCCCTCTACCTCTCTCTCTCTCTCTGATCCCTCCTCCATCTCTGTCTTTCCCTCTACCTCTCTCTCTCTCTCTGTCTGTCTAATCGCTCCACCATCTCTGTCTTTCCCTCTCTCTCTCTCTCTCTCTCTCTCTCTCTCGAATCCCTCCTCCATCTCTGTCTTTCCTTCTACCTCTCTCTCTCTCTCTCTCTGTCTAATCCCTCCTCCATCTCTGTCTTTCCCTCTACCTGTCTCTCTCTCTCTCTCTGATCCCTCCTCCATCTCTGTCTTTCCCTCTACCTCTCTCTCTCTCTCTCTGATCCCTCCTTCATATCTGTCTTTCCCTCTACCTCTCTCTCTCTCTCTCTCTGATCCCTCCACCTCTCTCTCTCTCTGACCCCTCCTCCATCTCTGTCTTTCTCTCCACCTCTTTCTCTCTCTGATCCCTCCTCCATCTCTGTCTTTCCCTTTACCTCTCTCTCTGACCCCTCCTCCATCTCTGTCTTTCTCTCCATCTCTTTCTCTCTCTGATCCCTCCTCCATCTCTGTCTTTCTCTCCACCTCTCTCTCTCTCTGATCCCTCCTCCATCTCTGTCTTGCCCTCTCTCTCTCTCTCTGATCCCTCCTCCATCTCTGTCTTTCCCTGTACCTCTCTCTCTCTCTCTGATCCCTCCTCCATCTCTGTCTTTCCCTCTACCTCTCTCTCTGATCCCTCCTCCATATCTGTATTTCCCTCTCTCTAATCCCTCCTCCATCTCTGTCTTTCCCTCTACCTCTCTCTCCGATCCCTTCTCCATATCTGTCTTTCCCTCTCTCTAATCCCTCCTCCATCTCTGTCTTTCCCTCTACCTCTCTCTCTCTCTCTCTAATCCCTCCTCCATCTCTGTCTTTCCCTCTACCTCTCTCTCTCTCTCTCTGATCCCTCCTCCATCTCTGTCTTTCCCTCTCTTTCTTCATCCTCCTCCATCTCTGTCTTTCTCCTCATCTCTCTCTCTCTAATCCCTCCTCCATCTCTGTCTTTCCCTCTACCTCTCTCTCTCTCTCTGATCCCTCCTCCATCTCTGTCTTTCCCTCTACCTCTCTCTCTCTGGGTCTTTCTCTGTCTTTCCCTCTACCTCTCTCTCTCTCTCTGATCCCTCCTCCATCTCTGTCTTTCCCTCTACCTCTCTCTCTCTGTCTAATCCCTCCTCCATCTCTGTCTTTCCTTCTACCTCTCTCTCTCTCTCTCTCTGATCCCTCCTCCATCGTCTCCCTCTCTCATCTCTGATCCTCCCCATCTGTTTCCCTCTATCTCTCTGTCTATTCCTACATCTCTGTTCTTCTACCTCTCTCTCTCTCTGATCCCTCCTCCATCTCTGTCTTTCCCTCTCTCTCTCTCTCTGATCCCTCCTCCATCTCTGTCTTTCCCTCTCTCTCTCTGATCCCTCCTCCATCTCTGTCTTTCCTTCTACCTCTCTCTCTCTCTGATCCCTCCTCCATCTGTCTTTCCCTCTACCTCTCTCTATCCTCCTCTATTCTGTTCTCTTATCTCTCTCTCTGGTCCCCTCATCTCTGTCTTCTCTCCTCTCTCTGATCCCTCCTCTATCTCTGTCTTTCCCTCTACCTCTCTCTCTCTCTCTCTCTCTGGTCCCTCCTCCATCTCTGTCTTTCCCTCTACCTCTCTCTCTGATCCCTCCTCCATCTCTGTCTTACCCTCTACCTCTCTCTCTGATCCCTCCTCCATCTCTGTCTTTCCCTCTACCTCTCTCTCTCTCTCTCTCTCTGGTCCCTCCTCCATCTCTGTCTTTCCCTCTCTCTCTCTCTGATCCCTCCTCCATCTCTGTCTTTCCCTCTACCTCTATTTTCTCTGGTCCCTCATCTCTGTTTCCCTCTCTTTCTCTCTCTCTCCTCTCTGTCTTCCCTCTCTCTCTCTCTCTCTCTCTCTGGTCCCTCCTCCATCTCTGTCTTTCCCTCTCTCTCTCTCTCTGATCCCTGCTCCATCTCTGTCTTTCCCTCTACCTCTCTCTCTCTCTGATCCCTCCTCCATCTCTGTCTTTCCCTCTACCTCTCTCTCTGATCCCTCCTCCATCTCTGTCTTTCCCTCTCAATATCCTGTCCTGATCCGACTCTTACTTCCAGCCTCTGCAGCCTAAACCCATTCAATACCAGGGACGTCCTTTTTTATCATATTCTGACAGCTGTTAGACGATTATATTAAGCTTAGGAAGGACATCTGGCAATAATAAGACTCCAATATATATCAACCAACCCTTTTAACTACTACAGAGCCTTCCTAAACTGCATAATATCATCACAGTATAGCTAGAATATAATATAGCACACGTCGCTGGTATTTAAAGGGTTAAAGGGAGGAATTTGGTTTTGTTGAACCCCCTTCTCCTTTGAGATTAGCCCCATTAGGTATGATATTTTAAGACGTTGTCCCCAATATCATGACAATATTAATACCTGATGGCCCATTTATATGTCTATATTAAGATAATTTGTGTCATTTAGGTGTCGATTATTTCCTGGCGAACGATAGCGAACCTCTAAATTAGTAGGAACGAGCCGGGGCATTTCTCTACCAAATAATGAACACATTTATTTCGAAGGGGGTCTTCGGGGTGTTGTTTAAAGGTTGATAGAGGTCTAAGGAGCAAAATATATACTGTATATATATACTGTACACACACACTTTTTTTTATAATAAAAAAAACAAAAAACCAAAAAACAAAAGTTCCCACCCCTTTCCCATTCTTAAGTAAGCCATTTTAGATTTACAGAAGAGTGACCATTACTTGCATTACTGCATGTCCACAAACATTTCAGTAATGTAAGCATGTTTCCTTCTTTTTTTTTTTTTCTTTTTTTTTATTAAGGTGACAGTTACAAAGTGGTGTACAATCTATCTTATTCTAGTTACATTGTAGTTTATCTTATTGTACCAGTACCTCCCTACAATCAACCTAGTTGTTCCCCAATTCGTCCCTCCGCCACGACCATTTCAAAGTCCAAGTCTCTCACTCTTGTCCTCTGTAGCGGGGAGGACCTTGTACCCCTGAGACATAGGAGTGCAGACCTGAGAAGAGAGAAAGAGAGCCGGCATCTCATCCAAGTTATGACTTGGCTTCTATGCTGGCGCTTTTTCTCCGATATTTGTTCAGCTAATCTGGCATAGAAGACACTTGCAGAAGGTCCCATACCTCCCGACGATGAGAAGACCAGAGGAGTAAAGCTTCCTTGATCCCTGTTCAAAATTCTTTCTTCATAAGCGCGTTTTTTCTCACTTTCGTTTCTCAAGTATGCCGCCTTGTGTCCTCGCTCACGATATGTTTGTGCTCTTGGGTTGAAGATTCTGATGTCGAAAAAAGCCCGTTGTCCCCTCGTCCAAAAACCTCGAGCACTTACGTCCACTCTTGCTTCATTTGAAGTATTTGCAGTATTGTGGGCCAAGCGCTGTCCGTCCATAGGCAGAAGTTCCGGTTCGATTCTGACATCATGGCACACCTCGTCCAGCATTTGTGCAGTGATGTCTCGTACTTCATCATGCCGGATACAGATGAATCCTCCTTTCTTACAAGTCATACAGTGGTCTGAGTTGTTTATTTCACCACATGCACATTTCAGCGGCAGGTTCGAAACTGGCCACCCATACCTCAAGGCTACGGCATCATTGAATTCTTGTTTATTTAAGCTGAAGCCTTTCTCCTTTATTGGTAATGATGTGAGCCAATTTGAAGCCCCCGTGTCTTGTGCCATCTCAACTCTCATTTTCAGTTCTTCCCTACATCTGGTCTTAATTTGTTCTAGGCTATGTTTCTGTCTCTCTTCTCTGCTCTTTGTAATTTCCTGTCTTGCATTTCGTTGTTCCTCTTCGTCCACCTCATCATTTTCATTTTGCTCCCGTATTTTTTCTGTCAGAGACGTAGTAAGTTTAAGGGAATTTTGGTTCTCATGTAGTGCCGCCTCCACTGGGTTTATGATCCCCATACCTCCGAACCTTGGCGGAAGAGCTAATAGATCTCTTAGCTCTTGCGTGACGCCTTCCATCTCTGTTAGGGCCGGTATGAATGTTCCTCTGATTGCTTTTTCAAGCGGTTGGAGCATCTGTCTAATGCCAGGCACTGTTCTCATAAGAAAGGTCCATCTGTGCTTAACACCATATGTGAAGGCAGTATATGCAGCATGTGGTTCAGATTTCGCAATGTCTGCCAGGGTTTTCACTTCCTTTACCCACTCTGCTACCTTTTTTCGCACATAGTCTCTCTTGCATTCTTCTGTGCCTATTACTGCTCCCAAATGGCGTTGACCCTCCTTTGTAATCTTCACTCCTGTCCCATCAAAAGTCCGCACCGCTTCTTCATACTTGTTTTCTTTCACTATTAGTACAGATTTACTAGCATTCGGATGGTACCCAATGACTTCGCCTACCGATTGTACTCTCCGCCACCATTCTTTGAGATCCCCTATTTTTCCTGCACCTGTGAGGTCATCTGCATACGCCACTTGTTTCACTCGGGTTACCTCATGTTTTATTTTCTGCTGCAGAATTGATAGTGCCAGTGCGTACATTGCCATTGCCACTGGATCTCCTTGCGTTGTTCCTTCATTTGATTTGAGAATTTTAATTTCTTCCTTCTTTGTGCTTCCAACTATATACAGGTTAGCTGGCTCCTTATAAGTATTTTCTATGTACTTTGCGATGCTCGGGCATTTGATCTTGATGTTGTGAATAGCTGCCTCCCTATTAATGGTGTTAAAGGCATTTGTTGCATCCACTAGCAGTACCGCTTCACAATCTTCCTCATGATACACCTTCCCCATTGCATGTATTGCTGCTTCTCCTCCGGCTTGCTGTCCTGCACATACTTGTAAGTTGCCCACTGCTCTTTGTACATCTTTTCCAAATACAGACATGATTGCTTTTCCTATAATCTTTCTAAGAACTTCCCCAACGCCTACTGGTCTAACTCCTGGATTCTTATTTAAAGGTATCAGGCGACATGCTGTCAGAGCTTCTATGTTCACGCATGGTGATGATGCAAGTTTCTTTGCCAGCATTGCTATTGCTTCACAAAGGTCACCCGCGGCTGAACCAAACTTGTTTTGACTTAGGAAGATCCTCCAAGTCTTAGCATCTACTCCTGATGGACCTGCTCCTCCCTGTGTTTTCAGCGCCTTTCTCCATATGAGGTCTCCAGTTATATTCTCATATATCACCGGGTCTGGAGGAACATATTCCCCGTCTAGTTTGGCCTCATCACTTGCTGGTTTTGCTTCTGGGTGTTTCTCCTTCAGCTGGTCCAAGATGCGTCGATTCACTTCGTGCACCCCACTTGAGGCTTCCCCAGTGACCATTCTGACCGCCTGTGCCACTTTATCAATCCTCATGCTATTTCCCACTGATCGTGCCATATCATCTGGCTTCCTCTTTCTTCGTTGTGTTGTTTTCAGTCTTTGCTGGATTGCTCGTACTTGGCTAAGAATTTTGTCTAACTCCCCATTTTTCCACCACTCCATTCTCTGTTTCAGCGCTTTAATGTTCTCATTCAGTTTTCCCTTTGGTCTTTTTCTTTGAAGGAACAACTGAGGAATGAAGAAGCTATCTTGATTGCCACGTGCACCAAAGGGGCATCCTGAACATACTTTAGGATCATACGTCTGAGTTCCCCCAGCATGTCTTTTGCGGCTTCACAAATCGGTAGTTCAAACTTATTATGTTGCCATTGTATCACTTCTGTATAAATTTCATTCACTAATGTTGTGAGTCCGTCACCAGAATGTCCCATCCATTCTCCACCATTCATGTTTACGTTACGAGGTCGTTCGTTCTGTTCACGATTTTCGATTATTTCTCTCTCATTATCTTCGTTTAGGCCTACACTATTTTCATTATTTTGTTCCACGCCTCTGTTGTCTTGCGAATTATTGATTCCTGCGTTTTCTTCTGCGGGCTTCAGTTGTTGATTGTTATTTTCTGCATTTTCTCTAACAGGGTTTGCTTGTACATCTCCATTAACTTCATTGTCTGTTTCACGGTTCATTTGTACTGCATCTCTCACTGCGTTTTGTCTGTCATCAGGATTATTCCTCGACTGGGACCGAGTTAATATCATCTTGTCTTATTATCATAATTTCCTACCTATTCCCTAATACTGAGTCTATCTATCATTTCTTCCTAAGGGACGAGCCTCTGCCCGATAAAGGTGAAAATGTAAACATCCTATGAGTAGCGTTAGAGATAAAAAGAGTAAGATAAGTTATTTAACTCACCTAGTATGATGCAAGGCTACAGAAGATCAGGCTATATTACAAGACAGTGGGTGCAAAAGAAAATAGAAAAATAAAGTAAAATAAAAGTAGTGTTTAAAAATACGCACAAAGAATAAACACGGGGAAAAAAAAAAAGAAAACAAAATATATATATACGGTATATATATACCGGGTATATATATATATATATGTATATATATAATACAAAACGATTATTGTAGTGAGCAAGGAAATACACTAATTAAGAGAGTAAAATGATTAAAAAGACAAGTGTCACAATAGTGCTAAGGATTAAAGAAGGATGTTAGAAATCTACTATTAGTTTGAGAAAATGGTCCTGGTTATCAGTATGCACATAATATATCAGCGAATTATACCTTATTTTAAATAGTATACTTAGTTACTAGTTCGTTAGAGATAACTCTCACATGAAATATACCACTTCAAGTCTGATTTCCTGACTCGGCCATAAATCATATATAACCTTACCTAATATAATCGGCCTGTTTCCTCAAAGCTAAATGACTCTATACAAAGCTAAAGAAACCTTGGCAATTTGAGCCGTTTTACATTCTAAATATGCCTAACTTTAAATGGAAACCAGCCAATTATGTCCTAAGATTGTATTATTTTCAAGTCAAAAATATGTACAAAATATTACATCATGTTACTCATGTAAATTATTAGCATGAGGGATATTGAGGAAAGTGGAAGGAAGAGGGAAGGAGGGAAGAGGGAAGGAGAGGAGAGGGAAGTGAATGTGGGGGTAAGGATGGGGGGGGGGGGGAGGAGGGAGGATTGAATACTTGTTGTCACTGTGTTTCTCTCTCTCTATTATACAGTAGCTACTACTACTCTTACACAAACACACATTTATTTTTAAGCTGCATTGCATCAAAAACTACCACTGACATTTTGTTTTCAATACAAATCTCCCCCATGGATTTAGATAAGAACCATACTTAAATACACTTTTGTTTTGCCTTTATACTGTCAGGTATCATATTACTTTAAGCGAGGGGAGGAGAGGTAGAGAGGGGGAGGGGGGGGGGGGGGAATGTTGTGGTCAGCGAGGTTTATGACTCCTTCCTCTATTCCCTTACTCCGCCTTTTCGCCTCTGCTGTACTTCGCTGTCTCTCTCCTGCATACTTCCCCCTGCTGCAGTCGTCCTCTCAGCATTAGCGCCATGCAGAATATTTCGGTCCACTTTCACACGACCAGCTTCTCCATGCACTGGCGCGATGACAGATGGGATGTGGGTGGGGAAGGGGGGGGGGGGGGGGGGGGGCACACCCTAGGGTGAGTGGTGATGGCTGGAGACAGTCAAGGGTGGAGGGTATTTTGCCTGGCATCGGCTTGCCCCTCGTCCTTACGCCTCCCTCGCTGCCTGGCACAGCACTCTTCAATTTTCTGTCTCTTCTTTCACATGTTGTTTGATTTTGGTTAGATAGAACTCCAGAGTTTCACCCAATATCAAATCACCGTAATTTCCCACTCACCCTGTTGTATATTTCACAATTCCATCACCACCCCTTCCCTCACTAACTTGCTGTTCACCACAAAGAGAAAAATCCATACGTCCTCTCCCTTCAAAGGCTCGACACACACCACTGTACACACACACACACATACACACACACACACACACACACATCTATCTATCTATCTACCTAGTGATACCTTTACATATTTATGTCCTAGTAGAAGTGATGTTAGCTGGCTAGATCATATATCTTCTGAGAGTATACAAGAGAAAATAAATACATCTTCATTCGATACGACCTTTCATTATTTGACCATTTTCCCATTGGTTTTAAAGTAAATATCGACGTAATTCAGAAAAGTGAGCATGTAGAGTCAGTAATGAGTTTTGGAAGTTATTTAGCTCAAATGATGTAATATTAAAATATCATAACAAAGTGAGTAATGGTATCACTGGTTACGACTTGATGAATTTTGAATGTCTCGAATGCTGTTCACATAACTGTCCAGATTCAAATCATATTAAGGAATTAGAACATATCTATGATAATTTTTTTCAGATTTGTAATAATGCCTCAGCAGAATTTATACTAAACATCAACAGCGACTTCGACATAAAGCCAGGATGGAATGATCATGTTCGTAATTTATATAAAGAAGAGGAATAACTGCCCCATAGTTGGCGAAATCCTTGAAGATATGAAGAGTTCACGAAAGGCATTTAAGACAACTCTGAAGCATATAGTTCAGTAGTTCATACCAGTTCAGTTCAGTCAGTGACAGGAGAAGGTTGTGTTAATCTGAGCTCCTGCCCGGACCACTTACCAGTGACCTTTAGTGACCATTACACCTACCTGTGTTTGGGGGCAGTGCACTCGTGTTATATAATAGCGTATAGCTCAGTTTTTAGCTGTTAGTTTACTTGTTTTTGTTTTTCTGTACTTAGTTTCTTGTTCCTCGCTAAGCTTACTGGGATCATGGCAGGTATGGAGTGCGAGTCTCTAACTGATCTGCATCATCTTATTCTCCAGGTAAGGGAAGAGATGGTTGTGGTGAAGGAAGAGGTCTTGGCTCTAAGGGAGGTTAATGTTAAACTTCAGAGGGAAGTGGATTTGATTAAAGACGAAAATCTAGCTTTCAAGCTTAGCCAAGAGGAAATAAAGTCAAGTAAGGGGAAAAGGGAGGAAGTTGATAATTTTTTTTATTCATGGCAGGTTATTAAAAATACGGGTGGGAAAGTTACACTCAAGAAGCAGGATAGTAGAATAGATATGAGTGTGACAAATACATTCTCTCCTTTGCGAGACGAATGTGAGGGAAAACATAGTCAGGATAAGGGAGGGTTAGCCGAAGTGCCTGCCGCCGACTCAGCTCCAACCACTGACGCTGTGCTACCTACTACCACCATCACCCCCACCACCACCACCAAAGGAGCTTCTGCTACCACCAGGGGTTCTCCAACTGCAGCT
This sequence comes from Paralithodes platypus, assembly GCA_032716605.1. Lineage (NCBI taxonomy): Eukaryota > Metazoa > Arthropoda > Malacostraca > Decapoda > Lithodidae > Paralithodes > Paralithodes platypus. Next base: position 44,089,485 of record CM064483.1, on the reverse strand, counting down.
GCTGGATCCTCCCGAGGGAAAGGTAAGTCTGTGTCCTGAGAAGGTAAGTCTGTGTCGATTGTGGGCGACTCCATGGTAAGACATTTAGTTAGGGCTACCCGCACTAAACTTAGGAAGGTTGTGTGTCTGCCTGGCCATGGAGTTGGGAGGGTTTTAGAGAAGATGGACCACATCTTGGAAGATAGTGGAGATAACCCCATTATCTGTCTCAGTGCCGGGAGTAACGATGTTGGTAAGGGTAGAAGTGAGGAACTGCTGCAGCAGTATCGGGATGTGTTAGATAAGGTTAGGATGAAGGGAGGGATCCCTGTAGTACATTGTATCCTACCCAGAAGAGGAGTTCCCAAGGAATGGACATCCAGGGCGATTGGTATCAATTGCCGGTTGGAGAAATATTGCAAAGAAAAAGCAACGCCATTCATTGATAACTGAGATAGTTTCTATGGGAGAGATGGGATGTACGCAAGGGATGGGGTTCATCTTTCATGGTTAGGGGTTTCCACATTAGCTAGTTCTTTAGATAGGATGGTTGTGGGGTTTTGAACAGAAATATTGAGAGTGTAAATGAGAGGTTAAATGGAACAATTTTAGCGTCAGGCGAAAGCGATAAGGATATTCAGTCTCATGCTAAAACTGATGACTATATTGCTAATGATAGTAGTGATGGTGCAACGGAAGATGGAAATGTCGTTAAACAATGCTATTATGATAGCATTGACTGCAGTGATATCGAAGAAAATAATAAGTTAGTTAAAAACGATAGACAATTAGTTACAAAAAACTAGTCATTAGTTGAGGGTATATTATACAAATTGTAGAAGTTTATGTAACAAAATGGATCACCTTAGGGCAATTGTTAGCAAGGAAAATATAGACATTGTAGCGATTACAGAAATCTGGATAAATAGTGACTCTAGACATCTATTAGCAGAATTTCATATGCCAGGATACAATTTATTTAAATATGACAGGACAGACAGAAGGGGAGGTGAAGTTGCAATTTATGTCAGGGATACTTTAAAATGTTGCCTTAGATCAGATATTAAAACAAATAGCGAAATTGAAAGTGTGTGGGTAGAGATTAGTGGGGAAGGTGAGACAATTATTTTGGGAACCATATATAGGGCACCCTGTCTTTGTCGAAATTTAGGCAAATTATTATGGGAAGAAATCAGTAAGGCATCTCAGAATAATAATGTTTGCATTTTAGGTGACTTTAATCTTCCAGGTATAGACTGGGTTAATCAAACTAACAATAACGAATCCGAAGATTTTCTTGAAATAGTACTAGACAACTTTCTCTTTCAATTTGTAAATTCGCCAACTAGATATAATATTCTTGACCTAGTTCTTAGCAACAGAGACAATTGGATAACAAATTTAGAAGTGGGCGACCAGCTCGGGAACAGTGACCATAAATAATATATTTATCTATAGAATTGAATCATAAACCAAAGGAAAATAAGGTTCTTATCCCTGACTTTAGAAAAACCAATTTTAGGGGATTAAAACGATCACTCAGAATTAAAGGGGAGGCAGGAGATTTAGGTCAAGTAAGCCGATTAGTTCCAGCAGAACCGAGAGGTCAGGGCCAGGTGGGTCACACAGCTGAGATAGTTAGACAACCAACTGAAAATATAAATAATATGTATAATCAGTTCATCTCTGCCTTACAGAGCGAACAAGATAAATATATATCAAAAAGAAAATTTAGATCACATACAAACCAACCAAAATGGATGACAAATAAATTAGTTGATCTTATAGGAAGAAAGAGGTGTATACAGAAAAATACAGAAAGGCGAAATCCACCTTATAGGATATCACCATAACTTGTTGTTACGCTGGCCAGCTTGCCAGAATGCGCTCGTAACTCGCTAGCGCTCGGCAGGGCAGTGAAATGGGCTACAATAATCGTAGAACGATGTTCTTTCTTTCATAAAGTTCATGTTGTCGCAGACAGATCAGTGGTGATCTTTATTCTTGTCTGTGACACTTGGAAGTATTTTATATCATTGCTAGAATATAAGATGCATTGTGTGAAGTTAAGCAGAGAGAGCGGGGTAGGCAGCGTGGTGATAGTTTGTGAGTGTGTATGTACGTTTGCCTCCCGCGCTCGGAGGAGTCTCCCACACCCGTGATTGGCCGGCGGGCCTGTCTACGTCATAGAACGCTTGCTCTTCATGACGTAGTTGTCTGTGATTGGCGGCCGCGGTCCTGGGACGGTGGTGCGGGCTCCTGTCCTTGTGTCTCCTTCAGAGCTTGGCGTAGCGTGCTTGGTCCTACATGTCCCTTGCAATCTGTCTCCCATATAACCCTCTATACTACTATCTCTCTCTCTGAACTTCTTCGGTTTCATAATTCTCTCTTTATTCAATTACTTATCCCTTCTGGTTCTGCATACGACTTCTATAGTCGGCCAGTCGTATTACCAGCACCAGCTCTCCATATATGTTTGCACTAGTTTTAGGGATTATTAGAGTCATAGTCAAATGGTACCATAGTGTTGGGGTGCTTCTATTTATTGAGCTGTTCTCTCTTATTATTTAATGCTAGACAGTGGAAGGTATCTTTGGTCATTGTCTGAGTTATGTATGTGGCAAGTCAGAGCCTGTACAACATCGACGAAGCTAGCTAGCCTGTAACCCTTGTGCATATTTTCCTTTGCGAGTGTAGCAGTATACCGGTAAAGGGCTTTTGCCTACTCTTACCTGTATTATTGCTACCTCATTTTGTTGACCTTTGTGGAGCGCCAGGGCAAGACCAGATACTAGAGATCTGGACTTACCAAGAGAGCCTCCAAGTCACTTAACGTAACATAAGGGAAATCTGTTCAAGGGGAGGCAGTAGGCTACGAGCATGCTTGCGCTCTGCCTAGCTTCTTAGTACCTTTGATGCCACTGATAGACTTTATTAGTGAGAAAGACAGCATTGTGCTTATTAACTTTAATTGTGTATGCTTTAGGAATTATTCACGCTTTATTTTAGCCAAGGCTGATGCATAGTGCACAACCCAGTTTGGCTATTACGTTGGCTACGGAAGTACTGTTTCTGAGTGGTTATTATTAGTGCTGTCACAGAGTTGTTGCACTCCCTTGTTATATATATGTATCCTACTTATTGGTGTATTTAAGATACACGCTTTGGTGTCCTGCCCCTGCATTTATTTATGTTCTGTATTAACGAGCATCTTAGAGCATCAGACCTTTTCAGAAGATTCCATATCTGATTGCTGTAGGACTAGACTTCCAGTGTTTTCATAGAGCATTGTAGAGTTTAGTGTTGAGTACAGACTCACACTAAAGTTAACGTAAGCAAATATTTCTTTATTTAATCTTGTTATAGTTTATTCAAGCATTGTTATTACTTAAGAGCATTATTCTTCAAGATAAGTTGCAAACTCTTGTTCCTAAGCGCCAAGAGAAATTGCTCACTAGTATTAACGTAAGTACTCCTTTTTGAGAGTAGGCTTTTCCGTCACCGGAAAGCCTTTGTAGAAGTGCACTAAAACCCAGTTAATTGATACCCCGTTATCCAGGAGATTAACTCTGGAGGGTTTGAGTGTTTTGTTCGCCGGCGAAATAGTTCGAGGGTTTGGAATTAGCGTACCGTTGTTGCAGATACAGCCTATCATCTAGTCCAATATTGAGTGCCCTTGTTTATTTCGTAGTGCCGGTCGTAACAAATGGCGACCTTAGACCAGAATATAGTGAACTGAATATTGCATTTTTTTTTTGGAGAAATCTTATTGCCATTAGGGGGTTGAATTTATTTCTCGCATTGTTGGCAGTAGACATTGTTTTGAGGATACATAGAACTTGTTGGAGTTATTGGTGACCTAGTATTGCACTCAAAAACATCTTCGAATATTTTTTTTGGTGAATAAAGCTATGCAAGAGTTTGGCTATTTTTGTCTTGACTGAGATTTTTTGTTGTTGACTCCATCATGTCACTGGACGGGTCTGAACATAGTGAGGGCACAGTGCGAGAGGCAGGCGAGAAGGTGGAGAAGGTGGAGTTGTTAAGCGGCGTTCGGGTGGTGAACAATGAGGAGGATGCTCGGATATTTTTGGAGGAGCCTGTGTCAGCGGATCGTGTGTCGGGGCTAGACCGGTACAGACTGCAGTGTGTGGCCACGGTCTTAGGGTTTCCCGGTACTAGCGGTTTGTCGAGAGGTGAGCTGGTTACCTGTGTGCTGGGTGGGGTGCATGGGGCTTCGGGTGGAGCGGGAGCTGGGGCTCCTTCGGCCCAGCCCCCATTCCACTCGACTCCTATCATGGCGCCCCCTCGGGCTCCGGAGCCGGGTACGTTCCCGCAGGCTGATGCCCGCTGGCGGTTGGGTATGCCTCTAGGTGATTCACGGGGTGGGTCCCCAATAGTAGCACCCCCTCCTCAGGGTTTGTCTCCCGAGATGTTGTTTCAACTCGGACTCGCCAAACTTAAGCAGCAGGAGCGACAGGCTGAGCTTGAGCTAGAGTAGCGATAGCATGAGGCTGAGCTCGAGCAGCGAAAGTATGAGGCTGAGCTCAGGCAGCAGCAGCAGGAGCGAGTGTCTGAGTGCAAGTTTGAGTCTGAGAGGTATTGTGCCGATGTTGACCTAGAGAAAACTCGTGTAGAAGTGACGAGGAACCGGGTCGTCCAGGGGGGTCGAGCCCATGACCAGTCCCTGTCGCATCTACTTAAGTTGGTTCCAGTGTTTGATGAGTTAGGAGTTACAGAATTTTTTCTCCGGTTCGAGAAAAAGTGCCAGGAGCACCAATGGCCCGAGGAGTAGTGGGCAGCCGTTGTTTCTTCACGATTGACGGGGAAAGCACTCAAGGCGTACGATGCTTTGCCCCTAGATTCCTGTGTGAAATACGAGTTATTGAAAGAGGCTGTCCTGAGGGCGTATGAGCTACAGGAGACCTATAGGCTGAAGTTTAGGGCGGTTCCAAAAAGAAAGGAGAGTACTTTCCAGGAACACGCTAGAGAGCTGTCAGATGCATTTGAAAATTGGTTAAGGTCGGAGAGGGCAACTACTTTTGATTCAGTAAAACAACTAGTGTTGCTGGAACAATTTTTTAATTGTACTGGCAGTGACTTGACTCTTAACCTTAAAGAAAAGCGACCGAAAACTCTACAAAAGGCTGCTGAGCTGGCTGACCTCAGGTTGTCACTGATTCGCGGGTGCGGGTCTGCACAGAGAGCTGAGGCAGGTAACAAGGGGTGTACCACTCCACCCCCCCGAATTAGTGACACAAACAATTATCCATTTAAGAGTACTGTTGCCAATTATGATCCCAAGTCGAAACCCTTCCCGTTAAAGAAAGGCCAGGGCCCTTACCCATCTCAGGGGAAGTCCAAGAGTGAGGTGGAATGTTTCAAGTGTCATAAGAAGGGGCATATTGCGCGCTCATGTCTGAGCGCACCGCCTACAGCAGTGGTGTCACTAGTGATCAACATTGGCGTGTCTTTGAGGTCTTCCGCGTTTGCCCGGGGTAAACAGTCGGTTGCGAAGTCATCGCCGGTGCAGAAGCAGCCGGAGGGCTCGTCACCCGTCCGTGATGTTTTTTGTGGTCATAGGGGGCACGGCACTGTGAGGTGGGCTGGTGTGAGGCATAGGCTTGAGTTGTTGCGTGATACGGGCGCTTCCCAGACACTTGTTAAGAATTTCACTGGCAAGCCTGTTAACGTTGCTTGGGTTGTGGTGGTTCAAGGCATCAATGCTATGCGGTCTTACCCGCTGGTTAGAATGGAGCTTGAGGTAGACGGTGTGACACGGGAGTTGGATGTGGGTGTGGTGGAGAAATTGCCAGTTGAGGGGGTCGACCTCCTTCTCGGCAACGACTTTGCGGTACCCACTTCCGAGGTTCCACCCTTAGTCGTTGCCGAGAGGGTGGCCGACACGAGTAGGGAGGGGCAAGAGTGGCTGGAGAGGTGTCAGATGCCGCAGATGGCTTGTGCTGTCACCAGGTCTCAGTCCGCTCAGGTGTCACAGCCTAGTACCCAAGTTCTAGGCCAGCGGAGGAAGGGTCGGAAGGAGAAAGTCAAGGCTGATCGGGTTGAGAGTTTGGATCCAGCGACACTCCTTGGTGACTCGGTACTTGCACCCATAATGAGGATAGAGTGGCCCCAGAACCTGTCCCCCCTAGTGACATGGTTGGGCGTGATAGTACTCCGCGACAGAAACGTTCCCAGGCCAGGCAGGCAAAGCTTGAGCAGCATAGTATTGGGGGTGGCCACAAGTTGCTTCAGGAGCACTTAGATAGGTTGGCACCCTCGGATATATGTCGGTTGCAAGCAGATGATCCTGGGCTTGAGAGTTGTGGGAACGGGGCGATTGAACTCGACGAGGACGGGGATGCAAAGTCGGGAGATTTTTTTCATTTTGGGGGAATCCTGTACCGCCGTTTTTTGGATCCCAGACGTAGTTGGGATGGGGGGGCAAGAGTGGTGGACCAGTTGGTGGTTCCTGAGAAGTGTCGTGATAGCCTGTTGCGGTTGGCGCATGATGTTCCTTTGGTAGGTCATTTGGGTGTGAGAAAAACGTTGGCTTCGTTATCTAGGTTGTTCTGGTGGCCAGGTATTAAAGCCCAAGTTTCGGCATGGGTGGCGATGTGTTGTACCTGCCAGAGAGTGGGAAAGCCCAATCAGAGCATACCTAAGGCTCCGTTGCACCCAGTGCCTGCTATTGGTCCGCCCTTCAGCAAGGTCATCATCGACATGGTAGGCCCTCTGCCTCCCACTAGTGCAGGTAATAGGTTTTTGTTAACTCTCATGGATGTCTCCACTCGCTACCCTGATGCATATCCTATGAGAAATGGCAAGTCTAAAACTGTTGTGCGAAATTTGCTGTTTATTGCTCGAGGTATGGGTACCCGCAGGAAATCCAGTCAGACCAAGGGTCGAACTTCACGTCTACACTCTTCAAACAGACCATGCAGCAGCATGGGATTCGTACGGTTGTCTCTTCAGCTTATCACCCAGAGAGTCAAGGGGTGTTGGAAAGATGGCATTCCACTTCGAAAAGCATGTTGCGGTGCTACTATTTGGAGAACGGCAAGGATTGGGACCTGGGGTTCCCGTACGTTTTGTTTGCGGCAAGAGAGGTACCTGGGGAGAGCCTTGGGTTTAGCCCCAAAGAGTTAGTTTTCGGCCATCAGGTTAGAGGTCCTCTGAGTATGGTTAAAGAAATCTGGGAAGGGACCGTGCAGCCATTGTTCTCTAATTAAGTATGTCCTCGAGATGCTGAAGAGCCTGGAGTTGGCAGGGAGAAATTTGGTAGACAATCAGGCCTTGATGAAGGATCGATATGATACTAAGGCAAAGCTCCGGGAGTTTGTGGTTGGACAGGAGGTTTTGGTCTTATTGCCCTTAGTAGGCCATCTCCTGTCGGCTAAGTTTGTCGGTCCTTACAAGGTCGTGCGCAAATTGTCTGACCTAGATTACCTTGTGGCTACTCCGGATAGGCGGAAGAAAAATCAGCTCTGTCATGTGAACCTGTTAAAAGAGTTCGTGAGGCGCCCACCTGAGCACTGAGCAGCCTACTGTCCCTGTGTTGGCTTGCAGCGGCCAAGGTGGAGAAGGAGAGGGGGGCAGTGAGGTACAGGTGGAGGAGAGTTGGGATTGTCATGTCTCGGCGGATCAGTGGGCGGGGAACACGAACCAGGTGGCTGTTGAGGCGCTAGAGCACCTGCCTGAGCAACAGCGTGCAGCGAACCAGCACCTGTTCTGTTCATACCCCACTGTGTTTGCCGAGCACCCAGGCCTCACAACTCATGCGGTGCATGATGTGGACGTTGGAGACCAACCCACTTTAAATCAGTGCCTTATCGTGTACCTTCCATTAAACTTCCGGCTCTCCGAGCGGAGTTAGGCTACATGTTGGAGAGAGGACTGATAGAAAAAGGGGCGGTTAGGTGGACATCTCCCGTCACTCTGCAGCCCAAACCAGATGGCAAGGTCAGGTTTTGCATTTACTTCAGGCGGTTGAACGGGTTGACTCCCACCAATGCTTATCCCCTTCCCCGTGTTGACGATAGTGTAGACAAGATTGGTAAGGCACAGTTTCTAACTAAGGTAGACCTAGTGAAAGGCTACTGGCATGTGCCCTTGTCTGAGCGGGCGAAGGGGGTATACGGGTTTGTGGTTGCTAGGAACACCTACCGTTGCAATGTGATGCCGTATGGCCTTAAAAATGCCCCAGCAACCTTCCAGAGTCTTATGAATGAGTTAGTAGCTGACATCCCTAACTGCACTGTCTACCTAGATGACGTTATAATATACGATGACAACTTTTAGAGTCACTGTGAGCACATAGAAGCCTTGTTTCGGAAGCTTAGTGAGGCCAGCTTGGTGGTTAATCTGGGCAAGTGCGACTTTGTCCGGGCAACTATGCAATATCTTGGGTTTGTGGTCGGGTTAGGCCAGGTGTGCCCCCCCAAAAACAAGATACAGGCTATTAACGAGTTCCCCAGGCCGTCCACTAAGCGGCAGATCATGATATTTTTGGGCATGATCGGTTACTATCGCCGCTTCATTCGGGGTTATTCTACTGTGTTAGCTCCTCTGACAGATTTACTAGCAAAAGACAAACAGTTCAAGTGGGCACCTGAGTGTGAAAGGGCTTTTTCGCTGGTCAAGCACCTACTAGGCACTCACCCAATCCTCAGGGCCCCTGACTTTGAAAGACCATTCCAGCTGGCAACAGATGCTAGCGGTGAAGGGGCTGGTGCCATCTTAATGCAAACAGACGAGGAAGGTTTTGAGCATCCAGTCAGTTTCTTTTCCAAGAAGTTTAATTTCGCTCAGAAAAACTACTCTGTGGTAGAGAAAGACCTGTTGGCAATAGTGTTGGCGCTGAGGCACTTTGAAGTATATGTTCCTGCCTACGGGCCAGTCATGGTGATTTACAACGACCACCACCCTCTTAAATTTCTGAACCAATTCCATAACCGGAATATGAGGCTGACACGTTCGTCACTCATGTTGCAAGAATACAATCTAGACATTCGCCATATTGCCGGTTGTGAGAATGTGATTGCAGACTGTTTGTCGAGGGTGGAGGATCCGGTGTAGATCACCACAGGTGTGTGGGTTTGAGTGGAGAAAAATCAGGCTTGCCGCTGTAGAGCAGCCGTCAAAAACAACATTAAAAAATATAAAAACCTCACATAAAAACTCTTTCTTTTTTATAGTATATAAGTGCAGTATATCACAGCAAGAATCTAAGACACTCTGAGCTGTTGTCTTAGTAGGCTAGGCTTGGTGAAGCTTGCTCGCTGAGCGTGATATAATTATTATGATGCTATTATTTTGGGGGAAGTGTTGTGCAGATTTGTTTTATAATGCAGTGTTTTATGTTTGTGATCGTGCCTTGTTTTCACAACTTGGGAGAGTGGCTGGGTGGTGCGGGGTTGATGGGCATTCTGTCTGGTCAGATGTGGGGTTCGCCTGTGGCTGAAGCGTCCCACATCTTGGGTGGGGTGTTACGCTGGCCAGCTTCCCAGAATGCGCTCGTAACTCGCTAGCGCTCGCCAGGGCAGTGAAATGGGCTACAATAATCGTAGAACGATGTTCTTTCTTTCATAAAGTTCATGTTGTCGCAGTCAGATCAGTGGTGATCTTTATTCTTGTCTGTGACACTTGGAAGTATTTTATATCATTGCTAGAATATAAGATGCATTGTGTGAAGTTAAGGAGAGAGAGAGCGGGGTAGGCAACGTGGTGGTAGTTTGTGAGTGTGTATGTACGTTTGCCTCCCGCGCTCGGAGGAGTCTCCCACGCCCGTGATTGGCCGGCGGGCCTGTCTACGTCATCGAACGCTTGCTCTTCATGACGTAGTCGTCTGTGATTGGCGGCCGCGGTCCTGGGACGGTGGTGCGGGCTCCTGTCCTTGTGTCTCCTTCAGAGCTTGGCGTAGCGTGCTTGGTCCTACATGTCCCTTGCAATCTGTCTCCCATATAACCCTCTATACTACTATCTCTCTCTCTGAACTTCTTCGGTTTCATAATTTTTCTTTATTCAATTACTTATCCCTTCTGGTTCTGCATACGACTTCCGTAGTCGGCCAGTCGTATTACCAGCACCAGCTCTCCATATATGTTTGCACTAGTTTTAGGGATTATTAGAGTCATAGTCAAATGGTACCATAGTGTTGGGGTGCTTCTAATTATTGAGCTGTTCTCTCTTATTATTTAATGCTAGACAGTGGAAGGTATCTTTGGTCGTTGTCTGAGTTATGTATGTGGCAAGTCAGAGCCTGTGCAACATCGACGAAGCTAGCTAGCCTGTAACCCTTGTGCATATTTTCCTTTGCGAGTGTAGCAGTATACCGGTAAAGGGCTTTTGCCTACTCTTACCTGTATGATTGCTACCTCATTTGGTTGACCTTTGTGGAGCGCCAGGGCAAGACCAGATACTAGAGATCTGGACTTACCAAGAGAGCCTCCAAGTCACTTAACTTAACATAAGGGAAATCTGTTCAAGGGGAGGCAGTAGGCTACGAGCATGCTTGCGCTCTGCCTAGCTTCTTAGTACCTTTGATGCCATTGCTAGACTTTATTAGTGAGAAAGACAGCATTGTGCTTATTAACTTTAATTGTGTATGCTTTAGGAATTATTCACGCTTTATTTTAGCCAAGGTTGATGCATAGTGCACAACCCAGTTTGGCTATTACGTTGGCTACGGAAGTACTGTTCCTGAGTGGTTATTAGTACTGTCACAGAGTTGTTTCACTCCCTTGTTATATATATGTATCCTACTTATTGGTGTATTTAAGATACACGCTTTGGTGTCCTGCCCCTGCATTTATTTATGTTCTGTATTAACGAGCATCTTAGAGCATCAGACCTTTTCAGAAGATTCCATATCTGATTGCTGTAGGACTAGACTTCCAGTGTTTTCATAGAGCATTGTAGAGTTTAGTGTTGAGTACAGACTCACACTAACGTTAACGTAAGCATATATTTCTTTATTTAATCTTGTTATAGTTTATTCAAGCATTGTTATTACTTAAGAGCATTATTCTTCAAGATAAGTTGCAAACCCTTGTTCCTAAGCGCCAAGAGAAGTTGCTCACTAGTATTAACGTAAGTACTTCTTTTTGAGAGTAGGATTTGCCACCGGAAAGCCTTTGTAGAAGTGCACTAAAACCCAGTTAATTGATACCCCGTTATCCAGGAGATTAACTCTGGAGGGTTTGAGTGTTTTGTTCGCCGGCGAAATAGTTCGAGGGTTTGGAATTAGCGTGCCGTTGTTGCAGATATAGCCTATCATCTAGTCCAATATTGAGTGCCCTTGATTATTTCGTAGTGCCGGTCGTAACATTGTCGAGGCAGGTAAAGAAGGAAATTAGGAAGGAAAAAAGAAACTACGAAATCAAGGTAGCATAATCCAAAAACAACCCTAAAGCATTTTATCAATTGTATAAATCTAAGGTAAAGGATACAGTAGGGCCTCTTAAGAATGTGATAGGTGAGATTACAGATGATGAGTTAGAAATGTGCAATTTCCTTTCTGTTTTTACAAACGAAAATTTAGATCAAGTTCCAGTAGTCAACCAAGTTTTTAACGGTAGTATAGACGAAATATTAAGCACAGTTCATGTCACCAGTGACGAACTAATTAAGGAAATAGATAGACTACAACCCCAGAAATCTCCAGGTCCAGATGAGGTGTATGCTAGGTTATTAACAGAATGCAAGGACGAATTAAGTTACCCATTAACTCACCTATTTAACTCCTTCAGACATATTATGTTCCAATAAGTCCGAGGAGGCGGGAGCCCCGGGATCATTGCCACTGCCCCGCACTACACTCACAACAACACTGCGGCCGTTAGAATTATCGGAGGTGGATGAGGTTGCCACCAACGGTTTTATCGTAAGGTAACTTATCGGACTTACTGAGCTCCATATGACGCTAGTGCGTCATATAACTTATTATAGAGGTATGGAGATAAGTCCATAATTTATGACGCGATCGCGTCATATGAGTTTTTGGTTCACTAGTCCATATGATGCGATCGCATAATCTATGTCTGGGGGAGTTAATAATTCACTAGCTTTAGGCTTAGTTCCTGATTCATGGAAGCTCGGAAATATAATTCTGATATTTAAAAAAGGTGATAAGTCCATAGCATCAAATTACCATCCTATTATTCTCACATCAATTATAGGGAAATTGCTAGAATCAATTATTGCCAGGAAAATTAGAAATCACTTAGATATGTTCAAGTTAATAAAACCCTCTCAACATGGTTTCACTCCAGGACGATCCTGTCTAACAAATTTACTCTGTTTTTTCTCCGAGGTTTATGAAGCGGTAGACAACGACAAGTCATATGATATAGTTTACTTAGACTTCAGTAAGGCCTTTGATAAAGTTCCACATGAAAGGCTGTTAAGAAAGATAGAAGGACATGGTATTGGGGGGATGCTACTCAAGTGGATTAAGTTATGGCTGACTGGTAGGAAACAGAGAGTTAGTATAAGTGGTGTAAAATCGGACTGGGGATTAGTTAAAAGTGGGATCCCCCAAGGGTCGGTTTTGGCACCCCTTCTGTTCATTATCTACATAAATGATCTTGACTCAGGCATAAAGAGTAGGATCAGTAAATTTGATGATGATACCAAAATAGGTAGGATAATAGAGTCAGCTAGCGACAGGGAATGTCTTCAAAATGATCTCGATCACTTGCACGAGTGGTCCATAAATTGGCAGATGAGTTTCAATGTAGACAAATGTAAGGTATTAAGGATTGAAAATCGTAATTTAGATGCAAAATACAAACTAGACAATGTAGAATTGGATAACTCAGAGTGTGAGAAGGATCTGGGGGTGCTCATTAGTAATGATCTGAAACCCAGAAAACAGTGTATAAGTGTTAGGAATAGGGCAAATAGAATTCTAGGATTCATATCTAGGAGTGTTAGCAACAGGACTGCTGAAGTTTTCTTAAAACTATACTTAGCTCTAGTAAGACCCCATTTAGACTATGCTGTTCAATTTTGGTGCCCTTATTATAGAATGGATATCGACCCTTTAGAGGCAGTCCAAAGAAGAATGACCAAAAAGATACATAATATTATAAATTTATCGTATGAGGAGAGGTTGAAAGTTTTAGGCCTGCACTCACTAGAGAGACGAAGATGTAGGGGAGACATGATAGAGGTATTTAAATGGATACAATGTTTAAATAAGGGCGATTTAGATGATGTATTAAAGCTAAAGAACGGCGAGATAACCCGCTCAAATGGTTTCAAGTTAGATAAGTTTAGATTTAGGAAAGATATAGGAAAGCACTGGTTTAGAAATAGAGTTGTTAACATGTGGAATGCACTGCCCAGAACAGTAATTAGCTCAGAAACAGTTGAAAGCTTTAAGCGTAATTTGGATTCCCATATGGGTGATATGGGCTGGGTGTGAATGAGAGCTGCTTCATGTGGGCCGCATGGCCATATGCAGTTTCTCGCGATTTTATGACCTTGTGTTGTTATGTAATTGGGGTTGGGTGTGACAGGGATCTGCCTTGTGTGGGCCGATCGGCTTTTTGCAGACTTCCATTTTCTTGTGTTCTTTTCCTATGTTCTTATGTTCTTATATAAAACATAATGAAACACAAGTACGAAATTAAAAACTGGCAGTCTTATTCACATAAGAGGTACAAATAATTCTGGAATGAAGTTTGGAAATCGAAAAACAACAAAGGTTACTTGAATATAAAGATTGAAGGTGAATGTGATTCGAATCTAATAGCAGAACAGTTTTCGCAAGCATAACGTGTATTTGAAGACCAGAATTGTCAATCTAATGGTAATTTTGAAGATGTTCGAAGAGGTAAAATAGTTAAGACCATTAACTTGAATGATATAAATACAGCCATATCGGAGTTGAATTTTGTTATTGGTCACGATAATATCATTTCCAATCATTTGAAGTTTTGTCCAGAATATTCAAGAGGTTTACTTGCTAAATTATTGTCAGCGTTTATTGTTCATGGCTTTATATCTAATAATATGATAACTGGAGTCATGCTTCCTCTTATTAAAGATCGTGGTAAAGATCAACATTTAATTGATAACTATTGTATAGGTCAATAATATGTTCTTAAGTTTTTCTAGATATTTGAATATTATTTAAAATATAAATTAACAAATTATGTCGACTTTAATGAGAGGCAACATGGCTTTAGAGCGAGCCATTCAACTCTGTGCAGGTTAAATTTTAAAGGAAACCGTTTTACGCTATAGATTTGCTAGAACGAATGTATATGCGAGTTTTATTGATTTTAGAAAAAGCTTTTGATAAAGTGAATCATTTTAAATAAATCCAGAAACTTTTAGAACTAGGTATTCCTCATTAGCTTGTAAATATTTTGTTTTATTTTTACAAAAAACAAATGGTTTCTACTAAACATAGAGATGCACTTTCAAAGCCCTGGAAGATTATGAACGGAGTGAGATAGGGTGGAATTGTATCTCCTTTACTTTTTAATGTATATATTGATTCATTAATCGAAACCGTATCAAAGTGCAAAACTGGATGTACTCTTGGCAATAGGATGAGTAACATTAATGCCTATGCAGATGACATAGTAATGCTAGCACCAACAGAGACAGGATTTCAAAAGTGTTTAAACATTGTGGAACATGAAACGAAAACTTTAGATATTCAAGTGAATGCTAAGAAATCAGTGTGTATGTTTTGTTAGGGATAATAATACTATTAATGGTCTGCCAATAATGAAGCTTAATGATGAAGTAATGATCAATGTACTTGAACATAAGTACTTAGGATTTATTATTGATGATAAACTTAATAATGATAAGGATGAAATAAGGACAATACATAAGTTTTATAATGAATTCAATTGTATTTTACGTAGATTCCCTAATGTCAATGTTAATGTTTTTATTCAATTATTTAATAGTTATTGCTTAGGTTTTTATGGTACAGAATTATGGTTTTTCAATAAGCGGTGTGGTGTTCCTCTGAAACAATTTGCGGTTGGATACCACAAAGCCATTAAGAAGATTTTAAAACTTAAATACTGGGAGAGCAACCACAAAACATGTAATTTAGCAGGGTTAATGACATTCACTCATCTAATTAATTGGCAAAAAATACGGTTTGCTCACAGATGTGTGATGAAACCTTGTATCTTTTTAAGAAATGTTTTACTTAATAATGATGATAGCTTATATTTGATGAAGGAAGTGAAGAATATTTTATTGAATATTTATAATATCGAATGCTTAATGGAAAATTACATTGACGCAGTAAAATCTAGAATTACTTTTATTCAAAGTTGTGAACCAACTATGAGATAAATGTGCTTCACACATGTAGCTTTTACGAAATAAACTATTGAGTCTGAGTCTGAGTCTCTCTCTCTCTCTCTCTCTCTCTCTATATATATATATATATATATATATATATATATATATATATATATATATATATATATATATATATATATATATATATATATGTAAGGTATATCTCACAAATACACAAAACTCCGACAGTCAGGACGAGTGTCCAACCTTTAATCCACTACACCACGGTGTGATAAAGGAAACTTAGCCTTTTCCTATATCAAGGAAAAGGGAAATCCTACATGAAGAATGTATTTCAATTCATCCTTGAATATGGATCCTGCGACTTGTGCATGAATTGAAATACATTCTCAAAGTAGGATTTCCCTTCTTAACTCCTACTGTATCATAGGGTACTACCCTAAAAGTCCCTCCCAGTCCCAAGCAATGTGGCCAAAATAGCAAGATATAACAACCTCCCACCTCAAATGATGGAGGAATACTGCCTCTCCCAGCCTGTAGAGGCTTGTATACAAGGAGAATAGAAGTAAGGAGAAAGCTCTCAAACGAGCTCCCAATTGTTCCCTAGTCTTGACCAAGCACCCCTGAAGATGGCTCTGCCATTGGTGGTACATCGTCTGCACACTTACAAATGTCACAGGGAGCTGCCAGATGGCGTGGTGGCAGATACAAACATGGCACCAAAACAACATGGTCACAGCTGTGTTGTTTGTGGAAAATACAAGGCGGAAGCAAAAGAAAACACCTGATCAGCTGAACTAAGTCCGTGTTGTGTGAAGCAGCCACTTATAAGATGACCAGTATAGCGGGGTTGGCCATCTGACGTCTGATGCTCCACAATTTACAGATGTTTTAAATAATATAAATAAATAGCATAATCTACTCACGTTGTATTATATGCCATTCACTTGATCGGTTATCTTTAATGTAAGACATACCCTCAATTTTATGTTATTAGTTTGTGTGGAGTGTGAGGTTGGTATTACTTGCTTGTAGAATATTATTCATGAATACACAGCAAAACAATACACGGTATTGGAGAAATTCCCCTAGCATTGTATTGTGCTGCAGTGGTCGACCTGAATAGTAAACACATAACATCGATAGAAAATATATTTATAAACACGTACAACATGAGGCAAAAGATGTGTTCCACACTTTTGGTAATGTTGTTGCTGGAGGTATGTGTATTTATTAGTGTATGACGTGAATGGGTAGAGCTGCAGAAACATGAATTACTCGAGAGACAGTCACTGGGATGATTGCTGTGGTTGTCTCGCATATTCCTTGTGAGAGATAATTGCGTACCGGTCTTTATTTACTCCTCACCAATTAAGCAGTGCAAGTAATATGAGGATTGAGGAACTGTACAATTCACAGTGTGTGTTTGTTTATTTACTTTTCAGTAAACGTACGAACACTATGGGGAACATATGGCTGAAATGGGGGTGACCAGTAGCGACATTGGTAGAGCGCTTGGTTTCTAACCGGGAGGACCGAGTTCGATTCTCGGCTGGTAGAGATGGTTGGGCAATCTCCTCACACCCCTTGCCTCTGTTCTGATCGCCTAACAGTAAAATAGGTCTATGGCAGGGTAAAAAGGTTACTCGTGACCTCATCCCTTTACTACTAAAAATAAACGCACAACAAAAAAGATATATGGCTGAAATCCATACAGGTAGGCCTACTGAACAAAATTTAAATGTAAGGAACAAAACCAATACAAGATATAGACGTTGAGTAACCTACACATATAACAAAGGTATTATATTAGATCAAGTATTTTATACAGAAAAAGGTAAAGTTGCTGCACAAATACTATATTGTATACATGGAATGTAGCACAGTATATTTAGTTGTAGTAGTATATGGACCGAGGTAGGACAATAATAATAATGACAAAGATGGGATCACAATTTAAACATCATGGGTGACTTTTACAGCAGCCTACTATGTAGATATAGGCCTATAAGAGCTATTATGAATTGTGAAAAATCAAGAGATATTGAGTACTGCAAGCGGTAGCCTATAGATATTAGAAACTATATAGTTATAGCTCGAATATAACCGTTTTCTTAAGAACGGTACATTATCTAATAAGGGGTATAAACTGTATAGTTACTGTTCGAAATTAACCGTTCTCTATTGGGGGGTGCTTGACATTAGATGGGGTAAGTATCAGGGGGCTACAATCAAAAGCAGAGAGTCGCCTCTCCTTATATAATATTATATTCTCCTTGCTTGGATATAAGCTGAGAAGTGTTGCCAACTCTAGAGCAGTGCTCAAACGTCGGTGGTACCAGGCACTGCCGGATACTGGCAGTTACAAGGATTGTATATTACTGACGGCTCTCTGCCATCGCTGGGACTGGGGAGTGATTAATCTACTGACGGCTCTCTGCCGTTGCTGGTACTGGACGGGTTAATATACATGGGAAATGGTTAAGTTTCCTTTATCACGCCGTAGTGTAGTTGATTAATGCTTGGACACTTGTCCTGACTTTCGGAGATTCGAATCCAGACCTACGCATTGATATAACGTAAAACCATATACAGACATACGCGCGCACATGTGTTCACAAACTTATAAATATACAACGCAGATATTATACAATCAACAACTACGCTGCAATCTAGCATTCATGGCCAATACCCATATGGACCTACCTGTATACCCATAAATTGTAACCAACATTCAATAACCACTCTCTCTCTCTCTCTCTCTTGAACGCATCCCATGCAATGCAATGCAATCGACAGCCAAACTCTTGATATACTGTACATAGTTGATGAAGTTCATTTAATTGAACTAGACAAAACAGCTTTACAAAATGTGTTCAGTTTATCCCACAGACAAAATTGTTTGCTAAAGTAGGAAAATCAAACACACACACAAACAAACACACACGCTCGCACTTACATAACGTCCCCAAACGTCAACATTTAAACGTTAACCTTAGAAAGGTTGTGCTGTCAAGAGAAAAATGTCAACAAAGATAAAGGTAAGATAGATGTTCCCGAACTATTGATACAAAGTGGGAGATGGTCAGAGAGGCTAAGGTCAACAACATTAGCAGCATAGTAGAACCATTATCTATATGATATTTCCATTGGTTGCATTAATGTAATTTGGTCAGGGATTATCTTTTCGATGATTACACACATGTTTGATAATCGCGATGGGAATGTAGAATATATATTATGTCCTTATATTAATATCTTTAAAGGTATACCAACCTGTTGACAGCAAAGAAAATATAGTCCAACGCTACTCAACCTTACCCTATCTGAACTAATGGATAGTGGTGGATATCCCCCACTACTGAGGGGACTAGGGATGATGAGATTGCTACAGTCACACAACTAAGGCAGGAACCACTGCTATAGCCAGGACAGAAATAATATGTATAACCATCATTACTGATCTCGCCGCTGCCAGCACCTCACCTCGTATTTGGCTGATAAGTGAGCCCTCAATCTCCATAGTTCTCTGGATAAATGAGGGGGTAGTTCTTTATCATCCAAGAGTTTTAGAATGTTCCTGACCAAGAGACACCATTAGAAAACTGATCCAGGAGTGGGTCTTAGGGTTAGTGAAACTAATGTGGCAACACAAGCCCGCGACTAACCCCAACATATAAAGTTTGGCCAAGGAGCCTGATACAAATCAAACCATAGGAACCCCAAGGATTTTGCCTCCTGTTAGTCACTGGGTCTGTTCTGGACCAGTGGGTTTATCCAGGGTCTCCTGACAAAACTGAAGCCGAAGTCACAAGAGTAACCCTTAATCCACTTTATCTTATAATTTGTTTGTTTTTAAATACTGAACAGCTAAATACTGAGTGTAGATCTAGACAAGCATAACACTTATATGCCCATAAATCATATTGACCTACTCTTCATTGAAATACAATAGTATTTCACTAAATATACTGTATACTATTTTATTATTTTCCATGATTAGCTATATTAGCAATTATGGGGGGTACCATCAGAGGTGAATGGGAATGGTAGTGCACTTGTGGACGTATGTGTGGGGAGGAGGCTGTGGATAGCCAACACCTTCTTCTGACACAGAATGATCCACAGGTACACGTGGAAACGGATGTTGACGATGAAGGATAAGACAGTGGTGGAACGAAAGTCATTGATTGATTATGTATGTGTGGATGAACGAATGAAGAAATATGTGATGGATGCTAGGGTGTATAGGGGTATTGGAGGGGGTCTGTCTGATCATTATTTAGTGGTAGCTAAGGTTAGGATACAAAAGAAGTGGGTGAGGAGAGCTGGAGGGAGGCGAGAGGAGGGTGAAATAGTGAGGAGGGTGGAGAGGTTGCAGGAGGAGGAAGTCAGGGAGGAGTACAGGAGAGCAGTGGAAAGACGACTAGGGGGGTTCGACCTGGAAGTTATGGAGGAGGTGGAGGAGATGAGCAAGGTGTTTAAGGATGAGATCTGTGCAGCATGTGAGGAGGTGTGTGGAGTGAGGAGAAGAGGGAAGGGAGTGAAAGGTGGACAGAAGAGGTAAGAATAGCTGTGGAAGAAAAGAAGAAAGCATATAGAGAGTGGTTGGGTATTAGAGGGAATGAAGGGTGGTGAAGAGAGTAGTGAAGGAAAGTAAGAGAAGAGTAGATGAGGAATTTGGAAGGAATCTGAGTGTATAATGGAGGGAGAGTAAGAAACTGTTCTGGAAAGAAGTCAAGAAAGTTAGGGAAGGTAGCAAGGGAAACAGTAAGGGTGTGAAAGATAAGAATGGGAGTATGCTAGCCGAGAAGCAAGAGAGAGTTGAAAGATGGAGGGAGTACTTCAGTGAGTTGCTAAATGTAAGGAATGAAGAGCCAGCAAACATAGCTGGATATTGTATGGGAGGGAGAAGAAGAGAAGTAGTGGAGGAGGAGGTGGGGATCAGGAGGCCAGAAGTGTGGGAAGCCATGAAAAGAGTGAAGTTGGGGAAAGCACCAGGAACAGATGGAGTGTGTGGGGAAATGTTGAGGTATGGTGGTGAGATAGTGATAGAATGGGTATAGAAAATGTGCAAACTAGCATGGGAGAAGGGGAGTGCACCCGATGACTGGAAGACTGGCATAATAGTCCCCCTATATAAGGGCAAAGGGGAAAGAGGAGTGTGTGGTAACCACCGAGGAATATGTCTTCTAAGCGTAGTAGGGAAGGTATACAGTAGGGTAGTGATTGAGAGAGTGAGAGTGAGAACGGAGAAATGGATAGGCGACGAGCAGGGAGGTTTTAGGAAGGGAAGAGGATGTGTAGATCAGATTTTTACCCTGAATTGTGTTGTGGAGAAGTATCTGGAGAAGAAACAAAAGGTGTATGTTGCCTTTATGGACTTGGAGAAGGCCTATGACAGAGTGAATAGAGAAGGTTTGTGAAAAGTACTTAGAATATATGGAGTAGAGGGAAAGTTGCTGAAAGCAGTGAAGAGCATGTATGAGGGTGCAAAGGCGGCAGTACGTGTGGAGAGTGAGCAGAGCGAGTTCTTTGACCTGAATGTTAGTTTGAAACAGGGGTGTGTGATGTCCCCGTGGTTGTTTACTGTATATATGGATGGAGTCATGAAAGAAATACTATCAAGAGCAGTGGATGTTGGTGTATCACTGAAAAGGGAGGGAATTGAGTGGAAGCTACCTATACTGCTGTTTGCGGATGATACAGTTCTGATGAGTGATAATGAATGGGAGTTGCAGGGTCTGGTAAATGAGTTTGGAACAGTGTGCGAAAAACGGAATTTGAAGGTATATGCGGGGAAGAGCAAGGTTATGGTCTTCGAAAGGGGTGAAGTCACAGAGTGTGAGGTGAAGCTGAACGGTCAGGCTATGGAGATCGTCAACTCTTTTAAGTATCTGGGCAGTGTGTTGAGTAAAGATGGGACTATGAATGAAGAAGTGCGGGAGAGGGTACAACAGGGGAAGAGGGTTGTAGGAACGCTAAAAGCAGTAACAAGAAATAGGGTGGTCAGTATGGAAGTGAAGAAGTCCTTGCATGACAGTGTGGTAATCCCGACACTGACTTACGGAAGCGAAGCATGGACGTTGGTTGAGAGACTCAGACCAAGAGTGAGAGCAGTGGAAATGAATTACTTAAGGAGTGCGTGCGGAGTTACATGGAGGGATAGACAGACTAATGAGGAAGTAAGAAGGAGGTGTGGTGTGGAGGTAGATGTGCTGGAAAGTGTGAAAAGGAACAACTTGAGATGGTTCGGCCATATGGAACATATGGAAAGTGAGAGAATTACTAAGAGGGTGTACGAGAGCGAGGTGGAGGGACAGAGAGGGAGAGGTAGACCGAATGAGAGGTGGAAGGATGGAGTGAGGAAGTACATGAACGAAGGCGGTGCTGGTTGGGGGGAGGGGCGTCGACTGACTGGGGACAGAGGTGCATGGGGGTGGTTCGTTCGTGGCCACCCGTTCGGGGATCACGGCGTCAGGCAATAGATAGATAGATAGCTATAAAGATCTTTTTTCAGACCCGAGATACTATAATTTTGCACCTGAACACATTAGACAACTTGGCTTTCACTGCGAGATATGAGTGAAGGTTTTAGTGCAAATAAGCCACAGTATTTTCTTTAATTTTACATTCAAATGTTTCATTTTGTTTCCTATCTTGGGAAATTAAATCAATTGCCTCATGTATTGCTAAATGTGTCTGGTGGTCGATCGGAATGTATTAACATCTCTACAGTTTTTCAATTTATTTTCAGCTAAATAAGAGGCATTGCATTTTATTTGTATCTTTGTTTTCATAATTCTGTTCTGTGCATACAGTAAAATCAATAATATTTTACTTTGATGGACCTGTCTCATGCTATTGCACTGACAGGAATCATGATTAAAAGACGTTCACTCTCCTCATCAGAATATAAAGAGTGACACGTCTGTAACACCATAATATATACAGATCTTTTAATCAACGTTGGTGCAAATATTCATGGGAGAGCGATGACAAATCTTGTTTCGTCCAGATAATTGATTTTTGTCCCAAGTTCATGAATGCTATGTTAGGTTATCATATAGTAATTTTTCATATTCATGGCGAAATAATAATTAACAAATTATTTCACTGTATCAAATGCGTCGTGAGACACTAATTACCTTCTATTTGTAGTGAAAATACTTTTCTTTAATGAGATTTCCAGTTGAACAATGAAATGTGATATACTTTGAAATGCAATAACTGTCGAAACCATATTAGAGTATTATCGAAACTCAATAATGAAAGTTATTTCATTGCCATATCATCCAGAGGACAGTTTTAACAGTCATCATTCTCTATATCTTGCTTCAAAAAATATCAAAATTATATCAAAGTCTCGGAGGCCAACTTATTAAGCACTTACCTTTTTCGCTGTCCACTAAGAAGACTTAGAAGAACATTAGTTATAATGCTCAAAGTGACCTCTCTTGGAAAGACCGTATTACCACTCTTTCTAAAACAGCTTCCCAGAGGTTAGGTGAACTCAGCCATCTCCATGGGTTTTTTACCCCTGTACAGCATTGTTTGCTGTGTACAAGGAATGGGTATTGTGGGTCCATGTATCGAGTACTGTTTCCATGTGTGGGAAGGTTTCAACCCTACCGGTCTTTTCGAAAGGGTAGAGTCAAAGGGTTTTCGTTTCATCAACTCCCCTTGTCTTACTAATTTCCTACAATCTAGCTCTTAATTCTGAAATATTCCACATCTGTCTCTCTCCTTCCGCAATTACAATAATCAATATTCTTCAGAGCTTTCTCAGTCCATATCTTTTCCTTTGCAGAAAGTAGGTGGCACCTCCTTTCAACATAATCCCACATTTGTGTTGTCTAACTCTCTTTCCCAAGAGTGAATCAATTTGCATAGTCTTTCTTCCACTCAACAAATACACTTTGGAACTTCCTAGTGTACCATCGTCCAACGACTTAAACTTCTTCATCCGTGTGTCCAGACAGTTCGATTCTAAGCATCATGATTTTGGCTCTTTGTAAGTCTTTTATTTTGGGGGAGGGACTTTCGCTTCAGGCAAACTTGAGTTTTCCCCCTTGTTCCCCCTGTATCGAGTGTTGTGGGTTGTAATTCTCATTATTTCATTATTGTCTTACATTTTGCTACCGTGATATACAGTTTAGACTGTTGGTTTGTTGATTGCTTTCGGTTATGTCATATATTTCACAGATTAATTCAATTATGTTCTCTTCATATTTTAGTTTCAAGCCTATTTAATATATATGTACTTATACTTATACTTATCATAATATATTCAATTAATTAAGCTTATTAGTATCAAGCTTTTTCACTCAATCCTCGTAAAATATGTTTACCAATATCATCTACAATTATATACCGGTATGTTCCTATCGTGTTTATATGTTTGTTTGTCTTCTATGTTAGTCATCGTACTGTGTAAGCTTTACTTGTGTAATTTGCGTTCATTTATGTATTATGTACTTGACCATTTAAACCATAAACATAATCTGTTGTCTTCTCGACTTTGCTTCGTTCCGGAGGGCTTCTTGTTGTTTAACGTTAGTTTAGTTTTTATTTACTTACCCAACATTTCTCTTTTGTTGACACTTTGCTCGAACTCAGTAACTTGTGAAGTTTAAGGTTTGCAGATGGAAGAGGAAAAGGATAAATACAATATAATGACGAACAAATATAAGTCTATATTACCGAATTTGATGATAATGAAGGGGAGGAAGAGAAGGGAGAACACACACAAACACACACACGCCCTATTGTTGCGTATAGTTATATATGTGTAAACTGTTTGTAAAGTAACTCGAAAGCCAGTAGCGTACAAGCATTCTGTATCTATTGAACGCCTTCCAAGTTCTATATACCATAATTTTCACAAAACAACTCTCGTACTGTAAATCATACGGTCACATCTTCCACCACGGTATGTAAACAATTATCCGCACGCTCAACGCCAAAGGGAACTAGGCGACGAATACAAACACAATTCTAGGCAGCGTTAAGGTAGTCACACCACAGGCGCCTGAGTAGATGCTCGTGCGTCTATACAGGTATCTATATGTATATATAATACCAAGGTATGCGACCACTTTCAGTAGGAGTGACAAGTACCCTGGTATATAACTGCTTGTTTACGTAATATTTGTCACTGCTAACCTGTATATCGGATATCTGTAGGTAGAATAGGGCACAGACGATATATATATATGTGATTAACAGAAGCACAAAGTACTTTACACACATGTTTGAGCTATAAACAGTACACTTTTACCTCCGAAAATCACCCGCCAGATCTTCCATGCAAGGACGAAATATTAAATTTGTGTCGAACTCTCCGAATTAGGGTCATAAACACAGGTTATTGTCGAGTCGTGTATTAGTAAGTTTAAATATATAGTATAGTACATTTAAATAGTCTTTGGTCCTTTGTTTTACTTTATAATCAAAACAATTATATAGTGTCTATGTTTTATCTTAACCCTCCACCCTGGCTAGGGTAGATCGTGACTGTACTCTGTGACCGGGGGGGGGGTTTTGTGAAATTTTGGTCCATGTTGATTCACCTGTTACTACTGAAATACATGATACAAAGTTATAAAAAAAAAAAAAAAAAATTGCACAAACCTTCATGTGTAGAATGCCGTTGAGTAGAGGTCTCTAGCCCAAGTGATTGCATAATGGCGAGTGCGGGAAGTGGAGTGATTTTTATGCGGGAAAATCTTCCCGCGTTCGGATGCGTCGCCTTGGCCCAGGCCCCGGCTTGGCTAACCTACTGCACACTTACCCACTCGTCGCGCCAGAGTTTTTACCTCCCGGAGGCGATTTTATTTATTGATAGTGATGTTATTATAGTTATTTGGAGTCCAATTATATAAAATATGTGTATTAGGCTATCATTGTCACTAATATTTCACATTTTCACTCGATACCGTAGTTTTTATGAGTAATTGAGGCTGGTTATTGTTATATTAGGCAGTGATTATTCGTTATCACAGGTGTTTATTATACTTTGGCCATCTAATATTACTTCGTGTGTCACTTTCACTTTGGTAAATATGCTTGAGAGAGTGTCACTGTCACTGATAATGCTCATTTTCACTTGATACGGTACATTTTATTAGTGATTGAGGTAGGTAATTGTTTTATTAGGCAGTGATTATTCGTTATCACAGGTGTTTATTATACTTTTGCCATCTAATATTACTTTGTGTGTCACTTTCACTTTGGTAAATATGCTTGAGAGAGTGTCACTGTCACTGATAATGCTAATTTTCACTTGATACGGTACATTTTATTAGTAATTGAGGTAGGTTATTGTTATATTAGGCACTGATTATTCGTTATCACAGGTGTTTATTATACTTTGGCCATCTAATATTATGTCATGTGTCACTTTCACTTAGTTATATGCTTTGTAAACGTTTTATATACAATTTATTGTGTCTTTTTTTCACTTATTTATATATGTTTTCATAATACATGACTTTTTTATCACAATACATTGTTTTATTTCCACTTGTTGCCTATATACATACATATTGTCAGTCTTTGGTACTTTCACTATGATTATTAGTTAGTACTCCTGCTTGGTGTGGTACTCAGCAAAGCACGGTATAGCACATAGTGACACCTGGCACTCCACACACTGCATGGTGGTCTTTTTCTGCTTCCTCGGCCTCACCTGGCTGTTCCAGCAGACATGGCACCGCCTTCTGCTAATGGTGACTCCATCTCGTTCCAGAGGCAGGTAACCGAGCTTGTGCACATTTAGATACTGTGCACACTGCATGCGGTCCTGAACGGGGCGCCCAGGTTGTGCCACTGCCCTCTGTGGCATAGCATACCTGTCCAGGAGCT
Source organism: Paralithodes platypus (assembly GCA_032716605.1). Classification (NCBI taxonomy): domain Eukaryota; kingdom Metazoa; phylum Arthropoda; class Malacostraca; order Decapoda; family Lithodidae; genus Paralithodes; species Paralithodes platypus. The sequence goes on along the minus strand of CM064483.1, from coordinate 44,063,337 downwards.
CCACCAACACCTGATTTTGGAACCTCCGCAGGCTACTGAACTTCCTGGGTGTGCGCGGATTCCGAAGCCTGTAGATATTGTAGGCATTCAGCATTGACATATCCACCATGTGCAGAAAGAACTTTTTGTACCATCTGCACGAGGTACGCAGACAGTCGATGAAGCCTATCTGCATGTCGGACTTGTCCACCAGCCTCATATTTATGTTGTAGTCCATTACAGCATCGGGCTTGGTCACCCTGACTTGGGTGCGGCGATCCACCTTGCCAGTCTCAACCATTTCCCCCTTGTGGACGGTGCTCAGGAGGTTGACCTTCCGCTGGTCGTGCCAGTGGATAGCCAGAATGGGTCCCGACTTCTTCTTGAAGACATCGCCTTTCTTGGTTTTAGGAGGGAAAGTTGGCATGCCCTTCCTTTTCGCTAACTGTGCCTACAGTCCCCGTCTTGCGCTGATGGAGGTACTTTGAGAGAGTGGGGGACATGTATTAGTTGCTCGTGTAGAGGACGTGATTCTTCTCGAAGTACCGGTTCATCATGGCTTGAACCACTGCTCCGCCAAAGCCAATGAGGGGGTCTATTTCCACATCCCCTTCCTTCCCGCTGTAGACCAGGAAGTCCAGGACATAGCCAGTTTGGCAATCGCACAGCACAAAGAACTTTATACCAAAGCGATGTCTCTTTGAGGGGATGTACTGCCTGAAGCTCAGCTTTCCCCGGAACAGCACAAGAGACTCGTCAATACAGACGTTGCAGAAGGGCGTGAAGTATGACGTGAAACGTTCTCGCATCATCTCGTACGTCCTAATCTTCCACAGCTTGTCAGAGAGATGCATGTCGGTGTTGGTGACAAGATGGAGCACTCCGAGGATGTCGAGGTACCGGTCCCGAGAGATGTATTTCCCGAAGGCAGGGGTGGATATTAGATATTTGGTGATCCAATAGTCAGCCAACCTGTGCTTCTTTACATGAGGCATTAGCATGGTGATTGCCAGGAACACCATGAACTCGGGATGAGTCACTGGGGTCCACCGCTTCATGTGGCCCTTGGTCACCTTGCCAAAAAAGTTCACCTGGATTTGGTGGTGCTTGTTTGTCTCCTCTATGACAAACTCAGTAACCTCCTTATCAAAAAATGCCTCAAAAAGCTCATGTGGTGGAGCATTGGGGCCTGCGGGAAAACTTGGGGTAACTCCTGAACCCTCCTGTACCTAATCAAAAGGGGTTACATCAGGGTCATTCACTTCATCAGCAGCCACATCCTGCCAGTTGAAAATATAAAATGGGTCCTGCTGGCGACGCTGACGAGGAGCTGCAGCTGGGGCAGCACGCCCACGAACTTTGGCGGCGCGCACCCTAGGGCGGCCAGGAGCGCGACGGCGCCCAGGCCCAGCCCGGCGGCCAGGGCGGCCAGGAGCACGACGGCCCTGGGCCAAGCGTCTGGGTTGAGGGTCGTCGATGTCCATAAAGTCATCGTCGTTGTCGTCAGAGCCGTCATCTTGCCCTGACGTTGGACCCAGGTAATCATGGCCAGAGTCATCTGTGAGGTGCCCTTCATCTTCAGACCCCCCCTCATAATCTCGCGGGGAACGAATGATGCGTGGGCGGCGTGTAGGTCGGCGAGGTGGGGAAGGAGTGGCAGGTGAGGCTCTGTCATCTTCATGCAGAGGTTCGGGGCTCCTTGGCCTACGACGAGTCGTAGACAGCACTGGTTCAGTGTCTGTAGGTGCAGGTATGAATGCGAGGTCAAATACATCGTCAGGAACCTCTGTTGTAGGCTGGAGAGGTGGGGTGGACCCTGGGGAAATTTGCGGGGGCGTATGGCTGGGACCGGCAGGGGTGGAAGCCGCGGGAGCCTCGAACAAAGAGCGCCTACTTGTAGCTCCTTTTTTCACATATTTTCTCCCTTTTCCCTTTTCTGTAGTAGTATGTCTCCTCTCGGGGGAAATAGGGGGTAAATAGGCCGAAAGTGGGGGGTCCTCAACCCTAGGCAGTGCTGGTGGTGGTGGGGAAGAATGGCGGGCGCCTGAGGCAACTTGGGTGGCGTGGGTAGATAAGGAAGACAATGGCGGGTCAACCTCACCCTCACGCTCAGCCTCACTGGCACCCTCACGCACTGCTCCCTCACCAAGTTTTAGGGCCTCTTTCCTGGCTTCCGCGGCCGCCTTTTCAAGAACTTGCTTCTTATAAAAACGTATCTTGCATGGGGATTTACCTGGCGAAGGGCTAGGTGTCGTGTCACTCAACCTAAACTTGGCAGTCGACCTAGTGCTGTCCCATTCGCTCACTCTCACTACACTCTCATCACCTTGCACAACTATATCACGTTCAGTACTATCATCTCTTTCATCGTCATGCTCAAATCCAACAAATTGCGCGTCTCTTTGATGAATTTCGTCTAGATCGTCTAAATCTTCACTATAGTGCGACTGATAAGACTCGGAGCTATCACTGCCCAAGTCATCAACACTATTTTGTCCTTCACCACGTTCATAACTCCTCAAAGCTATTTCAATACCTCCGGGAGTCAACGCATCTTGTACGTGCCTTTGCGTTAGGGCGCGACGAACCTGGGCAGGCGTCGAAGGGAGCATGGAATCGGACACAGGGGAATCACTTTTTGGGCTAGTATCCATGTTGGCGGCAGGGTAGAGACTGTTTTGGTTGCGTACATGGTGTCTGGTGGCGTCACCTAGCGACCACGGAAGGAAATGTTTACGCGCGCCATTCGAAAGCACATACGCAAGAAATGGTACAATGTTGTACCACCCGGGTTCCTCGGGTCAAAACATAATGGTACACACGTACAACCCGGGGTTGAAGGGTTAAACTTATTAGAAGTATATAGAAGTAATAATGAAGTACAGTACTATTACACAAATAGTATCTAGGCCTCTGGAATTCGGTGACAGCAGCCTCCAGCAGGTAAACGGCAACGCCCACTCACTTAATTACAATAAGCAATTGACAGGCAGCAATGATATTGAAAGCTTACCAACTACCAAAACTAATTTACCACAACCACATGTATCCCCTGCCATGAACTATAAGTGAAACACCCGTAGGAAAGGTAGAGAGCATAGCCTAGTTTAATTGACCACTTGCGAGTTTTGTTGTATAGCCTAGGCCTAAGGAAGTTGGAGCTGTGACCATCACTATGTAGCAGAATTACCAGCCAAAATACGGTCCTAGTACATTTACAGTATATATATACATTAAACCCAATTCACCCCCTTGTTACTACATTCCTTGTCGCGGTTGGGGGGCTTCGGGCCGGCAATTAGAGCTTGATGGGGGATGCTTTTTGCCTTCTCCCCTCGAGCTCTCGTTGTCGGCTTAACTAATTTTGTGTAGTTTTTATTTTCTCTTTCTATGTTTTTCCCCTTCTGTTCTTATTATGTCCCTTTTGGTTTCATTTTGTGGACTTTTCCTCTTTGTTCAAATTATGTTCGGTTGGTTGAGTGAGCTGGTCTTTGCTGGGATTGGAGCTTTGACCCAGAACCAATTGTGGTGACAGTGGTGACATGTCGGCTCACCCGAGAGTTTTAGGACCTGTGGTTCGGTAACGTGCCTAATGTTATGGTTCCTAGGCGGGACCATCTCCGTAGTGCGGCTCCGGATCCAGGGGTGCCGTTCCTTGGAGGTGGGACTCTTGGCTTTCTGACCGGTAGCCCATAATTATGTAACGACTGGAGATGTGTGCATCGTTTCATGCCCTCAGTCTCATCAAGCGGGTTATGCTTACACTTGAGCCTCTCTTTACATTTTAATGCCATCCCCTTCCAAGGGGTAGGATAGGAAGATGACTCTTGGGACTCTGTCCCCACTTGTGTCGTTGGTGAAGGTTTAGGGCTCCATGATTCGTAAAGGTTGGCTTACTGGTATCCCTCCCGTCATACCTTCTCTCCGCCTGGTCTGCTTAGTACACTCCTGGAACAGCATGACTTGGTATTTATGGCTGGTGTTACTGAAACTCCTCCCCTGGTTCCGACTTTGACACTGACTACGACCTCTGGCGCAACTTCTGACATTTCCCTGGATCCTTCCCACCCTGTCGAGGGGCTTTCAGTAGCCTCCTCGGCTGCAATAGTAGGAGAACGTCATCCCTCTCCCAAGCCACACTTACCTCCTTCATCTAGTTCTAATGGCCCTGTTACATTGGAGCCATATGTTCCTCCCAAATCCAAACCTCGTCCACGTCGTCCTACCCCGCCAACTTCTGTCCAGCTATTTCAGACTATTTTTGGCTCCAATAAGTGGCCTAAATTTTGTAATATTAATTATGACATAGGTGATGATCTTGAGCTTGACTCCATACTACGCCATGACATCGGTGATGTTGAAATCCGTACGGGTACGGATGGCTGTCGCCTCCTTGAAGCTCGGTCTGAGGCTCAGTCTCGTTCTCTTCAGGAGTGGTTGGTCGATCCGCCGTCCCAAGTTTCCATCACGAGGCACAAGACTCTTAATAACTGTGTTGAGACAGTTGTTATCCCTCATGAGATCCGTATTGATACACCATTTGCGGACTCTGCATCTCGCATCCTGGAGAACATGGGCCCATCTGATACTCCAGCACTGAAGGTTGAGACATACCTGTCTCGGCGCAGTTCCCAGCGTGATGGCCCCCTCCGTATCGCTAAACTGACTTTCGAGGGACGTGACTTGCCCCCTTTGGTTCGGATAGCGGGCCGGCGGCTGGCTGTACGAAAACATATCCCCCGCCCTAGACAATGCCAGAGTTGCTGGAAGTTTGGTCACCCGGCCAAGTATTGCCAAGAGACCCCGAAATTATGCCCCCTGTGTGGAGGTTCAGCTCATCTTCGGGAGGCTTGCAATGCAACCTCCCGTATCTGCCTCAACTGCGGTGATCCCCATGCTGTCTTTTCCGACACTTGCCCACATTTTCATTATCATAGTGCTATCCTTGATTTGAAACTGAGTCGGGGCTTCTCTCACAGAGCGGCTATCTCCCATTTGAAGGAACAGGGTCTGTTACCTTCCTTGACGTATGCTAGGGTGGCTAGGTCTGGTTTACAACCTACTCTCACGCATCCTCCGCTTTCAGTGACTCGCCCTCTTCCAACCAATCACTTTTCGCCACTCCGGGACCTACTGCCAGAGCCGATTCCCCCTCCTGAGGTAGCAGGGGACCCTGTTCAGTGTCCTCCCTCCATCTCTCCTACTGCTTTGACTTCCTCATCTAAGGTGACTACTAGGAGTAATTCCAGTGTTTTTCTGGCCCGAACTGATGTTTCTTCCGTGCGCAGTAAGGACTTCTCTCCTCCCTTTGATCCTGCAACTAAGAAGAGGAAAGGTTTGACTATCCTCCTACGGATAGATCTGCCTTGTCTCCCAAGCATGTGCGGAGTCAGGATAGGGGGAAACCTCGCCTTCTGACATCTCCGCAGGTCTCATCAGCTCCTCTGACTCCTTCCCATGATGATATAGAAGCCCAACTTGCAGACATCGATGGTCCTCTTATGGAAGTAGATACCTCCCCGCCTCCTGCTAAACATGTTTCCCAGTGTGGCTGTGATAAATGCTTTATAGACTATATTGGCCCCGCTATTAATGATAATGTGCATGACTTATGTGTAAAGGTTGATCACTTTATTGCCTCCTGCCACCTTCCTTCTGACTTTGCAGGGCCTCATGATGCCCATTGTATATGTGTTAATTGTATTGGTCACCTGACTGTTCAACCAACAGCATTAGTGGAAAGGATTCAACGCGAGGTTTCTTCTCCCCCCGAACAATTGCCTGTGCTCCAGGTCCCGCCTTCCCAGTGTGTGTTACACGACGCTACTGGGGACGTGCCTGGTCGTCCTCCCCCTCACCCTCTGCCTGTACCCCTCCCCAATGTTGCCCGTATTCAGCGGGCTCAAAATCACAGTAATTTAAAATCAGTGATTACTCATGAACCATCATAGTATACTTCAGTGGAACATGAACGGTTTCGCCACTAGGCGTCGCCTTGGCGAAACTCAACATTTACTTCGCTTGCATACTCCTCTGTGTGTGTGCCTCCGGCATGTAGGCCCTGTCCTTGACTCGATAGGTGCTTATTATGTTGCAGCAGAGTCACCTGTGCGTGATGGTCATCTTCGGACGGCCATCCTTTTACATCGCTCTTGTGCTTTTCAACCTGTTCCATTGTTAGATCCCCCATTCTAAGCTGTTGCTGTTAGGGTATCCCTTCCTAATGGTACAGCCCTTACCGTCTGTAGTGTATATAATCAACCTAGTTGTAATTATAACATATCTAGGTTGCCCCATCTTTTACGGTGTCTTCCTCCTCCATTTTAAATTTTAGGTGATTTTAACTCCCACTCTCCGGTATGGGGTTGTTCTTTTGCTGATGCACCAGGACGCCTCATTGAGGATCTGCTTTTAAACTCTCCCCTATGCTGTCTTAATGAAGGTCCCCACACTTTTTATTCTTTAGCTCACTCTACTTCCTCTGCAGTTGATCTTACTTTGGCATCGGCTGAGGCAGCATCCCTTTTTACTTGGTCTGTTGTTGCTGACCGGTTTACTAGTGACCATCACCCTATACTATTGACTCCCACATCCCCTAATGCGTCAAGTCAGTTAGCCAGGTATAACCTTGCTAAAGCTGATTGGGTCTCTTTTAGTTCTCTTTCAGCTGACATTGGGGTTTTTCGTGATGATGATTTTCCACATGATAATTATATGTTTTTCAAAGATTTTATTTGTTCCGTTGCTGATAGCACAATCCCTCGGTCATCCAGTACCCCTCACCCTCGACGGGTCCCATGGTGGTCCCCTGAACTGTCCAAGCTGGTTCGATTAAAACATTATTTGGAACGTCGCCTTGCTCAATCCACCCGTCACCTATGGGATGCTCGAGCATCGCTGGCAGCTGATGCGCCATTACATGTTTGGGTGAAGTTTGTTACAGCTATGTATTTTATCAGCGAGGTGAAACCCTACTATAATAAACTGTGTGCACTTTTCAAACGTACTGTTATCTCACAGAAGAAACAGTCGTAGCAGTCATATGTCTCCGGATTGGCCCCCCGTACGTCTCTGTCTTTAGTTTGGAAGAAATTTCACAAGATTACTGGTAAAAACAACCGATCTCCTGTTCATTCGGTTTTTTATCATGCTTCCGCCTCTCTGTTTTTTGACGATTATTCCATCTCGATGGCTCATGCTAGTCATCTGGCGGATGTAGGTAGTGACGCTAATTTACCCCGAGCATTTGTTTCTCAGAAACGTCGTTCTGAGGCACGTTCCTTGGACTTTCGTGGGGGTACGTCCTCCCCTTACAACAGTGCTTTTACCATCGATGTCCTCAAGGTTGCCTTGCGGGATTGCAAGGATGCTACCCCTGGCCCAGATGGAATTTCCTATAGTATGCTTCAACACCTGGACGGTGAGGCTCTTACTTTTTTATCTGGTGTTTTTAACCAAATATGGCAGCATGGGTACTTCCCTCCTGATTGGAAACATGCTTATACAGTCCCCATTCCGAAGCCAGGCAAGGACCCTAGTTTACCCACCAACTCCCGCCCGATTTCATTGACATCCTGCATAAGCAAATTATTTGAGAAGATGGTGCACCCTCGGCTCTTATACTTTGCTTTGAACCATAATCTCATCTCTCAATCACAGTCTGGGTCCCGCCCTCAACGCTCCACGCTTCATTCTTTGGCCTGTTTGGAGGATCAAGTCCGGCGTGGGTTCGTGTTGGGTCACCCCACCGTGGCTATTTTATTTGACATCACTAAGGCGTATGACACGACTTGGCGCTATCGAATTCTACGAATCTTATATTAGTCTGGCATGCGTGGCTCACTTCTCCGATTTTTGAAGGGTTTCCTCTCTGATAGGACTTTCCAAGTGATTGTCAATGGAACCCTGTCTCGCCTACACTCTCTTCAGATGGGCATCCCTCAGGGGAGCGTTCTTAGTAGCACGCTGTTTGCAATCGCCATCAACGGGGTGGTGTCCTGCCTCCCTCCTCAAGTCTCCCACAGCCTTTATGTGGACGATTTCGCAGTTTACTATACCTCACCCAGTTTATCTCATATACAGCGCTGCCTTAATACTGTCTTGAGGGACATTACCCGTTGGGCGTCTTCTACGGGGTTTACATTTTCCAGCGAGAAAACCAAGGCGATTCTCTTTTATCGTGACAAACGTCACCTACATGGTCAGACTATCTCCCTCTCAATGTCTGGACATCGGCTACTATTTTCTGATCAGGTTAAGTTCTTGGGACTCATCCTTGACACACATCTTAACTGGTCTGCCCATGTAAAAGACCTTAAGGCACGGTGCCTAAGACGTCTTAACGTCTTGAAGAAATGTCACCATGTTACCTGGGGTGCTGATCGTCGGACCCTCCTTATGTTATATACGGCCACAGTTTTGTCCGTCTTAGATTATGGGAGTGCTATTTATGGCACAGCTTCCCAGACCACGCTCAAAACCTTGGATCCTGTCCATCATCTTGGTATCAGGCTTTGCACTGGAGCTTTCAAGTCGTCTCGCATTACGAGCCTTCTCGTAGAAAGTGGCCAGCTTCCTCTCCCCCTCCATCGAGAGCGTGTAATTATGAATTCTGCTCTGCAGTTGCTGTCTACTGAGTCACCTGCGAGCAACTTGTTTGACCAGGTGGGGGAGGATGACTTCCCTCTAGCATTGTTACCATCTTTTCCGGTTTTGGCCCACAGACTCTTTATGCACCATGATTTACCCATGCCCCTTCTGCAGGCGGCTGACCCCTCCATCCCGTATTGGCTTTTATCATCACCTATGGTTTGTACGTTCCTTGCTTAGGGTTCTAAGTCCTCGCTCCCTGCTGTTCAGAGGTGTGTCGCCCTTCAGCATATGCTAAGTCATGCCCCTGCCCGTGTCATATATACTGATGGGTCTAAGAGGGATGGGAAAGTTGGTTGTGCTGCAGTTTCAGAGGCTTCCGTTTTTAGGTTGGCTTTATCCCCATATTCATCTGTTTTTACTGCTAAATTGCGTGCATTGTTGGGGGCGGTTGATATGGTCCCTTCCTTTCCAGTTAACACCCCTCGGGTGGTTATTTATAGTGACTACCTGAGTGCCCTTATGGCGTTACAAGATCTTTCTACGAGAGATCCACTTATTTCCACTATTCTCCGCCGAATACATGACCTTTCCTTGGCCGATTGGAAAATCCAGTTTTGCTGGGTTCCTGCACATGTGGGCATTGCGGGTAATGAGAGAGCAGATCGGCTCGCTAAAACAGCCTGTGTCGGTCCAGGAGCGGGTCCTCTCTTGCGCCTGTCTGACATGAAGGCCGTAGTTCGAGAACTCATCTATCGTGCATGGCAACATGAATGGTCTTCACAGCCTCTTACCATCCATCTTCGTGCTATCAAGGATGCGGTTTCCGTGTGGCCTTCCTCTTTTCAGGCCAGGCGCAGGAACCAAGTCGTCCTCACTCGTCTCCGAATTAGTCATACCCGCTACACACATGGACACTTAATGGCCACTCCACATGCTCCTCCCCCGTGGTGCGCTACTTGTGACACAAGCATTACTGTGCGGCACTTTCTCGTCGAATGCGCACTATATGGTCGATAGCGGCAGCGTTACTTTTCTCAGCCTTCTCTTCAGTCTATCCTGTCTGACACTCCTTCCTTTGATATTGCCAACTTATTTGCTTTCCTTAAGGAAATTAACATCTTTCATCTGATCTAATATCTTATACTTTCTTCTAGTCATATCTTTTTTAATGTTGTTTCTTTTCTTTCTTTTTAGGATGAACAAGTTTTATTGATTTTACCCCTATTTTTTCTATTCTTTTACCCATTTCCGCTTTTAGCCTCTCCTCAGCCTTATGAGGGCTTTTGCCCAGTAGGCTGTCGACAAATAGTTTTTATTATTATTAAACCCAATTCAACATAGGTCTAGGCCTACCTTTTATCTAGCAGAAACCCACATTAGCCTATTAGCCTATTGCATTTCTGGATACTTAGGCCTATTACCGAAACTACTAGAACTAGGCCCTACCACTAATTATTTCTCAATATTTGAAGGCTAAATTTAGAATAAGGATGTTGCAAAGTTCATATTAAAATGTGGGTAAAAATTGAAGAGACCCCGGAAACCCGGACAGCCTTTTTACTAGTTAATTTTTTTTCTTTTTTTCTTTGATATACAGTGTTGTTTAATACCGAGGACCGTCGCATTTTAGTATTTTCAACATTAGCCTAACCTAACCTAACCGAAAATTAAACAGGGAACGTGAGCTGGGTTTAGACTGTCGCGTACCCATAAATAGGGAACGTGAGCACTGAGCTGAGTTTAGACCGTCATGCACCCATAAACAGGAAACGTGAGCTGGGTTTAGACCGTCGGTTAGTTTTAGGTTAGGTTAGGCTAATTTTGAAAATACTAAAATGCGACGGTCCTCGGTATTAAACAACACTGTATATCAAATAAAAATAAAAATAAAACTAGAATTAACTAGTAAAAAGGCTGTCCGGGGTCTCTTCAATTTTTACCAAAATGTGTTTCAACCTCCGGAGATAACATTTTATGTGCACTAGGCTATATAAAGTACTGTAAAAACTAAAAACTCTCCCTATAACTCTCCCTATTGACTGCAGTGAAACTCTTATTAAGCCCCTTACTGTTAAAAATTATGCTGAATTCAATAAGTCATGGGTAAGTGAGGGGGGGCAAAGTCTCCCCCCATATTTAGGCTATGTTAAATGCGGATGTTTTGACCTCCAGCTTATGAAGGCTAGCCTAGGCTATAGCCTATCCAAGCTAGATTGATACCTTAAAATTATGTGAACATTATGATTAGCACAGATTAGGCTTACCAGGATATAAGATAGGATATTTCTACAGCTTCACTGATTTGTCGCTATTCTGTTGTTGTTGTTGTTGTTGTTGTTCCCTAAGCTGCCTGGCCGAACAGCCCCGAGTCCCTGAGGAAGGCCATGGCCACGATCGGGCTTTCCCACAGAGCTCTCATTGAGTGTAGATTGTGTTGTTGGTGTAAGTGGTTGTGTGAAATGCAGTCTTCTATGATGTGTTTAATGGTATGGGGTGCTGTGTTACATCCCGGGCAGGAGTCGACAACGGAGTCTCCAGTCTCTTCTGATAGCTCAGGAGAGCTGGATGGTGTCCGCATCTCAGCCTGGCCAGGTGGACTCTGTCCTCGCGAGGAAGGGAGGATTCGGAAGGATGGATTTCGGGAGGTCGTGCATGCAGCTGTGTGTTGTCTGTGAGTGAGTGGATGGATCGGTGAGAGATATGAGTATGGATGTGCTTCTGGAATTTGGTTCGGGGTGGGCAGGGAGGGAGAGAGGACAATAATTGTGTGTGATACCGTGTGCTGGGTGTTGTTTTGATATTTCTTGGTGTCTGTGGGTGTTTTGCCATGTAGTTTAGTGGGTGGTCTTGGTTCGTGGAGGCTGCTGCCAGGAATTGAGTGCCTCTCATGTCCAGATGGTCTTTGACTTTGAGGATTTTGGTTTCTTGATGTAGGTGATCTGTGGGTGCAGTAGCTGTGCAGCCTGTAATGATCTTCAGGGCTTTGTTTTGAAAAGTCTGTAAAGTCCTATGATGTGTTTCAGCTAGGTTAGAAGCCCAGGCTGGGCTTGTGTATTCCATCACTGATCTTATGTATTGTTTATATACTGTGGTGGTAGTTTCTTTGTTGTGTCCAAATTTTGTGTGAGCAAGTGACCTGAGGGCGTTAAGTCTGGGTGTCAGTTTCTTTTTAATGTTTGTGGTGTGCTGTTTGAATGTCATATGAGTATCATATGTTACTCCTAGGATTTTGGGTGTCTGTGTATGTGTTAGGGGTGTGTTGTTTATGGTGAGTTGAGGGATGTATTCGTGTTCTCCTGTCCAACTTGTGAGCAGGGTTGCGGTGGATTTGGCTGGGGCTAGATTAAGTCTGTTTGTAGTGCACCAGCCAAGTAGTGTGTTGAGAGAGGGTTGAAGGAGATCTGTTGCTCTTTTTGGGTCATGGTGTGTGCATGTGAGTGTTATGTCATCTGCATAGGAGGTTGACCTATGTCAACATGATGACCGTATGCCCAAACACTACATCCATACCCTTTTTAGTGATTTTATGTCTTCTACATAATTATTTAGAGCAGCGGGGATCTTGGGGCAGCAGCCCCCAGGTTAGGTTAGGTTAATGACAATATTGTCATCAGAGGAGGCGGGTGATTGGTTTGTTTTTGTTACGCGGCGTCCGCCACGGTCCGCGAGTGTCTACCTTGCCGACTCATTTTCAATGGAAAAATTGATCTAACATGACAACCTAACTTAACCTTCGGCTGCTTTCCCCAGACTCCCACAATTCGAACATCAGTAGGGCTTCCTGGATATGGTAAGACTAAAAAAAAGACTCGGTTTCGAAAGGAAAACAGTGAAAAAATAGGGGTTGTATAACAGTAGAATTACCTAAGATAGAAATAGGCCTAGGCCTACATGAATTGAATTTGAATTGAATTGAAATATTTTTATTTAGCCTTTAGTATACAATACAATTTTGCTTACAAATGATTTGTTAAAAAACAAAAATATATAATAATAATACAAAAAAATAAGGCTGAGCCTTTTGAGAGATGTCTCTCTTAACACCTTACGAGCGGCCTATGCGGTTTATTTATATGTACCGCACAGCGGGGTGTTTTTAGCCAAAATAGGGCTGTTTACGTGATCATTTTCATGCCTAAATAAGACCCAGAACGTAAAACAAGTACCTATCCCTGAAAGGGCATAAACAGAGCTTTCGAATGACACCATAACGATCCTTGTATGATGGATAGTTTTCTTGCAATAACCGTGCAACGCGAGTGCAAAAAGCAGGTAATTCGGTAGTTTCGGTACATAATTGAGTATGTAGCGAGTGAGAGAGGGAGGAGGGAGCTGAGATTTGTGTCAGTAGGTTCGCCGCGGTGGTCTGGAGCAGTCATACGCTCGCTAGTCTCCTGCCACCACTTGTCTCTCTCTCTCAGCCACATTACGTGCTGAAATTGCCACTCGACCTATGTCGAGCGCCGCCACATAGTCCAGCTTTATTTAACTCGACTTATGTTGCTCGCCGCTAATTAAGGGTTAAAGGCACCTGGCTATAACTCGATCTATCAAAATGCAATTGTATATAATACACTTACTCACAGCTATGTGCCCCGGGAACTACTTGTAAAGATTTTTTCTAAATATTTGAAAGTTTATAGGCCTAGGCTATCCAAAAATTTAGTAGGATTTTTTTTTTTATGAAGACACAAACTGTCAGATGAGGTAAAAGTTAAATGTGTCATAGCCTAGGCTATATAAACTGTGGATCAATAGAAAAAACTTAGCAGAACAAACTTAGGCTGGGAACAGGTAAAGGCCCAAGTCATGACTACCGTCATGGTACTCCAGAGTCCAGCCAGGCGTTCAGGTTGTATGGAAGCTATATTACTTGAGGGCTGGTAACGTGTACCCCCATAGTAGGAAAAACTAATTCAGGTCTTTAGGTTATGTAGCATAGCTGTATATACTGTATATACAGTATATATAACCTAGCAGTAGCATAGTCAGTAGAGTGTCTGGTGCTGTTCAAAGGGTCGGCTGTTCACCCTTGCACTGAAAAAATGGTATAGGTAAATTTGAAGCATGGGCAACTTGACCTGACACACACACACACACGCCCCGTGTTCATGGCCACCCTTTCTCGGGAATTAAGGTGTGCGTCTGGCATAAATAATCTGTAATTGTCATTAAATAATTAGGATAATATGAAGTTTAGGTCACATGGGATATAATATTTTGTATGTTTTATATAGCTTTGTCGTATAGTATCAGTCACCACAATATACATCATTACTATATCGCTGTAAATACATAAGGGAAAAATACCCCGCACCCCACTTATTAGCGGGAGTTTGACTAATAATGCTCGTTTAGGTTAGGTTAGGTTACCGGCAAATTAGATTAGGTGATTTAATCCATACACAATGATACAATTTGGAAATAACCTCTTAACCCACAAAACTCGATAAACCTTACGGAAGGGTCACTATACCGAACGCGATAGACCTCACGGAACCTATCTATCTATCTATATATTGCTTGACGCCGTGATCCCCGAAGGGGTGGCCACGAACGAACCGCCCCCATGCACCTCTGTCCCCAGTCAGTCGACGCCCCTCCCCCCAACCAGCACAGCCTTCGTTCATGTACAGTACTTCCTCACTCCATCCTTCCACCTCTCATTTGGTCTACCTCTCCCTCTCTGTCCCTCCACCTCGCTCTCGTACACCCTCACGGAAGCAAGACCATAAAATAACCCTTCCAAAACACCCTAGGGGCTCTCAAACCAAAGGAATTTGTGATTAGGTGCAATAATTCCCCTCTAGTACCTCTTAACACTCTTCCAAGTGTTGCCCTACCCCCTTACCTCTCCTTTTCCCCCCTCCTCAATTATCGGCTAGTTTTCCTCATATTTTCCTAATTTATGGGATATTTTCATCACAAATTATTCTCACACGGTCTCGAAAACAAGGGCGAGTCATTTAGTGACCCTCTAGAAGTGTGAGATCTCTCCCAGGCAGCACACTTCTTGTTGTCCAAATGTTGCAAAAGAGGATGTTCGTCTCTCGGCCATCCGTCACAGAATACGACCGGGCGGCGATTTTTTTTTTTTTTTTTTACCCCCCAATTGCTCTTCCCACTTCTTTTATCATTCTTCAAAGTTCATATGTTCATCATATTAGTAAAATAAACGCACGTTGCGTAATACCGTAAGCATGAGTTTACCATCTCACAAGCTGTAGCGTTTCCGTTTTGTTTTGTGTATACGATCCTGCGGTGTCTCGCCGATGTCGGCTGGTTTTGTTTTTTTTATTTTTTGAGGGAGGAATATTATGTGGGACGGGAAGGATGTAGTATCCTGGCATACAGTCGTCATGTTTACATAGGTCGCTGGTACGTTCCCGTCTATTTTGTTTGCTATTTTCCCCCTGCTGGCAACATAATATGATGATGACAATAAGTCATGGAGGGGTGAGGGGGGGCAAAACTCCTCTCAACCCATTATTGTATCTCATAAAATCTAAAATAGACAGGACCATGATCGTGAGCGTGGGAGTAGTGTAAACACTTTTGTGTGTAGCAATCAGTTTGTAAGCCTATGTACCGGTATTTATCAAAGTTGCGGCAAAACATAAGGCCAGCTATTTGCTTAATTATATTTTGGGTGTGCCCACATTATAGGTAACTCGCATACAATCAGACATGTTGGTCATCTCGAACAAACTTGGCTGGAGCCTTGGTCTTATGGCAGGTAGCCTAAAGGTTTTGATTTTGTGAAAAACAAGTGAAGTCACTACAAGAGGCGCCACATGCATCCTTCTTCGTCATTACGTTTTTCAGGAGCTTATTAGCTTCTGATAACCAGTCATGTGACATTCAACAGCCAATCCTACACTTCTTGGCTCCTAGGCACCATATGCTGGGTACCGTACTCTGTCTTAAGATATTATTGAAAAAAATGCTCTCGTAACAATAAGCCAATCTGCAAATATTAGAAGCTTACGGTGTCACTATTTTTTTTATTTTTTTGTGTTTCTCTTTGATATACATTACAGCTCTGACTACAAGGGGCATTGCCCTCTCTCCTTCGTCATATTCTCTCTGGATGCATGCAGAGGGAAACGATGCAGGGCCACATAAGTGAAGAGAGCAGGAGCAATGATTCAACATTTCCAATACTGGTAGGCCTACCTATGTTAAATCAAGAACAAGAAAATGCCTTCAGGGTTGGAACAAGTCGCCACAACATGCTCATTACTGGGCAGTGTGGAACGGGGAAGTCCTTTACTATTAGGTAAGGTTCACACAAAGTATATACTGGTACAGGAAACTGGGGTGAATTCGGACGATTGTTTCATATTTCCGTAGCATGTAATCTTGTTTTTATCTCAATGTTGGACCTTAACACCTTACGAGCGGCCTATGCGGTTTATTTATATGTACCGCCCAGCGGGGTGTTTTTAGCCAAAATAGGGCTGTTTACGTGATCATTTTCATGCCTAAATAAGACCCAGAACGTAAAACAAGTACCTATCCCTGAAAGGGCATAAACAGAGCTTTCGAATGACACCATAACGATCCTTTTATGATGGCTAGTTTTCTTGCAATAACCGTGCAACGCGAGTGCAAAAAGCATGTAATTAGCCACTTTCCCGATATAATTCCTTATATAGCGAGTGAGAGAGGGAGGAGGGAGCTGGGATTCGTGTCAGTATGTTCGCCGCGGTGGTCTGGAGCAGTCATACGCTCGCTACTCTCCTGCCACCACTTGTCTCTCTCTCTCAGCAACATTACGTGCTGAAATTGCCACTCGAGTTATGTCGAGCGCCGCCACATAGTCCAGCTTTATTTAACTCGACTTATGTGGTGAGCTGCTAATTAAGGGTTAAGTATTATATGTGAAGCTGGTGCAATAGTGTAGGCTATCCAGTCATAGCATTAAAGATATACAAATACATTACATATACTGTAAGTTATATAAATATATGAAGGTGGTCCAGATTTAGACAGAAATTGGGGTGTTTTCAGACACCTTGTCTGAATTTGCACATTGATATTTAAAATATATATATAGGAGTAACCAGAGATCCCAGTATAATTTTGGACATATCAGGGGTCAATTCGGACACCTTTGAACATTTTAAAAGGGTCTTATCACACTCCCTGAATCATTTTATAATTATTATAGACGTTTCAGAACAGCAGCTGTTATACATAGGTTAAATGGACTAAGTAATAAAGAAGTATATGAGTTCTTTGGAATGGAGGAGTATGCTTTGGGCACTGAGTGTGGGGTGATAGAGTGGATAAAGAGAAATACACTGAGGTGGTACGGTGTTGTTCAGAGAATGGATGAGAACACAATGCCAATAAAGATTCATGAAAATCAGGTGAATGGTGCAGGTTGGTAGCAGTAGACCACCTATGGTATGTTAGAAGAAAGTGGAATGGTATATTAAATAAAAACTTCCACATAGTGGAAGGGGCATTGTGGTGCAGGCAAAGAAAGCATGTCTTGACAAAGTAGTCTGGAGGCGTATTTGCCATGGTCATCCTCTAGCGGGGCCTTCCCAGGGGGAAGGAAGGCGTCAAAGATGATGATGATGGTGATATTACAGAAATAACTTTTGTTGGCGATGATATCCGAATTCACCCAAGTTCACGGTATCGGTATTTGTTTTCATGGTAGGAATCTGGAACTCAATACAGTATATCATACAATAGTCATTGTTTTAAGGTTTTATTTGCACTTTGCAATCACAGACACCACACCAATTGGCCACTTGCGAGGTTTGGCCTAAATTGAAGTTGGAGCTGTGGCCATCGATATTTAATAGAATTATTAGCTAAAATACGGTCTTAAACATTTCTTAATACATAAAACCAAATTGATAATTATTTGTATCCACCAGAAACCCACATTATTACTCCCTTTCTCGTTAATATCGATGTTCACGGCTCCAACTTCCTTATAACCTGAAACTCGCAAGTGGTGAATTGGCTTTGTATTTCCTGTGTGTCACAATCCTCTTCCACTGTTGCATCCTCTCTCATACATGAACCTTCCAACTCATGTCTTATAGGATCATGACAAGTTAGGAAAAGTAAAACTATCCTCTACTCTACTTAATGCACCACCCAGCAAAGTAGGCCTACACTGCCTTATGTAGTTTCTCCTAAAACAAAACAAAAAATGTAAAGCTTTAATATACTGTACTGTACTTAGCTATTTCCTGAATGGCAAATAACCTCCGCAGAGAAAGGGTTAACATGACGTGCAGTATTAGTGTGTATGGCAGTAAATATTTAAATATAATTACATACAGTACTGTTAGTGAAAGAGTTGGCTACAAGTCTATCTTGGTACTTTATCAACAATATGAGGTGAGGTCACCCTTTGATTGAAAATATCTTTTTGATATACAGTATAATTGAAAATCTCACTTGAATAGGTTTATTTACTTATTTCATTATATGAGGTCACTTCATAGATATACTGTACAAGTAATGGGGTAAGTTTAGAATTATCATCTACAAAATAAGAACACAAAAAAAACATTACAATAATTGTTGCAATTGTTTTCCTGAAAAAAAAATTAAACTAAAATTTCTTCATTAGACTGGAAGTATTTACCGTGTACCAGCATTTAAGTTTTGTTATTTTTTGTTAGGTTTTGTTATTTATTTGCATTTAAGTGTTTGTAGTGACTGGGTACACAGGAGATGTAGTGGAGCTAGATTTGACAAGAATCATAGACTTTGAATGTACAGTGTGCAAAGGAGATCTTGTGTTAAACGACCTGCCTGTGAGTGTTGGTTTCGACAGTGTAACACTGGAGTGTGTGAATAAGTTCTGCTACCTGGGCGATACGGTTTCCGCCGGAGGTGGTGCTGAAGCTGGCTCCATTGCTAGAGTCAGAATTGGCTGGGGAAAGTTTAGAGAGCTGTTGCCGCTCCTTACAATGAAAGGGCTCCCACCCAACCTTAAAAGGAAGGTATATACCTCGTGTGTTAGGATCGCGATGACCTATGCCTCAGAGACGTGGCCGGTTAAAGCGGAGGATATCAAAACAATGGAACGGAATGAGAAGAGAATGGCGACATGGATGTGTGGGGTTAATCTCAGGGACAGGGTATCGAGCGAGGAATTAAGAAGGCATCTGGGCATTATGAGTGTGAGTGAAGTGATACGCACGAGCCGACTTGTTTGGTTTGGACACGTAGAGAGAATGGATGATCAGAACTGGGTGAGGAAATGCTGGACTGTGAACGTGATGGGAGCTGCGCGTAAGGGTAGACCTAGAATGACGTGGAATCAGGTACTCCAGTCCGATCTCAAAATAAAGAACTAAACAATCTATTTTTTTATTAATTTCACCACAACACCAAACACCTCCAATGAAATTAATGAAAGCATATATGTGATCCACCAGGATTCGAACCCGGGTTATCACACACAGATTTTTAGACACCTTAACCATTACACCACCAAGACGGTTAAAGGTTTATGCACACGCCTACGACTTATTATCCTTTCTCGAATACTGGATATTAATCTAATCATGTTCATATTCCCACCGCACTATGGTAGCCTAATGTTTAAGTGAGAGGAAAGAATATTCGTGGGGCACAGATCATAGAGGCAGCCCTTGATAGGGCCGCCTGGAAAGCCACCAGTAAGGACGTGAGACTGTAACCACATTCTCTGTGGCCAAAATGGTCTTTAAACTTATATGTATGTATGTATAGTATGATACTTTAGGCCAATTCACACTGCATAACTGCATTGAGAGATGTGTGTGATACTCTAAACTATTATGTTAGCTTTAAAAATACTATATTTAAGTCTCTCTAGTTTCCGGTACTGTACTACGTAGGTACGGGTATCTATTAATGAACATGGTAGTACTTTAACTATGTTTTTTGTTTTTTTTGTCCACCTCTTAAAGTGCATGGTATATGGGCCAAATAATGCTGTGCCTGGGAACCAGTGTTATTCTTGCGAGAAACAGAAGTCTGACCTAATATTATACTATTCACTGCAGGACCATATTGAGCAATTGTAGGATTTGTAGCCATACCATGACAGAGGCCACGCTGTTGACAATTTTTTTGTTCAACTAAGTCAGAGTTTATATATCCTGGAGTGAGGTGAATACCTTCAGGTATACAAGTTTTACATAAGTTGATGAATCCCCCTATTGTGCTCTGTACATCTTCCCTTGTTTCTTTGCTGAGTAGAACTTTCTTTTCATTAATTCCACATCCTTTTATTTGTTCTTCCCATTTTGAAAAGAAGGTCTGTACCTCATACAATCTCTTAATTCTTGGGTCACTAATTGTAGTAATAGACTGATTTTTATTATTAAAAATTTCAACGACCTCAGATGTCTGCTCTAGAAAGGAAATAGTTGAATCCAAGTCACATTGTTGTACATGAGGATGTGTAGTATTAGGTAGTGAGGCTCTAAATCTTGTCATTAGTTCTTGCATATCCTTGTTCAAAACTTGCTTAGCCAAAGCATTTCTCATTTTAGATGTACTACTCAGCTCAATATGATCTTGTGACAATTTTGGGTAAATCTTCATACCACCTTGTCTGTTATAGTGGTGAGCCCACCTCCAGTGTTCCCATACAATATTTTTCTGATCTTTTACTAAGCACTTTCCTTTACATAAGTTTGATTCATTATATAGTGAACTAGATTCTACATTATTTCTTATTTTCTTAAAGGTGTGCATAGGATCTTGAATAAACATAACTTTTTTAGTTGGTTGATAAATGTTGTGAGTAGCATAATCAAAGTGCTTTGGATCCCCATCAAACATAATTTTAGTGAAGGAGCGATTTGTAGAAGCACCATCTAGCATACAACATTTAACCTCAAAACCATAATCCTCCAATTTATCAACAGCTTCCCAAAAATGTATGTATAATTCATGAGCTTTGGCAGTATTTGAAGCAAAATAGGCAACAGGCCATCTGAATCCTGTAAATCCATGAAATATGATCTGCAGTGCATGTGTAGCCATTGTTACCACTTCTCTTTCATTTTCAATAACTCTGAGATTATTGCAGACTTCACCAAGGTCAGTGGCACCAATGATGTTCCAATCTTCTCCTTGTTTGACAACCTGAAGAACAAAAGATGCACTAGCTAAGATTGGGAGCCTGGTTAATATAATTTCTTCCATTTACTTCTTTCTAAATTTGTATTACCATACTGGTATTGATTTATATTTTAACGTACAAATACAGTATTGTATTAGTTATTAAGTACATCTTAAGTTCACATTTCCATGTGTGCTCACCAGATTAATATCCCTAGCTTACAGTATATTATATACTGTAAATGCAATACCGGGTATTTCTATTTCCCCTCCCCTCTTATTTTGTTTTTGCAAAGTTATACGGTACAGTATAGTGTTTGTTGTCCTTATTCGTTGTATCTATTTGATTGTACATAATGGTTCAAGTATGGGGAGAGTACAGTACACTGTACATTAAGTTGAATGGTGACATGACTGAACCCCTTTTCATTCCAGCATTGTCTCATCTATCAAACTAAGTTTAAAAGATTGATATAAATGCTTAAAAGACCAAGGAGTTGTCACACTAAAGAAAATATGTACACATCGATATGAGGTGTCCCACAAATCAACACATAAGATGTTTTATTGCATCATAATATGATGACAGCCACTGTAATAATAATGATAATACTGTACTGTACTGTACCTGCAAATCATCCTGAATGGACATCTCATCTAGAATCAGGAATCCTTTCATGCCACTTCCTGGAATATTTTGTCTCTTGGCTTCTGAAGACATCCATTTAATATTGTTCTCATTAAAACCTGGTGGTTGTTTCACAATATTTTTGTAGTATGCCAGGAGACGAACTGAGGGAAGTAATAATAGGCCACTCTCCTTTAGATCTGTGTAAGCTTTAGGACTCCTGCTCCATAAACTTAAGCATGCTGATATTATTATCGGGTCCCATCTATAATGCTTGGAGTTTGTGGTTTTCCTGTTCTCTACCTGGGATTTCAGAAGAGTTTTCCAAGCATTAGAATTTTCAGATACTTCTATGGATAATGCAGTAGTAATTTCCCTCATATTTTCTTCACTCAGTGTGCTACTAGTATTCAGCATTTCATTTTCAGATTTCACAGTATTATTGTCTTGATAAATATATTGGTAGCACTGGGTGCATACTTTGTTGGGTAACAAAAATGGTAGTACCATCTTACATATCTTGCTCCTTATAATTTTGTTGATGCTATTTTCATTACTTAATATGCTCCATATTTCAGTTACAGACCTTTTTGACTCCATTGCTTTCTCCCATGCATGTCCTTCACAGATTATAATGTTTGAAGCATATTTAGCAAATGTAAATACATTCTCTGGAGTGTAAGTGTTATTGAAGCCAATGTTTTCAATATTGATATCAATGCCTTGAAGGGTAGCTTTAATTTTCCCATTGCACTCCGTCAGTTCATAACTGGACATCATTTCTTATTATTAGGGTTGGTATGAGGACTGCCTGAGATGATTTTCCTAAGTGTGTAGTGCAATAATCTGGCAATCTTGGTGCGCTATGGTCTGCATCCTTATTGTTGTTTAAGTTTATTCCTATGTAAGCACTTTTTTCCCTGTGTTTGAAAGCTACATCTGGAAACATTCTGTTGATCAGTTTGCCCAAAGTTTCTGAAGTGGCAGGAAGGACATCATTCTTGTGGCAATAAGCTTCATAGGTTTCATACGTCTTTACATGAAGAGAAGTTCCCTCTGCCTCTGCAACATTTATGGCCAGCCTTAAAAAGATAAAATAATACAGGCACCATTAGTGTAATCTCGGTGTCGATAAATAATCTCTTCTACTACAGGTATTAATTTTGTTATCAAATTCAACGGTTGCAATGACTTGTAGTACTGGTATGGCTACTACACAATATTTGGATTTAGGTGCATCCACTATACATCACTGGGCTGGAATACAAGATGGACGACATACCAAAGAAATGTTATTTGAAATGCTTCAAGGATCTGACAGATATATTCACTGTAAAGAAAATATTCTTAAGACAGATACATTAATAATAGATGAGATTGGGCTGTTAAGCAAGTACACGTTTGAGACAATTGAATATTTGTGCAGAAAAGTCAGAGGAAATAATAAAGTTTTTGTTGGTTTACAAGTTACTGGTGCTGGTTGCTTCAAACAGCTTCCCCCAGTTTCCAATGCACTACATGGTGATACTGGTGACTTTTGTTTTATGAGCAGTACATTTCTAAGTACATTTCCTCATCACATGAATTTAACAAAAGTGGTACGCCAGCAAGAAATGGACTTGGTGAGTGCAATTCACGAGCTGTGTAATGGATGCCCTACTCAGAAAACTGAAAACCTTTTACTGAGTCTTGAAAGAAACATTAAGAGTCAAAACCCAATAATGCTATTTGGTACCAATTTTGATGTGGACTACTACAATCAAACAAAGTTGGATGAGCTACCTGGAGATTCAAAAATCTACTTGTTAAAAGATACAGGTATGGTATAATTTGCAAATACAGTAACACAAAACAAAATCACAATAAAGACTAGCAATATTTTAACTATATTACCAGATGCCTAAATCTTTAACCCACTGAGCCCCAGCTAGTTATTAATAAATGTACCACCAGGGCCCAGCAGGTTTTGATTTGTTTTTTCCAGAAACAATAGCGAATGGGTTAGGAATGAAGGAAAAACCAAAACAAAAAAAAAACGATCAAAAAGGTCATAAAGGGGTCCTACGGAGCCCCCGAAAGTCTATTTTACAAGAGTAAAAAATTGAAGGCAAAAACACCCAAAAACCATGTTTTTGTGCACTCACGCGTACGCGGTTGGACTTTGAGAGTCTTCAACCATCGCCATGGTTGCGTGGGATACTTTCACAGTTGCCATACAAATCTGAGCCCTCTTGGTGCCATAGGACCGAAGTAATTGGGACCGACGCAACTGTTGCGTCGCTGGGTTCTGGTGATCGAACATTGCCGACGCAACACGTGCGTCGCTGGGATCCAGCGGGTTAAAGCTTTCTTCTCCTTATAATGGTCTTGGAGGCACTCTGCCAATTTTTTACACTGGTGCTCATTGTAGATAATATGCAGGATGCCAATGCCAAGTTCATAAGATGGAGAGAGGGCATGGCGAGTAAAGGCTTATTAACCTGACAAGCGCGATATAGACGTAGGTACTAGGGTAGTTATTTGTGCATTTCTAGCCCTGGATTCTGACAGAATTCGTTATATTTACAATATAAACCATTATTTGTTTTCGGTATGCTTTTATTTTACATATATGATGTATATATGAACCTTCAAGAGTGCTAAAATAAGTGGGAAAAGCATTTGGGTGGTGAAAAACGAAGATATTGGCCACCCGGTCATAATCTCAGGCGAGAGAGAGAGACAGGCAGCCCTCCCCTCTCGCTGTCTGGGAGTCAACTGAGACGAGCGAGGCGGTGTGTGCCGGTGTCTGGGTGTTGCATAACGATCTTTTATGCAACCCACTTGTGCTACATTATCGCGGGAGAGAAAAATAACCGATAAATGATGATAATAAGAGGAAAAATAGGTGATAATTGAGGAGGGGAGGGAGGGGGGAATAAGGTGGGGAAGGAGGGGAGGGGGGTGGGTGAGATTTACATGGATGAGTACTGGAGGGGAATTATCTCACCTAGAGACAAATTCCTTTGTTTTGATAGGCCCTTTTTTTTTATGGAAGGCTTTTTTTATGGTCCTGCTTCCGTGAGGCCTATCGCGTTCCCTATAGGAAGCCTTCCGTGAGGCCTATCGCGCTTGTCAGGTTAAGAGTTAACATAGAGAAAAAGAAGGTTTTGCCAAGTGGATTGGAGTGTGAAGATGTAGAAAAAAAGTAGTGTACATCCATATTCAGTACAGTATATGGAAAACGAGTGGACTCGAACTCGATACAATGTACCGGTAGTGTTTGCCGTCGTTATGTACAACATGGATAGAAGCACTGTACAGTACTGTACTACAATTAACCCCCGTATAACGGGACCCGACCTGGGCCGGATGAGAACAATTCAGTCTTGACCACACAAATAGTGCAGACCTGCTGCATCTGTTGGCTTAAAACCATACTACAATGAGTGATACTTCAATGTCTCACCTCCGATGAGGTCAGACTTTTCACATTCCATGCCACCTATTGAAGAGTTAACTCATTAGGCATTGCCCCTTATACCTTATAGCATATTTTGAATAAGGTAATATTCATACAGTGCTATATAACCAGGGAACAGTAAGGGTAATTTTTTGGTATGTCAATGGGCTTTGTGGTAATGCACTGATTCAAGGTACAACACAAATTATATCCTGAAAATGTCTTTCGATTGACACATCGGATTTAAACATGGGAACACTGAATTACCAGTCCAGTGGTAAGATCACTCCACAACACCTCCCCTGAATGTGGAGGGAAGTGCACAAAGAGGTAGACCGAAAAAGACATGGGATCAGACTATATACATATATTGAATGTATAAACTTGATAAATGAGGCACATCTGAATAGGCTTGTCTGGAGAGCTGTCATTAGGACTTGAGATTGGAACTGTGCTTTTGTATGGAGCACTCAGTCTTTTAAAGTTTATATACTTGTATGTATGCATTGATGTCTACTGCCACATATACATTTCCCAAACGGAGTCCCGCAAGGATCCGTCCTGTCGCCCGCACTCTTCAATCTGTACATGCATGATATAAATACACCAAATTCACCCCAAATAACCATAGCCTCCTACACAGACGACATAACACTCATAAGCACGCACCAAAACCCAGACACAGCAACAAGACTCCTTCAAGACTATCTCGACACATTACATGAATGGTGCACTACAAACAGACTCAATTTAGCCCCAGCTAAATCCACTGCAACCCTCCTCACAAGCTGGACAGGAGAGTACGATTACGTCCCGGGACTCAACATAAACAATACACCCCTAACACACACACACACACACAAAATCCTAGGAGTACCATACGACACCCAAATGACATTCAAACAGCACACCACAAACACAAAAAAGAAACTGACACCCAGACTTAACGCCCTCAGATCACTTGCCCACACGAAAATTGGACACAACAAAGAAACTACCACCACAGTCTACAAACAATACATAAGATCAATTATGGAATACGCAAGCCCGGCCTGGGCTTCCAACCTAGCTGAAACACATCATAAGACCTTACAGACCATTCAAAATAAAGCCCTGAAAATCATCAAAGGATGCACAGCTACGACACCCACAGATCACCTACATCAAGAAACCAAAGTCCTCAAAGTTAAAGATCATCTAGAAATGAGAGGCACACAATTCCTGGCAGCAGCCTCCACGAATCAACACCACCCACTACACTACATGGCTACACACCCACAGACACCAAGAAATATCAAAACAACACCCAGCACACGCTATCACACACAAATACTGTCTTCTCTCCCTCCCTGCCCACCTCAAACCAACTTCCGGAAGCACATCCATACTCATATCACTCGCCGTTCCATTCACTCACTCATAGACAACACGCAGCTGCAAGCACGACCTCCCGAAATCCATCCTTCTGAATCCTTCCTTCCTCGCGAGGACAGAGTCCACCTGGCCAGGCTGAGATGCGGACACCATCCGGCTCTTCTGAGCTATCAGAAGAGACTGGATGACTCCGTCGTCGACACCTGCCCGGGTTGTAACACAGCACCTCATACCATTAAACACATCATAAAAGACTGCATTTCACACAACCACTTACGTCAACAACACAATTTACACTCTTTGAGAGCTCTGTGGGAAAGCCCGACCGTGGCCATGGCCTTCCTTAGGGACTCGGGGCTGTTCGGCCAGGCAGCTTAGGGAACAACAACAACAACAACTGCCACATATACATCATAATGATTTATTGTACTGTAATAAGAAATATGTATGTATTGTACAATATGCACAGTACTCTGAACATTTATATCTTCTTCATACTGAACGATACCTATATATTTTATAGGTGCAGCTAGAATGCTCCACAGATGTATAGCACCATCCCCTCTGCAACTGAAACCTACTGCTCCGGTAACTCTCTTGGTGAACATTGACACTTCCCGTGGCCTGGTGAATGGACTTTTAGGAGTTGTTGAAGTTGTGACAGAGAGTGGTCCAGTTATCAACTTTAAAGGGAAGTGTTATCGACTTGCAAGAAAAACATTCAGTGTCTTCAACCAAAGTGGAAAATTATTGGCAAGTAGAGAACAGTTTCCTTTAAGGCTTGCATATGCATTAACAGTGCATAGAGCAATTGGACAGAGCTGGGCACTTTAGCCAACACTTCCGCAAATAGCCAATTCCGCCATGGCGGAAGTGTCATTTTGTTGGCGAATTAGCGTTGGCGCCAAAATGGCTGCCTATTTGCGGGTTTGAAGCTCTGGAAAGTACCTCCATGTTGCAAACCTCGAGTCCGCAAAATAAAAATTCTAGCCGCCAGCCAGCCCTGGGCCGCTCCTGCAGCTCCAGCCAAAAAAAGTCATGTGACCAAGCCAACTACCTGTGTTCTGGAATCTAGGCCTATACATCGGCTCTTCACGTTTGTTCACTTACTTAGTAGCAAGCGTCGAGCTAACACCTACAACATACAGCAGTCCAAGAGTTCCAACCTGCTAGCACTTCAACTTTGTTTATATTTTCGGCCTATTGAAGTGAACATGGAGACTACCATCATGCCTACCGCAGCTGCCAACAGCATGGGGAGCAGTTCACCACCATCATCCGACAGTGATGCTGCAGAGCATGCAGAAATCGAGGACCTAAGCCACCCCTGGCCCCACCTAGAAACCTTCTATGGGCCTGTAATTACCAAGAAGATGTCTCTGGAGAAGGGTTTTATAACTTTATAATCTAGCCTCATTTAAAATTATAAAGTTAGGCTATCGTTAATTTGATTGATAGCCTGTTAATTTGTAACCTAAACTAATGTTATTAGGCTAGGCCTACCCTAATCCCATCAAAATGCCTCAAAGCATGTAGGCCTAGGCTAAGTCTAACTTCTATATAGGCTAGGCTATATACGGTAGCCTAGGCCTAGGTCTATAATCACTAATCCCATCAAAATGCCTCAAAGTATGTAGGCTAAATATTGCATGTTCTAACTTCTAAATATAGCCTAGGCCTAGGCCTATAGGCTAATTACTAATATAAGTAATTTTATTAGGCTAGGCCTAGGCTACCCTAATCCTATCAAAATGCCTCAAAGCATGTAGGCTAAATAATATTGCATTTTCTAACTTCTATATATATAGGCTAGCCTAGGTCTAGGCTATAATCAGTCAATCACTAATTCCATCAAAATGCCTCAAAGCATGTAGGCTAAATATTGCATGTTCTAACTTTAATATATAGCCTATAGGCCTAGGTCTAGGCTATAATCAGTCACTAATTCTATCAAAATGCCTCAAAGCATGAAGGCCTAGGCTAAATATTGCATGTTCTAACTTCTATGTATAGGCCTAGGCCTATAATCACACTCATTTTATTAGTGTCAAGTAGAAAGTGTTAATTTTGAAAGTATCATATAGGCCTAGACTAAATTTAGCCTACAATAAAATTTTATTAAATTTTGATCTGAAGCTAGGCCTTTATTCTGAGCATTAAAATTAATAGGCCTAGGCTACTTTCTATTAAATTACTTAATCTATCTAAAGTAGACCTATCTAGGCATATATAGCCTATTGCCATTCCCAAATAAGAGAGACCACGAATAATTCGCCTCCTTGCACCTCTGTGATCCGGCGTACCTCCTCCTGAATGGTGCGGAATTGCGAATACTGATTATTACTGAAGCACTCTCCCCCTAAACAAGTTGCCCCAACGTTTTACTACCCATGTGGACAAACTAAGTGGCCTATGCTATATATATTAACCCTTTCACTGCGGGTGATGTTCTGGAATGTTTTGGCAATTTACAGCACTTTCCAAGCTTTAACCCCTTATTGGCTGTGCTCGATTTAAGTCGTGCACCAATTTGCAGCAAGTTAGGAGCATTATTAAGGCTTTTAAAGGGTTAAAATCGAGTGCAAATGGCCGGGAGTGCAGCGGGCCAGACAGCCGACTCCCAGGGCTTACCGCCGCCCATTAACTCATGTTCCCTGTGTTCTCGAGAGGCCGGCAGTGTAGACAGTAGTGAGCATAGATGGGAAAAATGTACCGATATATGCTAAACTCCCATGTTCGTGGCTCCACTGCAAGTGAACCACGAGTGCTACGTAGCTCGTTCTGGTCTCATTTTGAAGCTTTTAGCGCCTAGTTTTTTGCTAAATCATTTTTTTTCATGCAGATGCTTGATTTATCATGCAGGAGGGGCTGAATATGCCCAAATAAGCCCAAATGAGCCCAAAACACCCCGCTAGACAAGGGTTAAAAGCCTGTATGTATATCCTTGAGGTCCACGGAAGTTGGGCAACATTATATTTAAGTAAATATATATATTTATTGACATTAGAGATTGAATTTATTGATTTACCCTTGATTATGTAGTTTAAATTTAAATTAATAAAAAACGGTTTGCGTTTGCATATTTGCATTTGAGGACTAGAAATTTCACAAGGTTTGCACATTTGTGTTTGCTGAAGTTATTTTCTGGGTTTGCTGATTTGTGTTTGCTGACTTGACTTTTTGTTTGTGGTGCCCAGCTCTGCAATTGGATTAACACTCCCATCTGTTACAGTTGATTGTTTCTCCTTTTTTCAACCTGGACAACTTGGTGTTGCAATTTGGAAGAGCAACATGTAAGGCTGGTCTGCAAGTTTTAAATTACAACAAAGAAGCAGCTAATTTAAAACATCCTCCAGAAGTTTATGAATTTTATGATAGGAAGTCAGTAGAGATGTTAGAAAATAAAAGTTGCTGTACTTGCTTCATAAGTGATGAAAAGCTAGAGATTAAGCCTACAGCTAATAATGAAGCTCCTTCCAGTTACTTCAACATAGATGAAGTTGATTATTATGGCCCATGTCCATTTTCTTCGGAAGAAGTAATAAATATGATTGCTCCCAAAGGAACATCTGACCTGTTGAAATTAGCACGAACAAATCTCTTGCTGGATCATGATTTTGATGATTTCCTTAACTTTGGTTGGTCTGTATGCTGCCATTTATATAATAGTAGTAGATGTAAACAGAATAAAGTGAACTGCTGGAGAAACATGTATTTAAAATTTCATAAATATGTTGGGTCAACACATTACATTGAGAAATGTCAAAATTTGTACAAGAAAGTGCCAGATCCACACAAGCAAAAAGTATGTACACAGATCCATTTGTATTTTCTGGAATATCTTGTATGCCAAGATAAGCAGAAAATCACTGAACACCAAAAATCATTGCTACCTGAACAAAGTGACACTAGTATTTCTGTGGACATGAGGGCTAAAATACGCTACTTGGGAGGGGCAACTGTTTGTCATGTGTCAAAACAGGTTCAAAGGAGGGTGATAGCAAAACTGTGTAATCCAAAATTTAAGAAGCATAAAAGACTGCTCTACATACAGGCTAAGGTACTGCAACAACTTACAGAACATGAGGCTTCTATTATAAAGAAGACTTCAGATGAAGCCAGTTTGCATGACATATTAGTAAAACAAGGATTCTCTCATGGTTTGACTCATATTACAGATGCAGCATACCAATTCTTTGAAACCCTCCACTCTGAAATATTAACTTTACTAAGTGAAGATATGTTAAATCTCTATTTATCCCACATTCACTCAGTAGTAAAGCAAGCAATCCAATCCAATGAAAAACTAATAAATAATTGGATTCATCTGATCAATATACCTCAGACTATGAAAGCAGAATATGGCTTTGACTCTGCTCATGAATTACAAATGACAATGGTAATGGATCTGTTTACTGAAATAACCAATTATCATATTAAAATATATTTAAATGAACACCTTACACGACTGAAGGAAGATATACCTAGAATGAAGAAGCAGGCTCTTAGGCCATTATTAACATCTATGTCAAACAGTTCCAGTAACTGCAAAAATAAACCAAAGCATAAACAAATTCATCCAAGTATTTCATCTGACCCCATGCCATCAACATCAGGAATTCAAGTTAAAATGAAGTCTACATGTATACAGTCTCTTACAAAAAAACAGAAAAAACAATAGCTAAATAAATGAGAATGCTAGGAAAATCTGCGAGAGGCACTCGCTGCAGGCAGTTATGCCTTTTGTTTACCTCATTCACATAGACAAAAAAATATATATATATACCGGTATACATATAGATACTTTTATAAAAGCACGAGCATCAACTCAAGCGCCTGTGGTATGTGATAACCCAGGTTTGAATCTCAGTAGGATCATATGCTTTCATTAATTTCATTGGGAGGTGTTTAGAGGTAACTGAATTAAATATTAGATTATTACATGTACAGTACCAGTATATCAAATTATCAATTGGTAGCGGTATGGTAGTGTATTGCAAAGCAAATATAATACCATATGCCACATTACTGTACTGTACTTAGGTAACTAAATTATTGAAACATTTGACTGTTTATAGTACGGTACTGTACTTGAAATATATACCCTGTAATGCTTAATGTAAATATTATAGTAATTACATACTGTATATAGGAGTATTTTTATATATATAAGCGAATCAAAGATATTTTACCAGTACTGGTACCGTTATGGTGTTACTGTACACATAACGGACACCCGAGTAGATACACTCTTAACCTTTAAAGGGCGATAGGCCTCACGGAAGTATCTGTATAGCGTACGCAAATGGCCCCACGGAAGTATCTGTATAGCCTACGCTATAGACCTCACGGAAGACAGCCCATGAAAATATACCGGTGCCCCAAAAACTGTCCACTGGCACTGAAAGCAATACTGTACCTATGTGATTAGGTAGTATAACAATTTTCCAGTACTTCCTTCCTCTCCCCTACATGTGTCCCAAGTCCCAACCCTCCCTGCCCCTCCCTCCTCAATTATTGGTTATCATTCCTCTTATTTTTGTGATTCCTACCTTTTTGCACACAAATTATGGTGAATCACTCTCCCTCCTCCCCTTCACATTCACCTAAGAGAGCTGAGAGGCCAGTGTGCCTCAACACTCTTAGCAAGCAGACATATGTTGCATGCTCTCTCTCGCCTTACTTGAATGCCCGTGTACAGGATATTTTGTTGATTTATACATTTTTGACATACTGTACTGTAATTGAATAATAATCACTACCACATATAGTTCATTTTCTCAGTGTGTTGTCCATCACCATACCTCTTTTTGTGATTGCTCTGATGTTACGATGATTTTCAATTATACAGTACAGTATATTAATTTTAAAATCTTGGCATGCATACGATGCAAAAAGATAGCCTACTGTAGTAGTTTTTCATTAAGTACCGGTATATATATATATATATATATATATATATATAGCCTACCAGTATATATAGTATCACTTACCATACTGAGGTAGTTAATGAGCTGAAAACCATAAGCACCTAGGGGGATGCTCGTTTTTCATATACTGTGGGTTGTAGGATGGATCACAGGCGCCTGAGTAGATGCTCGTGCGTCTATACAGGTATCTATATGTATTATTATATATACATATAGATACCTGTATAGACGCACAAGCATCTATTCAGGCACCTGTGGATGGATATGGATGGGTAAAACTATATAGATCGTTCAATGGTTAGAGATTATCACAGGATTTCTACCAGACTTTCAGATTATTTAGCATGTTAGTGTTGTTAATTATTAGTTTTGAGTACAAAGGAGTACAAAGGAGTACAAAGGAAATCAAGCAACAACATATCTAGTGACCCTTCTAGGTTGCTTGTCCTCCAAAACACTGAGGATCAAGTGTCCAAACAGTGGTTTAGAGTGGGTAAGGGAACATTGGAAAGGGAACTACTGCCCTGCCACTAACGTGGCAGGACTTAGGGTAGAGTTTACCATAAACACATAATGAGTTCTTCTGCACAGTCATCAGATAATACTTTTGTTTTAGTTTATCAAACGTTTTTTGTACATAGGAGCATTCTGTGATTATCAAGATACTGTACAGAGCTATGATATCTGACACATAACTGCCTAGATGGTGTAATGGTTAGTGTTTAAATTTTTTATGTGGTAACCCAGGTTCGAATCCCGGTGGATCACATGCTTACTTTCATGAATTTCTTTGGGAGGTGTTTGGTGTTGGAGTAAAATTAATAAAAATGTAATACCGGTATATGACATCAATAATATAATATGTGTGTAAGTTTGAGAAAGGGCATTGCTCTATCACTAATAATTTAAGGCTCACATGGAATAAATGATGGACTATTATTAATTAATCCTTGCTTTATCATCACAGTGCTACAGTAATCCCAATTTCTTACATTGAGTTTTAATGTTTCTGGAAACAGTAGCTATGTAATGAGCTATGGACCATTAGGTATGGTACCGGTACGGTACGGTACTAGCACAACTGGAAGAAGATGAAAAGGATGAACTAGGCCTAGTGAGGGTGAGAGAAGTTTGATGTTATCAGGAGGAAGGCCTTGAAGCGAGAGCGGGATAGAAAAAGCTAGCTGAGCTTGCTGGTTATTCAGCGCATGCGCACTGCTTTACATAAGAACATAAGAAAATGGGAGTCTGCAGAAAGCCGATTGGCCTAAGCAAGGCAGATCCCTGTCCCACACAACCCCAATTCAATTACAAAGCCCAATTATAGGCTTCACACTCTAATACCCTGAGGATCATCTTACCAAAACGGTTAGAGATTAACGCAGGATTATGGGGGTCTGCAGAGCGCTGATTGGCTTAACCCGGCTGATCCCCCTTCACACCCAACCCTTCTCGTCCATATGCTTATCCAATTTTATCTTAAAGCTCCCTACAGTTTTAGATCCCACTATAGCACTTGGTAGTCCATTCCACCCATGTACAACTCTGTTACCAAACCAATATTTGCCTATATCTTTTCTGAAACGAAATTTATCTAATTTGAAACCATTGGTACGAGTTCTTTCGCTATCACTGAGCTTTAGTACATTTGTCATGTCCCCTTTGTTAATCCCACTAACCCACTTGAACACCTCTATCATATCCCCTCTAACTCTGCGTCTCTCTAACGAATGTAAACCTAATTTCTTCAACCTTTCTTCATACGAAAGATTTCTAATATTATGGATAATTTTTGTCATTCTACGCTGTACTCTCTCCAATGAATCTATGTCCATTCTGTAATAAGGACACCAAAATTGGACAGCATAATCCATATGGGGTCTCACTAATGACAATTAAAGTTTTAAGATAACATCAGCAGTTCTGTTATTCACACTCCTAGAGATGAACCCGAGAATCCTGTTTGCCTTATTACGAACGCTTATACACTGTTTTCTAGGCTTCAAATCATTGCTAACAAACACACCTAGATCTTTCTCGCAGTCTGAATTTTCTAATTCTAAATTAGCTAGTTTATATTTAACATTTGTTTGCATCTTCCCTATCTTTAATACCTTGCATTTGTCAATGTTAAACTTCATCTGCCAATTTACTGACCATTCATGTAAGGTATCTAGATCCCTTTGGAGGCACTCTATATCGCTTTCTGAATCAATTGATCTCCCTATTTTAGTATCGTCTGCGAATTTACTTATCCTACTAGTTATACCTAAATCTAGGTCATTTATGTATATAAGAAACAACAGGGGACCTAATACCGATCCCTGGGGGACACCACTTTTGACTGCTCCCCATTCTGACTTGGTACCATTTATGCTGACTCTCTGCTTCCTACCAATTAGCCATGACCTAATCCATCCTAACAACGCCCCACCTATTCCATGTGCCGCAACCTTTCTCATCAATCTCTCATGAGGGACTCTGTCGAAAGCTTTACTGAAATCTAAATATATAATATCATATGACTTGTCATTATCTACTGCTTCATATACCTCTGAGAAAAACTAAGCAAATTAGTAAGGCAAGACCGTCCCTGAGTGAATCCATGCTGAGAAGAATTGATTAAGTTAAATGTTTCTAAGTGGTTTCTCATTTTCCTAGCAATAATTGACTCTAGTAGCTTTCCTATGATTGAAGTGAGACTAATGGGACGGTAATTGGATGCTATTGATTTATCACCTTTTTTGAAGATCGGAACTACATTTGCAAGCTTCCAAGCTTCTGGAACTATACCTGTTTCTAATGACTTGTTAAATAGAAATGTTAATGGGTAACTTAACTCATCTCTGCATTCTTTTAATACTCTAGCATATACCTCATCAGGACCAGGCGATTTATGAGGTTTCAGTCTGTCAATTTCCTTAAGCACATCATTTCTACTTATAGTAACCGTACTTAACCTATTATCTATACTATCGCTGTATACCTTACGGACTTCTGGAAACTGTGCCAAATTTTCATTAGTGAAAACGGAAAGAAATTGACTATTTAATGTACTGCACATTTCTAAATCATTTTCTGTCATTTCTCCTATCGAAGTTTTAAGGGGACCAATTACATCTCTAACCTTGGATTTATATAGTTGGTAAAAAACTTTAGGATTATTTTTTGAGTCATTGGCAACCTTAATTTCATAATTTCTTTACTAATATCCTTTTTTACCTGTCGTGATAGATTCTGATAGTAAGCAAGTAGGTGAATTTCGCCTTTTTAAATTTTTCTATATATTCCTCTCTTTTTTTCTAGAAGATCTAATAGTCTATTATTCATCCATTTGGGTTGGTTCTGTGTTGATCTAAATTTTCTTTTGGGGATATATTTATTTTGCGCATTGAATACTGACTTGATAAAATTATCGTATGTATCTACCAAGTTTGACGTCTCTTCCTGACTTAAGATGACAGGTGCCTGAGAAAGGATACACTCATTTGGACACATGGATCGACTTAATGTTTTGACCATAGGGTCCGCTAGCAGGGCTTCTCTTAACCCACCATAATTGGCTTTTCTGAAGTCAGGTATTAATGTTGTATTCTCTCTGATATTACCTTTCCATTGTATATTAAAATACACAGAATTGTGATCACTATTTCCTAGGTGGTCCCCGATTTCTACACTATTTATCATATGTTCATTGTTACTGAAAACTAAAACGAGAATATTATCACCTCTAGTCGGCGTATCTATGAATTGAGATAAAAAACTATCTTGTACTACCTCAATAAACTCCTTTGAATCAGAGTCGCCTATTTGTTGCTGCCAATCTATATTAGGGAAATTAAAATCCCCCATAATGCACACGTTGCTAAGCCTTGATGCTATTTTAATTTCCTCCCATAATGATGTTCCGTCATTTCTACTCATATTTGGCGGTCTATCCATAACTCCAATAACTAAAGTCTCACTACCTTCGTTAACTTCTACCCAAACACTTTCATTTTCATTATTTACTCTAATACCTGATTTAGTACAGCTTTTTAATGAACTCCTGACAAACACTGCTATACCGCCGCCCCTCCTACTTGTTCGGTCATATTTAAACAAACTATATCCCGGTATATCAAACTCTGCTAAAAAATGCCTGGTTTCTGTATTAATCCATGTTTCAGTTAGCGCTATTATGTCTATATTTTCTTTGCTAACCAGTGCTCTAAGTTCCTTCATTTTGTTACATAAACTCCTGCAATTTGTATAATAAACCCTCAAACTATTACTTGTATTTGCAACTATTTTTCTATTGTTTTTAACTAATTTATTTTTACCTGTTGAACTACTGGACCTAGACGGAAAAGCTACGCTATCAGAATGTTCGTTATTACTATCAATTTCATGTGGCTGGGATTCTATTTTACTTACACACCTATGGTTTATTAACAAAACCCCGCAACAAACTTGTCGAGTGAGCTGGCTAAGGTCGAAACTCCTAGTCGAGAGAGATGTACTCCATCCTGGGCATACAGTTCATCCTTACCGTAGAAGAGGGT
This sequence comes from Paralithodes platypus, assembly GCA_032716605.1. NCBI lineage: Eukaryota > Metazoa > Arthropoda > Malacostraca > Decapoda > Lithodidae > Paralithodes > Paralithodes platypus. The sequence goes on along the minus strand of CM064483.1, from coordinate 44,026,752 downwards.
CCAGTTATCCAGGAATGGAATAGTATTTGCCTTGCAATACTTCTCCAGCCGGCTATTTACACCAATAGCCCTGGAGGACCATTCCTTCCTTACCCCTCTTCTTGGTAGGATACTGTGTACCACAGGAACTCCACCCTTCTCCTTGATCCTCTCCAACATTTCCTGGTACGTGGTGAGTAACTCCTCAGTCCTGCATTTCCAAATGTCGTTGCTCCCTGCGTTGAGGAAGATGATGGGGTCCTCTCCACTCGCTTCCATGACACCATCTAGCTTTTCTGCCACCTTCTCGACTCCGGCTCCAGGCAGACAGACAACTTTACCAACATGTGTGTTAGTAGCCCTACCAAGGTATTTAACCACTGAATCCCCTACAATTAAAATAGACTTAGCTGTTTTCTGTTGCCGGCCTGTAGCAGAAGTAGTAGCAGCAGAAGTAGCTGCAGATTTCCTCCCCTCCCCTCTCACTGCCCCGCTGTAAGACGGGTCATCTCCTTCCTCCTTTCCCCCTTCACTGCCATCACACTCGTCATCCAGGGCGCTATACTTGTTTTTAACAGTCACATACTGCTTCTGGAAGGTTAATTTCATTCCTCTTGAAGATGCCACCTTCCAGGAAGAGTCCGGGTTTCCTACACCAGTGGCATTTTTTTTTTCCTCAAATGCCATCTTCAATGCTAAGTTCTCGTCCTTGAGAGATTGGACCTCGAGCTCAACATTCTCCAGCCTCTCTTGCAAAGCAAGACAAAGCTGGAGAACATGGGAAGAGGTGACAATCTCATCAGCACAAGCCATCACTAAGAATGTTCACCTCACTAGGGGATAAACAGGTATGTCACGAGCGGTCACTGGGTACGTCCTCACTGGTCAAAGGTCACTGCTTTGATAGGCAAGTAATTACCGTAATAATAATAGTTCTTAAAGCTAGCGCATGCTAAGCCAGCTGAGGATAGCCCAATAAGGCCGATTAGGCGTATTTCCATTGGGGTCCTGTACTACTACCCCATCCCCTTGCTCATGAGGGCCGGTAACGACTCAGTGCTTGTGAAAAACCTTTACTGCGCCGAGCGTGGGCGCGATCCTGGAACCTTCTGGGTGGAAGACGCTAGTCACTACATCAGCTAACCGCTGTATCTCATAATATTGTACTGTATCTTAATACAAGATATTATAGATCTCAAGTGACGGCGTCTCTTCCATGGATTGACCTCCCAATCTACCAAGATTGGAAGCCAAAGCGTCACATTTTTCCCTTGTCCCTCAACTTTCTCTTCATAATTGCTGAGGGGCACAGGGCCCTGGGTGGGGCTTTGGTTTCCCGAGCGTTTCCGCACCCTCCTCAGCTCCCCGCCATGGAGTGGCTTCGGTCACCCAGGCTTTATTGTGGTCGGCGGGGAGGGTTCTGTGGGGGCACTCGGTTATGGCCTTGGAATTGCTCGGGGCCTTGGGGCTGTTCGGCCAGGCAACTTGGGGAACAACAACAACAAGATATTATATATATATATATATATACGGTATGGTATATATACTGTCTATATTGGGAATGGATACAGGATAGGTTTAGGGGGGGCTTTGCCCCCATTCACCCCTCCATGACTTAGGCCTATTGAAATTTGCACCTATTTTGCCAGTAAGGGGCTTTAGGCCTATAAATCGCACATACAATGTATTTCCAGTGGTCGAAACAAATTTAAATACGATCTTTGCAACATACTTAGCTTATTCTATAATAGCCTTAGAATATCGAGAAATAATTAGAGGTAGGCTACCTTCGGTATTAAGTACCAAAACATCTGTGTTCAACTAATTTTGTAACATACACTATAGTTATTTACACAAACTAAGTTATACAATCATAAACCTGCGAGAAAACGAACTAGGCTTAATCCTACTAGGCTAGGCCAATTATTCACTCATTACATACTAACCAGTTTAGTGCACGAGTACTTGCTAACATTATTAAATATATTGATGTAAACAGCTATGACACAACGATGGAGCATATATTGTAATCGTCCATAGCTCGCCTCATGCAATAAAGCTATACCCTGCTCCAACTTTGTTTTGGTGTGACATTTAAATAAACCCCGCTGGCCCGCTTAGGTCGGCATTCAAAACTGGATATATAATTATGTTTATTTAATGTTAATTTTGAAGTTGGGTGATGGTAGCAGTATTTAGTTCTAATAAAGTAATAATACATAATTATATAGTATGATATTCTAGATAGTATTTTCGCATATTTATCTACCGAATGAACATCTATTATATAACCCTGAAAACGAAGTTTCGCGACCCTAATTTCGGAGAGTTCGACACAAATTTAATATTTCGTCCTTGCATGGAAGATCTGGCGGGCGATTTTCGGAGGTAAAAGTGTACTGTTTATAGCTCAAACATGTGTGTAAAGTACTCTGTGCTTCTGTTAATCACATATATATATCGTCTGTGCCCTATTCTACCTACAGATATCCGATATACAGGTTAGCAGTGACAAATATTACGTAAACAAGCCGTTATATACCAGGGTACTTGTCACTCCTACTGAAAGTGGTTGCATACCTTGTTATTATATATACATATAGATACCTGTATAGACGCACGAGCATCTACTCAGGCGCCTGTGTTCCAACAAAGTCCTGCTTGAAGACGCGTAAATATTTGCTTTCGTTCGTTTTCTTTTAAATTAACTCGGTATTCTCCTGTGATTAACCTTTTGTGATTTACTTCTTTTTAAATTGCTTGACATGGTTTCTCTGCTTAAGCCTCGTTACAACTGCACTCATAACCCGTTAACACATGCCACGAAACTTCCGACACTATTCCAATTACGCCAGGTCATAAATATCGCTGGACGGAGTTTGTATTGTAATTACTGCTCCTTTACCCTCCTCATAGATGCTAGGGCGGTTTCATGCTGCATATTATATTTATAGTTTTTGGTATTGACCCCCTGAGGTTTATGCCGTATTTTGACTGTTGTGGCTATCATTAGTCGATTGTATTCAGATTAGCAAGGGTATATAGAAGTTAAAGAGTTATTTGAGATTGTATTTACTCTTTTGCTGCCCACATATCCTTTGTCGTCTAATGATAGCCAAAATACACTCCTTAAGGGGAGGCAGACCGTTTTTCTGGACCCCCTTCTCCCTAATGTTTAGGCCCACTAGTTTTGAGATTATAAGACGTTCGGCCCATTAGTTTGGTGATTTTAACACCTTTCGCTCAATTTCGTTGTAAATTTTAAGACCTTACGTGGCATTTAGGTGTCGATTATTTCCTGGCGAGCGATAGCGAGCCTGCAATTTTAGGAGGAACCGGCCTTCGGCCGGAATTTGTTTCTACCGAAAAATTTAAAACATTATCTTGGGGGTGTTTTTCTAAGCTTGATGGAGGTCTAGGGAGGAAACTAAAACAAATATATGAATACATTAATTAATAGACCAAACAAATGGTCTGCCTCCCCTTAAATGCGTGATAATCCTCAAGGTGTTAATTACGTCCTTCTCACCTCTTTATTCCCCTTCTTGTTCTTATGGGTTCATCCTTTATTGTCTGTAACCATTATATGTGTTTTGTTTTCCCTTAACTCGGGTATACCACTTAATATTTTGATCATGTTTCCTTTCTATATGTTCATCTCTGGCATGTATGTATTAGTATTTCCTTTGTTCCTCCCTGGCTTAGTGTTTTCGCTGGTTGATCAATCTATATATCTATCGTTCTATCACTTTACCTATGTATTTATGTACCTATCTATGTATCTACTAGTTATTGTATACTGGCAATAATGGCAATAATGACAGTATGATATATTATATCATACTGTCATTATTGCCAGTTTTTTTATAAGCCATTAACCACACGGAAGACATAAGAACATAAGAACATAAGAAAATGGGAGTCTGCAGAAAGCCGATTGGCCTAAGCAAGGCAGATCCCTGTCCCACACAACCCCAGTTCAATTACAAAGCCCAATTATAGGCTCAACACTCTAATACCCTGAGGATCATCTTACCAAAACGGTTAGAGATTAACGCAGGATTATGGGGGTATGCAGAGTGCTGATTGGCCCAACCCGGCTGATCCCCCTTCACACCCAACCCTTCTCGTCCATATGCTTATCCAATTTTATCTTAAAGCTCCCTACCGTTTTAGACCCCACTATAGCACTTGGTAGTCTATTCCACCCATCTACAACTCTGTTACCAAACCAATATTTGCCTATATCTTTTCTGAAACGAAATTTATCTAATTTGAAACCATTGGTACGAGTTCTTTCGCTATCACTGAGCTTTAGTACATTTGTCATGTCCCCTTTGTTAATCCCACTAACCCACTTGAACACCTCTATCATATCCCCTCTAACTCTGCGTCTCTCTAACGAATGTAAACCTAATTTCTTCAACCTTTCTTCATACGAAAGATTTCTAATATTATGGATCATTTTTGTCATTCTACGCTGTACTCTCTCCAATGAATCTATGTCCATTCTGTAATAAGGACACCAAAATTGGACAGCATAATCCATATGGGGTCTCACTAATGACAAGTAAAGTTTTAAGATAACATCAGCAGTTCTGTTACTCACACTCCTAGAGATGAACCCGAGAATCCTGTTTGCCTTATTACGAACGCTTATACACTGTTTTCTAGGCTTCAAATCATTGCTAACAAACACACCTAGATCTTTCTCACAGTCTGAATTTTCTAATTCTAAATTAGCTAGTTTATATTTAACATTTGTATGCATCTTCCCTATCTTTAATACCTTGCATTTGTCAATGTTAAACTTCATCTGCCAATTTACTGACCATTCATGTAAGGTATCTAGATCCCTTTGGAGGCACTCTATATCGCTATCTGAATCAATTGATCTCCCCATTTTAGTATCGTCTGCGAATTTACTTATCCTACTAGTTATACCTAAATCTAGGTCATTTATGTATATAAGAAACAACAGGGGACCTAATACCGATCCCTGGGGGACACCACTTTTGACTGCTCCCCACTCTGACTTGGTACCATTTATGCGGACTCTCTGTTTAGCCATGACCTAATCCATCCCAACAACGATCCTCCTATTCCATGTGCCTCAACCTTTCTCATCAATCTCTCATGAGGGACTCTGTCGAAAGCTTTACTGAAATCTAAATAAATAATATCATATGACTTGTCACTATCTACTGCTTCATATACCTCTGAGAAAAAGCTAAGCAAATTAGTAAGGCAAGAACGTCCCTGAGTGAATCCATGCTGAGAAGAATTTATTAAGTTAAATTTGTCTAAGTGGCTTCTAATTTTCCTAGCAATAATAGACTCTAGCAACTTTCCTATGATTGATGTGAGACTAATGGGACGGTAATTGGATGCTATCGATTTATCACCTTTTTTGAAGATCGGAACTACATTTGCAAGCTTCCAAGCTTCTGGAACTAAACCTGTTTCTAAAGACTTGTTAAATAAAAATGCTAATGGGCTACTTAACTCATCTCTGCATTCTTTTAATACTCTAGCATATACCTCGTCAGGACCAGGCGATTTTTGAGGTTTCAGTCTGTCAATTTCCTTAAGCACATCATTTCTACTTATACTAACTGTACTTAACATATTTTCTATACTATCACTATATACCATATTGACTTCTGGAATCTGTGCCAAATTTTCATTAGTGAAAACGGAAAGAAACTGACTATTTAATGTACTGCACATTTCTAAATCATTTTCTGTTATTTCTCCTATTGAAGTTTTTAGGGGGCCTATTACATCTCTAACTTTAGATTTATATAGTTGGTAAAAAGCTTTAGGGTTATTTTTTGAGTCACTGGCTATCCTTATTTCATAATTTCTTTTTGCTTTCCTGATTTCCCTTTTGACCTGTCTTGATAGAGTCTGATAGTATATATGTAGATGATTTTCGCCTTTCTTTATTTTTCTATATATTCCTTTCTTTTTTCCTATAAGATCTATTAGCTTATTAGTCATCCATTTTGGTTGGTTCTGCGGCGATCTAAATTTTCTTTTAGGGATATATTTATTTTGAGCATTGTGGAGTGAAGCAATAAACTGGTTATATGTAGGTGGCAAGTTTAACTCTGGCATATCCTGACTTAATTGCTTAACAATAGGGTCCACCCTTAAGTCACTTCTTAGCCCACCATTATCGGCTTTTCTGAAATCTGGGATAAGTTTCGTATTCTCTTTAGCATTCCCTGTCCATTGTATATTAAAATAAATAGATTTATGATCGCTATTTCCTAGGTGATCACCAATCTCTACATCATTTATCATATGTTCATTGTTACTGAAAACTAAATCAAGAATATTAATACCTCTAGTCGGCGTTTCTATGAATTGAAATAAAAAACTATTTTGTACTACCTCAATAAACTCTACTGAATCGGAGTCGCCTATTTGGTGCTGCCAATCAATGTTCGGAAAATTAAAATCTCCCATAATGCACACATTGCTAAACCTTGATGCTATTTTAATTTCCTCCCATAACGATGTTCCGCCATTTCTACTCATATTAGGCGGTCTATATATAACTCCAATAACTATGGTCTCACTACCTTCGTTAACCTCTACCCAAACACTTTCATTATCATTATTTAGTCTAATACCTGATTTAATACAGCTTTTTAATGTACTCCTGACAAACACTGCTATACCCCCGCCCCTCCTACTTGTTCGGTCATATTTAAACAAACTATATCCTGGAATATCAAATTCTGCTAAAAAATGCCTAGATTCTGTATTAATCCACGTTTCAGTTAGCGCTATTATGTCTATATTTTCTGTGCTAACGAGTGCTCTAAGTTCGTTCATTTTGTTACACAAACTCCTACAATTTGTATAATATACCCTCAACCTATTACTTTTATTTGCAACTATTTTTCTATTGTTTTTAGCTAACTTATTATTTCCTGTTGAACTACTAGCTCTAGACGGAAATTCTACTCTATCAGTATTCTCATCTTTACTATCAGTTACATGTGTAGTGTTATCGATACTACTATTACACATCACTATATTCGCACTATCTTGACTGATTATTTCTATTTTACTCACTGGTTTGTCACATGAAGTACCTGCTCCATATGGAGACAGTATTTTACTTACACACCCAGGTTTTTGTAACGAAACCCCGCAACAATCTTGTCCAGTGAGCTGGCCAAGGTCGAAACTCCTAGTCGAGAAAGATGTACTCCATCCTGGGCATACAGTTCATCCTTACCATAGAAGTGGGTCCAGTTATCTAGGAATGGTATTGACTTTGCCTTGCAATACTTCATTGGAGAGAAGACATTGCAAAGACATTGGAGAACATTTCATATACTCATAGTAAGGATTATTTCGTTGTCACAAATTGAAAAGGTGGTATATATCGATATAATATGATTACTAATTGATCAGTTAACCAACAAGGGCTAACATAGTTGTATCTATATTTGATATTGGCAGTTTTCATATATATTTTAGAAAAACCGAATTGTTGCTTACATTGTATAATAATCGTACAGTATTATTTCTCACAACAAATCTATCAACGTAACGCATTTTAAAGAATATGTAAGAATACACACACACACACACACACACACACACACACACACACACACACACACACACACACACACACACACACACACACACACACACACACACACACACATGCTCTTTATCAACTACATAAAATTAATTTACCAATATTTCTCACAACATTTTCGGCCCCACCATGGAATACCCAAGCATATTGCAAAAGCCTAAATATATTCTGCTCACGTACTTTGAGTGTTGGTAGAGTTTTACATGTGTGTGATTCTCTGACATTCAGCGAAGTATGATGGGTAATGGTGATGGTGGTACTGATGATGATGGTGGCAATAATGGTGATAGCAAGGATACAAACTGATGTATGTAAAAGCCTTGGCAATAATAATGATGAAGTTGGTGAAGATAATGGTAATTGTAATACAGTACTGATAACTCTGTTAATTCCTTCCAGTACATTAACATCATTATTCTTTTTACTTCGCTTAGGAAGGACCTGGGAAAGTTGTAGATATTCTTCCTAAATAAATACAAATCGTCCAATGTTAGCAAAACAATATAACAAATGAGGCTCCATGCTAAAATTATTAAAGGGTAGGATTGGGAGTAAGTACTTTGAGACTTGGAACTAGCGACATTCATAATGTTGGTAAATATGCAACGGATACTCTTTTTTAGGGATGTAATAATGAATATGATTTTGGTAACTTAAACTAGCAGGTGAAGTTATATATGTACTGGTAGTTACAAGGCTGGCATTACCGGGAAAAATAGGTCATACTTGTTTTATCTTTAATTTTGTTGTACTATTGTGTGTACATAAATGCATGAAACACTTATAAAAAAATACAATGAAAACATTTTGTTTTTGTGCATAAATTAATTAAAAACGTATAAACAAATATAATAAAAACAATACCATTATGCCAAAATTCGTCTTTTATTCATACGAAACACTCATAAACTCCACCTTGGCAATAATTCATACATTTCGAAATGTTTATTGTACATACTAAAGAACAGGTTAATTCGTAAGAGAACATAATTGTCCACACCGATTGGAATTCTAATTTGTTGGAATGTATTATGAATTTAGAGAATATATGTTTTACATTAACAAAAATATATAAACATTTTGTTTTTGCTGAGCGGTGCTACTAAAGTATAAAAATTGCATATTTTTGCTTGCAGTAATATTCTGAGCCAGCCTATACACCAAGTACAGCACGCTGGGCCTCAGAGCTCTGTAATCATGGTGGGATTATCTTTAGTTCTAATGTGACTGACCGGTATTCTGGATTCAATTTTAACATTTCATGCAACTGAATCAAAATGAGAAATTAATTTTGGTAGCATTCCATTATATATTTATGTTAACCCCTTGAAGCTCTCACGCGTTTTAGCAGTTTATTTTGGTTATCATTAGGCGAGTTTATGCAGCTTAGGAAGTATATGTGGGTATTAAAAGGATAAAGACTATCTCAATCAACCCTCTGACTTCCATATACCCTTTACTTCCTAATCCGACTAAAATTGTCTAATAATTACCAGAACACTGAAAAGAAATGAGTATTGGATCTTGAAATGGTTAATAATAAAATAACTTATATATGTATTGCATTGCGAATGGAATGTATGTATGCTTTACACCATTTTCTCATTGTTAATATCTAAAATCGCATAAATATTTGTTTAAATTGTTTCCAAGATATATGTGTACCACAAGAACGATCTGCTTTAGTAGTTGATTCAATAACATGATTTTCCTAGTAACACATAATATAGTGTTTAAATAGAAATCAAGTAAAGGGAATGTTGATTACATTTAAATATAACCTATGTTTATAATATGACATAGTCAAGGGAGAGTTGATGTCATTTGTAAGTAGCTACACATGTTTGCATTTTTAAAGGAGAGTATAAATGCCTCTCTCTCACTCACTCTCACATACACAGACACACACACACACACATACACACACACACACACACACACACACTGACAAGAACGTGTTCAAAGCCAGCTGAACGTTAGGGATCATGATCATATTTTCCAGCGACACTATTTTTATTTCCCTCTATTTCTTAGGAGACAAGATTCTATTGAAATTGTATCAACAGTTAATTATGAGCGAGGAAGAACAAGGTCTGAGAAGTAAGCCATGTATCCCAAGGGGCAGTCAGACGATGGTATGTATGTTTTGTTTTCTTTTTATTTTTTATTTTTATTTTTAGATAACGGAATAATGCAATACCCTACCACCTGAATTTACGATTTTTTATAAAACATATGAAACAATACTTGAGTATTATATTTACATCAAGGTTTGATAATTAACACCATATCTCGTTACAAAATATCCGTAATTGCCGATTGAAGAAGATGGGGGACAACACAATTCTCCGTCAGCGGATATACAGATTTTTTGTTTTAGTTTATTAACAAGGGGTTCCTGGACCAGTTATCAAGTTCAGGGATCACATAACATACTCAGGGCTCATTAGTTTATTGTAACATTTTCAAAATATGAGGACGCATTTCTTTTCTGTGTGCTGGTTATTAATATACGAGGTTCTTCAGATTAGGAAGGGTAAATGGAAGTCAGGCGCTTAATTGAGATAGTCTTAACCCTTTCAATTCCTACAGATCATTCCTAAGCTGTATACAATCGTCTAATGATAGCCGGAATAAACTCAAAACGCGTCGTAATTCTCCAGGGGAATAACAAATATATGTTGGTGTAACGATAATATACTTTATATAAGCGTAACCGAACCTTTCATGACGTAATTCTGTACTAAATGTATATGAATCTACCACATGATTTGACATTTGAAAGGGCGTCTAGGAAACTTGTGTCACCATTTAATGAATCTTCTGGTTCCTTAGATATGTCCTTAACTAGCTTCTTCGAACTCGTTCCGTATTAATTAAAACAGTCTAATACAAACTTTTCATATCTACCCTTTCAGATTGTCACGTTAACCACAATTCCTTTATATGTTCACATTAGCTTGGTATATTTATTAAGGAACACCCTGTTCTTAACATTAATCATCCATTACAAACCCCAATGTACTTAAATAAACTAATGAAAGCATATGGTCCACCCATAATTCGAACTCGGGACAACACATCCAGAACATAAGCATCTAAACCATTACACCACCAACACAGTTAAAAGTTGAGTACACGATCACGATTTATATCCTTTTTCGAATTCTGGATATCAATCTAATTAAGTAATCAGACCCAAATGCATTATGGAAAGCCTAATGTTTTAGTGAGAGGAAACACAATGAATGGGGCCAAGATCACTAAGGACCGGCCTCGCTAGACATTAGCTTCTGAACCTATAGAAACTAAGGAACACCAGGTTCTTAACATTAATCATCCATTACAATTCCCAATGTACTTGGATAAACTAATTAAAACATATGGTCCTCCCGGAATTCGAACTCGGGACACCACATCCAGAACATAAGCATCTAAACCATCACACCACCAACACCGTGAACAGTTGAGTACACGATCACGATTGATATCCATTTTCGAATTTTGGATATCAATCTAATCATGTACTCAGACCCAAATGCATTATGGAAGGTCTAATATTTTAGTGAGAGGGAAGAACAATGAATGCTTCGCCTTTGTGTTTCACTGTCTCATCCCCAAGACTCGGACCTTCATTTTCAGAACTTCACCTATTGAGCAATTAACTCATTGGAATTGCCCCCCTGTCGCATATTTTAAATATGGGAATATTCATACAGTGATATATAATCAGGGAACATTGAGGGTATTTATTGCGGGGGGCATTTCGGTGGGCTTTGGGGTAATGCACTGATATAGGTACAGCACAAATTCCATGCCAATAATATCTTCCCATTGATACATCGGGATTCGATCCCGAGACCATTAGATTACCAGTCCTGTGGCAAGACCGCTCCACTACACCTCCCACAAATGAAATTAAAAGAAAAATATTAAATAGCCAGAATGTACAGTTTGCCTTTATGCATTTATCTTCCTAAGTTTCAACATTCATATATAATCAAGGTGCTCACTATTGTATTTCTCATATTTGCCATACAGCTAAAACAAAAATATCGCAGATGCCTTTCCTGTACGAGAGTAAGAGAGAGAGAAAGAGGAGGGGGGAGGGGGAGGGGGGGGGGGGGAGTTAACACTAGAGAATATTCCAGGACGGTCTTGCTTTGTTCCACCTAACAAGGGACTTATACCTGTAACCCCCCTCCCCCCCCCATCCCCACACACACACACACACACACACACACACACACACTCACCAACTACAGGTCAACCAATCAGTCATTGTTAGATGGGCGAGAAAACCAGAAGTCAGGCCGGCTATACCTTGTTCCAAATAGGTAATCCACAACTCTTGAACATTAATCTTTATAACTCACAAAAGACTAGAGTAAACAAGCTAAGATTTCTACTATTTGGGAAGGTTCAGCCAGGAAATAGGTGTGGAAATGTACAGCCCATTTGCGCTAGCCCTTTTTGAGTTATAGAGGTTAAAGTTCATGATTTCTGAATTACCTATTTGGAACAGGGTATAGTGTACCCAGATCCCAGACAGACAGACAATGTTGCCTCCATTTTTGTCCGTGCCAGCTATACCCTGTTCCAATTAAGTAGTCAATAAATCGCGAACCCTAACATCTGTAACTCAAAATGGGCTAGACGAAATCTGTAAATTACCACACCTATTTCCTGACTGACTGTGCCCAAATGATAGAAATATTAGCTCGATTACTCTAGTCGTTTGTGAGTTATAGAGGTTAATGTTGAAGAATTTCGCCATATTATTTTGAAGAGGGTATACTGTACAGTATAGTGTACCCAGATTCCAGACAGACACTGTGGGCTCCATGTTTGTCAGTGGCAGCTAGACTATAACTTTATGGATCTGGTGGAACTCAATCTTCCAACTGGGCCAATTATCAAAGTTGTCTGTCTGGCAACAACAACAACAACGGATTACTAACCCCTTGAGGATTATGATGCGTTTTAGCAGTATATTTTGGCTATCATTAGAAGACTTTATATAGCTTAGGGAGGTTCTGTGAGAGTCAGAGGCATAATTGAGTTGGTTTTGACCCCTTAGATTCCTAGAGGTCCTTCCTACACTGCATAATATCGTCTATTTATAGCCAAAACAAAATGCGTCATAATGCACAAGGGGCTAACGTATCAACAGATATACTGATGCTCGCAAGGCTGCCGGCAATTGGCTAGCGATGCGGGTAACTCTTTCTGTATTTGAAGATGAATGTATGCACTATTTTCTAGTTTTCATTATATGATTTTAGGCAGTATAGAAAGAATTTCGACGAATCAAAGGTGTAACAGTTATTTTTTTTAACTCTCTAGCTCTGAAAAGTTCTCACTAAGTCGAAGAAAATCATCTAATAATAGCCTGAATAGACTATCAAAAAACGTATCATAATCATATGGTAGGATTGGCTACCAGAAAGCTGTGTTTGAAGAGAGCATGGTCGTGAGCTGCCAACAATTATACAAGTTCATTAGTGACCTCAGTTCAGAATCTGTCACAGCCACACCGACACATTTTTAAGGGAACCAAACCACTGGTTGGCTGTTGTTATGAATGTTCGTACTCTCTTGAATTGATTTAGTATATTTATTTAGTATATTGTTTGTTGTTGACTATTACCTATTTATATATTATTTCCCATGCTAATATTTCCAAACACATGCTTTTAATTATGCAGTAGTTCGCCGTCCAGTCAGCCAGCAACTATTACATTGGTTTAAGTTTAATTTGTGTTTGCACCCTAGACTTCTATCAAGCTCTAAAAAACATCACCCAAGATAAATATGTACATTTTTGGGTAGACAAATTTTCCAGCCAAAGGCCGGTAATAATACGAAAGGTCTTGATATTGACAAAGAAATGGGGCAAAGGGTCATAACATCACCAAACTAATGGGCCGAACGACTAAAAATGTCAAAATTAAATGGGAGAAATAAGTCCAGAAAAAAAAAACTACCCTTGAAGATGTAATAATTTGTATTATCTCATATCTAGGCAGTTTTATCATAATTAATATATATGATAGCGTCAACTTAGCAAACTATATAAACGCCAAAAGAAAGCTAAATGGAATAGCACAATTATAACAAGTGATAACTGTGTTGGATAAAAATACACACGAGCCCAGAGGTGCAAAACAACTCTCTGACAAGTGCAATAGTTAGTCGGTGTCTGTGTGACTAGTGCCGTACGGTTACAGGAATAGTTAAAACAATTAATATGAAAAACAAACAAATAAAACTATTTAGAAAAGTGAACAAAAATGCAAACAAAGGTCAACATTTCATGAGCTTCACTTCCAACCTTTTCTCAGACCCTCAAGGAGGTGTCACACGAGCGAATTGTCCTTAATCTCTCACGAACAATTGTAGTCTGGCAGCTTCAAAATACAAGTTTCATAAGAATTAAGCAACCAAATATAGTCTACCTTCGATCTAGTTTCCGGTTCTAATACGAAAGAGCCTCATAATAGTACGAACAACACCTTGGTCATATGTAATTGCCGGAAAATACTGTGACGCCTGCAGCTTGGCAGAACTTGGCCACTCGCTAGCACTCGCCGGGGCAAGGTATTTGGCTACAGTCTATCTACAATGTTGTTCTTTCTTTCATAGTGTTCGTGTTGTTGCAGACAGTCCCGTGGTGGTCTTTATTTTCGTCTGTGACAAGGGGAAGCATTTTATATCATGAGTAGAACATAAGATGCATTGTGTATAGTTAAGGAGAGAGAATAATATAGGCAGAGGGGTGGTAGTGTGTGCGTGCGCGTGCATATACATGTGCTGCCTCCCCCTCGCTTTGTAGGCTCGCGCGCGTGCCGTCTCACGCCTCTTGATTGGCTGGTCGTTCCTGGCGCCTTCTGCAGCCCTGCTGCCTGGTGACGTAGCAGCCTGTGATTGGCTGACCACCATGCCTTTGTGTGTGATCCTGGAGGGGTCCCGAGGAGTTCCTTCCTCAGAGCTCCTCTTAGTACTGTAACGCTAACATCCCTTTGCAATCTATCAGCCCACCTCACCCCCCTATTGCGAACTTTCTCTACCACTGCTTACCTTCTTCTCTCTGTATATCCTACTATTAATTAACTGCCCTTCCCCTTGACGTTGATTTCATATATCCGTCACTGTATTATACAGCGAGCTCTCAGAGATATTATATGTAATTAATTAGGCATTTTGGATCAGAGGGTTATCCATTTTGGCTTGGGCAGGTTTGACATACTCATCATGTTGCCCCAACCTTATTTTCTTGGGTGTCTGCCAGGTCAGTCGATGCTAGACTGGGGAGAGGCTATCAGGTTACAGTTTCCTATGAGCATAGACTTCGTTGAGCCTATGCAACTGTACCGGATACCTGCGGAGGCCTAGGTCATTTTCTTGTCTGTGTACCTTAGAGCCTATCACTGTGTTGGCGTGAGGGCGTTTGCCTAGTCCACCCAGCACTGTGCTAGCTCGTTAGCTTTTGACTTAGGAGGGTCGCCAGGAGAGAACCAGGTACACGAGACCTGGATCTCTCAAGAGAGCACCCCATCATTTAATGTAACTAGGCGCACAGACTTGAAAACGACACTAGGCTAACGAGCAGGTGGCTCGGCCCGGGTAGCCTAGCCTACGACTCCCCTGCTAGACTTCTTCCACCTGGCAGACCCCCGATTAGGGTTTATAATCTCATTGTGTATATGTGTGCAGCATTATTGTTCCTTATGTTTATAGTAAGTCGGGATTGTTGCTGAGAGACCCAACCAGAGCAGGCTTGTGCTTGGTGGGAGAAAGCACATCATTTTGTGGTTAGAGTGTAGACTGCCGACTGTTTTATAATTACACCTGTGCCAGATAACACCGTATGTCCCTACACTATATATGTTCCCACAGTAATAATACACAGTTCAGAATCCGAGACGTACTTCTTAGTTGCATCTGACTTTTGCAGAAGATTCCTGCATGATGTTTTAGGACTTTCTTTGTTTCACTTTCTTTCAGACAGGAGTGACAGTTTACTGATTATTTAACGTAACGTTAATTATCCTTCTTCTAGTTTGCTATTAAATCGTTGCTGCGATTTACCTACGCTATCTATCTTTTTCCTTGTATACCTTAATAAAGTAATCGTATGTTGTATGAGTATAGGCTGCTTCAGTGATCATCAGCCTATAGTGTGCACCTTTAACCGAGTCATAGGATACCTCGTTGTCCAGGCACGACTCAAGGCGGTATAGGTGTTTTGTTCTCCAGTGGTTAAGGCAGGGGTTGGAACTAGTGTTACCGTTGTTGCATTTAGCCTTATCTAGTCCAATGATGAAGAGCCCTGTGTCTTGTAGAACCTGGAACGTAACAATACGTTCGTGTGGCACCGGCTTCACTATGACCTAACTGGAGGTGGTCAGGTCCAGGCAGTGTTTCTGACAGTAAAGACAATCGCTCTGATTGCTGCCAGTTATCTAACCACATTTCAGCACAAAGGTACTGGTAATACCGTCGGTTATATATTGAGGTTTATCTATTGGTACTTTTTATTGATATGCATATTTGTGTTTTATTTGATTTATTTACATATTTAGTTTTAGTTTTTAGGAGGCGAGATCTATACTTTTAATGTCTGTCTACTTGTCTTTCAATCGTATATTATGTTTGTCCAGAGTGCGTTAGACTCTTATGAGCCCAATATCGTATATACTACAAATCGCCAGCTACACCAGACCTATAGAGTTCGCTTATAGAGTAGCCAACACGTCAGCCATACATTATGGTGGAGGAAACTACAGTTACATGCTTTGATGATTAGGTGCCAAGAATTATTTGTGTCTTATCATCGTAGGCTGCCTCTAGATCTCGAAAAGAGCTACAGCAAATGGGTTGCAAATGTTTACACTACACCTAGTCCCTGGCTTACCCTTCCTATATGGTAGAAATATTAGCTTGATTAATCTAATAATTTATGAGTTATAGAGGTTAAAGGTCAAATGTTTTGGCCTAGGAATAATGAATAGACTATAAGGTATTTTAATAAACGTAAATACGATTGCAAAAAAATTATATAAATAACTGTGAACAATACATTATTATATAAACTCAATTTCCAGATGGCACAGATTTCAAATGACCATTACTGACTATTATTTAAAAAACGGAACATATATTACACCTGTGCAGCCTTTGAATTTTAGAAGCTGTGTCGTCGGAAGTAATCATTAATTTCTTGTTTATTTATGGACTGCTGTATTGTGTGTTTTCTTTCATACTCAACCTTTCTTTGAGCCCCGCGCTTTGTCTATTTTTTTCTTGTGAATATCTCTTGCTATTTTCCAGGCCTTGTTCTTCTTTAGGCGGTTTCACACAAGCATTTTTTTCGTTAACCCTTAAAGATCAGGGCCCGACTTAAGTCCGAATCGAAAAATTTGGACTATGTGGCGGGGCCCGCCTTAAATCCGAGTGCAATTTTGGCGCAATATTGGCTCTGAGAGAGAGAGACAAGTGACTGGAGGAGCATGGGTTACCTCATGACAGCTCGCCACGGCCGCCGTGGACCTACTGAGATTTACTGCACTTACATCCACCCTCACTCCCTCGCTACATACGTAATTATATAAAGAAATTACCGTATTTAACGATTTTGCCCTTCGGTTGCACGATCGTTGCAAGACAACCAGTGATCCTAGAAGGATGGTTCGGGTGTCATTGGAAAGCTCAAGTTACGCCCTTTCAGGGATACATATTTGTATTACGCTCTGGGTCTTCTTTATGCATGAAAAAGAACACGGAAATAACCCCATTTTTTGGTAAAAAACCCTCGCTGTGCGGCACGGTCAAATATACCTTGGACCGTAAGGTGTTAATGTTTATGGGCAATTGTTGTCAGGCAGTATCATAATTAAACATTTAGCAGAATTCAGCCCCTAATATAATCTATCTTCAGTCTAATTTCCAATTTCATTGCGAAAGCGCCTCAAAATATTACGAGGAAAACTTACTTATCTAAAAAATTGCAGTAAAAGGCGCTCGTGTGG
Source organism: Paralithodes platypus (assembly GCA_032716605.1). NCBI lineage: Eukaryota > Metazoa > Arthropoda > Malacostraca > Decapoda > Lithodidae > Paralithodes > Paralithodes platypus. The sequence continues at coordinate 44,009,115 of CM064483.1, read as the reverse complement.
CTTTAACACTTACGCTGCGGGCATGTTTCCGTCTATTTCCGCCATATTATGGCTCATTCAGGAACTCCTGATTGATTAAGCAAGTGTCTGCATGAAATGAAATGTATTCAGGTGAAAACTAGAAGAAAATATCTTCAAAATGATGCCAGAACGAGCTTCATAGCTCGCGGGATTCACCCACAGCCCTATTTTTGCCTTTGGTAGCACTGTATATCTAGCGAGGTTCTGACTCAGACCCTTCAGTGTACCAGGCGGCTGCCTGGGAGAAGGTCGGGTGGCCTGTCTCGCTCTCGCTCCCTCGCACTCGATTTTACAGGCTTTAAGAGGCTTTATAAGCCTGTAAATTGCTGTAAATTGCCATGGCTTTCGGGAATGTCTCCTGCAGCCAATGGGTTAAACAATAATATCTATCGGTATGCTGTATATTTTATATGTTTTGTATATATTCAGGTTTCTATTATTCTGTTTTAATACATTATTTTTAGCTTCCCTTTTCTCTATTGTAAATACACGTGATACCTATTCTTTAAGTAGTTAAATATATATTCATAAAATGGTACTTTTCTTCATTTCGCACGATATTTGTATATAATAATATAACACATATTTCTTTGATACATTTTGTATTCACATGGATATTTGTTATGGTTGTTATCTTCAATTCCACTGATTACCTTATTTATATATCCGAGTCACACATTATTTTCATAATTATAGGGGTGATTCCCGGAGGGAAGTAGAGAAAACCTAATATTTAGTAGGGCCCCGTAATCATTGATGATATTGCCTATTAGTATAATAGTCTCCATTCAACACCCCGCGACAGCATTTGAATCTCCCGCGTGGAAGGGTCTTGGAGTACTCTTCATAAGTGTACGCTTAATTCCCTTATGGGATCGTCGTTATGATTGGGTACCCTACAGAAAAAACTCTGTAAAAAAGAAAAAACAAAAAATTAACTTAATATTTGTTATATTATGGATTTCCATGTGTGGATTTCGTGTGTTTCGCTTCCCTGACACCAGGCCCTCTAGCGGCCATCCTCGTCCTTCACTGATATACCAAGATACAACTATAGAAATCAACGAATGGGAAGTGGGATGGATGGGAGGGTCATTTATCGTCAATGATTACGGGGCCCTACTAAATATTAGGTTTTCTCTACTTCCCTCCGGGAATCAAACCTATAATATAATAGTGGTCCCTCCATCATTGACGATATTGCCTGAGTACCAAGACTGGAGGGGGACATTCATGACAATATCCTAACCTCAGGGGACAAAATAATCCATATAAAAAAAATTAAGTGTTATTGTATGCAATCAATATGACAAATATAAAAGAGTGCAAGCAGTGCGTGGCTTCAAAGAAAGTCTGATTACTCATGACCATATCTGTACCTTAAGATCTATGCATGACACTTTGGGTACACGCATGTGTTCCCTTAAATAGAACTATAACACTGTAGAATCTTGTTCTAACCTTAATAATATTTGTACAGCATAATATTTGTTTGTACATTCTGGTAATACTACATAGTTGTAACTATGATAGATTTCTTCTTAAAATTAACATAAAAATAAAATTTTGAAATGTACAACCAGTTCGATCACAGCTCGTGATTTATCACAACCTCCGGCGGACGGGGACTTAGTGAGCCATGGACTATTCTGCACCCCCCCCCTCCCCTTTTTAAAGTAAACCTTACATAATAGAACATAGCCTACTGGACCCGTTGTCATAAACCCGTTGTCAGGTACGTTTTGGTTTATCTAGACTCTAGAGCGACCGACAGGTAACGTGTTAGGAAAGTATGATTGGATGCCCATAATTGAGTGGTAGCAATGTCCTCTATAGAATTTTTTTGTAAAAATCGAAGAGAGACGGCCCACTTCCTGATGTCGTGAGCCCTGCCCACCACACCGGGGTTACTTTCTTTAATGACGTCTACTAACAGAGAAGCTAACTTTCTTCACGTAACACGATTACCTGCCTGGTTCACCAACAGAGCACCTGGTTGACAAGGATGCGCAGCCCTCATAAACTTAGTTAACCCAGCAAGTGCGGCAAGACTTATATAAGGCCTACCGCTGCACTGCTGGAAGCCTTATATAATCAAAGGCCTAAAAAAAAAACATTTAAATCAGCCCGGTATAATTTTTGTTTGTTTTCATTTTTTTTTGTATTGCCCCATGGCCATGCCAAATATAACTCCTCCACATCCCCTCCTTCCCCCCTCCCTCCCACCCCCCCCTTCAATTATCACCTATTCTCCTTCTTATTCCCTTATTTCGTCGATATATTTTGTGCTATCAATAGCGATTCATGAGCAAGCTATTCTTGTATGTGCTACACAGCGAGTGAAAGAGAGAAAGAGAGGGAACTCCACGACAGTGTCGCTCCAGCCGTCATGACGGCTGGCTGGCTGCCTGAGCCTTAAGTTATGTAACTCCCGATCTAATTTGCCGATTTTGACCATCCAAACACTGTTTCCACTTGTTTTATTGCTGTAACAGGTTAATACCTTTATTATCAACGTAAAATAGGCGCATATGGATAAGTATTAATGATATTTATGGTACGATGACGATTTGAGTGAAGGAAACACTCTAAATACCTCCGCACAGGGGTGGCTGTATACTATAGGAGGTACGCAGCGGAGACGTTAAGGCCTGCACTGGGCATAAAATATGATAAATGTGTCTGCGTTTCAATGCCGGAGCAGAAAATTCAGAAAATACATGCTCAGAATGCTCATTCTTCGCTATAAATGTGGGAGACGGCGCGATTTGTACATTATCGTGCAGTCTCCCAAACCTAATGCAATTAGATTCGTTGCTCATCGCCGCCAGCTCAAACACCCTATTTCCTGTGGCCAGAGCCATCAGGAATACATCCTTTTTTAATAGTGAATCAAAATCCGGCACGTTATTATATTTACGCGATTGAAGCAATGATAAGGCTTTTGTCAAGTAACCAGGTGGGCATGAGCTGACGTGGTGGTGGGCGGAGCTTGAAACACGCCCTCATAAACCCTTTCTCCTCCGCCTGCGGTATGGAAAGACCAGTGAGGTAAAAAAAGGCAGCTCTGATGGCAGATAAGTGATTTTTTCATGTGACAACTGAAAAATGCTCTTGCTCAAATAAATAATCTAGGTATTTGAAAATCAAGGCTCCCGAGGCATCTGTTTGCCCTGACTCTACAATCCAGGTTGTGAACGTTTTCCAAAGTGATTGATATTGCCTACTGGTAGACATTGTATACTAGTTCATAAGTTTACTAGTGACACTTTCCCCAAATTGAGCTAACCATTTTGCATTGTAATTGTTCAGAAGGCAAATCTGAGCGAGGTCCGAAGGTTGACAATTGTCTCTTAAGTGGAATGCGGAGACCGGGAGCGACACCGGGGTCCTGCACCATTCTTGCAACTGATGGTACCACACCTGAGCCGGCCATAACGGCGCGATCATCGAGACTACGCCCCGGTAACCTCTTAGTTTGTGAAAATGATAGTCCTGGGTCCAAGTGCCCTGCCCTTGATGGACTAGATTTGACTGATACCCACAACCTAGTGCTCCTGAAGCGTGTGTGTCTACCCATACCGTAGGTGAGGGAGAAATCCATGTTGTTATTGAGTATAGCATTTCGGGCTTGGCCCAGACCGACAGTAAGTTGTGGATTAATGGAGGAATTGGCCATAATTTCTTCTCCGGTGAGAGAGGAAAAACTTTGTTGCCTTCCAAGATTAATCTCTTTACTTTCAACAGGCCCAACTTCACAGTTAATTGGATCCAGTTGAGAGAGCCGATCAGAGAATCCCAAGTTTTCCTGGTCGTATTAAGACTGTGGAGAAAACGAAACAGTTTCCTGCGAAATCTGCCTCAATTGTCCGCACTCTGAGTAAGAGTCAGATTGGTGGTGTACCAGACCAGCCCTACCCACTGAATATTCCTTGTGGGAACAAGGAGAGACTTCGCCAAGTTCACCTTGAACCCTAGGTTTTGCACATAATTGAGTACTTGATTGACATGATTGTGACATAACTCTTCTGACTCCGCCACTACTAGCCACTCGTCTAGATACCAGAACACCTTTATACCCTGGACCAACAATGGCAGAAGTGCTTGCCGGACTAATTTTGTGAAAATTCTCGGTGCCAGGTTCAACCCAAAAGGCATTCGTCGAAAGACATAAGTCTCTTGCCTGATCCTCAAGGCAAGGAACTTTTTTAACCTTTTGTTGATAGGGACATCCCCAGGGGCCTTGCTTTGTCTGCAAATGTGAGGGGGACACAATATGCATCAATACTACTCTGTGTGCACCGCCGGGGGGGGGGGGGGGGGTCCATTGGCCGTAGCTCGTCGCCCGCCGGTGGAACATTTTTGTAATGTGAAGGTAAATGTTTGCACATTACAAGCACAACATTATATTGTAGATGGGTCTACAGAAAACACTATATTTCAATCATTGTTTCTTAGAAGAAGGGTTAAGCCATTGTGTGAAAATATTACATCAATATTGGGTTGGAAAAAAACCCACATTACAGGTCTTAAGGGTGTAGTTTCAAAGATAAATACGAAGGATTGGTTTGCATGTGCAATACATTTTGAATTTGGTTTCATATAAACTCTACAGTCACTGAAACTGATACTATATTCAAATATAACCAAAAATAACTAAATTTCCACCTGCAATTGCTGTCAATACGGCAACAAGAAACACATTCCGAAGCATTCGAGAATGCAAAGAATAATAATTATTATGATGAAATACGCACATCAAAATTGTCATTATAGCTTTTGTTAGTTGCGCTTTTGGATATCTGGTCGGATCTTGTAAATAATAATGATGACAAATTTCACCTAGAAAAGTTGGGGGACAAAAGATACTCTGTCCCCCAGGCTCCAAAAAGTAGTGGGGACATGTCCCCCTGTCCCTCACCCAAACGAAGCCCCTGGACATGCCAATAGGCGTCTTTGAGGTCTACTGAGCACATCCAGCCTTGCGGCGGAAGAGTGAGCCTGATTTGATTGACTGTAAGCATCCTGAAGGGTGAATTCTCGATAAACGTGTTCAGATGCGAGATATCTAATACTGCACGCATCTGCCCACTGTCCCTTTTCGGCACTAAGAAAAGTTTGGAGGTGAAAACTAGGCAAGTTGGTTCTACCGGTTCAATGACCTCTTTGGAGATAATTTCTTGGACCAGGGCCTCCACCTCCTGTGACACATTGTTGCGTTCTAGCGCCTGACGCAGTCGAGGTCGCCGGAGCCACCGCCAGGTGATTCCTTTGCTCATAACTTTCCTGGCCCAAGTTCGCCTGGGCCAGGCTGTGCGGAATATCTGGAACGACCCAGTTTGCAAACTGGGTCTGTTCGGTAGAGCAACTCTCAAATCCGACATGCCTAAGCACGGCTCTGGGAGACAGAGAGTTTGGGTGGCTAGTTTTTTGGAGGGGGTGGTGGGTTGGTATCAGATGGCTGGCTAGTTGTGGCTGACGTCTGTCCCTGATTTGGTTTCGGGTGTGGCTTACCTCTGTAACCTGAGTATTTACCTTGTTTGGGTTTGTGTTGATTACCTCCTTGCTGTGGAGGAGTTCTGGGATCTCGAAAGGACTGTTTAACATGCGGTTGGTTTGGCTTATCTCCGCTCTTGGGCTTATGAAAAGGTTTCTTAAATGGTTCTCTCTTAGCTAGGGAGGTAATCTGCTTCCACCCATTTACCATATTAAACACAACACTCCACATTTCTGAGTTAAGAAGGGAGGCAGTTAGACCCGGGGAAAGAGTTACCCGGCGACCAATATCATCCGGAAACTTCTTTACAAGGTGCACCCTCAGATCCTGGCGGGCTCGAACCGCTTCCATGATCGCTATCCTAATGTCGCCCAGGGTTTGAATAGAATTTTGCAATAATATCCTACGTGATAAATCTGTGGCCTTCCTAACATGTTGGTCAGCAATGGCCGAGATAGTTCTGGTAAGGGAGACAGCAACCTGGTGACTGACTAGGTATTGGGAGAACATCCGGTAGGCTTTGTTTCTTAACTTAAAGTCTCTTTCCAGGTGAGCTGAGGGAGGAGTGCAAAAAGGTTCATCTAAAGAGTGGAGGGCCAACTTGGGTGCCGCCAGGAAGGCAAACAAAGCTGGCGACACCCCCTCTGCCTTATTAACAGGTAATGAGAAATAATTATGCGTTTCCTGCGGAACCTGATGTGAGGACTTAGATGTAATTGTGGATGCAAATACCTGAGCCTCTAACTCCCAATCTACCCAGGGACCTACCCCTATCCACCCCATTTGCAGAACTGGCATATGCGACTGATCCAGTACCGGAACTGTATCCAGTTCCGGCGTGAGAGCATTCAAAGCCTTGACATCATTAACCCTTAATTAGCGGCTCACCACATAAGTCGAGTTAAATAAAGCTGGACTATGTGGCGGCGCTCGACATAGGTCGAGTGGCAATTTCAGCACGTAATGTTGCTGAGAGAGAGAGACAAGTGGTGGCAGGAGACTAGCGAGCGTATGACTGCTCCAGACCACCGCGGCGAACCTACTGACACGAATCTCAGCTCCCTCCTCCCTCTCTCACTCGCTACATACTGAATTATATGGGGAAAGTACCGAATTACATGCTTTTTGCACTCGCGTTGCACGGTTATTGCAAGAAAACTAGCCATCATAAAAGGATCGTTATGGTGTCATTCGAAAGCTCTGTTTATGCCCTTTCAGGGATAGGTACTTGTTTTACGTTCTGGGTCTTATTTAGGCGAGAAAATGATCACGTAAACAGCCCTATTTTGGCTAAAAACACCCCGCTGGGCGGTACATATAAATAAACCGCATAGGCCGTTCGTAAGGTGTTAACGCCATCGGTTTTCGACCAGTCTGCAAAGAGTCGTGCAGATGAGTCGGACGGAACTGCCAGGGCAGCTGAATATACAAAGAAATCAGCATTATACGAACTAGGTATGGCCTTAATAGAGACATCCAGTAACCTCCCTACCTCACCCTTAGCCCTGAACTTTCTGTTCTTGTTAATTTCAATCTTCCACTCACTAGGGACCGGTAGGTCCCCTGAAATGGTGGATTGTGCTAGGTGTGGATTAAGTGTTTGTGCAGGAACCCATGAGCAGTCTGGCCCGTAGAGGAGAGGCATAGGGCCTTTCCTCTGAGGTACCGTATCTAAAGGGGGAGGAGTGATATCTGAGATTACTCTAACATTGGTGGTAGTAAGCGAGGCTGGCACTGTAGTGCCGAAAGCCGTGGTTACCGCCGGAGACATGGTCAGTGTAGGCAAAGGGGCCTGAGGGGTAGGAAAACCTGAAGGTTCTAAAGGTCTTATCGTGGAGTTACTTGGGGGACCTACAGGTTGACTAAGGGGAGGATCAGAGGAGGTAGGGAGATTATAATGTTACATAACTTTATGTAAAATATCACTTATCTCATCTGAGGTAACACACATACTGTGGGATCCCCTAGAAGATTGGGAGCTAGCTTCAGACTCCTCACCTGTTATACCCGGTTGAGCCGAGGATAAATGCACCTCCTCCGGCTCTCTACGTAACTCAAAATCCTCAGGTATATCCTGTTGCTCTTCCGGCGCTTGATCCGCTGGTGGCCAAACCAAATCAGGGACTGACGACGGTAACACAACAATATGACCTTCATTCATTGGTTCCTGACTTACTCTAACACTGTTATGAGATGGTTCTGACTGACGCCAACACCCTCGGTCGCGTGCCGCGGGTGGCTGTAAGTCTTGTATTACAAGAGAATGTGACCCTGAAGGTAAACCCCTATATTGCTCAGCTAGGACTCAACTAGGCCCGACCGCGAGGGTGCTACGTGGCACATAATTCAGCTTAGGGATTGCAGACGTGAAATCAGGCGGTACACTCAAAGATTGTTCACGACTATGAATGGACTCCATGTCCTCTGCCCCCACCTCTGAGTCACCAGATTCGACGTTAGGCGTGTTGGAGGTAGGGGTAGAGGGCGGTGGCTGTGGAGTCTCCTTCCGGCCACTACTACATACTGTACTGGCCGGCAACTCAGGGACCTCCTTCCGGCGCTTAGAAGATCGGGAAGACTCCGCCGAAGAGTGCCGGGACTGTTTTCGGGGAGATCTCGACCGCGACCTTGATATATGCTTTGGGGAAGGTGACCGTCTCCTCTTGGGGCGGTCGGGGGGGGGGGGGGGGGGAACTTCGGTAATTTCACTGTCTGTGCCACTACTGCTACTCACTACCTCTTTCGAGAGGGTTTTAGATTTCACTTTAGGCTTATCAGATTTACTCGGGGCTGATTTGACCAGAGGTGACTTTATAACTAAATGTTCCCAAAGGGCGTCGTCATTGCAGTGCAGGGCCTTAAGGGCTGTGTCTTTGGCGTAAGTGTTAAAAATGCCCTTGATCTCTTGCAAAGCTGCCAAGCATGACAAGTCTTTCTTAGTGAACAACGCCGTTTTCAAGTCGGCACAAATGGAACAACGTTTCGACACCCACAAGCCTCTCGAGTGGTCCAAACACTTAACACACTTGATACAGAGTTTATGAGCAAATATAGGTAACAGTGAACAGGTAGGAGTAGCGCACAGATCAAACTGAGGCATGATGGATATAGGCCCCCCCCTCCCCGCCGGAATCAGCACCCACCAACCGCCAGTCCTGTTGTCACTGAGGTGCCGGGTATTCTGGAAATAGAAAATTTCCAGGAATCAATGCTCATAAGGATAACCTGCAAGGTAACACATCCTACCTTGAGTCCGCCAGAAAATTAGCTATATTCACTACTATTCTAACCTTCCGGTGGACTCGCCGTGAAAAAACCTGGGGTTTTTTCGTCTATACTGATTAGAACTGCTTACCTGTGACAAGTGTCACTGGCCCTATTGATCGTTAGTGTCTGACTATCCATGACTATTGCATTAGAGAGATAGAGAAACGAATTCGTATGACGTATCTTAACACTTGCACACTTGACTGTGGTGCCGCAGGGCGAGGAAGTCTTACCGCGTGACAATTGTGGTCAGGGCGAGTTAACTCGGCGGGCCGAGTTGAGAGCTCCCGTAGGAATCCGCATTTCCCGCCGGGAGGATCGTGGTTCAGTGTACCATGCCGGGACATTTGGTTGTTCCCTACCCGTCTTGGAGACGGGTAACCTGGGCCCTGCTGCACGGAGCCGCCGGAGAAAACAACCAACATTTTAGAGAAGGGAGACTTATATGCACAGCTCCTCTCTCCAAAACCCACACATATACAGGGACGTCTTCCAAACCACCTAGAAACATGCCACGCACACATGTAACCTACTCAGGGGCACACATAGGCTTAATAATAAATAAAGAGAATTCAGAATCATAAATTACCTGTAGCCTACACTGGATACCCCTAACGAGGCTGGCCACGTGGCCCGACGAAACATCACAGGTAGAAGAGACGCTCCGTTGACCCAGCAACAGCAACCACGAGAGGGGCACGCGAGCAAATACGGACTCTAGAAGGCACAGCACCACGTGCAGCCACCCTTGAACTAGAGCATTTGCTAAATAACAACAATATTATATGCAACTGCCTCACAGTGATGACCTGAAACATAATCTTGTAGAATAGTAGCCTCCTAGCTATAGTATCAAAAGGTAAAGGCGCAAACACAACATAATAATAACACACGTGGCACGAAGATCCTGGGATACGAAGGCGCCTTGTTACAATAGTACCCTAATTTACTAACTTCCTGCGGACATACCAATGGGCCAGCCGATGCTAGCTAATCTAAACTCTGTTCACTACAACGCAGATGTATACAAATGAGTAGAGACTCACGAGAAGCGATGGAACGTCGAATAAAGCGGGAGCACCGGGGGAACCCTACTGGTGAGTATGTGCGCGGAAGAGAGAAGGACGAGGATGGCCGCTAGGGGGCCTGGTGTCGGGGAAGCAAACCACAAGAATTCCACACATGGAAAGCCATAATATAACAAATATTAAGTTAATTTTTATTTTTTCTGTAGGGTACCCAATCATAATGACGATCTCATAAGGGAATTAAGCATGCACTTATGAAGAGTACTTCAAGACCCTTCCGCGCGGGAGATTCAAATGCTGTCGCGGGGTGTTGAATGGAGACTATTATACTAATAGGCAATATCGTCAATGATGGAGGGACCACTATTAAATATTGCTTTTTATAACCAAAGTCAAATGTCATGACTATTGTTCTCTTGTTGCAATAATCATGCCTTATTATTTCCCAAGTTTACTATTTATCCTTGTATTCTAATACAGGTATAGCATGTTCTTGAATCTCGTATTATGTCTCTTAGCTACTTTGTTATATTAATATTTGTTTTTCTCTTCTCATTTTACTTTATATTTTTTCGTTTGTATTTCCTTATACTGGTTGTATGTTTCACTTCTTTACTTGCATCTTGATATAAGCATTACATATTAGTATTTAATCGCATTTGTTGGAGTCTGTATTTTTCGGTAGCCTTGATGGAATACGATTGCCTTAGATGTACAGAGTCCTAAAATGTTGATGGTTCAAATATTCGCAAAACCCCTTTGTTTGTATAGTAGAATATCCCATGTTGAAAGTGATCCGTACGACCTTCTATCAGCTGACTGGATAAACAGGTGTCGGTTGTACGAAAATTACCTTTTCAGTATAGGTAGGCCAAAAATCGTGACCCCCAATCTCTGTAAATAAAGTTGGACTGAAGTAAATGGGCTATAAATGTCCAAATATATTCCCTGGCTTACCATTCCTAAATGGTAAATACATTAGCTCCTTTACTCTAGAACTTAGTAATTGATCTGTTATAGAGGTTAGTGGTCAAGACTGTTAGCCTACTTATAATATGTGGTTAATTTAGATAAGTGGACTGTATATATTAATAATTGGAAATGCACATTGAATACATTTACCATATTATGATGATAACTCAGATGGTGATAGTAAAGATAGCGGAAGATAGGCTAGGTTAACTCAACTTGTTAGTGGGATAAGGAAGTGTTACGACTGGGGTTCAAATATATCAGGGCTCTTATTCATTGGACTAGTAATGGCATAAATGCTACAACGGAAAGCGCTAGATCCAACCTCTGATGTATATTCCCAGTGAACAAAGAACACAAATACTCTACAGAGTTCTATATGCAATAATAGGCTATCAAACTCTCAATAAATGTGCGTCTACTCTAGGCTTAATGTTATGTGAAAACAGCCTATTACTACCTATAACCGAAGGTGCTTGGTTATGGTATGCAAAGTAAGGTGGTAAGAGAAGTTACAGCTTACGTTACTTTAATCAATAAATGTCAGGCACTCCTGCATGAAAGAAAGTGCACTAAAGTCCTTCAACACTAACAAGGAATCTTCTTTAAATGTTAGATGCTATAAAGATGCTCGTATCGGAAATGGAACCCAAAAAGGCAGGCAGCGGAACAATGCTCGTGCAGGCTATGCACACAAAAAGGCAGAATATATATAATGCCGTCGGAGCCAAGAATATCCTAAACACAACAACAATAATAATAATCGCCACGACAATGCAGTATTCCTATCAACAAAAAGAGCCTAAGTCGTTTGTGTCTCAATACATCAAACTAGGCTGCGAAATGCTTGTGTAATAATAAATGGGTATGCATAAAAAGAGTAATTGGTTTAATATACTTAATGTCTACTGTGACTGATAAAGTCTAGCTAGAGTCAATGATACGAAATACTGGTGCGCATGGCATGCCGCGTAGCCTAGTGCAAATCTCAAGTCTGTGCGTCAAATATTACGTTATAGGGAAGGGTAGCTCTCTTGAGAAACCTTAATACCGAAGTATTAAGCGTTCTCCTGGCGTACCTCAAAGACAAACAACGAGCTTAGAACAGTGCAGAATGGTATAGGCAAAAAGCTCTCATTCGTGCATGCTCTATTCTCAATGGCACACAGACTAGAATTTACTCAATCAACTCCAGTTCTCAGGTATGTCGTGCAGCTTTTAACTAAAGCCAGCACTCATAGGAAACAATACCTTATAATATCAGACTCCTAGTCTAGCATTATCTAATCCAGCAGAACACTAATAATTAAAGGATGCAGTACTTAAACAATATAAATGCCAACCAATGCTTCGTGATCCACTTATCTTAACAACTAACATACATGGGTTATATCAGACCTTAACGCACAATACAACTGGCCAGCATGAAGCTGATTTTGCAGAGTTAACCAGAGGGGATATAATATTAATAAAAGGTGGTGAAAGATATGAAAAAAGAGAGAGGTAGGCAGAGGAAAAGATTCTCAGGTGCGAGCGGGGTACAGGTAGCAAGGGAAAAAGAAGGGTGCGTTCTAGAAACCAGATCTGAGGGAGAGAGTGGCGAGGAACTGTATATATACTCTCACTAGCTCGAGGCGCGTGGGAAAAAAGCGGTTACAAGTCCTCTAGCCACTAGCAAGGGAGCTCAGCATGGTAAGGACCTCTCTCAACCAACCCCCACAAGGCAGCCAGCCGTGACGTCATCGAGCGGGACAAAAACACTGCGCGCTCCCTCTCACTCTGTTCTACTCTCTCTCTCTCCCAGATCCCATCATTACTAGTTAATGATAAAACATATACTTTACAATTAAATATATAAAGCCTTGACATGGGTGAAAACAAAGAACCTTTCTGGACTGCCCATGACACAAGCTTTCATATGAAATAAAGCACACTCTAATACATAAACTGTAGCCCCATCCACTGCCCTGGCGATCCTAGCGAGTCACTGTAGGACAAGCCATGCGGTTCTAACGGAGTGGTTAACGTCACAGAAGGCTAAAGGAAAGTGACTAAAATAGGTTAATATAGATATTTACGTTAAAGTTTCATGATAGCTAATTATGATGATGTGACTATGAGAATGAGATGGAAGTGTAGCGAAAACACCTAATGAGGAGACAAAATTAAGAAGAAAGTGCTTAGCGTATGTCTGGGACGGAGGTTTGTTGGTGAGGGAATCCGAGAGACCCTTTCTCGAGTCCCTCGTGACAATCGACACATGCGCAAGGCATGCGGAAAATGTATCCCACCCTTATACAATGAGATACATGAATGGGAACTATATTAATAAACAACACAGTAATATATGGGAATTATAATCCTACAATACTTGCCCATATTTAACTGCAGAACAACATATTCTTCCCGAAAATATGTAACGTTCAACATAAGGTTACGGAAGCATTCAACTTAACACTTTAGTAGCGAGTCCCGCCTTAAGTCGGTTAGAGAACCATAGCCTAAACAGCGGGTCACGCCTTAAGTCGTATGCTATGTTGAGCACATTATCGGCTCTGAGAGAAAGTCCACGCAGTGGGAGGACCGCAGGTGGGCTCTGACCGTTCGGCATGGACATAGTCCCGCCACTGAGGTCCCTACCACACGTCTACATATTCCTGGTCCCGCGAGACAGGGTAAAAACTAAGGAAATTACTGTATTTTAGGTTTTTTCCCTTCGTGTTGCAATATCATTGCAAGAGAACCAGTGGTCGTACAAGGATGATTAACCCTCGTCTAGCGGGGGGTTTTGGGCTATTTTGGGCATATTCAGGCCCTCCTGAATGATCAATCAAGTATCTGCATGAAAAGAAATGTATTCAGCAAATAACTTGGCACTACAAGCTTCAAAATGAGACCAGAATGAGCTATGTAGCACTCGTCGTTTTGATGCAGTGGTACCACCAACATGGGAGTTTAGCGTATAGTGGCATATTTTTTTCAGCTACACTCACTGCCGGCCTCTCGAGAACAGAGGGAGTGTGAGTCAGTGGGCGGCGGTAAGCCCTGGGTGTCGGCCGTGTGGCCTGTTGCTCTCCCGGCCATTTGCACTCGATTTTAACCCTTTAAAAACCTTAATAATGCTCCTAACTTGCTGCTTTATAGATACGGACTTAATTCGGGCCCCGCTCTTTAACACCTTACGAGCGGCCTATGCGGTTTATTTATGTGTACCGCACAGCGGGGTGTTTTTAGCCAAAATAGGGCTGTTTACGTGATCATTTTCATGCCTAAATAAGACCCAGAACGTAAAACAAGTACCTATCCCTGAAAGGGCATAAACAGAGCTTTCGAACGACACCATAACGATCCTTGTATGATGGATAGTTTTCTTGCAATAACCGTGCAACGCGAGTGCAAAAAGCAGGTAATTCGGTACTTTCAGTACATAATTGAGTATGTAGCGAGTGAGAGAGGGAGGAGGGAGCTGAGATTTGTGTCCGTAGGTTCGCCGCGGTGGTCTGGAGCAGTCATACGCTCGCTAGTCTCCTGCCACCACTTGTCTCTCTCTCTCAGCCACATTACGTGCTGAAATTGCCACTCGACCTATGTCGAGCGCCGCCACATAGTCCAGCTTTATTTAACTCGACTTATGTTGCTCGCCGCTAATTAAGGGTTAAGTGTTAAGGTGTCATTGGAAAGCTCTATTATCGCCCTTTCACGGATACATAATTGTATTACGCTCTGGCTCTTCTTTATGCATGGAAAAGAGCATGGAATGAAGCTCGTTTAGGGTTAATCTGCCCGCTTGGCAGATAGTAGTGCTACAAAAGTACCCGATTTTTAGGGGTTAAGACTACAGAAGGATATATAACACTACATTAACCCAGATTACGTAGCATTGATACTGTTCATACTAACTAGAGTATATTGAGTATGGACATAATAAATGGACTATACACATAAACAGTATTCCAATAGGACATTATATTTTTTATCTGCAATGACCCTCCCTCTCCGGCTTTCCTGTGAACTGATTTTGGGTACTAATATTCTCTAGCCACAATTAGTGCCTCCCAATCTCTGTAACTCAAAAAGGGCTACAATAAATAGGCTGTACATTCCCACACCTATTGCATGGCTGACTCTTCCCAAATGGTAGACATATTAGCTCAATTATCGAAGTCGTTTTTGAGTTATGAAAGGTCAGCTTGAAGATTTCCGGCTTTCCTATAGTGAATAGGGGCCGGATACTCAAAACTATCCTAACTTGGGGCACTTAGGATTTCCCAACTGACTTAGGGCGCCCACAGATATGAACATGTTAGGACAACTTATCTTGTTCCTTAAGTTGTATACGCCAACACAATTTAGGATGCCCTATCCTGTTCCTAAATGGCTAGGAACTCCTTAATTTGTCCTAAATCTTCTAGGGTGCCTTATGTTGTTCAGCCAATCACGGGGCTCTTTATATCCAATTGTTTGGGTGGATCAACCAATCACGGGACATTAATGTCAGCTGATCAAAATAAGCAAACGCCACTGTGGTAGAGAGAGCTACCCAGCTGTTGTATTACCTTATTTGTTGCCCATATATCTATACTGTATATACTGTATATATATATAATATATTTAACCCCATAACAAAGTTTTTGAGAGATGTTGAGGAAGTGAAACTAAGTGAAGGCTTGCTGATCAATTTGTAGTATTGCTTGTGTGCTTAGTTTTTGCAGGCAAACTGTTACTGTATGTTCTTCCCCTGTCACCTCTCTTTCTTTTGTTGTCTCTTGCAGATTCTCCCTATCCTTTGAGGAAACAAGGGCTGGCTACTGATTGAGGAATGAATGTTGTAGGCTTGTGCTTTGGCTAGGTAGAATGCTCATGATTTTTGTTCTCCATAGACCTAAAGACCATTTACATTGTTTGTAGTAGGTCTATAGGCTATTTGATTCTGCTAGGTTATATTTTCCCATGAACTCCATTTGTGTACAGTAGTTTGCAGTGTATTAGGCTAGGCCTAGACCTGATTGAGTTAGGATAGGCTATTTTCCCAGAAGTCCCATTAACAGTTTGTCCCTAGGTTAGGGTAGCGGAAAGAGGATTTTTCCCTCTGCTGGCAATATTATGATGATAATAAATCATGGGAGGGTGAGGGGGGGACAAAGCCCCCCCCCCCCCCCTTTAACATATTATTGTATTCCGTGGCAGTCAAAATAAACGGGGACGTGATCTTGAGCATGCGAGTTGTTATACCAGGTTTTTACTGGGATTGATTGGTTTAAATAGGTAGGTTATACTTGACTGGAGGACCCAAATTCGTTTTAACACATGCACAGAAAGCAATAGAGGATAATTATAACAATACATACATTCATATTATATTTATTGGCACAAGAATATTGCATACGTAATACATAAATAATGGTAAAGAACCATATATATAAGACGCACGAGCGAGGTTCCACTAAGTTTTACTCGTAAGACAGTTGTTTCTACAACATAGATTAGTGCTCCCTTCAATCGAGGTATTTACTCTTGCACTCGATAAGATAGGTAATTATAAGGACTGTCTTCTAATTGAAGGATTACACTTTTCCTGTTATCCTCTCACTTAAATATTAGGCCTACCATAGCGCGGTTGGGAGTATGAACATTATTAGATTAATATACACTCTGTAAATGACACTAATCCAGAGCCTATAAATACCACACCTGCAGTGTCCACTACCAGCCGCACTACATCAGATAGCGCCCCCTCCACTACACAGGAGACCACGGCCACATCCACAACTGTCCACGACACAACGATCAGAACCGACGGCGACGACTCCGACGAGACAACCCGAGGGAGGCCTAACTCCGTTGAAACCTTTGCCACAGGGGAAATTACTGATGCCACCACCAGCTGCTCCACACCAGGTGCCAGTGGCGCCTCCTCCATCACACAGGAAGCCACAGCCATAACGAGTAGAACCAACGAGACAACCCGAGGTAGGCCTAACATCAAACGTAACTTCTGCCACTGAGGAAATTAATGAAGTCTACCCTGCAGTGAGGAGCGTCGGAAGCGGTACACCCGCTATAATGAGTATAGCAACACCTGGGGCCTATAATGTAGCTGTAAGTACAGGCAACGCGCAAGGCATCACTACAGCACTTGCGACGGGAAGGAGCTCGACGACAACCCCTATCGACAGGATCACAACGCCTCCACCCTCAGGTGATAAGGGGGAGGGTACTGTTCAAGGACAATGGTTTAGGGTACATTCCACCAAAGGTAAAACTCATCACATACCTGAGGGGGAACAGAGGCTGAATGGAGGTACCGGTACTGGTACCACAAACAATGTTAGGAATTCTATGGCTGTGCAAATTCAACCTAGGAACTTTATGCATCAGGGGATTAAGGGTAAAAATTAAAGTACGGGGATAAGTACAGTTAAAAAAGTGAAAAGATCACGCATAGCCAAAGTATTCGCGACAGGTTTTAAGCCAGGAGTGACGGCATCCGACTTGAAAGAATATCTCTCCAATAAACTCAGTCTTAGTATGGATGTTGAACCAATTATTCCCTGGTCTGATAGGCACACATATATTTCATTCAGAATAAACTGCGAGTGTCCAAATCCCGAGGTGTTTATGGATGAAGAACTTTGGCCAGAGGAAGCATCGGTGTACTGGTGGAGAGAACGTAGGGCACAGGTACCGGTATCAACAAATGAGGACTCTATAACTACGGTAACCCACCCTCCCAACAACTCTTAATCATGGATATAAAGTCTACTTCATCTCCCAACAATTTGCGTATTGCTACTTATAACTGTAGGGGGCTCCCTAAAACCAACAGAGGGCTTCTCCTACGCCCTGATGTAGTAGACGTATTTAATACCAGTGATATTGTGTGCCTGCAGGAGACTTGGTATTTTAAACAGGATTTGGGTAACCTCAGTACTATCTGTGATAATTTTCATGGGTTTGGGGTCTCGACAACCGATGCTATGGATGGTCTAGTAGCAGGTCACCCACCGGGAGGAGTAGCTATTTTGTGGAGGGACTCTTTAGACAGCCGGGTTAAACCACTTGTAACAAATTTACCATGGTGTACAGGTATAGAAATAGAAGATATCCAACGGAAAGTAGTTATTCTTAGTGTGTACTTGCCCTACCAATGTAATGAAAATGAAGAACAATACCTGGAATGCCTTGGAGAGCTAAGTGCTCTTTTACAAGAACTAAATACCACCTGCTACTCTGTAATAGGGGACTGGAATGCTAATCTGAAGGACATGAGTAACTCTCTGTTTGCTAGTCATATGACTAACTTCTGTGGTGAGCATGATCTAATTATCTCTTCTCAGCTCATGCTCCCTCATAGTAGTTACACATGTGTCAGTGCAGCATGGGGCTCAACGTCTTGGCTAGATCATACCGTAGCTAGTGCTGATTTCCATGATATGATAACAAATATGGAAATTCAGTATACATATACAGATGAAGATCATATCCCATTGACCTTAACAGCTAGTTTGGAAAGAGCGCCAGAATTAACCCAGTCAAACAATAGTGTAAATCCAAAACTGCCATGGGGCGGGCTTGACGAGGAGGAGTGTGAGCAATTTTGCACTTTAACACACACTCTCCTTTCTGAGCTTGATCCTGGCAGTGAGGATGCCATTACCTGTGAAGACCCCAATTGTGTTAATGCTAGTCATCGAGAAGAAGTCAGCAAGCTGTACAATAATATTATATCTTGTCTTACTAAGGCTAGTGACATAGTATTTCACAAGCATAACAAAAATTACTCTTTTAACAAACCTGGGTGGAATGACCATGTTTCAGAACTATACCAGGCATCCCGAGAT
Organism: Paralithodes platypus; assembly: GCA_032716605.1. Lineage (NCBI taxonomy): Eukaryota > Metazoa > Arthropoda > Malacostraca > Decapoda > Lithodidae > Paralithodes > Paralithodes platypus. The sequence goes on along the minus strand of CM064483.1, from coordinate 43,990,489 downwards.
GCTCGTAGTGTATGGCTGGATCATAACAAACCGAGACAGGGACCCATTTTTGACATGTTCACCAGACTAAAGGCTAGATGCAAGTATGCAATCAGATATATAAAAAACAATGAAAATGTATTAAGAAGAGAAGCATTGGCCAAAAACTTTGCTAGCAAAGACACATTGGCCTTCTGGAAGGATATTAAAAAAATGCATAATAGCTGCACACCTCTACCCGTTAGTGTAGATGGGATCTCTGGTACTAATAACATAGCCAATCTTTGGAAAACACATTACCAAACTTTGTTTAACTCTGTTGGGCACCAAGGAAATACCAGTGCTGCTACAACAGAGTGTAACAAAGAAGAAAAATATGACACAATTAAAGTTACAAGTGAAAAAATCAAGGCTGCAATAAGTAGGCTAGATGCTAACAAATCCTGTGGTTTTGATGGTATATATGCTGAACATTTGAAGTACTCCTCCACTCTCCTCTTGGAGAAACTCAGCAGTTGCTTTACCAGCTTTCTAATCCATGGTTTCCTACCAGAATCTATGATGTCCGTTACCTTGATACCAGTAATTAAAGACAAGGCTGGCAAAATTACATCAAAAGACAACTATCTACCGTTCCCCAAATACTCCTCCAGAGCAAAGTCTTTTTGATTCTCTGTCCTCACAACTCAGTGTCCTCAACTTAAATGCTTCTTCTGAAATCACTGTGTTGGGTGATTTTAATGTCCATAATGTTGAATGGCTCACTCATTCAGCCAGGACTGATGATGCTGGTCTTGAATGTGAGCTATTTGCAGACTCATTTAATCTCATTCAACTAGTCAACCAACCCACCCGTGTACCAGATAATCCTAATCATAATTCCCACCTACTCGACTTATTTTTAACAACCAATTCAGAAAATTATGATGTTACAGTGAGGTCCCCACTTGGATCTTCTGATCACTGTCTGATACAGGCCACCTGTCTATCACCTACCACACCTTCCCACTCTGAACCTGTTTTGGTGACTAAATGGCATTACGATAGGGCAGACTGGGAGGGTCTTCAAGGTTTCTTTATTGATATTCCCTGGACCTCTTTCTTTTCTAATGATGCACACTCCACCTTGAGCCACATACAAGATTTTGTAAAAATTGGAATGGAAACTTTTATTCCTCATCAAAAGTACAGTAAAAGATCTAATTCACCTAAATGGTTTGACCATAATTGTGCTAGAGTAACTGAACAAAAAGCAATAGCCTACAATGCATACACAAGATCAAAAACACATGAAGCCTTTAATTACTTTAGAAACATCAGAAATCATGCCAAAACTGTATTAAACCTAACTAAATCAAACTTTCTCCATAAGCAGGCAAATAAACTTCTAAATAATCCAAATGATAACAAAATATTTTGGTCTACTCTTAACTCATTCAAATCCAACTTCACTACTGCTTCATCCATTCCACCATTAAAATCTCCGACTGGCAATCTTGTAAGTGACCCACGAGGTAAAGCTAACCTTCTTGCAGATATTTCTCCACCAACTCAACCTTAGATGACATAAATCAAGATGTCCCTGTACTTAATTTTAATTCACCTGAAATTCCCTCACTTAAGATCCACACCAGACATGTCAAAACTATTTTGCAGAATCTCTCAGTAGATAAGGCTCCTGGTCCAGATGAAATTCCTCCAATAGTACTTAAGAATTGCTCCTTGGTGCTCGCTCCTGTATTGGCAAAATTTTTCCGTCTGTGTACTCATACCTCATGCTTCCCAGTACCCTGGAAAGAAGCAAACATCCATCCAGTTCCTAAAAAGGTGCCTCTTCAGATCCATCAAACTACAGACCAATAGCTATAACTTCCACTCTTGGCAAAGTTTTTGAAATTATATTAAATAATCACATAATTAAGCATCTGGAGAATAATAAATTAATCAGTGATAGGCAATATGGTTTTAGACGATGTCGATCAACTGCAGACATTCTTTGCCTTCTTACGCATCAAATCAACCAAGCTACAGACCAACATGGTGAAACACATACAATAGCACTGGATATATCAAAGGCATTTGATAGAGTCTGGCATCAATCCTTATTGTCGAAGATGTCACACTACGGCCTTGCATCATTAGTTCCACTAATTTCTTCTTATCTTCATAACAGAAAAATACGTGTAATGGTAGATGGCCTTTATTCTCAATTTCACTCAATAAATGCTGGTGTTCCCCAGGGATCAGTTTTGGCCCCAACTCTGTTCCTCATTCATATCAATGATCTCATATCTACCACTCATAATCCAATACATTCCTACGCAGATGACTCAACACTCCACAGTTCCTTCACATTTACCAATTCTTTCACCCAACCCGATCTTATAAATTCAAAAATAAACACTGCAATTTCTCTGAACCAGGACCTTTCTAGAATTGATGAATGGGGACAAGAGAATCTAGTTTCCTTTAATGCACAGAAAACCAAGTACATTCAATTTTCTAACCGACAGAATCTCACTGACTCCCATATATTTTTTAATGATGTAAATATTCCCACTTCCCCTAGTATTGACATTCTCGGTGTAACATTAACTACTAACTTGAGCTGGACACATTATGTTAGAAGCATTGCTAAGAATGCCTCTAAAAAACTGGGACTCCTGTACAGAGTTCGAGAATTCTTCACTGACGAGCAGTTGGCCGTAATATATAAAAGTCATGTGCGCTCTCAGATGGATTACTGTTCACCTCTGTGGGGTGGAAGTGGAGTGGTTGCATTGAGGCAGTTGGACAAAATTCAAAATAAAGCTATTAGATTAATCAATAACCCTGCAATCACACAGGACCTTCCTACATTAGCCATACGAAGAAACGTTGCATCCCTTGCATTATTCTACAGATATTTTCACAGCAATTGTTCCGAGGAACTTGCTTCAATTGTGCCGCCTCTCCACATCTTTCCCCGTAGAACTAGGGCAGCTGAGAGCGCCCATGAATTTACACTTTCTCCTCCACAATGCAGAACTTCTGCTTATCAGAATTCATTTATCCCCAGAGCTACTACTCTTTGGAATTCACTTCCCTCGAATTGCTTTCCACAAACTTACAATCAACAAATGTTTAAATCCAGTTGTTACAAACATTTTATGAATGGAGGATGCCTTTAGGCACATGGACCTTTTTGTTTTATCTGTGTTTTTCCTTCCTCCATTCATTGTCTCTTAAAAAAAAAAAAAAAAAAAAAAAAAAATAGACCTATTGCCCTTGCCAGTATTGTAAGTAAGATACTAGAGTTAATCATTTTAGACAGAATCTCAGTGTATATCTCAACTAATAGTAATCAATTTGGTTTTAAAAAGAATCATGGTACGGACCAGTGCATCTACACTCTGAAGGAGCTAGTGGATGGGTACATCAAAATGAGCAGCTCTATTTTTGCATGCTTTCTTGATGCTAGTAAGGCATTTGACAGAGTCTGCCACAATATCCTGTTTGATAAATTAGCAACAAGGGGAGTGCCATCCTATATACTGAGAATCTTGAAGTACTGGTACGCCAATCAAACATTTAATGTAAGATGGGGTAACATTATTTCGGATTCCTTTACAGTAACCAATGGAGTGAGACAGGGTAGTATTCTCTCACCTTACTTATTCAATGTATATATGGATGAATTAAGTGATAAATTGAATAAAGAGCAGATTGGATGTTATGGTGGGAATAAAATCATCAACCATCTCATGTATGCTGATGATCTGGTCATTATTGCACCGTCTTCTGCGGGTCTGAGCAAACTTCTTGATATATGTGAATCTTTTGGTAGTAAACATTGTGTTAAATTCAACCCACTGAAAAGTGCTGTTCTTATATTTAGATCAAAATTACTGTATAAAAGTAAACTGCCAAATTTCTCACTCAATAATCAAATTATTCAAGAAGTAAACAAAATAAAATACCTGGGACACATTATCTCAAACGATTGCTCAGATGATGCAGATATCGGCCGTCAGCGCAGACAGCTATATTTACGTGGTAACACCATCTTGAGAAAATTCCACATGTGTAATTGGGAAACTAAAGTCACTTTGTTCCGGACATATTGTTCCTCTATGTACACGGCCCATTTGTGGTGGAAGTATAAGAGAGCCACCATAAATGGTCTGTGTACATCCTATCATAATATACTCAAGATGTTCATTGGTCTCTCTAAATATAAAAGCACTAGTATGGTGTGCACACTGTTGGATGTGCAGTGCTGTCGGGCTGTCATCAGGAGACTGGTGTACAGCTTTTCGCAACGACTGCAATCCTCCAGTAACACGCTGATTGTAGCTCTTTGGTCTAGTGATCATATCTATGAATCCCGTATTATATCTCACTGGCAGAAGCTGCTGCACACATAGTATGTACTGTAATGTAATATATAGGTCTAATTGAACTATGAGCAATGATCTGTGCAATAGGTGTTAACCAACATTGAGCAATAGCCTTAGTTAGCCTATCTGTGTTATATTGTGACAAAATGTGATATGTGCTCTATTCTGTAAATAGGCCTACTGTATTTTTTATTTTATTGTGTCTTTATTAATATATCTTTGTGTATAATTATTATCTGTGCTCTGACGAGAAGTGTATGTGATATGGACCATTAGGTCGTACTGTATTTATACTGTATCTATCTTATGTGTCTGGAATAAAGAATTATTATTATTATTATTATTATTATTAATATCCAGTATTCGAGAATGGATAATAAGTCGTAGGCGTGTGCATAAACCTTTAACCGTCCTGGCGGCGGTGTAATGGTTAAGGTGGCAAAAATGTGTGTGTGATAACCCGGGTTCGAATCCCGGCGGATCATATATACTTTAATTAATTTAATTGGGGGTGTTTGGTGTTGTGGGGAAATTAATAAAATATAGATTATCAGTAGGTTCAGGGATATTTCGTCGCGAGGCCGGTCTATATGATCTGTGCCCCATGAATATTCTTTCCTCTCACTTAAACATTAGGCTTACCATAGCGTGGTTGGGAGTATGAACATGATTAGATTAATATCCAGTATTCGAGAATGGATAATAAGTCGTAGGCGTGTGCATGAACCTCTAACCGTCCTGGTGGTGTAATGGTTAAGGTGGCAAAAATCTGTGTGTGATAACCCGGGTTCGAATCCCGGCGGATCATATATACTTTAATTAATTTCATTGTGGGTGTTTGGTGTTGTGGTGAAATTAATAAAATATAAATAAAGTTTCATTAGATAAGAATAGCACTCCCTTCAACTGAGGTATTACACTTGTGCTAATATCTTTTAGATAGGAATAACTGTGCCCAATATGTTGGAGTAAAATGTATAGAGTTATTTTAGCTGTAATGACTAATGAAGTTTTCCTTCTAGTTTCTTTTTCAGGTATTTATGAGTATAATATTTAGAATTCACTTAGTATTAATATGATCAGATTTAAATTTAGTACTTCCCTAATTTAACTGGGCATCACTAGTACTTTCTTTGTCTTTGAATTTGCATAACAATCAGAGAGTATGATTTCACTGTAGTACTTCCTCATATATAGGCGCGTCACTAGTACTCTTAACTATTGATAATTTAATTCCTCTCTCTAGACAACACTTAGTATAAATCACTTTTCCCAGATATTTCTGCTGTGTGTTTTTCAACAGCATACAATCTCACTATTTATTTGTAGAGTGGCAACTTCTAGTCTTCGGTATATAAGTTGGGCCGTGGTGGTGATCCTGACGTGGTTAGTTGACAGCAGTTGTATTCGATCTCTTGATGTTGGACCTTGAATAATACCTACCATATGCCAGTACATAGGTAGAGTACAATCGAGCTAACGTAGGAGAGAACTCACTAACTGCTCTGGTCTTTATAAGAGTTTTGATGCAGAACTTTCAGAGTCTTAGTGTTGGATCTTAAATATCATGTGTAAAATGAATGCCAGTGCACCAACAACACGTTATCGAACTAACGTGAGATAGTTGTTTTTAACGCAACATATCTTAACTGATCTGACCATTATAATAGTCTTTCAGATCTGAGAGTGATGGATATACTTTGGCCTTCATCGAGGACTCCTTGATGAGTGCCGTTATAATTAATTCACTGCAAGGCGCATAATCTACCCAATGCTAAACCATAATTTTTGTGCAAACTGATATTCTCATGTTTCCAGGGTAGACTAACCTCGTATTTTTTGTCTGTGGCCAAGTAACGCACAGATTCCAAGAAATTCTCTATCGCAATATTTGATTCATAGTTATTCTCCACAGGTTTAATCCCTATGTGGTCGAGTTTCCCCAGTCTTTCTAGATCGAACTCGGCAGCTAACTTTGGGTCATCAATGTGGGTCTCATCTTTAACCCATAATTAGCGGCGAGCAACATAAGTCGAGTTAAATAAAGCTGGACTATGTGGCGGCGCTCGACATAACTCGAGTGGCAATTTCAGCACGTAATGTGGCTGAGAGAGAGAGACAAGTGGTGGCAGGAGACTAGCGAGCGTATGACTGCTCCAGACCACCGCGGCGAACCTACTGACACAAATCTCAGCTCCCTCCTCCCTCTCTCACTCGCTACATACTCAATTATGTACTGAAAGTACCGAATTACCTGCTTTTTGCACTCGCGTTGCACGGTTATTGCAAGAAAACTATCCATCATACAAGGATCGTTATGGTGTCATTCGAAAGCTCTGTTTATGCCCTTTCAGGGATAGGTACTTGTTTTACGTTCTGGGTCTTATTTAGGCATGAAAATGATCACGTAAACAGCCCTATTTTGGCTAAAAACACCCCGCTGTGCGGTACACATAAATAAACCGCATAGGCCGCTCGTAAGGTGTTAATGAGCGCTTTTGCCTCGGTCGTGCTCATCCTCAACACGGATACCGTGTCAGCCAGAACATTTGACTGGGTAGTTTGGACTGTACCGATCATGTAGTAGCCAAAGTTAGTAGGGATAAAGATAACTCCACTCTCTCTTTTAAATCCAGGGTGTACTACATCATAATAATAATCTGCTCTTAACCCACTGAGCCCCAGCGACGCAGGGTTTGCGTCCACAATGTATGTAACGCTAAACCCCAGCGACGCATGGTTTGCGTCCTGGCCGGTCCGGTCCTAATTACTCCGGTGCTATGGCACCCCGAGGGCTCAGATTTGTATGGGAACTGTGTAAGTATCCCACGCACCCATGCCGATGGTTGAAAACTCTCAAAGTCCAACCGCGTGCGCGTGAGCGCGCATAAACATGTTTTTTGGGGGAAATTGCCTTCAATTTTTTACTTTTGTAAAATCCGTTTGAGGGGGCTCTGTAGGACAATTTTTTGCACTTTTTGACCAATTTTTGTTTTTGTTTTTCCTTCATTCCTAACCCATTTGCTATTGTTTCTGGAATACAAAAAAAAATCAGAATCAGCCGGTCCTGGGTGGTACATTTATTAATATTTAGCTGGTACTCAGCGGGTTAACAGTATGTGCACCTCCTTCAAGTCACCCATTAGATCAGACAGGTAAATACCTTTCTTACGAAGTGCATGCTCTACCTTGTGAATTCCTACAGATTGATAGTCTGAGAGTTCATCTACCACTACACACTGTAAGAAGTGTTTCTTTTTACGGTAGATGTAAGCAACTTCAACAACATCATAGTCTTTACTGTCGATCACTCCCGTGAATCCCTGCAATCTATGGGTGTCACTACCTACTACACAGTGTTTTTAAACCATCCTGCACCGATCTCTTTATGAAGGATCGTTGTGAGCCCTGGTCCAGGAGTAGCCGGCAGACTTGTGTCCTGCCATAACCCTCTATGGGTATCGTAATTGTAGGTACAATGGTGGTGTCTTTCCTACTGCCTAGCATCAGTGTTGCAGTACCCCCTACCTTTTCCTCCTTAACTAGACTACTTGTGGGGCACAATTTGTCAAAGTGATGACCCTCACAGTTGCGACAGGGCCTCAAATAGGAAGCAGTCACTTACCCTGCATACCATGGTCCTTACTTAAACAACCCTTGCACAATTTTAGCTTCCTTGCTAGAGCTAATTTGGCTTCATTAGTTTGATATTTGGTACAGTTTAGCCATTTATGCTTGGGATTGTTGCTTAGCCTACATGAAGTATGTGGTTTCTTGCGCGACTCTTCACCTTTCCCTTTAGATCCTACCATCATATTAATTGAATCCCTTGCTGTTGTCCCTTCTGACCCACCCACCATCCTACCATTGTTCAATTGTATGTTGCTAATCTCCTTGCTAAATGACGCTTTGAACTCCTCCAAATCAAAGGTACGAACTTTAACTAGAATAGCTAGAGGTAATCTCTGTCTCAATATTATGACTAGCATCTCTTGTGATGTCACATCCAACAAATGACCTTGAGTGACACTCCATGTCTGCCCTGAACTTTGTCAATTCATCGACCCTGTACTTAGGCTGTGCTAGGTTCAACAGGGCGTTCACGTGGGCTACCTTGAGCTGGTCAGTGTCTCCATACGACGCCTGTAATAACTCCACAATGCTATCATAATTCTCACCTATGATGGAAAAACCTTCTACCAAATGCAAGGCCGTTAAGATAATGGAACTTTCGTACATCGTCAAGAGTCGAATCATGCACGGTTGATTTGAAAACGTCCCAAAATGCCAACCACTCGGTCAAGTTTCCCCTGAATTTTGGTAAGTTCAAGTTGGGTAAGTTTACTTCACGGCGGGGATCTGTACGCTTGGCAGCGTTGCTAGTCAGGGTTATTTCGGTTCTCTTTACCGCCCTTCGCAGTAAATGTATTGCCTCTAAATTGACAACATCATGGACAGCGCGCTGCTCGTACTCCGCATGAATTTCTGACTCACCTTCTAACTCCGATACAATACTTTCACTCAGGGTAACTATACGATCATAGGTAGTTGTAGGTACTCTAACCTGGCTTCGAGCTGTTCAGGAGTTGTACTAGCTATAAAGTCTTCCAAATCAGACGTTAGCCTTGTGATGACACCCCTCAAACCCCCTCTCTGGTTCTGCAAGACTGTGATAGACATAATTTTAGCTGGTTTATCTTCTGATTTACCAGCCATTAAATAATATAAGAACTTACACCTTTAGTTCTCAAAGGCAATACTGTACTTATTATAGCCTACCCTTCGCAGACTAATGTCATTAGATTAAAAAATTAATAATTAATAATTTAAACAGCTTTCCTTACACAATACCAGGAGAGGTTGTGATATGATAATGATGAAGCAACGAAACAATGAAGGAATATGTGATGGTCGGTCAGTCTCAAGTCAGAAATAGTAACTAATAATGAAAATAGGGAAACAAATACAGCCAGTGTTAAAAAAAATAAAGGAAACAAAAAAGAAAGAAAGGGGATGATTTACTGGGGGGAAGACGGGAGTCGCAGACTTTTCACCCGGGCATCACGCTCCAACCAACGCTTGGTCATGCCTGTGATCTTATCATGCAGGATCTTATTTGTATCCAGATCTAAATGCACACCATCTAAATCTAGATCCTGGGGCTTAGAAGAGACGGACAAAAAACGGTGGTGTGTAACGTCTAGCCTTGAATGCAGGGTTCTATTCACCGAATTTCTTATCCGGTTGTATTGCTCTACTGACATGCCCCTCACCCTAGAGTGGCATTCCAGGGAAAGCAGAATACTTTTACCTCCCGTGTCCCTCTCCACAGCCAGAGCCAGGTTCCCCAAGGCCACAGCCAGAGCACGGGGATTGGTGTCGGGGGCTATGTCGTTGCCCCCGGTGAGTAAATAGGTGTAAAGAGGCCTGTACAATACCAGCCTAACCCACTCATCGGAGGACTTAAGACTAGTCCCGGACACCCCAAAGTATCTGAACTGGAACAGCCGATCCCTGTTTACTCCCCTGTAATCCACAGGGCCCTGGAGGTGGATTCACTAACAGTCGTACGATCTGAAAACTCCCTTACCGTTCCCTTACGACTCAACGCTGGTATTCACGAAGCGTCGTAGCGTCCATCTTTGATCGTAGGAAGCCCCTTTCGCAAAGGGTGGTCCGGACCACCCTTACATGAATTTGACCCGGATATACTGTAGGTACACAAATATCGATAAGACAACCCGCGACCATAACAAATTCGTCTGCAGTATAGCTCTTTATGACACACTAAGTCATTATTGAGGCAATAATAGCGCAATATGATTGTTAACTTGTGTTTACAACACCATTAAGGCATTTAATACAAAGTATGAATATATTTGTATCCTTAATGTCTTATGACGGGCCGAATTAAGCTATGAATAGCCTACATATGCCAGCCTAGACCTAGTCAAGGTTAATTTATGCACAAATTCATGTGCTGCAACAACACGTAGCCTACCATTAGTAGATTTTAACCCTCATTTATTGCGGAAATGTTTTATTCCAACTCCCCACCACCTCTGAGTTAGATTAGGGTAGCCTATTCCTCAACAAAGTTGAAAGTATCACAGGAACAAAATTATGAAAAGAATTACCCTAGGCCTAGCCTAAAAAATAAACAAATAAATGGTGTTGTGAATAATTTTGTTTATCCTAGGCCTAGGCTAGGCTATAACCTAGGTTTATTTTGAAAAAGTTAGGGCTATTTAGGCTAGAAAAGTTAGACCTATGTATGGTATTTTGGTTAGGCTAGCAATGCCTAGCTGGGTTAGATTAGGGTAGCCTATTTCCTCAACAAATTTGAAAGTATCACAGGAAAAACATTATGAAAAGAATTACCCTATGCCTAGCCTAAACAAAAAAATAAGGAATTATTCTATAATTTCACCTATACGAGCTAGCCTCAACAAATTATTATTGTATTTAACAGGAAGGTACGACGAGGTAAGTGATGTGGTATATAGGTGGCAATATGTGGAAATGGATTATAAGGGCATTCCGCCCCCTCTGACTCCCTTACGAAAATCTACGGTTACTCACTCCACCCCAACTGGATTTCTACCTTTTACACAACCAGTGGGGGTGTGGGGGCGGCACCCCCCTCCCATAATCCTAGGATAGGTTAGGTAAGGTTGTGAGGTTAGGCTAATGTCTCTGAACCATTGTAAAATCCGTGTCACATCTAGATTGATAGACTTTTGTCAGAGGGGGCGGAATGCCCTTATAATCTATTTCCGCATATTGCCACCTATACCACATCATTTACCTCGTCGTTCCTTCCTGTTAAATACAATAATATTTTGTTTTAGCTCGTATAGGTGCAATTATAGAAATTAACCAAAAATAATAATAGGCTTGCCTATATGGTGTACATATTTTTGTTTAGGCTAGCCTAGGCTATAACCTTGGTTTATTTTGAAAAAATTAGGGCTATTTAGGCTAGAAAAGTTAGGTCTATGTATGGTATTTTGGTTAGGCTAGCAATGCCTAGCTTGGTGTAGCCTAAGCATAGTAAAGTAGAAGCCTAGAAGGTAAAGATGGTGTTTGCAGGCGTACCGTCCTCCTTGTTAACTAGCCTAGGTGTTATTAGTCCCATGCTGGTAATATATTTGATGATGACAATAAGTCATGGGAGGTGAGGGGGACAAAGCCCCCCTCAACCTATCATTATATCCCATGGCCAACTGTTGGGCAATAGGTTGAGGGGGGCTTTACCGAGGCCACCGAGAGTACCAGGCCGCACGGATGGGACCTTTAAATTCTGTGACGTAGGCAAAGGTAGGGTTTAGTTTCGCACTACCCTCACAGGTCAGTATACATTTGAGTGAGATGTGGGGAAGATCGCGCTGTGTTTCCAAATGATTTCCCCCTTCTAAATACTTTATAAGTAGCCTATATTAAAACTATGTTTACCCATACTCGACAAGAAGGTCATTTTAAGGAATTTTGAAGAAATTAACTATGAAGAAGTTAAAACAGATGAGGAAATTAATTTTGGTTTATGTCATACGAATGTTGAAGTTTGTAAGGAGGATATATAGATAGATTGATAGATAGATATACCGGTAGTTAAATATATAGATACTATAGATAGTAAAAAAGATAGATTGATAGATAGATATAGTTAAATATATAGATACTATAGATAGTTAAAAACAGAGTGAGAGTGAGTGCGTGTGTGTGTGTGTGTCCTGTATGTGTGTGAGTAGTGCGTGTGTGTGGTGAGGAGTGCGTGTGTCCTTGTGTGTGTGTGTGTGTGCGTGCCTGTTAGAGAAATTACAAATTATTGCATAACACAACTGAAGATGGATTACATACTAACAGGAACATTTCAAACAGACCATTTGGAAGCAAGATTTGGTCACTATCGGCAGTTAGCAGGAGGAAAAGTGTTAAAACTAAGTTTACCCATACTCGACAAGAAGGCCATGTTAAGGAATTTTGAAGACATTAATGATGAAGAAGTAAAAACAGATGAGGAAATTGATTTTGGTTTATGTCATACGAATGTTGAAGTTTGTAAGGAGGATATTGATAGGTGTAAAGACATCATCCCAGTGATAGTTTATTGAGCTGGCTATTGCTGTTACACTGTGATAAAGAAAATTAAATGTAATGCATGTAAAGAAATTATTACGTGTTCAGATAGTGGTGAAGACATCCCTGAAAATCTAAGTTACATTGCTGGAATTAATAGAGGTTCTCTTATTTACCCAGATAGTGTGACAGCCAACATGGTCATGTATAACTATAGTGTTATTAAAAAACTTGTTCAACTTCCTACCTTTCGAAATGCTACTAGCCAAAGAAATATAGCAACACAGCACACAGTTACGGCTTTAGCAGATGTTGATCTCGTGTTCCCTAATGATATGTGTGAAAATGGTCATAACACCGACAACATAGAAAGTATGGTGGTATATGCTTCTACAAATGCAATATTAAATCATTACTGTGCTAAAGAAAATAACATCCAAGCAGCTACCAGAGCTAATAAGAATGTAGGCATGAAGAGAAAGCTTCAAACCCTAGACAAATAGACTATGTGTACTGTATTGTATAGTTATTGTATTGTGTGTGTGTGTTTGTGAGTGTGTGTGTGTGTGTGACTGCAGGTGTGTGTGATTGTGATTGTGAAGGTGAGTGTGTCTGCAGGTGTGGTTAAGTAAGGGAATTAGATTTAAAAAGTATAATCCCGGAACGGAGATTGGATTAGGCCTAGTACAAAGGTCATTCCTTTATATGTTTGTTTGTGTGTGTTACATTAGTTATATGTTTATACTAATTTATATAGTAATACATTTAGTTAGTTACTTATATGTATTTTTTCACGAACAATAGTGGATGTCGCTTATATTGGCTCTCCAGTAAGGCTCTCTTTATTGGCTGTGTATAAAATATAGTAATGTATAATAGCATTTTGTATTATATTTTCCAATAGGAAAAAAGTAATAGTGATATACTTGTAATACGTTTTCATCTTGTACAAATACTTTTTCAAGGTATGAGTGTAATTTGCAGTAAATACCAAAGTATGTTGTTATAATATCGGCATAATAATATATAATAATATAATTTTGCGTACACAGTAATATATAAATATAGTTTTATGTGTACTATAATTTAAAACTAAACTGATCAAATGTAAAAAGGAGAGTAATTATAGACTTGGGAGACAGAGCGGTCCGTGAATGTCGCACCACCTTGCTGACGTCACAGTATGGTCGACGCGGCCTGGTACTCTCGGTGGCCTCGGCTTTACCCCCCTCATCCCCCATGACTTATTGTCATCACCATATATATTTCCAGCAGGGGGGCAAATAACAGCTGGCCGTGGGATAATTTTGTAATTAAATGCAGTCAAATTAGACGAGAACATAACCGGCCTGCAACTTCATCTAAACTAGGAGGACAGTACGCCCGCTAACACCACCCTTACCAAGGTAAGAGTTGTGTTAGCGGGTGATGTACCGTCCGCTTTGTTTACATAGTCGAACACTCTGTTATATTCGCATCTAATTTGACTGCTCTTACCCTGCTGGTAAAATATATGATGATGACAATGTCATGAGGGGTAGGGGGGTCTAAGCCCCCCTCACCCCATTATTGTATCCCATGGCCAGATGTTAGGTAAATTGTTATGCTACCAACCGTGGGATACAATAATGGGTTGAGGGGGGGCTTTGCCCCCTCAACAAAAGTGGAGGTGTTATGAATAACAAAATATATTACCCTAGACTAGCCTAGGCTATAGCCAAAAAAAAAAAAAAAACACAAAATATATATATATAGGCCTAGGCCTATGCTAGGCCTATTTTGAAAAGGTAGATAGGCCTTGAGGTGTTATGAATACAAAAATATTACCCTAGGCCTATTTTGAAAAATTAGGCCTAGGCTAAGTCTGGCATTTTGGCTTGGCTAGAACTGCCTGTGTAGGCATAGACATAGTAAAGTCTGGCATTTTGGTTTGGCTCGCCCTGTCTAGGTGTAGACATGGTAAAGTAGAACAATATACTCTGGTTAAGGTATAAATAATACACTAATTTCCCAACCAGCCTAACAGATGATTATCAATTATCAATCCGTCGGAAATCCTTTAACTTGGGCCACTAACAGGCTTCCCTGTAGCCTAGCTAGGCTAATTTCTTATCATCAATTCACAAGATACTCTATTCTTCTTCCTGCTGGCTGTGGTGGATCTAATTAGCCATGCTAAACAATGAAAAGCTCAAAAATTAATTATATTAGGTTCTTCTTGGCGCTTCGGTCATGTGGGTGACGTATCGTTTATTTACTAAGGCCAAGCGCCTGATTGGTCAAGAGAAGCCTCGGTGAAAATAACCGAAAGGGAGCCGTAAGGGAGCTCAACGATGCGTTCGTGAATACACCTTCCGCACTACCTTAGGAACGATCGTAGGTTGCTGTACGACATCGCACGCTACGACCGTTAGTGAATCAGGGTTCTGGTCTGCTGCACTCAGCCGGGTCACGTAGGAGTGGCTGAACACTGCAATGCGGTCTACCTGGGCCACTACCACCTTCTCCGGGTTAAACGTGAGTCCTATTCCACCAGGATTCTTTGATATGCAGCCTCCCACAAAATTACGTTTGCTCATAGTATCTAACTAACCAGGAAATCTAACTGTAGGTCAAAGTCCCGGGGTGTGGGCACCAACATGGCGGATTTAAAGAAGCTGAGTTTACTCTAACTAGACTAAAAATGTCCGCTCATATAAAATGTAAATTGTTTACAAATACTGGGAGTGTAACTTACTATTAAATCACCATAGAAAGGTTGTAGTTAGGTGTTGTAGAAATATTGATGAATGGTAGGCAAATGGCTACTTCTCGAACACTATTGGTTGTCTACATCGAAGGGGCCACGTGGGCGCACCTTAACCTAACAAGTGCGTATGGGGGTAATTAGACACCTCTCCCTGTGCCCATGTATTTGAGGTGTTTCCGTCACTAAAATATTCATTGTACCATTAATAGCATTAATACTTATTCATATGCGCCTATTATGGGTTGATTATAAAGGTATTAACCTGAAACAACAATAAAACGAGTGAAAGCAGCGTTTGGATGGTCAAAATCGGAGATATAGCCCGCGAGTTGTATAATGTATGGGTGAGGCAAGCTGCTTTCCCGCCAATTTCCCCCAAGGCCACTGAGACACAGTCGATCGATACTCTCTCTCTCTCTCTTGCACTCGCTTGCCATCAGTGATGACAACGCCCTGCTTGCAACTCGCTAATATTAGCATGAAAATATACCTCAGAATAAGGGAATAACAGGGAAAATAGGTGATAACTGAAGGAGAGGAGGAAAGTGGGGAAGGAGGGGAGGTAGAGGACTGAGATTTTGCATGGCCCAGGGGCCAAACAAAAATAAAAAAATAAAAAAATAAATTATTATTATTTTTTTTTTCGATGTCAAAAGTTTATTTATTTTTTCTCTGACTCTTAACCCGTGGAGCCCCGGCTAGTTTTGTAATGTTTGCGCACCAGAACCCGGCCGGTTTTCAAAAAATGGTTTTATTCCAGAAACAATAGCGAATGGGTTAGGAATGAAGGAAAAACCACGAAAAAACGCTCAAAATGCTTCAAAAATGGTCCTTCAGAGCCCCCGAAAATGGATTTTACAGGAGTAAAAAATTGAAGGCAATTATCCCAAAAAAACAGGTTATTGCGTGCTTGCGCGCACGCACGTGGACTTTGAGAGTTTTCAACCATCGGCACGGTTGCGTGGGATACGTACACAGTTCCCATACAAATCTGAGCCCTCTTGAGTGGCTACACCTGAGGTTACGGTCGGCGCAATTAGGGTGACGTGCCAGGCGCGTCTCTGGGGCTGTGCGTTACATACATCGCCGACGCGTCAGGCGCGTCGCTGGAGCTATACGGGTTAAGAGTCTTCCCGCAGTCCGCCGGGGAAACTCTTAAGAGTCTCCCTGCATATATAATATATAATATATATATATATATATATATATATATATATATATATATTAGTAAAGCCAGGTAATACATTTTCTTTAATACATACGAGGTTGAAAGAAATGGCAATTTCTGCGTTGGAAATTGTATTATTCAAAGTTTATTAAAGAAAATTTATTACCTGGCTTTACTAACATATATATATATATATATATATTATCGTGGATTCACGATAGTTAGTGGTATAATATAATAATGCTTTCTATATATCATACCTTATATACAGTATGTAACAGTACAGTATGTATATTGTGTAAGTATGTAATCTTGACAGTATGTATGTAAGCTTAATAAGTTAAATAAGGCCTATTATATGAAAGTATTGTATTTACGAGTCTTTATGAATAATTATGTGACGATTATCATATAACTATGTTCTAATATTATAAAAGCGGTAAGATATTTAACGCTAGATATCCGCTACAAACACCTACCAGTATCCGATAGATTCGTAGCATAAAGACGACGTATCTAAACCAGATGCCTCGCGCTAGAGCAAGTTTGTACATCATCCAAGCAACACCACCTCCACTCTCAAGTTCTCCGCGACCCTCGTTCTGGCTTTCATCACACTCTCATCATTATAACTTCATCCAACTGACTGACAAACTGACAAGCTAAGCCATTATCATGATTTCATTTCTTCAATATTATTTAGCCTATTCCCTTTTTTGTTAACCCGGGAACTGCAGGGAGACTCTTAAGAGTTCCCCCGGCGGACTGCGGGAAGACTCTTAACAGTCAGAGAAAAAAAAAATCAACTTTTGACATCGAAAAAAAAAAAAAAAAAAAAAAAAATTGTTTGGCCCCTGGGCCATGCAAAATCTCAGTCCGCTACCTCCCCTCCTTCCCCACTTTCCTCCTCTCCTTCAGTTATCACCTATTTTCCCTGTTATTCCCTTATTCTGAGGTATATTTTCGTGCTAATATTAGCGAGTTGCAAGCAGGGCGTTGTCATCACTGATGGCAAGCGAGTGCAAGAGAGAGAGAGAGAGTATCGATCGACTGTGTCTCAGTGGCCTTGGGGGAAATTGGCGGGAAAGCAGCTTGCCTCACCCATACATTATACAACTCGCGGGCTATATCTCCGATTTTGACCATCCAAACGCTGTTTTCACTCGTTTTATTGTTGTTTCATGTTAATACCTTTATAATCAACCCATAATAGGCACATATGAATAAGTATTAATGCTATTAATGGTACAATGAATATTTTAGTGACGGAAACACCTCAAATACATGGGCACAGGGAGAGGTGTCTAATTACCCCCATACGCACTTGTTAGGTTAAGGTGCGCCCACGTGGCCCCTTCGATGTAGACAACCAATAGTGTTCGAGAAGTAGCCATTTGCCTACCATTCATCAATATTTCTACAACACCTAACTACAACCTTTCTATGGTGATTTAATAGTAAGTTACACTCCCAGTATTTGTAAACAATTTACATTTTATATGAGCGGACATTTTTAGTCTAGTTAGAGTAAACTCAGCTTCTTTAAATCCGCCATGTTGGTGCCCACACCCCGGGACTTTGACCTACAGTTAGATTTCCTGGTTAGTTAGATACTATGAGCAAACGTAATTTTGTGGGAGGCTGCATATCAAAGAATCCTGGTGGAATAGGACTCACGTTTAACCCGGAGAAGGTGGTAGTGGACCAGGTAGACCGCATTGCAGTGTTCAGCCACTTCTACGTGACCCGGCTGAGTGCAGCAGACCAGGACCCGGATTCACTAACGGTCGTAGCGTGCGATGTCGTACAGCAACCTACGATCGTTCCTAAGGTAGTGCGGAAGGTGTATTCACGAACGCATCGTTGAGCTCCCTTACGGCTCCCTTTCGGTTATTTTCACCGAGGCTTCTCTTGACCAATGAGGCGCTTGGCCTTTGTAAATAAACAATACGTCACCCACATGACCGAAGCGCCAAGAAGAACCTAATATAATTAATTTTTGAGCTTTTCATTGTTTAGCATGGCTAATTCGATCCACCACAGCCAGCAGGAAGAAGAATAGAGTATCTTGTGAATTGATGATACAAAATTAGCCTAGCTAGGCTACAGGGAAGCCTGTTAGTGGCCCAAGTTAAAGGATTTCCGACGGATTGATAATTGATAATCATCTGTTAGGCTGGTTGGGAAATTAGTGTATTATTTATACCTTAACCAGAGTATATTGTTCTACTTTACCATGTCTACACCTAGACAGGGCGAGCCAAACCAAAATGCCAGACTTTACTATGTCTATGCCTACACAGGCAGTTCTAGCCAAGCCAAAATGCCAGACTTAGCCTAGGCCTAATTTTTCAAAATAGGCCTAGGGTAATATTTTGTATTCACAACACCTCAAGGCCTATCTACCTTTTCAAAATAGGCCTAGCATAGGCCTAGGCTATAGCCTATATATATATATATATTTTGTGTTTTTTTTTTTTTTGGCTATAGCCTAGGCTAGTCTTGGGTAATATATTTTGTTATTCATAACACCTCCACTTTTGTTGAGGGGGCAAAGCCCCCCCTCAACCCATTATTGTATCCCACGGTTGGTAGCATAACAATTTACCTAACATCTGGCCATGGGATACAATAATGGGGTGAGGGGGGCTTAGACCCCCCTACCCCTCATGACATTGTCATCATCATATATATTTCCAGCAGGGTAAGAGCAGTCAAATTAGATGCGAATATAACA
Source organism: Paralithodes platypus (assembly GCA_032716605.1). Classification (NCBI taxonomy): domain Eukaryota; kingdom Metazoa; phylum Arthropoda; class Malacostraca; order Decapoda; family Lithodidae; genus Paralithodes; species Paralithodes platypus. The sequence continues at coordinate 43,971,398 of CM064483.1, read as the reverse complement.
GAGTGTTCGACTATGTAAACAAAGCGGACGGTACATCACCCGCTAACACAACTCTTACCTTGGTAAGGGTGGTGTTAGCGGGCGTACTGTCCTCCTTGTTTAGATGAAGTTGCAGGCCGGTTATGTTCTCGTCTAATTTGACTGCATTTAATTACAAAATTATCCCACGGCCAGCTGTTATTTGCCCCCCTGCTGGAAATATATATGGTGATGACAATAAGTCATGGGGGATGAGGGGGGTAAAGCCGAGGCCACCGAGAGTACCAGGCCGCGTCGACCATACTGTGACGTCAGCAAGGTGGTGCGACATTCACGGACCGCTCTGTCTCCCAAGTCTATAATTACTCTCTTTTATATTTTATCAGTTTAGTTTTAAATTATAGTACACATAAAACTATATTTATATATTACTGTGTACGCAAAATTATATTATTATATATTATTATGCCGATATTATAACAACATACTTTGGTATTTACTGCAAATTACACTCATACCTTGAAAAAGTATTTGTACAAGATGAAAACGTATTACAAGTATATCACTATTACTTTTTTCCTATTGGAAAATATAATACAAAATGCTATTATACATTACTATATTTTATACACAGCCAATAAAGAGAGCCATACTGGAGAGCCAATATAAGCGACATCCACTATTGTTCGTGAAAAAATACATATAAGTAACTAACTAAATGTATTACTATATAAATTAATATAAACATATAAATAATGTAACACACACAAACAAACATATAGAGGAATGACCTTTGTACTAGGCCTAATCCAATCTCCGTTCCGGGATTATACTTTTTAAATCTAATTCCCTTACTTAACCACACCTGCAGACACACTCACCTTCACAATCACAATCACACACACCTGCAGTCACACACACACACACACACACACACACACTCACAAACACACACACACAATACAATAACTATACAATACAGTACACATAGTCTATTTGTCTAGGGTTTGAAGCTTTCTCTTCATGCCTACATTCTTATTAGCTCTGGTAGCTGCTTGGGTGTTATTTTCTATAGCACAGTAATTATTTAATATTGCATTTGTAGAAGCATATACCACCATACTTTCTATGTTGTCGGTGTTATGACCATTTTCACACATACAATTAGGGAACAGGAGATCAACATCTGCTAAAGCCGTAACTGTGTGCTATCTATCTATCTATTGCCTGACGCCGTGATCCCCGAAGGGATGGCCACGAACGAACCGCCCCCATGCACCTCTGTCCCCAGTCAGTCGACACCCCTCCCCCCAACCAGCACCGCCTTCGTTCATGTAGTTCCTCACTCCATCCTTCCACCTCATATTCGGTCTACCTCTCCCCCTCTGTCCCTCCACCTCACTCTCGTACACCCTCTTAGTCATTCTCTCGCTTTCCATACGTTCCATATGGCCGAACCATCTCAAGTTGTTCCTTTACACACTTTCCAGCACATCTACCTCCACACACCACACCTCCTTCTTACTTCCTCATTAGTCTGTCTATCCCTCCATGTAACTCCGCACGCACTCCTTAAGTAACTCATTTCCACTGCTCTCACTCTTGGTCTGAGTCTCTCAACCAACGTCCATGCTTCGCTTCCGTAAGTCAGTGTCGGGATTACCACACTGTCATGCAAGGACTTCTTTACTTCCATACTGACCACCCTATTTCTTGTTACTGCTTTTAGCGTTCCTACAACCCTCTTCCCCTGTTGTACCCTCTCCCGCACCTCTTCATCCATAGTCCCATCTTTACTCAACACACTGCCCAGATACTTAAAAGAGTTGACGATCTCCATAGCCTGACCGTTCAGCTTCACCTCACTCTGTGACTTCACCCCTTTCGAAGACCATAACCTTGCTCTTCCCCGTATTTACCTTCAAATTCCGTTTTTCGCACACTGTTCCAAACTCATTTACCAGACCCTGCAACTCCTATTCATTATCACTCATCAGAACTGTATCATCCGCAAACAGCAGTATAGGTAGCTTCCACTCAATTCCCTCCCTTTTCAGCGATACACCAACATCCACTGCTCTTGATAGTATTTCTTTCATAACTCCATCCATATATACAGTAAACATCCACGGGGACATCACACACCCCTGTTTCAAACCAACATTCAGGTCAAAGAACTCGCTCTGCTCACTCTCCACACGTACTGCCGCCTTTGCACCCTCATACATGCTCTTCACTGCTTTCAGCAACTTGCCCTCTACTCCGTATATTCTAAGTACTTTCCACAAACCTTCTCTATCCACTCTGTCATAGGCCTTCTCCAAGTCCATAAAGGCAACATACACCTTTTGTTTCTTCTCCAGATACTTCTCCACAACACAATTCAGGGTAAAAATCTGATCTACACATCCTCTTCCCTTCCTAAAACCTCCCTGCTCGTCGCCTATCCATTTCTCCGTTCTCACTCTCACTCTCTCAATCACTACCCTACTGTATACCTTCCCTACTACGCTTAGAAGACATATTCCTCGGTGGTTACCACACACTCCTCTTTCCCCTTTGCCCTTATATAGGGGGACTATTATGCCAGTCTTCCAGTCATCGGGTGCACTCCCCTTCTCCCATGCTAGTTTGCACATTTGCCATACCCATTCTATCACTATCTCACCACCATACCTCAACATTTCCCCACACACTCCATCTGTTCCTGGTGCTTTCCCCAACTTCACTCTTTTCATGGCTTCCCACACTTCTGACCTCCTGATCCCCACCTCCTCCTCCACTACTTCTCTTCTTCTCCCTCCCATACCATATCCAGCTATGTTTGCTGGCTCTTCATTCCTTTCATTTAGCAACTCACTGAAGTACTCCCTCCATCTTTCGACTCTCTCTTGCTTCTCGGCTAGCATTCTCCCATTCTTATCTTTCACACCCTTACTGTTTCCCTTGCTACCTTCCCTAACTTTCTTGACTTCTTTCCAGAACAGTTTGTTACTCTCCCTCCATTTTACACTCAGATTCCTTCCAAATTCCTCAGCTACTCTTCTCTTACTTTCCTTCACTACTCTCTTCACCACCCTCTTACTCTCCACGTACCTCGCTCGTTTCTGTCTCTCGGAATCTTCATTCCCTCTACTACCCAACCACTCTCTATATGCTTTCTTCTTTTCTTCCACAGCTATTCTTACCTCTTCTGTCCACCATGCTGTACCTTTCACTCCCCTCCCTCTTCTCCTCACTCCACACACCTCCTCACATGCTGCACATATCTCATCCTTAAACACCTTGCTCATCTCCTCCACTTCCTCCATAACTTCCAAGTCGAACCCACCTAGTCGTCTTTCCACTGCTCTCCTGTACTCCTCCCTGACTTCCTCCTCCTGCAACCTCTCCACCCTCCTCACCATTCCACCCTCCTCTCGCCTCCCTCCTGCTCTCCTCACCTACTTCTTTTGTATCCTAACCTTAGCTACCACTACATAATGATCAGACAGACCCCCTCCAATACCCCTATACACCCTAGCATCCATCACAGATTTCTTCATTCGTTCATCCACACATACATAATCAATCAATGACTCAATAACTGTGTGCTGTGTTGCTATATTTCTTTGGCTAGTAGCATTTCGAAAGGTAGGAAGTTGAACAAGTTTTTTAATAACACTATAGTTATACATGACCATGTTGGCTGTCACACTATCTGGGTAAATAAGAGAACCTCTGTTAATTCCAGCAATGTAACTTAGATTTTCAGGGATGTATTGCCCAACAGTTGGCCATGGGATATAATGATAGGTTGAGGGGGGCTTTGTCCCCCTCACCTCCCATGACTTATTGTCATCATCAAATATATTACCAGCATGGGACTAATAACAGCTAGGCTAGTTAACAAGGAGGACGGTACACCTGCAAACACCATCTTTACCTTCTAGGCTTCTACTTTACTATGCTTAGGCTACACCAAGCTAGGCATTGCTAGCCTAACCAAAATACCATACGTAGACCTAACTTTTCTAGCCTAAATAGCCCTAATTTTTTTCAAAATAAACCTAGGTTATAGCCTAGGCTAGGCTAAACAAAAATATGCACACCATATAGGCTAGCCTATTATTATTGTTGGTAAATTTCTAAAATTGCACCTATACGAGCTAAAACAAAATATTATTGTATTTAACAGGAAGGTACGACGAGGTAAATGATGTGGTATAGGTGGCAATATGCGGAAATAGATTATAAGGGCATTCCGCCCCCTCTGACAAAAGTCTATCAATCTAGATGTGACACGGATTTTACAATGGTTCAGAGACATTAGCCTAACCTCACAACCTTACCTAACCTATCCTAGGATTATGGGAGGGGGGTGCCGCCCCCACACCCCCACTGGTTGTGTAAAAGGTAGAAATCCAGTTGGGGTGGAGTGAGTAACCGTAGATTTTCGTAAGGGGGTCAGAGGGGGCGGAATGCCCTTATAATCAATTTCCACATATTGCCACCTATATACCACATCACTTACCTCGTCGTACCTTCCTGTTAAATACAATAATAATTTGTTGAGGCTAGCTCGTACAGGTGAAATTATAGAATAATTCCTTATTTTTTTTTTTTAGGCTAGGCATAGGGTAATTCTTTTCATAATGTTTTTCCTGTGATACTTTCAAATTTGTTGAGGAAATAGGCTACCCTAATCTAACCCAGCTAGGCATTGCTAGCCTAACCAAAATACCATACATAGGCCTAACTTTTCTAGCCTAAATAGCCCTAACTTTTTCAAAATAAACCTAGGTTATAGCCTAGCCTAGGTCTAGGATAAACAAAATTATTCACAACACCATTTATTTGTTTATTTTTTAGGCTAGGCCTAGGGTAATTCTTTTCATCATTTTGTTCCTGTGATACTTTCAACTTTGTTGAGGAATAGGCTACCCTAATCTAACTCAGAGGTGGTGGGGAGTTGGAATTAAACATTTCCGCAATAAATGAGGGTTAAAATCTACTAATGGTAGGCTACGTGTTGTTGCAGCACATGAATTTGTGCATAAATTAACCTTGACTAGGTCTAGGCTGGCATATGTAGGCTATTCATAGCTTAATTCGGCCTGTCATAAGACATTAAGGATACAAATATATTCATACTTTGTATTAAATGCCTTAATGGTGTTGTAAACACAAGTTAACAATCATATTGCGCTATTATTGCCTCAATAATGACTTAGTGTGTCATAAAGAGCTATACTGCAGACGAATTTGTTATGGTCGCGGGTTGTGTTATCGATATTTGTGTACCTACAGTATATCCGGGTCAAATTCATGTAAGGGTGGTCTGGACCACCCTTTGCGAAAGGGGCTTCCTACGATCAAAGATGGACGCTACGACGCTTCGTGAATACCAGCGTTGAGTCGTAAGGAAACGGTAAGGGAGTTTTCAGATCGTACGACTGTTAGTGAATCCACCTCCAGGGCCCTGTGGATTACAGGGGAGTAAACAGGGATCGGCTGTTCCAGTTCAGATACTTTGGGGTGTCCGGGACTAGTCTTAAGTCCTCCGATGAGGGGGTTAGGCTGGTATTGTACAGGCCTCTTTACACCTATTTACTCACCGGGGGCAACGACATAGCCCCCGACACCAATCCCCGTGCTCTGGCTGTGGCCTTGGGGAACCTGGCTCTGGCTGTGGAGAGGGACACGGGAGGTAAAAGTATTCTGCTTTCCCTGGAATGCCACTCTAGGGTGAGGGGCATGTCAGTAGAGCAATACAACCGGATAAGAAATTCGGTGAATAGAACCCTGCATTCAAGGCTAGACGTTACACACCACCGTTTTTTGTCCGTCTCTTCTAAGCCCCAGGATCTAGATTTAGATGGTGTGCATTTAGTTCTGGATACAAATAAGATCCTGCATGATAAGATCACAGGCATGACCAAGCGTTGGTTGGAGCGTGATGCCCGGGTGAAAAGTCTGCGACTCCCGTCTTCCCCCCAGTAAATCATCCCCTTTCTTTCTTTTTTGTTTCCTTTATTTTTTTTAACAGTGGCTGTATTTGTTTCCCTATTTTCATTATTAGTTACTATTTCTGACTTGAGACTGACCGACCATCACATATTCCTTCATTGTTTCGTTGCTTCATCATTATCATATCACAACCTCTCCTGGTATTGTGTAAGGAAAGCTGTTTAAATTAGTAATTATTAATTTTTTAATCTAATGACATTAGTCTGCGAAGGGTAGGCTATAATAAGTACAGTATTGCCTTTGAGAACTAAAGGTGTAAGTTCTTATATTATTTAATGGCTGGTAAATCAGAAGATAAACCAGCTAAAATTATGTCTATCACAGTCTTGAAGAACCAGAGAGGGGGTTTGAGGGGTGTCATCACAAGGCTAACGTCTGATTTGGAAGACTTTATAGCTAGTACAACTCCTGAACAGCTCGAAGCCAGGTTAGAGTACCTACAACTACCTATGATCGTATAGTTACCCTGAGTGAAAGTATTGTATCGGAGTTAGAAGGTGAGTCAGAAATTCATGCGGAGTACAAGCAGCGCGCTGTCCATGATGTTGTCAATTTAGAGGCAATACATTTACTGCGAAGGGCGGTAAAGAGAACCGAAATAACCCTGACTAGCAACGCTGCCAAGCGTACAGATCCCCGCCGTGAAGTAAACTTACCCAAATTGAACTTACCAAAATTCAGGGGAAACTTGACCGAGTGGTTGGCATTTTGGGACTTTTCAAATCAACCGTGCATGATTCGACTCTTGACGATGTACGAAAGTTCCATTATCTGAATGGCCTTGGTAGAAGGTTTTTCCATCATAGGTGAGAATTATGATAGCATTGTGGAGTTATTACAGGCGTCGTATGGAGACACTGACCAGCTCAAGGTAGCCCACGTGAACGCCCTGTTGAACCTAGCACAGCCTAGGTACAGGGTCGATGAATTGACAAACTTCAGGGCAGACATGGAGTGTCACACGAGGTCATTAGATGTGTTGGGTGTGACATCACAAGAGATGCTAGTCATAATATTGAGACAGAGATTACCTCTAGCTATTCTAGTTAAAGTTTGTACCTTTGATTTGGAGGAGTTCAAAGCGTCATTTAGCAAGGAGATTAGCAACATACAATTGAACAATGGTAGGACGGTGGGTGGGTCAGAAGGGACAACAGCAAGGGATTCAATTAATATGATGGTAGGATCTAAAGGGAAGGGTGAAGAGTCGCGCAAGAAACCACATACTTCATGTAGTCTAAGCAACAATCCCAAGCATAAATGGCTAAACTGTACCAAATATCAAACTAATGAAGCCAAATTAGCTCTAGCAAGGATGCTAAAATTGTGCAAGGGTTGTTTAAGTAAGGACCATGGTATGCAGGGTAAGTGACTACTTCCTATTTGAGGCCCTGTCGCAAATGTGAGGGTCATCACTTTGACAAATTGTGCCCCACAGGTAGTCTAGTTAAGGAGGAAAAGGTAGGGGGTACTGCAACACTGTAGGCAGTATGAAAGACACCACCATTTGACCTACAATTACGATACCCATAGAGGGTTATGGCAGGACACAAGTCTGTCGGCTACTCCTGGACCAGGGCTCACAACGATCCTTCATAAAGAGATCGGTGCAGGATGGTTTAAAAACACTGTGTAGTAGGTAGTGACACCCATAGATTGCAGGGATTCACGGGAGTGACCGACAGTAAAGACTATGATGTTGTTGAAGTTGCTTACATCTACCGTAAAAATAAACACTTCTTACAGTGTGTAGTGGTAGATGAACTCTCAGACTATCAATCTGTAGGAATTCACAAGGTAGAGCATGCACTTCGTAGGAAAGGTATTTTCCTGTCTGATCTAATGGGTGACTTGAAGGAGGTGCACATACTGTTAACCCGCTGAGTACCAGCTAAATATTAATAAATGTACCACCCAGGACCGGCTGATTCTGATTTTTTGTTTATTCCAGAAACAATAGCGAATGGGTTAGGAATGAAGGAAAAACAAAAACAAAAATTGGTCAAAAAGTGCAAAAAATGGTCCTACAGAGCCCCCGCAAACGGATTTTACAAGAGTAAAAAAATTGAAGGCAATTTCCCCCCAAAAACATGTTTTTGCGCGCTCACGCGCACGCGGTTGGACTTTGAGAGTTTTCAACCATCGGCATGGGTGCGTGGGATACTTACACAGTTCCGATACAAATCTGAGCCCTCGGGGTGCCATAGGACCGGAGTAATTAGGACCGGACCGGCCAGGACGCAAACCATGCGTCGCTGGGGTTTAGCGTTACATACATTGTGGACGCAAACCCTGCGTCGCTGGGGCTCAGTGGGTTAAGAGCAGATTATTATTATGATGTAGTACACCCTGGATTTAACACCTTACGAGCGGCCTATGCGGTTTATTTATATGTACCGCACAGCGGGGTGTTTTTAGCCAAAATAGGGCTGTTTACGTGATCATTTTCATGCCTAAATAAGACCCAGAACGTAAAACAAGTACCTATCCCTGAAAGGGCATAAACAGAGCTTTCGAATGACACCATAACGATCCTTGTATGATGGATAGTTTTCTTGCAATAACCGTGCAACGCGAGTGCAAAAAGCAGGTAATTCGGTACTTTCGGTACATAATTGAGTATGTAGCGAGTGAGAGAGGGAGGAGGGAGCTGAGATTTGTGTCAGTAGGTTCGCCGCGGTGGTCTGGAGCAGTCATACGCTCGCTAGTCTCCTGCCACCACTTGTCTCTCTCTCTCAGCCACATTACGTGCTGAAATTGCCACTCGACCTATGTCGAGCGCCGCCACATAGTCCAGCTTTATTTAACTCGACTTATGTTGCTCGCCGCTAATTAAGGGTTAAAAGAGAGAGTGGAGTAATCTTTATCCCCACTAACTTTGGCTACTACATGATCGGTACAGTCCAAACTACCCAGTCAAATGTTCTGGCTGACACGGTATCCGTGTTGAGGATGAGCACGACCGAGGCAAAGAGCTCATTAAAGATGAGACTCACATTGATGACCCAAAGTTAGCTGCCGAGTTCGATCTAGAAAGACTGGGGAAACTCGACCACATAGGGATTAAACCTGTGGAGAATGACTATGAATCAAATATTGCGATAGAGAATTTCTTGGAATCTGTGCGTTACTTGGCCACAGACAAAAAATACGAGGTTAGTCTACCCTGGAAACATGAGAATATCAGTTTGCACAAAAATTATGGTTTAGTATTGGGTAGATTATGCGCCTTGCAGTGAATTAATTATAACGGCACTCATCAAGGAGTCCTCGATGAAGGCCAAAGTATATCCATCACTCTCAGATCTGAAAGACTATTATAATGGTCAGATCAGTTAAGATATGTTGCGTTAAAAACAACTATCTCACGTTAGTTCGATAACGTGTTGTTGGTGCACTGGCATTCATTTTACACACGATATTTAAGATCCAACACTAAGACTCTGAAAGTTCTGCATCAAAACTCTTATAAAGACCAGAGCAGTTAGTGAGTTCTCTCCTACGTTAGCTCGATTGTACTCTACCTATGTACTGGCATATGGTAGGTATTATTCAAGGTCCAACACCAAGAGATCGAATACAACTGCTGTCAACTAACCACGTCAGGATCACTACCATGGCCCAACTTATATACCGAAGACTAGAAGTTGCCACTCTACAAATAAATAGTGAGATTGTATGATGTTGAAAAACACACAGCAGAAATATCTGGGAAAAGTGATTTATACTAAGTGTTGTCTAGAGAAAGGAATTAAATTATCAATAGTTAAGAGTACTAGTGACGCGCCTATATATGAGGAAGTACTACAGTGAAATCATACTCTCTGATTGTTATGCAAATTCAAAGACAAAGAAAGTACTAGTGATGCCCAATTTGTTAGTAGTCTTGGCAAATCCAACGTCAAGGCTATTAACCTAATTGCAATGACGACTTGTCTATTTTGACTGTTATGCCGTCATTCCAACCGCGGTTAAAAAGAAAACGTCTAGAGTCTACTCCTTATCTTGCTCTAGGAGACGTTGTACATTAACCAAAACTACCACCGAAGGTGAAAAAAGCATAGAAGAGAAGAAAAAGGGGTTTACCTTAGTTACCGCTTAACACCTTACGAGCGGCCTATGCGGTTTATTTATGTGTACCGCACAGCGGGGTGTTTTTAGCCAAAATAGGGCTGTTTACGTGATCATTTTCATGCCTAAATAAGACCCAGAACGTAAAACAAGTACCTATCCCTGAAAGGGCATAAACAGAGCTTTCGAATGACACCATAACGATCCTTGTATGATGGATAGTTTTCTTGCAATAACCGTGCAACGCGAGTGCAAAAAGCAGGTAATTCGGTACTTTCAGTACATAATTGAGTATGTAGCGAGTGAGAGAGGGAGGAGGGAGCTGAGATTTGTGTCAGTAGGTTCGCCGCGGTGGTCTGGAGCAGTCATACGCTCGCTAGTCTCCTGCCACCACTTGTCTCTCTCTCTCAGCCACATTACTTGCTGAAATTGCCACTCGAGTTATGTCGAGCGCCGCCACATAGTCCAGCTTTTTTTAACTCGACTTATGTTGCTCGCCGCTAATTAAGGGTTAAGGCCCATCCCGTGTTCCGTCATGTGCAGATCCCTGTCGAACGTGCGCATGAGCGACCCTCTCTTGTCATCATTTGTTCACGCGCTCCATTGAATGAAGTCGCTTTTGTTGTGCTCCTTTAATTCACCCTGTTTAGGTTCGTTTCGGCTTATCTGGCCTTCTTTTTTGTTAGACAGATGTTACGTGATCTAGGGCACACGTAAATGGGCTCCTAAGTGTGTATAATGGAGACGCGTGTGGAAATAGCCTACCGAAGGTACGGGGGCGCCTGGCGTTCCTCGTATATGTTTTTCATTCTTTCTCTTTTCATATTCTTTTTTCCTGTTAGTCTGGGCATAGTTTAGCTTTTAGCTTAATTTAGCCTAGCTCGTTTTCTCATTCAGGAATTGCTATGCCCCTATGAGTTTTCATTTTTTCATAGCCTAGGTGTACCGTTGGTAAACAATCTGAGATTTCGTTGGTGGCGGTGCTGTTTGTAGAGTTTGTGTCGGCCGCATGATTAGCGTTATTCCCGAGTCCCCCCTTTCGAGTCCTTCACTGTGTCTCAAGGGCCTGGGCGACAGGTGGTTCGTGATACTCCAGGGGTACCCCACGGGGGCCCCTCTTTCACACCACAGGGTTTTTCGCCCCTGACACATTCTCTGCGCACGGCTAGGCCACCCTTTTTCTCACCAGTTTCATTTACTGGTTTTTGTTTTCTCTTCCTGTTTCACCTCCATCCTTTCATAGTCTTTTGCCCAATCCAGGGGTAACTCACGGGGGCCCCCGTTTGTGCGAAACCACCCTCCCTGCCACTTCTCCTCATGGGCTTTGCTCTATCTCTGTGGGTTGGGTGGTTCCTGGGGGATGTGTCTCCTCTCCCCTGGTGTGTCTTCCTTGCCTCTCCCTTTACCGGTTGAGTCAGGATAAATTCAAGGAAGACACTGCTCAGCTTGATGGCCATCATTGCTTGGAGTTCATAAGGAGATGACGCATTTTTTGTGGCCTTTTTTGGTATTCCCTAGACGCTCCTCTCGCTTTTTTCGGCGCCGGACCATCTCGACCGGTCCCGCAAATTTGCGGGAGCTCGATTCGGTCCTCTGGGACGTTTCGGCTCCCCGCAAATTTGCGGAGATCGTTGGGGGGTCCCGCAAAATTGCGGGAGGGTGGTGTCGGTACGGTTATGCCTCCATTGGCCCGCAAATTTGCGGTAATAGTTGGCTTTCACTATTGACTTTTTTTTTTATGTCATCTTGTTGCCTGATACTATATTGGTGTATGCACTCTACTGGTGTTATAGGCCCTGCATGTAAGATGTTGAGTGGTGGTTAACACTTTCTCCATCTTTGCAGGTTCTGCTAGTGCTCTTCCGCCTCGGCCGCCCTCCTCACCTACCTCTGTGCTCCCAGTTTAGGGTGAGTACGGATACCTGTTTGCATGAGTGTTCCTGTTTCCCCATGCTCCTTCCCTGGTTCTTCTTGGACATTCTCTCCACTTACTCCTTCGACGTGCTGATTATGGTGTGTGTTCTTCTAGTGCAGGTAGGCTGCTTTGCTTTCGCCTTGGTTGTCGCTCCCCGTGCTTGGAGAGCCACAAGTACTGCTTGCGCCACTCGCTCTGTGTGTCCTCTACGGCCTACCTCCCTGCTCTGTGTGGCACGTGTCTGGCCCTGGTGGATGTGCTGCACCATGGCCCAGGTTCCTCGGCGGCGGCTGTGGCCTCTGCTTCCCTTCCGTCGGTGTGGACGATGGTCTCCCGCCACATTAGGACTGTGGGCCACCGTTCCCCGACCTTTGTTGCCGACCGGATCCGCGTCGCCCTGGGTATCTCTGACCCGACTGAAGGCCGTTCACCTGGCCCTCTCCCTGCTCGGGCCCTCTCCCCTGGGTCCCGCAGCCGGTCGTCCCATCGTCGGGGGGTTCCCCAGCTCCGTCCACACTCTCGCTCGCTCGCCTCGTCGTCCGTCCTCTACTGCCCCTCGTCGTCCTCCTGATCGCCTTGACGACGCCCATCGCCCTCGTCATGGTTCTCGCCCTGAGGCCGGGGTTAGCGGCTCTGCCCCTGTGCGCCCTCCCCTGGCCTCTACGGGTAGGGGCTCTACTCCCTTCCGCCCACTTCCCCAGCCCAGACGACTTCCTCTTACGTTGTCCTCTCCGCGCGCGGATATTCATGCTGTAGCTGGCCCTCTGCTCCCTCCTCCTACACTGTCCAGGAGGGTCCGCCTGGATGTCGTTGCTTCTCCTACTTCACCTGCTTCAGTGCCTATTCTTCCTTCACGGTCTCGTCCCACGGTGGTGGTCCCTCCCTCCTCCGCCTCGGTGTCAGGCCGCCCTGTTATCTCAGCCCCGGGGATCCTTGCTCTCTTTCCCCCCGCGGCTCCTTCTGGCCTCCTTTCACCCGGCCAGCCTTCCCACTCCCGTCGTCCTGCTCCTCCTCATTCTTCTCTTCCTGACCTTCACTTACCGTCTCGCCAGGGCGGTACCCCTCCTCTTGCCTCGGTGGGGTTTCGCGAGGTTTCGGGGTCCCCTTTCTCAGGAGCTGACGTGTCGCTGGAAGAGGGGAATGGTGCTGTTTCCCCCTCGGCCGTTCGTGATCGGGGACGAGTCCCTCAACGGTGACACAACCGTCGTCGCTCGCCTTCCTTGGGCCGCGACGCTGCTGGTTCGTGTCGTGGGTCTCGCTCCCGCTCACGCTCGCCCCTGCGGGCCGACCAATCTGGAGGGGGGGGGGTCGCCTCTCTCAGATCGATTGTCGGCTATGCAGGGCTGGGTTGTGTCACGCTTCGACGGGCGCTTGGAGTCGATGGAAGACTCCCTCTTCTCGCCCTTCTTGGCGGTGACTCACCCTCAGCGCCTCACCCTACCTACCCCTGCTACGGTCCCCCTCCCTTCTGCAGGCCTACGCTCTGGTCAGACTTCAGCCGCCCTGACATCCTTCCGGCTGTTCAGTCCCTGGCTGTGTTGACGGGTCTGTCCTATGGGACGGGTATGTGCGACGCCGGTACGCCTGGCTTAGCCATCATGCTCGGTCACCCTCTCCCATTGGAGGCCTGGTTTGCTGAGGCCTTCAACTAAACACACCGATCCGTCGACGGCTCTCCTTCAGTCCCTCCCCCGGAGTCATCACTGATTTTGCCTTGTCTTGTGTCTGTCGGCGGGTTGGACGGCGCGTTCTGGTCCTGGATGAGCGCGCCCGTTCTTGAACTTTGTTCTATTGCTACCCCGTTCTTCTCTCACCCGGATCAGCCCTCTGTCGCCAAGGTTTTTCCCTTGCGACAGAGGGTGACGGACTTATTGTCTTGTCTTTAGGTTCCCTCCAGACGTCTGTTCACCGCCTGCGGCTTTTCGAGGCGTCTGCGCCAGGCGATCTTCGCGAGGGTTTGGACCGCGTTCAGCGGGTCCACCTTCGGCTCGCAGTGTCTTTGGTTCCCGAGCTGAAGGCGGTTTTGTGCGCGGCAACTCAGCAACGCCCGACGGTACGGTCCTCGTTCTGCCGGCCGGCCCCCTTGGATATTCGTCAGGGTTTGTTGTACTCTGCGCTATATACGTCGTTTTTTTTTAAGCAGGATGCTTGGGAATGCTACGCTTCTCTGTCGGCGGCCCCTGCTTCCGACACGCGACGCCGCGCTGTGCCGTTGCGGACCCTGCTTACGTCACGCACCGACGCGCTGTGCCGCGCGCGGGGTCTTCTCAGTCCCGTCCTTCTGCCGGTCCTCTTCGGGGTGCTGCTGCAAGTGCTGCCGCCTTGCACGGGCGCAGGACTGGGACGTTGCAGGCCAGTGCGTCGGTTCCGCCTCGCACTTCTGTTCTTGCCCCTTTCATCCCCTCCGTGTCGGGGCTGGCCGGCCTTCCACTTCCGGCCGCCCTTCGACGGGGTCAGCCCCGCACCGGCCTGGGGTTGGGGTGGCCCGCCCTTTTCGACGAGGTTGGGGGGGGGGGGGGTAGAGGAGGTCAACGTGGCGCTCATGCCCGCACGGCCCGTACCGGGAGTACCTCCACGTCAACACAATGTGTAGTTCTCTGGGTCGGCCTCCTTGTTCTCCTTCTCGCCTGGCCGACCGGGTCGCTCCCCTCCTCTCGGGTGCTCCCTCGGGTTGTTTTCGCCCTTCCTCGGTAGCCGCGAGGGACGTTGGGGGCGGCGGGTTGCGCGGAGGGGTCTCACCTGGAGGTGGACGTCCAGACCCCCACTCCGCTCTTGTCACCGACGCCGGCCCATCTCTTCAGAGGTGGCCCACGTGTTCACTTCCATGCCCGAGCTGGGTAGCGTCGAGGGCGTTGACCGCCGGTCACCCGGTTTTCCTCTCCCGTGTCTTTCTGGTACCGTCGACGAAATGCGACGCGATGCGACCGGTGGTGGATCTGTCGGCCCTCAACGGGCACATCATGCACATACGGTTTCGGATGCTGCCGGTACCCCTGGTATGCCTGGCCCTGTGCCCTCTGTCGTGGGTAGTGTCGCTGGCCCTCCAGGATGCGTCTTGGCTCGTTCCTCTCCATCCTCGCTTCCAGCGATTCTTGGCCGTTCGGACTTCCGATCGTGTGTTCCTGTTCGACGGCCTTCCCTTCGGTCTCCACATCGCGCTGCAGATCTTCTCCGCACTGGTGGGGCAGGCTCTGGGTCCTCTCCTCAGGAGCGGGCTTCAGATCCTGTTTTCCTTGGCCGATTGGTTGGTAGTTTCCAACGCCCTAGGACTGTGCATTGGTGACGCCCTCACAGTCGTTCGCAACATCGCACGGTTAGGGTTCCCCTTCGATGTTCCCAAGTCACGCTTAACCCCGTCGCGTGTCATGCCATGGGTCGGTCTCGCATGGGTTTTGTCCGGCGCTACGGTGACCCGGGGTCTGCCGGCCGCGGTGCACCTCGGTGGACGGTCTTCGCCGTGTTGCACTCGGTCTCCCTCCCGGGGTGGCTCTGGGACTCGTTCGTGGGTTCGCTGCATTGGCCGCTCTGCCCCTTCCCTTAGGGAGCCTCTGGCTACGCCGCCTCCTCCTCATGGGCACCGCGGTGTTTCCGTTGCCCCTATGGATCGGCTCCTGCCGCTCCCGCGTACCGTTCGCAGACGCTTCGGTCGCTGGGTTGCTCGGGGCTCGCTCTCTGCGGCTGTGCCCTGGACCGCCCCCCCACCGACGGTCTGGGTAGCCACAGATACGTCGAGCGAGGTTGGGTGAGGTTCCCGATCGAACCTGGGACGTCCACTTCCCGGCAGATGGGTGGGTCTCCCTCCTCTTACCCGTCTATGCCCTCGGACTGTTGGTTCCTTTGTTCTTCCTGCGGGACCACGCGCTGGCCCTTCGGGGTAAGTCGGTGGCCTTCGGGTTGGACACTCAGACAAGCTGTCCCCTGTTTCCTTATGCGGGGGTCCTCCAGGTCGTTGACTCTATTGGGGGTCTCGGTGGAGTTGTTCTTCCTCGCGGACCGACACCCCTTCTCCTTGCATGCCTCCTCCCTGCCCGGGCCTGCCACCCTGTGGGCGGCCGCCCTGTCGAGAGGGCAGGGCATTCTTGTAGAATGGGCGATGAAACGGTCGTGTTCGCCGACCTCGCGGCTTCCTTAGGTGTTCCGGAGGTCGCCTTGTTCGCATCGGGGGTGCCGCGCCAGTTGCCTCTGGACCTCTCCCTCCGGCCTCGCGCTCCGGGGGGGGTCCGCACGCTTTCATGGTAGCCTGGTACAGGTGGCGGTCGATATACATCTTTCCGCCACCAGACGCGCTGTTGATGTACCCAGTCCTCGCGAAGCTGCGGCTGTACCACGGCTGCGTCTGGCTCCTCGCGCCTCTGTGGCCGGCACGGACTTGGTCCGCCCGGTTGCCGCGGTGGTGCCCGAGTCCGGTCCCTCTACCTGTCTCCGGCTTCCACTTGGGCTAGGTTTGGGACCTGCGGACCTCGTTGGCCTTCGCATCGTGCTTGTTCATGAGGCACGGTGGCTCCCGGTCCCCGGCCGGGCCCTGACTGACTTCCTGCGGCGTTCCTGGCCGTCTTCTCCTTGGGGGACTTACGGGTCCCGCTGGAGGTCTTTTACTAGGTGGCTACAGGCCACTCGCCTGCCGGTTGGCTCTCCTTTCCTCGTCCTACGCTCCTTATTTCAACTCTTCCGTACACGTCGCTTTCCGGTCGACGCTCTACGTACCCACTTGTCTGCCGTCCGGGGGGTCTTTGGGTCCGTCGCTGGGCTGGTCGTTCCGCCACAGGAGCTGGATTCCTTCCTGACGGCTGCCTTCCGGGATCGACCGCCTCCGCGCCAGGTCCCTCCGCAGTGGGTTCTTGGGCGGGCTCTGGTCCTTCTGGCTTCACCCACGTATACAAGGGCCGCTACGCCAGTTCCGTTGCTCGGGCGTCCACTCTTCTTTGTCGCTCTGGCCACTGGGGATCGGGTGTCTGCACTAGCGGCATTGTCGCGGCCCCGGAACTGCGTGCGATTCTCCCCGTCCTTGCATGGCGTCTCGTTCGCCTCCTCCCCTCCTTTTGTTACCACGCATGGGAGGGAGGCCCCCGTTTTCCAGCCTTTCGCCGTCCAGGCTTTACGGCGTGGGCATCCTCGCCATGTGTTGTGCCCGGTGTCAGCCTTGCACTCCTCTGTTGCGTCTGTGGCGCCTTCGGGTACTGCTGTGTGGGTGTCTCCTCGGACAGGTGGGTGGCTCTCGCAGGTGCAGATGGGCCGCCACGTTTGTCGGACCGTTCGTGCCCGTCACCCTGTTTGTAGGGGTTCTGCGCACGATGTCAGATCCTTTGCTGCCTCCTTCCGGTTCCTGCCACGTCGATCCTTCCCTGCCATCGCCTCAGCGGTTTTGTGGTCTTCTATCAATTCCTTCATCTCCTCCTACCTCTCCGTGTCCAGTGTTCGACCCCCTCGGCCGGTGGTCGTGTTTCCTGGTGCTCTGGCGAAGATCCCTGGTCTTCCCCCCTTGTCCCTCGTTCTTTTCCTTTGTTTTATTTGACAAAGGGGGGGGGGGGGGGTGTACGGGTTTGCAACACTGGATTGCAAGTTTGGAATTATGTATTGTTCCAGTACATAAGTGTTTTTGCCACATTGAAAATTGTGTTTTGTTCTTGTGTTCAGTGTTTTTGTTGGTTTTTGAAGAAAAGGGATTTTGGGTACAGTACCTTTTTGGTTTCAGACAAGTCTATGTTTTTGCATTACTATGAATGACGGGCATGTGTTAAAACTGTTCTTTTTAGCTACTCCTCAGTTTTTCATTCTTTTATTAAACTCTCTTGTTTAAATTGTGTCTTTGTCATTCGTAATTTTGTTTTATGCATTGTTTTTTTTGGTAGGTTGGGCTTGGATGTCCTCCTCCTATTTGTTATGCAGCCTTGACGTTGGATTTGCCAAGACTACTAACAAATTGGGAGGTTTGACGTACCTCCCAACCTACCAAATAGGAAAACCTACTATTTGGTAGTAGTCTTGGAAAATCCAACGTACATAATACCCTCCCTCACGCCGGACCCCTGCCCATCCGCGTTCTTCTGCTGACGTGAGATGTGATGACAAGAGAGGGTCGCTCATGCGCACGTTCGACAGGGATCTGCACATGACGGAACACGGGATGGGCCTTAAGCGGTAACTAAGGTAAACCCCTTTTTCTTCTCTTCTATGCTTTTTTCACCTTCGGTGGTAGTTTTGGTTAATGTACAACGTCTCCTAGAGCAAGATAAGGAGTAGACTCTAGACGTTTTCTTTTTAACCGCGGTTGGAATGATGACATAGCAGTCAAAATAGACAAGTCGTCATTGCAATTAGGTTAATAGCCTTGACGTTGGATTTTCCAAGACTACTACCAAATAGTAGGTTTTCCTATTTGGTAGGTTGGGAGGTACGTCAAACCTCCCAGTTAAATTAGGGAAGTACTAAATTTAAATCTGATCATATTAATACTAAGTGAATTCTAAATATTATACTCATAAATACCTGAAAAAGAAACTAGAAGGAAAACTTCATTAGTCATTACAGCTAAAATAACTCTATACATTTTACTCCAACATATTGGGCACAGTTATTCCTATCTAAAAGATATTAGCACAAGTGTAATACCTCACTTTATTTATATTTTATTAATTTCACCACAACACCAAACACCCACAATGAAATTAATTAAAGTATATATGATCCGCCGGGATTCGAACCCGGGTTATCACACACAGATTTTTGCCACCTTAACCATTACACCACCAGGACGGTTAGAGGTTTATGCACACGCCTACGACTTATTATCCATTCTCGAATACAGGATATTAATCTAATCATGTTCATACTCCCAACCGCGCTATGGTAGGCCTAATGTTTAAGTGAGAGGAAAGAATATTCATGGGGCACAGATCATATAGACCGGCCTCGCGACGAAATATCCCTGAACCTACTGATAATCTATATTTTATTAATTTCCCCACAACACCAAACACCCCCAATTAAATTAATTAAAGTATATATGATCCGCCGGGATTCGAACCCGGGTTATCACACAGATTTTTGCCATCTTAACCATTACACGACTTATTATCCATTCTCGAATACTGGATATTAATCTAATAATGTTCATACTCCCAACCGCGCTATGGTAGGCCTAATGTTTAAGTGAGAGGATAACAGGAAAAGTGTAATCCTTCAATTAGAAGACAGTCCTTATAATTACCTATCTTATCGAGTGCAAGAGTAAATACCTCGATTGAAGGGAACACTAATCTATGTTGTAGAAACAACAGTCTTACTAGTAAAACTTAGTGGAACCTCGCTCGTGCGTCTTATATATATGGTTCTTTACCATTATTTATGTATTACGTATGCAATATTCTTGTGCCAATAAATATAATATGAATGTATGTATTGTTATAATTATCCTCTATTGCTTTCTGTGCATGTGTTAAAACGAATTCGGGTCCTCCAGTCAAGTATAACCTACCTATTTAAACCAATCAATCCCAGTAAAAACCTGGTATAACAACTCGCATGCTCAAGATCACGTCCCCGTTTATTTTGACTGCCATGGAATACAATAATATGTTAAAGGGGGGGGGGCCTTTGTCCCCCCTCACCCTCCCATGATTTATTATAATCATAATATTGCCAGCAGAAGGAAAAATCCTCCCTCCGCTACCCTAACCTAGGGACAAACTGTTAATGGGACTTCTGGGAAAATAGCCTATCCTAACTCAATCAGGTCTAGGCCTAGCCTAATACACTGCAAACTACTGTACACAAATGGAGTTCATGGGAAAATATAACCTAGCAGAATCAAATAGCCTATAGACCTACTACAAACAATGTAAATGGTCTTTAGGTCTATGGAGAAAAACAAATCATGAGCATTCTACCTAGCCAAAGCACAAGCCTACAACATTCATTCCTCAATCAGTAGCCAGCCCTTGTTCCCTCAAAGGATAGGGAGAATCTGCAAGAGACAACAAAAGAAAGAGAGGTGACAGGGGAAGAACATACAGTAACAGTTTGCCTGCAAAAACTAAGCACACAAGCAATACTACAAATTGATCAGCAAGCCTTCATTTAGTTTCACTTCCTCAACATCTCTCAAAAACTGTGTTATGGGGTTAAATATATATATATATATATATATATATATATATATATACAGTATATACAGTATAGATATATGGGGAACAAATAAGGTAATACAACAGCTGGGTAGCTCTCTCTACCACAGTGGCGTTTGCTTATTTTGATCAGCTGACATTAATGTCCCGTGATTGGTTGATCCACCCAAACAATGGGATATAAAGAGCCCCGTGATTGGCTGAACAACATAAGGCACCCTAGAAGATTTAGGACAAATTAAGGAATTCCTAACCATTTAGGAACAGGATAGGACATCCTAAATTGTGTTGGCGTATACAACTTAAGGAACAAGATAAGTTGTCCTAACCTGTTCATATCTTTGGGCGCCCTAAGTCAGTTGGGAAATCCTAAGTGCCCCAAGTTAGGACAGTTTTGAGTATCCGGCCCCTATTCACTATAGGAAAGCCGGAAATCTTCAAGCTGACCTTTCATAACTCAAAAAGGACTTCGATAATTGAGCTAATATGTTTACCATTTGGGAAGAGTCAGCCATGCAATAGGTGTGGGAATGTACAGCCTATTTATTGTAGCCCTTTTTGAGTTACAGAGATTGGGAGTCACTAATTGTGGCTAGAGAATATTAGTACCCAAAATCAGTTCACAGGAAAGCCGGAGAGGGAGGGTCATTGCAGATAAACAATATAATATCCTATTGGAATACTGTTTATGTGTATAGTCCATTTATTATGTCCATACTCAACATACTCTAGTTAGTATGAACAGTATCAATGCTACGTAATCTGGGTGTGAGTTGCAGTTGGGATGTGTGTACATGCTTAGATTGATATGCAGGATTCGAAGTTGCATAATAAATCGTAGGCAGTGTCCACCAACCTTTAACTGTCTTCGTGGTGCGATGTATAAGGTGTTCATTTTCGGTGTGAGCATCCTGGGTTCGAGTCCACGGACTGCCACATGTGTTTGTAAATTTCATTAATCGATTTTAGGAGTATGGTTGGTTGTTGGAAGGAACATAATAATTGATATTGGTTCAGGAGTAATTTATCGAGAGGACTTCCCTAAGTGGTTAAGGCCCCATTAATTGCTCTTTCCATTCACATATGCATAGCCTACGTGAGTTGCAGTTGGGATGTGTGTACATGCTTAGATTGATATGCAGGATTCGAAGTTGCATAATAAATCGTAGGCAGTGTCCACCAACCTTTAACTGTCTTCGTGGTGCGATGTATAAGGTGTTGATTTTCGGTGTGAGCATCCTGGGTTCGAGTCCACGGACTGCCACATGTGTTTGTAAATTTCATTAATCGATTTTAGGAGTATGGTTGGTTGTTGGAAGGAACATAATAATTGATATTGGTTCAGGAGTAATTTATCGAGAGGACTTCCCTAAGTGGTTAAGGCCCCATTAATTGCTCTTTCCATTCACATATGCATAGCCTACGTGAGTTGCAGTTGGGATGTGTGTACATGCTTAGATTGATATGCAGGATTCGAAGTTGCATAATAAATCGTAGGCAGTGTCCACCAACCTTTAACTGTCTTCGTGGTGTGATGTATAAGGTGTTGATTTTCGGTGTGAGCATCCCGGGTTCGAGTCCACGGACTGCCACATGTGTTTGTAAATTTCATTAATCGATTTTAGGAGTATGGTTGGTTGTTGGAAGGAACATAATAATTGATATTGGTTCAGGAGTAATTTATCGAGAGGACTTCCCTAAGTGGTTAAGGCCCCATTAATTGCTCTTTCCATTCACATATGCATAGCCTACGTGAGTTGCAGTTGGGATGTGTGTACATGCTTAGATTGATATGCAGGATTCGAAGTTGCACAATAAATCGTAGGCAGTGTCCACCAACCTTTACCTGTCTTCGTGGTGCGATGTATAAGGTGTTGATTTTCGGTGTGAGCATCCTGGGTTCGAGTCCACGGACTGCCACATGTGTTTGTAAATTTCATTAATCGATTTTAGGAGTATGGTTGGTTGTTGAAAGGAACATAATAATTGATATTGGTTCAGGAGTAATTTATCGAGAGGACTTCCCTAAGTGGTTAAGGCCCCATTAATTGCTCTTTCCATTCACATATGCATAGCCTACGTGAGTTGCAGTTGGGATGTGTGTACATGCTTAGATTGATATGCAGGATTCGAAGTTGCATAATAAATCGTAGGCAGTGTCCACCAACCTTTAACTGTCTTCGTGGTGCGATGTATAAGGTGTTGATTTTCGGTGTGAGCATCCTGGGTTCGAGTCCACGGACTGCCACATGTGTTTGTAAATTTCATTAATCGATTTTAGGAGTATGGTTGGTTGTTGGAAGGAACATAATAATTAATGTAGTGTTACATATCCTTCTGTAGTCTTAACCCCTAAAAATCAGGTACTTTTGTAGCACTACTATCTGCCAAGCGGGCAGATTAACCCTTAACGAGCTTCATTCCATGCTCTTTTCCATGCATAAAGAAGAGCCAGAGCGTAATACAATTATGTATCCGTGAAAGGGCGATAATAGAGCTTTCCAATGACACCTTAACTCTTAAAGAGCGGGGCCCGAATTAAGTCCGTATCTATAAAGCAGCAAGTTAGGAGCATTATTAAGGTTTTTAAAGGGTTAAAATCGAGTGCAAATGGCCGGGAAAGCAGCAGGCCACACGGCCGACACCCAGGGCTTACCGCCGCCCACTGACTCACACTCCCTCTGTTCTCGAGAGGCCGGCAGTGTAGCCAGTAGTGAGTGTAGCTGGAAAAAATATGCCACTATACGCTAAACTCCCATGTTGGTGGTACCACTGCATCAAAACGACGTGTGCTACGTAGCTCATTCTAGTCTCATTTTGAAGCTTGTAGTGCCAAGTTATTTGCTGAATACATTTCTTTTCATGCAGATACTTGATTGATCATTCAGGAGGGCCTGAATATGCCCAAAATAGCCCAAAACCCACCGCTAGACGAGGGTTAATCATCCTTGTACGACCACTGATTCTCTTGCAACGATATTGCAACACGAAGGGAAAAAACCTAAAATACAGTAATTTCCTTAGTTTTTACCCTGTCTCGCGGGACCAGGAATATGTAGACGTGTGGTAGGGACCTCAGTGGCGGGACTATGTCCATGCCGAACGGTCAGAGCCCACCTGCGGTCCTCCCACTGCGTGGACTTTCTCTCAGAGCCGATAATGTGCTCAACATAGCATACGACTTAAGGCGTGACCCGCTGTTTAGGCTATGGTTCTCTAACCGACTTAAGGCGGGACTCGCTACTAAAGTGTTAAGTTGAATGCTTCCGTAACCTTATGTTGAACGTTACATATTTTCGGGAAGAATATGTTGTTCTGCAGTTAAATATGGGCAAGTTTTGTAGGATTATAATTCCCATATATTACTGTGTTGTTTATTAATATAGTTCCCATTTATGTATCTCATTGTATAAGGGTGGGATACATTTTCCGCATGCCTTGCGCATGCGTCGATTGTCATGAGGGACTCGAGAAAGGGTCTCTCGGATTCCCTCACCAACAAACCTCCGTCCCAGACATACGCTAAGCACTTTCTTCTTAATTTTGTCTCCTCATTAGGTGTTTTCGCTTCACTTCCATCTCATTCTCATAGTCACATCATCATAATTAGCTATCATGAAACTTTAACGTAAATATCTATATTAACCTATTTTAGTCACTTTCCTTTAGCCTTCCTTATCCCACTAACAATTTGAGTTCACCTAGCCTATCTTCCGCCATCTTTACTATCACCATCTGAGTTGTCATCATAATATGGTAAATGTATTCTATGTGCGTTTCCAATTATTATAATAATAATAATAATAATAGTTCTTAAAGCTAGCGCATGCTAAGCTAGCTAAGGATAGCTCAATAAGGCCGATTAGGCGTATTTCCATTGGGGTCCTGTAATACTACCCCATCCCTTTGCTCATGAGGGATGGTAACGACTCAGTGCTTGTGAAAAATCTTTAATGCGCCGAGCGTGGGCGCGAACCCGGGCCTTCTGGGTGGAAGTCTGAGACGCTAGTCACTACACCAAGCGAGCCGCTAACAGTCCACTTATCTAAATTAACCACATATTATAAGTAGGCTAACAGTCTTGACCACTAACCTCTATAACAGATCAATTACTAAGTTCTAGAGTAAAGGAGCTAATGTATTTACCATTTAGGAATGGTAAGCCAGGGAATATATTTGGACATTTATAGCCCATTTACTTCAGTCCAACTTTATTTACAGAGATTGGGGGTCACGATTTTTGGCCTACCTATAATGAAAAGGTAATTTTCGTACAACCGACACCTGTTTATCCAGTCAGCTGATAGAAGGTCGTACGGATCACTTTCAACATGGGATATTCTACTATACAAACAAAGGGGTTTTGCGAATATTTGAACCATCAACATTTTAGGACTCTGTACATCTAAGGCAATCGTATTCCATCAAGGCTACCGAAAAATACAGACTCCAACAAATGCGATTAAATATTAATATGTAATGCTTATATCAAGATGCAAGTAAAGAAGTGAAACATACAACCAGTATAAGGAAATACAAACGAAAAAATATAAAGTAAAATGAGAAGAGAAAAACAAATATTAATACAACAAAGTAGCTAAGAGACATAATACGAGATTCAAGAACATGCTATACCTGTATTAGAATACAAGGATAAATAGTAAACTTGGGAAATAATAAGGCATGATTATTGCAACAAGAGAACAAGTCATGACATTTGACTTTGGTTATAAAAAGCAATATTTAATAGTGGTCCCTCCATCATTGACGATATTGCCTATTTGTATAATAGTCTCCATTCAACACCCCGCGACAGCATTTGAATCTCCCGCGCGGAAGGGTCTTGAAGTACTCTTCATAAGTGCACGCTTAATTCCCTTATGAGATCGTCATTATGATTGGGTACCCTACAGAAAAAATAAAAATTAACTTAATATTTGTTATATTATGGCTTTCCATGTGTGGATTTCTTGTGTTTTGCTTCCCCGACACCAGGCCCCCTAGCGGCCATCCTCGTCCTTCTCTCTTCAGCGCACATACTCACCAGTAGGGTTCCCCCGGTGCTCCCGCTTTATTCGACGTTCCAGCGCTTCTCGTGAGTCTCTACTCATTTGTATACATCTGCGTTGTAGTGAACAGAGTTTAGATTAGCTAGCATCGGCTGGCCCATTGGTATGTCCGTAGGAAGTTAGTAAATTAGGGTACTATTGTAACAAGGCGCCTTCGTATCCCAGGATCTTCGCGCCACGTGTGTTATTATTATGTTGTGTTTGCGCCTTTAGCTTTTGATACTATAGCTAGGAGGCTACTATTCTACAAGATTATGCTTCAGGCCATCACTGTGAGGCAGTTGCATATAATATTGTTGTTATTTAGCAAATGCTCTAGTTCAAGGGTGGCTGCACGTGGTGCTGTGCCTTCTAGAGTCCGTATTTGCTCGCGTGCCCCTCTCGTGGGCCTCCCCTCTTCTGGTTGCTGTTGCTGGGTCATCGGAGCGTCTCTTCTACCTGTGATGTTTCGTCGGGCCACGTGGACAGCCTCGTTAGGGGTCTCCAGTGTAGGCTACAGGTAATTTAGGATTCTGAATTCTCTGTATTTATTATTAAGCCTATGTGTGCCCCTGGGTAGGTTACATGTGTGCGTGGCATGTTTCTAGGTGGTTTGGAAGACGTCCCTGTATATGTGTGGGTTTTGGAGAGAGGAGCTGTGCATATAAGTCTCCCCTCTCTAAAATGTTGGTTGTTTTCTCCGGCGGCTCCGTGCAGCAGGGCCCAGGTTACCCGTCTCCAAGACGGGTAGGGAACAACCAAATGTCTCGGCATGGTACGCTGAACCACGATCCTCCCGGCGGGAAATGCGGATTCCTACGGGAGCTCTCAACTCGGCCCGCCGAGTTAACTCGCCCTGACCACAATTGTCACGCGGTAAGACTTCCTCGCCCTGCGGCGCCACAGTCAAGTGTGCAAGTGTTAAGATACGTCATACGAATTCGTTTCCCTATCTCTCTAATGCAATAGTCATGGATAGTCAGACACTAACGGTCAATAGGGCCAGTGACACTTGTCACAGGTAAGCAGTTCTAATCAGTATAGACGAAAAAAACCCAGGTTTTTTCACGGCGAGTCCAGCGGAAGGTTAGAATAGTAGTGAATATAGCTAATTTTCTGGCGGACTCAAGGTAGGATGTGTTAACACCTTGCAGGTTATCCTTATGAGCATTGATTCCTGGAAATTTTCTATTTCCAGAATACCCGGCACCTCAGTGACAACAGGACTGGCGGTTGGTGGGTGCTGATTCCGGCGGGGAGGGGGGGGGCCTATATCCATCATGCCTCGGTTTGATCTGTGCACTACTCCTACCTGTTCACTGTTACCTATATTTGCTCATAAACTCTGTATCAAGTGTGTTAAGTGTTTGGACCACTCGAGAGGCTTGTGGGTGTCGAAACGTTGTTCCATTTGTGCCGACTTGAAAACGGCGTTGTTCACTAAGAAAGACTTGTCATGCTTGGCAGCTTTGCAAGAGATCAAGGGTATTTTTAACACTTACGCCAAAGACACAGCCCATAAGGCCCTTCACTGCGATGACGACGCCCTTTTGGGAACATTTAGTTATAAAGTCACCTCTGGTCAAATCAGCTCCGAGTAAATCTGATAAGCCTAAAGTGAAATCTAAAACCCTCTCGAAAGAGGTAGTGAGTAGCAGTAGTGGCACTGACAGTGAAATTACCGAAGTTCCCCCCCCCCCGACCGCCCCAAGAGGAGACGGTCGCCTTCCCCAAAGCATAAATCAAGGTCGCGGTCGAGATCTCCCCGAAAACAGTCCCGGCACTCTTCGGCGGAGTCTTCCCGATCTTCTAAGCGCCGGAAGGAGGTCCCTGAGTTGCCGGCCAGTACAGTATGTAGTAGTGGCCGGAAGGAGACTCCACAGCCACCGCCCTCTACCCCTACCTCCAACACGCCTAATGTCGAATCTGGCGACTCAGAGGTGGGGGCAGAGGACATGGAGTCCCTTCATAGTCGTGAACAATCTTTGAGTGTACCGCCTGATTTCACGTCTGCAATCCCTAAGCTGAATTATGTGCCACGTAGCACCCTCGCGGTCGGGCCTAGTCGAGTCCTAGCTGAGCAATATAGGGGTTTACCTTCAGGGTCACATTCTCTTGTAATACAAGACTTACAGCCACCCGCGGCACGCGACCGAGGGTGCTGGCGTCAGTCAGAACCATCTCATAACAGTGTTAGAGTAAGTCAGGAACCAATGAATGAAGGTCATATTGTTGTGTTACCGTCGTCAGTCCCTGATTTGGGTTGGCCACCAGCGGATCAAGCGCCGGAAGAGCAACAGGATATACCTGAGGGTTTTGAGTTAAGTAGAGAGCCGGAGGAGGTGCATTTATCCTCGGCTCAACCGGGTATAACAGGTGAGGAGTCTGAAGCTAGCTCCCAATCTTCTAGGGGATCCCACAGTATGTGTGTTACCTCAGATGAGATAAGTGATATTTTACATAAAGTTATGTAACATTATAATCTCCCTATCTCCTCTGATCCTCCCCTTAGTCAACCTGTAGTTCCCCCAAGTAACTCCACGATAAGACCTTTAGAACCTTCAGGTTTTCCTACCCCTCAGGCCCCTTTGCCTACACTGACCATGTCTCCGGCGGTAACCACGGCTTTCGGCACTACAGTGCCAGCCTCGCTTACTACCACCAATGTTAGAGTAATCTCAGATATCACTCCTCCCCCTTTAGATACGGTACCTCAGAGGAAAGGCCCTATGCCTCTCCTCTACGGGCCAGACTGCTCATGGGTTCCTGCACAAACACTTAATCCACACCTAGCACAATCCACCATTTCAGGGGACCTACCGGTCCCTAGTGAGTGGAAGATTGAAATTAACAAGAACAGAAAGTTCAGGGCTAAGGGTGAGGTAGGGAGGTTACTGGATGTCTCTATTAAGGCCATACCTAGTTCGTATAATGCTGATTTCTTTGTATATTCAGCTGCCCTGGCAGTTCCGTCCGACTCATCTGCACGACTCTTTGCAGACTGGTCGTAAACCGATGGCGTTAATGATGTCAAGGTTTTGAATGCTCTCACGCCGGAACTGGATACAGTTCCGGTACTGGATCAGTCGCATATGCCAGTTCTGCAAATGGGGTGGATAGGGGTAGGTCCCTGGGTAGATTGGGAGTTAGAGGCTCAGGTATTTGCATCCACAATTACATCTAAGTCCTCACATCAGGTTCCGCAGGAAATGCATAATTATTTCTCATTACCTGTTAATAAGGCAGAGGGGGTGTCGCCAGTTTTGTTTGCCTTCCTGGCGGCACCCAAGTTGGCCCTCCACTCTTTAGATGAACCTTTTTGCACTCCTCCCTCAGCTCACCTGGAAAGAGACTTTAAGTTAAGAAACAAAGCCTACCGGATGTTCTCCCAATACCAGGTTGCTGTCTCCCTTACCAGAACTATCTCGGCCATTGCTGACCAACATGTTAGGAAGGCCACAGATTTATCACGTAGGATATTATTGCAAAATTCTATTCAAACCCTGGGTGACATTAGGATAGCGATCATGGAAGCCGTTCGAGCCCGCCAGGATCTGAGGGTGCACCTTGTAAAGAAGTTTCCGGATGATATTGGTCGCCGGGTAACTCTTTCCCCGGGTCTAACTGCCTCCCTTCTTAACTCAGAAATGTGGAGTGTTGTGTTTAATATGGTAAATGGGTGGAAGCAGATTACCTCCCTAGCTAAGAGAGAACCATTTAAGAAACCTTTTCATAAGCCCAAGAGCGGAGGTAAGCCAAACCAACCGCATGTTAAACAGTCCTTTCGAGATCCCAGAACTCCTCCACAGCAAGGAGGTAATCAACACAAACCCAAACAAGGTAAATACTCAGGTTATAGAGGTAAGCCACACCCGAAACCAAATCAGGGACAGACGTCAGCCAAAACTAGCCAGCCATCTGATACCAACCCACCACCCCCTCCAAAAAACTAGCCACCCAAACTCTCTGTCTCCCAGAGCCGTGCTTAGGCGTGTCGGATTTGAGAGTTGCTCTACCGAACAGACCCAGTTTGCAAACTGGGTCGTTCCAGATATTCTGCACAGCCTGGCCCAGGCAAACTTGGGCCAGGAAAGTAGTGAGCAAAGGAATCACCTGGAGGTGGCTCCGGCGACCTTGACTGTGTCAGGCTCTAGAACACAACAATGTGTCACAGGAGGTGGAGGCCCTGGTCCAAGAAATTATCTCCAAAGAGCTCATTGTACCGGTAGAACCAACTTGCCTAGTTTTCACCTCCAAACTTTTCTTAGTGCCGAAAAGGGACAGTGGGCAGATGCGTGCAGTATTAGATATCTCGCATCTGAACACGTTTATCGAGAATTCACCCTTCAGGATGCTTACAGTCAATCAAATCAGGCTCACTCTTCCGCCGCAAGGCTGGATGTGCTCAATAGACCTCAAAGACGCCAATTGGCATGTCCAGGGGCTTCGTTTGGGTGAGGGACAGGGGGACATGTCCCCACTACTTTTTGGAGCCTGGGGGACAGAGTATCTTTTGTCCCCCCACTTTTCTAGGTGAAATTTGTCATCATTATTATTTACAAGATCCGACCAGATATCCAAAAGAGCAACTAACAAAAGCCATAATGACAATTTTGATGGCGTATTTCATCATAATAATTATTATTCTTTGCATTCTCGAATACTTCGGAATGTGTTTCTTGTTGACGTATTGACAGCAATTGCAGGTGGAAATTTAGTAATTTTTGGTTATATTTGAATATAGTATCAGTTTCAGTGACTAGAGTTTATATTAAACCAAATTCAAAATGTATTGCACATGCAAACCAATCCTTCGTATTTATCTTTGAAACTACACCCTTAAGACCTGTAATGTGTTTTTTTTTTCAACCCAATATTGATGTAATATTTTCACACAATGGCTTAACCCTTCTTCTAAGAAACAATGATTGAAATATAGTGTTTTCTGTAGACCCATCTACAATATAATGTTGTGCTTGTAATGTGCAAACATTTACCTTCACATTACAAAAATGTTCCACCGGTGGGCGAGGAGCTACGGCCAATGGCCCCCCCCCCCCGGCGGTGCGCACAAAGTAGTATTGATGCAGATTGTGTCCCCCTCACATTTGCAGACAAAGCAAGGCCCCTGGGGATGTCCCTATCAACAAAAGGTTAAAAAAGTTCCTTGCCTGGAGGATCAGGCAAGAGACATGTCTTTCGACGAATGCCTTTTGGGTTGAACCTGGCACCGAGAATTTTCACAAAATTAGTCCGGCAAGCACTTCTGCCATTGTTGGTCCAGGGTATAAAGGTGTTCTGGTATCTAGACGAGTGGCTAGTAGTGGCGGAGTCAGAAGAGTTATGTCACAATCATGTCAATCAAGTACTCAATCATGTGCAAAACCTAGGGTTCAAGGTGAACTTGGCGAAGTCTCTCCTTGTTCCCACAAGGAATATTCAGTGGATAGGGCTGGTCTGGGACACCACCAATCTGACTCTTACTCAGAGTGCGGACAATTGAGGCAGATTTCGCAGGAAACTGTTTCGTTTTCTCCACAGTCTTAATACGACCAGGAAAACGTGGGATTCTCTGATCGGCTCTCTCAACTGGATCCAATTAACTGTGAAGTTGGGCCTGTTGAAAGTAAAGAGATTAATCTTGGAAGGCAACAAAGTTTTTCCTCTCTCACCGTAGAAGAAATTATGGCCAATTCCTCCATTAATCCACAACTTACTGTCGGTCTGGTCCAAGCCCGAAATGCTATACTCAATAACAACATGGATTTCTCCCCCACCTACGGTATGGGTAGACACAGGCGCTTCAGGAGCACTAGGTTGTGGGTATCAGTCAAATCTAGTCCATCAAGGGCAGGGCACTTGGACCCAGGACTATCATTTTCACATCAACAAGCAAGAGCTGTTAGTTCTTCTCTTTTTTCTCCAAGATCAAGGCACGTCTTTGCAAGGGAAGTCAATAGCGTTCCGTATGGACAACCTGACAGCAGTCCATTGCATTCAGAAGTAGGGCTCAGTGAGGTCTCGAGAGTTGCTAATAATGTCAGAACAGATTTTTGCCCTTGCCGAATCGCTGAGCATTCATCTGCATGCATCATATCTCCCCGGCGTGTCGAACGTCTGGGCAGAAACTCTGTCCCGGAGGCGGAGCACCTTAGTAGAATGGGCTCTCAAACAAACCGTCTTCGACAAGATGATTGCAAAGCCTTACCATCCACAAGTGGATCTGTTCACATCCGAGGAGAATCACAGACTCCCTCTCTTCCTAACCCGCCAGGGTATGACCCCGGCGGGGGGACCAGATGCATTATTGGAGGACTGGAACAGGTGGACTTCAATCTATCTTTTTCCTCCACCAGATTCTGTTCTAATGTGCAGGATCATTCACAAACTAAGAGGTTACCGGGGCGTAGTCTCGATGATCGCGCCGTTATGGCCGGCTCAGGTGTGGTACCATCAGTTGCAAGAATGGTGCAGGACCCCGGTGTCGCTCCCGGTCTCCGCATTCCACTTAAGAGACAATTGTCAACCTTCGGACCTCGCTCAGATTTGCCTTCTGAACAATTACAATGCAAAATGGTTAGCTCAATTTGGGGAAAGTGTCACTAGTAAACTTATAAACCAGTATATAATGTCTACCAGTAGGCAATATCAATCACTTTGGAAAACGTTCACAACCTGGATTGTAGAGTCAGGGCAAACAGATGCCTCGGGAGCCTTGATTTTCAAATACCTAAATTATTTATTTGAGCAAAAGCATTTTTCAGTTGTCACATGAAAAAATCACTTATCTGCCATCAGAGCTGCCTTTTTTTACCTCACTGGTCTTTCCATACCGCAGGTGGAGGAGAAAGGGTTGATGAGGGCGTGTTTCAAGCTCCGCCCACCACCACGTCAGCTCATGCCCACCTGGTTACTTGACAAAGCCTTATCATTGCTTCAATCGCGTAAATATAATAACGTGCCGGATTTTGATTCACTATTAAAAAAGGATGTATTCCTGATGGCTCTGGCCACAGGAAATAGGGTGTTTGAGCTGGTGGCGATGAGCAACGAATCTAATTGCCTTAGGTTTGGGAGACTGCACGATAATGTACAAATCGCGCCGTCTCCCACATTTATAGCGAAGAATGAGCATTCTGGGCATGTATTTTCTGAATTTTCTGCTCCGGCATTGAAACGCGGACGCATTTATCATATTTTATGCCCAGTGCAGGCCTTAACGTCTCTGCTGCGTACCTCCTATATATGATCTGTGCCCCATGAATATTCTTTCCTCTCACTTAAACAGTAGGCTACCATAGTGCGGTTGGGAATATGAACATGATTAGATTAATATCCAGTATTCGAGAATGGATAATAAGTCGTAGGCGTGTGCATAAACCTTTAACCGTCCTGGTGGTGTAATGGTTAAGGTGGCAAAAATATGTGTGTGATAACCCGGGTTCGAATCCCGGTGGATCATATATACTTTAATTAATTTCATTGGGGGTGTGGTGGTGAGATTAATAAAAATAATAGTATACAGCCACCCCTGTGCATAGGTATTTAGAGTGTTTCCTTCACTCAAATCATCATCGTACCATAAATATCATTAATACTTATCCATATGCGCCTATTTTACGTTGATAATAAAGGTATTAACCTGTTACAGCAATAAAACAAGTGGAAACAGTGTTTGGATGGTCAAAATCGGCAAATTAGATCGGGAGTTACATAACTTAAGGCTCAGGCAGCCTGCCAGCCAGCCAGAGCGACACTGTCGTGGAGTTCCCTCTCTTTCTCTCTTTCACTCGCTGTGTAGCACATACAAGAATAGCTTGCTCATGAATCGCTATTGATAGCACGAAATATATCGACGAAATAAGGGAATAAGAAGGAGAATAGGTGATAATTGAAGGAGGGGGGGGGGGGGGGGGGGGGGGGGAAGGAAGGAGGGGATGTGGAGGTGTTATATTTGGCATGGCCATGGGGCAATACAAAAAAAAAAAAAAAAAATTATACTGGGCTGATTTAAATGTTTTTTTTTTTAGGCCTTGGATTATATAAGGCTTCCAGCAGTGCAGCGGTAGGCCTTATATAAGTCTTGCCGCACTTGCTGGGTTAACTAAGTTTATGAGGGCTGCGCATCCTTGTCAACCAGGTGCTCTGGGGGTGAACCAGGCAGGTAATCGTGTTACGAGAAGAAAGTTAGCTTCTCTGTTAGTAGACGTCATTAAAGAAAGTAACCCCGGTGTGGTGGGCAGGGCTCACGACATCAGGAAGTGGGCCGTCTCTCTTCGATTTTTACAAAAAATTTCTATAGAGGACATTGCTACCACTCAATTATGGGCATCCAATCATACTTTCCTAACACGTTACCTGTCGGTCGCTCTAGAGTCTAGATAAACCAAAACGTACCTGTATAGCTTTATGACAACGGGTCCAGTAGGCTATGTTCTATTATGTAAGGTTTAGTTTAAAAAGGGGGGGGGGGGTGCAGAATAGTCCATGGCTCACTAAGTCCCCGTCCGCCGGAGGTTGTGATAAATCACGAGCTGTGATCGAACTGGTTGTACATTTCAAAATTTTATTTTTATGTTAATTTTAAGAAGAAATCTATCATAGTTACAACTATGTAGTATTACCAGAATGTACAAACAAATATTATACTGTACAAATATTATTAAGGTTAGAACAAGATTCTACAGAGTTATAGTTCTATTTAAGGGAACACATGCATGTACCCAAGGTGTCATGCATAGATCTTAAGGTACAGATCTGGTCATGAGTAATCTGACTTTCTTTGAAGCCACGTACTGCTTGCACTCTTTTATATTTTTCATATTGATTGCATACAATAAAACTTAAATTTTTTTATATGGATTATTTTGTCCCCTGAGGTGAGGATATTGTCATGAATGTCCCCCTCCAGTCTTGGTACTCAGGCAATATCGTCAATGATGGAGGGGCCACTATTATATTATAGGTTTGATTCCCGGAGGGAAGTAGAGAAAACCTAATATTTAGTAGGGCCCCGTAATCATTGACGATAAATGACCCTCCCATCCATCCCTCTTCCCATTCGTTGATTTCTATAGTTGTATCTTGGTATATCAGTGAAGGACGAGGATGGCCGCTAGAGGGCCTGGTGTCAGGGAAGCAAAACACAAGAAATCCACACATGGAAATCCATAATATAACAAATATTTAAGTTAATTTTTTGTTTTTTCTTTTTTACAGAGTTTTTTCTGTAGGGTACCCAATCATAACGACGATCCCATAAGGGAATTAAGCGTACACTTATGAAGAGTACTCCAAGACCCTTCCGCGCGGGAGATTCAAATGCTGTCGCGGGGTGTTGAATGGAGACTATTATACTAATAGGCAATATCGTCAATGATTACGGGGCCCTACTAAATATTAGGTTTTCTCTACTTCCCTCCGGGAATCACCCCTATAATTATGAAAATAATGTGTGACTCGGATATATAAATAAGGTAATCAGTGGAATTGAAGATAACAACCATAACAAATATCCATGTGAATACAAAATGTATCAAAGAAATACGTGTTATATTATTATATACAAATATCGTGCGAAATGAAGAAAAGTACCATTTTATGAATATATATTTAACTACTTAAAGAATAGGTATCACGTGTATTTACAATAGAGAAAAGGGAAGCTAAAAATAATGTATTAAAACAGAATAATAGAAACCTGAATATATACAAAATATATAAAATATAGAGCATACCGATAGATATTATTGTTTAACCCATTGGCTGCAGGAGACATTCCCGAAAACCATGGCAATTTACAGCAATTTACAGGCTTATAAAGCCTCTTAAAGCCTGTAAAATCGAGTGCGAGGGAGCGAGAGCGAGACAGGCCACCCGACCTTCTCCCAGGCAGCCGCCTGGTACACTGAAGGGTCTGAGTCAGAGTCTCGCTAGATATACAGTGCTACCAAAGGCAAAAATAGGGCTGTGGGTGAATCCCCCGAGCTACGAAGCTCATTCTGGCATCATTTTGAAGATATTTTCTTCTAGTTTTCACCTGCATACATTTCATTTCATGCAGACACTTGCTTAATCAATCAGGAGTTCCTGAATGAGCCATAATATGGCGGAAATAGACAGAAACATGCCCGCAGCGTAAGAGTTAAAGCCACACAAGCGCATTTAACTGCAATTTTTTAGATAAGTAAGTTTTCCTCGTAATATTTTGAGGCGCTTTCGCAATTAAATTGGAAACTAGACTGAAGATAGATTATATTAGGGGCTGAATTCTGCTAAATGTTTAATTATGATACTGCCAGACAACAATTGCCCATAAACATTAACACTTTACGATCGGGCTAGGCGGTATATTTGACCGTGCCGCACAGCGAGTTTTTTTTTACCAAAAATGGGGTTATTTCCGTGCTCTTTTTCATGCATAAAGAAGACCCAGAGCGTAATACAAGTATGTATCCCTGAAAGGGCGTAACTTGAGCTTTCCAATGACACCCGAACCATCCTTCTAGGATCACTGGTTGTGTTGCAACGATCGTGCAACCGAAGGGCAAAATCGATAAAATACGGTAATTTCTTTATATAATTACGTATGTAGCGAGGGAGTGAGGGTGGATGTAAGTGGAGTAAATCTCAGTAGGTCCACGGCAGCCGTGGCGAGCTGTCATGAGGTAACCCATGCTCCTTCAGTCACTCGTCTCTCTCTCAGAGCCAATATTGCGCCAAAATTGCACTCGGACTTAAGGCGGGCCCCGCCACATACTCCAAATTTTTCGATTCGGACTTAAGTCGGGCCCCGATCTTTAAGGGTTAACGAAAAAAATGCTTGTGTGAAACCGCCTAAAGAAGAACAAGGCCTGGAAAATAGCAAGAGATATTCACAAGAAAAAAATAGACAAGGCGCGGGGCTCAAAGAAAGGTTGAGTATGAAAGAAAACACACAATACAGCAGTCCATAAATAAGCAAGAAATTAATGATTACTTCCGACGACACAGCTTCTAAAATTCAAAGGCTGCACAGGTGTAATATATGTTCCGGTTTTTATATAATAGTGAGTAATGGTCATTTGAAATCTGTGCCATCTGGAAATTGAGTTTATATAATAATGTATTGTTCACAGTTATTTATATAATTTTGTTGCAATCGTATTTACGTTTATTAAAATACCTTATAGTCTATTCATTATTCCTAGGCCAAAACATTTGACCTTTAACCTCTATAACTCATAAATTATTAGATTAATCAAGCGAATATTTCTACCATATAGGAAGGGTAAGCCAGGGACTAGGTGTAGTGTAAACATTTGCAACCCATTTGCTGTAGCTCTTTTCGAGATCTAGAGGCAGCCTAAGATGATAAGACACAAACAATTCTTGGCACCTAATCATCAAAGCATGTAACTGTAGTTTCCTCCACCATAATGTATGGCTGATGTGTTGGCTACTCTATAAGTGTTAGATCTGGTGTAGCTGGCGATTTGTAGTATATACGATATTGGGCTCATAAGAGTCTAACGCACTCTGGACAAACATAATATACGATTGAAAGACAAGTAGACAGACATTAAAATTATAGATCTCTCCTCCTAAAAACTAAAACTAAATATGTAAATAAATCAAATAAAACACAAATATGCATATCAATAAAAAGTACCAATAGATAAACCTCAATAATTATATAACCGACGGTATTACCAGAACCTTTGTGCTGAAATGTGGTTAGATAACTGGCAGCAATCAGAGCGATTGTCTTTACTGTCAGAAACACTGCCTGGACCTGACCACCTCCAGTTAGGTCATAGTGAAGCCGGTGCCACACGAACGTATTGTTACGTTCCAGGTTCTACAAGACACAGAGCTCTTCATCATTGGACTAGATAAGGCTAAATGCAACAACGGTAACACTAGTTCCAAACCCTGCCTTAACCACTGGAGAACAAAACACCTATACCGCCCTGAGTCGTGCCTGGACAACGAGGTATCCTATGACTCGGTAAAAGGTGCACACTATAGGCTGATGATCACTGAAGCAGCCTATACTCATACAACATACGATTACTTTATTAAGGTATACAAGGAAAAAGATAGATAGCGTAATTAAATCGCAGCAACGATTTAATAGCAAACTAGAAGAAGGATAATTGACGATACATTCAATAATCAGTAAACTGTCACTCCTGTCTGAAAGAAAGTGAAACAAAGAAAGTCCTAAAACATCATGCAGGAATCTCCTGCAAAAGTCAGATGCAACTAAGAAGTACGTCTCGGATTCTGAACTGTGTATTATTTCTGTGGGAACATATATAGTGTAGGGACATACAGTGTTATCTGGCACAGGTGTAATTATAAAACAGTCGGCAGTCTAAACTCTAACCACAAAAAGATGTGCTTTCTCCCACCAAGCACAAGCCTGCTCTGGTTGGGTCTCTCAGCAACAATCACGACTTACTATAAACATAAGGAAGAATAATGCTGCACACATATACACAATGAGATTATAAACCCTAATCGGGGGTCTGCCAGGTGGACGAAGTCTAGCAGGGGAGTCGTAGGCTAGGCTACCTGGGTCGAGCCACCTGCTCGGTAGCCTAGTGTCGTTCTCAAGTCTGTGCGCCTAGTTACATTAAATGACGGGGTGCTCTCTTGAGAGATTCAGGTCTTGTGTACCTGGTTCTCTCCTGGCGACCCTCCTAAGTCAAAAGCTAACGAGATACCACAGTGCTGGGTGGACTAGGCAAACGCCCTCACGCCAACACAGTGCTAGGCTCTAAGGTACACAGACAAGAAAATGACCTAGGCCTCCGCAGGTATCCGGTACAGTTGCATAGGCTCAACGAAGTCTATGCTCATAGGAAACTGTAACCTGATAGCCTCTTCCCAGTCTAGCATCGACTGACCTGCCAGACACCCAAGAAAATAAGGTTGGGGCAACACGATGAGTATGTCAAACCTCCCCAAGCCAAAATGGATAACCCTCTGATCCAAAATGCCTAACTAATTACATATAATATCTCTGAGACCTCGCTGTATAATACAGTGACGGTATATGAAATCAATGTCAAGGGGAAGGGCAGTTAATTAATAGTAGGATATACAGAGAGAAGAAGGTAAGCAGTGGTAGAGAAAGTTCGCAATAGGGGGGTGAGGTGGGCTGATAGATTGCAAAGGGATGTTTGCGTTACAGCACTAAGAGGAGCTCTGAGGAAGGAACTCCTTGGGACCCCTCCAGGATCACACACAAAGGCATGGTGGTCAGCCAATCACAGGCTGCTACGTCACCAGGCAGCAGGGCTGCAGAAGGCGCCAGGAACCACCAGCCAATCAAGAGGCGTGAGACGGCATGTTTGTTGCTTCTCCAGGCCTGATGTACGGGGTAGAATCCGACATGGAGGCTGGAGACAGTGCGAGGCTCAGTTTAATTCCCTACCGTATAAATCCTGCTAAAAAGCCTGTCGTGAAAACAGAGCTAGACGACATGTGGAAAAAGGGTCTGAGGGATAAAGGATATTGTGAGTGGTCGTTACCAGTGAGTTTACAACCTGAGTTGAGTGGCAAGATCAGTGTGTGTGCATTATCCCTGACAGACACCTATCCATTGCCCAAGGGTCTGAGGGATAAAGAATGTTGTGAGTGGTCGTTGCCTGTAACTTTGCAACCTGTGTTAAGTGGCAAGATCAGTGAGTGTGTGTGCATTATCCCTGACAGAGGCCTAAACCTTATCGAGAGTTGACGACACCATAGACCGTATCGGGGCTGCATCGCTAATCACGAAGGTAGAACTAGTGAAAAGTTATTGGCAGGCCCCGTTGCCGGAAAGAGCGAAGAGAAATGCCAGTCTTGTGTTGAACTGGGCAGTTTATCAGTGTCAGGTGTTGTTGTGCTGCCGGAACACAAGTTGGATGTGTGGCATGCTAAGGGCACTGATAATATTTTGGCTGATTGTTTGTCACGGGAGGGTTTGTTTGCAGGAGAACCCTCGCCGTTCAGTCAGTGTGTATTGAGAGTGGAGAAAAACTAGGCTTGCCCCTGTAAGTGCAGCCGCCATAAACATATTAAAAAAATTAAAATTCTATAAAAACTCTTTTTTTAATAGTTACATTTTTGTTAAGTATGTTATAGCTAAAGTTCTGAGTCGAACCTGTGCTTCTCTCAGAAGGCTGGGCTAGTAGAAGCTCGCTCTAGGAGCATAGCAGTATGAATTAATTAAGCTATTGTGTTGGGAGGGGTTGTAATTTTTTTGATTTTATGAGAACTGAGCTTTGCCTTCATTGTTGCGAAGTGATTAGGAGTGGTGAGTCTTATCGGCATTCTGCTTGTCAGATATGGAGCTCACGGTTGAGCGTCTAATATCTTGGGGGGGGTGTGACGCCTGCAGCTTAACAGAATGCCACGTGGGCTCAGCCGCTCGCTTGGCCACTCGCTAGCACTCGCCAGGGCAGTGTATTTGGCTACAGTCTATCTACAGTGTTATACTTTCTTTCTTGTGAATCGTCATGTCACAGGCAGTACAGAAGTAGTCTTTATTTTCGCCTGTGACAATGCATTATATTTTATATCATGAGTTGAACATAAGATGCATTGTAGTGAAGGAGAGAGAGCGAGCGAGCAGCGTGGGAGGAGAGTGTTGCTTTCCCTCCTCCCTCCTCCCTCCCGGAGAAGTCCCTCGCCCGCGTGGCTTTCTCTCGGTTTTGATTGGCTGGTGGTTCCTGGCGCCTTCTGCAGGCTTGCTGTCTGTGACATAGCGGCCTGTGATTGGCTGACCACCATGCCTTTGTGTGCGATCCTGGAGGGGTCCCGAGGAGCTATTCTCCTCAGAGCTTGCTTGACCAGCATACCCCTAACATATCCCTTGCCACCTGTCACCGACTTCTACCTATAGAGCACTTTCTCTCTCTCTCAACTTCTTACCTCTCATTCTTCCTCTCTATTTAATATCATAACTCCCCTTTGGTTCTGCACGATTTCATATATCGGCCATCGTATTATATGCTGAAGCTCTCAGATATTATATGTTTAGTTAGGCATTTTGGAGGGGTTACCATTTTGTCTGTAGAGGTTCGACACACTCACGGTGTCTCCTTATCTATTCCTTGGCTGTCTGCTGGGCTATTTAATGCTAAACTGGGGTAAGGCTACAGGTGTTGTGATTTCCGATGTGTAACAGGTTTTGTTTAACCTGTACAATCGCAACGGAGACGTGGGAAGCCTAGGTGGTCTTTCTGACTGTGTATCTTGTGAGTTTAGCACTGTGCTGCGAGTGAGGGCTTTTGCCTCTGCCACCCAGCACTGTGCTAACTCGTTTTGTTTTGACTTTGAGAGGGTCGCCAGGAGAGAACCAGATACTAGCGATCTGGATCTCTCAAGAGAGCACCCCGTCAATTAATGTAATTTGGCCGCACAGTCTTAAGGACCTCGCTAGGCTACGAGCCGCTTGCTCTGCCATTGTTTCCTAGCCTACGACATCCCAGCTAGACTTTATTAGCCTAGTTTAGAGTTATAAACTCTTATGTTATGTATGCAGCATTCTTATTCACGTTAACTGTAAGCCTTGGTTGTTGTTGAGTTGCACAACCTGAGCAGGTTTTTTGAGTTGCCTGACGAAGGACTTCTTTTGTTGTTGGAGATAATACTAGTGTGCATTTATCGTTATTCCCGTGTCAGTTGACACTGTCTGTCTCTACACTTGTCCTATATTGACCCTGCTTTATATAACAGTTCAAAATCCGATACGATCATCTTACCCCAGCATCAGACTTTCTTCAGAAGATTCCTGCTCGATGCTTTGGGACTTTCGTTCACTTTCTTTAGTATAGGAGTGACAGTTCATTATTGTTTAGAGTAACTTTAAATATACCTTCTTCTAGTTTGCATTAAATCATTGCAGTGATTTAATTAAGATCTCTATCTTTTCCTAGTATACCTTATTAGCGTAATTGTATGTTGTTGTGATCAGGCTGTATCAGAGATCATCAGCCTGTAGTAGTAGTGCACTTATACTGAGTTATAGGATATCCCGTTATCGCAGATTTAACTCTGGAGGGTATAGGTGTTTTTTGTGCGCCGGCATTATAAGTTCGAGGGTTGGATCTAGTGTTACCGTTGTGGCTGTGTGCCTTTCTAGTCCAATGATTAAGAGCCCTTGTTTTATACGAGCCCCGGTCGTAACAGTACCGGTCCAGCCCCGACACCCGGTCCACCGACACAGGCTCCTCCAAAAACCTCCGAGCATCCTCCTCACCGTTCACCACCCGAACGCCGTCAGACAACTCCACCTTCTCGCCTGTCTCTCGCACTATGCCCTCACTATCCTCAAACCCGTCCAGTGACGACATGATGGAGTCAAAACAAAAAAATCCCAAGTCAAGACAAAAGTAGCCAAACTCTCACGTAGCTTTATTCACAAAAAATATTCGAAGATGTTTTTTAAGTGCAATACTAGGTCACCAATAAACTTCAACAAGTTCCATATATCCTCAAAAACAATGTCCACTGCCAACACTGCGAGAAATAAAATCGAACCCAAAAATGGCGAATAAGATTTCTCCCAAAAAAAATCCTGCAAAACTCAATTCACTATATCCTGGACTAAGGTCGCCATTTGTTTCGACCCGCACAACGAAATAAACAAGGGCACTTAATATTGGACTACAAGATAGGCTAGATCTGCAACAACGGTACGCTAATTCCAAACCCTCGAACTATTAAGCCGGTAAACAAAACACTTAAACCCTCCAGAGTTAATCTACTGGATAATGGGATATCAATTAACTGGGTTAAGTGTACTTCTACAAAGGCTTTCCGGTGACGGCAAAGCCTACTCACAACAAGAGTAATTACGTTAATAAAAAGCTCTCAAGTAATTACAATGCTTAAATAAACTATGACAAGATTTAATAAAAGGTTATATGCTTACGTTATCTTTAGTGTGAGTCGGGACTCAACACTAAACTCTTCAATGCTCTATGAAAACACTTGAAGTCTAGTCCAACAGCAAACAGATATGGAATCTTCTGAAAACGTCTGATGCTCTAAGATGCTCGTCGAATATAGAACAGAAGTAATGTTGAGGCAGGACACCAAAGCGTTTATCTTAAATACACCAAACAGTAGGATACATATATATGGAAACAAGAGAGTGCAACAACTCTGTGACAGCACTAACACAGCAACTCAAAAACAGTACTTCCTTAGCCAAAGTAACAGCCATACTGGGTTGTGCACTATGCATCAACCTAGGCTAAAACAATACGTGAATAATTGCTAAAACATACCCAGTTAAAGTTAATAAACAAAATGCTGTCTTTCTTACTAATAAAGTCTAGCAGCAGCATAAAGGTACTGGGAGCCTAGGCAGAGCTCAAGCATGCTCGCAGCCTACTGTCTCCCCTGAACAGATTTCCCTTATCTTACGTTAAGTGACTAGGAGGCTCTCTTGGTAAGTCCAGATCTCAAGTATCTGGTCTTACCCTGGCGCTCCTCAAAGGTCAACAAAATGAGTTAGCAAGTATCCAAGCAAGAGTAGGCAAAAGCCCTTCGCTTGTATACTGCTAAGCTCGCAAAGGAAAATATGCACAAGGGTGTACTACAGGCTACCTAGCTCCGTCGAAGTCGTACAGGCTCTGACTTGCCATATACATAACACAAACAATCGACCAAAGATACCCTCCACTGTCTAGCATTAAATAGTAATAAAGAACAACCAAATAATTAGAAGCACCCAACAATATGAATCCATGTGACTATGATTCTAATAACCTCTAAAGGTAGTGCAAAACATATATGTGAGAACAGGCGCTGGTAATACGACTGGCCGACTATGGAAGTCGTATGCGAGAACCAGAAGGGATGGGTAATTGAATAAAGATAAGAAGTATTGGAAAGAAGGAGTTCAGAGTGAGGCAAAGCAGTAAAGGGGGTTAGATGGGAGACAGGATGCGAGGGACATGTAGGACCAAGCGCTCAATGCCATGCTCTGAGGAGAGAGGAGGGTAGGAGCCCGACCACTGGGCAAGGAGGGCGGCGACCAACCACAGGCCACTACGTCACAGGAAAAGCAGACGTCATAGACCACGCTAGGCACGCCGACCAATAGCGAGCGGGTGGGCCCACCAAGCGAGGAATGCACACGTACATACGAACACACACTGCCTCTTCGCTCTCCAACTCTCTCTCTCACGCGCTGCATGATATAATCACTACTATGGATATAAAATACTTCTAAGTGTCACAGACAAGAATAAAGGCAAACACTGATCTGTCTGTGACAACACGAATACTAAGAAAGAAAGAATATCGTTCTACGATTATTATAGCCCATTTCACTGCCGTGGCGAGTGCTAGCGAGTCACGAATACATTCTGGCAAGCTGGCCAGCGTAACAAGCTCAAGTAGTAAGTTGGGATGCGTCTAGAGTAGTGTGCATTCTTTTTCTCAAACTTTTACTTCATTATACAGTGAGACTATAATTTTTTTAGCGGCTCGCTTGGTGTAGTGACTAGCGTCTCGGACTTCCACCCAGAAGGCCCGGGTTCGCACCCACGCTCGGCGCATTAGAGATTTTTCACAAGCACTGAGTCGTTACCATCCCTCATGAGCAAAGGGATGGGGTAGTACAAAGTACAAAGGAAAGGAGTACAAAGGAAATCAAGCAACAACAGGTCTAGTGACCCTTCTAGGTTGCTTGTCCTCCAAAACACTGAGGATCAAGTGTCCAAACAGTGGTTTAGAGAGGGTAAGGGAACATTGGAAAGAGAACTACTGCCCTGCCACTAACGTGGCAGGACTAGGAAGTTAGTAGGGGACATATGGGTTAGTAACTGAGGGGAGGATAAAGTTATTCATTTACAAACGCAGTCAGTCGCGGGTTTGATGCGAGATATTTGTCTAGGCGGAATTTAAATGAATCAACGGTGCTGCAGTCTATAACGTCTCGGGGAAGCCCATTCCACAAGTTGACAACTCGATTGAAGAAGAAATTCTTAGATTCGTGCGAGTTAAAAGATTTACCAATAATTTTGCAACCGTTTCCCCGCGTGTAATTAGATTGGTCGATAGTGAAGTACTTACTACAGTTCATATTGTCGATGCCTTTGATGATTTTGAACACTTGAATTAAGTCGCCTCTTAATCTGCGCTGGGTTAAAGGAAATAGATTTAATTCTCTAAGACGCTCTTCGTATGGTTTGTTCTTTAGGCTAGGTATCATTTTGGTAACTCTACGTTGAACTCGTTCTAGCTTGTTTATCTTTTTGGTAATAAGGGCACCAGGATTGAACGCAGTATTCCAGAAGAGGGCGGACTAAGGAATTGTAAAGGGTTAGGATAACTTCTTTGGA
This sequence comes from Paralithodes platypus, assembly GCA_032716605.1. Taxonomy (NCBI): domain Eukaryota; kingdom Metazoa; phylum Arthropoda; class Malacostraca; order Decapoda; family Lithodidae; genus Paralithodes; species Paralithodes platypus. The sequence continues at coordinate 43,926,922 of CM064483.1, read as the reverse complement.
TTTATGCTCAAATGACCTGCCTATAAAGCCAATTATTTTGTTTGCCTTCTTAACAACTTCTGAACATTGTTGACTCGGTTTTAGGTTACTCGATATTGTTACTCCCAGATCAGTTTCTCTGTTTACATTCTTAAGCTGAGTGCCATTCATCGAATAGTTTGCTTTCTCATTTAGGTATCGACATGTAGTACTTTACATTTATCCGCATTGAAACTCATTTGCTAAATTTGGGCCCAACATGACAATTTATCTAGATTGTGTTGCATATCGTCAACTTGTTCTTTTGAGAGTACGCTATTTGCAATTTTTGTATCGTCAGCAAATTTTGAGATTGTGCAGGTGAGACCCTCATCTATGTCGTTGATGTAAATTAGAAAGATAATTGGTCCTAGTACCGATCCCTGGGGTACCCCGCTACTTACATTGGTCCATTTAGATGCCTTACCGTTTATGACTACCCTTTGCTTTCTGTTGCTGAGCCAATTTTCTATCCATTTCAACACACCGTCTTGTATTCCATGCGCTTTTAGTTTTAGCAGTAAACGTTTGTGGGGAACTTTGTCAAAGGCCTTTTGAAAATCAAGGTATATAATATCTACAGCTTTACTCTCATCGTAGAGGTTGAGGATATCGTGGAAGAAGTCTAAGAGGTTTGTTAAACAGGAACGTTTTTTACGAAAGCCGTGTTGAGTATCTTTAAGTATGTTATTTTCCTCTAAGTGATTTACGAGTCTGTCTCGTATGACCGTTTCTAGCATTTTACATACAACTGAGGTTAAGCTAATTGGACGATAGTTACTTGGTAGGGATTTGCTGCCTTTTTTGAATATCGGTGTTACGTTGGCTAGCTTCCACTGATCAGGCATAGTTCCAGACTGCAAGGATTTATTGAATAGTAATGTCAGTGGTTTGGAGAGCTCATTCTTAGCTTCCTTTAGAACTCTAGGCGAGATTGTATCAGGTCCTGGCGTTTTATTTACCTTGAGTTTATCTAAACAATTCAATACTTCTCTCTCTGTAACGGTGATATTGCTTAGAACATCTGAATTATCAATCTGAATCGGCGATGGTGTAGGGATATCACTGAGGTCTTCTGTTGTAAAAACTGATGCAAAGAAGGTATTGAGGGCATTACTCATTTGTACTTCGTCTTTGGTGTATTCTCCTTTTTCATCGACTAACGGTCCAACAGTTGAAGTAACTACTTTTTTCTTTCTGATATAACTATAGAATTCTTTCGGGTTTGTTTTACTTTGATTCGCAATATGTAACTCTAAGGTCTTTTTACTTTGCTTAATTAACTTTTTGGCTTTGCGTCGTAGCTCTACAAATTTCACCCGTTCTTCGTCATTTTGTGAGGATTTTAATCTATCATTAGCAAATTTTTTAGCAAGCAGGCAGTTTGAAATATCTTTATTCCACCATTTGGGCTTATTATTATGGCCTGGACGCCGTATTTTCGATGGGATGCAGTCTTGCACTGCTTTTAGGTAAGTGGTTTCGAATAACTTCCAAGATGTATTTATGTCGTTATTGTTAATTAAAAAGCTCCAGTCAGTTTCTTTAAACATAGCTCTAAGTTTATGGAAGTTTGCTTTCTTGAAATTAGGGACTTTTTCGATGCTACTATTTGGTTCGTTACTAGTAAACTTTAAAGTGAAAGTTATCGTACGATGGTCGCTGTTACTGAATTCATCACCAACATTCAAATTCTCTATCAATTCTTCTTTTGTTGCAAGTACAATGTCAAGAACGTTATTACCACGGGTCGGCATTCGAACAAATTGATAAAGCGAACTCTCTTGCAAGTTCGTATACAAGTCATGTCCGGAGTGTGAAGTAAGAGTATCGCCCCACTTGGTCACAGGTAAATTAAAGTCGCCAAAATTACGGTATCTTGTGAGTTACTTACATCTGCAATTTGTTCGTAAATTTCTCGGTCAGTTTGCACTGATTGAGCTGGAGGTCTGTATATTAACGCAAGTATTATTTTTGTACCTTTATTATTCTTTATTAGCACAAAAGATGTGTCGGCGTTCACAATTTGAGGTTTTGACACGAGGGTCGGGTTAAGACTTTCTTTGATATAAAATAAAACGCCACCTTCATTTTTATTTATTCGGCTGTTCTCAAACATTACATAACCGGGAAGTGAATACTCTGCTAAAAAGTCTCTATCTTGTGTATTGAGCCAAGATTCTGTTATGCCAATCACATCATAATTTTCTGTAAACACTAGTTCCTCTAAATCTGAAAATTTATTGCGTATGCTACGAGCGTTCGCATAGAAAACCTTTAAAGTTGCGGTTTTAGAACTCGCAGATCGTTCTTTCATCGAATTTTTGGTTCTGGTCGGATCTACATTTACATTCATAGCTGTCCTCGGTCCTCGGTCGTTATCCCTGACGGTTTTGAATTTGGGTCGTGTTGGTGGAGCTTTATCCAAATTCGCGGTTCTTAACGGATTAGTATTTAATTCCTTTGTAGATTGCCGTCCTCGCTGTCTTCGGTCCTCCTTCCTGGTTATCCTGTGCTGAGTCGATTTCTTCTCCGAAAATCCTTCACCGCATCGTTGAGAAGACGCCCAAAACGCGCTGCTCCCACCTGGTTCAGATGAACTCCATCGTCCGAAAACAAATAGTCATCGTAGTAGAAATTGTCCCAGGTGTCGACGAATCCCACGTTCTCCTTCCTGCAGAGGTTTGCTAGACAACGATTTGTGCTGGTGGCTATGTTGTAAAATCGGCTCTCTACACCGAGCCGGGGGACGATTCCTGAGACGATGATCCTTGATGACTTCTCCTTAAACGACTTGATCAGCTGCTGGTACTTTAAAAGCAAATCTTCCGACCGGGTTCGCTGTACATCGTTGGATCCAACGTGGATGACGTACATTGTATTAGCAGGGGCCAACTTTGATACTTCGTCAACTGCTGCAACTACGTCATCCACACCACCACCAGGGATACAAAAACGCTTCCTGGTCTTAGGTGCCCTGGCGCAAAACTCTGTGAGCTGACCACGTATCATCGAGTCTCCCACGAGCCGGACTTCTTCTATTTCCTCTTCGTCATCTGAGTCTGCGAGTATCTGGAAACGGTTTTGACACTCGGTAATCGGTATGTGTTTCCTGGTCTTGGGGCAAACGTTGTTCCTCACGACACGGAAGTTGTCTTGAGGGGGAAGAGAGTCGCTATTTGTATCTTGAGTATCGGAAACATCAGCTGAAATGGCTACTGTAGGCGTTGAATTGTTGGCAGTTGACGTTGGGGCGTTGGTGGCTGCTGGAGTTGCGGTGACAATTGAAGTTTGTGGCACTCCAACGTTGAGTGTTACAAACTCTTGGAGTGATTCCAGCTTCATGGTGAGGACGTTGATCTTGTTGTAGGCTTCATCTAATTTCACTGTAAAATTCTCTCGTTGCTGGCAGAGCCGGCAGACTTGAAGATCGATAGTAGCAAACATGGACTCACCAAACCTACCGGCGCAGTTCGCACAAGCGCGAGGCATGGTGACAGTCACTTTCTTCAGATCACTTCACTCACTTAAAAAAACATTCACTCACTTTACAACACTTCACTCACTTTAAAAAACACTTCAATCACTTCAACCGAAAACAAATATGCTGAAATACGCAGAAATAGGTTATCAGGGGTGATAGCCTAACCGAAAACAAAAATGTTGAGATACGCAGAATTAGGCTTCCAGGGGCGATAGCCTAACCAAAAGTTTTTTTTTTAAATTGAAATACGCAATAATAGGCTACCAGCGTTGAATAGCCTAACCGAATATAATAAAATTGAAATTCGCAGAAATAGGCTACCAGGTGTGATAACCTAACCTTAAACAAATATATGTATAACAGAATATGTAACTAAATATACAATTCACCAAATAGAGATTATATAAAAATAAAGTGTGACTGCACACAAGGGGTTAATATACTGTGTAAACAGATGACCCTGGTGTCACTGTACCCTAGTAAAGCAGTAGCCTACTCTTTTTAGATAAAAAAGTGTATCAGTCAAAGGTTATTACAAGATCGTGCAAGCAACAACTAAAATTACAAATATATATAGCTACAGTAGGATACTAAATACAATATCTACAAGAGTTAATAATAAAACAGATTGGCTGGCTATAGGCTAGGCTAGGTTTGGGTTAGGTTAAAAGCTTGGCAGGTTGGGTTAGGCTAGGTTAGTTTGTACAAATACCACCCTTAGCTTAAAGTAAAATCAGTCTGAGGAGAAAAAGTCAAGAATATATCTAGGGGGAAAAGATAAATGAATGCACTTAAATTTGGTACAAAATTTGCTGGAATTTAATATGTATAATCCCCCAAAAAGGTTTGTTTACAAAATGGTGTCGGCGTTAGTCCCTGTAGGCGGTTAGTTAGTAAACAATATTGTTTATTAGCAAATTAATATGCAAAGCTTTACTTACATACAAGGCAGTTAAATAGATACTTACTACAGTAGGTAATGGGTAAAATTAGGGGCTACGATTTTATATAAAATAGTAATAAGAGAGCGTTTGTTTACAAAGCAAAACAAAACAATAGATGGCGCTAGTGGCGCCCTGTCCGAGCAGGAGTCTTGTGATAAACACAAAGTTTATCAGTCAATACACAGCGAAATATCGTGCAGTGTTACTTACTAAGCTACAGGATGGTTAAACGTGCTCTTAACCACCTTTCATGCACAAGAATGAAGAGGATGAGTAGTACAGGACCCCAATGGAAATACGCCTAATCGGCCTTATTGAGCTATCCTTAGCTAGCTTAGCATGCGCTAGCTTTAAGAACTATTATTATTATTATTATTATTATAATCATATCGTAACTATCATTAGCGACGTAAATTACAAGTCCTTTCAAAGGATCTTCGGAATATCCAAGCCACATGTTCGCCTTTTCTGTATATCTTGCTCAGTTCTTGACTTTGCCTAAGATTATAGTCTTCACTTACATCAAACGTTTGTATAACTTCACAGGAACCAAAATTATGTGGGCAACTGTATTCTCTAAAGCCCCGTCAACATGATCGAGCACTGCCCGTCAGGCCCGAGGGAAATTTCCGTCATGGGGCAATTTCAGCGGGCAAAGGAGGGGAATGGCCATGGCGGTAGTTGAGCGAAATCACCAGACACTGCCCGGTAGTTTGCCGGTGGATGTGGGGATAAACAGGGCCTGTGGAAGGAGGGGAGTAGTGCATAGTTTGATATTTAATTATCCCTCCATAACGCATGGTCGGTTGTCGTCGTATGGGGGCTTCCGGGCTCGCAAGTGGGTTGGCCAAAGTCATTTGACCGCTCCCCCTGTCACCTCCAACCAATTTTGCCGTGCGCTTTTGTTTCTCTCCCGGTTTGCTTTTCGTTTTTCCATTCTTCCTCTCTCTACCCCCTTCTTCTCGGGTACCGCAACTGATACTTGGTTCTTGGCCCGACTTCTTCTTTTGTTTTGTTAACAGGGTGATGTGGGACGGCAAGCCCCTTCACCCTGAAGAACTGGCATCCCTGACATGTTCGAACGAGGAGGGGAACTTTTTATGTCACACCCGAACTCTTGTGCTGGGTCTTAGATCGACGAAACAACGGCCTAAGAAGTGCCCAAGGGGGGGGGGGGGGGGGATTACACCATAGCCCTGTGCAGACCTATTTCACTGTTTCCATTCACTAAACTCGTTATCTTGCCATAAATATCATTAATATTTATCCATATGCGCCTACAGGGGCGGATTTACCTGCTATGGGGCCCTAGGCACTAGGGTTATGCGGGGCCCCTGTAAATGGGTGGGTGGGGGGCGAGCGAAGCAAGCCCCTACAGCTAGGGGGTTTGGGGTGGTGCTGTAAGCCCCCCCAAGAACATTTTGGAAAATTTAGTACTTTTAGGGGCATTTTGAGGCCTATGGAGGGAGTGAAATCATGTAATTTATAGTGGTTTTAATATGACCATAGTGCTTCTCACGCATGATAATCGTAGTATTATTTGACACAACATGAGTGACTGAGCCTATTTGTGCTAATTCAATATACATTTTGATTATTTTGGCAATAGCCTAGTGATCACGTTATTTTGTTTAGCTTTGTAACTAGTAAATTGAAATAACAGATGTATACAGGTATACAAAATTAACCATATATCTATGTACAACAACGATAACACTGACAATATTAATTGAGTCAGTCTGCTTTGTTAAGAACAAAAAATGCATATTTGGCATCTTTTGCTGTATGTAGCTAGGTTATGGGAATGGATCAGTTGTTGATTTTGCCGAATGAGGCTTTGAACTTCTGTGAAATATAGAAAATAATTAATATTTTACTTTGATAGTTTTCAATGTGAAAATTGTCATTGACATTATGTCATAGAAATTAGAATGAGTTGCTGAACATGAAGGCATGATCGCATTGCCAATTATATCTATCTTTAGACTAGCATAATAAAACCACCTTTACATTGTAAACTACTGTCCAAGACTACAATCTATAATTTTAACTTATTACCTTTCTACTTAGCCTAATGCAAGATGGTATTGTAAGTGATTGGACAATGGGCTAGACAAAATTATTTTTCATAAAAAAATAGTATAATAGATTATATATATATAATATATATTGATATATAGGCTATTATACATTTGTAATATAATAAAATCGTCTAAAAGAAGCCAGAATTTTACTTAAAAGGATGGCACTGGTACTGAATGGGTTAACTTAATGTAGGCGAACAGCCTAAGGACTAAGGAGATTGATTAGCATGGGTCTAGATTCCATAGACCTAGGGATACAAAATTGCACCTCCACCTACGGGAACTATCTGCTCCTCTTGAATCTCGTCTGGGCTAGAAAACGAGCGTGTCGAGCTCTGTGCTATAGCGACGCCTACTATTCATAGAATACCCATTAATAATAAGTGGTTAAGCAAATATACAAGGCATAGGCAGTGCCAGGAAAACAACCACTTAATCACGGGTATTTATAAGTGAGGATCGATGAGAGAAATTGAGGAAAGAGCCCTAGATTCCCAATAATCAATAATATAATATTAACAAAACATCCATTCCTACCTTCTCAGTCCAGCGGCACGGTCACCCACGCCAGTAACATTCAAGGCTACGTGAACTTTTGAATTTAATAACTTATAACATGAATATGTTATGTTATATTAATAATAATGTTTAAAAGCGTATTGATTAATCATAACAAAATAAACTGACATACAATATCAGAAACTGTAAGGGGAAATTATAATATTTGAACAACATTTTCCGTCATTGAAGAAAACGGACATGGCAGCGTACAGGGATAACTAAATGTTTTCTTCTACCAGGTAAACGGATTACGCGTTTTACGGTTTTAAAATAAATATAACGCAATCATTATACATTTAATACCCATTATTATATGTTCTAAAAGTCATAATGCCATTAATCCTAATAGTATTGGGAATGGGGTAATCGCTAACTACAATTAATAACCGAAAATACAAACTGTGAATCAACTTTTCCTTTTCCGTTTTTTTTTTTTTTTATTTTTATTTTTTATTTTTTTTATGCCAAGGCGCGGGGCCCTAGGCCAAGGCCTACTCGGCCCCCCTTAAATCCGCCACTGTGCGCCTATTTTACGTTAAATATGATGATATTAACCTGTTACAACAATAAAACAAGTGGAAACAGTGTTTGGCTGGTCAAAATCGCGAAATGAGAGCGAGAGTTACATTCATCAAGTGTGAGCCAGCCTGGCCAACATCCACCCCTCATGATGCCTGGAGCGACACTGACGTCTCTCTCCTTATATCTTTCTCTTTCTCACGCTTGGTAACACATATGACCACGCCCTGCTAGCAACTCGCTATTGTTAGCACGAAAATATACCTAAGAATAAGGGAATAACAGGGAAAATAGATGATAATTGAAGGGGGGGAGGAAAGGAGGGAAGGGGGGGATGTGGAGGAGTGATATTTGGCATGGCCAAGAGGAAAAAAAAAAAAAAAAAAAAATGCAATTGAATTGTTACGACCGGCACTACGAAATAAACAAGGGCACTCAATATTGGACTAGATGATAGGCTATATCTGCAACAACGGTACGCTAATTCCAAACCCTCGAACTATTTCGCCGGCGAACAAAACACTTAAACCCTCCAGAGTTAATCTCCTGGATAACGGGGTATCAATTAACTGGGTTTTAGTGCACTTCTACAAAGGCTTTCCGGTGACGGCAAAGCCTACTCTCAAAAAGGAGTACTTACGGTAATACTAGTGAGCAACTTCTCTTGGCGCTTAGGAACAAGAGTGTGCAACTTATCTTGGAGAATAATGCTCATAAGTAATAACAATGCTTGAATAAACTATAACAAGATTAAATCAAGAAATATATGCTTACGTTAACTTTAGTGTGAGTCTGTACTCAACACTAAACTCTACAATGCTCTATGATAACACTGGAAGTCTAGTCCTACAGCAATCAGATATGGAATCTTCTGAAAATGTCTGATGCTCTAAGATATTCGTTAATACAGAACATAAATAAATGCAGGGGCAGGACACCAAAGCGTGTATCTTAAATACACCAATAAGTAGGATACATATACATAACAAGGGAGTGCAACAACTCTGTGACAGCACTAATAATAACCACTCAGAAACAGTACTTCCGTAGCCAACGTAATAGCCAAACTGGGTTGTGCACTATGCATCAACCTTGGCTTAAATAAAGCGTGAATAATTCCTAAAGCATACACAATTAAAGGTAATAAACACAATGCTGTCTTTCTCACTAATAAAGTCTAGCAGTGGCATAAAAGGTACTAAGAAACTAGGCAGAGAGCAAGCATGCTCGTAGCCTACTGCCTCCCCTTGAACAGATTTCCCTTATATTACGTTAAGTGATGTGGAGGCTCTCTTGGTAAGTCCAGATCTCTAGTATCTGGTCTTGCCCTGGCGCTCCACAAAGGTCAACAAAATGAGGTAGCAATCATACAGGTAAGAGTAGGCAAAAGCCCTTTACCGGTAGACCGCTACACTCACAAAGGAAAATATGCACTAGGGTTACAGGCTAGCTAGCTTCGTCGATGTTGTACAGGCACTGACTTGCCACATACATAACTCAGACAATGACCAAAGATACCTTCCGCTGTCTAGCATTAAATAATAAGAGAGAACAGCTCAATAATTAGAAGCACCCCAACACTATGGTACCATTTGACAATGACTCTAATGATCCCTAAAACTAGTGCAAACATATATGGAGAGCTGGTGCTGGTAATACGACTGGCCGACTATGGAAGTCATACGCAGAACCAGAAGGGATAAGTAATTGAATAAAGAGAGAAGTATGAAACCGAAGAAGTTCAGAGAGAGAGATAGTAGTATAGAGGGTTATATGGGAGACAGATTGCAAGGGACATGTAGGACCAAGCACGCTACGCCAAGCTCTGAAGGAGACACAAGGACAGGAGCCCCCACCACCGTCCCAGGACCGCGGCCGCCAATCACAGACGATTATGTCATGAAGAGCAAGCGTTCTATGACGTAGACAGGCCCGCCGGCCAATCACGGGCGTGGGAGACTCCTCCGAGCGCAGGAGGCAAATATATATACACACGCACAAACTACCACCACGCTGCCTACCCCGCTCTCTCTCTCCTTAACTTCACACAATGCATCTTATATTCTAGCAATGATATAAAATACTTCCAAGTGTCACAGACAAGAATAAAGATCACCACTGATCTGTCTGCGACAACATGAACTTTATGAAAGAAAGAACATCGTTCTACGATTAGTGTAGCCCATTTCACTGCCCTGGCGAGCGCTAGCAAGTTACGAGCGCATTCTGGCAAGCTGGCCAGCGTAACACCCCGCCCAAGATGTGGGACGTTTCAGCCACAGGCGAACCCCACATCTGACCAGACAGAATGCCCATCAACCCCGCATCACCTAGCCACTCTCCCAAGTTGTGAAAAGAAGGCACAATCACAAACATAAAACACTGCATTATAAAAAAAAATCTGCACAACACTTCCCCAAAATAATAGCATCTGAATAATTATATCACGCTCAGCGAGCAAGCTTCACCAAGCCTAGCCTACTAAGACAACAGCTCAGAGTGTCTTAGATTCTTGCTGTGATATACTGCACTTATATACTATAAAAAAGAAAGAGTTTTTATTTGAGGTTTTTATATATTTGTTTAATAGTGTTTTTGGCAGCATTGCACTACAGGGGCAAGCCTAATTTTTCTCCACTCTCAAACACACACTGACTGAACGGCGAGGGTTCTCCTGCAAACATACCTTCCCATGACAAACAATCAGCCAAAACATTATCAGTGCCCTTAACATGCCACACACCCAACTTATGTTCCGGCAGCAAAACAACACCTGACACTGATAAACTGCCCAGTTCATCACAAGACTGGCATTTCTCTTCGCTCTCTCCAGCAACGGGGCCTGCCAATAACCTTTCACTAGTTCTACCTTCGTGATGAGCGAGGCAGCCCCGAAGCGGTCTATGGTGTCGTCAACTCTGGGTAATGGATAGGCGTCTGTCAGGGATAATGCTTCCACACTCTTGCAATCAACATACACACAGATCTTGCCACTTAACTCAGGTTGCAAAGTTACTGGCAACGACCACTCACGATATCCCTTATCCCTCAGACCCTTTTTCCACATGTAGTCTAGCTCTGCTTTCACGACAGACTGTTGAGCAGGATTTATACGGTAGGGAACTAACTTGAGCCTTGCACTGTCTCCAGCCTCCATGTCGGATTCTAACCCGTACATCAGGCCTGGAGAACCAACAAACATGCGGATGTACTGCCACAGCCTAGTAAACAACTTCTCTTGGCGCTCAGGAACAAGAGGTTGCAACTTATCTCGCAGAACAACATGCCTAGTGCCCTCCCACAACCCAGCCGAGACCGCAGCTTCTAAACTATAGTCTCCCTCCTTCTCCACCTTCGTCCCTAGAACAGCCAGGTCATGAGAGGGACAATCAGTGCCACCTGTGCAGTCACTCCCATAGTTCATAATTGCTAAGGCTTCCCCGCCGATACCGTACATGCGCACCCCCGCATTCCTTGCGACTACACCTGCCTGCGCAGCATCACCGCCTTCATCGACACGGCCAGATACAGTCGGTCTATGGTAGGGATGTTGTATTTGACTAGAGCAGCATTGGGAGGCTATGCAACGACCGGGCGCATCTATGCCACAGCCAAGCTCACCAATCTGCTCAATGTCCTGGTTCTGACCACCACCCTTGGCAGCCATGGGTCGACCCTGACCTGACAACCATGCCAAAGCCTCGTCGCCCACCTTGAACCCCTGAAACAACGAGGCCAACGGTCTACTAACACTCAAGTGACCTGCCAGCGGAACATTGTGCACCGCATGAGTTGTGAGGCCTGGGTGCTCGGCACAAACAGTGGGGTATGAACCGAGCCGGTGCTGGAGCGCTGCACACTACTGCTCAGGCAGGTGCTCTAGCGCTTCCACAGCCACCTGACTTGTGTCCCCTGCCCACTGCTCCACCGAGACATGACAATCCCAACTCTCCTCCACCTGTGCCCCACTGCCCCCCTCTCCTTCTCCACCTTGGCCGCTGCAGACCAACGCAGGGACAGTAGGCTGCTCAGGTGGTTGCCTCACAAACTCCTTTAACAGGTTCACATGACATGTTTCCCCATCCTCGTGTTCAATAGTCCCGTTCCCACAACTCTCCTCCACCTGGGAACTACTCTGTCGCGGAGTGCCATCACACCCAACCATGTCACTAGGGGGGACAGGTTCTGGGGCCACTCCGGAGCTCACCTCGGGGTCAAGTACCGAGTCGCCAAGGAGTGTCGCTGGATCCAAACTCTCAACCCGATCAGCCTTGACTTTCTCCTTCCGAACATTCCTCCGCTGGTCTAGAACTTGGGACACCTGTGACACCTGAGCGGACTGAGATCTCTCGAGCCCCTCTTGCTCCTCCCTACCCGTGTCGGCCGCCCTCACGGCAACGACTAAGGGTGGAACCTCGGAAGTGGGCACCGCAAAGTCATTGCCGAGAAGGAGGTCGACCCCCTCAACTGGCAATTTCTCCACGACCCCCACATCCAACTCCCGTGTCACACCGTCTACCTCAAGCTCCATTCTGACCAGCGGGTAAGACCGCGTAGCATTGATGCCTTGAACCACCACAACCCGAGCCACGTTAACAGGCTTGCCAGTGAAATTCTTAACAAGTGTCTGGGAAGCGCCCGTATCACGCAACAACTCAAGCCTATGCTTCACACCAGCCCACCTCACAGTGCCGTGCCCCCTATGACCACAAAAAGCATCTCGGACGGGTAACGAGCCCTCCTGCTGCTTCTGCACCGACTGTGACTTCGCAACCGACGTATTACCCCGGGCAAACACGGAAGACCTCAAAGACACACCGATGTTGCTCACTAGTGACACCACTGCTGTAGGCGGTGTGCTCAGACATGAGCGCGCAATATGCCCCTTCTCATGACACTTGAAACATTCCACCTCACTGTTGGACTTCCTCTGAGGTGAGGAAGGGCCCTGGCCTTTCTTAAACGGGAAGGGTTCGACTTGGGTTCATAATTGGCAACAGTACTCTTAAATGGATAATTTGTGTCATTAATTCGGGGGGGTAGAGTGGTACGCCCCTGGTTACCTGCCTCAGCTATCTGTGCAGACCCGTACCCACGAATCAATGACACCCTAAGGTCAGCCAGCTCACCCGCCTTCTGCAGAGTTTTCGGTTGCTTTTCTTTAAGGTTAAGAGTCAAGTCACGCCAGTACATTTAAAAAAACTGTTCCAGCAACACTAGTTGTTTTACTGAATCAAAAGTAGTTGCCTTCTCCGACCTTAACCAATTTTCAAATGCATCTAACAGCTCTCTAGCGTGTTCCTGGAAAGTACTCTCCTTTCTTTTTGGAACTGCCCTAAACTTCAGCCTATAGGTCTCTGGCTGTAGCTCATACGCCCTCAGGACAGCCTCTTTCAACAACTCGTAATTCACACAGGAATCTAGGGGCAAAGCATCGTACGCCTTGAGTGCTTTCCCCGTCAATCGTGAAGAAACGAGGGCTGCCCACTTCTCCTCGGGCCATTGATGCTCCTGGCACTTTTTTTCGAACCGGAGAACAAATTCTGTAACTCCTAACTCATCAAACACTGGAACCAACTTAAGTAGATGTGACAGGGACTGGTAATGGGCTCGACCCCCCTGGGCGACCCGGTTCCTCGTCACCTCTACACGAGTTTTCTCTAGGTCAACATCGGCACAATACATTCCAGACTCAAACTTGAGCTCAGCCTCTCTATGCTTGAGCTCATTCTCACACTTATACTTGAGCTCAGCCTCTCGCTGCCGCTGCTCGAGCTCAAGTTTGTCGAGCTCGAGCTGAAACAACATCTCGGGAGACAATCCCTGAGGAGGTGGTGCTACTATTGGGAGCCCACCCCATGAATCACCTAGAGGCATACCCAACCGCCAGCGGGCATCGGCCTGCGGGAACGTACCCGGCTCCGGAGCCCGAGGGGGCGCCATGATAGGAGTCGAGTGGAATGGGGGCTGGGCCGAAGGTGCCCCAGCTCCCACTCCCCCCGAAACCCCATGCACCCCACCCAGCACACAAGCAGCCAGCTCACTTCTCGACATACCGCTAGTACCGGAAAACCCTAAGACCGTGGCCACACACTGCAGTCCGTACCGGTCTAGCCCCGACACCCGGTCCGCCGACATAGGCTTCCCCCCCAAAATCCGAGCATCCTCCTCACTGTTCACCACTCGAACGCCGCTTAACAACTCCACCTTCTCCACCTCCTCGCCTGCCTCTCGCACTGTGCCCTCACTATGCTCAGACCCGTCCAGTGACATGATGGAGTCAACAAAAACACATTCTCAAGTCCAGACAAAAATAGCCAAACTCTTGCGTAGCTTTATTCACCAAAAAATATTCGAAGATGTTCTTGAGTGCAATACTAGGTCACCAATAACTCCAACAAGTTCTATGTATCCTCAAAACAATGTCTACTGCCAACAATGCGAGAAATAAATTCAACCCCCAAATGGCAATAAGATTTCTCCAAAAAAAAAAAAAAATGCAATATTCAGTTCACTATATTCTGGTCTAAGGTCGCCATTTGTTACAACCGGCACTACGAAATAAACAAAGGCACTCAATATTGGACTAGATGATAGGCTATATCTGCAACAACGGTACCCTAATTCCAAACCCTCAAACTATTTCGCCGGCGAACAAAACACTTAAACCCTCCAGAGTTAATCTCCTGGATAACGGGGTATCAATTAACTGGGTTTTAGTGCACTTCTACAAAGGCTTTCCGGTGACGGCAAAGCCTACTCTCAAAAAGGAGTACTTACGTTAATACTAGTGAGCAACTTCTCTTGGCGCTTAGGAACAAGAGTGTGCAACTTATCTCGAAGAATAATGCTCTTAAATAATAACAATGCTTGAATAAACTATAACAAGATTAAATAAAGAAATATATGCTTACGTTAAATTTAGTGTGAGGCTGTACTCAACACTAAACTCTACAATGCTCTATGAAAACACTGGAAGTCTAGTCCTACAGCAATCAGATATGGAATCTTCTGAAAAGGTCTGATGCTCTAAGATGCTCGTTCATACAGAACATAAATAAATGCAGGGGCAGGACACCAAAGCGTGTATCTTAAATACACCAATAAGTAGGATACATATACATAACAAGGGAGTGCAACAACTCTGTGACAGCACTAATAATAACCACTCAGAAACAGTACTTCCGTAGCCAACGTAATAGCCAAACTGGGTTGTGCACTATGCATCAACCTTGGCTAAAATAAAGCGTGAATAATTCCTAAAGCATACACAATTAAAGGTAATAAACACAATGCTGTCTTTCTCACTAATAAAGTCTAGCAGTGGCATAAAAGGTACTAAGAAGCTAGGCAGAGTGCAAGCATGCTCGTAGCCTACTGCCTCCCCTTGAACAGATTTCCCTTATGTTACGTTAGTGACTTAGAGGCTCTCTTAGTAAGTCCAGATCTCTAGTATCTGGTCTTGCCCTGGCGCTCCACAAAGGTCAACAAAATGAGGTAGCAATCATACAGGTAGGCAAAAGCCCTTTACCGGTAGACCGCTACACTCGCAAAGGAAAATATGCACAAGGGTTATAGGCTAGCTAGCTTCGTCGATGTTGTACAGGCTCTGACTTGCCACATACATAACTCAGACAACGACCAAAGATACCTTCCACTGTCTAGCATTAAATAATAAGAGAGAACAGCTCAATAATTAGAAGCACCCCAACACTATGTTACCATTTGACTATGACTCTAATAATCCCTAAAACTAGTGCAAACATATATGGAGAGCTGGTGCTGGTAATACGACTGGCCAACTATGGAAGTCGTATGCAGAACCAGAAGGGATAAGTAATTGAATAAAAAGAGAAGTATGAAACCGAAGAAGTTCAGAGAGAGAGATAGTAGTATAGAGGGTTATATGGGAGACAGATTGCAAGGGACATGTAGGACCAAGCACACTACGCCAAGCTCTGAAGTTGACACAAGGACAGGAGCCCGCACCACCGTCCCAGGACCGCGGCCGCCAATCACAGACGACTACGTCATGAGGAGCAAGCGTTCTATGACGTAGACAGGCCCGCCGGCCAATCACGGGCGTGGGAAACTCCTCCGAGCGCGGGAGGCAAACGTACATACACACGCACAAACTACCACCACACTGCCTACACCGCTCTCTCTCTCCTTAACTTCACACAATGCATCTTATATTCTAGCAATGATATAAAATACTTCCAAGTGTCACAGACAAGAATAAAGATCACCACTGATCTGTCTGCGATAACATGAACTTTATGAAAGAAAGAACATCGTTCTACGATTATTGTAGCCCATTTCACTGCCCTGGCGAGCGCTAGCGAGTTACGAGCGCATTCTGGCAAGCTGGCCAGCATAACACTATTGGGGTGGTTTAAATGTTTTTTTTGTTTAGGCCTAGGAGTCTTCCCGCAGCTGACCGTTAAAACTCATAAGAGTCTCCCGGCACTTAACGGGTTAATGTACATTGGGAAGGGTGTATAACTGTATACCTGATAGGAACACTAGGGCGGTAGCCTCGTCCTCTAATTGTGGCTCCCTGGTGGGTACGGGATTTAGATCAGCTGAATTTACCTTCTTTGTCTTATGGATACTGACTTCACGGACAATACGGTTCCTGAACCCTGCGAGGCTTTAGACTGTGTATTGGATCTTCCCCCTACTTCCCCCAAGACCAATCCAACTGACTCTCCTCTGGGCTCGGTGGCTGCCACTCCGGTGTCAGCCATGGCTCCAACGGGGACATTGCTGGCCTCAACCTCTACCGCCCTGTCTGGCCCTCCTGGTAAGCCTACCTCGGACCCAGTCACGGTGCTCCCTGTCGTTCCTACCTCAATTACGACGCTCCAACCGTTTCTGCCACAGTCTTCCTCCCGAACAATTCGTGCTGCTCCTGTTGTGCTCGGTGCACTGTTTCAACCCCCGAGATGGCCTAAGTACTTTAACCCATTAAGCGTGCGCAGGATGTATTGAACACCACAGTTCTGGGCGGCAATATTAGGCTCCATTCCTTCCTATAATAGTCATTTTACGATATATATAATTATTACTTATTCATATGCGCCTATTTTACCTTTACTATAAAGATAGTAACCTGTAACAACAATAAAACAAGTGGGAATATCATTTTTCTGGTCAAAATCGCGAATTGTAAGCGAGTGTTTCATTCATCAAGTGTGAGCCAGCTGACACCACACCCTCCACTCTCTAAGCCTGGAGAGTGACTGAGGCCTGTATATCTCTCTCTCTCTCTCTCTCGCTCTCTCTTTCCCACGCATAGACACACCCATGACCACACCCTGCAACCGGCTTGCAGATGTTAGCACGAAAATATACCAATGAATAAGGGAATAACAGGGAAAATAGGTGATAATTAAAGGGGGGAGGGAAAAGGGGGGAAGGAGGGGATGTGGAGGAGTGATATGAGGTATGGAGGATAAACAATAAAAACAAAAATAAACAAAATAAAAAACTTGTAAGTGCTATTGGGGCCTTTTAAAATGTTGTTCGTAGGCCTTCCCTCTTAAGAGCTTTCTCGCCGTTGCCCAGTAAAACCTCTTTAGAGTGTTCTCGCCGTTCCCAGGTTAAGGTTGAGAACCGCCCACACGACGCCCACACAGGACGTGATGCCAGGGCTCTTGCTCGGGATACCTTTGTCCTTCGTGGCGCTGGTAGTCGGGTGGCGGGACTGGCTGCCACTGGCTTTCCGACGTAGCAGTGCTCGCCTTGTGTGATGCCCGGTGTGCTCCTGGCACGCATTTGTGGACTCTGTGGTGCCGACTGTGTGGGTGTCACTGAGGCCTGATGTGTGGTTGTCGAGGGTGCCGATTGACCGCCTCCTTTGTCGGGTACTTCGTGCCGGTTTCTCTGCTTGTGGGGGTTCTGCGCATGTTCTTCGATCCTTTGCAGCCTCCCTATGGCTCCTGCACTGTCGATCGCTACCCGACATTGCCTCTGTGAGTTTGTGGCTATCGGTCACACCCTTCGTTTCCTCTTACCTCTCCATGTCCGTCGTCTGACCTGCCGGGCTGGTGTTCGCTCTCAGGGACCTTGTCTCCTGGTGCCCTGGCTGGGTCCCTGGGCTCCCACCTCGTCATTCTTTATTTTGAATTGTTTTCTTTGGGAAAGGGAGGGGGTACTGGTTTCGGACACAGTGATCACGAGCTTGGGTATATTTATATATTCTGTATACAGTACAGTATATGTCCCATGTGACCTACTTTTCCTATGTAGGTATCCTGGTATGCTGTTAATATCTGCGCTTCAGAAGAAATTGATTTTGTGTACGGTACTGTTGTAGATTTTTCAAGTTTTCTCCGATGCTATGAATGACAAAGTCACTCTGACAAAACTGCTCTTTTTAGCTACTCCTCAGTTTTTCACTCTTTTTGTTAAACTCTCTTGTTTATTTTGTGTTCTTTGCCATTCATATTTTGTGCATCTGTATTTGGTAATTGGGCTTGGATGTCCTCCTCCAACTTGTTACGCAGCCTTGACGTTGGATTTGCCAAGACTACTAACAAATTGGGAGGTTTGACGTACCTCCCAACCTACCAAATAGGAAAACCTACTATTTGGTAGTAGTCTTGGAAAATCCAACGTACATAGTACCCTCCCACAAGCCGGACCCCTGCCCATCCTCGCTCCTCTGTCTACGTGGAATTATGATGCTTGGGAAGGGGCGCATGCACGCAGGTTCGACCAGGTGTCAACACGACAGAAGCGGTATGGGCTGTCAGGTGTTACTCAGGTAACTTTTTCCCTTTTTCTTCTCTTCTATGCGTTTTTCACCTTTGGTGGTAGTTTTGGTTAAAGTACAACGTCTCCTAGAGCAAGTTAAGGAGTAGACTCTAGACGTTTTTTTATATAACCGCGGTTAGGATGACGACATATTAGTCAAAATAGACAAGTCGTCATTGCAATTTGGTTAATAGCCTTGACGATGGATTTTCCAAGACTAATACCAAATAGTAGGTTTTCCTATTTGGTAGGTTGGGAGGTACGTCAAACCTCCCATTGTCAACCACTCGCTGCCGTCGGACGAGTGTGGCAGAGAGCATGGGCTAGTTTTGGTAAAGTTTACTTTTTGGATCGACAGTGATTTCAGCAACTATTTTTTTGTTTTCGTTTTTCTTTCAGATACAGTATTCTCATATATTGAAGAAGAGCTGAAATGAGTATTTACCCACTATCCAGCAGTCTAAAAATAAGCCCCCCACTATTGGGGAGGGTTATGAGTATCAGGGAAAATGAAGGGTTAAAGAGCATATAAGACGAAAAATAAGCTGTATTTGGCTATAACCGTTTGCCGAGGGATACATAATAAGTTGAGGGTGGCAATCCTGGCCCCCCAGGATTTATTGAAATCCTCATATATGCAGACAGCAGGGGGCAAAATCATAATTTTCCCTAACTGACCCTATTATTGGATAATGGGTAAAGACTTACTTCCGAAAGTCCTCAATATATAAATCCACTGGATATGAATGAAAAACAGACAACAAATCGAAAGATTTAGGAGTCATCCAGCTGAAGACGCCATTGTGGGTATACTATACTCCATTCAATCGACCCGTGCATCTGGCTCCTAACTAGTATTTGCATCGAGGCTCTTGATTGGTTATCATATCAGTACCCGAGCTCACTGGCCAAAATAAGCGGCAGAGCTGATAATTTCTTTTCATTATCTTTATTATTCCTTATTTATTCATTGAACTATATACGTTTAAGTAATTTTAATTGTTAATTAATAAATTATAGTCTTATCCAAATCTAAAGAGCTATTAAATATCACATGAAACCCAATAATAACTTGTATATCATAAAGTAAACACAAGCCAAACAATGAAATGGAGAGTAAGCGAGAGACGAGACTGACTGACGGTCTAACGCAGATTAGCCAATCACAGGCCATGATTTACTTACCGGTATCATACATTTAAAATAGGCACGGACGGTATATCTTCTCTTGCTTGCGTTTACTTTATTATATCTACAATTGTAGGTGTTCCATGTGGTATTTTATAGCTCTTATGGTTCGAATATCACTGTAGATTATCACATCGTATGATTGAAATATACTGTTCTTTATTATTCCATATATATTAATTAAACTAGATACATTTTAGTAATGATAATGATAGTGATAGGTGATATCAGAACCTTAAGAGCTATAAAATACCACATGGAACGCGTACAATTGTAGATATAATAAAGTAAACACAAGCAAGAGCATATATTCCGTCCTTGCCTATTTTAAATGTGTGATACCGGTAAGTAAATCATGGCCTGTGATTGGCTAATATGCGTGAGCCCTTCAGTCAGTCTCGTCTCTCGCTTACTCTCTCGTTTATAATTTGATTGTTTCGCTTGTGTTTACTTTATGATATACAAGTTATTATTGGGTTTCATGTGATATTTAATAGCCCTTTAGATTCGGATAAGACTAATTTATTAATTAATCATTAAAATTACTTAAACATATATAGTTTAACTAATAAATAAGGAATAATAAAGATAATGAGAAGAGATTATCAGCTCTGCCGTTTATTTTGGCCAGTGAGCTCGGGTACTGATATGATAAACAATCAAGAGCCTCGATGCAAACACTAGCTAGGAGCCAGATGCACGGGTCGATTGAATGGAGTAAAGTCACTAGTCAGCCACCCTCACCTTCTCCAATATATTGCATTATGGGATGTGCGCAACTGCGCATGACAGGTGATTGGCTAAATGGGTGTGACGTCATCCAGGGAATTTCATTGCTATTGGTTGATTATTTCACATCACTTTCAAGTCAGTAGACAGTGTCCAGACATACGACTGTAGCGAAGATGGTGGCCGGGCCGTTTATAGGGAGACTATTATTATTGTATTATGTAAATCCCTTATACATTTCAGCTCGTAATGACATATATATAGCAATGATGTGTATGCTCTACCGGACCTATTAGGCCTAAAAAGATCGATAAGACTACTAGTCGGTCCAAAAGATAAACTTTTCCCTAGTTTTGTATCCCACGTACTGAGTACTATGCACCCGCAGTAGCTGGCATGCAAGGGCTAGTTTTGTATCCCACGTACTGGTACTATACACCTGCAGTAGCTGGCATGCAAGGACTAGTTTTGTATCTCACTTTCTAGGTCTAACTTAGGTTAGGTTGGGTTGTTTGGTTAGATTAATATACTAGGTCTCAGAAACAAGATTCGTAGTTGCGGTAGTATTTACAAATGCTTATTATCGCGTTATACGCTTTTTACCCCGCAATTTCCTTATTCTTCATAACCCTTCCCACTATCGGGGCCCGTGTTTTTAAATTCTTGGAAAATGGGTAAATACTAATTTCCGAGAACAAATTTGATTATAGAAAGCTTATAAATCATATAACAAATCCACAAAAAAAAATCCTTGAAAATAGCGGTGGTCAGTCTCCTTAATATAGACCCTTTAACCCTCGTCTAGCGGGGGGATTTTGGGCTTATTTGGGCATATTCATGCCCTCCTGCATGATAAATCAAGTATCTGCATGAAAAACAAAAATATTTAGCAAAAATCTAGGTGCTAAAAGCTTCAAAATGAGACCAGAACGAGCTACGTAGCACTCGTGGTTCTCATACAGTGATACCAGTAACATGGGAGTTTAGCATATTGCGGCATATTTTTTCCCAGCTATGCGCACTACTGACTACACTGCCGGCCTCTCGAGAACACAGGGAACACTAGTTAATGGGCGGCAGTAAGCCCTGGGAGTCGGCGGTCTGGCCCGCTGCGCTCCCGGCCATTTACACTCGCTTTTAACCCTTTAAAAGCCTTAATAACGCTCCTAACTTGCTGCAAATTGGAACCGGACTTAAGTCCGACCCCGATCTTTTAGGGTTAATGAAGCATAGTTCTTGATTCATAGATCCCTTTCGGGGATCACGGCGTCAGGCAATAGATAGATAGATAAATATTAAATTACATCAGTTGGTAGGAATGAAATTTAAAAAAAAAATAAATTAATCAGATTACATTGTAGTGACCATGTACAGTCAAGAGCATAAATGCTGCGACATCAACCAGATATCGTCACCTTTTTAATCACGTGAGGTATATACTAAGCTGAATAATATAGTCGGACAGTAACTAGAATGAAATAAAGGGTTAATATACAGGAGACTCAACAATATAGGTAGCACATTTCTAATGGTAGTTTTGAGTTCCTATTATCACATGCTTCATTTCTATATACTTTTTTATCCCCGGGTAAAGAAAAAAAAACATCTTTGAGTTTTCACTTTTTTTTTTCTTGGGATTTTGTTTTGGTCATTAACCTAACCAAAAAACCTAACCTAACCTAATAGCCCCCAAATACATTTAAGTTAGGTTTTTGGTTAGGTTAATACAAAAAATGAACAAAAAATCCAATAATTTTTTTTTTTTTTTTTCCCCGGGGATAAAAAGTATATAGAAATTAAGCATATGAGGATAGGAACTCAAAACTACCATTATAAATTTGCTACCTATATTGTTGGGTCTCTTGTATATTGACCAAATAAATGAATCATTGGGAGTCTGAATAAGAAGTTTAGCAATACCTTTAGAGACAAACATTATCTGGTTGGTGTCTCAGTATTTATGCTCGTGACTGTACAGTAGTTTTAATTAATTCTGAAAGATTTTCAAGTCTAACTGATTAAACTAATCTGAAATGCAGATACCCAATACAAATAGTAAGGAGATTCAATTCAACCCGAGACCACTTTGAATAAGTTTCTATCTGAATTTAACCCTCTCACGTTCTCTACGCAATTTTGAGCCTATTAGGGATACTTTTAAAGCCTTAGTTACCATCAGGGGTATTTAGAAACCTTTTAGTTACTTCAACCTCTGCAGTTGTCTTTGAGTTAGCTGTGGGCAGACAAATAATTTTGGAAAAGTAATTATAAGAGGGAGAGAACAATTTAGTATTGCTAAGCTGGCAATCTCCGAGTCATATGGTCGTGAGAGGGTTAATATAACATTATGCAATAACTTTGTAATGCCCACATTTACTTTTAACTTCATCCAAGATTCGAAGGTCTTTCCGATGTTTAAAGAAAAATACAAAACGGTTTGGCATTAACAGAAAATAATTTTAAATGGTTTATGAAGGAAATAATACTTTCAATACTTTACTCCAAAAACTAATTTTTATAATTCAACAATACACTATCTGTACCATCTTCCGGGATCAGGTGCTACGGTTAGAGTTAGGATTTATTTTTAGAGTTATTGGGGTTAGTCATTCTCGAACATAGAATCTAGAATGCGCTGCAAATGGCAAAAATAAGCATAATCCTTAACCCTTAAAGAGCAGCGCCCGGCTATAGTAGTGTGAAATAAATGTGGCGGGGCCCGGCTATAGTCTCATGCAATTTTGAGCACGTAATGTGCTCAGAGAGAGAGCGGAGCGGTGAGAGGAGCGTAGGTTACCTCAGGACCGCTCGCCACTGTGGCCGTGGAGCTACCGAGATGTACTCCGCCCTACTCCACCCTCCCTCCCTCGTTTCACACTTAATAATTTAAAGAAATTACCGTATTTTACCGATTTTGCCCTTCAGTTAAGACAACCAGTGATCGTAGAAGGATGGTTCTAGTGTCATTGGAAAGTTCATTTATCGCCCTTTCAGGGATACATACTTTTATTACGCTCAGACTCTTGTTTATGCATGAAAAAGATAACAGAAACAACCCCATTTACGGTAAAAAACCCTGCTGGGCGGCACGGTCAAATATACCGCCTAGCCGCTCGTTGAGTGTTAGTGCAACTATAAACTCTAAGATATTCGATCAGATCTGTGTTAAAACACTTATTCTGGAGTCCGTGGCACATTCTTGAAAATATTATGTATATACTTTAAAAGTATACTAGCTTTCCACCATTCAATATAGTTCCCTTCATTAAGGAGAGTGGAGAATACCCTAGAAGGTAGAGAAATCTAGTTTGAATAAATACTTTGAAATCTAAATTGACTTTGTATATTATAAAACCTTTTAAACTAATTTATATAGAGGACCTGGACATTAAGCCAGTTATCGAAGTTCTGTTCAACACTAACTAAAGATAAGTTTAATCAATTATAATTGCCCCAGCAAGGATTTTAACAAATAGGAATTAAAAATGTTCAGAAACATTTATATAATCTACAAGGATACGAAAAACAGACTGAGAATTGAAGATCCGAGAATTCTACATTTTAAGAGTTTTAATTTAAATTAGTGAATAAGACTAACAGGTCTAGTCTGTGTACCTTATCACACCGTTCATTGAAAACAATAAGTGGCATTTAGAGTTAATTAACAATCACCCCTATTCTAGGAAGATTTTAAAAGCCATAAACAAACCGTTATAAATTTTATTTATACATTTAAATATCCAGCGACAAATCAATAATCGTAGAAGTCCCGGCCACCACCTTATCCCCTGTGGGCATAACCATTATAACTATTACCGCCACCGTAACCACCGCCACCATATCCCCCACCGTAGCTACTGCCACCGTAATTATCACCATATCCACCACCGTAGTTACCGCCACCGTAATTACCTCTTCCATATCCACCACCGTGTCGCCCACCATAATTATGGCCGCCGTAGCCATCACCAAAATTACTGCTGCCGTAACCGCCACCATAACCATACTGGCAGCTCACCAGAGTCACCATCACACACAACACCAGCAGCAGTACAATCTGTAAACAGAAATTAGGAGCTTACTAGATAAATTGATAAAGTGATTAAGCATCAACAACCAAGGTAACTAGCGGAGAATTCAAAGAGACTGATAACTTAAAAAGTAAAAGAAAATTGCATTATATTACTAAACACTAAGCGGTGTCAGGACAAACTAAAACACTGGAATTTTAGAGCTTTTAACACTAGATTAGCAGGCTAGCAGTTTATTTATATGTACTGCCCAGCGGGGTGTTTTTAGCCAAAATAGGGCTGTTTACGTGATCATTTTCATGCCTAAATAAGACCCAGAGCTTAAAACAAGTATCTATCCCTGAAAGGGCATAAACAGAGCTTTCCAATGACACCATAACGATCCTTTTATGATGGCTAGTTTTCTTGCAACAACCGCGCAACGCGAGTGCAAAAAGCATGTAATTCGGTACTTTCCCCATACAAATCAGTATGTAGCGAGTGAGAGGTGGGATTCGTGTCAGTAGGTTCGCCGCGGTGGTCTGGAGCAGTCATACGCTCGCTAGTCTCCTGCCACCACTTGTCTCTCAGCAACATTACGTGCTGAAATTGCCACAAGACTTATATCGAGCGCCGCCAGATAGTCCAAGATTTATTATACTCTACTTCTGTTGCGTGCCGCTAGTTAGGGGTTCTGGAATTTAATTTTCCTTTAATTTTTAAAATAAATATGAAGTAAATTTTAAAGCAATCCGAATTCCAAAGTACAACTAAACTAAACTACATACTGTAATCCACTATGTAGAATAAAAACAAATTATTTACACAACTTCAAATATCTAGTCATACCTCAATTTCTTTGACATAAGACACTTAAACTTTAAGCACAAATTTACTCAAATTTATTTTGAAAGTTTAAACCAAAATTAAAATTTAGCGAACGAACACTATACAAGCGCCGAAACAAATTAAGTGCTAGACAGTTTTCGTAGTTAACTTTTTAATCCAATACTAAACTTTACAAAAGGAGAAAACAGACAGTACTTACAGCCTTAGCCATAGTGAAGCGGTTTTATATAGGCAATCCTCAGTTGTAGATTAACGATCTGAAATCAGAAAGGTAAAACTAAGATTTGTCTGATATGGAATATTTTGCTAATCATAAGAGGAATTTGCTAAATTTAGTAATGTTTTAGCAATAAATTTTAGTTTGTCTTTTAGGCAAGCAAACCCTTCCTACTTACAAATAAAAAGAATCCACCTAGACCCCTCTTCAAACTTATTTAGTGAAGTTTTAATAATTCTCCCAAAGAAT
Source organism: Paralithodes platypus (assembly GCA_032716605.1). Lineage (NCBI taxonomy): Eukaryota > Metazoa > Arthropoda > Malacostraca > Decapoda > Lithodidae > Paralithodes > Paralithodes platypus. The sequence goes on along the minus strand of CM064483.1, from coordinate 43,901,309 downwards.
CCAGAGAAGCCAAACGAGCAACATAAATCCCTGACCAAATTGGGTAAAAGACAAATCGTTAGGCAATTAACATTCCATATAAGTCACCCAAATTAAAATAAAATAAGAAATACATAAATTTAATAGAGTAACGCAAAACTCTAGTTAGACTACACGAACTCATTTAAAAGGTTAGTTTTAGATACAGAAAAGCCAAAACTAAATATTGGAAGACGGGAATTAAAGGTTTTGCAAGTTACACATGGATTAAAGAAGACCTTTTGATTAAAGTTTAATCAGAGTTTACGAAATTAAAAGAAAACAAAATTCCAAATCTACGCCATCGACACACCAAAACCTTTAAACCGAAATCGCCACTGCGTCAAATTCATTTAACCAAATTTCAAGAACATAAACTTCTCTAGTAAAGACTAGAATACTCCCACAAATAAACAAATATTGCATAGTTACCAGAGGAAGGGTGTTCACTTGTAGAAGCCAGGAGGTGAACTGCTTACTGTATTGTGTATGTCCTACACCTCACTTCGCCTGACCTCTCTCAAGCTGCATGTCTATCACAGCCCGGAAAGTGCGATATAGTCGTTAATAGGGTAACTGGTACCCTGAGCTCACACTATCTCACTAATGTGCTGGCAAAAGACAACAGGTGGCGTTGGCGTCAATCAACTCTTGTTTTCATTCATGATGTGTGTGGATAGAAATAAAATGAAGTGAACTGATGCGATTGTATTGAGCGATTAGCCGTATGAAACGGTCACATTAACTATTTGACATCAAGAGGTTTTGGTAAACTGATGGATATCAGTTTTATTGTATCTTGAATGCACAGCACTATGGGTTTTACTGGCACAAGAAGAGTATGATACACTACAATTTTAATGAGGCTATAAGTGTTGTGTATACAGTCATTTATTGCTAGTTCCCTTATAATTATATAAAGAGCACCAAACTATGTTAGTGTAGAATTGGCTATCAGGTACACAGTCTCCCGGCTACATTGCCGCTGCCGAGTCAAGCCAGGAAACAGGTTGTAAATGTTAGCACGGCTTTTATCAAGTTCTGATGCCTCACTTCCCAATTAAATCTACAATACAATGCAGAGGATGGTGTGTGATGTGCGAGCTTTCTTAAATAAGGTGCTTTAGAAAGAGATTGCTCTAAAAAAGCGCAGTCATATAATGATTGTAAAATGAACATAATGTGTATATTTTTTTTGACAAACTAAAAACACCGTTTCCAATAGCCTCAACATGTTACGGATGAAAGATTGTCGGAATAACCCACCAATTTGAATTTTTGAATCTTTAAAGCCAAATTGTTAAGCATCTTTGATATAATAATTCGTTGTATTGTCTCACTTGCGTTAGATACTGATTCAAATGGATGTGTTGGCATTTATGTGTTTGACTGTACACAATAAAACACTATTACTGGCCAAATATGAAACCCCGAACAGCATAAACGAACCGCCGAAATATAAATATTTATTACCGAATTAATGAACACATTCGATTCCATTCGGGATGGATTCTAAATGTAATGACCTCGATTTACGCCCTAGAGTGTACAGTCTGGGATAAAAGTCCTTATTCATTCGGACTTCCCTAGTATATTGTATATACAGTATCATAATAATTATGTATATAACCATATGACTGTTCGAACCTTTGAACCCAAGTTTTGAAGCATCTGAGATACAAAAAAGGGATTGTATTTAATTATATCTTTTTGGATGATACATATTATAATTGGTCCATACTATGGTTCATTAACAGTTAATGTACAGTTGCCCACATAAGTTTTGTTCCTCTCTGTGATCTTATTCATGAAAATATAACGCGCATGATTTAATTACGAGTGTAGTTTCTTACCCAATTATTAACTTTTCTGATTAGTCAGCTGATAATTAAAAGAAAGCACACTCGCGATGTATTCAAACACATTTTACTTTCGTACACAAGATCACAACGAGGAACATAATTTATGTGGGCTACTGTACAGTTGCAGTTATTAATGATACATGCATTTTGAAAGCTGTTTTGGGTTGAACTGAAACTTATTTTTGTAACTGGCATTTGTGGTCGGAGCATCGTTCAAGCTTTTCAAGGCTTAAAAATGTATCAGAATTAATGAGTGATTGTACACTCTAGGGCAAACATTCTGAGCTGCTTATGTGGACTCCCTTGGTGCATCTAGCCTACTAGGAAAACAATTCGTCAGAATATTCGATTCAGTAGGTATAATATAGATATGTACAGTCTACGACAGAACTTGTTGTCATGGCCTGAGGCAATGTGTTAGTTCACTTATCTTTTATTAGATGGCCCTTTAATCGCTTCTAATAAAAGGGGGCGGGGTTAGTATAGAGGTTGGAAAGCGGAGGAGTCAAACGTGTGTGTGTGTGTGTGTGTTCTAGAACAGCACTCAGAATAATTTTATTTTAACATAACACACAGGCTATATTATTAGACTAGCCCATGCCGTATCACAAATAAGTAACACACATCAGGTGTTGCATTATTTATGGAATGTAATATACAGACAATCAAGTTTCTATCCTTCGAACTTCCCATTCCCCCCTCCTCCCCTTCTCTCTGCTGCCTTCCCCTATCTCCCCCCTTCTCTCTTTTTCTCTCCCCCTTCTCTCTCTTAACCAAATATATAATTTTCCTCATCGTCGTGTTCAAAGCTGTCCATAACAAATCTTTGGTTTTAATAATACTGTTCTTTTTACCTCTACTGATTCTCAATTATTAACTCGTATTATATTCTTTACCTTATACAATGTGTTATAGAACATAAATATATACAGTATGCTCCGTTGCAAAACACTCAAAGTTGCCAACCTTGGCGTCCTGGTAAGTGTAAACAATCGTATAAATATATAAGTAATTGAAACGGGATGTTACAATCCACGCATCAAGACAAGTTGGATCACATTGTAATCTAGCTTTGACCAAATTATAACCAAATATATATATCATAAAGACAAGATAATATCGGCCCAGTTAGAGAAAACACTTTAGATGAGCCGAAAAACGTTTTTTTTTTGTAATAAAAACAAATTTTCATATTAGAGTAAATTTTGTTTTCTTCCATACCACTATTCACAGCACTGTGGTTGACCAATTCATAATCTACCTTAACATGTTGTTGTTGTTGTTGTTGTTCCCCAAGCTGCCTGGCCGAACAGCCCCAAGGCCCCGTTGAAGGCCAAGGCCATAACCGAGCGCCCCCACATAATCCTCCCTGCCGACCACAATAAAGCCTGGGTGACCGAAGCCACTCCATGGCTGGGAGCTAAGGAGGGTGCGGAAACGCCCGGGAAACCAAAGACCCACCCAGGGCCCTGTGCCCCTCAGCAATTATGAAGAGAAAGTTGAGGGGCAAAGGAAAAATGTGACGCTTTGGCTTCCAATCTTGGTAGATTGGGAGGTCAATCCACGGAAGAAGCGCCGTCACTTGAGATCTAGAAAATATATAAGTAAAAGGAACAGTCAGAGTAAGCTATGGGTATGGCAGAGATCGCTCAGTTCTCACTCTGATAGACCAGCCCATCACCACATGACTAGAACCCAATCCTCTCAGCATCAGCTAGGAAAGGCCCTAGAAAGCCGCCTTTGGCGGGGGGATAGCTCCCCTTTTTCAACCCCTTTCGGGGTTGGGCATCCGCCTACCTTAACATGTCATATTACATATTACCTTAACATGTAATATGACACGCTATGATTATTGCATTATACTTTTCTCAGTGGATTCTTAATTACTAGCTTAATTACTGTGGCTTCCCATTATCAGTAAACAGTTCGGCGTTCCCCATTGTAATGATTTACTATAAAGTAAGTCATCAAATTGAACAATTAACGATAATCCAAGCAATATTGTTATGTTGTTTTAAAGTTGATATACTGTAAATTGTTTAGGCTTTTATATTTTTACTTCGTATTGTTTAAATTATCGTCCAAACATAATAAAAAGTATACTATAGCTCTGTGTATGTTACCTTGAATTTAATTTAATATGTATTATTTCACCATCATTATGTTACGGTGAACATTAGAAACACATACACATTATATTATACATATAAAGGGATATTAAATGAAAACATTTACAATTTATATTTATGAAATCAATATGATCTCCACCCACAAGCTGCATCAACTACCTCCTGTATTCTCGTTGGAGCTGATTTAAACATTTTCCAACTTATATTAGGGCGGCGACGGATTCCCCCCCCCCCCCCCCCTGCCCCCCGATCCCACTCCTCCCGCCCTTTCCAATCCTAACCTGAACCACATTCCACTCCATGACATGATGGCCCACAAATTCTCTATTGGGTTCATGTCACACCCTTGTGGACCAGCTAAACCCCGGATGGGGTTAGGTCAGGTGAAGGTATTGAAGGATAAGCCTTCACAACGGCACCTCGTAGCTACTTTCTACTTTTCCTATTTTCTGAAGAGTGTAGAGAGGGGAGAAGGAGTGTTGGAGAGAGATGAAGTTGTTATAGTGGCTTTGTTATGTGTGTTATTAGTGTGTATAAGTCGTAAGGCTCAGGATGGCCATGACACGCACTGAAGACAGCAGCATTTCCTCAATAATGCTAATACCTTTTCTAGTTTACCTGGACCAGTGTGTGTGTGTGTGTGTGTGCATGTGTGTGTGTGTGTGCGTTTTATGTTATTATGTGTGAGTGATTTGTGCCCATTACGTTGTATGTGATCATGTGTGTGATGTGCGTTTTATGTTATTGGGTGTGAGTGTGTGTGTGTCTGTTTTGTATCCTGTGTTAGTGTTGGTGTGGGTGGGTTGGTGCTTGAATGTGATGGACAGAGGAGAGAGGTTGAAGCGCCGTCTCCTCAAACATTACAAATTGTGGAGGTCACAAGTATGTGTATTATCTAACTTATTCCTTAAGCCAACACAAATAACGGAAATCCTAAGTGTTATTGTTATACTTAATATATATATAAACAAATATAGACGTGTTCTTCGGGAATGGTAGCTTAATTAGGAATAGGATATCTAGCGAGGCAGCGAGTAACAGGTGTTGTTCGCTGCCTCGCTAGTTATCCTATTCCTAATCAATATATATGTTACTTTTGTCATCCCTAACATTTATTATTTATTTCATAAGTCGTAGGCGTGTGCATAAACCTTTAACCGTCTTGGTGGTGTAATGGTTAAGGTGTCTAAAAATATGTGTGTGATAACCCAGGTTCGAATCCCGGTGGATCACATACATGCTTTCATAAATTTCATTGGAGGCGTTTGGTGGTGTGGTGAAATTAATACAAAATAGATTATGTATATGTAAATTCAAAACAATCGCATAATATTATTCTGCGTATTTTAGAAGGTATCTTGTATGTCCTTGAGAGAGAGAGAGAGAGAGAGAGAGAGAGAGAGAGAGAGAGAGAGAGAATGAGAGAGAGAGAGAGAGAGAGAGAGAGAGGTGGGAGGGAGGGAGGGGAGAGGAAGCGGGTGAAGAAGGAGAGTTGGGGTGAAAGGGAGAGGGGGAGGAGGAGGGAATGGAAAGTGCGAAGGATAGAAACTTGATTGTCTGTGTATTAAATTTCATAAATAACGCAACACCTAATGTGTGTTACTTATTTGTGATCCAGCATGGGCTAATTTTATAATATAGCCTGTGTGTAATGTTAAAATAAACTTATTCTGCGTGCCGTTCTCGAACACACACACACACGTTTGACTCCTCCTCCTTCGAACCTCTATATTAACCCCGCCCCGTTTTATTAGAAGCGATTAAAGTGCTATCTATTAAAAGGTGAGTGAACTAACACATTGCCTCAGGCCAAGACAGCAGTTCTGTCGTACAACACCTGTTACTCGCTGCCTTGCTAGATATCCTATTCCTAATTAAGTTACCATTCCCGAAGAACACGTCTATATTTGTTTATATATATATTAAGTATAACAATAACACTTAGGATTTCCGTTATTTGTGTTGGCTTAAGGAATAAGTTAGATAATACACATACTTGTGACCTCCACAAATTGTAATGTTTGAGGAGACGGCGCTTCAACCTCTCTCCTCTGTCCATCACATTCAAGCACCAACCCACCCACACCAACACTAACACAGGATACAACACAGACACACACACAATCACACCCAATAACATAAAACGCACATCACACACATGATCACATACAACGTAATGGGCACAAATCACTCACACATGATAACATAAAACGCACACACACACACACATGCACACACACACACACTGGTCCAGGTAAACTAGAAAAGGTATTAGCATTATTGAGGAAATGCTGCTGTCTTCAGTGCGTGTCATGGCCATCCTGAGCCTTACGTCGTATACACACTAATAACACACATAACAAAGCCACTATAACAACTTCATCTCTCTCCAACACTCCTTCTCCCCTCTCTACACTCTTCAGAAAATAGGAAAAGTAGAAAGTAGCTACGAGGTGCCGTTGTGAAGGCTTATCCTTCAATACCTTCACCTGACCTGACCCCATCCGGGGTTTAGCTGGTCCACAAGGGTGTGTGACATGAACCCAATAGAGAATTTGTGGGCCATCATGTCATGGAGTGGAATGTGGTTCAGGTTAGGATTGGAAAGGGCGGGAGGAGTGGGATCGGGGGGCAGGGGGGGGGGGGGGGGGGAATCCGTCGCCGCCCTAATATAAGTTGGAAAATGTTTAAATCAGCTCCAACGATAATACAGGAGGTAGTTGATGCAGCTTGTGGGTGGAGATCATATTGATTTCATAAATATAAATTGTAAATGTTTTCATTTAATATCCCTTTATATGTATAATATAATGTGTATGTGTTTCTAATGTTCACCGTAACATAATGATGGTGAAATAATACATATTAAATTAAATTCAAGGTAACATACACAGAGCTATAGTATACTTTTTATTATGTTTGGACGATAATTTAAACAATACGAAGTAAAAATATAAAAGCCTAAACAATTTACAGTATATCAACTTTAAAACAACATAACAAGATTGCTTGGATTATCGTGAATTGTTCAATTTGATGACTTACTTTATAGTAAATCATTACAATGGGGAACGCCGAACTGTTTACTGATAATGGGAAGCCACAGTAATTAAGCTAGTAATTAAGAATCCACTGAGAAAAGTATAATGCAATAATCATAACCCCGAAAGGGGTTGAAAAAGGGGAGCTATCCCCCCGCCAAAGGCGGCTTTCTAGGGCCTTTCCTAGCTGATGCTGAGAGGATTGGGTTCTAGTCATGTGGTGATGGGCTGGTCTATCAGAGTGAGAACTGAGCGATCTCTGCCATAACCATAGCTTACTCTGACTGTTCCTTTTACTTATATATTTTCTAGATCTCAAGTGACGCTCTTCCGTGGATTGACCTCCCAATCTACCAAGATTGGAAGCCAAAGCGTCACATTTTTCCTTTGCCCCTCAACTTTCTCTTCATAATTGCTGAGGGGCACAGGGCCCTGGGTGGGTCTTTGGTTTCCCGGGCGTTTCCGCACCCTCCTTAGCTCCCAGCCATGGAGTGGCTTCGGTCACCCAGGCTTTATTGTGGTCGGCAGGGAGGATTATGTGGGGGCGCTCGGTTATGGCCTTGGCCTTCAACGGGGCCTTGGGGCTGTTCGGCCAGGCAGCTTGGGGAACAACAACAACAACAACAACATGTTAAGGTAGATTATGAATTGGTCAACCACAGTGCTGTGAATAGTGGTATGGAAGAAAACAAAATTTACTCTAATATGAAAATTTGTTTTTATTACAAAAAAAACGTTTTTCGGCTCATCTAAAGTGTTTTCTCTAACTGGGCCGATATTATCTTGTCTTTATGATATATATATTTGGTTATAATTTGGTCAAAGCTAGATTACAATGTGATCCAACTTGTCTTGATGCGTGGATTGTAACATCCCGTTTCAATTACTTATATATTTATACGATTGTTTACACTAACCAGGACGCCAAGGTTGGCAACTTTGAGTGTTTTGCAACGGAGCATACTGTATATATTTATGTTCTATAACACATTGTATAAGGTAAAGAATATAATACGAGTTAATAATTGAGAATCAGTAGAGGTAAAAAGAACAGTATTATTAAAACCAAAGATTTGTTATGGACAGCTTTGAACACGACGATGAGGAAAATTATATATTTGGTTAGAGAGAGAAGGGGGAGAGAAAAAGAGAGAAGGGGGGAGATAGGGGAAGGCAGCAGAGAGAAGGGGAGGAGGGGGGAATGGGAAGTTCGAAGGATAGAAACTTGATTGTCTGTATATTACATTCCATAAATAATGCAACACCTGATGTGTGTTACTTATTTGTGATACGGCATGGGCTAGTCTAATAATATAGCCTGTGTGTTATGTTAAAATAAAGTTATTCTGAGTGCTGTTCTAGAACACACACACACACACACACACGTTTGACTCCTCCGCCTTCCAACCTCTATACTAACCCCGCCCCCTTTTATTAGAAGCGATTAAAGGGCCATCTATTAAAAGATAAGTGAACTAACACATTGCCTCAGGCCATGACAACAAGTTCTGTCGTAGACTGTACATATCTATATTATACCTACTGAATCGAATATTCTGACGAATTGTTTTCCTAGTAGGCTAGATGCACCAAGGGAGTCCACATAAGCAGCTCAGAATGTTTGCCCTAGAGTGTACAGTCACTCATTAATTCTGATACATTTTTAAGCCTTGAAAAGCCTGAACGATGCTCCGACCACAAATGCCAGTTACAAAAATAAGTTTCAGTTCAACCCAAAACAGCTTTCAAAATGCATGTATCATTAATAACTGCAACTGTACAGTAGCCCACATAAATTATGTTCCTCGTTGTGATCTTGTGTACGAAAGTAAAATGTGTTTGAATACATCGCGAGTGTGCTTTCTTTTAATTATCAGCTGACTAATCAGAAAAGTTAATAATTGGGTAAGAAACTACACTCGTAATTAAATCATGCGCGTTATATTTTCATGTATAAGATCACAGAGAGGAACAAAACTTATGTGGGCAACTGTACATTAACTGTTTATGAACCATAGTATGGACCAATTATAATATGTATCATCCAAAAAGATATAATTAAATACAATCCCTTTTTTGTATCTCAGATGCTTCAAAACTTGGGTTCAAAGGTTCGAACAGTCATATGGTTATATACATAATTATTATGATACTGTATATACAATATACTAGGGAAGTCAGAATGAATAAGGACTTTTATCCCAGACTGTACACTCTAGGGCGTAAATCGAGGTCATTACATTTAGAATCCATCCCGAATGGAATCGAATGTGTTCATTAATTCGGTAATAAATATTTATATTTCGGCGGTTCGTTTATGCTGTTCGAGGTTTCATATTTGGCCAGTAATAGTGTTTTATTGTGTACAGTCAAACACATAAATGCCAACACATCCATTTGAATCAGTATCTAACGCAAGTGAGACAATACAACGAATTATTATATCAAAGATGCTTAACAATTTGGCTTTAAAGATTCAAAAATTCAAATTGGTGGGTTATTCCGACAATCTTTCATCCGTAACATTTTGAGGCTATTGGAAACGGTGTTTTTAGTTTGTCAAATAAAATATACACATTATGTTCATTTTACAATCATTATATGACTGCGCTTTTTTAAGAGCAATCTCTTTCTAAAGCACCTTATTTAAGAGAGCTCGCACATCACACACCATCCTCTGCATTGTATTGTAGATTTAATTGGGAAGTGAGGCATCAGAACTTGATAAAAGCCGTGCTAACATTTACAGCCTGTTTCCTGGCTTGACTCGGCAGCGGCAATGTAGCCGGGAGACTGTGTACCTGATAGCCAATTCTACACTAACATAGTTTGGTGCTCTTTATATAATTATAAGGGAACTAGCAATAAATGACTGTATACACAACACTTATAGCCTCATTAAAATTGTAGTGTATCATACTCTTCTTGTGCCAGTAAAACCCATAGTGCTGTGCATTCAAGATACAATAAAACTGATATCCATCAGTTTACCAAAACCTCTTGATGTCAAATAGTTAGTGTGACCGTTTCATATCGCTCAATACAATCGCATCAGTTCACTTCATTTTATTTCTATCCACACACATCAAGAATGAAAACAAGAGTTGATTGACGCCAACGCCACCTGTTGTCTTTTGCCAGCACATTAGTGAGATAGTGTGAGCTCAGGGTACCAGTTACCCTATTAACGACTATATCGCACTTTCCGGGCTGTGATAGACATGCAGCTTGAGAGAGGTCAGGCGAAGTGAGGTGTAGGACATACACAATACAGTAAGCAGTTCACTTCCTGGCTTCTACAAGTGAACACCCTTCCTCTGGTAACTATGCAATATTTGTGGGAGTATTCTAGTCTTCACTAGAGAAGTTTATGTTCTTGAAATTTGGTTAAATGAATTTGACGCAGTGGCGATTTCGGTTTAAAGGTTTTGGTGTGTCGATGGCGTAGATTTGGATTTTTGTTTTCTTTTAATTTCGTAAACTCTAATTAAACTTTAATCAAAAGGCTTTCTTTAATCCATGTGTAACTTGCAAAATTTTAATTCCGGTCTTCCAATATTTAGTTTTGGGTTTTCTGTATCTAAAACTAACTTTTTAAACGGGTTAGTGTAGTCTAACTAGAGTTTTGAGTTACTCTATTAAATTTATGTATTTCTTATTTTATTTTAACTTGGGTTTCGTATATGAAATTTTAATTGCCTAACGATTTTTCTCTGACTCTATTTGGTCAGGGATTTATGTTGCTCGTTTGGCTTCTCTGGATTCCTTGGGAGATTGTAAGTCTTTTTTTATTATTAAAACTTCACGAGTCTAGGTGGGTTCTTTTTATTTGTTGTAAGTAGGAAAGGTTTGCTTGCCTAAAAGACAAACGAAAATGTATTGCTAAAACATTACTAAATTTAGCATATTCCTCTTATGATTAGCGAAATATACCATGTCAGACAAATCTTAGTTTTACCTTTCTGATTTCAGATCGTTAATCTACAACGGAGGATTGCCTATATAAAACTGCTTCACTATGGCTAAGGCTGTAAGTACCGTCTGTTTTCTCCTTTTGTAAAGTTTAGTATTGGATTAAAAAGTTAACTACGAAAATTGTCTAGCACTTAATTTGTTTCGGCGCTTGTATAGTGTTGGTTCGCTAAATTTTAATTTTAGTTTAAACTTTCAAAATAAATTTGAGTAAATTTGTGCTTTAACCCTTCTTTAGCGGCTCACCACTTAAGTAGAGTTAAAAAAAGCTGGACTAACTGGCGGCGCTCGACATAGGTTAGTGGCAATTTCAGCACGTAATGTTGCTGAGAGAGAGACAAGTGGTGGCAGGAGACTAGCGAGCGTATGACTGCTCCAGACCACCGCGGCGAACCTACTGACACGAATCTCCGCTCCCTCCTCCCTCTCTCACTCGCTACATACTCAATTATATGGGGAAAGTACCGAATTACATGCTTTTTGCACTCGCGTTGCACGGTTATTGCAAGAAAACTATCCATCATACAAGGATCGTTATGGTGTCATTCGAAAGCTCTGTTCATGCCCTTTCAGGGATAGATACTTTTTTTACGTTCTGGGTCTTATTTAGGCATGAAAATGATCACGTAAACAGCCCTATTTTGGCTAAAAACACCCCGCTGGGCGGTACATATAAATAAACCGCATAGGCCGCTCGTTATGTGTTAAGTTTAGAAGTCTTTTTAATCCTATGTCAAAGAAATTGAGGTATGACTAGATATTTGAAGTTGTGTAAATAATTTGTTTTTATTCTACATAGTGGATTAAAGTATGTAGTTTAGTTTAGTTGTACTTTGGAATTCTGATTGCTTTAAAATTTACTTAATATTTATTTTAAAAATTAAAGGAAAATTAAATTCCAGAACCCCTAACTAGCAGCGCGCAACAGAAGTAGAGTATAATAATTCTGGACTATCTGGCGGCGCTCGACATAGGTCGTGTGGCAATTTCAGCACGTAATTTTGCTGAGACTAGTGGTGGCAGGAGAGTAGCGAGCGTATGACTGCTCCTGACCACCGCGGCGAACCTACTGACACGAATCCCCACTCTCTCACTCGCTACATACTGATTTGTATGGGGAAAGTACCGAATTACATGTTTTTTGGCACTCGCGTTGCGCGGTTGTTGCAAGAAAACTAGCCATCATAAAAGGATCGTTATGGTGTCATTGGAAAGCTCTGTTTATGCCCTTTCAGGGATAGATACTTGTTTTACGCTCTGGGTCTTATTTAGGCATGAAAATGATCACTTAAACAGCCCTATTTTGGCTAAAAACACCCCGCTGGGCGGTACATATAAATAAACCGCTAGCCCGCTAATCTAGTGTTAAAAGCTCTAAATTTCCAGTTTTAGTTTGTCCTGACACCGCTTAGTGTTTAGTAATATAATGCAATTTTCTTTTACTTTTTAAGTTATCAGTCTCTTTGAATTCTCCGCTAGTTACCTTGGTTGTTGATGCTTAATCACTTTATCAATCTATCTAGTAAGCTCCTAATTTCTGTTTACAGATTGTACTGCTGCTGGTGTTGTGTGTGATGGTTACTCTGGTGAGCTGCCAGTATGGTTATGGTGGCGGTTACGGCAGCAGTAATTTTGGTGATGGCTACGGCGGCCATAATTATGGTGGGCGACACGGTGGTGGATATGGAAGAGGTAATTACGGTGGCGGTAACTACGGTGGTGGATATGGTGGTAATTACGGTGGTAGTAGCTACGGTGGTGGATATGGTGGCGGTAATCGTTATAATGGTTATGCCCACAGGGGATAAGGTGGTGGCCGGGACTTCTACGATTATTGATTTGTCGCTGGATATTTAAATGTATAAATAAAATTTAAAACAGTTTGTTTATGGCTTTTAAAATCTTCCTAGAATTAAGAGTGATTGTTCATTAACAATGCCACTTATAGTTTTCAATGAACGGTGTGATAAGAAGGTACACAGACTAGACATGTTAGTCTTATTCACTAATCTAAATTAAAACTCATAAAATGTAGAATTCTCGGATCTTCAATTCTCAGTCTGTTTTTCGTATCCTTGTAGATTATATAAATGTTTCGGACCTTTTTTAATTCCTATTTGTTAAAATCCTTGCCGGGGCAATTATAATTGATTAAACTTATCTTTAGTCAGTGTTGAACATAACTTAGATAACTGGCTTAATGTCCAGGTCCTCTATATAAATTAGTTTAAAAGGTTTTATAATATACAAAGTCAATTTCGATTTCAAAGTATTTATTCAATCCAGATTTCTCTACCTTCTAGGGTATTCTCCACTCACCTTAATGAAGAACTATATTGAATGGTGGAAAGCTAGTATAGTTTTTAAGTATGTACATAATATTTTCAAGAATGTGCCACGGACTCTCAAGAATAAGTGTTTTTAACACTGATCTGATCGAATATCTTGTGAGTTTATAGTTGCACTAATACTCACCGAGCGGCTAGGCGGTATATTTGACCGTGCCGCCCAGCGGGGGTTTTTACCATAAATGGGGTTGTTTCAGTGCTCTTTTTCATACATAAACATGAGTCTGAGCGTAATAAAAGTATGTATCCCTGAAAGGGCGATACATGAGCTTTCCAATGACACTAGAACCATCCTTCTACGATCACTGGTTGTCTCCACTGAAGGGCAAAATCGGTAAAATACGGTAATTTCCTTAAATTATTAAGTGTGAAACGAGTGAGGGAGGGTGGAGTAGGGCGGAGTACATCTCGGTAGCTCCACGGCCACCGTGGCGAGCGGTCATGAGGTAACCTACGCTCCTCTCACCGCTCCGCTCTCTCTCTGAGCACATTACGCGCTCAAAATTGCGTGCGACTATAGCCGGGCCCTGCCACATTTATTTCACTCTACTATAGCCGGGCGCTGCTCTTTAAGGGTTAAGAATTATGCTTCTTTTTGCCATTTGCAGCACATTCTAGATCCAATGTTAGAGAATGACTAACCCCAATAACTCTAAAAATAAAACCAAATCCTAACTCTAACCGTAGCACCTGATACCGGAAGATGGTACAGATAGAGTGTATTGTTGAATTATAAAAATTAGTTTTTGGAGTGAAGTATTGAAGGTAGTATTTCCTTCATAAACCGTTTACAACTATTTTCTGTTAATGCCAAACAGTTTTGTATTTTTCTTTAAACATCGGAAAGACTTTCGAACCTTGGATGAAGCAAATTATGATCCTCAAGTAGTCTGCAGGAATAACTCCTATAATGGTAAAATAGAGCCATGTTAAAAGATAAATAAAAGTAAATGTGGGCATTACAAAGTTATTGCATAATGTTATATTAACCCTCTCACGACCATATGACTCAGAGATTGCCAGATTAGCAATACTAAATAGTTCTCTCCCTCTTATAATTACTTCTCCAAAATTATTTGTCTGCCCACAGCTAACTCAAAGACAACTGCAGAGGTTGAAGTAACTAAAATAAAGGTTTCTAAATACCCCTGATGGTAACCAAGGCTTTAAAAGTATCCCTAATCGGCTCAAAATTGCGTCCAGAACGTGAGGGGGTTAAATTCAGATAGAAACTTATTCAAAGTGGTCTCGGGTTGAATTAAATCTCCTTACTATTTTTGTATTGGGTATCTGCATTTCATATTAGTTTAATCAGAGACTTCAAAATCTTTCAGAATTAATTAAAACTACTGTACAGTCACGAGCATAAATACTGAGACACCAACCAGATAATGTTCGTCTAAAGGTATTGCTAAACTTATTCAGACTCACAATGATTCCTTAATTTGGTCAATATACAAGAGACTCAACAATATAGGTAGCAAATTTATAATGGTAGTTTTGGGTTCGTATCATCATATGCTTAATTTCTATATACTTTTTATCCCTGGGAAAAACAAAACAAATATTGTATTTTTAATTTTTTATTGAATTTTTTGTTCATTTTTGTTATTAACCTAACCCAAAACTTAACCTAAATGTATTTGGGGGCTATTAGGTTAGGTTAGGTATTTTGGTTAGGTTAATTACCAAAACAAAATCCCAAGAAAAAAAAAGTGAAAACTCCAAAGATTTTTGTTTTCTTTTCCCGGGGATAAAAAAGTATATAGAAATGAAGCATGTGATGATAGGAACCCAAAACTACCATTAGAAATGTGCTACCTATATTGTTGCGTCTCTTGTATATTAACCCTTTATTTCATTCTAGTTACTGTCCGACTATTTTATTCAGCTTAGTATATACCTCACGTGATTAAAAAGTTGACGATATCTGGTTGATGTCGCAGCATTTATGCTCTTGACTGTACATGGTCATTACAATGTAATATGATTATTTTTTTTTTTTTTTAATTTCATTCCTACCAACTGATGTAATTTAATATTTATCTATCTATCTATTGCCTGACGCCGTGATCCCCGAAAGGGATCTATGAATCAAGAACTATGCTTCATTAACCCTTAAAGATCGGGGTCGGACTTAAGTCCGGTTCCAATTTGCAGCAAGTTAGGAGCGTTATTAAGGCTTTTAAAGGGTTAAAAGTGTGCAAATGGCCGGGAGCGCAGCGGGCCAGACAGCCGACTCCCAGGGCTTACTGCCGCCCATTAACTCATGTTCCCTGTGTTCTCGAGAGGCCGGCAGTGTAGCCAGTAGTGAGCATAGCTGGGAAAAATATGCCGCTATACGCTAAACTCCCATGTTACTGATATCACTGTATGAGAACCACGAGTGCTACGTAGCTCGTTCTGGTCTCATTTTGAAGCTTTTAGCACCTAGATTTTTGCTAAATATTATTTTTTGTCATGCAGATACTTGATTTATCATGCAGGAGGGCCTGAATATGCCCAAATAAGCCCAAAACCACCCCTATAGACAAGGGTTAAAGGGTCAATATTAAGGAGACGGACCACCGCTATTTTCAAGGATTTTTTTTGTGTGGATTTGTTATATGATTTATAAGCTTTCTATAATAAAATTTGTTCTCGGAAATTAGTATTTACCCATTTTCCAAGAATTTAAAAACACGGGCCCCCGATAGTGGGAAGGGATATGAAGAATAAGGAAATTGCGGGGTATAAAGCGTATAACGCGATAATAAGCATTTGTAAATACTACCGCAACTACGAATCTTGTTTCTGAGACCTAGTATATTAATCTAACCAAACAACCCAACCTAACCTAAGTTAGACCTAGAAAGTGAGATACAAAACTAGCCATTGCATGCCAGCTACTGCAGGTGTATAGTACCAGTACGTGGGATACAAAACTAGCCCTTGCATGCCAGCTACTGCGGGTGCATAGTACTCAGTACGTGGGATACAAAACTAGGGAAAAGGTTATCTTTTGGACCGACGGTAGTCTTATCGATCTTTTTAGGCCTAATAGGTCCGGTAGAGCATACACATCATTGCTATATATATGTCATTACGAGCTGAAATGTATAAGGGATTTACATAATACAATAATAATAGTCTCCCTATAAACGGCCCGGCCACCATCTTCGCTACAGTCGTATGTCTGGACACTGTCTACTGACTTGAAAGTGATGTGAAATAATCAACCAATAGCAATGAAATTCCCTGGATGACGTCACACCCATTTAGCCAATCACCTGTCCTGCGCAGTTGCGCACATCCCATAATGCAATATATTGGAGAAGGTGAGGGTGGCTGACTAGTGACTTTACTCCATTCAATCGACCCGTGCATCTGGCTCCTAGCTAGTGTTTGCATCGAGGCTCTTGATTGGTTATCATATCAGTACCCGAGCTCACTGGCCAAAATAAACGGCAGAGCTGATAATCTCTTCTCATTATCTTTATTATTCCTTATTTATTAGTTAAACTATATATGTTTAAGTAATTTTAATGATTAATTAATAAATTAGTCTTATCCGAATCTAAAGGGCTATTAAATATCACATGAAACCCAATAATAACTTGTATATCATAAAGTAAACACAAGCGAAACAATCAAATTATAAACGGGAGAGTAAGCGAGAGACGAGACTGACTGAAGGGCTAACGCAGATTAGCCAATCACAGGCCATGATTTACTTACCGGTATCACACATTTAAAATAGGCAAGGACGGAATATATGCTCTTGCTTGTGTTTACTTTATTATATCTACAATTGTACGCATTCCATGTGGTATTTTATAGCTCTTAAGGTTCTGATATCACCTATCACTTTATCATTATCATTACTAAAATGTATCTAGTTTAATTAATATATATGGAATAATAAAGAACAGTATATTTCAATCATACGATGTGATAATCTACAGTGATATTCGAACCATAAGAGCTATAAAATACCACATGGAACACCTACAATTGTAGATATAATAAAGTAAACGCAAGCAAGAGAAGATATACCGTCCGTGCCTATTTTAAATGTATGATACCGGTAAGTAAATCATGGCCTGTGATTGGCTAATCTGCGTTAGACCGTCAGTCAGTCTCGTCTCTCGCTTACTCTCCATTTCATTGTTTGGCTTGTGTTTACTTTATGATATACAAGTTATTATTGGGTTTCATGTGATATTTAATAGCTCTTTAGATTTGGATAAGACTATAATTTATTAATTAACAATTAAAATTACTTAAACGTATATAGTTCAATGAATAAATAAGGAATAATAAAGATAATGAGAAGAAATTATCAGCTCTGCCGCTTATTTTGGCCAGTGAGCTCGGTTACTGATATGATAGCCAATCAAGAGCCTCGATGCAAACACTAGTTAGGAGCCAGATGCATGGGTCGATTGAATGGAGTATAGTATACCCACAATGGCGTCTTCAGCTGGATGACTCCTAAATCTTTCGATTTGTTGTCTGTTTTTCATTCATATCCAGTGGATTTATATATTGAGGACTTTCGGAAGTAAGTCTTTACCCATTGTCCAATAATAGGGTCAGTTAGGGAAAATTATGATTTTGCCCCCTGCTGTCTCCATATATGAGGATTTCAATAAATCCTGGGGGGCCAGGATTGCCACCCTCAACTTATTCTGTATCCCACGGCAAACGGTTATAGCCAAATACAGCTTATTTTTCGTCTTATATGCTCTTTAACCCTTCATTTTCCCTGATACTCATTGCCCTCCCCAATAGTGGGGGGCGTATTTTTAGACTGCTGGATAGTGGGTAAATACTCATTTCAGCTCTTCTTCAATATATGAGAATACTGTATCTGAAAGAAAAACGAAAAAAAAAAAAATAGTTGCTGAAATCACTGTCGATCCAAAAAGTAAACTTTACCAAAACTAGCCCATGCTCTCTGCCACACTCTTCCGACGGCAGCGAGTGGTTGACAATGGAAGGTTTGACGTACCTCCCAACCTACCAAATAGGAAAACCTACTATTTGGTATTAGTCTTGGAAAATCCATCGTCAAGGCTATTAACCAAATTGCAATGACGACTTGTCTATTTTGACTAATATGTCGTCATCCTAACCGCGGTTATATAAAAAAACGTCTAGAGTCTACTCCTTAACTTGCTCTAGGAGACGTTGTACTTTAACCAAAACTACCACCAAAGGTGAAAAACACATAGAAGAGAAGAAAAAGGGAAAAAGTTACCTGAGTAACACCTGACAGCCCATACCGCTTCTGTCGTGTTGATACCTGGTCGAACCTGCGCGCATGCGCCCCTTCCCAAGCATCATAATTCCACGTAGACAGAGGAGCGAGGATGGGCAGGGGTCCGGCTTGTGGGAGGGTACTATGTACGTTGGATTTTCCAAGACTACTACCAAATAGTAGGTTTTCCTATTTGGTAGGTTGGGAGGTACGTCAAACCTCCCAATTTGTTAGTAGTCTTGGCAAATCCAACGTCAAGGCTGTGTAACAAGTTGGAGGAGGACATCCAAGCCCAATTACCAAATACAGATGCACAAAATATGAATGGCAAAGAACACAAAATAAACAAGAGAGTTTAACAAAAAGAGTGAAAAACTGAGGAGTAGCTAAAAAGAGCAGTTTTGTCAGAGTGACTTTGTCATTCATAGCATCGGAGAAAACTTGAAAAATCTACAACAGTACCGTACACAAAATCAATTTCTTCTGAAGCGCAGATATTAACAGCATACCAGGATACCTACATAGGAAAAGTAGGTCACATGGGACATATACTGTACTGTATACAGAATATATAAATATACCCAAGCTCGTGATCACTGTGTCCGAAACCAGTACCCCCTCCCTTTCCCAAAGAAAACAATTCAAAATAAAGAATGACGAGGTGGGAGCCCAGGGACCCAGCCAGGGCACCAGGAGACGAGGTCCCTGAGAGCGAACACCAGCCCGGCAGGTCAGACGACGGACATGGAGAGGTAAGAGGAAACGAAGGGTGTGACCGATAGCCACAAACTCACAGAGGCAATGTCGGGCAGCGATCGACAGTGCAGGAGCCGTAGGGAGGCTGCAAAGGATCGAAGAACATGCGCAGAACCCCCACAAGCAGAGAAACCGGCACGAAGTACCCGACAAAGGAGGCGGTCAATCGGCACCCTCGACAACCCCACATCAGGCCTCAGTGAAACCCACACAGTCGGCACCACAGAGTCCACAAATGCGTGCCAGGAGCACACCGGGCATCACACAAGGCGAGCACTGCTACGTCGGAAAGCCAGTGGCAGCCAGTCCCGCCACCCGACTACCAGCGCCACGAAGGAGTACAAAGGAGTACAAAGGAAATCAAGCAACAACAGGTCTAGTGACCCTTCTAGGTTGCTTGTCCTCCAAAACACTGAGGATCAAGTGTCCAAACAGTGGTTTAGAGTGGGTAAGGGAACATTGGAAAGGGAACTACTGCCCTGCCACTAACGTGGCAGGACTAGGAAGTTAGTAGGGGACATATGGGTTAGTAACTGAGGGGAGGATAAAGTTATTCATTTACAAACGCAGTCAGTCGCGGGTTTGATGCGAGATATTTGTCTAGGCGAAATTTAAATGAATCAACGGTGCTGCAGTCTATAACGTCTCGGGGAAGCCCATTCCACAAGTTGACAACTCGATTGAAGAAGAAATTCTTAGATTCGTGCGAGTTAAAAGATTTACCAATAATTTTGCAACCGTTTCCCCGCGTGTAATTAGATTGGTCGATAGTGAAGTACTTACTACAGTTCATATTGTCGATGCCTTTGATGATTTTGAACACTTGAATTAAGTCGCCTCTTAATCTGCGCTGGGTTAAAGGAAATAGATTTAATTCTCTAAGACGCTCTTCGTATGGTTTGTTCTTTAGGCTAGGTATCATTTTGGTAACTCTACGTTGAACTCGTTCTAGCTTGTTTATATCTTTTTGGTAATAAGGGCACCAGGATTGAACGCAGTATTCCAGAAGAGGGCGGACTAAGGAATTGTAAAGGGTTAGGATAACTTCTTTGGATTTATGCTCAAATGACCTGCCTATAAAGCCAATTATTTTGTTTGCCTTCTTAACAACTTCTGAACATTGTTGACTCGGTTTTAGGTTACTCGATATTGTTACTCCCAGATCAGTTTCTCTGTTTACATTCTTAAGCTGAGTGCCATTCATCGAATAGTTTGCTTTCTCATTTAGGTATCCGACATGTAGTACTTTACATTTATCCGCATTGAAACTCATTTGCCAAATTTGGGCCCAACATGACAATTTATCTAGATTGTGTTGCATATCGTCAACTTGTTCTTTTGAGAGTACGCTATTTGCAATTTTTGTATCGTCAGCAAATTTTGAGATTGTGCAGGTGAGACCCTCATCTATATCGTTGATGTAAATTAGAAAGAGAATTGGTCCTAGTACCGATCCCTGGGGTACCCCGCTACTTACATTGGTCCATTTAGATGCCTTACCGTTTATGACTACCCTTTGCTTTCTGTTGCTGAGCCAATTTTCTATCCATTTCAACACACCGTCTTGTATTCCATGCGCTTTTAGTTTTAGCAGTAAACGTTTGTGGGGAACTTTGTCAAAGGCCTTTTGAAAATCAAGGTATATAATATCTACAGCTTTACTCTCATCGTAGAGGTTGAGGATATCGTGGAAGAAGTCTAAGAGGTTTGTTAAACAGGAACGTTTTTTACGAAAGCCGTGTTGAGTATCTTTAAGTATGTTATTTTCCTCTAAGTGATTTACGAGTCTGTCTCGTATGACCGTTTCTAGCATTTTACATACAACTGAGGTTAAGCTAATTGGACGATAGTTACTGGGTAGGGATTTGCTGCCTTTTTTGAATATCGGTGTTACGTTGGCTAGCTTCCACTGATCAGGCATAGTTCCAGACTGCAAGGATTTATTGAATAGTAATGTCAGTGGTTTGGAGAGCTCATTCTTAGCTTCCTTTAGAACTCTAGGCGAGATTGTATCAGGTCCTGGCGTTTTATTTACATTGAGTTTATCTAAACAATTCAATACTTCTCTCTCTGTAACGGTGATATTGCTTAGAACATCTGAATTATCAATCTGAATCGGCGATGGTGTAGGGATATCACTGAGGTCTTCTGTTGTAAAAACTGATGCAAAGAAGGTATTGAGGGCATTACTCATTTGTACTTCGTCTTTGGTGTATTCTCCTTTTTCATCGACTAACGGTCCAACAGTTGAAGTAACTACTTTTTTCTTTCTGATATAACTATAGAATTCTTTCGGGTTTGTTTTACTTTGATTCGCAATATGTAACTCTAAGGTCTTTTTACTTTGCTTAATTAACTTTTTGGCTTTGCGTCGTAGCTCTACAAATTTCACCCGTTCTTCGTCATTTTGTGAGGATTTTAATCTATCATTAGCAAATTTTTTAGCAAGCAGGCAGTTTGAAATATCTTTATTCCACCATTTGGGCTTATTATTATGGCCTGGACGCCGTATTTTCGATGGTATGCAGTCTTGCACTGCTTTTAGGTAAGTGGTTTCGAATAACTTCCAAGATGTATTTATGTCGTTATTGTTAATTAAAAAGCTCCAGTCAGTTTCTTTAAACATAGCTCTAAGTTTATGGAAGTTTGCTTTCTTGAAATTAGGGACTTTTTCGATGCTACTATTTGGTTCGTTACTAGTAAACTTTAAAGTGAAAGTTATCGTACGATGGTCGCTGTTACTGAATTCATCACCAACATTCAAATTCTCTATCAATTCTTCTTTTGTTGCAAGTACAATGTCAAGAACGTTAATACCACGGGTCGGCATTCGAACAAATTGATAAAGCGAACTCTCTTGCAAGTTCGTATACAAGTCATGTCCGGAGTGTGAAGTAAGAGTATCGCCCCACTTGGTCACAGGTAAATTAAAGTCGCCAAAAATTACGGTATCTTGTGAGTTACTTATATCTGCAATTTGTTCGTAAATTTCTCGGTCAGTTTGCACTAATTGAGCTGGAGGTCTGTATATTAACGCAAGTATTATTTTTGTACCTTTATTATTCTTTATTAGCACAAAAGATGTGTCGACGTTCACAATTTGAGGTTTTGACACGAGGGTCGGGTTAAGACTTTCTTTGATATAAAATAAAACGCCACCTCCATTTTTATTTATTCGGCTGTTCTCAAACATTACATAACCGGGAAGTGAATACTCTGCTAAAAAGTCTCTATCTTGTGTATTGAGCCAAGATTCTGTTATGCCAATCACATCATAATTTTCTGTAAACACTAGTTCCTCTAAATCTGAAAATTTATTGCGTATGCTACGAGCGTTTGCATAGAAAACATTCAAAGTTTTGGATTTGGGATTCAAGGAACGGTCTTTATTCAAATTATTGGTTCTGGTCGGATCTACATTTACATTCATGGCTGTCCTCGGTCCTCGGTCGTTATCCCTGACGGTTTTGAATTTGGGTCGTGTTGGTGGAGCTTTATCCAAATTCGCGGTTCTTGACGGATTAGTATTTAATTCCTTTGTAGATTGCCGTCCTCGCTGTCTTCGGTCCTCCTTCCTGGTTGTCCTGTGCTGAGTCGATTTCTTCTCCGAAAATCCTTCACCGCATCGTTGAGAAGACGCCCAAAACGCGCTGCTCCCACCTGGTTCAGATGAACTCCATCGGACAAAGGTCTCCCGAGCAAGAGCCCTGGCGTCACGTCCTGTGTGGGCATCGTGTGGGCGGTTCTCAACCTTAGCCTGAGAACGGCGAGAACACTCTAAAGAGGTTTTACTGGGCAACGGCGAGAAAGCTCTTAAGAGGGAAGGCCTACGAACAACATTATAAAAGGCCCCAGTAGCACTTACAAGTTTTTTATTTTGTTTATTTTTGTTTTTATTGTTTATCCTCCATACCTCATATCACTCCTCCACATCCCCTCCTTCCCCCCTTTTCCCTCCCCCCTTCAATTATCACCTATTTTCCCTGTTATTCCCTTATTCATTGGTATATTTTCGTGCTAACATCTGCAAGCCGGTTGCAGGGTGTGGTCATGGGTGTGTCTATGCGTGGGAAAGAAAGAGCGAGAGAGAGAGAGAGAGAGAGATATACAGGCCTCAGTCACTCTCCAGGCTTAGAGAGTGGAGGGTGTGGTGCCAGCTGGCTCACACTTGATGAATGAAACGCTCGCTTACAATTCGCGATTTTGACCAGAAAAATGATATTCCCACTTGTTTTATTGTTGTTACAGGTTACTATCTTTATAGTAAAGGTAAAATAGGCGCATATGAATAAGTAATAATTATATATATCGTAAAATGACTATTATAGGTAGGAATGGAGCCTAATATTGCCGCCCAGAACTGTGGTGTTCAATACATCCTGCGCACGCTTAATGGGTTAAAGTACTTAGGCCATCTCGGGGGTTGAAACAGTGCACCGAGCACAACAGGAGCAGCACGAAATTGTCGTCCGGTGCGAGTTCGGGAGGAAGACTGTGGCAGAAACGGTTGGAGCGTCGTAATTGAGGTAGGAACGACAGGGAGCACCGTGACTGGGTCCGAGGTAGGCTTACCAGGAGGGCCAGACAGGGCGGTAGAGGTTGAGGCCAGCAATGTCGCCGTTGGAGCCATGGCTGACACCGGAGTGGCAGCCACCGAGCCCAGAGGAGAGTCAGTTGGATTGGTCTTGGGAAGAGCAGGGGTCGTCAACGCAAGGGCCAAAGTAGGGGGAAGATCCAATACACAGTCTAAAGCCTCGCAGGGTTCAGGAACCGTATTGTCCGTGAAGTCAGTATCCATAAGACGAAGAAGGTAAATTCAGCTGATCTAAATCCCGAACCCACCAGGGAGCCACAATTAGAGGACGAGGCTACCGCCCTAGTGTTCCTATCAGGTATACAGTTATACACCCTTCCCAATGTACATTAACACGTCAAGTGCCGGGAGACTCTTATGAGTTTTAACGGTCAGCTGCGGGAAGACTCTTATGATCCTAGGCCTAAAAAAAAAAAACATTTAAACCACCCCAATAGTGTTATGCTGGCCAGCTTGCCAGAATACGCTCGTAACTCGCTAGCGCTCGCCAGGGCAGTGAAATGGGCTACAATAATCGTAGAACGATGTTCTTTCTTTCATAAAGTTCATGTTGTCGCAGACAGATCAGTGGTGATCTTTATTCTTGTCTGTGACACTTGGAAGTATTTTATATCATTGCTAGAATATAAGATGCATTGTGTGAAGTTAAGGAGAGAGAGAGCGGGGTAGGCAGTGTGGTGGTAGTTTGTGCGTGTGTATGTACGTTTGCCTTCCGCGCTCGGAGGAGTTTCCCACGCCCGTGATTGGCCGGCGGGCCTGTCTACGTCATAGAACGCTTGCTCCTCATGACGTAGTCATCTGTGATTGGCGGCCGTGGTCCTCGGACGGTGGTGCGGGCTCCTGTCCTTGTGTCTCCTTCAGAGCTTGGCGTAGCGTGCTTGGTCCTACATGTCCCTTGCAATCTGTCTCCCATATAACCCTCTATACTACTATCTCTCTCTCTGAACTTCTTCGGTTTCATACTTCTCTCTTTATTCAATTACTTATCCCTTCTGGTTCTGCATACGACTTCCATAGTTGGCCAGTCGTATTACCAGCACCAGCTCTCCATATATGTTTTCACTAGTTTTAGGGATTATTAGAGTCATAGTCAAATGGTAACATAGTGTTGGGTGCTTCTAATTATTGAGCTGTTCTCTCTTATTATTTAATGCTAGACAGTGGAAGGTATCTTTGGTCGTTGTCTGAGTTATGTATGTGGCAAGTCAGAGCCTGTACAACATCGACGAAGCTAGCTAGCCTGTAACCCTTGTGCATATTTTCCTTTGCGAGTGTAGCGGTCTACCGGTAAAGGGCTTTTGCCTACTCTTACCTGTATGATTGCTACCTCATTTTGTTGACCTTTGTGGAGCGCCAGGGCAAGACCAGATACTAGAGATCTGGACTTACCAAGAGAGCCTCCAAGTCACTTAACGTAACATAAGGGAAATCTGTTCAAGGGGAGGCAGTAGGCTACGAGCATGCTTGCGCTCTGCCTAGCTTCTTAGTACCTTTTATGCCACTGCTAGACTTTATTAGTGAGAAAGACAGCATTGTTTATTACCTTTAATTGTGTATGCTTTAGGAATTATTCACGCTTTATTTTAGCCAAGGTTGATGCATAGTGCACAACCCAGTTTGGCTATTACGTTCACTACGGAAGTACTGTTTCTGAGTGGTTATTATTAGTGCTGTCACAGAGTTGTTGCACTCCCTTGTTATGTATATGTATCCTACTTATTGGTGTATTTAAGATACACGCTTTGGTGTCCTGCCCCTGCATTTATTTATGTTCTGTATTAACGAGCATCTTAGAGCATCAGACCTTTTCAGAAGATTCCATATCTGATTGCTGTAGGACTAGACTTCCAATGTTTTCATAGAGCATTGTAGAGTTTAGTGTTGAGTACAGACTCACACTAAATTTAACGTAAGCATATATTTCTTTATTTAATCTTGTTATAGTTTATTCAAGCATTGTTATTATTTAAGAGCATTATTCTTCGAGATAAGTTGCACACTCTTGTTCCTAAGCGCCAAGAGAAGTTGCTCACTAGTATTAACGTAAGTACTCCTTTTTGAGAGTAGGCTTTGCCGTCACCGGAAAGCCTTTGTAGAAGTGCACTAAAACCCAGTTAATTGATACCCCGTTATCCAGGAGATTAACTCTGGAGGGTTTAAGTGTTTTGTTCGCCGGCGAAATAGTTTGAGGGTTTGGAATTAGCGTACCGTTGTTGCAGATATAGCCTATCATCTAGTCCAATATTGAGTGCCCTTGTTTATTTCGTAGTGCCGGTTGTAACAAATGGCGACCTTATACCAGAATATAGTGAACTGAATATTGGCTTTTTTTTTTTTTTTTGGAGAAATCTTATTGCCATTTGGGGGTTGAATTTATTTCTTGCATTGTTGGCAGTAGACATTGTTTTGAGGATACATAGAACTTGTTGGAGTTATTGGTGACCTAGTATTGCACTCAAGAATATCTTCGAATATTTTTTGGTGAATAAAGCTACGCAAGAGTTTGGCTATTTTTGTCTGGACTTGAGAATGTGTTTTTGTTGACTCCATCATGTCACTGGACGGGTCTGAGCATAGTGAGGGCACAGTGCGAGAGGCAGGCGAGGAGGTGGAGAAGGTGGAGTTGTTAAGCGACGTTCGAGTGGTGAACAGTGAGGAGGATGCTCGGATTTTTTGGGGGAAGCCTATGTCGGCGGACCGGGTGTCGGGGCTAGACCGGTACGGACTGCAGTGTGTGGCCACGGTCTTAGGGTTTTCCGGTACTAGCGGTATGTCGAGAAGTGAGCTGGCTGCCTGTGTGCTGGGTGGGGTGCATGGGGTTTCGGGTGGAGCGGGAACTGGGGCACCTTCGGCCCAGCCCCCATTCCACTCGACTCCTATCATGGCGCCCCCTCGGGCTCCGGAGCCGGGTACGTTCCCGCAGGCCGATGCCCGCTGGCGGTTGGGTATGCCTCTAGGTGATTCACGGGGTGGGTTCCCAATAGTAGCACCACCTCCTCAGGGATTGTCTCCCGAGATGTTGTTTCAGCTCGAGCTCGCCAAACTTGAGCTCGAGCAGCGGCAGCGAGAGGCTGAGCTCAAGTATAAGTGTGAGAATGAGCTCAAGCATAGAGATGCTGAGCTCAAGTTTGAGTCTGGAAGGTATTGTGCCGATGTTGACCTAGAGAAAACTCGTGTAGAGGTGACGAGGAACCGGGTCGCCCAGGGGGGTCGAGCCCATGACCAGTCCCTGTCGCATCTACTTAAGTTGGTTCCAGTGTTTGATGAGTTAGGAGTTACAGAATTTTGTCTCCGGTTCGAGAAAAAGTGCCAGGAGCACCAAAGGCCCGAGGAGAAGTGGGCAGCCCTCGTTTCTTCACGATTGACGGGGAAAGCACTCAAGGCGTACGATGCTTTGCCCCTAGATTCCTGTGTGAATTACGAGTTGTTGAAAGAGGCTGTCCTGAGGGTGTATGAGCTACAGCCAGAGACCTATAGGCTGAAGTTTAGGGCGGTTCCAAAAAGAAAGGAGAGTACTTTCCAGGAACACGCTAGAGAGCTGTTAGATGCATTTGAAAATTGGTTAAGGTCGGAGAAGGCAACTACTTTTGATTCCGTAAAACAACTAGTGTTGCTGGAACAGTTTTTTAAATGTACTGGCGTGACTTGACTTAACCTTAAAGAAAAGCAACCGAAAACTCTGCAGAAGGCGGCTGAGCTGGCTGACCTTAGGGTGTCATTGATTCGTGGGTGCGGGTCTGCACAGATAGCTGAGGCAGGTAACCAGGGGCATACCACTCCACCCCCCCGAATTAATGACACAAATTATCCATTTAAGAGTACTGTTGCCAATTATGAACCCAAGTCGAACCCTTCCCGTTTAAGAAAGTCCAGGGCCCTTCCTCACCTCAGAGGAAGTCCAAGAGTGAGGTGGAATGTTTCAAGTGTCATGAGAAGGGGCATATTGCGCGCTCATGTCCGAGCACACCGCCTACAGCAGTGGTGTCACTAGTGAGCAACATCGGTGTGTCTTTGAGGTCTTCCGTGTTTGCCCGGGGTAATACGTCGGTTGCGAAGTCACAGTCGGTGCAGAAGCAGCAGGAGGGCTCGTCACCCGTCCGAGATGCTTTTTGTGGTCATTGGGGGCACGGCACTGTGAGATGGGCTGGTGTGAAGCATAGGCTTGAGTTGTTGCGTGATACGGGCGCTTCCCAGACACTTGTTAAGAATTTCACTGGCAAGCCTGTTAACGTGGCTCGGGTTGTGGTGGTTCAAGGCATCAATGCTACGCGGTATTACCCGCTGGTCAGAATGGAGCTTGAGGTAGACGGTGTGACACGGGAGGTGGATGTGGGGGTCGTGGAGAAATTGCCAGTTGAGGGGGTCGACCTCCTTCTCGGCAATGACTTTGCGGTGCCCACTTCCGAGGTTCCACCCTTAGTCGTTGCCGAGAGGGCGGCCGACACGAGTAGGGAGGAGCAAGAGGGGCTCGAGAGATCTCAGTCCGCTCAGGTGTCACAGGTGTCCCAAGTTCTAGACCAGCGGAGGAAGGGTCGGAAGGAGAAAGTCAAGGCTGATCGGGTTGAGAGTTAGGATCCAGCGACACTCCTTGGCGACTCGGTACTTGACTCAGAGGTGAGCTCCGGAGTGGCCCCAGAACCTGTCCCCCCTAGTGACATGGTTGGGCGTGATGGCACTCCGCGACAGAGTAGTTCCCAGGTGGAGGAGAGTTGTGGGAACGGGACTATTGAACACGAGGATGGGGAAACATGTCTTGTGAACCTGTTAAAGGAGTTTGTGAGGCAACCACCTGAGCAGCCTACTGTCCCTGCGTTGGTCTGCAGCGGCCAAGGTGGAGAAGGAGAGGGGGGCAGTGGGGCACAGGTGGAGGAGAGTTGGGATTGTCCTGTCTCGGTGGAGCAGTGGGCAGGGGACACGAGTCAGGTGGCTGTGGAAGCGCTAGAGCACCTGCCTGAGCAGTAGTGTGCAGCGCTCCAGCACCGGCTCGGTTCATACCCCACTGTTTGTGCCGAGCACCCAGGCCTCACAGCTCATGCGGTGCACAATGTTCCGCTGGCAGGTCACTTGAGTGTTAGTAGACCGTTGGCCTCGTTGTTTCAGGGGTTCAAGGTGGGCGACGAGGCTTTGGCATGGTTGTCAGGTCAGGGTCGACCCATGGCTGCCAAGGGTGGTGGTCAGAACCAGGACATTGAGCAGATTGGTGAGCTTGGCTGTGGCATAGATGCGCCCGGTCGTTGCATAGCCTCCCAATGCTGCTCTAGTCAAATACAACAGCCCTACCATAGACCGACTGTATCTGGCCGTGTCGCTGAAGGCGGTGATGCTGCGCAGGCAGGTGTAGTCGCAAGGAATGCAGGGGTGCGCATGTACGGTATCGGCGGGGAAGCCTTAGCAATTATGAACTATGGGAGTGACTGCACAGGTGGCACTGATTGTCCCTCTCATGACCTGGCTGTTCTAGGGACGAAGGTGGAGAAGGAGGGAGACTATAGTTTAGAAGCTGCGGTCTCGGCTAGGTTGTGGGAGGGCACTAGGCATGTTGTTCTGCGAGATAAGTTGCAACCTCTTGTTCCTGAGCGCCAAGAGAAGTTGTTTACTAGGCTGTGGCAGTACATCCGCATGTTTGTTGGTTCTCCAGGCCTGATGTACGGGTTAGAATCCGACATGGAGGCTGGAGACAGTGCAAGGCTCAAGTTAGTTCCCTACCGTATAAATCCTGCTCAACAGTCTGTCGTGAAAGCAGAGCTAGACAACATGTGGAAAAAGGGTCTGAGGGATAAGGGATATCGTGAGTGGTCGTTGCCAGTAACTTTGCAACCTGAGTTAAGTGGCAAGATCCGTGTGTATGTTGATTGCAAGAGTGTGGAAGCATTATCCCTGACAGACGCCTATCCATTACCCAGAGTTGACGACACCATAGACCGCTTCGGGGCTGCCTCGCTCATCACGAAGGTAGAACTAGTGAAAGGTTATTGGCAGGCCCCGTTGCTGGAGAGAGCGAAGAGAAGTGCCAGTCTTGTGATGAACTGGGCAGTTTATTAGTGTCAGGTGTTGTTTTGCTGCCGGAACATAAGTTGGGTGTGTGGCATGTTAAGGGCACTGATAATGTTTTGGCTGATTGTTTGTCATGGGAGGGTATGTTTGCAGGAGAACCCTCACCGATCAGTCAGTGTGTGTTTGAGAGTGGAGAAAAATTAGGCTTGCCCCTGTAGTGCAATGCTGCCAAAAACACTATTAAAAAAAAATATAAAAACCTCACATAAAAACTCTTTCTTTTTGATAGTATATAAGTGCAGTATATCACAGCAAGAATCTAAGACACTCTGAGCTGTTGTCTTAGTAGGCTAGGCTTGGTGAAGCTTGCTCGCTGAGCGTGATATAATTATTCAGATGCTATTATTTTGGGGAAGTGTTGTGCAGATTTTTGTTTATAATGCAGTGTTTTATGTTTGTGATCGTGCCTTCTTTTCACAACTTGGGAGAGTGGCTAGGTGATGCGGGGTTGATGGGCATTCTGTCTGGTCAGATGTGGGGTTCGCCTGTGGCTGAAACGTCCCATATCTTGGGCGGGGTGTTACGCTGGCCAGCTTGCCAGAATGTGCTCGTAACTCGCTAGAGCTCGCCAGGGCAGTGAAATGGGCTACAATAATCGTAGAACGATGTTCTTTCTTTCATAAAGTTCATGTTGTCGCAGAGAGATCAGTGGTGATCTTTATTCTTGTCTGTGACACTTGGAAGTATTTTATATCATTGCTAGAATATAAGATGCATTGTGTGAAGTTAAGGAGAGAGAGAGCGGGGTAGGCAGCGTGGTGGTAGTTTGTGTGTGTGTATATATATTTGCCTCCTGCGCTCGGAGAAGTCTCCCACGCCCGTGATTGGCCGGCGGGCCTGTCTACGTCATAGAACGCTTGCTCTTCATGATGTAGTCGTCTGTGATTGGCGGCCGCGGTCCTGGGACGGTGGTGCGGGCTCCTGTCCTTGTGTCTCCTTCAGAGCTTGGCGTAGCGTGCTTGGTCCTACATGTCCCTTGCAATCTGTCTCCCATATAACCCTCTATACTACTATCTCTCTCTCTGAACTTCTTCGGTTTCATACTTCTCTCTTTATTCAATTACTTATCCCTTCTGGTTCTGCATACTACTTCCATAGTCGGCCTGTCGTATTACCAGCACCAGCTCTCCATATATGTTTGCACTAGTTTTAGGGATTATTAGAGTCATAGTCAAATGGTACCATAGTGTTGGGGTGCTTCTAATTATTGAGCTGTTCTCTCTTATTATTTAATGCTAGACAGTGGAAGGTATCTTTGGTCATTGTCTGAGTTATGTATGTGGCAAGTCAGTGCCTGTACTACATCGACGAAGCTAGCTAGCCTGTAACCCTTGTGCATATTTTCCTTTGCGAGTGTAGCGGTCTACCGGTAAAGGGCTTTTGCCTACTCTTACCTGTATGATTGCTACCTCATTTTGTTGACCTTTGTGGAGCGCCAGGGCAAGACCAGATACTAGAGATCTGGACTTACCAAGAGAGCCTCCACGTCACTTAACGTAACATAAGGGAAATCTGTTCAAGGGGAGGCAGTAGGCTACGAGCATGCTTGCACTCTGCCTAGTTTCTTAGTACCTTTTATGCCACTGCTAGACTTTATTAGTGAGAAAGACAGCATTGTGTTTATTACCTTTAATTGTGTATGCTTTAGGAATTATTCACGCTTTATTTAAGCCAAGGTTGATGCATAGTGCACAACCCAGTTTGGCTATTACGTTGGCTACGGAAGTACTGTTTCTGAGTGGTTATTATTAGTGCTGTCACAGAGTTGTTGCACTCCCTTGTTATGTATATGTATCTTACTTATTGGTGTATTTAAGATACACGCTTTGGTGTCCTGCCCCTGCATTTATTTATGTTCTGTATTAACGAATATCTTAGAGCATCAGACGTTTTCAGAAGATTCCATATCTGATTGCTGTAGGACTAGACTTCCAGTGTTTTCATAGAGCATTGTAGAGTTTAGTGTTGAGTACAGACTCAGACTAAAGTTAACGTAAGCATATATTTCTTGATTTAATCTTGTTATAGTTTATTCAAGCATTGTTATTACTTAAGAGCATTATTCTTCGAGATAAGTTGCACACTCTTGTTCCTAAGCGCCAAGAGAAGTTGCTCACTAGTATTAACGTAAGTACTCCTTTTTGAGAGTAGGCTTTGCCGTCACCGGAAAGCCTTTGTAGAAGTGCACTAAAACCCAGTTAATTGATACCCCGTTATCCAGGAGAATAACTCTGGAGGGTTTAAGTGTTTTGTTCGCCGGCGAAATAGTTCGAGGGTTTGGAATTAGCGTACCATTGTTGCAGATATAGCCTATCATCTAGTCCAATATTGAGTGCCCTTGTTTATTTCGTAGTGCCTGTCGTAACAATGCAATTGCATTTTTTTTTTTTTTTTTTGGCCTCTTGGCCATGCCAAATATCACTCCTCCACATCCCCCCCTTCCCCCATTTCCTCCCCCCCCCCTTCAATTATCATCTATTTTCCCTGTTATTCCCTTATTCTTAGGTATATTTTCGTGCTAACAATAGCGAGTTGCTAGCAGGGCGTGGTCATATGTGTTACCAAGCGTGAGAAAGAGAAGGATATAAGGAGAGAGACGTCAGTGTCGCTCCAGGCATCATGAGGGGTGGATGTTGGCCAGGCTGGCTCACACTTGATGAATGTAACTCTCGCTCTCATTTCGCAATTTTGACCAGCCAAACACTGTTTCCACTTGTTTTATTGTTGTAACAGGTTAATATCATCATATTTAATGTAAAATAGGCGCACAGTGGCGGATTTAAGGGGGGCCGAGTAGGCCTTGGCCTAGGGCCCCGCGCCTTGGCATAAAAAAAAAAAACGAAAAAAAAAAAACGAAAAAAAAAAAAAAAAAAAAAAGACGGAAAAGGAAAAGTTGATTCACAGTTTGTATTTTCGGTTATTAATTGTAGTTAGCGATTACCCCATTCCCAATACTATTGGGATTAATGGCATTATGACTTTTAGAACATATAATAATGGGTATTAAATGTATAATGATTGCGTTATATTTATTTTAAAACCGTAAAACGCGTAATCCGTTTACCTGGTAGAATAAAACATTTAGTTATCCCTGTACGCTGCCATGTCCGTTTTCTTCAATGACGGAAAATTTTGTTCAAATATTTTAATTTCCCCTTACAGTTTCTGATATTGTATGTCAGTTTATTTTATTATGATAATCAATACGCTTTTAAACATTATTATTAATATAACATAACATATTCATGTTATAAGTTATTAAATTCAAAAGTTCACGTAGCCTTGAATGTTACTGGCGTGGGTGACGGTGCCGCTGGACTGAGAAGGTAGGAATGGATGTTTTGTTAATATTATATTATTGATTATTGGGAATCTAGGGCTCTTTCCTCAATTTCTCTCATCGATCCTCACTTATAAATACCCGTGATTAAGTGGTTGTTTTCCTGGCACTGCCTATGCCTTGTATATTTGCTTAACAAATTATTATTAATGGGTATTCTATGAATAGTAGGCGTCGCTATAGCACAGAGCTCGACACGCTCGTTTTCTAGCCCAGACGAGATTCAAGAGGAGCAGATAGTTCCCGTAGGTGGAGGTGCAATTTTGTATCCCTAGGTCTATGGAATCTAGACCCATGCTAATCAATCTCCTTAGTCCTTAGGCTGTTCGCCTACATTAAGTTAACCCATTCAGTACCAGTGCCATCCTTTTAAGTAAAATTCTGGCTTCTTTTAGACGATTTTATTATATTACAAATGTATAATAGCCTATATATCAATATATATTATATATATATAATGTATTATACTATTTTGTTATGAAAAATAATTTTGTCTAGCCCATTTTCCAATCACTTGCAATACCATCTTGCATTAGGCTAAGTAGAAAGGTAATAAGTTAAAATTATAGATTGTAGTCTTGGACAGTAGTTTACAATGTAAAGGTGTTTTTATTATGCTAGTCTAAAGATAGATATAATTGGCAATGCGATCATGCCTTCATGTTCAGCAACTCATTCTAATTTCTATGACATAATGTCAATGACAATTTTCACATTGAAAACTATCAAAGTAAAATATTAATTATTTTCTATATTTCACAGAAGTTCAAAGCCTCATTCGGCAAAATCAACAACTGATCCATTCCCATAACCTAGCTACATACAGCAAAAGCTGCCAAATATGCATTTTTTGTTCTTAACAAAGCAGACTTACTCAATTAATATTGTCAGTGTTATCGTTGTTGTACATAGATATATGGTTAATTTTGTATACCTGTATACAGTACATCTGTTATTTCAATTTACTAGTTACAAAGCTAAACAAAATAACGTGATCACTAGGCTATTGCCAAAATAATCAAAATGTATATTGAATTAGCACAAATAGGCTCAGTCACTCATGTTGTGTCAAATAATACTACGATTATCATGCGTGAGAAGCACTATGGTCTGTTACGATCCAGGTTCTCAAAGACACAGGGCTCTTCAAAATTGGACTAGATAATGGCAAAAAGCAACAACGGTAACACTAGATCCAACCCCTGCCTTAAACACTGGAAAACAAAACACCATTACCGCCCTGAGTCGTGCCTGGACAACGAGGTATCCTATGACTCGGTAACTGGTGCACGCTCACTAGGCTGACGCTCAATGAAACTGCCTATTCTCAAACAGTAAAAGATTACTCGATTATGTTACACAAAGAAAAGATAGTTAACGTGATTAATTAACGTTACGGTAGATACTCAAATAACTGGCACTCCTGTATTAAAGAAAGTGCAATGCTAGTCCTGCAACATCAACTGGAAACTTCTGAAATAAGTCTGATGCTGGGAAGATGTTCGTAAAGAATCTTGAACAATTATAATGCAGAATACGGGTCACAATAAATGCTAGGACATATAGTAATAATAGGCAGGCGAATAATAAAGACTGCGCAAAGGTAGTAATGCTCGACAACTAAAGAAATGCTTTGTGACACAACGCAACAGCCTACTCGGGTTGTGCAACTCAACAACAACCTCGGCTCAAAAGTGCAGTGAATAATAATGTTGCATACATATAATAATGGGGCTTATCTCTAACCAGTGTCTGCTCAGTTAATAAAGTCTAGCTGGGGTATCAAGGCAGGGCAACAATGGGTGAGCATGCGGCTCGTAGCCTAACGTTGTCCGAGGGTGGTATAATGAAGATTACGTTATATGACGGGGATGCTCTCTTGATAAATCTAGGTCTCTAGTACCTAGCTCTATCCTGGCGATCCCTCAGAAGTCAACACAAAGAGGCAGCACTATGTTGTGAGGGATAGGCTATGGCCCTCTCACACCACAGCGCTGTGCTCGCAAAGTAAGCCAACCCGAAGACAACTTAGGCTCCCACAGTACCTGTCGATGTCGTGCAGAGCTTAGCTAACACTGCACACATCGGAGACAACGACACAGTAACCTTATCCCTAGTCTAGCTTTAGATAACCAAGAAGAATCACTCAACACCCTGCAAGGGAGACATATACCGGTCTACAACCTTCCCGAGAGAGGACACATACGGAAAAGTCCGTCTCTCTAACCCTCAATAAAGCATAATACCTCTTAACCTAATACATGGAAATATCTGAGAGCTTCGCGTACAATACGACTGGTCGACGGTGAACGTCTATGCTGAAACCAGAAGGGATGTTGAGTTTAATAAAGATTAGAGAATGAGAAAGGAGAAGTCGAGAGAGAGAAATAGTATGCAAAGTAGCAAGTATGGGGGACAGAATTGCAATGGATGTAGGCGATACGCGTGTCAGGCAAGCTCTGAGCTGGTAAAGAACACGAGGCAGCGACGGGAAGGGACTAGTTGACCACCCGGCCGCCAACGCCGTCAGCGCCCAAGCGAGCCGCGTCATAGCTCACCTCGCTGCCGGGTGTACCCCCTCACACTCTCTCGCTCGCCTCCCACACAAGCAACATTTATATTATAGCGAATATAAAACATAAGGCGCGGTCAGAGACCAAAACAAAGACCATTTCTAGACTGTCTGTGGCAACACGACCCTAATGAAATAAAGCAGATCATTCTAGGACAACTGTAGCCTATCCCCCCATCCTGGCGAGCGCTAGCGAGCTGCAATGCCCCACGCAACCATTCTGCTAACGCCGGGAGGCGTCACACCCCCCCCAAGATATGGGACACTCAACCATGAGCCCATATCTGAACAGGCAGAATGTCGCTAAAATCTGCCACTCCTAACCACTCTGCCACTCATGGAATGCAAGCTCAGTCTCCTCAAAACAAAAATACAACAACATTTTATATATAAACAAATCTTATCACCCTTCCCAAATATAATACATTAATTCATAACATTGTGCTCCCAGAGCGAGCTTTAACACCTTACGAGCGGCCTATGCGGTTTATTTATGTGTCCCGCACAGCGGGGTGTTTTTAGCCAAAATAGGGCTGTTTACGTGATCATTTTCATGCCTAAATAAGACCCAGAACGTAAAACAAGTACCTATCCCTGAAAGGGCATAAACAGAGCTTTCGAATGACACCATAACGATCCTTGTATGATGGATAGTTTTCTTGCAATAACCGTGCAACGCGAGTGCAAAAAGCAGGTAATTCGGTACTTTCAGTACATAATTGAGTAGCAGAGAGGAGGAGGGAGCTGAGATTTGTGTCAGTAGGTTCGCCGCGGTGGTCTGGAGCAGTCATACGCTCGCTAGTCTCCTGCCACCACTTGTCTCTCTCTCTCAGCCACATTACGTGCTGAAATTGCCACTCGAGTTATGTCGAGCGCCGCCACATAGTCCAGCTTTATTTAACTCGACTTATGTTGCTCGCCGCTAATTAAGGGTTAAGAAGCACAGCCTACTGAGGGAAAATCATCTGCACTCAGTACTCAGCTACAATATTATCTTAAAATTAATTATTAAAAGAAAGAGTTTTTATTTAATATTTCATATTTTATTTTAATGTTGTTTTTGGCGGCTACTATAGATGTAGCCTAGTTTTCTTCTAATCAAAGCCAACAACTCCTGCCCTGCGACCCTACGCTGATGCTACACACGCGAGCCAACAAGCACCAGCTCAAAAATACACCGCGAGCCAAGACAGGAGGCTATACCAACATACTGTGGTAGCCTACCCCGGATCCTCCACCCACGACAGACACTGACTGAACAGCGAGGGTTCTCCTGCAAACAAAGCCAAAACATTATCAGTGCCCTTAGCATGCCACACATCCAACTTGTGTTCCGGCAGCACAACAACACCTGACACTGATAAACTGCCCAGTTCATCGCAAGACTGGCACTTCTCTTCGCTCTTTCCGGCAACGGGGCCTGCCAATAACCCTTCACTAGTTCTACCTTCGTGATGAGCGAGGCAGCCCCGAAGCGGTCTATGGTGTCGTCAACTCTGGGTAATGGATAGGCGTCTGTCAGGGATAATGCTTCCACACTCTTGCAATCAACATACACACAGACTCTGCCACCAAACTCAGGTTGCAAAGCCACTGGCAACGACCACTCACGATATCCATCATCCCTCAGACCCCCTCTCCACACGCTGTCCAGCTCCGCCTTCACAACAGGCTGTCGAGCAGGATTCACACGGTAGGGAACCAACTCGAGCTTTGCACTGTCTCCAGCCTCCGTGTCGGATTCTACCCCGTACATCAGGCCTGGAGAAGCAACAAACATGCGGACGGACTGCCACAGCCTAGTAAACAACTCCTCTTGTCGCTCAGGAACAAGAGGTTGCAACTTATCTCGCAGAACAATATGCCTAGTGCCCTCCCACATCTCCTTCACCATGTGGAGAGGACCCCTCACCTGATGCCCGAAAACAAGCTCATTCGGACTGAAACCGAGACTCTCTCCAGGTACTTCTCTTGCCGCGAACAAAACATACGGCAGACCAAGGTCCCAATCCTTTCCATTCTCTGCGCAGTAACATCGAAGCATGCTTTTCAGCGTGGCGTGCCACCTCTCCAACACCCCTTGACTCTCCGGGTGATACGCAGGAGAGACGACAGTGCTGATGCCATGCTGAATCATAGTTTGTTTGAACAGATTAGATGTAAAACTAGAACCTTGGTCCGATTGCACCTCTTGCGGGTAACCATACCGCGAGCAATACAAGAGCAGGTTCCGGACAACAGTTTTCGCCGTGCCATTTCTCATTGGATATGCATCAGGATAACGAGTGGCCACATCCATGATAGTTGATAGAAATTTATTACCGGCACTAGTAGGGGGTAGGGGTCCGACCATATCAATGATGACCTTACTGAAGGGCGGTCCACTGACAGGAATGGGGTGCAATGGGGCTCTCGGAATTGTTTGGTTAGGTTTTCCAACCCTCTGGCACGTATGACACCTTGCTATCCAGGTTACCACCTGCCCCTTCAACCCCGGCCACCAAAATAAATTTTTCTAAAGCCGCCACCGTTTTTCTCACCCCTAGATGTCCTGCCAGTGGTATGTCATGCGCCAACCTCAGTAGGCTATCCCTGCACTCCCTTGGCACCACCAACTGGTCCACTACTCCGGACCCCTCTTGCCAACTATGTTTAGGGTCTTGAAAACGCCTATAGAGGATGCCTTCTAAATAAAAAAAATCTCCTGGCTGTGCATCGCCGTCCTCGTCGAGCTCTACAGCTCCATTAGCACACGTTTGGAGCTCAGGGTCCTCTAGTTGCAACCGACGTATATCTGAGGGTGCCAAGCGATCTAACTGCTCCCGGAGCAATGCATGACCTTCCCCGATACTGGGCTGCTCCCTCTATCTCTCTCGATGTACATAACGTTGCTGTCGTGGAGACTCGTCATGCCCAGCCTCGTCACTCTCGATGACAGGCCCAGGGGCTACTCCAGAATTAAGTAATGGTGCTAATACTGAATCACCCAGGAGAGCCGCCGAGTCAAAACTCTTAAAACCAACTCCAGCTTTAGCCTCCTCCTGTTGATCGTTCCTCCGCTGGTCTGAAGACGGAGGACTAGGCTGTGACACTTTAGCTGCCCGAGCTCGGGTGACAACACACGCCATGGGTTGTGTCTGGCACCGCTCGACCCACTCTTGCTCTTCCCTACTCACGTTGGCCGGCCTCTCGGCAACGACTAAGGGTAGAACCTCAGAAGCGGGCATTGCAAAGTCATTGCCGAGAAGGTCGACGCCCTCCACTGGCAGTTTCTCCACAATCCCGACATCCAATTCACGTGCCACACCATCGACCTCCAACTCCAACCGCACCAGCGGGTATGACCGAGTTGCATTAATACCCTGCACCACTACCACCCGAGCCGCGTTTATAGGGTAGCCAGTCAAGTTTTTCATCAGAGTCTGGGAAGCACCTGTATCACGCAAGACCTCTACTCCATGCTTGCGCCCCGCCCACATCACACAACCCCGCCCTCTATGGTCGCAAAAAACATCCTGAGCAGGGTTCGAGCCTCCCAGGTTCTTCTGCATTGGCTGTGCCTCAGCCTCTGACGAACTGACTCGGGCAAACTCAGATGACTTCGGAGACACACCAATGTTGCAGGCCAAAGACACAGCTGCTGTAGGTGGTTTGCTAGGACAGTCTCTTGCAAAGTGCCCCTTTTT
Organism: Paralithodes platypus; assembly: GCA_032716605.1. Taxonomy (NCBI): domain Eukaryota; kingdom Metazoa; phylum Arthropoda; class Malacostraca; order Decapoda; family Lithodidae; genus Paralithodes; species Paralithodes platypus. Next base: position 43,861,695 of record CM064483.1, on the reverse strand, counting down.
ATGACAATGATAACACTCCAACTCCCCTTTGGGCTTCCCTTGGTACTGAGAAGGGCCCGGCCCCTTCTTAAACGGGACAGTGCTAGTCTTGTGGTCAGTCTTGGTATCATGGCTCTTGTACTTGTTTGCATAAGGTATATCACTAACTTGGGGGGGTGGGGCGTCACGCCCCTTGTTACCTGCCTCACTACGCTGGGCAGACCCGCACCCACGAATTAGTGATAGCCGGAGGTCAGCCATCTCAGCTGCCTCCTGTAGAATTTTTGGTTGCTTTTCTTTCAGGTTTAACGTCAGGTCGCCGCCCGTGCATTTGAAAAACTGCTCTAAAAGCACCAACTGTTTAATGTCGTCAAACGTAGTAGCTTTCTCCGACCTAAGCCAATTCCCAAAAGCATCGGACAGCTCCCGGGCATGCTCCAAAAAGGTGCTCTCCCGACCCTTGGTAACACCCCGGAACTTCAACCTGTACGTCTCTGGTTGTAGTTCGTATGCTCTCAGGACAGCCTCCTTGAGTTCCTCATAGATAATACAAGACTCTATAGGCATTGCATCATAAGCCTTGAGTCCCTTGCCCACAAGTCTAGAGGAAACAAGGGCTGCCCACTTCTCCCCAGGCCACTGGTGTTCCTGGCACTTCTTCTCGAATCTCATGAAAAATTCGGTGACACCCAACTCATCAAATACAGGGACTAGCTTCAACAGGTGCGACAAAGACTGATCATGCCCACAATTCCCATCACTGAGACGTTGCCCTGTCGTTTCCACCCGAGTCTTCTCAAGATCGATATCTGCACGGTACCTGATAGACTCAGCCTCCGACTCTGATTTTATTCTCGCGAGTTCGAGATCAGTCTGTTGTTTAACCTTAGCGAGTTCGAGATACGTCTGTTGTTTAGCCTTAGCGATTTCGAGATCAGCCTGTCGCTTAGCCATCTCAAACTGCCGCTGCTGGTTAGCCATCTCAAGCTGGAAGAGCATTTCTGTAGTGAAACCTTGAGGAGGAGGTGCAACTATTGGAGGCCCACCCAGCGATCCTAAACCACGCTGCCAGCGGCTATCAGCCTGCGGGAACGTACTAAACTCCGGCATCCTAGAGGTCCCGATGGGAGTAGAGTGGAGGGGGGGCTCGAGCAGAAGTCCCCGAGCACCCTCTCCACCCTGGACCTCACTAGCCGCCCCCAGTACGCAAGCCCTCAAATCGTTCTTCTTGATGCCATGAGCCACCTTAAGCCCCATGAGGGGAGCCAAACACTGTAGACCATACTTGCTAATTCCCTCTAGTCGATCAGCTGTTATAGGCACCTCCAAAAACTTCTTTGCGGCCTCCTCACTAGTTACTAACCCCCCTGGCATCTGCCCATCAGAGCCTGCATCATTCCCTGAACCCTCAGTATGATCTGATTCGTCTCCCATGGTGTCCACCAAAAATTCTCACGTTTATAAAAAAAAAAAAGAAGTACCCAAGCTCCTATGTAGCACTATTCACTTGCCAAAAATGTCTGAAGACTCTAAAGTGCTATACTACTTTGCCAAAAAAAAATCTAACGTGCCCACTACATTCCTCAATAAAACAAATGACCACAACAATCCTGCAATTATCTCTTAGTTCACAAGATCCTGAGCTAGGTCGCCATTTGTTACGATCCAGGTTCTCAAAGACACAGGGCTCTTTAACATTGGACTAGATAATGGCAAAAAGCAACAACGGTAACACTAGATCCAACCCCTGCCTTAAACACTGGAAAACAAAACACCATTACCGCCCTGAGTCGTGCCTGGACAACGAGGTATCCTATGACTCGGTAACTGGTGCACGCACACTAGGCTGACGCTCAATGAAACAGCCTATTCTCAAACAGTAAAAGATTACTCGATTATGTTACACAAAGAAAAGATAGTTAACGTGATTAATTAACGTTACGGTAGATACTCAAATAACTGGCACTCCTGTATTAAAGAAAGTGCAATGCTAGTCCTGCAACATCAACTGGAAACTTCTGAAATAAGTCTGATGCTGGGAAGATGTTCGTAAAGAATCTTGAACAATTATAATGCAGAATACGGGTCACAATAAATGCTAGGACATATAGTAATAATAGGCAGGCGAATAATAAAGACTGCGCAAAGGTAGTAATGCTCGACAACTAAAGAAATGCTTTGTGATACAACGCAACAGCCTACTCGGGTTGTGCAACTCAACAACAACCTCGGCTCAAAAGTGCAGTGAATAATAATGTTGCATACATATAATAATGGGGCTTATCTCTAACCAGTGTCTGCTCAGTTAATAAAGTCAAGCTGGGGTATCAAGGCAGGGCAACAATGGGCGAGCATGCGGCTTGTAGCCTAACGTTGTCCGAGGGTGGTATAATGAAGATTACGTTATATGACGGGGATGCTCTCTTGATAAATCTAGGTCTCTAGTACCTAGCTCTATCCTGGCGATCCCTCAGAAGTCAACACAAAGAGGCAGCACTATGTTGTGAGGGATAGGCTATGGTCCTCTCACACCACAGCGCTATGCTCGCAAAGTAAACCAACCCGAAGACAACTTAGGCTCCCACAGTACCTGTCGATGTCGTGCAGAGCTTAGCTAACACTGCACACATCGGAGACAACGACACAGTAACCTTACCCGTAGTCTAGCTTTAGATAACCAAGAAGAATCACTCAACACCCTGCAAGGGAGACATATACCGGTCTACAACCTTCCCGAGAGAGGACACATACGGAAAAGTCCGTCTCTCTAACCCTCAATAAAGCATAATACCTCCTTAACCTAATACATGGAAATATCTGAGAGCTTCGCGTACAATACGACTGGTCGACGGTGAACGTCTATGCTGAAACCAGAAGGGATGTTGAGTTTAATAAAGATTAGAGAATGAGAAAGGAGAAGTCGAGAGAGAGAAATAGTATGCAAAGTAGCGAGTATGGGGGACAGAATTGCAATGGATGTAGGCGATACGCGTGTCAGGCAAGCTCTGAGCTGGTAAAGAACACGAGGCAGCGACGGGAAGGGACTAGTTGACCACCCGGCCGCCAACGCCGTCAGCGCCCAAGCGAGCCGCGTCATAGCTCACCTCGCTGCTGGGTGTACCCCCTCACACTCTCTCGCTCGCCTCCCACACAAGCAACATTTATATTATAGCGAATATAAAATATAAGGCGCGGTCAGAGACCAAAACAAAGACCATTTCTAGAGTGTCTGTGGCAACACGACCCTAATGAAATAAAGCAGATCATTCTAGGACAACTGTAGCCTATCCCCCCATCCTGGCGAGCGCTAGCAAGCTGCAATGCCCCACGTAACCATTCTGCTAACGCCGGGAGGCGTCACAGGTCATATTAAAACCACTATAAATTACATGATTTCACTCTCTCCATAGGCCTCAAAATGCCCCTAAAAGTACTCAATTTTCCAAAATGTTCTTGGGGGGCTTACAGCACCACCCCAAACCCCCCAGCTGTAGGGGCTTGCTTCGCTCGCCCCCCACCCACCCATTTACAGGGGCCCCGCATAACCCTAGTGCCTAGGGCCCCATAGCAGGTAAATCCGCTCCTGTAGGCGCATATGGATAAATATTAATGATATTTATGGTAAGATAACGAGTTTAGTGAATGGAAACTGTGAAATAGGTCTGCACAGGACTATGGTGTAATCCCCCCCTCCCCCCCTTGGGCACTTCTTAGATTAAGGGCCGTTGTTTCGTCGATCTAAGACCCAGCACAAGAGTTCGGGTGTGACATAAAAAGTTCCCCTCCTCGTTCGAACATGTCAGGGATGCCAGTTCTTCAGGGTGAAGGGGCTTGCCGTCCCACATCACCCTGTTAACAAAACAAAAGAAGAAGTCGGGCCAAGAACCAAGTATCAGTTGCGGTACCCGAGAAGAAGGGGGTAGAGAGAGGAAGAATGGAAAAACGAAAAGCAAACCGGGAGAGAAACAAAAGCGCACGGCAAAATTGGTTGGAGGTGACAGGGGGAGCGGTCAAATGACTTTGGCCAACCCACCTGCGAGCCCGGAAGCCCCCATACGACGACAACCGACCATGCGTTATGGAGGGATAATTAAATATCAAACTATGCACTACTCCCCTCCTTCCACAGGCCCCGTTTATCCCCACATCCACCGGCAAACTACCGGGCAGTGTCTGGTGATTTCGCTCAACTACCGCCATGGCCATTCCCCTCCTTTGCCCGCTGAAATTGCCCCATGACGGAAATTTCCCTCGGGCCTGACGGGCAGTGCTCGATCGTGTTGACGGGGCTTTAGAGAATACAGTTGCCCACATAATTTTGGTTCCTGTGAAGTTATACAAACGTTTGATGTAAGTGAAGACTATTATCTTAGGCAAAGTCAAGAACTGAGCAAGATATACAGAAAAGGATATGGCTTGGATATTCCGAAGATCCTTTGTAATCCTTTGTAATTTGTAAGGGACTTGTAATTTACGTCGCTAATGATAGTTACGATATGATTATAGTCTCACTGTATAATGAAGTAAAAGTTTGAGAAAAAGAATGCACACTACTCTAGACGCATCCCAACTTACTACTTGAGCTTGTTATGCTGGCCAGCTTGCCAGAATGTACTCGTGACTCGCTAGCACTCGCCACGGCAGTGAAATGGGCTATAATAATCGTAGAACGATATTCTTTCTTTCTTATTATTCGTGTTGTCACAGACAGATCAGTGTTTGCCTTTATTCTTGTCTGTGACACTTAGAAGTATTTTATATCCATAGTAGTGATTATAACATGCAGCGCGTGAGAGAGAGTTGGAGAGCGAAGAGGCAGTGTGTGTTCGTATGTACGTGTGCATTCCTCGCTCGGTGGGCCCACCCGCTCGCTATTGGTCGGCGTGCCTAGCGTGGTCTATGACGTCTGCTTTTCCTGTGACGTAGTGGCCTGTGGTTGGTCGCCGCCCTCCTTGCCCAGTGGTCGGGCTCCTACCCTCCTCTCTCCTCAGAGCATGGCATTGAGCGCTTGGTCCTACATGTCCCTCGCATCCTGTCTCCCATCTAACCCCCTTTACTGCTTTGCCTCACTCTGAACTCCTTCTTTCCAATACTTCTTATCTTTATTCAATTACCCATCCCTTCTGGTTCTCGCATACGACTTCCATAGTCGGCCAGTCGTATTACCAGTGCCTGTTCTCACATATATGTTTTGCACTAGCTTTAGAGGTTATTAGAATCATAGTCACATGGATTCATATTGTTGGGTGCTTCTAATTATTTGGTTGTTCTTTATTACTATTTAATGCTAGACAGTGGAGGGTATCTTTGGTCGATTGTTTGTGTTATGTATATGGCAAGTCAGAGCCTGTACGACTTCGACGGAGCTAGGTAGCCTGTAGTACACCCTTGTGCATATTTTCCTTTGCGAGCTTAGCAGTATACAAGCGAAGGGCTTTTGCCTACTCTTGCTTGGATACTTGCTAACTCATTTTGTTGACCTTCGAGGAGCGCCAGGGTAAGACCAGATACTTGAGATCTGGACTTACCAAGAGAGCCTCCTAGTCACTTAACGTAAGATAAGGGAAATCTGTTCAGGGGAGACAGTAGGCTGCGAGCATGCTTGAGCTCTGCCTAGGCTCCCTGTACCTTTATGCTGCTGCTAGACTTTATTAGTAAGAAAGACAGCATTTTGTTTATTAACTTTAACAGGGTATGTTTTAGCAATTATTCATGTATTGTTTTAGCCTAGGTTGATGCATAGTGCACAACCCAGTATGGCTGTTACTTTGGCTAACGAAGTACTGTTTTTGAGTTGCTGTGTTAGTGCTGTCACAGAGTTGTTGCACTCTCTTGTTTCCATATATATGTATCCTACTGTTTGGTGTATTTAAGATAAACGCTTTGGTGTCCTGCCCCAACATTACTTCTGTTCTATATTCGACGAGCATCTTAGAGCATCAGACGTTTTCAGAAGATTCCATATCTGTTTGCTGTTGGACTAGACTTCAAGTGTTTTCATAGAGCATTGAAGAGTTTAGTGTTGAGTCCAGACTCACACTAAAGATAACGTAAGCATATAACCTTTTATTAAATCTTGTCATAGTTTATTTAAGCATTGTTATTACTTGAGAGCTTTTTATTAACGTAATTACTCTTGTTGTGAGTAGGCTTTGCCGTCACCGGAAAGCCTTTGTAGAAGTACACTTAACCCAGTTAATTGATACCCCATTATCCAGTAGATTAACTCTGGAGGGTTTAAGTGTTTTGTTCACCGGCTTAATAGTTCGAGGGTTTGGAATTAACGTACCGTTGTTGCAGATCTAGCCTATCTTGTAGTCCAATATTAAGTGCCCTTGTTTATTTCGTTGTGCCGGTCGTAACAAATGGCGACCTTAGTCCAGGATATAGTGAATTGAGTTTTGCAGGATTTTTTTTTGGGAGAAATCTTATTCGCCATTTTTGGGTTCGATTTTATTTCTCGCAGTGTTGGCAGTGGACATTGTTTTTGAGGATATATGGAACTTGTTGAAGTTTATTAGTGACCTAGTATTGCACTTAAAAAACATCTTCGAATATTTTTTGTGAATAAAGCTACGCGAGAGTTTGGCTACTTTTGTCTTGACTTGGGATTTTTTTTTTTGGACTCCATCATGTCGTCACTGGACGGGTTTGAGGATAGTGAGGGCATAGTGCGAGAGACAGGCGAGAAGGTGGAGTTGTCTGACGGTGTTCGGGTGGTGAACGGTGAGGAGGATGCTCGGAGGTTTTTGGAGGAGCCTGTGTCGGTGGACCGGGTGTCGGGGCTGGACCGACACAGCCACAACGGTAACACTAGATCCAACCCTCGAACTTATAATGCCGGCGCACAAAAAACACCTATACCCTCCAGAGTTAAATCTGCGATAACGGGGTATCCTATAACTCAGTATAAGTGCACTACTACTACAGGCTGATGATCTCTGATACAGCCTGATCACAACAACATACAATTACGCTAATAAGGTATACTAGGAAAAGATAGAGATCTTAATTAAATCACTGCAATGATTTAATGCACACTAGAAGAAGGTATATTTAAAGTTACTCTAAACAATAATGAACTGTCACTCCTATACTAAAGAAAGTGAACGAAAGTCCCAAAGCATCGAGCAGGAATCTTCTAAAGAAAGTCTGATGCTGGGGTAAGATGATCGTATCGGATTTTGAACTGTTATATAAAGCAGGGTCAATATAGGACAAGTGTAGAGACAGACAGTGTCAACTGACACGGGAATAACGATAAATGCACACTATTATTATCTCCAACACCAAAAGAAGTCCTTCGTCAGGCAACTCAAAAAACCTGCTCAGGTTGTGCAACTCAACAACAACCAAGGCTTACAGTCAACATGAATAAGAATGCTGCATACATAACATAAGAGTTTATAATTCCAAACTAGGCTAATAAAGTCTAACTGGGATGTCGTAGGCTAGGAAACAATGGCAGAGCAAGCGGCTCGTAGCCTAGCGAGGTCCTTAAGAGTGTGCGGCCAAATTACATTAATTGACGGGGTGCTCTCTTCAGAGATCCAGATCGCTAGTATCTGGTTCTCTCCTGGCGACCCTCTCAAAGTCAAAACAAAATGAGTTAGCACAGTGCTGGGTGGCAGAGGCAAAAGCCCTCACTCGCAGCACAGTGCTAAACTCACAAGATACACAGTCAGAAAGACCACCTAGGCTTCCCACGTCTCCGTTGCGATTGTACAGGTTAAACAAAACCTGTTACACATCGGAAATCACAACACCTGTAGCCTTACCCCAGTTTAGCATTAAATAGCCCAGCAGACAGCCAAGGAATAGATAAGGAGACACCGTGAGTGTGTCGAACCTCTACAGACAAAATGGTAACCCCTCCAAAATGCCTAACTAAACATATAATATCTGAGAGCTTCAGCATATAATACGATGGCCGATATATGAAATCGTGCAGAACCAAAGGGGAGTTATGATATTAAATAGAGAGGAAGAATGAGAGGTAAGAAGTTGAGAGAGAGAGAAAGTGCTCTATAGGTAGAAGTCGGTGACAGGTGGCAAGGGATATGTTAGGGGTATGCTGGTCAAGCAAGCTCTGAGGAGAATAGCTCCTCGGGACCCCTCCAGGATCGCACACAAAGGCATGGTGGTCAGCCAATCACAGGCCGCTACGTCACAGACAGCAGGCCTGCAGAAGGCGCCAGGAACCACCAGCCAATCAAAACCGAGAGAAAGCCACGCGGGCGAAGGACTTCTCCGGGAGGGAGGAGGGAGGAGGGAAAGCAACACTCTCCTCCCACGCTGCTCGCTCGCTCTCTCTCCTTCACTACAATGCATCTTATGTTCAACTCATGATATAAAATATAATGCATTGTCACAGGCGAAAATAAAGACTACTTCTGTACTGCCTGTGACATGACGATTCACAAGAAAGAAAGTATAACACTGTAGATAGACTGTAGCCAAATACACTGCCCTGGCGAGTGCTAGCGAGTGGCCAAGCGAGCGGCTGAGCCCACGTGGCATTCTGCTAAGCTGCAGGCGTCACACCCCCTCCCAAGATATTAGACGCTCAACCGTGAGCTCCATATCTGACAAGCAGAACGCCGATAAGACTCACCACTCCTAATCACTTCGCAACAATGAAAGCAAAGCTCAGTTCTCATAAAAAATAAAACAAAATTACAACCCCTCCCAACACAATAGCTTAATTAATTCATACTGCTATGCTCCTAGAGCGAGTTTCTACTAGCCCAGCCTTCTGAGAGAAGCACAGGTTCGACTCAGAACTTTAGCTATAACATACTTAACAAAAATTTAACTATTAAAAAAAGTTTTTATAGAATTTTAATTTTTTTAATATGTTTATGGCGGCTGCACTTACAGGGGCAAGCCTAGTTTTTCTCCACTCTCAATACACACTGACTGAACGGCGAGGGTTCTCCTGCAAACAAACCCTCCTGTGACAAACAATCAGCCAAAACATTATCAGTGCCCTTAGCATGCCACACATCCAACTTGTGTTCCGGCAGCACAACAACACCTGACACTGATAAACTGCCCAGTTCAACACAAGACTGGCATTTCTCTTCGCTCTTTCCGGCAACGGGGCCTGCCAATAACCTTTCACTAGTTCTACCTTCGTGATTAGCGATGCAGCCCCGATACGGTCTATGGTGTCGTTAACTCTCGATAAGGTTTAGGCGTCTGTCAGGGATAATGCACACACACTCACTGATCTTGCCACTTAACACAGGTTGCAAAGTTACAGGCAACGACCACTCACGACATTCTTTATCCCTCAGACCCTTGGGCAATGGATAGGTGTCTGTCAGGGATAATGCACACACACTGATCTTGCCACTCAACTCAGGTTGTAAACTCACTGGTAACGACCACTCACAATATCCTTTATCCCTCAGACCCTTTTTCCACATGTCGTCTAGCTCTGTTTTCACGACAGGCTTTTCAGCAGGATTTATACGGTAGGGAATTAAACTGAGCCTCGCACTGTCTCCAGCCTCCATGTCGGATTCTACCCCGTACATCAGGCCTGGAGAAGCAACAAACATGCGGATGCACTGCCACAGCCTAGTAAACAACTTATCTCGCAGAACAACATGCCTAGTGCCCTCTCACAACCCAGCCGAGACCGCAGCTTCTAACCTGTAGTCTCCCTCCTTCTCCACCTTCGTCCCTAGAACAGCCAGGTCATGAGAGGGACAATCAGTACCACCTGTGCAGTCACTCCCATAGTTCATTATTGCTAAGGCTTTCCCGCCGATACCGTACATGCGCACCCCCGCATTCCTTATGACTACATCTGCCTGCACAGCATCACCGCTTTTAGCGACATGGCCAGATACAGTCGGTCTATGGTAGGGCTGTTGCATTCGACTAGAGCAGCATTGGGAGGCTATACGACGACCGGGCACATCCACTCCGCAGCCAAACTCACCAATCTGCTCAATGTCCTCCTTTTGACCACCACCCTTGGCAGCCATGGGTCGACCCTGACCTGACAACCATGTCCAAGCCTCGTCGCCCACCTTGAACCACCGAAACAACGAGGCTAACGGACTTTCAACATTCACGTGACCTGCCCGCGGAACATCTCGCACCACCCGAGTTGTGAGGCTCAGGGCCTCGGCATGACCAGTGGGGTATGAACCGAGCTGGTGCTGGAGCGCTGTACACTGCTGCTCAGGCAGGTGCTATAGCGCTTCCACAACCACCAGACTGGTGTCCCCCGCCCACTGCTCCACCGAGACATGACAATCCCTACTCTCCTCCACCTGTGCCCTACTGCCCCCCTCTCCTTCTCCACCTTGGCCGCTGCAGACCAACGCAGGGACAGTAGGCTGCTCAGGTGGTTGCCTCACAAACTCCTCCAACAGGTTCACATGACATGTTTTCCCGTCCTCGTGTTTGATCTCGACAGCACCATTACCATACTTCTGAACTTCCGGATCCTCCAACTGCAGTTTACAAATATCTGAGGGAACCAACTTGTCTAGATGCTTCCGAAGCAACCCAAGTCCTACCCCCATATCAAACTGAGCAACCCTTTTTTCTCTCGGTGTGTAACGTTGCTGCCTAGGAGTCTCTTCCTGCCCTACCTCCTCACTAGCTGTGACAGGTCCTGGGGCCTCTCCAGACTCCAACAATGGTGCCAATACTGAGTCGCCAAGAAGCGCTGCTGGTACTAAACTCTCCAAACTTTTGCCAACATTAGCCGTCTTCTTCCGACCGTTCCTCCGTTGATCAGAAGACTGAGGAATAGGCTGTGACACTTTGGATGCGAGAGGTCCAGTAACAACGCACGCCATAGGTTGTACATGACACTTCTCTACCCACTCCTGTTCCTCCCTACTCACGTCAGCCGGCTTCTCGGCAACGACTAAGGGTGAAACCTCAGAAGTAGGCACCGCAAAGTCGTTGCCGAGAAGGAGGTCGACGCCCCCAACAGGCAAGTTCTCCACAACACCCACATCCAACTCTCGTGTCACACCATCCACCTCCAGTTCCATCCTGACCAACGGGTATGACTTGACAGCATTGATACCCTGCACCACAACCACCCGTGTCGCGTTTATTGGTCTACCAGTAAAGTTCTTCATTAATGTCTGAGAGGCACCAGTGTCTCGCAACAGCTCAACTCCATGCTTCTTACCAGCCCACCTCACGCAGCCATGCCCTCGATGGTCACAAAAGACATCGCGGACAGGGTTCGAGCCTTCCGGATTCTTCTCCACTGGCTGTGTCCCAGCCTCTGACGTTATACCCCGGGCAAACTCAGACGACTTCGGGGACACCCCAATGTTGCGAGCCAAAGACGCAACTGCATTAGGTAGCTTGCTTGTACAGGCTCTTGCAAAATTCCCCTTTTCATGACAATGAAAACACTCTAACTCCCCCTTGGGCTTCCCTTGAGGTGGGGAAGGGCCCTGACCCTTCTTAAACGGGACGGTATTAGGTTTATGGTCAGACTTAGTATCGTTGCTCTTGTTGTAATGGTTATATGGTGTATCACTGACTCGGGGGGGTGGAGTGTTGCGCCCCTTTTTACCTGCATCGTTCCGTTGTGCAGACCCGCACCCACGAATCAGTGACATCCGAAGGTCAGCCATCTCAGCTGCCTCCTGAAGAGTTTTCGGGTTCTTTTCTTTAAGATTCAACGTCAGATCGCTGCCCGTACACTTACAAAATTGTTCTAGAATCATCAGCTGTTTCAACTCCTCAAACGTCGATGCCTTCTCAGAACGCAGCCAGTTTCTAAATGCATCGGACAGATCCCGGGCATGCTCAAGAAAGGTGCACTCACGACCCTTCGTTACACCCCGGAACTTCAATCTGTACGTCTCTGGTTGTAACTCATATGCCCGCAGGACAGCCTCCTTCAATACCTCATAATCGATGCACGACTCCAAGGGCAACGCATCATATGCCTTGAGTCCTTTGCCAACCAATCTAGAGCAAACAAGGGCTGCCCACTTAACCTCGGGCCATTGGTGCTCCCGGCACTTCTTCTCGAAACGCATAAAACATTCAGTGACACCCGACTCATCAAATACAGCTATAATAATCGTAGAATGATATTCTTTCTTTCTTAGTATTCGTGTTGTCACAGACAGATCAGTGTTTGCCTTTATTCTTGTCTGTGACATGTAGAAGTATTTTATATCCATAGTAGTGATTATAACATGCAGCGCGTGAGAGAGAGAGAGTTGGAGAGCGAAGAGGCAGTGTGTGTGCGTATGTACGTGTGCATTCCTCGCTCGGTGGGCCCACCCGCTCGCTATTGGTCGGCGTGCCTAGCGTGGTCTATGACGTCTGCTTTTCCTGTGACGTAGTGGCCTGTGGTTGGTTGCCGCCCTCCTTGCCCAGTGGTCGGGCTCCTACCCTCCTCTCTCCTCAGAGCATGGCATTGAGCACTTGGTCCTACATGTCCCTCGCATCCTGTCTCCCATCTAACCCCTTTTACTGCTTTGCCTCTCTCTGAACTCCTTCTTTCCAATACTTCTTATCTTTATTCAATTACCCATCCCTTCTGGTTCTCGCATACGACTTCCATAGTCGGCCAGTCGTATTACCAGCGCCTGTTCTCACATATATGTTTTGCACTACCTTTAGAGGTTATTAGAATCATAGTCACATGGATTCATATTGTTGGGTGCTTCTAATTATTTGGTTGTTCTTTATTACTATTTAATGCTAGACAGTGGAGGGTATCTTTGGTCGATTGTCTGTGTTATGTATATGGCAAGTCAGAGCCTGTACGACTTCGACGGAGCTAGGTAGCCTGTAGTACACCTTTGTGCATATTTTCCTTTGCGAGCTTAGCAGTATACAAGTGAAGGGCTTTTGCCTACTCTTGCTTAGATTCTTGCTAACTCATTTTGTTGACCTTTGAGGAGTGCCAGGGTAAGACCAGATACTTGAGATCTGGACTTACCAAGAGAGCCTCCTAGTCACTTAACGTAAGATAAGGGAAATCTGTTCAGGGGAGACAGTAGGCTGCGAGCATGCTTGAGCTCTGCCTAGGCTCCCTGTACCTTTATGCTGCTGCTAGACTTTATTAGTAAGAAAGACAGCATTTTGTTTATTAACTTTAACTGGGTATGTTTTAGCAATTATTCACGTATTGTTTTAGCCTAGGTTGATGCATAGTGCACAACCCAGTATCGCTGTTACTTTGGCTAAGGAAGTACTATTTTTGAGCTGCTGTTGTTAGTGCTGTCACAGAGTTGTTGCACTCTCTTGTTTCCATATATATATGTATCCTACTGTTTGGTGTATTTAAGATACACGCTTTGGTGTCCTGCCCCTGCATTACTTCTGTTCTATATTCGACGAGCATCTTAGAGCATCAGACGTTTTCAGAAGATTCCATATCTGTTTGCTGTAGGACTAGACTTCAAGTGTTTTCATACAGCATTGAAGAGTTTAGTGTTGAGTCCAGACTCACACTAAAGATAACGTAAGCATATAACCTTTTATTAAATCTTGTCATAGTTTATTTAAGCATTGTTATTACTTGAGAGCTTTTTATTAACGTAATTACTCTTGTTGTGAGTAGGCTTTGCCGTCACCGGAAAGCCTTTGTAGAAGTACACTTAACCCAGTTAATTGATACCCCATTATCCAGTAGATTAACTCTGGAGGGTTTAAGTGTTTTGTTCACTAGCTTAATAGTTTGAGGGTTTGGAATTAGCGTACCGTTGTTGCAGATCTAGCCTATCTTGTAGTCCAATATTAACCCTTTACGAGCGGCCTATGCGGTTTATTTATATGTACCGCCCAGCGGGGTGTTTTTAGCCAAAATAGGGCTGTTTACGTGATCATTTTCATGCCTAAATAAGACCCAGAACGTAAAACAAGTATCTATCCCTGAAAGGGCATAAACAGAGCTTTCGAATGACACCATAACGATCCTTTTATGATGGCTAGTTTTCTTGCAATAACCGTGCAACGCGAGTGCAAAAAGCATGTAATTAGCCACTTTCCAGATACAATTCCGTATGTAGCGAGTGAGAGAGGTAGGAGGGAGGTGAGATTCGTGTCAGTAGGTTCGCCGCGGTGGTCTGGAGCAGGCATACACTCGCTACTCTCCTGCCACCACTTGTCTCTCTCTCTCAGCAACATTACGTGCTGAAATTGCCACTCGAGTTATGTCGAGCGCCGCCACATAGTCCAGCTTTATTTAACTTGACTTATGTGGTGAGCCGCTTTTTAAGGGTTAAGTGCCCTTGTTTATTTCGTTGTGCCGGTCATAACAAGCTTCAGTCTAGAAGGAAGTTAGAGCTGTAGACCTCGATATTAAGCAGAGGCACCAACTTTAAATCAGTAATAGTGCATCTATAAGTAGTACAGTTAACTCCTAATTCGCAGTCTCAGAAATGTTCCCCATTAAATTAGATTTCTTTAGATTGCCGAAGGAAACTATACTTTATCCACCCCATTTTATATATTGCAAATATATCTTATACCGAACTTTCAAGCATTTAATCCTCTCCGTAATATATGACACAATTGCGTCATATGGCGGTACGCCCAAGAATATCATAGGATGCGATCGCGTCATATGAACCTAGTGAAGTAGCTCATTAAGTAAGTTATATGACGCATTTGTGTCATATTGAGCTCAGTAAGTTAGGGAAGTTAGATCAGAATCTGTCGGTTGGTGGCAACCCCAATTACCTCCGACTTCTACCGGTACCTCAGTGTCAGAGAAAGTGTTGTAAGGGAAATACCCGGTGCTCCGCCACCCCATCAGTAAGTTAGCAACTTATGTCGGACAGGGTTAAATAGTTTAAAAAACATTAAAGTTCTGCAGATTAAACTAGTGAACTGTTCAAAACCCAAGACTCACCAGACCCCTTCAAAATAGAGAAAGCGCCAACCAGAACAATCCAAGATATATACATGTACATTTTTAGGTAGGCTAGAACAATAAAATCCCAACCAAAAGCTGGCTTCAAAATAATAGGCGCTCTAATAAATCCCTTGCCCAGAAAACTTCTTCCACCTGACTGAGGTGAAGAAATTTTAAAATTGCCAAACTAATTAAGGGGAGACTGGAACCACAGGGGTTCAAAATGTTGAATTTTCAAAAACTAAAATGCTTCAATAGGCTTTAGAAACCAACTTTATAAGCTTCCTTTATCAACACAAAGACGTTGGTGTAGTGGCAGGGCGTGGGAAAGGCACTATATACCTCGCGGAATACGACCTCTTTTCGTCTGAAAAGCCGAGGGAAATCTGTGCCTATATGGCAACATCTGGCAACTTTTATCCCAGGACAACAGAATACCCTCACCACCAAGTTCCAACATTCAGTGTGTGTCCAGTATTAAGGGGGAGTGCACGTGCGTTTTTCCACCTGCCTGGCCTCGTGGGGTACCTTTACTGTGACCGACACGGCCCGTATCTCAATACTAGAATTGCGCAATATAACAAATTTAAAATCAATTTTTTATCAGATATCCTTAAACTTTTGAATCTATAGCTTATGATCTGGAAATTAATGCTATGAACTCAGAATTTCATATGCATATGTTCAGAATGTACAGACCCAATTATGCGAAATATTCTGCAGCGGCGGCAGGCGGTGCATTACAAAAAGACATGACATGATTTTAGGTAATGTAAACAAAAACTACTTCATAGCAGGTTAAGTCTATCATTGAACTATTCACAACCCAAATTTGATATGTTTCAGAGTAGTATCAACCCGGCAGCTGCAGGGAGACTTGAGAGGTTTTACTGGGCGACTACGGGAAGACTCTTAAACCCTTACGGACAGGAAAATTTGTGATTTCTACTACCTGTGTGGCGGGCATATTTACCCTAAACAAGCTTCATTCCATGCATAAACAAGAGCCAGAGCGTAAAGCCCCGTCCACACGATCGAGCAGTGTCCCTTGGTCTGTGCCCCTTCACCGGGCAAAGTCTGTTAAACACGCTTGTGGTGGTGTCCACAAGGCAGCCGGGCAGTGATTGGCCAGTCAAAGTCTGCAAGTGGTCAGAGTAGGTGCTCGGCAGGGCTGGATCAGTGGGTCCGGTACGATCACCATGGTCCCCAACAACAATAATCACAGGACAGTTATATTACCTATATTATATATCCAAAAGGTACCAATAGGTGGGAGTGTATATCGACAGAAGCTCGACTGGAGGCAACACTTCATGTTTGTTTCAAATGGATGCAGCTACACTTATTTGCAGTATGCTAAAAGATTATCCAAACATAGTTTGTCTCGCATTATTCCTGAAACGTGTCGAGCAATATACGAAGTACTCAATCAAGAGTACTTGCAGGTGAGATTTGTTGTGAGACGGGCCAACCTAAGATTACAGAAAATTAAATAATAATGCAATTGCGGATATGCATAGACAAGAAGCTATTATACTAGAATGAGAAGACCGGCAAGAAGGAAACACGCAAGAATGTCCATAGTACATAATAATATGCAGTCTCCCCCTTATTGTCACGGTGGCACTATACAGTCGGCGGTAAAAGTCCTGTTGCATCTACTGCCTCACCATGACCCCCGAAATTCATAAGACCCGAGAATGTATTGTGTACAGAACTTGCATAATTGTGGCAAAGCATGGCACAATGTTAACTCGGATGGTGATGCGGGAAAGGACAGTTATTGCTAATAACTTATCACTATAAATGGGGACGCTTCCCATACAGTATTCTGAAGCTAACATTAAATTCATACCATCAGTGACATTTATTAAGTGATTGCACACATTACATCCTGGTTACCTTCCACCAAATTTACCTGATTGATACCCGTATAGCCTAATAGGATAAAATATATATATTTATTAACCCCTTCTGTACCGGCGAAATATTTTTGTTTTTGTTTTGAGCTACATTTAGATGATTTCATTAAGCTTAACAGAATATATGATAGCTAAAGGGATTAATTGAGATAGTCTGTAGCCTGTTAATGGGTAGACGTCCTTCCTAAGCCGAGTAAAGACTTATTATAATTGCCAGAATATAATAAAATGGATGTCACCGGTATTTAATGGGTTAAAAATCAAGGTACACAGTATCCTCCTCCTTCCAAAGGCTCCTTTATCCTCATTCTCGCCGGCAAACTGCCGGACAGTGTCTGTTGATTTCGCTCAATAAAGCCCCGTCCACACGATCGAGCAGTGTCTGGCAGGCTGTGCCCCTTCACCGGGCAAAGTCTGTCGAACACGCTTGTGTTGTTGTCCACACGGCCGTGACTAGCCAGTCAAAGTCTGTCTGTGGTCAGACAAGATGATCGGCAGGTCAGTTACAGAGATGTAAAGTGTTTTGTAGCATAATAATTGCTATGTTGCAAAAAAGAAAAGGAAGTTGTTTGAAGATAAATAATTTATTTCATCAGCTTCCTATTTCTTATAATACAATTATCCAAAAATCTAAATTACGTATGAATGGGTTATACTTTAATATGAAATGAACGTCAACATGATGAAAAACACGACCCATTTGAAAAGATCATATACTGTACCGGTACCAAACACAATGCCGATTAACGGAAAGCCACTATAAATATGATAAAGGACCAATATAGTTTTGCCTTCTTCTGGCCGAAGTACAATGGCCCGTTGTAAAGAAGCCATTATCTCTTCACATACGGAAATTCATTTATGAATTCAATATTGGGTCGATATAATTTGGCCATTTATTTGCTGCTATGCATATGCCCAATACAGGACAATTGTTATCCTTTAGTACTGCAATATGCCAGTATTGGTCCTACATATGGAAGACTACCTTAGGCCGGTTAATGTTTAATAGTAATGAACATAATATTAGACCACTATCTTTGGGCCTTTTTCTGGGCTACATACAACGGCCCGATATAAGCAAGTCATCAGCTCTTACTTTCCGTGTTATGCCAGTATTGGCCCAAGGTCTGATAACCACATAATTCTCGATGATTGAAAATATTGATTACATTAAAGTTGGGCCGACATAACTTTGCCACTTCAAGGCCGTTACTCATTGGCCCAACACAGAAAGTTCATTATCCATCATGACTATCTAATGCCAGTATTGGCCCCAATTATTGAAGACAACCAATTACCGGTTAATGGAAAAATCATACTGAATAAGATATTGGACCAATAAAAGTTTGCCATCTTCTGGCCGAAACACAATGGCCAGGTATGGGAAAGCCATCATCTCGTATCATCCACTATATATACCGGTATTGTCCCAACATCTGCCATCCATCTATTATCCTATGATAAAAAACATTTATAAATACAGAATTGGCCTGATATAGCTTGGTAGTTTTTTGGCCGCTATACTGTACATATGCCCAACATAAGCAAATATCTTTTTGTAATGATTTATGTCGATAGTGGCCAAACACCTGGAACCCAATCCAACGCCCAGTGAATGGAAAACTATTTTGAATACTAATATTGGACCAACATAATATTGCCTATTTATGGAAAAAGTACATAGACCCAATATAAGAAAAACATTATCCGTGTTGTTTAGTAACATAACAGTATCACTCCAACATCTGACAGCCACCCAATATCCCATTATAGAAAACATCTATCTATTTCATATCAGACCGATATCCTTTTGCCATTTCTAAACTGTTATACATTGGTCTCATATAGGAAATCTAATATCCTTTAGTGTGGTTATATGCCAGTACCAGCCGAACATCTGGTACCAAACACAATGCCGATTAACGGAAAGCCACTATAAATATGATAAAGGACCAATAAAGTTTTGCCTTCTTCTGGCCGAAGTACAATGGCCCGATGTAAGGAAGCCATTTCTCTTTCTTTATCTTCTATTATTGTATTGGCCCAACATCTGGCAAACACCAAGTATCACATAAGGAAATTCATTTATGAATTCAATATTGGGTCGATATAATTTGGCCATTTATTTGCTGCTATGCATATGCCCAATACAGGACAACTGTTTTTCTTTTGTACTGCAATATGCCAGTATTGGTCCTACATATGGAAGACTACCTTAGGCCGGTTAATGTTAAATAGTAATGAATATAATATTAGACCACTATCTTTGGGTCTTTTTCTGGGCTACATACAATTGCCCGATATAGGCAAGTCATCATCTCTTACTTTCCGTTATATGCCAGTATTGGCCCAAGGTTTGACAACCACACAATTCTCGATGATTGAAAATATTGATTACATTCAAGTTGGGCCGATACAACTTTGCCACTTCAAGGCCGTTTACTCATTGGCCCAACACAAAAAGTTAATTATCCATCATGACTAGCTAATGCCAGTATTGGCCCCAATTATTGAAGACAACCAATTACCGGTTAATGGAAAATCATACTGAATAAGATATTGGACCAATACAACTTTGCCATCTTCTGGCCGAAACACAATAGCCAGGTAGGGGAAAGCCATCATCTGTTATCATCCACTATATTTGCCCGTATTGTCCCAACATCTGCCATCCATCTATTATCCAATGATGGAAAACATTTATTTATTCAGTATTGGGCCGATATAGCTTGGTCGAATTTTGGCCGCTATACGTATGCCCAACACAGGCAAACAATACCCTTTATTAATGCTATATGCTAGTAATGGCCCAACACCTGGAATCCAATCTAATGCCGGTGAACGGAAAACCATTTTGAATATGATAATGAAAAAACAAAATGTTTGCTTCTTATGGCCAAAGTACATCTACCCAATATAAGAAAAACAATATCCTTTACTTTTTGCTATATAACAGTATCGGCCCGACATTGGGCATCTTATCCGTATCCAATGATGGAAAACATTTATTATTTCTATATTGGGCTCATATAATTACACAATTATTTGGCCGTTAGACATTGGCCCAATACAGAAAATAAGTTATCCTGAATCCTGTTAAGTGCCGGTGCTGGCCCAACACTGTAAACCCAACCCAAAGACGGACAAAGGATTTGTTTTTATAAATTTACTATCGGACAGACATAGTTTCAGAATATTCTGGCCAACATACATTGGCCCAATATAAAAAAGCCTACATTCCATACTTGCCAGCATTGGCCCATACTTCCAATGTTTGCTGGGAATATAGTGGCCCTTTTATTAAATATGGTTATCCATTTATTGGATGTATTTACTGTATCGGCCCAACATTGTGCATCCTCTTCTGAATCAACTATGGAAACCCATTATTATTTCTACAATGAACCGATATCATTATGCCTTAATCAGGCCGATAAATATTGGCCCAATAAACAAAATAAGTTATACTTAATAACATAATTTGCTAATGCTGGACCAGCATAATGTATGCTGCCCCAAAACGGACACAGGAAAACATTTATAAATTATATATTGAACCAATACCGCATTAGAAGATTATGGCCAACATATTTTGGCCAGATATAAAAAAGCCAACATATTTTACCTTGATGTAGTTGCTATTATTGACCCAATATCTATCATCCAACAACCTATCTATTATGGAAATCATTAATAAGATCAACAGAGGGCCAATATATTTTGGCCATATTATGGCCGATACATATAGGCCCAATGCAGGTAGATGACATTATTTGGTAAAGGCGATATGCCAGTACTGGCCCAACATAAATATTCCATAATGATGGCGGAGATTGGCAAGCCATTTCAAATATAATGTAGGAATAACAATGTTCTACCAATTTACGGCTAAAATATATTGGCCCTTTTAATTAAAGATAGTTATCCATTTCTTGAATGTATATACTGTATCGGCCCAACATTGTGCATCCTCTTCTGAATCAACTATGGAAACTCATTATTATTTCTACAATGGACCGATATCATTATGCCTTAATCAGGCTGATAAATATTGGCCCAGTAAACAAAATAAGTTATACTTAATAACATCATTTATCCTGCCACAAAACGGACAAAGGAAAACATTTATATATAATATATTGAACCAATACCACTTTATAATATTATGGCCAACATGTTTTGACCCGATACAAAAAAGTGAACATATTTTACATTCATGTAGTTGCCATTATTGGCCCAATATAAGAACATAAGAAAATGGGAGTCTGCAGGAAGCCGATCGGCTCACACAAGGCAGGTCCCTGTCACACCCATCCCCAATTACAAGGCCTAATTACAGACCCGACTCATTAATACCTTGAGGACTGACCTCACCAAAGCGGTCAGAGATCAACACAGGATTACAGGAGTCTGCAGAGCGCCGATTGGCCCACACCCGGCAGATCCCCCCTCATACCCAATCCTTCTCGTCCACATGCCTATCTAATTTTATCTTAAAGCTCCCTATCGTTCTTGATCATACCATATCACTTGGTAGCCTATTCCACATGTCTACAAATCTGTTACCAAACCAATATTTGCCTATATCTTTTCTGAAACGAAATTTGTCTAATTTGAAACCAATTGCTCGAGTTCTTTCGCTATCACTGAGCTTCAGTACATTTGTCATGTCCCCTTTATTAATCCCACTAACCCACTTGAACACTTCTATCATATCCCCTCTAACTCTGCGTCTTTCTAACGAATGTAAGCCTAATTTTTTTCAACTTTTCTTCATATGGCAGATTTCTAATATTAATAATTTGTGTCATTCTTCGCTGTACTCTCTCCAACGAATCTATGTCCATTATGTAATAAGGACACCAAAATTGGACAACATAATCCATATGGGGTCTCACTAATGATAATTAAAGTTTTAAGATAACATCCAACAACCTATCTATTATGGAAATCATTAATAAGATCAACAGGGGGCCAATATATTTTGGCCAAATTATGGCCAATACATATTGGCCCAATGCAGGTAGATGATATTATTTGGTAAAGGCGATATGCCAGTACTGGCCCAAAATAAATATTCCATAATAATAGCGGTGATTGGCAAGCCATTTCAAATATAATGTAGGACCAACAGTGTTCTACCAATCTACGGCCACAATATATTGGCCCTTTTATTAAAAATAGTTATCCATTTATTTAATGTATATACTGTATTGGCCCAACATTGTGCATCCTCTTCTGAATCAACTATGGAAACCTATTATTATTTCTACAATGGACCGATATCATTATGCCTTAATCAGGCCAATAAATATTTGCCCATTAAGCAAAATAAGTTATACTTAATAACATCATTTGCTAATGCTGGACCAGCATCATGTATCCTGCCCCAAAATGGACAAAGGAATATATTTATGAAAAATATATTGAACCAACACCGTTTTAGAATATCATGGCCAACATATATTGGCCCGATATAAAAAAAAACATATTTTACCTTCATATAGTTGCCAATATTGGCCCAATATCTATCATCCAACAACCTATATATTATGGAAATCATTAATAAGTTCAACAGGGGGCCAATATATTTTGGCCACATTATGGCCGATACATTTAGGGCCAATGCAGGTAGATGACATTATTTGGTAAAGGCGATATGCCAGTACTGGCCCAACATATATATTCCATAATGATGGCGGAGATTGGTGAGCCATTTCAAATATAATGTAGGACCAACAATGTTCTACCAATTTACGGCCACAATATATTGGCCCTTTTAATTAAAGACAGTTATCCATTTCTTAAATGTATTTACTGTATCGGTCTAACATTGTGCATCCTCTTCTGAATCAACTATGGAAACCCATTATTATTTCTATAATGGACCGATATCATTATGTCTTAATCAGGCCGATAAATATTGGCCTAGTAAACAAAATAAGTTATACTTAATGCCATCATTTGCTAATGCTGGACCAGCATTATGTATCCTGCCCCAAAACGGACAAAGGAAATTTTTTATTTTAATATATTGAACCAATACCGTTTTAGAATATTATGGCCAATATATTTTGGCCCGGCACAAAAACACCAACATTCCGGACTTGCCGCTACTTGCCGGAATTGGCCCGTACTTAAAATGTTTGCTGGGATATAATTTTGGTAACTATATCATGAACTCGCTCCAGTTTGTCTATATCTTTTTGGTAGTAGGGGCACTAGGAATGAACGCAATATTCCAGAAGTGGACGGACTAACGAATTGTAAAGAGTGAGAATTACATATTGTTATGCTCAAAAGATCTGCCTGTAAAACCTATAATTGAGTTTCATTTTTCAACAACTTCTGTAATTGTTGACTAGGTTTTGTTACTCGATACTGTTACTCCCAAGTTCGTTTCTCTGTATACATTCTCTAGCTGGGTGCCATTGATTAAATAATTTGCTTTCTCATTTCGGTTTCCGATGTAAAGTACTTTGCATTTATCTTCGTTGAAGCTCATTTGCCAGATGTTAGCCCAATGTGACAACCTATCTAGATTGTGTTGCATATCTTCAACATATTAATTTGTGAGTACACTATTTGCAATGTTTGTATCATCTGCAAACTTTGAGATTGTGCAGGTTAGACCGTCATCTATGTCGTTAATGTAGATTAGGAAGAGAATTGGCCCTAATACTGATCCTTGAGGTACACCGCTAGTTACATTGGTCCATGTTGATTCTTTGCAATTTATGACTACTCTTTGCTTTCTTTTTCTGAGCCAATTTTCTATCCCATTCATAACATCACTGTGTAATCTTTGCGCTTTTAGCTTCATTAAAAAGCATCTGTGCGGAACTTTATAAAAGTCTTTTTGGAAGTAAAAGTATATAATATCTACAGTTTTACTTTCATCTCATAGGTTAAGGATGTCATGAAGGAAGTCTAAAAGGTTGGTCAAGCAGGAACATTTATTTGGAAAACCATGTAGGGTACACTTTAGTAATTGTTTTCCTCCAAGTGGTTTATGAGTCTGTCTCTCATCAGAATTTTCTTGCATTTTGCATACAACATAGGTTAAGCTGATTGGGCGATAGTTACTAAGCAAGGATTTGCTGCCTTTAAAAAAAATAGGGGTGAAGTACGCGAGCCTCTACTCATCGGGCACAATCCCAGTTGTCAAGGACTTATTGAAAGCAATGTCAATGGTTTGGAGAGCTCACATTTAGCTTCTTTAGGAACTCTAGGTGAGATTGTATCGGGTCCCGGTGATTTATTTTCCGTGAGTTTAAACATATAGGTACCTCCCTCTCTTTAATGCTGATATTACTAAGAACATCCAAAATATATAGTTGTGCTAGTGAGGCTGTAGGGATATTGGTAAGATCTTCTGTTGTAAAAACTGTTGCATTACTCATTTTTGCTTCATCTTAAGTATAGTCTCCTTGTTCATCAATTAACGGTCCTGTCGTATATATCATCATTGTTAACCAGAAAAAAATCCAATCATTTTGTGTAAGTATTGGTCTAAGGTTACGGAAGTTTGCTCTCTTGAAATTTGGGGTCTTCTCTTTGCTGGCATTGAGTTTGTTACTATTACATTTATAATGGAAAGAGATTATGATGGTCACTATTACTGTTTCCATCACCAATATACAAATTATCTATCAATTCTTCTTTTGTTGCAAGTACAATGGCAATGATGATATTTTCACGGGTTGGAGATCTAACAAATTGATAGAGCGAACTCTCTTGCAAGTTTGCATACAGATTTTGTCCAGAGTGCGAAGTACAACCTGGTCACAGGTAAATTGAAGTCGCCAAAAATGATGGTATCTTGCGAGTTACATACGTCTGCAATCTGCTCAATGCAAGTCTGTAATTTGCTCATAAATTTCTCGGTCAGTTTGGCACTGATTGAGGTGGAGGTCTGTACTTTAATGCAAGTATTGTTTTTGGTTCTGGTCGGATCTACATATTTTATTTAATATTTATTTAATTATTTTTGTATATTTTTTATATCATTATTTACTTTCCTCCCTAGACCTCCATCAAACTTAAATAAATTACCCTAATGACCACCCCTCCGAGGTAAATTTGTCAATTTGTCAGTAGAAAATTGACCCAGCCGAAGGCTATTTCCTTCTAAATTTCAGGCTGGGTGTCGCTCGCCAAGAACAAATCGACACCTAAATGGGACAAAAGGTCTTAAAATCGCCAAACTAGTGGGGCGAATGTTTTAATATTTCAAAACTAATGGGATAAACGTGAGGGAAAAAGGATTTCCCCCCCTCAAAAGAAAAAAGGAAAAAAATATATAGGCTATATACAGTATGATTATATATATATATATATATATATATATATATATATATATATACAGTATATATATATATACTGTATATATTAATCATCCCCTTAAAAAGGTATGGCACACTCTAGGACATAAATCGTGGACTTTGGTTTTCGAAGCTATCCTGAGTATGCTCAAATCTTTTCATTAATTGTTTACTCAACAGTTTAGTTTTGGAGGTTAATTATCTTGCTGGTGGAGGGTTCACATTGCACCAGGATTAATATTTTATAGAGTACAGTCGTGGCCGGGAATACAATACCTTATAGTCACGAGCCTTAATACCCGCACATCCTTTTGAATCTGTATCGAACCCAAGCGAGATTAAGTTAGTTAAAATAGGACTTCAGAGGCTATCAATCCTTCTGGATTAAGCCAGGGGCCGGATACTCAAAACTGTCCTAACTTGGGGCACTTAGGACTTCCTAACTGACTAAGGGAGCCCTAAGATATGAACAGGTTAGGACAACTTATCTCGTGTCTTAAGTTGTATACTCAAACTAAATTTAGGATGTCCTATCCTGTTCCTATATATATATATATTTTTTTTTAAAGACCTCCTTCTACGTATTGTGAAAACCTGTTATCCTCCGGCAAATTGTGGGGTTGAGTGAGTGAAGGGGGGGACAGTGAATGAAGGAGGATACATGTTTTTCATAATACGTGTTGCTAGCCCCAAACGCGCGAGCAACTGTGGCTTTCAACCATCCGACACATCCCCTTTTATTTAAGTGCATCACACATGTTACATTCAAATAAAGTTTGTTCCTAAATGGTTAGGAACTCCTAAATTGTCCTAAATCTTCTAGGGTGCCCTATGTTGTTCAACCAATCACGGGGATCATTATATCCCATCGTTTGGGAGGATCAACCAATCACGGGCCATTATTATCAGCTGATCGAAATAAACAAACGCCACTGTGACTGAGAGAGCTGCCCAGATTTTGTATTACCTTATTTTGTGCTTATGTATATATATATATATATATATATAATAAATCGTGCAATATCCTATATTTAACCCCTAACAAAGGCCCACTTACATTGTTTATAGTAGGTCTAGGCTATAGGCTATTATATTTTGCTAGGTTATATTTTCCCATGAACTCAATTTGTGTAGAGTAGGCCTAGTTTGCAGCGTATTAGGCTAGGCCTAGTCCAGATTAAGTTAGTATAGTGTGGTTACTATCAATGGAAGTTAAATATTTCTAAGCTATAACAATTCAAACAAAATCATTCTAAATTAAATTACTCCATATCTAAATTGAATTCAATCTGAAACAAGCTAATTTATATCCAAAGGTCTCACATAATAAATAATATATAAAGTAAGGTTATAAGGGTTAATATTATCCAGGAATTAACTCGCCAATAGTTCCACGTGGCAACGAGACAAAGGAGAACTTTTACCCAATATGGCGGACAATGGGGAAACGAGACGTCGGCCCTGAGGCTCGAGTCAAGTGAAAGAAAGAATCAAATGATTATATGGAAATGGACATGGATACTATGCTTATCTGTCAGTCAGTCATGGCGTCGATGAGAGCGTCGTGATGGTGTAGATGTATGTATTGCTGTCAGTGTGTTGTGATTAGAGGCACAAAAGCTCGATCAACTATCTATCTATCTATTGCCTGACGCCATGATCCCCGAAGGTGTGGCCACGAACGAACCGCCCCCATGCACCTCTGTCCCCAGTCAGTCGACGCCCCTCCTCCCAACCAGCACCGCCTTCGTTCATGTAGTTCCTCAATCCATCCTTCCACCTCATATTCGGTCTACTTCTCCCCCTCTGTCCCTCCACCTCACTCTCGTAGACCCTCTTAGTCATTCTCTTGCTTTCCATGCGTTCCATATGGCCGAACCATCTCAAGTTGTTCCTTTCCACACTTTCCAGCACATCTACCTCCACACTACACCTCCTTCTTACTTCTTCATTAGTCTGTCTATCCCTCCATGTAACTCTGCACGCACTTCTTAAGTAATTAATTTCCACTGCTCTCACTCTTGGTCTGAGTCTCTCAACCAACGTCCATGCTTCGCTTCCGTAAGTCAGTGTCGGGATTACCACACTGTCATGCAAGGACTTCTTCACTTCCATACTGACCACCCTATTTCTTGTTACTGCTTTTAGCGTTCCTACAACCCTCTTCCCCTGTTGTACCCTCTCCGGCACCTCTTCATCCATAGTCCCATCTTTACTCAACACACTGCCCAGATACTTTAAAGAGTTGACGATCTCCATAGCCTGACCGTTCAGCTTCACCTCACACTCTGTGACTTCACCCCTTTCGAAGACCATAACCTTGCTCTTCCCCGTGTTTACCTTCAAATTCCGTTTTTCGCACACTGTTCCAAACTCATTTACCAGACCCTGCAACTCCCATTCATTATCACTCATCAGAACTGTATCATCCGCAAACAGCAGTATAGGTAGCTTCCACTCAATTCCCTCCCTTTTCAGCGATACACCAACATCCACTGCTCTTGATAGTATTTCTTTCATGACTCCATCCATATATACAGTAAACAACCACGGGGACATCACACACCCCTGTTTCAAACCAACATTCGATCAACTGAAGACGGAAATTAGATGTTTACTGGTTGGTGGTTGTGAAGGCTCTGCTGTTTCCAGCCCTCTGCCTTGCTGCCGTGGCATACGCCAGGGCCCAAATTATCGTACCGATTCTATGTTGCTCAATACGATAAATTATATTAATATATACGATAATTTCATATATACTACATAAGACCATGGCAATATTGCTTAATAGCATATTAGGCCTTTTATAATCTTAACTTGCTTACAATCTTATAATATACGATATACTCGTCCTACACCATGCAGCGGGAACGTCCGTGACGTCACAGAGACGTACGATAGCACAAAAAGTGTCGTACACTATCGTATTTACACGATACACTCCCCCCACAAAAAATACCTGAACCCCACCTTAAGCTTAAAGTTGCCCAGAGGCTATTTTCTGATGCCACATGTCGACGGAGCCAGCAGCAGCGCGTCTGGGACGCGTCCCGGTCCGAGATTGATCACCGTCAGTAAGAGGTGAGTCGTTACCTTGAGAATCCTCGGATCCAGCAATAACAGGTGGAGTCTCCGATTGTAAAGTGGAATCGAGCTCCAAAGAGTCCAAACGTGCGATAGGACGAACAGTAGTACCAGTGCCTGTTTTCAATAGCGCCACCCACTCTACAGAGTCTTCTCCCTTGTATACCTCCAACAGGCGGCCCAATTTCCAGTACAAACGAGGACTATCTTCTTTAATTAAAACAACTTCACCAACAGTAGGTGCCGTCAGTCTACCTGAGGGTTTAACACTCCTTTCCCTCAATGCTAGCAGATATTCATTAATCCACCTTTTTCTAAAATCCTCGATTACCCTCGATATATACTGGTATCGCTTAGACACCGCTGCTTCAGAGTACATCGAGGGATCCTCTAACTCTACAATGGATTGGAAATCAGATGGAAAAACAGTCAATGGTTTACCATATAGCAAGTGAGCTGGCGCCAATGGTAGTGGTTCTTGCAGGTCGGTGTACACATATGTGAGCGGACGATCATTCACGACTGCCTCTATCTTTGTGAGGACTGTCGTCAACTCACTCTTCTTTAACCCAGCAAGTGCGCCAAGACTTACAAAAGGCGTACCGGTGGGCTGCGGGAAGCCTTTTATAATCCAAGGGCTAAAAAAAAAACTTTTAAATCAGCTCAGTATCAATTTTGTTTATTTTGTTTTTATTTGTTTTATTGCCCCTTGGCCATGCCAAATATCACTCCTCTACATCCCCTCCTTCCACCCTTCTCCCCCCCCCCCCTTCAATTATCACCTATTCTCCCTGTTATTCCCTTATTCTTAGGTATATATTCGTGCTAACTGTTATGGATACCCAGTCCATTTTTGCTTCCTTTTAGCATTAATATTCCATACATTCAAATAATGAAGTAGTGTGTGTGTGTGTGTGTGTTCTAGTTGGAATGGTCGTAATCCACCAATAAACAGGAAGTTTCTCGCTTACTTTTGGCGATACCTGGACGTATCGAGCAGAGCCATCTGTGGAGAGCCAAAAACACCATATTTCGGATTGCTTCGAATACCGCCGTCAGAGGTGTGACGTCTACCAGCGTTGGCAGAATCGCCTCTCGTTAGCCACTAGCACTCGCCAGGGACATCGAAATGGGCTACAGTTATCAGAGAATGTTGTTCTTTCTTTCCTAGTAATTGCATTGTCACAGACAGTCCAGTGGTGGTCTTTGTTTTCGTCTGTGACAACGGGAAGTATTTTATATCATTAATAGAATATAAGATGCATTGTGTAAAGTTAAGGAGAAAGAGCGATGTAGGCAGCGTGGTGGTAATATGTGCGTGTGTATGTATGTGCTGCCTCCCTCGCCCGGAGGAGTTTTCCTGCTCGCGCGCGGGCTTTCTCACGCCCTTGATTGGCTGGCGGATCCTGGCGCGTCCTAAGGACGCCTGCTGTCTTGTGACGTCTCGGCTCGTGATTGGCCGACCATCGCGCCTTTGCGGGCTCCTGTGTAACTAACCTCCTCCATGAGGGTTCCCAGGAGCTGTTCTCCTCAGGACAGGCTTGGCTCGCGTGCTTCTAACATCCCCTTGCATACTCTCTCCCGATAACCCCCTTTACCACTGTTTCTCTCACTCGATTCTCTCTTTCCATACTCTAACCTTTATTAACTGCACAACACTCCCCTTGGGTTCTGCATACGGTTTCCATAGCCAGCCCATTGTATTGCATGCGCCGTCCTCAGAGATATTTACATGTACTTAGAATAGGTTTGAGGGTTCTTAGTTAGTATAGGTTAAGAACTCTGTGTGTCTCCATTATTGATTTAGTGTTTCTGCTCTTTTATTTAATGCTAGACTGGGATAAGGTACCTGTAGTCGTTGTCTCCGATGTGTGTACGGTTTGCTTATACCTACACGACTTCGACCGGTCCTGTGGTAGCCTGGGTTGTCTTTTCGGCTGCGTCCTTTGCGAGTGCAGCATTGTGTTGACTGAGGGTTTTGGCCTGTACCAGTTCCACACTTTGCTGCCTCTTTGCTTGTCTTTAGAGGGTCGCAAGGATAGAACCAGATACTTATGATCTGGATCTATCAAGAGAGCACCCTAGTCAATTAACATAACTTAAAGGATGCAGTCTTAAGGACATCGCTAGGCTACGAGCCTGTCTTGCTCAACCCCAGTTCCTTACCTAGAGTATCCCAGCTAGACATTATTAATCGAGTAGACACTTGTTAGTATTTAATAAAAGCTCTTTGATATGTACGCATTATTATTCACAGCATTTATTAGTCTAGGTTGTTGCTGAGCCGCACAACCATAGCAGACTGTTTCGTTGATGAGGAAGTACTTCTTTTAGTGTCGAGCATTGCTACCGTTGCGCATTTATAGTATTCTCGTGTCAGTTAACATTATAATTATGTCCTATCTTTTAGTGTATTCGATTTACACGTGTAGTGTCCTGCCTCCTGCCTTTATATAGTTTAAGATACGAGCATCTTATGAGCATCAGACTTTCTTCAGAAGTTTCCAGGTATATGCTGTAGGACTATACTTCACTTTCTTTCAGATAGGAGTGAAGAGTTTATTGTTGTTTAGAGTAACTGTATTGAAGCATCTTTTTATTGTATTAAACCTTGCAGTGATTTAATTGATCTTTCCATAGATTCCTTTTTATGCATTTTAACGTAACTTGCATCTTGTTTGTTATCAGGCTATACCAGTGCAGGTTAGCCTGAAGTAGAGTACATTTATGCCCAGTTAAGGATACCCCGCTATCGCAGATTAACTCTGGAGGGTATAGGTGTTTTTGTTCACCGGCATATAAGTTCAAGGGTTTGGATCTAGCGTACCGTTGTTGCCTAGTGCCCTATTACTAGTCTAATCATTAAGTGCCCTTGTCTTATTCGTAGTCCCGGTCGTAACAGAGGGCACTAGTGGATAGCTGAAGATCTATACCACGACTTTAGTCCCAGACTGTACATATCTATATTATACCTACTGAATCGAATATTCTGATGAATTGTTTTCCTAGTAACCTAGATGCACCAAGGGAGTCCCCATAACTTCCATAAGCAGCTCAGAATGTGTGCCCCAGAGTGTACAGTCCGTCATTATTTCTGATAAATGTTAAAGCCTTGAAAAGCTTGAACGATGCTCCGACCACAAATGCCAGTCTCAAAAATAAGTTTCAGTTCAACCCAAAACAGCTTTCAAAAATACATGTATCATTAATAACTGCAACTGTGCTGTTGCCCACATACATTCTGCTCCTCGATGTGATCTTGTGTATGAAAGTAAAATGTATTTGAATACATCGTGAGTGTGCTTTCTTTTAATTATCAGCTGACTAATCAGAAAAGTTAACCATTGGATAAGAAACTACTCGTAATTAAATCATACGCGTTATATTTTCATGTATTAGATCACAGAGAGGAACAAAATTATGTGGGCAACTGTACATTAACTGTTAATGAACCATAGTATGGACCAATTATTATATGTATCCAAAAAAGATATAATTAAATACAATCCTTTTTTTGTATCTCAGATGCTTCAAAACTTGGGTTCAAAGGTTCGAACAGGCATATGGTTATATACATAATGATTATGATACTGTATATACAATATACTAGGGAAGTCAGAATGAATAAGGACATTTATCCCAGACTGTACACTCTAGGGCGTAAATCGAGGCCATTACATTTAGAATCCCTCCCAAATTGAATCGAACGTTTTCATTAATTCGGTAATAATTATTTAGATTTCGGAGGTTCGTTTGTGCTGTTCGAGGTTTCATATTGGGCCAGTAATAGTGTTTTATTGTGTACAGTCAAACACATACATGCCGACACATCCATTTGAATCATTATCTAACGCTAGCGAGACAATACAACAAATTAATATATCAAAGATGCTTAACAATTTGGCTTTAAAGATTCAAAAATTCAAATTGGTGGGTTACTCCGACAATCTTTCATCTTTAACATTTTGAGGCTATTGGAAACAGTGTTTTTAGTTTGTCAAATAAAATATACACATTATGTTCATTTTACAATCATTATATGACTGCGCCTTTTTAGAGCAATCTCTTTCTAAAGCACCTTATTTAAGAAAGCTCGCACATCACACACCATCCTCTGCAGTGTATTGTAGATTTAATTGGGAAGTGAGGCATCAGAACTTGATAAAGGCTGTGCTAACATTTTCAACCTGTTTCCTGGCTTGACTCGGCAGCGGCAATGTAGCCGGGAGACTGTGTACCTGATAGCCAATTCTACACTAACATATTTTGGTACTCTTTATATAATTATAAGGGAACTAGCAATAAATGACTGTATATACAATTCACTTATAGCCTCATGAAAATGAATAATGCCAATAAAATGCATAGTTCTGTGCATTCAAGATACAATAAAACTGATGTCCATCAGTTTACCGAAACCTCTTGATGTCAAATAGTTAGTGTGACCGTTTCATACGGCTAATCCCTCAATAAAATTGCATCAGTTCACTTAATTTTATTTCTATCGACAAACATCAAGAATGAAAACAAGAGTTGATTGACGCCAGCGCCACCTGTTGTCTTTTACCAGCACATTAGTGAGATAGTGTGAGCTCAGGGTACCAGTTACCCTAATAACGACTATATCGCACTATATCTTTTAAACAGGGTAGTGTAGTGTAACTAAAGTTTTGCTTGACTCTAGGAAATCTATATATTTCTTAATTGTTTTAACTTGGGTTACGTATATGGAATATTAATTGCCTAACGATTTGTCGGACTCTATTTGGTCAGGGATTTATATTGCTTGTTTGGCTTCTCTGGATTGCTTGGGAGATTGCAAGACATTTCTTGTATTTAAACTTTACTAAATAAACTTTAAGAGGGGTCTAGGTGGGTTATTCTTATTTGTTGTAAGTGGGGAGGGTTTGCTTGCCTAAACAACAAACTAAAATGTATTGCTAAAACATTACTAAATTTAACAAATTATGTTTAGCGAAATATTCAATGTTAGATAAATCTTAGTTTTACCTTTCTGATTTCAGATTGTTAATCTACAACAGAGGATTGCCTATAGAAAACTGCTTCACCATGGCAAAGGCTGTAAGTACTATCTGGGTTTTCTCTTGTGAAGTTTAGTATTGGATTAAAAAGTTAACTACGAAAACTGTCTAGCACTTCATTTGTTTCAGCGCTTTTATAGTATTCGTTCGCTAGATTTTAAGTAGTTTTGAAACTTTCAAAATAAATTTGAGTACGTTCGTGCTTAAAGTTTATAACTGTTTTTGTTTTAATCCTATGGCAAAGAAGTTGAGGTATGACTAGATATCTGAAGTTGTGTAAATAATTTATTTTTATTTTACCTAGTGGATTACAGTATGTAGTTTAATTTAGTTTTACTTTGGAATTCTGATTGCTTTAAATTTACTTAACATTAATTTTAAAGATTACAGAATTTAATTCACCAGATTAAAGTTCTACATTTCCAGTTTTGTTATTAGTCCTGAGACAGCTTAGTGTTTAGTAGTATAATGCAATTGTCTTTTACTTTAAGTTATCAAGTCTCTTTGGATTCTCTGCTAGTTACCTTGGTTGTTGATGCTTAATCACTTATCAATCTGTCTAGTAAGCTCCTAATTTCTGTTTACAGATTGTACTGCTGCTAGTGTTGAGTGTGATGGTGACCCTGGTGAGCTGCCAGTATGGTGGGGGTTACAGCAGCAGTAATTACGGTGGTGGCTACGGCGGCCGTAATTATGGTGGGCGACAAGGTGGTGGATATGGAAGAGTTAACTACGGTGGCGGTAACTACGGTGGTGGATATGGTGGTAATTACGGTCGGGGCTACGGTGGCAGTAACTACGGTGGTGGATTTGGTGGCGGTAATAGTTATAATGGTTATGCCCACAGGGGATAAGGTGGTGGCAGGGACTTTCACGATTATTAATTTGTCGCTAGATATATAAACTGTATAAATAAAATTGATTAAAGTTTGTTTATGGCTTTTATAATCTTCCTAGAATTAGGGTTGTGATTGTTAATGAACTCTAAATGCCCCTAATAGTTTTCAATGAACGGTGTGATAAGAAGGTACAC
Organism: Paralithodes platypus; assembly: GCA_032716605.1. Lineage (NCBI taxonomy): Eukaryota > Metazoa > Arthropoda > Malacostraca > Decapoda > Lithodidae > Paralithodes > Paralithodes platypus. The sequence goes on along the minus strand of CM064483.1, from coordinate 43,827,439 downwards.
TGTCTAGACATTTTAGTCTTATTCACTAAACTAAATTGAAACTATCTTAAAATGTAGAATTCAAGGATCTCAAATTCTCAGTCTATTTTTCGTATCCTTGTAGATTTTATAAATGTTTCGGAAAAATATAAATTCGTATGTTAAAATCGTTGCCGGGGCAATTATAATTTCTTAAACAATCTTTAGTTCATGTAGAATATAACTTGGATAACTGGCTTAATGGCCAGGTCCTCTATATAAATTAGTTAAAACGGTTTATAAACTACGAAGTCAATTTGGATTTCGTAAGTCTTTATTCAATCCAGATTTCTCAACCTTCTAGGGTATTCTCCACTAGCCTTAATGAAGGGAACCATATTGAATGGCGGAAAGCTAGTTTAGTTTTAAAGTATATAATATTTTTAAGAACTCTCCACGGAATTTCACTAATCTGTATTTTTAACTGATCTGATCCAACGTCTTGTGAGTTTATAGTTTCATTAAGGATTTTGCTTATTTTTGCCATATGCAGCACATTCTAGATCCATTATTCGAGAATTACTTAACCCCACAATAACTCTAAAAATGAAACTAAATCATAATTCCCTAAATGTAGCACCTGGTACCGGAAGATGGTACAGATAGCAGAGTGTATTGTTGATTTATAAAAAATAGTTTTCGGGGTGAATTATTGGAAGCAATATTTCCTTTATAAACAGTTACCAACTATTTTGTTAATTGTCAAACTGTTTTGTATTCTTTCAACATAGGAAAGACCGAAGTAATCTTGGATGATGCAAATTATGATGAAGTGGTCTGCAGATATAACTGTCATATAATAGTAAAATAAAGCAAGGTAAAAAGATAAATAAAACTAAATACGGGCATTTAAAAGTTATTGCATAAAGCCCCGTCCACACGATTGAGCACTGCCCGTCAGACACGAGGGAAATGTCCGTCATGGGGCAAATTCAGCGGGCAAAGCAGGGGAATGGCCGCGGCGGAAGTTGAGCGAAATCACCAGACACTGCCCGGTAGTTTGCCGGGGGATATGGGAATAAAGGGGGCCTGTGGAAGGAGTAGTGTGCGGTTTGATCTTTAATTATCAAATATATTTTATCGTATCATTTTACGGATGTTTCCCCGCCGTTCGGGAGCCACCTTGTGGCGGGGCTTGAAGCTTGGCCGGTGGTCTCTGTTCCTGGGAGAGGCCACCGACCACCTTAGGATTGGGGCCCCGCCGACCTCGTTGGTTTACAGAAGCCTACGAGGTACCTCTTTTCTGTTTTTTTTTTTTTTTTTTTTCTCCTCTACCCTTTGTCCTTTTCTTTACTTCCCCTTCTTCTATCGTTGCTGACTGGACTATTCTTTATGCTTTGGTGGAGGGTGGATGTGAACGGCGTTCCCTTCCACCCGTAGAATGGGAGGTTTGACTACCTCCCTTATAACCAAATACGGAAAACCTCTTATTTGGTAGCAGTCTCGGAGTATCCAACGTAGGGCTTATGATCTCGGCCGCTACAAAAGCGGGCCGATTTATCGGTACTCACGCGAAGTAACCAAATAATCTCTAGAGTTGCACCTTAATTCACTACTAGGCACTTTGTACACACTCCGAGACGACTAAGAAGGAAGAGAAAGCGAAGGAGAGAAAGAATTGTTATAGTTACCCATTTAATCTAGCTGCTCTCCTCTAAGCCATGCTCCATGTTCTATGAGCCTGCGCCAGGACCTGCCAAAGTATCAAAGTATCAAGTAATCAGTTTAGATTGGATGGGCAGGGGATCGGCATGAGGGCGGGATACTCTGTCGTTGGATACTCAGAGACTGCTACCAAATAGGAGGTTTTCCTTATTTGGTTATAAGGGAGATAGTCAAACCTCCCAATTTAGTAGCAGTCTCTACGTTTCCAACGTAGGGCTTGAATCCCAAATTGGAGGCGGACATCCAAGAAACCTTAAAAACCCCAAGCCTTAGCAAAAATAGATGACCAAGAAAAGACACAAATAAACAAATCAGTTTATAGGAAAAAGAGCGTAACAGTACGGTGCATATTAAGAAAGTACATGGTACAAGTGTATCAGTCTAGGGTCTAAAATGCACAGGCAGGTAAAGGAAGAGGTCATGTCGACCTTGGAATGGCACACTAACATGGGAAAGGTGAAGTCAATTGTAAAGTAGTACAATAACAAACAGCATGGCACAGCATGTGGATGACCTCCGAAGACACTCTTATGTACAAGACATGGGTATGAGGCATAGGCATACCAATACAAAAACCCGTAGACAGTATAGTCCAAACGTAATAAACCTTAGCCCGGGAGACTCTTAAGACTTCCCCCGGCGGACTGCCGGGAGACTCTTAAGAGTCAGAGAAAAAAAAAATCAACTTTTGACATCGATTTTTTTTTTTTTTTTTTTTTTTTTTTTTGGCCCCTGGGCCATGCAAAATCTCAGTCCTCTACCTCCCCTCCTTCCCCACTTTCCTCCTCTCCTTCAGTTATCACCTATTTTCCCTGTTATTCCCTTATGCTGAGGTATATTTTCGTGCTAACATTAGAAATCCGGTTGCAGGGTGTGGTCATCACTGATAGCAAGCGAATGCAAGAGAGAGAGAGAGAGTATCGATCGACTGTGTCTCAGTGGCCTTGGGGGAAATTGGCGGGAAAGCAGCTTGCCTCACCCATACATTATACAACTCGCGGGCTATATCTCCGATTTTGACCATCCAAACGCTGTTTTCACTCGTTTTATTGTTGTTTCAGGTTAATACCTTTATAATCAACCCATAATAGGCGCATATGGATAAGTATTAATGCTATTAATGGTACAATGAATATTTTAGTGACGGAAACACCTCAAATACATGCGCACAGGGAGAGGTGTCTAATTACCCCCATGCACACTTCAGAGGTTAAGAGTTACATCTGTAACACTAAACAGACAGTACTGTTCAGACAAGTATTGAAAGAGAAAGTCTTTGTACAAGCATACAACCCCCCCCCCCCACTGTTGTAGGGAAAGGAAGAAAATACAGTACGGGAGGAAGAGACACAGGAGACGGTGGACGTCACCACATGACACTGTAGTTACACGACATGGGTAGGAGGCAGAAGCATACCAACACAAAACCCGTAGACAGTTGAGTCAGAAAGTAAAAACTGGAAGAGCGAAATCCTAAAGTGAAGCCAAGTGGAAAGTATTCACAAAAACACAAGGCACGGCATAGCAGGCGGACGCCATCAGACGACACTCTGGAGGTACATGACACAGGTAGGAGGCATAAGTATACCAACACAGAACCCGGAGACAGTGGAGTCAGAACGGAAAAAGTGTAAGAGCGAAAACCGTAAGTGAAGGCAGGTGTTAAGTGGCACGGAATGGCACGGTATAGCCGGCTGACGACATCATCCGACATTCGTCATGTACAAGACATGGGTATGAGGCATAAGCATACCAAGGTAAAACCCGTAGACAGTGTAGTCATAATGTAAAAACCGTAAGAGCGACATCCTCCATACCAAACAGACATGTATTGAAAGAAAGGCTTTGTACAAGCATACAAAAAAGACCTCCCCCCCCCCCCCCTTTTGTCAGGGAAAGGAAGAAAATACAGTATGGGACGAAGACAGCAGGAAGAGAAGCAGGATGGATGACGAAGCAGGGGACACGTTGATGGAACGCGACCCAAGGCATATGAAGCCTGGCCGTGGGCATGGAGAGGTATGTGCACACCGAAGCCCGTCCCGGCACAGTGGCACACACAGAAGCAACAGGGCGTGAATCTGGCATAGCAGAAGTTCCATACGAGTCTACAAAACGAACAGAAGGGGTCAAAGTGACGAACCCGCGGGAAGGGGCCCTGGCTATGGTTTGGAGCCGGCCGGAGCCTAAAGCAGGTCTTCAGAAAGGCGACACCCCTTGTGAGGGAGCACCAGCCCCGTCAAGGCCTCCAAGAGTACCCCAAGAGCGGGCAGGCGGCCTCGAAAGATGTAGGACCGTACATGCCGGCGAGTGTCCCAAACCAGTGATGAAGCGAACGGAACACAAACGCAACCGAGGGAGCTGTGTGCTCACTACCCAGCGTCACGGAGCCAGTTAGGGAACCCAATCCAAGATGACTGAAGCCCTCCACGGAGACATCAGCCAGCGCCGATGAAGCATATCAGCCAAGCCGAGGTCAAAAGGTGGCAACCACCCAGCCACACAAACATTTATGACACAAATGCCAACAAGGTCCCTAGGGCCCCAATCTGGCCCAAGAGGAAGCCGGAGACAGGGAGGGGAACGGAACATGGACACCATTGTTTTAGCCGTTTGGCAACACACTTGCGGCGGCAACAGAGTTTACATGTTGGAGCAGCGGTGGGGCAGGACTTTAGTGTTCCATAGGCCAATTGTCTAACCGACAGGAGAGTCTTGTGAAGGTGCAGTCTCTTTGGAACACTGTTAAGGCTGGTGTGGTAACCGAGACTGCAGGAGCAAGTGCAGCGGGGAGACTCCGGCGAGTCGTGCTGAGGCACGGTTAGCACCACACCAACAACATCCACAGTGACGACTGGGCGGGGCAGTGGTGAGGTGGGACCTGATTGTCCTACAGTACACCCCAACTACCGAAAAGCAACCCGTCTGAGCCGGTACAATGCATATGAACGGACAAATGACGGGAACCCAGTACACATATGTATAGCGGAACGTACCAAGCACGGGCCGGCCACATGGGCGCGATCAACCAAACCCAGAAAAATCTCAGCCCGTGGAGGACGTAGTACATGAGGAGTGTGACGGGCGGAGGCAATGTGGACACCGACTGTCACCCACTCCAGTCCGTGCCGAAGGCATCAGCGGAGAAGAAGACCAACCGAAAGGCCACCGACAAGCCCGCCAGGGCAAGACAGCGATCCCGCAGGAAGAAGAACGGTACCAACAGGATCATGGCCCGGACGCGAAAGCGAAGAGCCCTGACCACTCGCTGTGGTGGCGATGACCCATGTTAGATCGGGAGCCCCACCCCCCTCACATGACGCATCTGTGGCTATCCAGATGGCCGCCGGGGGAGCAGGCCAGGGCACGGCTGCCGCGAGCGAGCCCCGAGCGACCCAGTGTGATAGTCTCATATGTAGCAAGCGCAGTACCGGCCACAGCCAGTAAAAGGGGGGGGGGGGGGGGCGATACAGGGAAGCGTTAGGGGACCAGTAGAACAAGGTAGTCGAGTCCGAGCTGGCCTAAAGGCACGGTCAGTGCCAATCAAGGTAAAGATCCCAGCCAGGAATACACCCAGAACACGTTCGCGAACGAGAACGGGCAGAACACGAGTGGACGTGGACACCCGACCCGGGGGAACAGGAGCACAGTGGAGGTTCCATGGCCCCCAGTGTGAAGATGGGAGGACCGCCATGTGAAATAGCGATGGTGAACACCAGGCCTGTGACACGGACGACTACAGCGAGTGTGTCCAGGACACAATGTGTGGAGATGTTATCGCGACGGCACCTCCCCCATACATGGACCGGAGTACCTGGGCCACCTCCTGAGACACTGCGTCGATGACGGGGAGGGCACCCGAGAGGAGGTTGAGACCTCCACCTCCAGGCCAGACCCTACTATACCCCGTTGAGCCCACGACCGGCGTGGCTAGCGCAGGAAGTGGGGGCGGGAGAAGCCGGTGCGGGCGCTTTGCATCAGGCCCACCACGAAGTCAATGAGACGGCCGGTTGAGGGGAGAGGGTATGGGCCAGGAGGAGCTACGCATTGTGCGGAGCATAGCCTCCCTTAAGTTGTCATGGAGAAAGGAACTACCATGGCCAAACCCCCGTCCACCTGGCCGTCCTGACGAAAACGGAGAGCGGGCCTCACGCTCCGGCCTGTCCCCCTCCCATGCGAGCAAGGCAGCGGAGGACGAGGGTCCCGGAACTTGCCAGCATAGTCCACCCACAGGACGGAACGGCAAACCGGGTATGAACGGCCACGGGTGGAGCGTATACAACGCCCCCCGCGGCCCGTCCCATAGCCCAAGCCCCAGGGCTCTTTGCCGGCGACGGACCACCACTCGCATGGTTGGAGGAGGACGACGAAGGCTTCGCCATGACCTCCCATTGTGCGGAGCATGTGTCGCTGAGCACAAGCAAGAAAGCCTCCTGCCAAGCCACCCCCAGGAACGTCAGTCCCGGACTTAAAAGGGCCGGCAGGAGGAGGTGGTTGTGGACGTTGGCAGGGGCTGACGAGCACAGAAACCACCCGAACCAGTCGACGGCAATGGGTGGCGAACATCCTGGACCGGGCAGGAAAAGCGAATGCAACGTAGGGCTGAAGAACCCAGTGAAGTCCGAGGAGCAGAGCAGCAGGCCAGGCACAAAAGTGGAGGCCACGGTGGGGATGGACGGTAAAAGGTCAATGAAGAAAGGAGGGAATCCAATACACACAGGACCAACGCCACGTGAGCGGAGGCCTGGGACCTGTCAGCGAGGCTCTGTGGTAATCTAGGAGCAAGAGGCCAACTGTGGAGCGGATTCGAGGCACAGAAGGAAATTAACAGAGGACACATCAAGGGGGGGAAACCCAGCGAAGCAGCCGGTCCCTGGGTGCATATGAATGCAAAGGGCATAAAGAACCAGAGGAAAAAGACACGTGGCCGATTCCTGGTGACAGATACAGGGCACAGGGTACATCCAAGACTATAAAACCCACCTGTGGAGTGAGGTTCTAGAGAAAGAGGAAGAGGCAGATGACACCCTGCCTGTTTGGCGGAAAACGTGTGTAAACACAACGCGGAGTCAAGGCCGAACCCCCCTGGCAGTAAAAAGTCAAGTGTGAGCTACCCGACACCTAAGTGGTACAAATAGGAGGGGGAATCCAAGACACACAGGACAATCGCCACGCGAGCAGAGTCCTGGGACTAGGCAACAGGTCCCTGACTCCACCTAGTACACTAGAGAGGCCGTCTGTAGGGCGGAAACGAAGCACAGGAGGACACAGAGGATAGGAAATCAGCCAAGTAGCCATATCCAGGACCATATGTACATTCAAACTGAGACAGCGCACCAACTCCATCAATAACCGAGAAAAAAGGCGATGTGGCCGATTCCCAGATACAGATATACAGGGTACATCAAAAAGTAGAAAATTTGCTTGTATAGCGGAATTCTATAAAAGATGAAGAGCCAGAGGACACCAGGAGATCCTCGCCTGTGAGGCGATCTAGGCCCATCGGCCTTCCTCCGAAGCAGGGTGCGTCCAGGAGGTGAAGGGCGGAGAGACAAACTTCACATCGGCGGGGGTCGTAGACATCCTTGGCGTAGCAGGCCGTGCGGAGGCAGCACCCCTGACCGAAAGCATGTCAGGCGGAAGCAGGGAGGAGCCGTCAGTACGGCACCGAAAAATGGGGGGGAGCGTCACACACCAGTGGAGGTGAGACAGGGGAAATGTATGAGGCAGTAGAGCCAAAATAGCAGTTGAAACCCAAGTAAGACAATATCCAGGATGACGCCAAGTAGCAAGGAAAGTCAATTAAAAGACACCCACACAGTAGACCACAACCACCAGGGCTGGGACAAGCCCATTTGGCAAGACCCAACCCTGGTAAACAGGTCCAAGTCCTTTGGGGAAAAAAGACCCCACCCAAAATACCTGAGAACCCTCCGGGAGAGCGGAGGGAGGAGGGGGCGAAGCGGTGAAGGTCTCGCCGGCAGGAGAGCGGGCACCAGCAGGAAGGAAAAAGGTCAAGTGTGAGCAACCCAACAGAACCCTATTAGAGGAAATAGGCAAGGGGAGGGAATCCAATACACACAGGACAATCGCCACTTTGGGTTGAGTCCTAGGACTTTTTAGGAGGTCCTGGGGGCCACCTAGTATACTAGGAGGCACCTGTAGGGCGGACACTAAGTACCGAAGGAGGACACAAGGAAGAGGAAACAGCCAAGCAGCTGTCGTCCAAGGAGTCCTGTCCAGGTACAATGAAAAAAGGTGGCAGAACAGGGCGCTGAAAACCAAGGCAAGTGAAAAAGCTATGTGGCCTAGGCCTTGACAAGGTATAGGGCATGACATGTCGGCCGAGAGCAGGGAGGAGCCGGCATCACAGCACTGAAAAATGGGGGAAGCATTACCCACCAGTGGAGGTGAGACAGGCAATATGAGGCAGTATAGCCAAATCAGCATGTAATACTCAGTAAGACAATATCCAGTAAGAAGCTAAGTAGCAAGTATATCAGGAAAGTCAAATAAAAACCACCCACACCGGAGACCCTCAACACCAGGACCCAGATTCACTAACGGTCGTACGATCCGAAAACTCCCTTACCGTTCCCTTACGTCTCAACGCTGGTATTCACGAAGCGTCGTAGCGGCCATCTTTGATCGTAGGAAGCCCCTAAAATCCCCTTTCGCAAAGGGTGGTCCAGACCACCCTTACATGAATTTGACCCGGATATAGGTACACAAATATCGATAACACAACCCGCGACCATAACAAATTCGTCTGCAGTATAGCTCTTTATGACACACTAAGTCATTATTGAGGCAATAATAGCGCAATATGATTGTTAACTTGTGTTTACAACACCATTAATGCATTTAATACAAAGTATGAATACATTTGTATCCTTAATGTGTTATGACAGGCCGAATTAAGCTATGAATAGCCTACATATGCCAGCCTAGACCCTAGTCAAGGTTAATTGATGCAGAAATGCATGTGCTGCGACAACACGTAGCCTACCATTAGTAGATTTTAATCCTCATTTATTGCGGAAATGTTTTATTCCAACTCCCCACCACCTCTGAGTTAGATTAGGGTAGCCTATTCCTCAACAAATTTGAAAGTATCACAGGAACAAAATGATGAAAAGAATTACCCTAGGCCTAGCCTAAAAAATGAATAAATAATAAACGCTGTGTGAATAATTTTGTTTAGCCTAGCCTAGGCTATAACCTAGGTTTATTTTGAAAAAGTTAGGGCTACTTAGGCTAGACAAGTTAGGCCTATGTATGGTATTTTGGTTAGGCTAGCCGCTAGCAATGCCTAGCTGGGTTAGATTAGGGTAGCCTATTTCCTCAACAAATTTGAAAGTATCACAGGAAAAACATTATGAAAAGAATTACCCTAGGCCTAGCCTAAACAACAAATAATAGGCTAGCCTATATGGTGTGAATATTTTTGTTTAGCCTAGCCTAGGATATAACCTACGTTTATTTTGAAAAAGTTAGGGCTATTTAGGCTAGAAAAGTTAGGCCTACGTATGGTATTTTGGTTAGGCTAGCAATGCCTAGCTTGGTGTAGCCTAAGCATGGTAAAGTAGAAGCCTAGCAGGTTAAGATGGTGGTTGCAGGCGTACCGTCCTCATTGTTAACTAGCTGTTATTAGTCCCATGCTGGTAATATATTTGATGATGGCAATAAGTCATGGGAGGTGAGGGGGGACAAAGCCCCCCTCAACCTATCATTATTTCCCATGGCCAACTGTTGGATAATAGATTGAGGAGCCTATGCTAGGCCTATTTGAAAAAGGTAGATAGGCCTTGAGGTGTTGTGAATTACAAAAACAAATACCCTAGGCCTATTTTGAAATATTAGGCCTAGGCTAAGTCTGGCATTTTGACTTGGCTAGAAAGAACTGCCTGTGTAGGCATAGGACATAGTAAAGTCTGGCATTTTGGTTTGGCTCGCCCTGTCTAGGTGTAGAGATATGGTAAAGTAGAACAATATACTGTGGTTAAGGTATAAATAATACACTCCCAACTAGCCTAACATATGATTATCAATGATCAATCCGTCGAAAATCCTTTAACTTGGGCCACTAACAGACTTCCCTGTAGCCTAGCTAGGCTAATTTCTTATCATCAATTCACAAGATACTCTATTCTTCTTCCTGCTGGCTGTGGTGGATCGAATTAGCCATGCTAAACAATGACAAGCTCATAAATTAAAGTATATTAGGTTCTTCTTGGCGCTTCGGTCATATGGGTGACATATTGTTTATTTACAAAGGCCAAGCGCCTGATTGGTCAAGAGAAGCCTCGGTGAAAATAACCGAAAGGGAGCCGTAAGGGAGCTCAACGATGCGTTCGTGAATACACCTTCCGCACTCCCTTAGGAACGATCGTAGGTTGCTGTACGACATCGCACGCTACGACCGTTAGTGAATCTGGGTCCAGGGCTGGGACAAGCCCCTTAGCGAGGCCCAACCCTGGGAACAGGTCCAAACCAAAGTTTGGGGAAATTTGTCCCATCCGAAATACCTGAGAACCCTGTGTGAGAGCGGAGGGAGGAGGTGGCGAAGTGGTGGCGGCGTTGGGACAGCCGGCAGTAGAGCGGGCACCAGCTGGAAGGAAAAGGTCAAGTGTGAGCAACCCAACAGTACCCTATAAGTTTAAATAGGGGCGGGGAGGGAATCCAAAACACACAGGACATCGCCACTTTGGGTCGAGTCCTAGGACTTTTCAGGTGGTCCTTGGGTCCACCCAGTATACAAGGAGGCCGCCTGTAACTATGTAACCTGTAACTGCCAGGGAACTATGGATTAGTAGGATTAGTGAAGTGTAGATTGTTATTTGTCATGGACGTCCAATCTGCTTGCCACGAATGACGGAGGAGTTGGGTAATGTTTGAGAAATAATCAGATGCAGGAATAGGTCATGGCATGATCAAGTTAAGTAGATTTCTTACGCAAAAAGTCATAGTATTGCCACTCTTCACTGGGTATATTATATTTCAATTTGTTTTAGTGTAAACTTCACTAAACTAACTGTATATATAATTCCTACATGATAAATTACTAAATTATAATAGGCTATAGATTGTGTTGCATTCACTTACAAAGTGTTGTATACTGTATCCACTATATACCATTTCACTAGTAAGCAAGAATACTGGGTGTGCCTTATCTACAGTGCTATGTTTGACCATTATTAAATATTTAATCATTAATATCCGGAACGGCGTCTTTATACAGTATTCTAATTTATTTTGATTATATTCCTATGCAAGACTAAAACTCGCATCACTCGATTATACATATATTATAGTTGTAGAGCATACTAATATTCCTTGCATTATGATAATGAAGTAGTGTGTGTGTGTGTTCTAGTTGGCATGGTCGTAATCCACCAATAAACAGGTGTCTCGCTTACTTTTGGCGCTACCTGGACGTGTCAAACAGAGCCATCTGTGGAGAGCCAAACACACCAAATCTCGGATTGCTTCAAATACCGCCGTCAGAGGGCACTAGTGGATAGCTGAAGATCCATACCACGACTTTAGTCCCAGACTGTACTGTAGATATCTATTCATATTCATATCTGTACATATACCTAATGAATCGAATATTCTGATGAATTGTTTTCCTAGTAGGCTAGCTGCACCAAAGGAGTCCACATAACCAGCTCAGAATGTGTGCCCTAGAGTGTACAGTCAGTCATTAATTCTGAAAAGCCTTGAAAAGCTTGAACGATGGTCCGACCACAAATGCCAGTTATAAAAATAAGTTTCAGTTCAACCCAAAACAGCTTTCAAAATGCATGTATCATTAACCCGGCAAGTGCGGATCTCCTCATAAGAGTTTTACCGGTGCGCTGCGGATCTCCTTATAATTATAATCCAAGGCCTAAAAAAAAAAAAATAAAATTCAGCCCAGTATCGATTTTTTTTTTTTTTTTTTTTTTTTATTGACCCTTGGCCATGCCAAATATCACTCCTTCACATCACCTCCGTCCACCCCTTCAATTATCACCTATTCTACCTGTTATTCTCTTATTCTTAGGTATATTTTCGTGCTAACATTAGAGAGTTGCTAGCAGGGCGTGGTCATCTGTGTTACCAATTTTGGGAAAGAGCGAGAGAGAGACTACCACTCAACAGTGTTTCTCCAGCCGTCGTGATGGCTGGCTGGCTGGCAGGCTGCCTCAGCCATAAGTTATGTAATTCCCGGCCTCTATCGCCGATTTTGACCATCCAAACGCTGTTTCCACTTGTTTTATTGTTGTAACAGGTTAATACCTTTATAATCAACGTAAAATAGGCGCATATGGATAAGTATTAATGATATTTATGGTACGATGACGATTTGAGTTTAGGAAATAGTCTAAATACCTCCGCACTGGGAAGGGTGGCCAATACCCCACCTACGCAGCGGAGAGGTTAATAACTGCAACTGTACAGTTGCCCACATAAATTTTGCTCCTCGTTGTGATCTTGTATATGAAATTAAAATGTGTTTGAATATATCGCGAGTGTGCTTTCTTTTAATTATCAGCTGACTAATCAGAAAAGTTAACCATTGGATAAGAAACTACACTCGTAATTAAATCATGCGCGTTATATTTTCATGTATAAGATCACAGAGAGGAACAAAACTTATGTGGGCAACTGTACATTAACTGTTAACACCTAACGAGCGGCCTAGGCGGTAATTTATATGTACCGCCCAGCGGGGTGTTTTTACCCTAAATAGGGTTGTTTACGTGATCATTTTCATGCCTAAATAAGACCCAGAGCATAAAACAAGTATCTATTCCTGAAAGGGCATAAACAGAGCTTTCCAATGACACCCCAACCATCCTTGTACAACGGCTAGTTTTCTTGCAACGATCGTGCAAAACGAGTGCAAAAACCATGTAATTAGGTACTTTCCCTACATAATTCCCTGTGTAGCGAGTGTGAGGGGGGAAGGGAGGGTGGTTTTCACTTCAGTTGGCCCACCGCGGTGGTGTGCGACGGTCATAGCCTTACTACGCTCCTCACACCGCTCAGCTCTCTCTCTCTGCAACATTACGTGCTGAAAATGGCACACGACATAAGTTGTGAACCGCCACTTAGTCCAAATTTCTTTCACACGACATAAGTTGCGCGCCGCCAATAAAGGGTTAATGAACCATAGCATGGACCAATTATAATATGTATCATCCAAAAAGATATAATTAAATACAATCCTTTTTTTGTATCTCAGATGCTTCGAAACTTGGGTTCAAAGGTTCGAATAGTCGTATGGTTATATACATAATTATTATGATACTGTATATACAATATACTAGGGAAGTCAGAATGAATAAGGACTTTTATCCCAGACTGTACACTCTAGGGCGTAAATCGAGGCCATTATATTTAGAATCCATCCCGATTTGAATCGAACGTTTTCATTGATTCGGTAATAATTATTTAGATTTCGGAGGTTCGTTTATGCTGTTCGAGGTTTCATATTTGGCCAGTACTAGTGTTTTATTGTGTACAGTCAAACACATAAATGCCTACACATCCATTTGAATCAGTATCTAACGCAAGTGAGACAATACAACAAATTATTATATCAAAGATGCTTAACAATTTGGCTTTAAAGATTCAAAAATTCAAATTGGTGAGTTATTCCGACAATCTTTCATCCGTAACATGTTGAGGCTATTGGAAACAGTGTTTTTAGTTTGTCAAATAAAATATACACATTATGTTCATTTTACAATCATTATATGACTGCGCGTTTTTAGAGCAATCTCTTTCTAAAGCACCTTATTTAAGAAAGCTTGCACATCACACACCATCCTCTGCAGTGTATTGTAGATTTAATTGGGAAGTGAGGCATCAGAACTTGATAAAGGCTGTGCTAAAATGTTCAACCTGTTTCCTGGCTTGACTCGGCAGCGGCAATGTAGCCAGGAGACTGTGTACCTGGTAGCCAATTCTACACTAACATAGTTTGGTGCTCTTTATATAATTGTAAGGGAACTAGCAATAAATGACTGTACTATATATAGTGTATATACAATTCACTTATAGCCTCATTAAAATTGTAGTGTATCATACTCTTCTAGTGCCAATAAAATGCATAGTGTTGTGCATTCAAGATACAATAAAACTGATGTCCATCAGTTTACCAAAACCTCTTGAATGTCAAATAGTTAGTGTGACCGTTTAATACGACTAATCGCTCAATACAATCGCATCAGTTCACTTCATTTTATTTCTATCAAGAATGAATACAAGAGTTGATTGACGCCAGCGCCACCTGTTGTCTTTTACCAGCACATTAGTGAGATAGTGTGAGCTCAGGATACCAGTTACCCTATTAACGACTATATCGCACTTTCCGGGCTGTGATAGACACAGCTAGAGAGAGGTCAGGCGAAGTGAGGTGTAAGACATACACAATACAGTAAGCAGTTCACCTTCTGGCTTTTACAAGTGAACACCTTTCCTCTGGTAACTATGCAATATTTGTTAATTTGCGGGAGTACTCTAGTCTTCACTAGAGAAGTTTATGTTCTTCAAATTTGGTCAAATGTATTTGACGAAGTGGCAATTTCGGTTTAAAGGTTTTGCTTTGTCGATGGCATGGATTTGGAGATTTTTTATTTTATTTTTTATTTTGTGAATAAACTTTATTCAAAAGGCTTCTTTAATCTATGTGTAATCTGCAGAACCTTTTTAATTCCTCCCTTCCAATATTTAGTTTTGGCTTTTCTGTATCAAAAACTAACTTTTTAAATAGTTTAGTGTAACTAGAGTTTTGCTTGACTCTCTTAAATCTATATATTTCATAATTTTTTTAACTTGGGTTATGTATAAGGACTGTTAATTGCATAAAGATTTTTCTTGGATCTACTTGGTCAGAGGGATTTATGTTGCTTGTTTGGCTTCTCTGGATTCCTTGGGAGATTGTTAGACTTTTTTCGTATAAACTTTTAACTAAATAAGCTTTAAGAGGGGTCTAGATGGGTTCTTTTTATTTGTGAGTTGGGAGAGTTTGCTTGCCTAAAACGCAAACTAAAATGTATTGCTAAAACTTTACTAAAATTTAGCAAATTCCTCTTATGATTAGTGAAATATTCCATGTCAGACAAATCTTAGTTTTACCATTCTGATTTCAGATCTTTAATCTACAACGGAGGATTGCCTATAGAAAACTGCTTCACCATGGCTAAGGCTGTAAGTGCTGTCTGTGTTTTCTCCTTTTGTGGAGTTTAGTATTGGATTAAAAAGTTAACTACGAAAACTGTCTAGCACTTAATTTGTTTCGGCGCTTGTATAGTATTAGTTCGCTAGATTTTAATTTTTGTTTAAACTTTCAAAAAAAAATGTTTTAATAAATTTGTGCTTAATTAAAGTTTAATAGATTTTTTTTTTTTTTAATCTTATGTCAAAAGTTGAGGTATGATTAGATATTTGAAGTTTTGTAAATAATTTGATTTTTTATTCTACATAGTGGAATACAGTATGTAGTTTAGTTTAGTTGTACTTTGGAATTCTGATTGCTTTAAAATGTACTTAATATTAATATTAAAAATTAAAGTAAAATTACATTCCAGATTACTAAATTTCCTCTAAATTTCCAGTTTTGTAGTTTGTCCTGCGACTGCTTAGTGTTAGTAGTATAATGCAATTTTCTTTTACTTTTAAGTTCTCAGTCTCTTCGAATTCTCCGCTAGTTACCTTGGTTGTTGATGCTTAATCACTATCAATCTATCTAGTAATTAAGCTCCTAATTTCTGTTTACAGATTGTACTGCTGCTGGTGTTGTGTGTGATGGTGACCCTGGTGAGCTGCCAGTACGGTTATGGTGGCGGTTACGGCAGCAGTAATTACGGTGATGGCTACGGCGGCCGTAATTATGGTGGGCGACACGGTGATGGATATGGAAGAGGCAATTACGGTGATGGATATGGTGGTAATTACGGTGGCGGTAGCTACGGTGGTGGATATGGTGGTGCTGGTTACGGTGGCGGTAATAGTTATAAAGGTTATGCCCACAGGGGATAAGGTGGTGGCCGGGACTTCTACGATTATTTATTTGTCGCTGGATATTAAACTGTATAAATCAAATTTATAAGAGTTTGTTTATGGTTTTTATAATCTTCCTAGAATTAGGGGTGTGATTGTTAATGAACTCTAAAATGCCACCTATAGTTTTCAATGAACGGTGTGATAAGAAGTTACACCGATAGACTTTCTAGTCTTTTTCACTAATCTAAATTTAAACTAAATGTTAATGTAGAAGAATTCTCGGATCTTCAATTCTCAGTCTATTTTTCGTATCCTTGTAGATTATATGAATGTCTCTGAAAAAAAAAATTCATATTTGTTAAAATCCTTGCCGGGGCAATTATAATTTATTAAACTATCTTTAGTTCATGTTGAACATAACTTAGATAACTGGCTTAATGTCCAGGTATTCTATATAAATTAGTTTAAAAAGGGTTTATAAACTAAAGTCTATTTAGATTTTGTAAGTCTTTATTCAATCCAGAATTCTCAACCTTCTAGGGTATTCTCCACTCTCCTTAATGAAGGAACCATATTGAATGGCGGAAAGCTAGTTTAGTTTTAACCCTTAACTGGCGGCACCCGGCTATTGTAGAGTTAAATAAATGTGGCCTATGTGGCGGGTCACGGCTATTGAGTGCAAATATTGAGCACTTAATGTGTTCCGAGAGAGAGCGGAGCTGTGGGAGGGTGTAGGTTACCTCTTGACTGCTCGCCACGGTGGCCGTGGAGCTACTGAGATGTACTCCTTTGTACTCTACCCTCTCAAGCTAGTTTCACACTTAATAATGGAATAAAATTACAGTATTTTACCTATTTTGCCCTTTGGTTGCACGATCGTTGCAAGACCACCAGTGATCGTGAAAGGATGGTTCTGGTGTCATTGGAAAGCTGAATTAACGCCCTTTCAGGGATGCATACTTATTTTACGCTCTGGCTCTTGTTTATGCATGAAAACTAGCGCGGAAACTAGCTCATTTACGGTAAAACCCACCGCTGGGCGGCACATCAAATATACTCCTCCACCCGCTCTTAAGGTGTGAAGTTTATACATAATATTTTTAAGAATGTGCCACTGACTCAAGAATCCGTGTTTTTAACACTGTTCTGATCCAACGTCTTGTGAGTTTATAGTTTCATTAAGGATTCTGCTTATGTTTGTCATTTGCAGCACATTCTACATCCAATGTTCGAGAACGACTAACCCCACAATAACTCTAAAAATAAAACCAAATCCTAACTCCAACCGTAGCACCTGATACCGGGAGATGGTACAGATAGTGTATTGTTGAATTATAAAAATTAGGGTTTGGAGTGAAGTATTGGAAGTAATATTTCCTTTATAAACCGTTTACAATTATTTTCTGTTAATGCCAAACCGTTTTGTATTGTTCTTTAAACATAAAGTCCTCCGAATCTTGGATGAAGCAAATTATGATCCTCAAGTGGTCTGCAGATATAACTGTCCTATAATAGTAAAATAAAGCTTAACAGATATATAAATAAAAGTAAATGTGGGCATTACAAAATTATTGCATAATGTTATATTAATTAAGATACAAACTTATTCAAAGCGGTCTCGGGTTGAATTTAATCTCCTTACTATTTTGTATTGCGTATTTGCATTTTAGATTAGTTTAATCAGTTCGAGACTTCAAAATCTTTCAGAATTAATTAAAACTGCTGTACAGTCACTAGCATAAATACTGGGACACCAACCAGATTATGTTTGCCTTTGTCTCCAAAGGTATTGCTAAACTTATTATTCAGACTCTCAATAATTCGTTTATTTCATTCTAGTTAGTCAGACGATTTTATTCAGCTTAGTATATACCTCACGTGGTGAAGAAGTTGATATCTGGTTGATGTCGCAGCATTTATGCTCGTGACTGCACATGGTCATTACAGTGTAATAAGATTAATTTATTTTAGTTTCAATTTCATTCCCACAACTGATGTAATAGTTTTGAGAAATAAATTATACCCAACATTTTTGTAATTTAATATTTATGCAGACTTAAAAAAAATCCATGAATTTCATTCAACGTATTTACACTCGGTTCCCAATGGATCTATGAATCAAGAACTATGCTTCATTAAAGGGTCCATATTAACCCTTAATTAGCGGCTCACCACATAAGTCGAGTTAAATAAAGCTGGACTATGTGGCGGCGCTCGACATAGGTCGAGTGGCAATTTCAGCACGTAATGTTGCTGAGAGAGAGACAAGTGGTGGCAGGAGACTAGCGAGCGTATGACTGCTCCAGACCACCGCGGCGAACCTACTGACACGAATCTCCGCTCCCTCCTCCCTCTCTCACTCGCTACATACTGAATTATATGGGGAAAGTACCGAATTACATGCTTTTTGCACTCGCGTTGCACGGTTATTGCAAGAAAACTAGCCATCATAAAAGGATCGTTATGGTGTCATTCGAAAGCTCTGTTTATGCCCTTTCAGGGATAGATACTTGTTTTA
The DNA here is from genome assembly GCA_032716605.1 of Paralithodes platypus. Classification (NCBI taxonomy): domain Eukaryota; kingdom Metazoa; phylum Arthropoda; class Malacostraca; order Decapoda; family Lithodidae; genus Paralithodes; species Paralithodes platypus. The sequence continues at coordinate 43,809,240 of CM064483.1, read as the reverse complement.
CGTTCTGGGTCTTATTTAGGCATGAAAATGATCACGTAAACCGCCCTATTTTGGCTAAAAACACCCCGCTGGTCGGTACATATAAATAAACCGCATAGGCCGCTCGTAAGGTGTTAAGCAGACTGACCACCGCTATTTTCAAGGATTTTTGTTTGGTGGATTTGTTATTTATATGATTTATAAGCTTTCTATAATAAAATTTGTTCTCTGAAATTAGTATTTACCAATTTAACAAGAATCTAAAAACACGGCCCCCGATAGTGGGAAGGAATATGAAGAATAAGGAAATTGCGGGGTAAAAAGCGTATAACGCGATAATAAGCATTTGTAAATACTACCGCAACAACGAATCTTGTTTCTGAGACCTAGTATATTAATCTAACCAAACAACCCAACATAACATAACTTAGACCTAGTAAGTGGGATTCAAAACTAGCCCTTGCATGCCAGCTACTGCGAGGTCATAGTACTCCGTACGTAGGATACAAAACTAGCCCTTGCATGCCAGCTACTGCGGGTGTATACTACCCAGTACGTGGGATACAAAACTAGCCCTTGCATGCCAGCTACTGCGGGTGTATACTACCCAGTACGTGGGATACAAAACTAGCCCTTGCATGCCAGCTACTGCGGGTGCATAGTACCCAGTACGTGGGATACAAAACTAGCCCTTGCATGCCAGCTACTGCGGGTTCTATTTGACAAACTAAAAACACCGTTTCCAATAGCCTCAACATGTTACGGATGAATGATTGTCGGAATAACCCACCAATTTGAATTTTTGAATCTTTAAATCCAAATTGTTAAGCATCTTTGATATAATAATTCGTTGTATTGTCTCACTTGCGTTGATACTGATTCAAATGGATGTGTCGGCATTTATGTGTTTGACTGTACACAATAAAACACTAGTACTGGCCAAATATGAAACCTCGTACAGCATAAAAGAACCTCCGAAATCTAAATATTTATTACCGAATTAATGAAAACTTTCGATTCAATTCGGGATGGATTCTAAATGTAATGGCCTCGATTTACGCGCTAGAGTGTACAGTCTGGGATAAAAGTCCTTATTCATTCTGACTTCCCTAGTATATTGTATATACAGTATCATAATAATTATGTACAGTATGTAACCATATGACTGTTCGAACCTTTGAACCCAAGTTTTGAAGCATGTGAGATACAAAAAAAATATTGTATTTAATTATATCTTTTTGGATGATACATATTATAATTGGTCCATACTATGGTTCATTAACAGTTAATGTACAGTTGCCCACATAAGTTTTGTTCCTCTCTGTGATCTTATACATGAAAATATAACTCGCATGATTTAATTACGAGTAGTTACTTATCCAATGGTTAACCTTTCTGATTAGTCAGCTGATAATTAACACCTAACAAGCGGCCTATGCGGTAATTTATATGTAACGCCCAGCTGGGTGTTTTTACCCTAAATAGGGTTGTTTACGTGATCATTTTCATGCCTAATAAGACCCAGAGCGTAAAACAAGTATCTATCCCTGAAAGGGCATACACAGAGCTTTCCAATGACACCCCAACCATCCTTGTACGACAGCTAGTTTTCTTGCAATGATCGCGCAACACGAGTGCAAAAACCATGTAATTAGGTAGTTTCCCTACATAATTCCCTGTATAGCGAGTGCGTGAGGGTGGGGGAGGGTGGAATTCATGTCAGTAGGTCCGCCGCGGTGGTCTGGAGCAGTCATACGCGTGCTACTCTCCTGCCACCACTTATCTCTCTCAGCAACATTACGTGCTGAAAATGGCACACAACATAAGTTGTGAACCACCACTTAGTCCAAATTTCTTTCACTCGACATATGTTGCGCGCCACCAGTTAAGGGTTAAAAGAAAGCACACTCGCGATGTATTCAAACACATTTTACTTTCATACACAAGATCACAACGAGGAGCAGAATTTATGTGGGCAACTGTACAGTTGCAGTTATTAATGATACATGCATTTTGAAAGCTGTTTTGGGTTGAACTGAAACTTATTTTTGTAACTGGCATTTGTGGTCGGAGCATCGTTCAAGCTTTTCAAGGCTTTAAAATTTATCAGAATTAATGACTGACTGTACACTCTAGGGCACACATTCTGAGCTGCTTATGTGGACTCCCTTGGTGCATCTAGCCTGCTAGGAAAACAATTCATCAGAATATTCGATTCAGTAGGTATAATATAGATATGTACAGTCTGGGACTAAGGTCGTGGTATAGATCTTCAGCAATCCACTAGTGCCCTCTGACGGCGGTATTTGAAGCAATCCGAGATTTGGTGTGTTTGGCTCTCCACAGATGGCTCTGTTTGACACGTCCAGGTAGCGCCAAAAGTAAGCGAGACACCTGTTTATTGGTGGATTACGACCATGCCAACTAGAACACACACACACACTACTTCATTATCAGAATGCAAGGAATATTAGTATGCTCTACAACTATAATATATGTATAATCAAGTGATGCGAGTTTTACTCTTGCATAGGAATATAATCAAAATAATTTAGAATACTGTATAAAGATGCCATTCCGGATATTAATAATTACATATTTAATAATGGTCAAACATAGCACTGTAGATAAGGCACACCGAGTATTCTTGCTTACTAGTGAAATGGTATATAGTGGATACAGTATACAACACTTTGTAAGTGAATGCAACACAAATCTATAGCCTATTATAATTTAGTAATTTTTCATGTAGGAATTATATATACAGTTAGCTAGTCAGGTTGGGAAATTAGGTATAGCCCGGGAGCCCAGACTAGCCCGGATATGTTACCAGGCTAGTGATTTGCAAAGCTAGTCTGCCCGGCAGTTGCCCAGGGGACAAGTTATTGTTTATATTAATATATAAGTTGACGCTTCAATAAACGAAAACAAATAGTTGTTATATAATATCAAATACTGATAGATAATTAGTATACGAAAACATCGATGAGGTGGGCGTTTAGTAAAACGGTGGGCCTTTAGTAAAACAGAGACCGACACTTCTCGCTGTGGTGACCCTGTAATACACAGAGACGAAGCAGCTGATCGATCGTAAATTTCGTAATATTTTCGGCAGATATTATTAGTTCGTCATATACTGTCAATATTTATTTCTCTTGGATACAATAACATAAATAAGTTCAATTAATGGATACATATAACATAAAAGAGAAACATTGAATACAACTAGTTAAGCTAAAACAATGTAACCATGTACCGGATGCATGGCTTAAGTTTTGTTGTTATTGCTGGGCCGTGAATTTCGTAATGTTGTGAACTTAAGAATTTACTTGGGGATAGTAAAGCTTGCTAAGCGTTTAGATGTTGTAGGTGGCAAACAATTTGAAGATTGTAGGTGTTGGTCTATGGTCACAGTGTTATACGATAATGAGTAAGTTCGTAGAAGGTGGTTGGGGGAAGCAGATTGTCATCGTCTGCACCTAGCCATGTCTCCTTTTCGCCGATTCTGGCGCGCATTTTTATTTTATTTTGTTCAGTTTTCCCCATTTTAATATTAATAATACTGATCTTCAAAAACTCTAACTTTTGGGATTTTCAAATTATCGGAATTATGCTACAACAGACAATTTGAGACACATGTTTCTTCGTTAATCAATGTTGTGGTTTCCCATATACTCACTCACCCACTCTCACTCTCTCTCTCTGATTTGTATTAATAATGAACAGTATTAAATTTATAAATTATGTGTTTTTTTTTACATAGACTAAGACTGCCTGTTCCAAGGAATGTCGTCTAAAATTGTTTTTCCTCCGTATTCAATTTTATAGGCTAGACTTGTCAACCAAAAAGGTTAGCAGTAAGATTATCGTGTATAGAGTATTTGAAAATATATATTTACGTATTTGTTTGCCTGTTTCAACAATAATCAAGATTGAAGCATGGTAAATATCAATGAAGGTTATGGGGATGAGGCATAAGGAGAAATGTATACCTTTTAGCTTTATTTCACATCTCTTTTGGCAGTCTTCAATTAGCTTTCATAATTGTCATGCACAGATGACCACGAAAGAGAACAGGGACATGAGAAGGAAATTAGAGAAGTTATATGGTTAGGATAGCTTAGGTAGGGCTATTTTAAGGTGAGTATTAAAATACTATACAATTGTTTTGGGTTGACCAAGATAGGTTAGGGGGTAGATTTGGCTGTAAATTAAAATCGTTCATGAAATGGTAAAATATGAACTAATATGTTAAGGATATGATAGCCGAATAAGTAAGACAAATTCGAAAAAATATGTCGAATATTCACAAATCTCTGTCTAACTAAATTCCAATAAAAACAAACATAAAAAAACTTGTGTTACACCAATAGTCCAATACGTAGTGTTCATTATCAAAAGGGACTTAAGAACATAAGAAATCGGAAGTCTACATAAAGCTGACCGGCCTACACGAGGTAGATCCCATTTACACCCGGCCCATATCATTCATATGGCTATCCAGTTTGCTTTTGAAATATTCTACCGTTCCTTAGCTAATCGCTGCACTAGACAACCTATTCCACATATCCACAATCTTTTTTCCCAACCAAATGCTTACTACATATTTTTAAAAACGGAACCTATCCAATTTGAAGCCATTTGAACGGGTTATCCCTCCAATATTAAGCTTCATCCTGTCTTAGTGTTATAAGAGGCATTAAAAGCAGTAAAGTATCAGCCCGCTGTATCTCGCAAACATTTTGTTTAGCTAATATCAAAATAGTTAAGAAATAACCATATTCCTCTCCTGCTTTACTAACACTTATTAAGCTAGTTTAAAGATAATGATATGCATGTCTTCATGATAATTGTTTCACCCTAATATATTGATCATTTGCATTCAAGAACTGAGATTCAAGAGGAAGAAATTGAGGACAAGATTACTTACAGTACGATACAAAGAGTGAAAGACAAATATATAAGGACTAGTAAGAGAATCAGTAGTCTGCCCCTCATCCCATATGGAAGCCAACCGATGATGACAATGCACTAGTTCCAGGTTCATGAGAACAATGAAGACGAGAAACTGCGCAAGAATAGACTTTAAAAAAAATCATGTAGGGGAAGGAAGTTGAAGTTAAGATTAGGTGGGAGAAGGAAAATTGACTGAGAATCGACTTTATCAAAATCATGTTGTTGTTGTTGTTGTTGTTCCCCAAGCTGCCTGGCCGAACAAATCATGTAGGGCAAGGAAGTTGAAGATATGATTGGGTGAGAGAAGGTACATTTACTGAGAATATCCTATCACACTATGCACACAATATAACGAGACATCAATGCTTAGAAGGGAAAATTTGAAATGTAATTTCAGTGATAATGGTTTTGACAGTAAAAGTGTCAAGGAGTCAATGCTTATATGAAGTTCTGTAAAACTTATATTTAAGGATAAAGTCTGAGGCCCTGATACAGGAAGATGGCTTGACAATACAAAACAATAGGGAAAGATTGAAATGTTAAAACATAAATATATTATTAGAGACACTTGAGAACATATCACTTGTTGACAAAATAAAGCCATACCAAAGGTACTCTGAAAAGAGAATCTGGTTAAATGCAATACAATTTATATTGGAGTTAGGGGATCGTAAATCAAGGAAGACAGAGGAAGAGAGTGGAGAATTTGTTTTTAAACTGAAGAGGCCTGAGCATCCCAGAAACGGAGAGGTTTAAGAGATAGGTAAATAAATGGAAACCTTCATTGTCCTCTTCTTAGTTTCAATGTTTTACCATCAACGTGCTGTACCAAAAACTCTTGATATTTCCATAACATTAGTAATGCATGAAGTTTCCAAAAATTCAATAAGTAGTGTGGACATAAATTCCAATTTATAGAAGCTGGTGGCATGTTTGTGAATGTGTGTGGTACTTAACGAGTGGAATTCCTTACGATGTATCAGGGCAAGTAAAACATGTGTCAGGCCAAGTAAATTTCAGATGTCACTAGCCCGGGGCAAGTAGATCCGCAACACTAATTTCCCAGCCTGTAGTTTACACTAAAACAAATTGAAATATAATATAACCAGTGAATAGTGGCAATACTATGACTTTTTGCGTAAGAAATCTACTTAACTTGATCATGCTGTGACCTATTCCTGTATCTGATTATTTCTCAAACATTACCCAACTCTTCCGTCATTCGTGGCAAGCAGATTGGACGTCCATGACAAATAACAATCTACACTTCACTAATCCTACTAATCCATAGTTCCCTGGCAGTGTTCTTTCCATGATAATAGAAGATAGGAGACTGCCTTGGTTTGCCTGAGACTAGGCCACTCTACGCTCATACGTGGCTTTTTAATATCGGAGGATGTCCCCACGCTTTGCCCTTGTTGCCAGGTTCCAGTCACAGTCCAATATATTGCGATAGACTGCTCCTAGTTGTTATTTATGCCCCTTTCCCACTGATGCGACAACTCACGATTTTCGTCGCCGAGGTCGTAGTTTTGGCAAATTCGCAAGAATGCGTGCGACGTTCACGATTTTGACCGTTACAAACCGTTGACAAGTTTACACTCGGCGACGATGTCGCCGATGGGTAAGACGTAATCGGCGACATCATGCGAAGTCATCGACAAATTGAGCGATGGTTCGGCGAATACCTCGGCGAGATTATTTAGTTACATCCCTAGACCTCCATCAAGCATATAAAGCACCCCCCAACACCCTCCTTCAAGATCAATTTGTAAATTTTTCGATAGAAAAATATCCTGGCCGAAGGCCGGTTCCTCAAAAAGTACAGGCTCGCTATCGCTAGCCAGGAAAAACTCGACGCCTAAATGACACGAAAGTCTAAATATTGACAACGAAATGGGGTGAAATGTCTTAAAATCGCCAAACTAATGGGCCGAACATCATAAAATATGAAAACTAATGTGGTATAACCATAAGGAAGAAAGGGGACCAGAAAAACGACCCATCTCCCCTTAATTCGGAGATTGGCAATGTCCGGCTTCGCCGGGGTAAATGTCTTAAAACAGTAGGCTGAATGGGGCCGGACCTATAAAAGGCAAAGAGAGAGGGAGAGTAAGAGAAAAACAAAAAACGAAGAGAGAGGGAGAGAAAGAGAAAACAAAAAAAGGCGAGGTGGGCTCAGTTAAGCAGTAACGCAGACATTGAGCCCACCTCGCTGTTTTTGTTTTATCTTTCTTTCCCTCTCTCTTTGCCTTCTATCCGTTCGGCCCCGTTCAGCCTACTGTTTTAAGACGTTCATCCCCATCCAAGTATCGATATCTTCCTGGCAAGCGATAGAGAACCAGCATTATATGGAGAAATCCGGCTTTGCCAGAGAAATTTTTCTATCGAAAAATTTACAAATTTAGCTTGCTCTCAAAACAAAAATATATATATGTTGGCTCGCTACCGCTCACCAGGAAAATATTGAAACCTGGATGGGGGTAAACATCTTAAAACAGTAGGCTGAACGGGGCGGAACGGATACAAGGCATAGAGAGAGGGAGAGAAATAGAAAACAAACAAAAAACGAGGAGAGAGGGAGAGAAAGATAAAACTAAAAAGGGCGAGGTGGGCTCAATTTTGAAGCCTTAACGCAAACATTGAGCCCACCTTGCTGTTTTTTGTTTTATCTTTCTCTCCCTCTCCTGGTTTTTTTATTTCTATTTCTCTCCCTCTTGCTTTGCCTTGTATCCGTTCTGCCCCGTTTAGCCTACTGTTTTAAGATGTTTACCCCCATCCAGGTTTCAATATTTTCCTGGTGAGCGGTAGCGAGCCAACGTATATAACATTTTGTTGTTGAGAGCAAGCTAAATTTTTACATTTTTCGATAGAAACATTTCTCCGGCAAAGCCAGATTTCTCCATATTATGCTGGTTCGCTATCGCTTGCCAGGAAGATATCGATACTTGGATGGGGATAAACGTCTTAAAACAGTTGGCTGAATGGGGCTGAAGGGATACAAACCAGAGAAAGAGAGAAAAGGAGAGAAAGATAAAACAAACAGGTGAACCCCCCAAGAGAGGTGCATAGAAAAAAGGGTTGACTGGTTCACTATAGGCGTAATCATTTTTTTTTTACCCACCTCGCGGAAGGTGCTCTTTGGCATCGTCGATGTTCTCGGAACATCTGAGAGCATCGGCGAGCAGAGCATCTGAGAGCATCGGTGAGCATCCATGCAGCGTTGCAAAGGTTTTTTGTGCGAAACCCTCCGCGATGTCTCACCGATGTCGCAGATGTTAGCAGAAGCCCTCGCAGATCCCTCGGCGATGCTAGACGATGCTTGCGAGGGCAACGAACCCTTGTGAGTCCTCATCCAAAATTTTGAACAGTCCGAACATTTGCGACGACCCGCGAGGGCCCTTGCGAGGCCTTGAGAGGCCTTGCGAGTCAAACAATTTTTCATGAGAGGGTTTAAGACATGTCACGAATGTGCCAATTTATTGGTGTCGGCGATGAAAATCATGAGAAGTCGCATCAGTGGGAAAGGGGCATAACAAGGACACGTCAAGTTTTGACTGTATTTGGTGATCTATTCAGTTATGAAGGACTGTGAAGAGCGGTTGTGAGTCAAAACTTGTTGCGTCCATATGAATAATAAACGATCCTTTTCCAACAGGTGAGTATAATTTTCTATTTAAACATTCAATGCATTGTGAGTATCTCTCCTGAAACTCGTATTTCTCGCGCAGTGACTTCACGGTGATGGAGAGAGAGAGAGAGAGATAGTCTGCTAGCCAACCTAGTGAACCTAGAAATGTTGAGTTCTGTAAAGTTTTATGGTAGAAATGAAATGTATGGGTCTTAACGACTCAGAAACTGCCGGATGCTATTTTGTATATGTGTAGCATTTTGCATAATTGACCTAATTAGCATATTAATTAGGTATAATAACCAAATTCGGAATATCTTGATAGAAACATATAGACTTCAACATAATATCAATATCCAGACCTGCTTTCGACCCCAAGGAATCCAAATAACATGGTTTTCTATCTATCTATCTATTGTCTGACACCGTGATCCCCGAAGGGGTGGCCACGAACGAACTGCCCCCATGCACCTCTGTCCCCAGTCAGTCGACGCCCCTCCCCCCAACCAGCACCGCCTTCGTTCATGTAGTTCCTCACTCCATCCTTCCACCTCATATTCGGTCTACCTCTCCCCCTCTGTCCCTCCACCTCGCTCTCGTACACCCTCTTAGTCATTCTCTCGCTTTCCATACGTTCCATATGGCCGAACCATCTCAAGTTGTTCCTTTTCACACTTTCCAGCACATCTACCTCCACACCACACCTCCTTCTTACTTCCTCATTAGTCTGTCTATCCCTCCATGTAACTCCGCACGCACTCCTTAAGTAATTCATTTCCACTGCTCTCACTCTTGGTCTGAGTCTCTCAACCAACGTCCATGCTTCGCTTCCGTAAATCAGTGTCGGGATTACCACACTGTCATGCAAGGACTTCTTCACTTCCATACTGACCACCCTATTTCTTGTTACTGCTTTTAGCGTTCCTACAACCCTCTTCCCCTGTTGTACCCTCTCCCGCACCTCTTCATCCATAGTCCCATCTTTACTCAACACACTGCCCAGATACTTAAAAGAGTTGACGATCTCCATAGCCTGACCGTTCAGCTTCACCTCACACTCTGTGACTTCACCCCTTTCGAAGACCATAACCTTGCTCTTCCCCGTATTTACCTTCAAATTCCGTTTTTCGCACACTGTTCCAAACTCATTTACCAGACCCTGCAACTCCCATTCATTATCACTCATCAGAACTGTATCATCCGCAAACAGCAGTATAGGTAGCTTCCACTCAATTCCCTCCCTTTTCAGCGATACACCAACATCCACTGCTCTTGATAGTATTTCTTTCATAACTCCATCCATATATACAGTAAACAACCACGGGGACATCACACACCCCTGTTTCAAACCAACATTCAGGTCAAAGAACTCGCTCTGCTCACTCTCCACACGTACTACCGCCTTTGCACCCTCATACATGCTCTTCACTGCTTTCAGCAACTTGCCCTCTACTCCGTATATTCTAAGTACTTTCCACAAACCTTCTCTATCCACTCTGTCATAGGCCTTCTCCAAGTCCATAAAGGCAACATACACCTTTTGTTTCTTCTCCAGATACTTCTCCACAACACAATTCAGGGTAAAAATCTGATCTACACATCCTCTTCCCTTCCTAAAACCTCCCTGCTCGTCGCCTATCCATTTCTCCGTTCTCACTCTCACTCTCTCAATCACTACCCTACTGTATACCTTCCCTACTACGCTTAGAAGACATATTCCTCGGTGGTTACCACACACTCCTCTTTCCCCTTTGCCCTTATATAGGGGGACTATTATGCCAGTCTTCCAGTCATCGGGTGCACTCCCCTTCTCCCATGCTAGTTTGCACATTTTCCATACCCATTCTATCACTATCTCACCACCATACCTCAACATTTCCCCACACACTCCATCTGTTCCTGGTGCTTTCCCCAACTTCACTCTTTTCATGGCTTCCCACACTTCTGACCTCCTGATCCCCACCTCCTCCTCCACTACTTCTCTTCTTCTCCCTCCCATACCATATCCAGCTATGTTTGCTGGCTCTTCATTCCTTTCATTTAGCAACTCACTGAAGTACTCCCTCCATCTTTCGACTCTCTTGCTTCTCGGCTAGCATTCTCCCATTCTTATCTTTCACACCCTTACTGTTTCCCTTGCTACCTTCCCTAACTTTCTTGACTTCTTTCCAGAACAGTTTCTTACTCTCCCTCCATTTTACACTCAGATTCCTTCCAAATTCCTCATCTACTCTTCTCTTACTTTCCTTCACTACTCTCTTCACCACCTTCTTACTCTCCACGTACCTCGCTCGTTTCTGTCTCTCGGAATCTTCATTCCCTCTACTACCCAACCACTCTCTATATGCTTTCTTCTTTTCTTCCACAGCTATTCTTACCTCTTCTGTCCACCATGCTGTACCTTTCACTCCCCTCCCTCTTCTCCTCACTCCACACACCTCCTCACATGCTGCACAGATCTCATCCTTAAACACCTTGCTCATCTCCTCCACTTCCTCCATAACTTCCAGGTCGAACCCACCTAGTCGTCTTTCCACTGCTCTCCTGTACTCCTCCCTGACTTCCTCCTCCTGCAACCTCTCCACCCTCCTCACCATTCCACCCTCCTCTCGCCTCCCTCCCGCTCTCCTCACCCACTTCTTTTGTATCCTAACCTTAGCTACCACTACATAATGATCAGACAGACCCCCTCCAATACCCCTATACACCCTAGCATCCATCACAGATTTCTTCATTCGTTCATCCACACATACATAATCAATCAATGACTTTCGTTCCACCACTGTCTTATCCTTCATCGTCAACATCCGTTTCCACGTGTACCTGTGGATCATTCTGTGTCGGAAGAAGGTGTTGGCTATCCACAGCCTCCTCCCCACACATACGTCCACAAGTGCACTACCATTCCCATTCACCTCTGATGGTACCCCCCACCCTCCCACCACTCCCTCAACTTTCCTATCACCCACCTTACCATTCATATCCCCAATCAGAAATATTCTTTCGTTCTTGTCAAACTTCTCCAGGCACGCCTCCACATTCATCCAGAACTCCTCTTTCTTTCTTTCAAGTATATCCTCTGTCGGGGCATACACGCATACAATCACCCACGTTTGTATTCCTACTTTCATTCTCACCCACACAATCCTTGAACCCACAGACCCATACTCTCTTACACATTCCTTCCATTTGCTACTTACAAACAAACATGCACCTTCTCTCGCTGTTCCTTCACTCACTCCAGCACACACACCCATTCCACACTCCCACTCTCTCACATCTGAACCTTTCCATTTGGTCTCTGTCATTCCACATACATCCAGCCTGGCATTCACTAACACTTCCAGAACCTCTCTCTCTTTTGTGCCATCATTCATGCCACTAACATTCCACTAACATGGTTTTAATCTCCTAAAATCCTTCCAACTATCCAAAATCCAATATAGCCACAATGGATAACTAAATAAATCCGGTCCTGGAGTGGCGGCGTCTACGCCGTGGGACCACCTCCAGGAGCTGCCGACCATGGATGGGTGCCGACCCTTCCGTCCGGGGAGAAGATCATCGACAGTGGAGGACAGCAGGCTGCCGACCGTGGGGAGCAGTTTCCGGGAGCCAAACCGCCACAAATATCCCCTGCCCCCTCCCTGGGGGCACGCATCCTTGGAGCGGCTGCAGTCGCGCCGCGCAATTCTCACACCTCTCACACCACACACACACACACAATACACAGTTTTTCCTACACCGAGAAATGACTCTCCGGATGTCATTTCTCGAAGACTCCTTCTAGCCGGAGACATTGAGAGCAACCGAGGACCCACCTACAAATACACATGTCCAACTTGCTCAAAACCCATTACTTCGAGCTGCCAAACTAAGGGGTCAGTTCTCTGCAACTCATGCGGGAACTGGACCCATTTCACCTGCACAACACTTGCCTCCATGAAACACTACACAAACACCTGGACATGTTCCTCATGCCCCTCCTTCTCCCAGTCAAGTCCCTCCCTTCCTCCCCAACCCACATAACCTTATCATACCATCCACTCCCTCTCCTAAAACCCGTCTACCTCTCCTCCCCAATCCACATAACCTGCCCATAACATCCACTCCCACTCCTAAAACCCATCCACCTCTCCTCCCCAACCCACCCCCACCCCAACCTAATCCATTCCTACCCTCATCTCCTGCATCCCAATCCCCACCCCCACCCCACACATCATCCTGGGTGGTGATTTCAATGCAAAGACGTCGGCCTGGTTTGTCGACAACCCCGACACAGACAGAGGGCTGGTCTTACAACACCAAACAGACAATCTATATATCCTCAATAACATTCATCAGCATACCCATACTCCCCACTAAGCCCTCTACACCCCATCATCTCCTGATATCACCTTTTGTTCCCCTGAACTCGCCCCCACAACATCCTGGAAGGTGGTCAGAACCTTGGGCTCAGACCACCTCCCGATCATTATCACCACCAAAACAAGACTCACCCCAGCTAGCCACAGACACACTTACACTAACTATAAAAGAGCTAACTGGGAAGCTTTCACAAATGAGACAGAACAACACTTTGAAACCTTAAACAGTACACCCATCACTAACATCAACAATGTTGTACACACATTCAACATGACTATTCAAAACGCCGACAAGAAACACATTCCAAGAGGTAGCATAAAAAAACACAACCCCAACTTCTCACCTGAAATTCAAAACCTCATCATACAATGCGACACACTGAAACACTCCCAGCACCCCACACACACGACATCAATCAACAAATTCAAGCACTCAACATCCAGATTAACAACAAAATACAAGAACATCAAACACTAAATTGGAATAACTTCCTACAAACACTCGATCACAAAACAAACCCCCCAAAAATCTACAAAACACTAAACAGCATCACACTTTCCAACAGCAACACAACACAATCACATGCTGCAATCACAACAACAGACTCTACTCCTTCACATAAATAACAAGCAAACAATCTCATCAATCAATTCTCTCATGTCAGTCACCTAAAACCCCACAAAGACGACCGACGTGTCATCCGACGAAAAAGACAATTCCCCACAGACCCTGACTATACACCCTTCACCAACAACCAGACAAAGCATATCATCAACAATCTCAAGCTCTCACCCGCCTGTGGCCTAGACAACATAAGCAACATTCACCTCAGACACCTGGGACCACAAGGCATACAAGCACTCACTAACATATCAAACTACAGCTACTCACACAACACAATACCAGACATCTGGAAGCATGGTATCATCATCACATTCCCCAAACCTAACAAAAAACCCACGCTACCCTCCTCACATCGCCCTATCACACTCCTTTGCACCCCCTCCAAAGTCATAGAGCACCTTGTACTACAACTGATGACACCTGACTTACCGCTTTCTCCAACACAACACGGCTTCAGGCCATTGCACTCCACAAACACTCTTCTTACAGACCTTACACAAAGAGCTTTTGATGGCATCAACTCAGCTATACCACCACACAGATCAATACTTGCCACACTCGACATTATTAAAGCCTTCGATGCCATCCCCCGCCACAACCTAACAAACAAAATCTACAACACAAACATGCACAAAAACACAAAAAGATGGCTGGCCATCTTCTTACCAGGCAGATGTGCACACGTATCTTTTGCCGGTCAGTCATCTAGCATTAGAAATTTCCCAAACGGAGGCCCGCAAGGATCCGTCCTGTCACCCGCACAGCTTCAATCTGTACATGCATAATATAAATACACCAAATTCACCTCAAATAACCATAGCCTTCTACGCAGACGACATAACACTCACAAGCACGCACCAAAACCCAGACACATCAACAAGACTCCTTCAAGACTATCTTGACACATTACATGAATGGTGTACTACAAACAGACTCAATTTAGCCCCAGCTAAATCCACTGCAACCCTCCTCACAAGCTGGACAGGCGAGCACGATTACGTCCCGGGACTCAACATAAACAACACACCCCTAACACACACACACACACACACAAAATCCTAGGAGTAACATACGACACCCAAATGACATTCAAACAGTACATCACAAACACGAAAAAGAAACTGACACCCAGACTAAACGCCCTCAGATCACTTGCCCACACGAAATTTGAACACAACAAAGAAACCACCACCACAGTCTACAAACAATACATAAGATCAGTTATGGAATACGCAACCCCGGCCTGGGCTTCTAACCTAGCTGAAACACATCATAAGACCTTACAGACTATTCAAAATAAAGCCCTGAAAATCATCACAGGATGCACAGCTACGACACCCACAGATCACCGACATCAAGAAACCAAAGTCCTCAAAGTCAAAGATCATCTAGACAAGAGAGGCACACAATTCCTGGCAGCAGCCTCCATGAATCAACACCACCCACTACACTACATGGCAACACACCCACAGACACCAAGAAATATCAAAACAACACCCAGCACACGCTATGATACACAAATACTGTCTTCTCTCCCTCCCTGCCCACCCCAAACCAACTTCCGGAAGCACATCCATACTCATATCACTCGCCGTTCCATCCACTCACGCATAGACAACACGCAGCTGCAAGCACGACCTCCCGAAATCCATCCTTCTGAATCCTCCCTTCCTCGGGAGGACAGAGTCCACCTGGCCAGGCTGAGATGCGAACACCATCCAGCTCTTCTGAGCTATCGGAAGAGACTGGATGACTCCGTCGTCGACACCTGCCCGGGTTGTAACACAGCACCCCATACCATTAAACACATCATAGAACACTGCATTTCACACAACCACTTACACCAACAACACAATATACACTCTTTGAGAGCTCTGTGGGAAAGCCTGACCGTAGCCATGACCTTCCTTAAGGACTCGGGGCTCTTCAGCCAGGCAGCTTAGGGAGCAACAATAACAACTAAATAAATCCTAAAATCACCCAAACTCAGAAATTGTTAAATATACAATTGTTATTTTGATGAACACATACAACTCGGAAAGTAAAACTGCTACTGCACCTGTTAAACACAAAAAAGAGGGGAAAAGAGGTGATAGTTGGACAGACAAGATCTACATAAGATCCTAGACAAACTTCAAAAGTACTCTCACCCACTTACTAATGACTCTACACCCCTATGCAGTATCCTTATTGGACAAGTGGCATCAGCCAATGAGGTAAATGTGCATGATGCAATCAAAATTGGACAAGAATTGATAACGAAATGCATGGCATCCTTCCGGATGGTTTCCACAATCCAATTATATCTAATGTAAAAACCATACAGCTGCTGAAACGTGGAGTGAAAGTGAAACATAAAACTGTCTAAAACCTGGAAGCCATGTTTGCTCATCTTCTGATAGTCAGACAGAAGAGGATTCTTCTGCGAGGTAGGGCGACGGGTGTTGATGACCGGCGAGGTAGGGCTACGGGTGTTGATGATCGGCGAGGTAGGGCGACGGGTGTTGATGAGCGGCGAGGTAGGGCGACGGGTGTCGATGAGCGGCGAGGTAGGGCGACGGGTGGAGTTTGTGGAGGTGGAGTTTGTGGAGGTGGAGTTTGTGGAGGTGGAGGTGGAGGTGGAGTTTGTGGAGGTGGAGGTGGAGTTTGTGGAGGTGGTCAAGGGTCGCCCTCGATCAGAATCCTCCTCCTCTTCCCCCTGGGCGGTGGAGACAGGGTAAAATCCTCATCCGTCTCATCCGTCCACTCCTGCGGGGAAACGGTTGCAAAATTATTGGTAAATCTTTTAACTCACACGAATCTAAGAATTTCTTCTTCAATCGAGTTGTCAACTTGTGGAATGGGCTTCCCCGAGACGTTATAGACTGGAGCACCGTTGATTCATTTAAACTCCGCCTAGACAAATGTCTCGCATCAAACCCGTGACTGACTGCGTTTGTAAATGAATAACTTTATCCTCCCCTCAGTTGCTAACCCCTATGTCCCCTACTAACTTCCTAGTCCTGCCACGTTAGTGGCAGGGCAGTAGTTCCCTTTCCAATGTTCCCTTACCCACTCTAAACCACTGTTTGGACACTTGATCCTCAGTGTTTTGGAGGACAAGCAGCCTAGAAGGGTCACTAGATATGTTGTTGCTTGATTTCCTTTGTACTCCTTTGTACTCCTCTTCATCGCTCCCCATGTCGTCCTCGCTCTCACTCTCGCTGCTGGACATGTCCAGGATTGTGGAAAGAACAGAGGCCAGCTGGTCCTCCGGGATGGGGATTTTCTTACTAATAGCTACCTGCTGTCGACTAGATGTGTAACTGATCTGTAATGGGAGGGGGGGGGGTATAAAAAAAATACAAAACAGCAAAAAAAAAAATAAAAAAAAAATATATATATAATATATATATATATATATATCAATCTACAATTAGAAAACAAAATTATATGGGGGGCAGGGGGAAGAGAGGGAGGGGAGGAGTATAATAATAATATATAATAAATAGATACTAGCCTAGTAATATTTATATGGGGGGCAGGGGGAGGAGGGGGAGGGGGAGGGGGAAGGGGGGGGGGGGGAGGGGGGAGGGAGGGGAGGAGTATAATAATAATATATAATAAAGAGATACTAGCCTAGTAATATTTATGTGGGGGGCAGGGGGAAGAGGGGGAGGGGGAGGGGGACGGGGAGAAGGGGGGGAGGGGAGGGGAGGGGGGAGTAGAATAATAATAATATATAATAAATAGATACTAGCCTAATAATAATATATTGTATATGGGGGGGCAGGGGGAGGGGGAGGGGGCATAACATACATAAATACATAAATACGAATTATATTATATATATATATATATATATATATATATATATATATATATATATATGGGGGGAGGGGGGGAGGGGGAGGGGGAGGAGGGAGGGGGCGGGGGAGGAGGGGGAGGGGGAGGATGGGAGGGGGGGGAGGAGTATAATAATAATATATAATACATAGATACTAGCCTAGTAATATTTATATTGGAGGCAGGGTGAAGAGGGGGAACGGGGGGAGGGGGAGAAGGGAGGGAGGGGGAGGGGGGAGTAGAATAATAATAATATATAATAAATAGATACTAGCCTATTAATAATATATTGTATATGGGGGCAGGGGGAAGAGGGGGAGGGGGTTATAATGGGGGAGGGGGAGTGGGCATAACATACATAAATACATAAATACGAATTATATATATATATATATATATATATTCTGACATACGGAGCCCTGTATGTTAATTTAAGAGTTAGAATTAGAGTTGAAGGAGGTTCAAACTACCCAAGCGGCGGAGCGAACTAGCGAGTGGGAAACTAGCTCGCCCGCATACCTGCAAACAAGCCTTCACACCTGCGTGCGTCATAGGGGACCCTACAAACTACTCCGATGACCGGACACTATGACGTATGTTCGACGCCAGGAGCTGTGATTGGACCATGCACCTGCTATGCAACTCGAGGAGCTGTGATTGGAGCGGGCACCACCCCCCGCCTCCTGATTCGTTCCTACACCATCATTGTTTTGTATATAAGACCCGAGTTGTGGGCATTCAAATCAGTCTCATTTGGAGTTGGGGAAGGTGAACTTGCAGCTGGAGGAAGACGGGGTGAAGTATTATAATGGGATTGTGACTGTCAGTCAGATTATATATGTGTGTGTTAAGTGTGTTCGGTGTAAACACTTACGTTATGTTGGTTAGTGAGATATGTGATTGGGAATTAACGTTAACGCTACTATTATTGTGTACTTAACTATTTGATTGCGAATTAACGTTAACGCTACTATTATTGTGTACTTAACTATTTGATTGCGAATTGACGTTAACGCTACTATTATGTGTTTAACTATTTGATTGGGAATTAATGTTAACGCTACTATTATGTGCTTAACTATTTTAGTTGACTAACTTGTGGACTAAAGCAACTCTTTAATAATTGGGTTATGATGAAAGTAATACTATTGTTCTATATTAATACTTACGAGTTCTTTCATTTTCTTTTAATTAAGCTTACATTGCTTAACGGTGATGCTATTGTCTCATATTAGTAATATCGCCTTAGACTAACATGGCTGTGTTAATATTACTTATAGTGATTTCCTAAGCTGAAGAAAATTCTTTTAGCTTCAAAATATTATTTTTGCTTTTCATATTATTTGAGTGAGACCTGAATCGAATCTATGAAACGATCCTGTAACTTTATTTACTCATAATCAAACCTCAATGTTACGTGGTTAAGAAATACATTTAACTAATTATTAAATATATATCTAACTTTTTATGTGACTTTGATATAAATCCTGATGATAATAATAATATAATACTATTAACGTAAGACAAGAACCAAGAATAATTACATTAAATATAAATACAAGGACATATCATAAAACTATCTATTCATTTCAAAAAGGGTATGAGACAGAAATATTCTTACTTTAATATTTATCTTTCAAGACTTTTTATAAAATTAATAGTCCTTCTTTAGCTATAATTTATTCGGTTCATAACCATAGCCTACTAAGCTTCGGTTAAATAATAATTCTTTATAAATACTACATGACGACTGATACCTTAATATATATCTCTGTGCTATCTAGATTCATCAAGTTAACCACTTGAGGATCAAGATACGTAACAGAAGAGTGGCGACCTTGCCAGGATTCGTTTCATACAGTTTCACTCAGTTTCATTAACGTTTCACTACTTAAAAATCAAATATTAATCATGCCTCATTTAATTAATGACAAAGATGCTCGAGTGTTCATAGAATCAGACCCCACAGCCCCTGATATTGACTGTCTGTCAAAATCCGAACTGAAAGTGCTTGCCTCACATCTCCAATTAACTGTCTCAAACATGTCCAAAGTAGAGGTGGCTCAGACCTTAAAAACCCACCTGTTCCCTGTAGAAGGCAAGGAGGGTGACGGAGCAGTTGGTGGGATCTTGAGTAAACCTAACCAACTTGATGAACAATTGCCACCTGGTTTGACCGGTGATCAAATATTAGAACTAGCCAGAATAAAAGCAAACACTGACTTAGAACTAGCCAGAATAAATGCCGAACAAGCCAGAGCAAATACCGAAGAAGCCAGCATAAAAGCCAGAGCAAATACCGAACAAGCCAACGCAAGTATAGAACTAGCCAGAATAAATGCCAGTGCAACGACCGAACAATATCAATATCAATATCAAACGGCTCAACTAAATGTCAATACAAATGCTCCCTTAATTGCTCCCCATCTGCGATTGACTATGACTAGTGTCATTCCACCTTTCACTGAGGATAATGTGCAGGATTTCTTTGTTTTGTTGGAGGAAGTTGCTGGAGGTATGAAGTGGACAAGAGATCAATGGCCTTTTATGTTACAAACTGTTTTGACAGGGCAGGCTCGAGCCCCGTATTTGTCAGAAGTAGCAGAAGTTAGGCAGGATTATGACAATCTCAAAGAAGCTATCCTAAAAACC
Source organism: Paralithodes platypus (assembly GCA_032716605.1). NCBI lineage: Eukaryota > Metazoa > Arthropoda > Malacostraca > Decapoda > Lithodidae > Paralithodes > Paralithodes platypus. The sequence goes on along the minus strand of CM064483.1, from coordinate 43,789,205 downwards.
TATCAATTGCAGCCTGAGGCTTACAGGCAATCTTTCCGTAAAAACCAGAAGAAAGTAGAAGAAACCCATAAGGTATTTGCCAGGACCATGACTAAAACTTTCAATCATTGGGTCAAGAGTAAGAAAGTCACAAGCTACAACGATCTGAAGGAGTTGGTCCTGTTAGAAAATTTCCTATGGAAAATTGATTCTTCTGTATCCTATCATTTAAAGGGGAAAAAGGTATATTGTCTTGCCGACGCTGCTGACATGGCTGACGCATACGTGCTCAACAACAAATTTCGTGGAAAGAAGCCCTACGATAATTCTAGTTCTAATTTTAAGTATCCCAATCACAAATCTGACAGACCCAGTCACAAGCCTATAACGTCTTCCCCAGCTAGCCAAAATAGAATTGTTCCCCCAACTAAAAATGCGACTCAGGGCAATGGTAACAGAGGTGGGCCCCAAACTAATAGTAATGCTCAAAGAGGGAACGTTCCCGTATCCCCTAAAGTATGTACTTTTTGTGGCAAGAGAGGCCACCTAGCTTATCAGTGCTGGGCCAAGGAGAGAACCGAGATATCGGGGCAGACAGTTGCCGCCGTATCTCAAACTCCATATGTGCCTGTAATGCAGGACTCCCGACAGAAGGAGTACCTAGCACCAAAAGTTCCTTTAATGCAGGACTCTCGACAGAAGGAGTACCTAGCAGCTAACGTAAATCATCTAGACAGGGGTGTAGTAGCATGTGTGGTGCAACCCACTAGGGTTAAGCCAATAATAATTTCACCATCAGTGCAGGACAGTTACCGTCCCTTTATTTCATCTGGCAACGTGAGATTAAATGGTTGTATGCATGAGGTAAAAATTCTGAGAGACACAGGTTCTACTAGCACCCTCATGGTGAATCCTTACACTGAGTGCCCACCTGGCGAACCAGTTGTAATGAGAGGTGCTGGAGGCCAGTTTTATGCATACTTGGTAAAAGGCGAAATTGAATGTGAGTTACTACAGGGTGAGGCCACCATAGCTTTGTGTAGGTCCCAAAATATCCCTGTGCCTGGGGTAACACTCCTTTTGGGGAATGATGTAGCAGGTGAGAAGGTCCGACCAGACCCCATTTTGTCACTTTCCCCTGTTAACGAGCCACTAACCGGTGAGCTCGAAAAGGAGATGCCAACAGTTTTCCCTGTGTGTGCTGTCACACGTTCAATGTCTCAAGTAGCAGTTCCCTCGGACAGAAATGTACCGAATGTAAGAGTTGATGAAAGGGATGATGAGAGTGTGAATGACGCTCCAACTGTGCCATATGATGTGACTGAGGTGGATTTATCTGACACCTTTATGGCTCATCTTGACCCTAACGATGACCATGAAACTCCTCCAAATTGTCCTAGTGGCCTGGTAGAGCTACAGAGAGATGATAGTGAATGCAAGGAGTTAGCTGCCAGGTCTGTGAGTGAAGAGAGGAATGTGAGAAGGAGGGTGGTGAATGTTTCTACCTCAAAGGAGGAGTATTGTGGCGAAGATGGAGACCGCCACACAGACCAATCGATGACGGGGCTTGGGACGTCCATCAAGTAGTAGTCCCCAAACCTTGTCGTAGAGATATCATGGAAATGGCAGATTGTATACCATTGGCAGGACACCTAGGTGTGAGAAAAACTCTAGACAGAATCAGAGCCCACTTTTACTGGCCAGGAATGCGTGCAGATGTAGTGGAGTTTTGTAGAGTGTGTCACACTTGCCAGATGACAGGAAAACCCAATCAGAAGGTGCCTGTACATCCTCTGGTGCCCTTGCCCGTTTTCGAGAATCCTTTTACTCGGGTGGTAGTGGACATTGTAGGCCCATTGCCTAAGACTTCCCAAGGTAACATTTATTTATTAACTATCATGGACATGGCAACTCGCTACCCAGAGGCTATACCCTTAAGGACTACCTCTGCTCCAACTGTCATCAAGGAACTGCTCAAATTCTTCACCAGAATGGGTTTCTCCCATGAGGTGCAAAGTGATCAAGGAACTAATTTTACCTCTAACATTTTCCAGCAGTCCCTGAAGGAGTTGGGTATCGAGCATGTTAAGTATAGCACCTACCACCCAGAGAGTCGAGGGGTTCTCGAACGATATCATCAGACATTAAAGGGAATGTTACGTAAGTGTTGTACAGAGACCGGAGTTGAGTGGGATAAGGGGGTACCTTTTCTTTTATTTGCTACTCGTGAGGTTCCAACTGAATCCCTGGGTTTTTCCCCTAATGAGCTAGTTTTCGGTCACCAGGTAAGAGGTCCTTTGCAACTATTGCAGGATAGCCTAGTTGGCCAGGAAGGGAACCAAAACCTCCTCAAGTATGTTTCAGATTTCAAAACCCGGCCGAGATCCTCATGTGAGTTTGCCGCTCAAAACTTGACAGTGGCTAAAAGCTCCATGAAGAAATGGTATGACAGAAAAGCCCGTGAGAGGGAGTTTAAGCCCGGTGATGAGGTTTTGGTCCTGCTCCCCCTTTTTGGCCAACCTTTATCTGCCAAGTTCAGGGGCCCATATAAGATCATTCGGAGGGTGAGCATTACCGATTATCTAGTAACTACCCCAGACAGGAGAAAGCCCACGCAAGTATTCCATATAAATATGTTGAAACCCTACCATAGGTCCCCTGATTCCTCTCTTCCAGATTCTCCCACTGTGGCAGTGAATGTCAGGACCTGTGAACAGCCTGGTGCGGACGAAGTCTTCAGTTCTCTTACTGACCCGCAACAGACTGTTCCAGAGCCTGAAGGTATCCATGCAGACTTTGACTTGTCATGTAGCCTATCCAACTTTCAGTATAATTCAGTGGCTTGGAGGGAATTACCATCTAAACTATGTCATCTTCCCTCTGATCAAGCGAACCAACTAATCTCCGTTTTATCTCAGTCTCCCAGTGTGTTCCATGATACTCCAGGGCTCACTTCTTTGGCCGTGCACGACATCGACGTAGGGGATGCAACTCCCATTAAACTATCCCCCTACCGTGTCTCACCCCAACGCAGGAGTATACTGCAGGTCGAGCTTGACTTAATTTTTTCAAACCAGCTGATCACTAGGGCCTTAAGCCAGTGGAGTAGTCCGATCATACTTGTGCCAAAGCCAGACGGGAGCCATAGGTTTTGTAGGGACTATAGGCAAGTTAATGCTGTCACAAAGAACGATACCTACCCACTGCCACGGATCAAAGATTACATTTACCAGGTTGGCCTCATCCCGCAGTAAGTTTAACTTAATGAGAGGATTTTGGCAATTAGCTCTCCCTTGTAGCGAGGTAAATATCATGCTTTAGTAGTGCGCTGTCAAGCCTTCAGCTGTGAGATGCCTTGCAGTTCGAGTAACGCTCCAGCTACGTTCCGGCTATGTTCTGATGTGGTACCTGGGGACGTTGCCTACTTTGGGTGATATCCTTATTATATCCTCATTATACTCTTGCTGTTGCCAATCTGGTGGTGAATCTATTTATGTATTTTGTTTAATAGTATGTACTATACTCCTTAAACTCTTTTCTAGGGGGGAGGTCTGACATACGGAGCCCTGTATGTTAATTTAAGAGTTAGAATTAGAGTTGAAGGAGGTTCAAACTACCCAAGCGGTGGAGCGAACTAGCGAGTAGGAAACTAGCTCGCCCGCATACCTGCAAACAAGCCTTCACACCTGCGTGCGTCATAGGGGACCCTGCAAACTACTCCGATGACCGGACACTATGACGTATGTTCGACGCCAGGAGCTGTGATTGGACCATGCACCTGCTATGCAACTCGAGGAGCTGTGATTGGAGCGGGCACCACCCCCCGCCTCCTGATTCGTTCCTACACCATCATTGTTTTGTATATAAGACCCGAGTTGTGGGCATTCAAATCAGTCTCATTTGGAGTTGGGGAAGGTGAACTTGCAGCTGGAGGAAGACGGGGTGAAGTATTATAATGGGATTGTGACTGTCAGTCAGATTATATGTGTGTGTTAAGTGTGTTCGGTGTAAACACTTACGTTATGTTGGTTAGTGAGATATGTGATTGGGAATTAACGTTAACGCTACTATTATTGTGTACTTAACTATTTGATTGCGAATTAACGTTAACGCTACTATTATTGTGTACTTAACTATTTGATTGCGAATTGACGTTAACGCTACTATTATGTGCTTAACTATTTGATTGGGAATTAACGTTAACGCTACTATTATGTGCTTAACTATTTTAGTTGACTAACTTGTGGACTAAAGCAACTCTTTAAGTAATTGGGTTATGATGAAAGTAATACTATTATTTTATATTAATACTTACGAGTTCTTTCATTTTCTTTTAATTAAGCTTACATTGCTTAACGGTGCGTAGTACGGTGATGCTATTGTCTCATATTAGTAATATCGCCTTAGACTAACATGGCTGTGTTAATATTACTTATAGTGATTTCCTAAGCTGAAGAAAATTCTTTTAGCTTCAAAATATTATTTTTGCTTTTCATATTATTTGAGTGAGACCTGAATCGAATCTATGAAACGATCCTGTAACTTTATTTACTCATAATCAAACTTCAATGTTACGTGGTTAAGAAATACATTTAACTAATTAATAAATATATATCTAACTTTTGATGTGACTTTGATATAAATCCTGATGATAATAATAATATAATACTATTAACGTAAGACAAGAACCAAGAATAATTACATTAAATATAAATAAAAGGACATATCATAAAACTATCTATTCATTTCAAAAAGGGTAAGAGACAGAAATATTCTTACTTTAATATTTATCTTACAAGACTTTTATAAAATTAATAGTCCTTCTTTAGCTATAACTTATTCGGTTCATAACCATAGCCTACTAAGCTTCGGTTAAATAATAATTCTTTATAAATACTACATGACTTTAATTAGTTCCAGTATTTTTCATAATTAAAGAGTATCAGTCAATAAAGGATACTAAGTCCTAAGATCCAAAAGGAAAGGAAGCAACAACAGGAAATTATTTTATTAGATTTTACTTTTGTTTTGCCTTCAGCTGACTGATACCTTAATATATCTCTGTGCTATCTAGATTCATCAAGTTAACCACTTGAGGATCAAGATTCGTAACAATATATATATATATATGGGGGAGGAGTATAAAAAATATATATTAAATAGATACTAGCCTAGTAATATTTATATGGGGGGCAGGGGCAAGAGGGGGAGGGGGACGGGGAGGGGGGGAGGAGTATAATAATAATATATAATAAATAGTACTAGCCTAATAAAATATATATTGTATATGGGGGGCAGGGGAAGAGGGGGAGGGGGGTATAATGGGGGAGGGGGCATAACATACATCAATACATAAATACGAATTTATATTAATATATATATATATATATATATATGGGGGAGGGGGAGGGGGAGGAGGGAGGGGGGAGGGGGGGGGGGGGGGAGGGGAGGAGTATAATAAAAATATATATTAAATAGATACTAGCCTAGTAATATTTATATGGGGGGCAGGGGCAAGAGGGGGAGGGGGACGGGGAGGGGGGGAGGAGTATATAATAATATATAATAAATAGATACTAGCCTAATAATAATATATATTGTATATGGGGGGCAGGGGGAAGAGGGGGAGGGGGGGTATAAGGGGGAGGGGGCATAACATACATCAATACATAAATACGAATTATATTATATATATATATATATATATATAGGGGGAGGGTAGGGAGTATAATAAAAATATATATTAAATAGATACTAGTCTAGTAATATTTATATGGGGGGCAGGGGGGGGGGGAGGGAGGGGAGGAGTATAATAATAATATATAAATAGATACTAGCCTAATAATAATATATTGTATATGGGGGGCAGGGGGAAGAGGGGGAGGGGGTATAATGGGGGAGGGGGAGGGGTCATAACATTCATAAATACATAAATACGAATTATATTATATATATATATATTTATATGAGGGGACGGGGATGGGGGAGTAGAATAATAATAATATATAATAAATAGATGCTAGCCTAATAATAATATATATTGTATATGGGGGGCAGGGGGATGAGGGGGAGGGGGCATAATAATAAAAATACAAAACATACAGTATATACAAGAGATCAAGTGGTTCAGCACACCACGCCGGGACATTTTGTTAGTTCCTTACTCGTCTGCAAGACGAGAACACAGAGGCTCTGCTGAGAAAGCCGCTGGAGAAACGAACCCAAATTTTCAGAGGTGATGACTTATATGGGAAAGTCAAGCACACCCACAAAAAAAAAACACACAATCAGGACGTCTCTCCAAACCCCTAGAAACATGTAAAGCACACATGCAAAAACAAATAGGGGATAACATAGGCTTAAACAATACATAGATAAAAATGTATTAAATAATAAATAACCCCTAGCCTATATTGGAGACCCCTACGAGGCTTCGAAGAAACATCAACTTGGCAGCAACCAGACGCTACGAAGATCCAGCAGCAGCAGCACGAGGAGAAGAGGCCCACGAAAGGGGCCCACGCTCAGATTCGGACTCCAGAAGGTTCCGCACCACGTGTGGCAACCCTTGAACCAGAGCATCTGCTAAAATAATAAATGCAACTGCCTCATAGTGACGGCCTGAAGCATAATCTTGCGGAATGGTAGACTCCTAACTAATATATGTTACGACCGGGGCTCGTATAAAACAAGGGCTCTTAATCATTGGACTAGGAAAGCACACAGCCACAACGGTAACACTAGATCCAACCCCGGAACTTATAATGCCGGCGCACAAAAACACCTATACCCTCCAGAGTTAAATCTGCGATAACGGGGTATCCTATAACTCAGTATAAGTGCACTACTACTACAGGCTGATGATCTCTGATACAGCCTGATCACAACAACATACAATTACGGTAATAAGGTATACTTGGAAAAGATAGAGATCTTAATTAAATCACTGCAATGATTTAATGCAAACTAGAAGAAGGTATATTAAAGTTACTCTAAACAATAATGAACTGTCACTCCTATACTAAAGAAAGTGAACGAAAGTCCCAAAGCATCGAGCAGGAATCTTCTGAAGAAAGTCTGATGCTGGGGGTAAGATGATCGTATCGGATTTTGAACTGTAGTATAAAGCAGGAACAGGATATGACAATTGTAAGGACATATAGGGTTAACTGGCACGGGAATAATAATAACTGCGCAATAGTAGGAACTCAAACAGCAAAAGAAGTACTTCCTCATCAACGAAACAGCCTACTAGGGTTGTGCAACTCAACAACAACGTAGACTAATAAATGCCGTGAATAATAATGCATACATAACAGAAAGAGTTTATAATCTAAATCTGGTGTCTGCTAGGAGAATAAAGTCTAGCTGGGATGCAGTAGGCTAGGAAACAATGGCTGAGCAAGCGGCTCGTAGCCCAGCGAAGTCCCCAAGGCTGTGCGGCCAAATTACGTTAATTGACGGGGTGCTCTCTTGAGAGATCCAGATCGCTAGTATCTGGTTCTCTCCTGGCGACCCTCTCAAAGTCAAAGCAAACGAGTTAGCACAGTGTTGGGTGGCAGAGGCAAAAGCCCTCACTCGCAACACAGCGCTAAACTCACAAGGTACACAGTCAGAAAGACCACCTAGGCTTCCTACGTCTCCGTTGCGATTGTACAGGTTCAACAAAATCTAGTACACATCGGAAATCACAACACCAGTAGCCTTATCCCAGTCTAGCATTAAATCCCCCATCAGACCACCACGATACAGGAAGGGAGACACCGTGAGTATGTCAAACCTCTACAGACATAAATGGTAACCCTTCCAAAATGCCTAACTAAACATGTGTTATCTGAGAGCTTCAGCATATAATACGATGGCGGATATATGAAATCGTGCAGAACCAAAGGGAAGTTATGCTATTAAATAGAGTAGAAGAATGAGAGGTAAGAAGTTGAGAGAGAGAGAAGTGCTCTATAGGTAGAAGTCGGGAGACAGGGGGGCAAGGGACATGTGAAGGGTATGCTAGTCAGGAAAGCTCTGAGGAGAATAGCTCCTCTGGACCCCTCCAGGATCCCACACAAAGGCACGGTGGTCAGCCAATCACAGGCCGCTACGTCACCCGGCAGCAGGCCTGCAGAAGGCGCCAGGAACCACCAGCCAATCAAAACCGAGAGAAAAGACCACGCGGGCCAGCAACTCCTCCGGGAGGGAGGAGGGAGGAGGAGGAAAAGCAACACTCACCTCCCCCACCCTGCTCGCTCGCTCTCTCTCTCTCCTTCACTACAATGCATCTTATGTTCAACTCATGATATAAAATACAATGCATTGTCACAGGCGAAAACAAAGACCACTTCTACCCTGCCTGTGACATGACGATTCACAAGAAAGAAAGTACAACATTGTAGACAGACTGTAGCCCATTTCACTGCCCTGGCGAGTGCTAGTGGCTACCGGGAGGCGATTCTGCCAACGCTGGCAGGCGTCACATATATAAGAGAGCTAAGGCGCAAAAATTAAACAAATTGCGCGTGGAACCTGACACTCATAGGTGCCTGTTACAATAGTACCCTAATTTAAACACTCCATGCGGGCATACCAAAGGGACAGCCTGTGCTAGTTAATCTAAAACACTGTTCAATACAACACAGATGTATACAAATGAGCAGAGACTCACTAGAAGCGAGGGAACGAAGAATGAAGCAGGAGCACAGGGCCACCCAACCGCGGGAGGAGGAAGGAAGTATGGCCGCTAGGGGGCCAACGTCAGGAATCCACACGCAAGATATCCACGCATGGAAAGCTTTAGTATAACGATGTTTAAGTTGATTTTTCTTTTTCTTTTTTACGAAGTTTTTCATAGTGAGTACCCGATCATAAGACAATTCCATAAGAGAATTAGCGTTATCCTAATGACGTATAGTACTCCTTTCCTCCCGTGGCGGTAGATTCAAACTGACGACCGCAGCGTTTGATTGGAGGCTATTATACTAATAGGCATATCGTCAATGATGGAGGGGCCACTATTAAATATACTTGTATGGCTATATTGTTTATTATACCCCTTCTGTGGACTCCAACCTGTGTAAATCACACCATACCTCGCAAGTATCTCGGTCCTTTAAACACCATGGTACGCACAGTGTGGGACTAAAGTCGTGGTATGGATCTTCAGCTATCCACTAGTGCCCTCTGACAGTGGTATTCGAAGCAATCCGAGATATGGTGTTTTTGGTTCTCCACAGATGGCTCTGTTCTACACGTCCAGGTAGCGCCAAAAGTAAGCGAGAAACTTCCTGTTTATTGGGGGATTACAACCATGCCAACTAGAACACTCGCACACACACACAACTTCATTATTTGAATGTATGGAATATAAATGCTAAAAGTAACAACAATGGACTGGGTATCCATAACAGATGTAACAGGCACACATTTCAGAGTTAGAAGTGGTGTGTGTCTATTTACTTTATAGGTAATGATTGTATAGTTATATATTCATATATACAGTAGTTTATTCATGCGAATAATATATCCAATAATGGGTGTGTAGTACTGTGTACTGCATAGTATAGGTCGTTAAATGACAGTATTGCTAGTGCCAATAATATGAATATAACATTGAGTTTCGGATACTAACAATGGAACACAAATAATGTACCGGTAAATGAATATGGCATGGTTCATAGGTATGACAACGTGGTGTAACATAACATGAAATAAAATATATAATATATGATATTAATATAATGTCGAGGAACAATAGAAGGAAATAAATAAAGGATTACCTATAAGAATATTAGTATACATTATAATATACTGTATTAAAGCATTATTGCGATATCTAATTCCATCATTACATACAGTAAATTGTGTTAGAGATCCCTCCGCCCAACCTTGGCCTGTATCACACCATCCTTCGATCATTGCGACAACGTTTTTGTTATTATTAAATAAATACAACTACAAACGTTAATATGTTTCACTATTCCATACCTCCTTCAACAGAGTTTGATCGTAGCGTAATAAATATAATCCATAATTATGTTATTCCCATTCCATCTACTGTATATCTCATATCTTTATGGAGGAGAGTGAAAGTCTATGAAACGCTCCGAAGCAAGGAGAAAAAAACTATAGCTCTTTTAGTACTTTAGGGCGTAGGGAGATAATGTAAATATCCAATAATTTATAGGTCAAACTAGGTTTTATTAAACCCTGTTCTTCCATGAATAATGTCTAATGATGTATAATAACAGATACTAGCTAAACTATGGCGTGACATTGATTTAGGGATTACCGAAAAGTTTAAACAGCTTCCCAGACTGTAATAATGTAGTTAAGCTATTTGTATGCGTACAATAAAAAACAAAACCTAGTTGTGTGAATTGCATATCTATTTTGTATTAATTTCACCACACCACCAAACACCTCCAATGAAATTAATGAAAGCATATATGGGATCCACCGGGATTCGAACCTGGGTTATCACACACAGATTTTTAGACACCTTAACCATTACACCACCAAGACGGTTAAAGTTTTATGCACACGCCTACGACTTAATATCCATTCTCGAATACTGGATATTATTCTAATCATGTTCATATTCCCACCGCACTATGGTAACCTAATGTTTAAGTGAGAGGAAAGAATATTCATGGGGCACAGAGCATATAGAACGGCCTCGCTACGAAATATCCCTAAACCTACTGATAATCTATTAGTTGGTGTTGTTGTTGTTCCCTAAGCTTGCCGAACAGCCCCGAGTCCCTGAGAAAGGCCATGGCCACGATCGGGCTTTCCCACAGAGCTCTCATTGAGTGTAGATTGTGTTGTTGGCGTAAGTGGTTGTGTGAAATGCAGTCTTCCATGATGTGTTTAACCCTTAATTAGCGGCTCACCACATAAGTCGAGTTAAATAAAGCTGGACTATGTGGCGGCGCTCGACATAACTCGAGTGGCAATTTCAGCACGTAATGTTGCTGAGAGAGAGAGACAAGTGGTGGCCTGAGAGTAGCGAGCGTATGACTGCTCCAGACCACCGCGGCGACCCTACTGACACGAATCTCACCTCCCTCCTACCTCTCTCACTCGCTATATAAGGAATTGTATGGGGAAAGTGCCTAATTACATGCTTTTTGCACTCGCGTTGCACGGTTATTGCAAGAAAACTAGCCATCATAAAAGGATCGTTATGGTGTCATTCGAAAGCTCTGTTTATGCCCTTTCAGGGATAGATACTTGTTTTACGTTCTGGGTCTTATTTAGGCATGATCACGTAAACAGCCCTATTTTGGCTAAAAACACCCCGCTGGGCGGTACATATAAATAAACCGCATAGGCCGCTCTTAAGGTGTTAATGGTATGGGGTGCTGTGTTACATCCCGGGCAGGCGTCGACAACGGAGTCATCCAGTCTCTTCTGATAGCTCAGGAGAGCTGGATGGTGTCCGCATCTCAGCCTGGCCAGGTGGACTCTGTCCTCGCGAGGAAGGGAGGATTCGGAAGGATGGATTTCGGGAGGTCGTGCATGCAGTTGCGTGTTGTCTGTGAGTGAGTGGATGGATCGGTGAGAGATGTGAGTATGGATGTGCTTCTGGAAGTTGGTTCGGGGTGGGCAGGGAGGGAGAGAGGACAATAATTGTGTGTGATACCGTGTGCTGGGTGTTGTTTTGATATTCTTGGTGTCTGTAGGTGTGTTGCCATGTAGTTTAGTGGGTGGTCTTCGTTCGTGGAGGCTGCTGTCAGGAATTGAGTGCCTCTCATGTCCAGATGGTCTTTGACTTTGAGGATTTTGGTTTCTTGGTGTAGGTGATCTGTGGGTGCAGTAGCTGTGCAGCCTGTAATGATCTTCAGGGCTTTGTTTTGAATAGTCTGTAAGGTCTTATGATGTGTTTCAGCTAGGTTAGAAGCCCAGGCTGGGCTTGCATATTCCATCACTGATCTTATGTATTGTTTATATACTGTGGTGGTAGTTTCTTTGTTGTGTCCAAATTTTGTGTGAGCAAGTGACCTGAGGGCGTTAAGTCTGGGTGTCAGTTTCTTTTTAATGTTTGTGGTGTGCTGTTTGAATGTCATATGAGTATCATATGTTACTCCTAGGATTTTGGGTGTGTGTGTATGTGTTAGGGGTGTGTGTTTATGGTGAGTTGAGGGATGTATTCGTGTTCTCCTGTCTAACTTGTGAGCAGGGTTGCGGTGGATTTGGCTGGGGCTAGATTAAGTCTGTTTGTAGTGCACCAGCCATGTAGTGTGTTAAGATAGGGTTGAAGGAGATCTGTTGCTCTTTTTGGGTCATGGTGTGTGCATGTGAGTGTTATGTCATCTGCATAGGAGGCTAAGTTTATTTGGGGCGTATTGGGTGTAGTTATATCGTGCATGTACAGATTGAAGAGTGCGGGCGATAGGACGGATCCTTGTGGGACTCCGTTTGGAAAGTTTCTGATTTTAGATGACTGACCGGCAAAAGATACGTGTGCACATCTGCCTGCTAGGAAGTTGGCCAGCCACCGTTTTGTGTTGTTGTGCATGTTTGTGTTGTAGATTTTGTTTGTTAGGTTGTGGCGGGGGATGGCATCGGCATCGCAGGGTTTACTAATGTCGAGTGTGGCTAATAGTGATCTGTGTGGTGGTCTAGCTGAGTTGATGCCGTCGAAAGCTCTTTGTGTAAGGTCTGTGAGAAGAGTGTTTGTGGAGTGCAGTGGCCTAAAGCCATGTTGTGTTGGAGCTAGGGGTAGGTCAGGTGTAATTAGTTGTAATACTAGGCGTTCCATGACTTTAGAGGGGGAGCAAAGGAGTGTGATGGGGCGGTGCGAGGAGGGTAGCGTGGGGTCTTTGTTGGGTTTGGGGAATGTGATGATGATACCATGCTTCCAAATGTCTGGTATTGTGTTGTGTGAATAGCTGTAGTTTGATATGTTAGTGAGTGCTTGTATGCCTTGTGGTCCCAGGTGTCTATGGTGTATGGTGTCTAGGCCACAGGCGGGTGAGTGCTTGAGATTGTTGATGATATGCTTTGTCTGGTGATTGGTGAAGGGTGTATAGTCAGGGTCTGTGGGGAATTGTCTCTTACGTCGGATGACACGTCGGTCGTCTTTGTGAGGTTTTAGGTGGCTGACATTTGAGAAGTGATTGATGAGAGTGTTTGCTTGTTGTTTACATGAAGGAGTAGAGTCTGTTGTTGTGATTGCAGCATGTGATTGTGTTGTGTTGCTGTTGGAAAGTGTGATGCTGTTTAGTGGTTTGTAGAGTTTTTTGGGGTTTGTTTTGTGATCAAGTGTTTGTAGGAAGTTATTCCAATTTAGTTTCTGTTCTTGTATTTTGTTGTTAGTTTGGGTGTTGAGTGCTTGGATTTGTTGTGTGATGTCTTGTGTGTGGGGTGCTGGGGAGTGTTTCAGTATGTCGCGTTGTCTGATGAGGTTTTGAATATCTGGTGTGAAGTTGGGGTTGTGTCTTTTTCTGTTACCTCTTGGAATGTGTTTCTTGTCAGCATTTTGGATAGTTTTATTGAGTATGTGTACAGCATTGTTGATGTTAGTGATGGGTGTACTGTTTAGAGTTGTGAAGTGTTGTTCTGTCTCATTTGTGAATGCTTCCCAGTTAGCTCTATTATAATTGGTGTATGTGTGTTTGTGGCTAGCTGGGGTGAGTCTGGTTTTGGTGGTGATAATGATCGGGAGGTGGTCAGAGCCTAAGGTTCTGACCATCCTCCAGGATGTTGTGGGGGCGAGTTCTGGGGAGCAAAAGGTGATGTCTGGAGATGATGGGTTATAGAGGGCTTGGTGAGGAATATGGGTATGTTGATGGATGTCGTTAAGGATGATGAGGTTATCTGTTTGGTTTTGTAGTACCAGCCCTCTGTCTGTGTCGGGGTTGTCGACAAACCAGGCCGACGTCTTGGCGTTGAAGTCACCACCCAGGATGATGTGTGGGGTGTGTGGGGTGTTTGTGATGTGTTGTAAGTGTGGTCTGTATTCATTTGGTACTGTAGGGGATGTTTGGGGAGGGATGTATGTGTTTATGATGGTTATGTTGGAGTTGTTGCCAGTGCGTATTTTAATTGACTGTATTTCTGTTGTGTTATCATTTGGGGGGAGGGGGGATTTGGTTTGTACACTGGTTACTATGTATGATATTTCTTTGTGTACCAGGGTGATGAGTCCACCGCCCCCGCCGACAGCCCGGTCTTGTCTGATGGTGGTGAAATTATGAAATGTGGGTGTTTTTTGTGTTGTGCGGAGTTTTGTTTCTTGTAAGATGGCAATGTGTATGTTGTGTTGTTTGATGAAGTGTGAGAGTTTGTGTTTCTTTGTGTTGATGCCATCTATGTTCAGTTGAAGAATGTTAATGTTATGTGTACGATGTATGTTGGGTGCTGCTGCACGAGGATGGGGTGGGGGTGAGGGGGGGGGGGGGGGGTGAGGGAGGGGTTGGGATGGGTGAGGTGGGGGTGGGGATTGGGGAGCAGGAGATGGGGGTTGGAATGGATTAGGATGGGGTGTGGTGTGTTGAGTTGAGGATGTGGATGGTATGGGAAGGTTAGGTGGGTTAGGGAGGAGAGGTGGACGGGTTTTAAGGGGGGGGGGGGGGGAGTGGATGATATGGGAAGGTTAGGTGGGTTGGGGAGGAGAGGTGGACGGGTTTTAGGTGAGGGATTTGACTGGGAGAGGGAGGGCCATGAGGAACAGGTCTATTAGTTGTTAATATCACCACACCGCCAACACCTCCAATGAAATTAATGAAAGTGTATATTATGTGATCCACCGGGATTCGAACCTGGGTTATCACACACAGATTTGTAGACACCTTAACTATTACACCTCCAATATTATACAGCATACCTCTAATTATGTAGATATTTGGTAATCATCGGGTCTCATCAGTATTTGATAATATTGAATAACTGTTCATAGTAACTATGTTATGCAAGGTTTCATAACCCATCTCTTCCACATTAAATCCAGTGCCCTCGAGAACTCCTTGATACAATTATTTGTGTTAGGTGTTCTAGTTATGTCTATGCTTAGCAGATCAAGCATTCTTTCTTTACCAGTAAATACATCTGAATGATAGTAGGCTGTATTTTCTACCATGTTAAGATAATTGGCTTACAAAATAAATGTTTTATGTATTTAATACTTTTTTTTAAATGTCCGATTATATGAAATCGAAAATATTTTTCCACTATACAGGGCAACTTACCCAGTTCATTATCCGTTACAAAATGTGTCCCTATTATTTTTATCCTGTTGTAGTATGCTGCCTAATAATGCACATCTTGTTACACGAAAGGAATCTTCTTAATCTCAAGATGTAAAGACTACCCGCAAAATCCTACAAGCCTCTCACCCATTACCCCTCCCTCCACCTCCCACTACCCCCTCCCTCCCTCCACCTCCCACTATCCCTCCCTTCCTCCACCTCCCACGACCCTTCTCTCCCTCTACCTGACTCTCTCTCTCTTAGTTTACTAGCCATTCCTATATATCCTATAGTGAAACTAGAAATGTTGAGTACTGTAAAGTTTTATGGTAGAAATGCAATGTATGGATCTTAAGAACTCAGAAACTGTCAGATGCTATTTTGTATCTGTGTAGCATGTTGCATATTTGACCTAATTAGCATATTAATTAGGTATAATAACCAAATACGGAATATCTTGATAGAAACGCAACATATAGACTTCAACATAATATCCAGACCTGTTATCGACCCCAAGGAATCCAAATAACATGGTTTTAATATCCTAAAATCTCTCCAACTATCCAAAATCCAATATAGCCACCATGGATAACTAAATAAATCCTAAAATCACCCAAACTCAGAAATTGTTAAAGATACAATTGTTATTTTGATGAACACATACAACTCGGAAAGTAAAACTGCTACTGCACCTGTTAAACACAAAAAAGAGGGGGAAAGAGGTGATAGTTGGAGAAACAAGATCTACATAAGATCCTAGACAAACTTCAAAAGTACTCTCACTCACTTACTAATGACTCTACACCCTTTACAATATCCTTAATGGACAAGTGGCTAGCTGATGAGAGCTATGTCTGCTTCATCATGACATGCTATACTGAAGTATTAGCTCACAAGTTCAATGCTGTTACTACGATCATGAGTGCAGAGTAGCTGTGAGAGCTGCCTTTTGTTGTCCTTGTTTTTCATTATGGCATCTCGACCAGCCAGAGGTGAATTCAAAGTTAGTTGATATACAGTATAGTGGATGCATCTCCAGCTCTGCTATGCCTCTCATGATCCTTTGCACTGATTCCTTCATGGCGATCCAAGATGAAATATGTTTATGTTTCTTTGTAATTGATGAGGTGAGATTTCATTCCTGTAGCACGATCACCCACTGTACCTGAGGATGGCCAGACAATGTGGTAAAGCAGGTGAGAGGCATAACCAACAGTATTTTAGGAGGAGGGAGGTTTCGTATGGTGACGCCAAGATGTTTAACTAGTATAGATTGATTTCCCTTCCTTAGAAAGCCATATTTATCTATAAGTGATGGAGGCACAAGGTATAGCTCATGATAGAACACAGTGGACAACTCAAGATTCCTCTTCTGTCTGACTATCAGAAGACGAGCAAACATGGCTTCCAGGTTATAGACAGTTCTATGTTTCACTTTCACTCCACGTTTCAGCAGCTGTAAGGTTTTTACATTAGATATAATTGGATTGTGGAAACCCCCGGAATGGATGCCATGCATTTCCTTATCAATTCTTGTCCAATTTTGTTTGCATCATGCACATTTACCTCATTGGCTGATGCCACTTGTCCATTAAGGATATTGCATAGGGGTATAGACTCACTAGTAAGTGAGTGAGAGTACTTTTGAAGTTTCTCTAGGATCTTATGTAGATCTTGTTTGTCCAACTATCACCTCTTTCCCCCTCCTTTTTGTGTTTAACAGGTGCAGTAGCAGTTTTACTTTCCGAGTTTTATGTGTTCATCAAAATAACAATTGTATCTTTAACAATTTCTGAGTTTAGGTGATTTTAGGATTGATTTAGTTATCCATGGTGGCTATATTGGATTTTGGATAGTTGGAAGGATTTTAGGAGATTAAAACCATGTTATTTGGATTCCTTAGGGTCGAAAGCAGGTCTGGATATTGATATTATGTTGAAGTCTATATGTTTCTATCAAGATATTCCGCATTTGGTTATTATACCTAATTAATGTGCTAATTAGGTCAATTATGCAAAATGCTACACATATACAAAATAGCATCCGACAGTTTCTGAGTCCTTAAGACCCATACATTGCATTTCTACCATAAAACTTTACAGAACTCAACATTTCTAGGTTCACTAGGTTGGCTAGCAGACTATCTCTCTCTCTCTCCGTCACCGTGAAGTCATTGCTCGAGAAATTATGATGTTCCTTCCAACAACCACCTATACTCATTAAATTGATTAATGAAATTTACAAACACATGTGGCAGTCCGTGGATTCGAACCCAGGACGCTCACACCGAAAATCAACACCTTATGCAACGCACCACGAAGACAGTTAAAGGATGGTGGACACTGCCTATGATTTATTATGCAACTTCGAATCCTGCATATCAATATAAGCATGTACACACATCCCAACTGCAACTCACGTAGGCTATGCATATGTGAATGGAAAGAGCAATCCTCTTTATCCTCACTAGGGAAGTCCTCTCGATAAATTAATTATGTTCCTTCCAACAACCAACTATACTCCTAAAATCGATTAATGAAATTTACAAACACATGTGGCAGTCCGTGGATTCGAACCCAGGACGCTCACACCGAAAATCAACACCTTATGCATCGCACCACGAAGACAGTTAAAGGATGGTGGACACTGCCTACGATTTATTATGCAACTTCGAATCCTGCATATCAATCTAAACATGTACACACATCCCAACTGCAACTCACGTAGGCTATGCATATGTGAATGGAAAGAGCAATTAATGGGGCCTTAACCACTAGGGAAGTCCTCTCGATAAATTACCCCTGAACCAATATCAATTATTATGTTCCTTCCAACAACCAACTATACTCCTAAAATCGATTAATGAAATTTACAAACACATGTGGCAGTCCGTGGATTCGAACCCAGGACGCTCACACCGAAAATCAACACCTTATGCATCGCACCACGAAGACAGTTAAAGGATGGTGGACACTGCCTACGATTTATTATGCAACTTCGAATCCTGCATATCAATCTAAGCATGTAAACACATCCCAACTGCAACTCACGTAGGCTATGTATATGTGAATGGAAAGAGCAATTAATGGGGCCTTAACCACTAGGGAAGTCCTCTCGGTAAATTACCCCTGAACCAATGTCAATTATTATGTTCCTTCCAACAACCAACTATACTCCTAAAATCGATTAATGAAATTTACAAACACATGTGGCAGTCCGTGGATTCGAACCCAGGACGCTCACACCGAAAATCAACACCTTATGCATCGCACCACAAAGACAGTTAAAGTATGGTGGACACTGCCTACGATTTATTATGCAACTTCGAATCCTGTATATCAATCTAAGCATGTACAGTGCACACATCCCAACTGCAACTCACGTAGGTTATTCATATGTGAATGGAATGAGCAATTAATGGGGCCTTAACCACTAGGGAAGTCCTCTCGATAAATTACCCCTGAACCAATATCAATTATTATGTTCCTTCCAACAACCAACTATACTCCTAAAATCGATTAATGAAATTTACAAACACATGTGGCAGTCCGTGGATTCGAACCCAGGACGCCCACACCGAAAATCAACACCTTATGCATCGCACCACAAAGACAGTTAAAGGATGGTGGACACTGCCTAAAATTTATTATGCAACTTCGAATCCTGCATATCAATCTAAGCATGTACACACTTCCCAACTGCAACTCACGTAGGCTATGCATATGTGAATGAAAAGAGCAATTAATGGGGCGTTAACCACTAGGGAAGTCCTCTCGATAAATTACCCCTGAACCAATATCAATTATTGGTAATTTTCTTGAAAAGACTCGCAGCCTTATTTGAGAGTTTTTTTGGCCAATTTTTTTGGGCAATGGTAGTTTTGATGCTATTAGTTATAATTCTACTGTGGGAGAAACCCTATATAACCCCATTATCCAACAATTTTAAGATAACTCCCCCCCGATATCCAACAATCTTAAGATAACTCCCCCCGATAGTGGGGAGGGCTATGAAGATCAGGGAAAATGTGGGATTAAAGTAATATAGTAAAATAATTAAGAATAGGAATGTGTGAAATGCCAAAAATGCCACTTTTCCGAAATCCGAGCCAAGTTTTGTCGAAACTTGGCTCGGATTTTCAATAATTTCAGAGACTCAAAAGAGCATTTTCTAAAAATCCGAGCCAAGTTTTGTCGAAAGTTGGCTCGGATTTTGCATAATTTCAGACACTCAAAAGAGCATTTTCTAAAAATCCGAGCCAGGTTTTGTCGAAAGTTGGCTCGGATTGTCCATAATTTCAGAGACTCAAAAGAGCATTTTCTAAAAATCCGAGCCAAGTTTTGTCCAAAGTTGGCTTGGAGTTTCCATAATTTCATAGACACAAAAGGTAACTTTGAAAATATGCAAGCAAAGTTTTGTCCAAAGTTGGCTCTGATTTTGCATTAATATCAGAGACACAAAGGGTCACTTTTTATGGTAACATTCAAGGAGATTACACCAGGACTCTTCTTCTTCCCTCTGACCAGGTATAGGCTATCCTAGTGTTTACTATCGTATACCCCTTTGAATGGACATTAGCCTAACCTAACAACCTTACCTAACCTAACCTAGTATTATGGGTGCCTATAGGCCTTTGAAAGGACATTAGCCTAACCTAACAACCTTACCTAACCTAACCTAGTATTATGGGTGCCTATACCCCTTTGAAAGGACATTAGACTAACCTAACAACCTTACCTAACCTAACCTAGTATTATGAGTGGGGGCTGCCGCCCCCACACCCCCGCTATTTGACATCTTTAGACAGATTTTTGGTGTATTTGTTAGTACCTAGTACGTGGGATCCAAAAGTAGCCCTTGCATGCCAGCTACTGTGGGTGCATACTACTCAGTACGTGAGATACAAAACGTGACCCATTACGATTCCCGAGCTAGCTGTGGTCCGGCTCCTTTATATTGTGCAGGTTATCTCCACTCCCACAGCATATATTACATTAATAAAATATATCTAACCTTATTGCGAAGAGGAAGAGGGAGGAGAATAAGGAGAGTAGAGTTCAGCAGCAGCGAGTAGAAAGTGGTGAAAGCGTTGGGTGGAAACAGGGAATTGCCGTTCGAAGAGGTGTTGGGCTAAGTACCCCTCAAAGTGATGTTTCCGACGACCGTACCTTGGGATAGAAGCCCTGACCTCTCTCCAACTCCTTTCTACAGTCTGAGTATGTGACCCAGTAGAAGGGTCCACAAAATTCTGCGAATGGTTGACCGTAGTGTGGATGTAACCCTCCAGGGACAGGGTGTTATAGGAACGCCAACAATCAGAGTGAATGTGTGTTTCCGGCAAGATCCACTGCTTTATTATCTCCACTAGGGTGTCCTTCGTTCTGTCGGGAACTGGCACAAGAAAAAGTTTCCTAGACTCCCTCTCGATGCCCCCAAAAACCCACTGGCCCTCAATCACACGACCACGGTGGTATTTCCTTTGGCTAAACTTTGCTTCGTCTATTTCAACGTTTTTACCCGGGCCACCAAGTTTTTCTCAATGTTTTTCACAAAAAAAAAATAGCCACTTCCCGACAAAACGAATACCAGTCAACTAACGTACTGAGGCCAACATCGCACTGAAGGACTACATCTTGATAAGGTAATTTGTTTATGCAGAACCAATACACAATTTTGAGGACTTTGGGAATGGGGATGTGGGCATTTTCAAAGAATGTGTCTTTCACAGCACTAACATTATACCTACATCGTGATTTCCTGAGTGCATGGTGAACGTATTCTTTATTCTGTTTGTCACATCTAAACTTCTTTTGTTGTCTATTTTCACTCACTTGCAATTCACTGCCACATGTACTACACTTACCAGTTGCCAAGACTAACTTATGCTGAACAAGAAAATCCCATGTAGCTTCCTTGGTTCGCAAAATGTCCCCCAATTTCTGACAGGAGAGACTACAACCTGCACAAGCGGCCATGACAGTTACAAATCTGCCGGGCTGTTTGACGTTTCTGTCAGCTTAGAGAAGGAATGGCAACAATATGCGCCGATTCGTGCGCAAGAGCAAATATATGTAATAATACTAAAACTACAAGGGAAATGGGAAAGAAAAATGCTAGAAAGGATTGAACAAATACCGGGAAAACTATGAAACATAAATACAAGCACAATGTAATGTTGCAAATGTCACAAAATGTGTATATTAGACATACAGTAACATCTTTGTAGAACATAACCCTTTACCGTAGCGAGTGAACTCCATTGCGAACACGTCCGTAGCGGAGGTCTCAAGATTGCGGGAGTGAAGAAGAAGAGTTTGTTTATGCGCGGGACTCTATTTTTATCGACATAATCGAGAGTTACAAAACTTATCAAAACTATTCTACCACAACGGAATCTATGTGAGTATATTATAAGGATTCCATAGAGCTTCACTTTCCCTAATAAATTATGTTTAATAACGCTGCGAGTCTATTCGGGATAATTATCCAATTAGTATGTTCCTTCCAACAACCAAATATACTCCTAAAATCGATTAATGAAATTTACAAACACATGTGGCAGTCCGTGGATTCGAACCCAGGACGCTCACACCGAAAATCAACACCTTATGCATCGCACCATGAAGACAGTTAAAGGATGGTGGACACTGCCTACGATTTATTATGCAACTTCGAATCCTGCATATCAATCTAAGCATGTACACACATCCCAACTGCAACTCACGTAGGCTATGCATATGTGAATGGAAAGAGCAATTAATGGGGCCTTAACCACTAGGGAAGTTCTCTCGATAAATCACCCCTGAACCAATATATATTATTATGTTCCTTCCAACAACCAACTATACTCCTAAAATCGATTAATGAAATTTACAAACACATGTGGCAGTCTGTGGATTCGAACCCAGGACGCTCACACCGAAAATCAACACCTTATGCATCGCACCACAAAGACAGTCAAAGGATGGTGGACACTGCCTACGATTTATTATGCAACTTCGAATCCTGCATATCAATCTAAGCATGTACAGTGCACACATCCCAACTGCAACTCACGTAGGCTATGCATATGTGAATGGAAAGAGCAATTAATGGGGCCTTAACCACTAGGGAAGTCCTCTCGATAAATTACCCCTGAACCAATATCAATTATTATGTTCCTTCCAACAACCAACTATACTCCTAAAATCGATTAATGAAATTTACAAACACATGTGGCAATCCGTGGATTCGAACCCAGGACGCTCACACCGAAAATCAACACCTTATGCATCGCACCACGAAGACAGTTAAAGGATGGTGGACACTGCCTACGATTTATTATGCAACTTCGAATCCTGCATATCAATCTAAGCATGTACACACATCCCAACTGCAACTCACGTAGGCTATGCATATGTGAATGGAAAGAGCAATTAATGGGGCCTTAACCACTAGGGAAGTCCTCTCGATAAATTACCCCTGAACCAATATCAATTATTATGTTCCTTCCAACAACCAACTATACTCCTAAAATCGATTAATGAAATTTACAAACACATGTGGCAATCCGTGGATTCGAACCCAGGACGCTCACACCGAAAATCAACACCTTATGCATCGCACCACGAAGACAGTTAAAGGATGGTGGACACTGCCTACGATTTATTATGCAACTTCGAATCCTGCATATCAATCTAAGCATGTACACACATCCCAACTGCAACTCACGTAGGCTATGCATATGTGAATGGAAAGAGCAATTAATGGGGCCTTAACCACTATGGAAGTCCTCTCGATAAATCACCCCTGAACCAATATATATTATTATGTTCCTTCCAACAACCAACTATACTCCTAAAATCGATTAATGAAATTTACAAACACATGTGGCAGTCCGTGGATTCGAACCCAGGACGTTCACACCGAAAATCAACACCTTATGCATCGCACCACGAAGACAGTTAAAGGATGGTGGACACTGCCTATGATTTATTATGCAACTTCGAATCCTGCATATCAATCTAAGCATGTACACACATCCCAACTGCAACTCACGTAGGCTATGCATATGTGAATGGAAAGAGCAATTAATGGGGCCTTAACCACTAGGGAAGTCCTCTCGATAAATTACCCCTGAACCAATATCAATTATTATGTTCCTTCCAACAACCAACTATACTCCTAAAATCGATTAATGAAATTTACAAACACATGTGGCAATCCGTGGATTCGAACCCAGGACGCTCACACCGAAAATCAACACCTTATGCATCGCACCACGAAGACAGTTAAAGGATGGTGGACACTGCCTACGATTTATTATGCAACTTCGAATCCTGCATATCAATCTAAGCATGTACACACATCCCAACTGCAACTCACGTAGGCTATGCATATGTGAATGGAAAGAGCAATTAATGGGGCCTTAACCACTAGGGAAGTCCTCTCGATAAATCACCCCTGAACCAATATATATTATTATGTTCCTTCCAACAACCAACTATACTCCTAAAATCGATTAATGAAATTTACAAACACATGTGGCAGTCCGTGGATTCGAACCCAGGACGTTCACACCGAAAATCAACACCTTATGCATCGCACCACAAAGACAGTTAAAGGATGGTGGACACTGCCTACGATTTATTATGCAACTTCGAATCCTGCATATCAATCTAAACATGTACAGTGCACACATCCCAACTGCAACTCACGTAGGCTATGCATATGTGAATGGAAAGAGCAATTAATGGGGCCTTAACCACTAGGGAAGTCCTCTCGATAAATTACCCCTGAACCAATATCAATTATTATGTTCCTTCCAACAGCCAACTATACTCCTAAAATCGATTAATGACATTTACAAACACATGTGGCAGTCCGTGGATTCGAACCCAGGACGCTCACACCGAAAATCAACACCTTATGCATCGCACCACGAACACAGTTAAAGGATGGTGGACACTGCCTACGATTTATTATGCAACTTCGAATCCTGCATATCAATCTAAGCATGTACACACATCCCAACTGCAACTCACGTAGGCTATGCATATGTGAATGGAAAGAGCAATTAATGGGGCCTTAACCACTAGGGAAGTCCTCTCGATAAATTACCCCTGAACCAATATCAATTATTATGTTCCTTCAAACAACCAACTATACTCCTAAAATCGATTAATGAAATTTACAAACACGTGGCAGTCCGTGGATTCGAACCCAGGACGCTCACACCGAAAATCAAAACCTTATGCATCGCACCACGAAGACAATTAAAGGATGGTGGACACTGCCTACGATTTATTATGCAACTTCGAATCCTGCATATCAATCTAAGCATGTACACACATCCCAACTGCAACTCACGTAGGCTATGCATAAGTGAATGGAAAGAGCAATTAATGGGGCCTTAACCACTAGGGAAGTCCTCTCGATAAATTACCCCTGAACCAATATCAATTATTATGTTCCTTCCAACAACCAACTATACTCCTAAAATCGATTAATGAAATATCCAACACATGTGGCAATCCGTGGATTCGAACCCAGGACGCTCACACCGAAAATCAACACCTTATGCATCGCACCACGAAGACAGTTAAAGGATGGTGGACACTGCCTACGATTTATTATGCAACTTCGAATCCTGCATATCAATCTAAGCATGTACACACATCCCAACTGCAACTCACGTAGGCTATGCATATGTGAATGGAAAGAGCAATTAATGGGACCTTAACCACTAGGGAAGTCCTCTCGATAAATTACCCCTGAACCAATATAAATTATTATGTTCCTTCCAACAACCAACTATACTCCTAAAATCGATTAATGAAATTTACAAACACATGTGGCAGTCAGTGGATTCGAATCCAGGACGCTCACACCAAAAATCAACACCTTATGCATCGCACCACGAAGACAGTTAAAGGATGGTGGACACTGCCTAAGATTAATTATGCAACTTCGAATCCTGCATATCAATCTAAGCATGTACACACATCCCAACTGCAACTCACGTAAGCTATGCATATGTGAATGGAAAGAGCAATTAATGGGGCCTTAACCACTAGGGAAGTCCTCTCGATAAATGACCCCTGAACCTATATCAATTATTATGTACCTTCCAACAACCAACTATACTCCTAAAATCGATTAATTAAATTTACAAACACATGTGGCAGTCCGTGGATTTGAATCCAGGATGCTCACACCGAAAATCAACACCTTATGCATCGCACCAAGAAGACAGTTAAAGGATGGTGGACACTGCCTACGATTTATTATGCAACTTCGAATCCTGCATATCAATCTAAGCATGTACACACATCCCAGCTGCAACTCACGTAGGCTATGCATATGTGAATGGAAAGAGCAATTAATGGGGCCTTAACCACTAGGGAAGTCCTCTCGATAAATTACCTCTGAACCAATATCCATTATTGGTAATTTTCTTGAAAAGACTCGCAGGCTTATTTGAGATTTTTTTTGGCCAATTTGTTTTGGCAATGGTAGTTTTGATGCTATTAGTTATAATTCCACTGTGTGAGAAACCCTATATAACCCCATTATCCAACAATCTTAAGATAACTCCCCCCGATATCCAACAATCTTAAGATAACTCCCCCCGATAGTGGGGAGGGCTATGAAGATCAGGGAAAATGTGGGGTTAAAGTAATATAGTAAAATAATTAAGAATAGGAATGTGTGAAATGCCAAAAATGCCACTTTTCCGAAATCCGAGCCAAGTTTTGTCGAAACTTGGCTCGGATTTTCAATAATTTCAGAGACTCAAAAGAGCATTTTCTAAAAATCCGAGCCAAGTTTTGTCGAAAGTTGGCTCGGATTTTGCATAATTTCAGACACTCAAAAGAGCATTTTCTAAAAATCCGAGCCAAGTTTTGTCGAAAGTTGGCTCGGATTTTCAATAATTTCAGAGACTCAAAAGAGCATTTTCTAAAAATCCGAGCCAAGTTTTGTCGAAAGTTGGCTCGGATTTTGCATAATTTCAGACACTCAAAAGAGCATTTTCTAAAAATCCGAGCCAGGTTTTGTCGAAAGTTGGCTCGGAGTTTCCATAATTTCATAGACACAAAAGGTAACTTTGAAAATATGCAAGCAAAGTTTTGTCCAAAGTTGGCTCTGATTTTGCATTAATATCAGAGACACAAAGGGTCACTTTTTATGGTAACATTCAAGGAGATTACACCAGGACTCTTCTTCTTCCCTCTGACCAGGTATAGGCTATCCTAGTGTTTACTATCGTATACCCCATTGAAAGGACATTAGCCTAACCTAACAACCTTACCTAACCTAACCTAGTATTATGGGTGCCTATACCCCTTTGAAAGGACATTAGCCTAACCTAACAACCTTACCTAACCTAACCTAGTATTATGGGTGCCTATAGACCTTTGAAAGGACATTAGCCTAACCTAACAACCTTACCTAACCTAACCTAGTATTATGGGTGCCTATACCCCTTTAAAAGGACATTAGCCTAACCTAACAACCTTACCTGACCTAACCTAGTATTATGGGTGGGGGATGCCGCCCCCACACCCCCGCTATTTGACATCTTTTTGGTATTATGGGTGCCTATACCCCTTTGAAAGGACATTAGACTAACCTAACAACCTTACCAAACCTAACCTAGTATTATGAGTGGGGGCTGCCGGCCCAACACCCCCGCTATTTGACATCTTTAGACAGATTTTTGGTGTATTTGTTAGTACCCAGTACGTGGGATCCAAAAGTAGCCCTTGCATGCCAGCTACTGTGGGTGCATACTACTCAGTACGTGAGATACAAAACGTGACCCATTATGATTCCCGAGCTAGCTGTGGTCCGGCTCCTTTATATTGTGCAGGTTACCTCCACTCCCACAGCATATATTACATTAATAAAATATATCTAACCTTATTGCGAAGAGGAAGAGGGAGGAGAATAAGGAGAGTAGAGTTCAGCAGCAGCGAGTAGAAAGTGGTGAAAGCGTTGGGTGGAAACAGGGAATTGCCGTTCGAAGAGGTGTTGGGCTAAGTACCCCTCAAAGTGATGTTTCCGACAACCGTACCTTGGGATAGAAGCCCTGACCTCTCTCCAACTCCTTTCTACAGTCTGAGTATGTGACCCAGTAGAAGGGTCCACAAAATTCTGCGAATGGTTGACCGTAGTGTGGGTGAAACCCTCCAGGGACAGGGTGTTATAGGAACGCCAACAATCAGAGTGAATGTGTGTTCCCGGCAAGATCCACTGCTTTATTATCTCCACTAGGGTGTCCTTCGTTCTGTCGGGAACTGGCACAAGAAAAAGTTTCCTAGACTCCCTCTCGATGCCCCCCAAAACCCACTGGCCCTCAATCACACGACCACGGTGTGATTTCCTTTGGCCAAACTTTGCTTCGTCTATTTCAACGTTTTTACCCGGGCCGCCAAGTTTTTCTGAATGTTTTTCACAAAAAAAAATAGCCACTTCCCAACAAAACGAATACCAGTCAACTAACGTACTGAGGCCAACATCGCACTGAAGGACTACATCTTGATACCGGTAATTTACCGGTAAAGGTAATTTGTTTATGCAGAACCAATACACAATATTGAGAACTTTGGGAATGGGGATGTGGGCATTTTCAAAGAATGTGTCTTTCACAGCACTAACATTATACCTACATCGTGATTTCCTGAGTGCATGGTGAACGTATTCTTTATTCTGTTTGTCACATCTAAACTTCTTTTGTTG
Organism: Paralithodes platypus; assembly: GCA_032716605.1. Taxonomy (NCBI): domain Eukaryota; kingdom Metazoa; phylum Arthropoda; class Malacostraca; order Decapoda; family Lithodidae; genus Paralithodes; species Paralithodes platypus. The sequence continues at coordinate 43,761,321 of CM064483.1, read as the reverse complement.
TCTATTTTCACTCACTTGCAATTCACTGCCACATGTACTACACTTACCAGTTGCCAAGACTAACTTATGCTGAACAAGAAAATCCCATGTAGCTTCCTTGGTTCGCAAAATGTCCCCCAATTTCTGACAGGAGAGACTACAACCTGCACAAGCGGCCATGACAGTTACAAATCTGCCGGGCTGTTTGACGTTTCTGTCAGCTTAGAGAAGGAATGGCAACAATATGCGCCGATTCGTGCGCAAGAGCAAATATATGTAATAATACTAAAACTACAAGGGAAATGGGAAAGAAAAATACCAAAAAAGATTGAACAAATACCGGGAAAACTATGAAACATAAATACAAGCACAATGTAATGTTGCAAATGTCACAAAATGTGTATATTAGACATACAGTAACATCTTTGTAGAACATAACCCTTTACCGTAGCGAGTGTACTCCATTGCGAACACGTCCGTAGCGGAGGTCTCAAGATTGCGGGAGTGAAGAAGAAGAGTTTGTTTATGCGCGGGACTCTATTTTTATCGACATAATCGAGAGTTACAAAACTTATCAAAACTATTCTACCACAACGGAATCTATGTGAGTATATTATAAGGATTCCATAGAGCTTCACTTTCCCTAATAAATTATGTATAATAACGCTGCGAGTCTATTCGGGATAATTATCCAATTATTATGTTCCTTCCAACAACCAAATATACTCCTAAAATCGATTAATGAAATTTACAAACACATGTGGCAGTCCGTGGATTCGAACCCAGGACGCTCACACCGAAAATCAGCACCTTATGCATCGCACCATGAAGACAGTTAAAGGATGGTGGACACTGCCTACGATTTATTATGCAACTTCGAATCCTGCATATCAATCTAAGCATGTACACACATCCCAACTGCAACTCACGTAGGGTATGCATATGTGAATGGAAAGAGCAATTAATGGGGCCTTACCCACTAGGGAAGTCCTCTCGATAAATTACCCCTGAACCAATATAAATTATTATGTTCCTTCCAACAACCAACTATACTCCTAAAATCGATTAATGAAATTTACAAACACATGTGGCAGTCCGTGGATTCGAACCCAGGACGCTCACACCGAAAATCAACACCTTATGCATCGCACCACAAAGACAGTCAAAGGATGGTGGACACTGCCTACGATTTATTATGCAACTTCGAATCCTGCATATCAATCTAAGCATGTACAGTGCACACATCCCAACTACAACTCACGTAGGCTATGCATATGTGAATGGAAAGAGCAATTACTGGGGCCTTAACACCTTAAGAGCGGCCTATGCGGTTTATTTATATGTACCGCCCAGCGGGGTGTTTTTAGCCAAAATAGGGCTGTTTATGTGATCATTTTCATGCCTAAATAAGACCCAGAACGTAAAACAAGTATCTATCCCTGAAAGGGCATAAACAGAGCTTTCGAATGACACCATAACGATCCTTTTATGATGGCTAGTTTTCTTGCAATAACCGTGCAACGCGAGTGCAAAAAGCATGTAAATAGCCACTTTCCCGATACAATTCCGTATATAGCGAGTGACAGAGGGAGGAGGGAGGTGAGAATCGTGTCAGTAGGTTCTCCGCGGTGGTCTGGAGCAGTCATACGCTCGCTAGTCTCCTGCCACCACTTGTCTCTCTCTCTCAGCAACATTACGTGCTGAAATTGCCACTCGACCTATGTCGAGCGCCGCCACATAGTCCAGCTTTATTAAATACGACTTAAGTTGCGCCCCGACTTTTAGGGGTTAACCACTAGGGAAGTCCTCTCGATAAATTACCCCTGAACCAATATCAATTATTATGTTCCTTCCAACAACCAACTATACTCCTAAAATCGATTAATGACATTTACAAACACATGTGGCAGTCCGTGGATTCGAACCCAGGACGCTCACACCGAAAATCAACACCTTATGCATCGCACCACGAAGACAGTTAAAGGATGGTGGACACTGCCTACGATTTATTATGCAACTTCGAATCCTGCATATCAATCTAACCATGTACACACATCCCAACTGCAACTCACGTAGGCTATGCATATGTGAATGGAAAGAGCAATTAATGGGGCCTTAACCACTAGGGAAATCCTCTCGATAAATTACCCCTGAACCAATATCAATTATAATGTTCCTTCCAACAACCAACTATACTCCTAAAATCGATTAATGAAATTTACAAACACATGTGGCAGTCCGTGGATTCGAACCCAGGACGCTCACACCGAAAATCAACATCTTATGCATCGCACCACGAAGACAATTAAAGGATGGTGGACACTGCCTACGATTTATTATGCAACTTCGAATCCTGCATATCAATCTAAGCATGTACACACATCCCAACTGCAACTCACGTAGGCTATGCATATGTGAATGGAAAGAGCAATTAATGGGGCCTTAACCACTGGGAAGTCCTCTCGGTAAATTACCCCTGAACCAATATCAATTATTATGTTCCTTCCAACAACCAACTATACTCCTAAAATCGATTAATGAAATTTACAAACACATGTGGCAGTCCGTGGATTCGAACCCTGGACGCTCACACCGAAAATCATCACCTTATGCATCGCACCACAAAGACAGTTAAAGGATGGTGGACACTGCCTACGATTTATTATGCAACTTCGAATCCTGCATATCAATCTAAGCATGTACACACATCCCAACTGCAACTCACGTAGGCTATGCATATGTGAATGGAAAGAGCAATTAATGGGACCTTAACCACTAGGGAAGTCCTCTCGATAAATTACCCCTGAACCAATATCAATTATTATGTTCCTTCCAACAACCAACTATACTCCTAAAATCGATTAATGAAATTTACAAACACATGTGGCAGTCCGTGGATTCGAACCCAGGACGCTCACACCGAAAATCAACACCTTATGCATCGCACCACGAAGACAGTTAAAGGATGGTGGACACTGCATACGATTTATTATGCAACTTCGAATCCTGCATATCAATCTAAGCATGTACACACATCCCAACTGCAACTCACGTAGGCTATGCATATGTGAATGGAAAGAGCAATTAATGCCCGGGACCTTAACCACTAGGGAAGTCCTCTCGATAAATTACCCCTGAACCAATATCAATTATTATGTACCTTCCAACAACCAACTATACTCCTAAAATCGATTAATGAAATTTACAAACACATGTGGCAGTCCGTGGATTTGAATCCAGGACGCTCACACCGAAAATCAACACCTTATGCATCGCGCCAAGAAGACAGTTAAAGGATGGTGGACACTGCCTACGATTTATTATGCATCTTCGAATCCTGCATATCAATCTAAGCATGTACACACATCCCAACTGCAACTCACGTAGGCTATGCATATGTGAATGGAAAGAGCAATTAATGGGGCCTTAACCGCTAGGGAAGTCCTCTCGATAAATTACCCCTGAACCAATATCAATTATTGGTAATTTTCTTGAAAAGACTCGCAGCCTTATTTGAGAGTTTTTTTGGTCAATTTTTTTGGGCAATGGTAGTTTTGATGCTATTAGTTATAATTCCGCTGTGGGAGAAACCCCCATTATCCAACAATCTTAACACCTTACGAGCAGCCTATGCGGTTTATTTATATGTACCGCCCAGCGGGGTGGTTTTACCCAAAATAGGGCTGTTTACGTGATCATTTTCATGCCTAAATAAGACCCAAAACGTAAAACAAGTATCTATCCCTGAAAGGGCATAAACAGAGATTTCGAATGACACCATAACGATCCTTTTATGATGGCTAGTTTTCTTGCAATAACCGTGCAACGCGAGTGCAAAAAGCATGTAATTAGGCACTTTCCCCATACAATTCCGTATATAGCGAGTGAGAGAGGGAGGGAGGAGGTGGGATTCGTGTCAGTAGGTTCACCGCGGTGGTCTGGAGCAGTCATTCGCTCGCTACTCTCCTGCCACCACTTGTCTCTCTCTCTCAGCAACATTACGTGCTGAAATTGCCACACGACCTATGTCGAGCGCCGCCACATAGTCCAGCTTTATTTAACTCGACTTATGTTGCTCGCCGCTAATTAAGGGTTAAGATAACTCCCCCCGATATCCAACAATCTTAAGATAACTCCCCCCAATAGTGGGGAGGGCTATGAAGATCAGGAAAAATGTGGGGTTAAAGTAATATAGTAAAATAATTAAGAATAGGAATGTGTGAAATGCCAAAAATGCCACTTTTCCGAAATCCGAGCCAAGTTTTGTCGAAACTTGGCTCGGATTTTCAATAATTTCAGAGACTCAAAAGAGCATTTTCTAAAAATCCGAGCCAAGTTTTGTCCAAAGTTGGCTCGGAATTTCCATAATTTCATAGACACAAAAGGTAACTTTGAAAATATGCAAGCAAAGTTTTGTCCAAAATTGTCTCGGATTTTGCATTAATATCAGAGACACAAAGGGTCACTTTTTATGGTAACATTCAAGGAGATTATACCAGGACTCTTCTTCTTCCCTCTGACCAGGTATAGGCTATCCTAGTGTTTACTATCGTATACCCCTTTGAAAGGACATTAGCCTAACCTAACAACCTTACCTAACCTAACCTAGTATTATGGGTGCCTATACCCCTTTGAAAGGACATTAGCCTAACCTAACAACCTTACCTAACCTAACCTAGTATTATGGGTGCCTATAGGCCTTTGAAAGGACATTAGCCTAACCTAACAACCTTACCTAACCTAACCTAGTATTATGGGTGCCTATACCCCTTTAAAAGGACATTAGCCTAACCTAACAACCTTACCTGACCTAACCTAGTATTATGGGTGGGGGCTGCCGCCCCCACACCCCCGCTATTTGACATCTTTTGGGTATTATGGTTGCCTATACCCCTTTGAAAGGACATTAGACTAACCTAAGAACCTTACCTAACCTAACCTAGTATTATGAGTGGGGGCTGCCGCCCCCACACCCCCGCTATTTGACATCTTTAGACAGATTTTTGGTGTATTTGTTAGTACCCAGTACATGGGATCCAAAAGTAGCCCTTGCATGCCAGCTACTGTGGGTGCATACTACTCAGTACGTGAGATACAAAACGTGACCCATTACGATTCCCGAGCTAGCTGTGGTCCGGCTCCTTTATATTGTGCAGGTTACCTCCACTCCCACAGCATATATTACATTAATAAAATATATCTAACCTTATTGCGAAGAGGAAGAGGGAGGAGAATAAGGAGAGTAGAGTTCAGCAGCAGCGAGTAGAAAGTGGTGAAAGCGTTGGGTGGAAACAGGGAATTGCCGTTCGAAGAGGTGTTGGGCTAAGTACCCCTCAAAGTGATGTTTCCGACGAGCGTACCTTGGGATAGAAGCCCTGACCTCTCTCCAACTCCTTTCTACAGTCTGAGTATGTGACCCAGTAGAAGGGTCCACAAAATTATGCGAATGGTTGACCGTAGTGTGGGTCTAACTCTCCAGGGACAGGGTGTTATAGGAACGCCAACAATCAGAGTGAATGTGTGTTCCCGGCAAGATCCACTGCTTTATTATCTCCACTAGGGTGTCCTTCGTTCTGTCGGGAACTGGCACAAGAAAAAGTTTCCTAGACTCGCTCTCGATGCCCACAAAAACCCACTGGCCCTCAATCACACGACCACGGTGGTATTTCCTTTGGCCAAACTTTGTTTCGTCTATTTCAACGTTTTTACCCGGGCCACAAAGTTTTTCTGAATGTTTTTCACAAAAAAAAATAGCCACTTCCCGACAAAACGAATACCAGTCAACTAACGTACTGAGGCCAACATCGCACTGAAGGACTACATCTTGATACCGGTAATTTACCGGTAAAGGTAATTTGTTTATGCAGAACCAATACACAATATTGAGGACTTTGGGAATGGGGATGTGGGCATTTTCAAAGAATGTGTCTTCCACAGCACTAACATTATACCTACATCGTGATTTCCTGAGTGCATGGTGAACGTATTCTTTATTCTGTTTGTCACATCTAAACTTCTTTTGTTGTCTATTTTCACTCACTTGCAATTCACTGCCACATGTACTACACTTACCAGTTGCCAAGACTAACTTATGCTGAACAAGAAAATCCCATGTAGCTTCCTTGGTTCGCAAAATGTCCCCCAATTTCTGACAGGAGAGACTACAACCTGCACAAGCGGCCATGACAGTTACAAATCTGCCGGGCTGTTTGACGTTTCTGTCAGCTTAGAGAAGGAATGGCAACAATATGCGCCGATTCGTGCGCAAGAGCAAATATATGTAATAATACTAAAACTACAAGGGAAATGGGAAAGAAAAATGCCAGAAAGGATTGAACAAATACCGGGAAAACTATGAAACATAAATACAAGCACAATGTAATGTTGCAAATGTCACAAAATGTGTATATTAGACATACAGTAACATCTTTGTAGAACATAACCCTTTACCGTAGCGAGTGTACTCCATTGCGAACACGTCCGTAGCGGAGGTCTCAAGATTGCGGGAGTGAAGAAGAAGAGTTTGTTTATGCGCGGGACTCTATTTTTATCGACATAATCGAGAGTTACAAAACTTTTCAAAACTATTCTACCACAACAGAATCTATGTGAGTATATTATAAGGATTCCATAGAGCTTCACTTTTCCTAATAAATTATGTATAATAACGCTGCGAGTCTATTCGGGATAATTATCCAATTATTATGTTCCTTCCAACAACCAAATATACTCCTAAAATCGATTAATGAAATTTACAAATACATGTGGCAGTCCGTGGATTCAAACCCAGGACGCTCACACCGAAAATCAACACCTTATGCATCGCACCATGAAGACAGTTAAAGGATGGTGGACACTGCCTACGATTTATTATGCAACTTCGAATCCTGCATATCAATCTAAGCATGTACACACATCCCAACTGCAACTCACGTAGGCTATGCATATGTGAATGGAAAGAGCAATTAATGGGGCCTTAACCACTAGGGAAGTCCTCTCGATAAATTACCCCTGAACCAATATAAATTATTATGTTCCTTCCAACAACCAACTATACTCCTAAAATCGATTAATGAAATTTACAAACACATGTGGCAGTCCGTGGATTCGAACCCAGGACGCTCACACCGAAAATCAACACCTTATGCATCGCAAGGGCAAGTTGCTGAAAGCAGTGAAGAGCATGTATGAGGGTGCAAAGGCGGCAGTACGTGTGGAGAGTGAGCAGAGCGAGTTCTTTGACCTGAATGTTGGTTTGAAACAGGGGTGTGTTATGTCCCCGTGGTTGTTTACTGTATATATGGATGGAGTTATGAAAGAAATACTATCAAGAGCAGTGGATGTTGGTGTATCGCTGAAAAGGGAGGGAATTGAGTGGAAGCTACCTATACTGCTGTTTGCGGATGATACAGTTCTGATGAGTGATAATGAATGGGAGTTGCAGGGTCTGGTAAATGAGTTTGGAACAGTGTGCGAAAAACGGAATTTGAAGGTAAATACGGGGAAGAGCAAGGTTATGGTCTTCGAAAGGGGTGAAGTCACAGAGTGTGAGGTGAAGCTGAACGTCAGGCTATGGAGATCGTCAACTCTTTTAAGTATCTGGGCAGTGTGTTGAGTAAAGATGGGACTATGGATGAAGAGGTGCGGGAGAGGGTACAACAGGGGAAGAGGTTGTAGGAACGCTAAAAGCAGTAACAAGAAATAGGGTGGTCAGTATGGAAGTGAAGAAGTCCTTGCATGACAGTGTGGTAATCCCGACACTGACTTACGGAAGCGAATCATGGACGTTGGTTGAGAGACTCAGACCAAGAGTGAGAGCAGTGGAAATGAATACTTAAGGAGTGCGTGCGGAGTTACATGGAGGGATAGACAGACTAATGAGGAAGTAAGAAGGAGGTGTGGTGTGGAGGTAGATGTGCTGGAAAGTGTGAAAAGGAACAACTTGAGATGGTTCGGCCATATGGAACGTATGGAAAGCGAGAGAATGACTAAGAGGGTGTATGAGAGCGAGGTGGAGGGACAGAGGGGGAGAGGTAGACCGAATATGAGGTGGAAGGATGGAGTGAGGAAGTACATGAACGAAGGTGGTGCTGGTTGGGGGGAGGGGCGTCGACTGACTGGGGACAGAGGTGCATGGGGGCGGTTCGTTCGTGGCCACCCCTTCGGGGATCACGGCGTCAGGCAATAGATAGATAGATGCATCGCACCACAAAGACAGTTAAAGGATGGTGGACACTGCCTACGATTGATTATGCAACTTCGAATCCTGCATATCAATCTAAGCATGTACAGTGCACACATCCCAACTGCAACTCACGTAGGCTATGCATATGTGAATGGAAAGAGCAATTAATGGGGCCTTAACCACTAGGGAAGTCCTCTCGATAAATTACCCCTGAACCAATATCAATTATTATGTTCCTTCCAACAACCAACTATGGAGTGGAGTGGTCTTGCCACTGGCCTGGTAATCCAAAGGTCCCGGGTTCAAATCCCGATGTATCAATGGGAAGATATTATTGGGATGGAATTTGTGCTGTACCTAGTATCAGTGCATTACCACAAAGCCCACCGAAACGTCAATAAAATACCCTGATTGTTCCCTGATTAAATAGCACTGTATGAATATTCCCATATTCAAAATATGCTATAGGGGTGCAATGCCTGGTGAGTTATCTGCTCAACAGGTGGCGTTGTGTGTGTGTGTAAGTGTGAGGGTCCGAGTGTAGGTAGTGAGACAGTGAAGCACGGGAACGAGATGGCTTCAGAGATGGGGTCGTTTCGGGCCATGAGTGAGCACCGTGCCTCATGTGAAGGCAAGATGGCAGGTGCTCGTTGTACTCTACGTGCTTCACATGTCTCACTCCCTAGACTGGAACAAGACCTCACAGGCTTCACTGTTCATTGTAAAGCAGTGAATGTTAAGGCTCTCAGCCTATGCCCGAGAGGAAGTAAGTTGGAATATAGAAAAAAAAAAAAAAAAATACTCCTAAAATCGATTAATGAAATTTACAAACACATGTGGCAGTCCGTGGATTCGAACCCAGGACGCTCACACCGAAAATCAACACCTTATGCATTGCACCACGAAGACAGTTAAAGGATGGTGGACACTGCCTACGATTTATTATGCAACTTCGAATCCTGCATATCAATCTAAGCATGTACACACATCCCAACTGCAACTCACGTAGGCTATGCATATGTGAATGGAAAGAGCAATTAATGGGGCCTTAACCACTAGGGAAGTCCTCTCGATAAATTACCCCTGAACCAATATCAATTATTATGTTCCTTCCAACAACCAACTATACTCCTAAAATCGATTAATGAAATTTACAAACATGTGGCAGTCCGTGGATTCGAACCCAGGACGCTCACACCGAAAATCAACACCTTATGCATCGCACCACGAAGACAGTTACAGGATGGTGGACACTGCCCACGATTTATTATGCAACTTCGAATCCTGCATATCAATCTAAGCATGTACACACATCCCAACTGCAACTCACGTAGGCTATGCATATGTGAATGGAAAGAGCAATTAATGGGGCCTTATCCACTAGGGAAGTCCTCTCGATAAATTACCCCTGAACCAATATCAATTATTATGTTCCTTCCAACAACCAACTATACTCCTAAAATCGATTAATGAAATTTACAAACACATGTGGCAGTCCGTGGATTCGAACCCAGGACGCTCACACCGAAAATCAACACCTTCTGCATCGCACCACGAAGACAGTTAAAGGATGGTGGACACTGCCTACGATTTATTATGCAACTTCGAATCCTGCATATCAATCTAAGCATGTACACACATCCCAACTGCAACTCACGTAGGCTATGCATATGTGAATGGAAAGAGCAATTAATGGGGCCTTAACCACTAGGGAAGTCCTCTCGATAAATTACCCCTGAACCAATATTAATTATTATGTTCCTTGCAACAACCAACTATACTCCTAAAATCGATTAATGAAATTTACAAACACATGTGGCAGTCCGTGGATTCGAACCTTGGACGCTCACACCGAAAATCAACACCTTATGCATCGCACCACGAAGACAGTTAAAGGATGGTGGACACTGCCTACGATTTATTATGCATCTTCGAATCCTGCATATCAATCTAAGCATGTACACACATCCCAACTGCAACTCACGTAGGCTATGCATATGTGAATGGAAAGAGCAATTAATGGGGCCTTAACCGCTAGGGAAGTCCTCTCGATAAATTACCCCTGAACCAATATCAATTATTGGTAATTTTCTTGAAAAGACTCGCAGCCTTATTTGAGAGTTTTTTTGGTCAATTTTTTTGGGCAATGGTAGTTTTGATGCTATTAGTTATAATTCCGCTGTGGGAGAAACCCCCATTATCCAACAATCTTAACACCTTACGAGCAGCCTATGCGGTTTATTTATATGTACCGCCCAGCGGGGTGGTTTTACCCAAAATAGGGCTGTTTACGTGATCATTTTCATGCCTAAATAAGACCCAAAACGTAAACAAGTATCTATCCCTGAAAGGGCATAAACAGAGATTTCGAATGACACCATAACGATCCTTTTATGATGGCTAGTTTTCTTGCAATAACCGTGCAACGCGAGTGCAAAAAGCATGTAATTAGGCACTTTCCCCATACAATTCCGTATATAGCGAGTGAGAGAGGGAGGGAGGAGGTGGGATTCGTGTCAGTAGGTTCACCGCGGTGGTCTGGAGCAGTCATACGCTCGCTACTCTCCTGCCACCACTTGTCTCTCTCTCTCAGCAACATTACGTGCTGAAATTGCCACACGACCTATGTCGAGCGCCGCCACATAGTCCAGCTTTATTTAACTCGACTTATGTTGCTCGCCGCTAATTAAGGGTTAAGATAACTCCCCCCGATATCCAACAATCTTAAGATAACTCCCCCCAATAGTGGGGAGGGCTATGAAGATCAGGAAAAATGTGGGGTTAAAGTAATATAGTAAAATAATTAAGAATAGGAATGTGTGAAATGCCAAAAATGCCACTTTTCCGAAATCCGAGCCAAGTTTTGTCGAAACTTGGCTCGGATTTTCAATAATTTCAGAGACTCAAAAGAGCATTTTCTAAAAATCCGAGCCAAGTTTTGTCGAAAGTTGGCTCGGATTTTGCATAATTTTTCAGACACTCAAAAGAGCATTTTCTAAAAATCCGAGCCAAGTTTTGTCGAAAGTTGGCTCGGATTTTCAATAATTTCTGAGACTCAAAAGAGCATTTTCTAAAAATCCGAGCCAAGTTTTGTCGAAAGTTGGCTCGGATTTTGCATAATTTCAGACACTCAAAAGAGCATTTTCTAAAAATCCGAGCCAGGTTTTGTCGAAAGTTGGCTCGGATTGTCCAAAATTTCAGAGACTCAAAAGAGCATTTTCTAAAAATCCGAGCCAAGTTTTGTCCAAAGTTGGCTCGGAATTTCCATAATTTCATAGACACAAAAGGTAACTTTGAAAATATGCAAGCAAAGTTTTGTCCAAAATTGGCTCGGATTTTGCATTAATATCAGAGACACAAAGGGTCACTTTTTATGGTAACATTCAAGGAGATTATACCAGGACTCTTCTTCTTCCCTCTGACCAGGTATAGGCTATCCTAGTGTTTACTATCGTATACCCCTTTGAAAGGACATTAGCCTAACCTAACAACCTTACCTAACCTAACCTAGTATTATGGGTGCCTATACCCCTTTGAAAGGACATTAGCCTAACCTAACAACCTTACCTAACCTAACCTAGTATTATGGGTGCCTATAGGCCTTTGAAAGGACATTAGCCTAACCTAACAACCTTACCTAACCTAACCTAGTATTATGGGTGCCTATACCCCTTTAAAAGGACATTAGCCTAACCTAACAACCTTACCTGACCTAACCTAGTATTATGGGTGGGGGCTGCCGCCCCCACACCCCCGCTATTTGACATCTTTTGGGTATTATGGTTGCCTATACCCCTTTGAAAGGACATTAGACTAACCTAAGAACCTTACCTAACCTAACCTAGTATTATGAGTGGGGGCTGCCGCCCCCACACCCCCGCTATTTGACATCTTTAGACAGATTTTTGGTGTATTTGTTAGTACCCAGTACATGGGATCCAAAAGTAGCCCTTGCATGCCAGCTACTGTGGGTGCATACTACTCAGTACGTGAGATACAAAACGTGACCCATTACGATTCCCGAGCTAGCTGTGGTCCGGCTCCTTTATATTGTGCAGGTTACCTCCACTCCCACAGCATATATTACATTAATAAAATATATCTAACCTTATTGCGAAGAGGAAGAGGGAGGAGAATAAGGAGAGTAGAGTTCAGCAGCAGCGAGTAGAAAGTGGTGAAAGCGTTGGGTGGAAACAGGGAATTGCCGTTCGAAGAGGTGTTGGGCTAAGTACCCCTCAAAGTGATGTTTCCGACGACCGTACCTTGGGATAGAAGCCCTGACCTCTCTCCAACTCCTTTCTACAGTCTGAGTATGTGACCCAGTAGAAGGGTCCACAAAATTATGCGAATGGTTGACCGTAGTGTGGGTCTAACTCTCCAGGGACAGGGTGTTATAGGAACGCCAACAATCAGAGTGAATGTGTGTTCCCGGCAAGATCCACTGCTTTATTATCTCCACTAGGGTGTCCTTCGTTCTGTCGGGAACTGGCACAAGAAAAAGTTTCCTAGACTCGCTCTCGATGCCCACAAAAACCCACTGGCCCTCAATCACACGACCACGGTGGTATTTCCTTTGGCCAAACTTTGTTTCGTCTATTTCAACGTTTTTACCCGGGCCACAAAGTTTTTCTGAATGTTTTTCACAAAAAAAAATAGCCACTTCCCGACAAAACGAATACCAGTCAACTAACGTACTGAGGCCAACATCGCACTGAAGGACTACATCTTGATACCGGTAATTTACCGGTAAAGGTAATTTGTTTATGCAGAACCAATACACAATATTGAGGACTTTGGGAATGGGGATGTGGGCATTTTCAAAGAATGTGTCTTCCACAGCACTAACATTATACCTACATCGTGATTTCCTGAGTGCATGGTGAACGTATTCTTTATTCTGTTTGTCACATCTAAACTTCTTTTGTTGTCTATTTTCACTCACTTGCAATTCACTGCCACATGTACTACACTTACCAGTTGCCAAGACTAACTTATGCTGAACAAGAAAATCCCATGTAGCTTCCTTGGTTCGCAAAATGTCCCCCAATTTCTGACAGGAGAGACTACAACCTGCACAAGCGGCCATGACAGTTACAAATCTGCCGGGCTGTTTGACGTTTCTGTCAGCTTAGAGAAGGAATGGCAACAATATGCGCCGATTCGTGCGCAAGAGCAAATATATGTAATAATACTAAAACTACAAGGGAAATGGGAAAGAAAAATGCCAGAAAGGATTGAACAAATACCGGGAAAACTATGAAACATAAATACAAGCACAATGTAATGTTGCAAATGTCACAAAATGTGTATATTAGACATACAGTAACATCTTTGTAGAACATAACCCTTTACCGTAGCGAGTGTACTCCATTGCGAACACGTCCGTAGCGGAGGTCTCAAGATTGCGGGAGTGAAGAAGAAGAGTTTGTTTATGCGCGGGACTCTATTTTTATCGACATAATCGAGAGTTACAAAACTTTTCAAAACTATTCTACCACAACAGAATCTATGTGAGTATATTATAAGGATTCCATAGAGCTTCACTTTTCCTAATAAATTATGTATAATAACGCTGCGAGTCTATTCGGGATAATTATCCAATTATTATGTTCCTTCCAACAACCAAATATACTCCTAAAATCGATTAATGAAATTTACAAATACATGTGGCAGTCCGTGGATTCAAACCCAGGACGCTCACACCGAAAATCAACACCTTATGCATCGCACCATGAAGACAGTTAAAGGATGGTGGACACTGCCTACGATTTATTATGCAACTTAGAATCCTGCATATCAATCTAAGCATGTACACACATCCCAACTGCAACTCACGTAGGCTATGCATATGTGAATGGAAAGAGCAATTAATGGGGCCTTAACCACTAGGGAAGTCCTCTCGATAAATTACCCCTGAACCAATATAAACTATTATGTTCCTTCCAACAACCAACTATACTCCTAAAATCGATTAATGAAATTTACAAACACATGTGGCAGTCCGTGGATTCGAACCCAGGACGCTCACACCGAAAATCAACACCTTATGCATCGCACCACAAAGACAGTTAAAGGATGGTGGACACTGCCTACGATTGATTATGCAACTTCGAATCCTGCATATCAATCTAAGCATGTACAGTGCACACATCCCAACTGCAACTCACGTAGGCTATGCATATGTGAATGGAAAGAGCAATTAATGGGGCCTTAACCACTAGGGAAGTCCTCTCGATAAATTACCCCTGAACCAATATCAATTATTATGTTCCTTCCAACAACCAACTATACTCCTAAAATCGATTAATGAAATTTACAAACATGTGGCAGTCCGTGGATTCGAACCCAGGACGCTCACACCGAAAATCAACACCTTATGCATCGCACCAAGAAGACAGTTAAAGGATGGTGGACACTGCCTACGATTTATTATGCAACTTCGAATCCTGCATATCAATCTAAGCATGTACACACATCCCAACTGCAACTCACGTAGGCTATGCATATGTGAATGGAAAGAGCAATTAATGGGACCTTAACCACTAGGGAAGTCCTCTCGATAAATTACCCCTGAACCAATATCAATTATTATGTTCCTTCCAACAACCAACTATACTCCTAAAATCGATTAATGAAATTTACAAACACATGTGGCAGTCCGTGGATTCGAACCCAGGACGCTCACACCGAAAATCAACACCTTATGCATCGCACCACGAAGACAGTTAAAGGATGGTGGACACTGCCTACGATTTATTATGCAACTTCGAATCCTGCATATCAATCTAAGCATGTACACACATCCCAACTGCAACTCACGTAGGCTTTGCATACGTGAATGGAAAGAGCAATTAATGGGACCTTACCCACTAGGGAAGTCCTCTCGATAAATTACCCCTGAACCAATATCAATTATTATGTTCCTTCCAACAACCAACTATACTCCTAAAATCGATTAATGAAATTTACAACCACATGTGGCAGTCCGTGGATTCGAACCCAGGACGCTCACACCGAAAATCAACACCTTATGCATCGCACCACGAAGACAGTTAAAGGATGGTGGACACTGCCTAAGATTTATTATGCAACTTCGAATCCTGCATATCAATCTAAGCATGTACACACATCCCAACTGCAACTCACGTAAGCTATGCATATGTGAATGGAAAGAGCAATTAATGGGGCCTTAACCACTAGGGAAGTCCTCTCGATAAATTACCCCTGAACCAATATCAATTATGTACCTTCCAACAACCAACTATACTCCTAAAATCGATTAATGAAATTTACAAACATGTGGCAGTCCGTGGATTTGAATCCAGGACGCTCACACCGAAAATCAACACCTTATGCATCGCACCAAGAAGACAGTTAAAGGATGGTGGACACTGCCTACGATTTATTATGCAACTTCGAATTCTGCATATCAATCTAAGCATGTACACACATCCCAACTGCAACTCACGTAGGCTATGCAAATGTGAATGGAAAGAACAATTAATGGTGCCTTAACCTCTAGGTAAGTCCTCTCGATAAATTACCCCTGAACCAATATCAATTATTATGTACCCTCCAACAACCAACTATACTCTTAAAATCGATTAATGAAATTTACAAACACATGTGGCAGTCCGTGGATTCGAACCCAGGACGCTCACACCGAAAATCAACACCTTATGCATCGCACCACGAAGACAGTAAAAGGATGGTGGACACTGCCTACGATTTATTATGCAAGTTCGAATCCTGAATATCAATCTAAGCATGTACACACATCCCAACTGCAACTCACGTAGGCTATGCATATGTGAATGGAAGGAGCAATTAATGGAGCCTTAACCACTAGGGAAGTCCTCTCGATAAATTACCCCTGAACCAATATCAATTATTATGTTCCTTCCAACAACCAACTATACTCCTAAAATCGATTATGAAATTTACAAACACATGTGGCAGTCCGTGGATACGAGTTTCAGGAGAGATATTGAATGTTTAAATAGAAAATTATACTCACCTGTTGGAAAAGGATAGTTTATAATTTATATGGACGCTACAAGTTTTGACTCACAACCGCTCTTCAGTCCTTCATAACTGAATAGATCTCCAAATACAGTCAAAACTTGACGTGTCCTTGTTATGCCCCTTTCCCACTGATGAGACTTCTCACAATTTTCATCGCAGACACCAATAAATTGGCACATTCGTGACATGTCTTAAACTCTCATGAAAAATAGTTGGACTCTGAAGGCCTCTCAAGGCCTCGCAAGGGCCCTCGCGGTTCGTCGCAAATGTTCGGACTGTGCAACATTTTGTACGAGGACTCACGAGGGTTCATTGCCCTCACAAGCATCGTCTAGCATCGACGAGGGATCTGCGAGGGCTTCTGCGACTATCTGCGAGACAGAGTTTTTCGCACAAAAAAAACTTTGCAATGCAGCATGGATGCTCACCGACGCTCTCAGATGCTCTGCTCGCCGATCCTCTCAAATGTTCAGAGAACAGACGATGCCATAGAGCACCTTCCGCGAGGTGGGTAATCAAAAAAGATTAGGCCTATAGTGAACCTGTTAACCCTTCTTTCTATGCACCGCTCTTGGTGAGTTAACCTGTTTTTTTTATCTTTCTCTGGTTTGTATCCATTCAGCCCACCGTTTTAAGACTTGTCCCATCCAAGTATCGATATCTTCCTGGCAAGCGATAGCGAACCAGCATTATATGGAGATCTGGATTTGCCGGAGAAATTTTTCTATCAAAAAATGTACAAATTTAGCTTGCTCTTAATTTTTTTTTATATACGTTGGCTCGCTACCGCTCACCAGGAAAATGGAAATATGGATGGGGTAAAAGTCTTAAAACAGTAGGCTGAACGGGGCCGAACGGATACAAGGCAAAGAGAGAAAACAAAAAACAAAAAACAAAGAAGGTGGGCTCAAGGTTTGTGTTAAGGCTTAAAAATTGAACCCACCTCGACTTTGTTTTCTCTTTCTCTCCCTCTCCTCTTTTTGTTTGTTTTATATTTCTCTCTCGCTCTTTGCCTTGGATCCGTTCGGCCCCGTTCAGTCTACTGTTTTAAGACGTTTACCCCCATCCAGGTTTCACCATTTTCCTGGGGAGCGGTAGCGAGCTAACATAAATTTTTGTTTTGAGAGAAAGATAAATTTGTAAATTTTTCGATAGAAAAATTTCTCCGGCAAAGCCGGATTTCTCCATATAAAGCTGGTTCGCTATCGCTTTCCAGGAAGATATCGATACTTGGATGGGGATGAAAGTCTTAAAACAGTAGACTGAATGGGGCCGAACGGATACAAAAAAAAGAAAAACAAAAAAAGAGAAAACTAAAAAAGGCGAGGTGGGCTCAATTGTTAAGCCTTAACGCAAACAGATTGGCATTAAAAGAAAATAATTGTAAACGGTTTATAAAGGAAATATTACTTCCAATACTTTACTCTAAAAACTAATTTTTATAATTCAACAATACACCATCTGTCCCATCTTTCGGTATGAGGTGCTACGGTTAGAGTTAAGATTTATTTTTAGAGTTCTTGTGGGGTTCGTCATTCTCTAACATTGGATGTAGAATGTGCTGCAAATGGCAAAAATAAACATAATCCTTAATGACACTATAAAACTCACAAGACGTTCGATCAGATCAGTGTTAAAAACACCGATTCTGGAGTCAGTGGCGCATTCTTAAAAATATGTATATACTTTGAAACTAAACTTAACTTTCAGCCATTCAATATAGTTCTTCATTAAGGCGAGTGGAGAATACCCTAAGTGGAGAAATATGGATTGAATAAAGACTTATGAAATCTAAATAGACTTTGTAGTTTATAAACCCTTTTAACCTAATTTATATAGAGGACCTAGACATTAAGCCAGTTATCTAAGTTATGTTCAACATGAACTAAAGATAGTTTAATAAATTATAATTGCCCCGGCAAAGATTATAACAAATATGAATTTATATTTTTCTGAGACTTATATAATCTACAAGGATACGAAAAATAGACTGAAAATTGAAGATCCGAGAATTCTACATTTTAAGATTTAGTTTCAATTTAGATGATTGAAAAAGACTAGAACGTCTAGTCAGTGTACCTTCTTATCACACCGTTCATTGAATACTATAGGTGGCATTTAGAGTTCATTAACAATCACTCTTAATTCTAGGAAGATTATAAAAACCATAAACAAACTTTTATAGATTTTATTTATACAGTTAAATATCCAACGACAAATCAATAATCGTAGAAGTCCCCGCCACCACCTTATCCCCTGTGGGCATAACCATTATAACTATTAATGCCCCCGTAACCGTAATTACCGCCACCATATCCACCACCGTAGCTACCGCCACCGTAATTACCACCATATCCACCACCGTGCCGCCCACCATAATTACGGCCACCGTAGCCATCACCGTAATTACTGCTGCCGTAACCGCCACCATAACCGTACTGGCAGCTCACTAGGGTCACCATCACACACATCACCAGCAGCAGTACAATCTATAAACAGAAATTAGGAGCCAACTAGATGGATTGATAAAGTGTTTAAGCATCAACCAAGGTAACTAGCGGAGAATTCAAAGAGACAGAACTTAAAAGAAAAAAAAATTGCATTATACTATTAAACACTAAGCAGTCTCAGGACAAAGTACAAAACTGGAAATTTAGAGTTTCTAATCTGGAATTTAATTTTCGTTTAATTTTTAATATTAATATTAAGTAAATTTTAAAGCAATCATAATTCCAAAGTACAACTAAACTACATACTGTAATCCACTAGGTAGATTTGTTTAGTTTTTATACAACTTCAAATATCTACCTCAACTACCTCATACTTCAACCTCATACTTCAATACCTCAACTTCTTTGACATAGGATTAAAAAAATTTTTTTTTTTTTATAAACTTTAAGCACAAATTTACTCAAATTTATTTTGAAAGTTTAAACAAAAATTAAAATCTAGCGAACTAATACTATACAAGCGCCGAAACAAATTAAGTGCTAGACAGTTTTCGTAGTTAACTTTTTAATCCAATACTAAACTTCACAAAAGGAGAAAACACACAGTACTTACAGACTTAGCCATGGTGAAGCAGTTTTCTATAGGCAATCCTCCGTTGTAGATTAACTATCTGAAATCAGAAAGGTAAAACTAAGATTTGTCTGACATGGAATATTTCGATAATCATAAGAGGAATTTGCTAAATTTAGTAAGGTTTAGGCAATAAATTTTAAGTTTGTGTTTAGGCAAGCAAACCCTCACCACTAACAAATAAAAAGAACCCACCTAGACCCCTCTTTAAAGCTCATTTCGTAAAGTTTAAATACAAATATTCTTACAATCTCCCAAAGAATCCAGGAGCCAAACAAGCAACATAAATCCCTGACCAAATCGAGTCCAGAGACAAATCGTTAGGCAATGAACATTCCATATACGTAACCAAAGTTAAAAAAATTAATAAATATATAGATTTCCGAGAGTCAAGCAAAACTCTAGTTCCAATACACCAACCCATTTAAAAGGTTAGTTTTAGATACAGAAAAGCCAAAACTAAATATTGGAAGTGAAGAATTAAAAAGGTTTTGCAAGTTACACACGGATTAAAGAAGGCCTTTGAATTAAATTTAATCAGAGTTCACGAAATTTAAAGAAAACAAAATCTCCAAACCTATGCTATTGACAAACCAACACCTTTAAACCAAAATCGCCACTTCGTCAAATTCATTTGACCAAATTTCAAGAACATAAAGGTCTCTAGTGAAGACTAGAGTACTCCCACAAATATTGCATAGTTACCAGAAGAAGGGTGTTCACTTGTAGAAGCCAGAAGGTGAACTGCTTACTGTATTGTGTATGTCCTCCACTTCACTTTGCCTGACCTCTCTCAAGCTGCATGCCTATCACAGCCCGGAAAGTGCGATATAGTCTTTAATAGGGTAACTGGTACCCTGAGCTCACACTATCTCACTACTGTGCTGGTAAAAGACAACAGGTGGCGCTGGCGTCAATCAACTCTTGTTTTCATTCTTGATGTTTGTCGATAGAAATAAAATGAAGTGAAGTGATGCGATTGTATTGAGCGATTAGCCGTATGAAACGGTCACACTAACTATTTGACATCAAGAGGTTTCAGTAAACTGATGGACATCAGTTGTATTGTATCTTGAATGCACAGCACTATGCATTTTATTGGCACTAGAAGAGTATGATACACTACAATTTTAATGAGGCTATAAGTGAATTGTATATACAGTCATTTATTGCTAGTTCCCTTATAATTATATAAAGAGCACCAAGCTATGTTTGTGTAGAATTGGCTACCAGGTACACAGTCTCCCGGCTACATTGCCGCTGCCGAGTCAAGCCAGGAAACAGGTTGCAAATGTTAGCACAGCCTTTATCAAGTTCTGATGCCTCACTTCCCAACTAAATCTACAATACACTGCAGAGGATGGTGTGTGATGTGTGAGCTGTCTTAAATAAGGTGCTTTAGAAAGAGATTGCTCTAAAATCGCGCAGTCATGTAATGATTGTAAAATGAACAATGTTTATATCTTATTTGACAAACTAAAAACACCGTTTCCAATAGCCTCAACATGTTACGGATGAAAGATTGTCGGAATAACCCACCAATTTGAATTTTTGAATCTTTAAAGCCAAATTGTTAAGCATCTTTGATATAATAATTCGTTGTATTGTCTCACTTGCGTTAGATACTGATTCAAATGGATGTGTCGGCATTTATGTTTGACATTACACAATAAAACACTAGTACTGGCCAAATATGAAACCTCGAACAGCATAAACGAACCTCCGTAATCCAAATATTTATTACCGAATTAATGAAAATGTCCGATTCAATTCGGGATGGATTCTAAATGTAATGGCCTCGATTTACTCCCTAGAGTGTATGGGTTAAAAGTCCTTATTCATTCTGACTTACCTAGTATATTGTATATACAGTATCATAATAATTATGTATATAACTATATGACAGTTCGAACCTTTGAACCCAAGTTTTGAAGCATCTGAGATACAAAAAAAGGATTGTATTTAATTATATCTTTTTGGATGATACATATTATAATTGGTCCATACTATGGTTCATGAACAGTTAATGTACAGTTGCCCACATAAGTTTTGTTCCTCTCTGTGATCTTATGCATGAAAATATAACGCGCATGATTTAATTACTAGTGTAGTTTCTTATCCAATGGTTAACTTTTCTGATTAGTCAGCTGATAAATAAAAGAAAGCACACTCGCGATGTATTCAAACACATTTTAATTTCATACACAAGATCACAACGAGGAGCAGAATTTATGTGGGCAACTGTACAGTTGCAGTTATTAACCTCTCCGCTGCATAGGTGGGGTATTCGCCACCCCTCCCTGTGCGGAGGTATTTAGACTGTTTCCTAAACTCAAATCGTCATCGTACCATAAATATTATTAATACTTATCCATATGCGCCTATTTTACGTTGATTATAACGGTATTAACCTGTTACAACAATAAAACAAGTGGAAACAGCGTTTGGACGGTCAAATTCGGCGATAGAGGCCGGGAGTTACATAACTTATGGCTGAGGCAGCCTGCCAGCCAGCCAACCGTCACGACGGCTGGAGAGACAATGTTGCGTGGTAGTCTCTCTCTCGCTCTTTCCCACGCTTGGTAACACAGATGACCACGCCCTGCTAGCAACTCGCTATTGTTAGCACGAAAATATACCTAAGAATAAGGAATAACAGGGAGAATAGGTAATAATTGATGGGGGGGGGGGGGGAAGGGTGGAAGGAGGGGATGTGGAGGAGTGATATTTGGCATGGCCAAAGGGCAATACAACAACAAAAATATATACTGGGCTGATTTAAATGGTTTTTTTTTTAGGCCTTGGATTATATGAGGAGATCCACAGCGCACTGGTAAAACTCTTATGAGAAGATCCGCACTTGCCGGGTTAATGATACATGCATTTTGAAAGCTGTTTGGGGTTGAACTGAAACTTATTTTTATAACTGGCATTTGTGGTCGGAGCATCGTTCAAGCTTTCAAGGCTTTAAAATTTATCAGAATTAATGACCGACTGTACACTCTAGGGCACACATTCTGAGCTGCTTATGTGGACTCCCTTGGTGCATCTAGCCTACTAGGAAAACAATTCATCAGGATATTCGATTCAGTAGGTATATGTACAGTACAGATATGAATATGAATAGATACGTACAGTACAGTCTGTGGATAAAGTCGTGGTATGGATCTTCAGCAATCCACTAGTGCCCTCTGACGGCGGTATTTGAAGCAATCCGAGATTTGGTGTGTTTGGCTCTCCACAGATGGCTCTGTTTGACACGTCCAGGTAGTGCCAAAAGTAAGCGAGACACCTGTTTATTGGTGGATTACGACCATGCCAACTAGAACACACACACACACTACTTCATTATCAGAATGCAAGGAATATTAGTATGCTCTACAACTATAATATATGTATAATCTAGTGATGCTAGATTTACTCTTGCATAGGAATATAATCAAAATTAATTAGAATACTGTATAAAGACGCCGTTGTTCCGGATATTAATGATTAAATATTTAATAATGGTCAAACATAGCACTGTACATAAGGCACACTGAATATTCTTGCTTACTAGTGAAATGGTATATAGTGGATACAGTATACAACACTTTGTAGGTGAATGCAACACAAATCTATAGCCTATTATAATATGCTATAGATTTAGTAATTTATCATGTAGGAATTATATAATTACACAGTTAGCTAGACTGTCTAGCTAACTGTATATATAATTCCTACATGATAAATTACTAAATTATAATAGGCTATAGATTTGTGTTGCATTCACTTACAAAGTGTTGTATACTGTATCCACTATATACCATTTAACTAGTAAGCAAGAATACTCTGTGTGCCTTATCTACAGTGCTATGTTTGACCATTATTAAATATTTAATCATTAATATCCGGAACGGCGTCTTTATACAGTATTCTAATTTATTTTGATTATATTCCTATGCAAGAGTAAAACTAGCATCACTCGATTATACATATATTATAGTTGTAGAGCATACTAATATTCCTTGCATTCTGATAATGAAGTAGTGTGTGTGTGTGTGTTCTAGTTGGCATGGTCGTAATCCACCAATAAACAGGTGGCTCTCTTACTTTTGGCGCTACCTGGACTTGTCAAACAGAGCCATCTGTGGAGAGCCAAACACACCAAATCTCGGATTGCTTCAAATACCGCCATCAGAGGGCACTAGTGGATAGCTAAGATCCATACCACGACTTTAGTCCCAGACTGTACTGTACATATCTATTTATATTCATATCTGTACATATACCTACTGAATCGAATATTCTGATGAATTGTTTTCCTAGTAGGCTAGATGCACCAAGGGAGTCCACATAAGCAGCTCAGAATGTGTGCCCTAGAGTGTACAGTCGGTCATTAATTCTGATAAATTTTAAAGCCATGAAAAGCTTGAACGATGCTCCGATCACAAATGCCAGTTATAAAAATTTGTTTCAGTTCAACCCAAAACAGCTTTCAAAATGCATGTATCATTAACCCGGCAAGTGAGGATCTCCTCATAAGAGTTTTACCGGTGCGCTGCGGATCTCCTCATATAATCCAAGGCCTAAAAAAAAAACATTTAAATCAACCCCGTTTAATTTTTTTGTTTTTTTTTATTTTTATTGCCCCTTGGCCATGCCAAATATCACTCCTCCACATCCCCTCGTTCAACCCTCCCCCCCCTTCAATTATCACCTATTCTCCCTGTTATTCCTTATTCTTAGGTATATTTTTGTGCTAACATTAGCGAGTTGCTAGCAGGGCGTGGTCATCTGTGTTGCCAAGCGTGGGAAAGAGCGAGAGAGAGACTACCACGCAACAGTGTCTCTCCAGCCGTTGTGACGGTTGGCTGGCTAGCAGGCTGCCTCAGCCATAAGTTATGTAACTCCCGGCCTCTATCGCTGATTTTGACCATCCAAACGCTGTTTCCACTTGTTTTATTATTGTAACAGGCTAATACCCTGACTGGGGACAGAGGTGCATGGGGGCGGTTCGTTCGTGGCCACCCCTTCGGGGATCACGGCGTCAGGCAATAGATAGATAGATAGATAGCTAATACCTTTATAATCAACGTAAAATAGGCGCATATGGATAAGTGTTAATAATATTTATGGTACGATGACGATTTGAGTTTAGGAAACAGTCTAAATACCTCCGCACAGGGAGGGGTGGTGAATACCCCACCTACGCAGCGGAGAGGTTAATAACTGCAACTGTACAGTTGCCCACATAAATTCTGCTCCTCGTTGTGATCTTGTGTATAAAATTAAAATGTGTTTGAATACATCACAAGTGTGCTTTCTTTTATTTATCAGCTGACTAATCAGAAAAGTTAACCATTGGATAAGAAAGTACACTCGCAATTAAACCATGCGCGTTACATTTTCATGCATAAGATCACAGAGAGGAACAAAACTTATGTGGGCAACTGTACATTAACTGTTAATGAACCATAGTATGGACCAATTATAATATGTATCACCCAAAAAGATATAATTAAATACAATCCTTTTTTTGTATCTCTGATGCTTCAAAACTTGGGATCAAAGGTTCGAACAGTCATATGGTTATATACATAATTATTATGATACTGTATATACAATATACTAGGGAAGTCAGAATGAATAAGGACTTTTAACCCAGATTGTACACTCTAGGGCGTAAATCGAGGCCATTACATTTAGAATCCATCCCGAATTGAATCGAACGTTTTCATTAATTCGGTAATAAATATTTAGATTTCGGAGGTTCGTTTATGCTGTTCGAGGCTTCATATTTGGCCAGTACTAGTGTTTTATTGTGTACAGTCAAACACATAAATGCCTACACATCCATTTGAATCAGTATCTAACGCAAGTGAGACAATACAACGAATTATTATATCAAAGATGCTTAACAATTTGGCTTTAAAGATTCAAAAATTCAAATTGGTGGGTTATTCCGACAATCTTTCATCCGTAACATGTTGAGGCTATTGGAAACGGTGTTTTTAGTTTGTCAAATAAAATATAAACATTATTTTCATTTTACAATCATTATATGACTGCGTTTTTAGAGCAATCTCTTTCTAAAGCACCTTATTTAAGACAGCTCGCACATCACACACCATGCTCTGCAGTGTATTGTAGATTTAATTGGGAAGTGAGGCATCAGAACTTGATAAAGGCTGTGCTAACATTTTCAACCTGTTTCCTGGCTTGACTCGGCAACGGCAATGTAGCCGGGAGACTGTGTACCTGGTAGCCATTTCTACACTAACATAGATTGGTGTTCTTTATATAATTATAAGGGAACTAGCAATAAATGACTGTACTGTATAATTATAGTGTATATACAATTAACTTATAGCCTCATTAAAATTGTAGTGTATCATACTCTTCTAGTGCCAATACACTGCATAGTGCTGTGCATTCAAGATACAATAAAACTGATGTCCATCAGTTTACCGAAACCTCTTGATGTCAAATAGTTAGTGTGACCGTTTCATACGGCTAATCGCTCAATACAATCGCATCACTTCACTTCATTTTATTTCTATCGACAAACATCAAGAATGAAAACAAGAGTTGATTGATGCCAGCGCCACCTGTTGTCTTTTACCAGCACATTAGTGAGATAGTGTGAGCTCAGGGTACCAGTTACCCTATTAACGACTATATCGCACTTTCCGGGCTGTGATAGGCATGCAGCTTGAGAGAGGTCAGGCGAAGTGAGGTGGAGGACATACACAATACAGTAAGCAGTTCACCTTCTGGCTTCTACAAGTGAACACCCTTCTTCTGGTAACTATGCAATATTTGTTTATTTGTGGGAGTACTCTAGTTTTTACTAGAGACGTTTATGTTCTTGGAATTTGGTCAAATGAATTTGACGAAGTGGCTATTTCAGTTTAAAAGTTTTGGTTTGTCAATCGCATAGTTTGGAGATTTTGTTTTTATTTAAATTTCGTAAACTCTGATTTAATTTAATTCAAAAGGCCTTCTTTAATCCATGTGTAACTTGCAAAACTTTTTTTAATTTCTCTTCCAATATTTAGTTTTGGCTTTTCTGTATCTAAAACTAACCTTTTAAAAGGGTTAGTGTATTGCATCTAGAATTTTGCTTTACTTGTAAATAGGGAGGGTTTGCTTGCCTAAAACACAACCTAAAAATTATTGCCTAAACCTTACTAAATTTAGCAAATTCCTATTATGATTAGCGAAATATACCGTGTCAGACGAATCTTAGTTTTACCTTTCTGATTTCAGATAGTTAATCTACAACGGAGGATTGCCTATAGAAAACTGCTTCACCATGGCGAAGTCTGTAAGTACTGTCTGTGTTTTCTGCTTTTGTGAAGTTTAGTATTGGATTAAAAAGTTAGCTACGAAAACTGTCTAGCACTTAATTTGTGTCGGCGCTTGTATAGTATTAGTTCGCTAGATTTTAATTTGTTTAAACTTTCAAAATAAATTTGAGTAAATTTGTGTTTAAAATTTATAAATGTAGTTTTGTTTTAATCCCATGTCAAAGAATTTGAGGTATGACTAGATATTTGAAGATTTGTAATTATTTTTTTGTATTCTACCTAGTGGATTACAGTATGTAGTTTACTTTTACTTTGGAATTCTGATTGCTTTAAAATTTACTTAGTTTAATATTAAATTCCAGATTAAAAACTCTAAATTAATAGTTTTGTAGCTTGTCCTGAGACTGCTTAGTGTTTAATAGTATAATGCAATTTTCTTTTACTTTTAAGTGCTCCAGTCTTTTTGAATTCTCCGCTAGTTACCTTGGTTTTTTATTCTTAATCTATCAATCCATCTAGTAAGCTAATTTTTGTTTACAGATTGTACTACTGCTGGTGTTGTGTGTAATGGTGACTCTGGTAAGCTGCCAGTATGGTTATGGTGGTGGTTACGGCAGCAGTAATTACGGTAATGGCTACGGCGGCCGTAATTATGGTGGGCGACACGGTGGTGGATATGGATGAGGTAATTACGGTGGTGGTAGCTACGGTGGTGGATATGGTGGCGGTAATTACGGTTACGGTGGCGGTAATAGTTATAATGGTTATGCCCACAGGGGATAAGGTGGTGGCCGGGATTTCTACGATTATTGATTTGTCGCTGGATATTTAACTGTATAAATAAAATTTATAAAAGTTTGTTTATGGTTTTTATAATCTTCCTAGAATTAAGAGTGATTGTTAATGAACTCTAAATGCCACCTATAATTTTCGATGAATGGGGGGGGGGGGCACAGCCCTTCTTAGGATTGGGGACCCGCCGGCCTCGTGGGCTAAGACCTCTCTCCTCGTTGGTTTCCAGAAGCCTGCGAGGTAAATCTTCTGTTCCCTCTACCTTTTTCATTTTCTTTACTTCACCTTCTATCATTGCCGGCTGGACTATTCTTTATGCTTTGGTGGAGGGTGGATGTGGACGGCGTTCCCTTCCACCTGTAGAACTGTAGTACCTAATAATAATATTAATAATATTTATTCAGTTAGCAATTTACAGAGTTGGTACCACATAGTATGTTACAAATATGACTTGTACCAGCCTTGCATAATTCCAACTAAGGATAGCCCAATAAGGCCGTTAGGCGTATTTCCATTGGTCCTTGTGGGATTAGGTTAGCTGGGTAAAAATGAGAGGATAAAGAAATAGATACTTTAGAGAAAGTATTTCTAGGGGGTTATTTTAAGATGCCTTACATCCTATAGTAAATATCCGTAATCGGTAATCATTTCAGTTTAGTTTGTCTGTGTCTCATTTAGTAGCGGACATAAGCTTGGTGCTCTCTTCTCGCAGCTGTCCGGTTCAGGTGTTCCTTCAGGCTACGTATGCAGGAATGCAGTGTTCTCTTTTCATGGCCTGACTGGGGTAGGTAGTTCCAGTCTTTGATGGCGGTGAAGAAGAATGTTTGCTTACCCTGTCCTTGGATTCTCGGGACCTTAAAATTAAACATGTTTCTTGTATTATGTCCACTCCTCTCATTTGCTTTAACAAAATCATTCTTTAGATACTCTGGAGCTCTGTCATAGAACATTTTGAAGGCATTAGTGAGCCTGATTTGTTTGGCCCTGTCAGATACATTGAGCATACCTAGTGACTGAAGTTGTTCCTTGCCAACATGTGATCTGGGTCCTAGGTTCAGCATGAACCTAACTATTTTATTTTGAGTGACCTGAAGTTTGTGCTGTGCTGATTTAGATGATGCAGAGTACCAGGATGACTCCGAATAGTCAAAATGACATTGAACAAGCGCTTGGCAGAGGGTCTTTTTGGTCGCCGCGGGCAAGCATCCCACCTGTCTATTCAGGTATTTCATAAGTGCTCTACACTTCCTCTTACCTACACTTCCCTACATCTGACGTGCCCGCACGAGGGTAGTCTTTTATCGTCCATCTCGCCCTCTGTGCTGGACCGGATACTGACGAGTTGACCGCCCATTAGGCACAGGGGGTCGGGGTGTATATCAGTGTTTGACTCCTGGGGCATGTACCTTGTCCTCTAATTTGTGGTTCCGTGGTGGGTGTGGAGCTTCTCCCGGATGAACAGTGTTTCCTTCATCTTCTGGAGCCTTCTTCTGGATCTTCGATCACCGGCGCTGGCGATGATATGGCTGATGTGTTTGTCTCTCCTTCCTTGCCCGTCCTCTCCTCTGTTGGTGGTAGATCTTTGCCTACCACTATACTGGGTCCTTTACCGACCCATGCACTGTCTGTGACCGTCCATTCGACCTCTGCTCCTCTTACAGTTCCGAGCCTAGTAGGGTCTAGTTCTCTTGGCACGTCTACCTCCTCTACGTTCGCTTCCTCCCTAGCCGCTCACTCAGTTCCTGCCCCTTTGTCCTCTTCAGTGTCCCACTCCGTTCTACCTGATCGGCCCTCGTCCGTTCGCTCTCTCCTCTGCTTCCTCTTCCACTCTTCTTCCCTCGTCCTCCACTTCCTCGGTTTCTTCCCCTTCCTCTTGTGTAGTCACTTTCGAACCGTATCTCCCACCCGTTCCACATTCTTCTTTTACTTCTCCTCCCGTTACTTCCGCTCCCCGCCCTCTTTCTTCTGTTCTCCTTTTATCCTCACTCTTTGCCCCTGCTGACTTTATTAAGTTCTTCTCAGTCCCCGCCTCTGCTCCTCTCGCTGGAGATGACCTCCTGTTCCACCTGAGTCTCCTTCAGCAGGTGGGCAGGGATGTCACCTTCCACTCCCGCCATGATGACTCCCGTCTAGTTACGGTCCAGAACGAACGTCAGGCTGCTGCTATGTCAACCATTGTCGACTTCTCCGGAACTTCCATCCCGGCCCTTAAAGACCAAAGACTGAACTCTTGTACGGGTACCGTCCTGATCCCTCCTTCCATCCGTCTCGGTGGTCGGCAGTTCGCAGACTGTGCCGACCTATTAAGTCTATTGTTGTTGCTCAAGACCATGTTGTGGTTAGTCTTGTCTGCTACACCATCCCACCTCGCACCAATCGCCGCCATCCCGCCAATATCGCCAAAATCACGTTCGATGGTCAGTCTCTCCCTTCTCACGTTATTGTCGGCGGTACTCGCCTGCCCGTCCCTGAGTCCCTACCTCTTCCTCCGCAGTGTCCCGGTTGCTGGCGCTTTGGGCATCCTGTTAAATACGGTCGCTCTTCCGCTCCCGAAAGCCCTAGGTGCCCACGCTGTGCACAATCTAGCCATCTCGTCGGTGATTGCCGGTCTCCGATACGATGTTGCCTAAACTGTCAGGGCTCCCATTCTGCTGATTCCCGAGATTGTCCCGTTTTCAAATTAAGAGTCTGAAGTTACGATCCTTAAGACATTGCACGGCCTTACTCATTCTACGGCTCGTCAGGCAGCTTGCCGCCTGGGCTTCTCCCTTCATCCGTTTTCAACTGTTCTATCTCCCCCTCACGTCTCCTCCACTTCTTCCGCCTCCCCCCCCCCCCCCGTTGCGCCTCCATCATCCTCGTCCTCCCTCCCTCTACTTCTCCGGTTCCGTCGTCTGTCCCTTCTTCTCCTTCTTCCTCTCCTTCAGTTTCTTCTGTCTCCCCCATCCCCTTGGCTGTCTCATAGTGTTCTCTCCCTTTATAGAACTCTTTTTCTGTTCTTACCTCTTCTACTCCTACTTCCGCCCGCCCTCCTTCCACTATTCTTCCACGCTCCACTTCTTCCGGTTTGTCTCGACGCCCCATCCGCCAGCGTTCTCGTCCGACACCTCCTCGTTCTCTTCCTCCGTCCTCGTCTCGTAGTTCCAAGATTCCCTTGCGGCTTCCTGCCTCCTCTACCAAACTAGTTTCGAAACATTTGCTCCGTTCCTCCCTTTCTTCCACTCCCGCCTCCTCATCTAAACGCAGGGACCGCCTCCACAGTGTGCGGAGCCAGAGTCCCAGTGGGAAGAAGAAAAAGCTCCCCCCTTTCCCCCCCCCCCCCTTCTCTTTCTTCGTCCTGTGTCCATCCCCCCGATTCCTTGGACTTATCCTTTGAATCTTTGCCCAAGATTGAAGAGTATATTCTTTCTTCTCATCCGCCGCCTATTTCCGTTTCAGCCGACGTTCATCCCATCCCTTCTACGCTCCCCCCTACCCCTCTCCCGCCTTCCCCTACCACTCTCCCTCTCTCCTCTGGCCTTCCCTCTCCCGGGCCTCTCCTTCCCGTTCCTCATCCTCCCGACCCTCACCCTCCCGACCCTCATCCTCCCCCCTCCCTCCTCTCCCCTTCCTCCCTCTCTCTCTAGCCCTCCTATATCTTCTTCTCCTTCCCTATTAAGCCTCCCTATGCCACCTGGTTATCAATTTTCTTTCCCTCCTTGTTCTTCCTCGTCCCCCATTCCTGCCATTATTACTCACCGTTAACCTCATCAGTCTTTTCTTCGTTGTCCATAAGTCTGTGTGTTCTTATTTTTTTTGTTCTTTGTCCCTCTTTCTTTCCTCTTGTATGTATGCGTCTTTCCCGCTGTTTGCTGTATTTTGTGTGTGTGTTGTCTATAGTGTATGTTTTCTTCCTACTTGTGTTCCTTTTGTTGATGTTTTCTCTTTTGTCCTTTCTTTGTTTTCTTCGATTTTTCCGTTCCTTTCTTTTTTTGTGTTTTGTTTTTTTCTTTTTCCTCCCTTGTTCCTCTTTAGTTCGGCGTGTTTTTGTTCCGCCTCTCTGATATGTGTTTGTATATATCGTTTTAATTCTCTTTTACAGCTTATTTTCTCGTACTTTCTTTTTAGTGTTTTTAGTATGTCCATTTTGCAATGGAACCTTCGCAGTTTTTTTCTTCAGAGAGACGATTTGCGTTTTTTACTCTTTCCATTCCCCTAAAGTTGTCTGTCTCCAGGAAACTCGTCTTCTTTCTCCTCCGATTCCTGTTCCTGGCTACCGTTTTATCAGTTCTCCTCATTCTCTTTCCGACACTTGTGTTCTCCTTCACCACTCTGTTCCTTATGAAGAGTTATCCTGCCCTATTTCCCTCCCTTGCACCTTTGTTAGGGTTTTTCTTGGTCGATGGATTACGGTTGGTTCTCTTTATTTCTCTCCTTCTGTTCCCGTCGATTTTGGCTCTTTTACCATGTTTTTAGCTCGGCTGCCTCCTCCGTTTTTATTGCTTGGTGATTATAATTTTAGGCACACCCTGTGGGGTGATTCTGTCATTACCTCACGTGGTCGTGCATTAGAGTCTTTCATTACTAGTAATAACCTCTTTCTCCTTAATACTAGTTCTCGGACTCATTTTGATGCTAGAACACATTCTTGTTCTTGTCTTGATCTTTCTTTGTGTTCCCCTTCCCTGTCTCTTCTTTTTCATTGGTCTGTTTTGGAGGATTCTCTCTATAGCGACCATTTCCCTGTTCTGCTCTCTTCTACCTCCTATTCTCCTGTCCCTGGTCCTCCTCGTTGGTGCTTCCAGCGTGCGGACTGGTCTACTTTTGCTTCACTATCTATCCCTTCCTTACCTCCATCTGATTTTTCATCTGTACATGATTTACTAGCCTTTTTTCTAGTCACAGTTTTGAGTGCTGCCTTAGTCTCTATTCCTCGGACTTCCCGTCCTTTTACGTCTAAATGTGTTCGTTGGTGGTCCCCGAACTGCTCCAAGGCTCTCCGCGTCAAATGGGCTTCTTGGAAGAGCTTTCGTCGTAAATGTTTTACTCCCGCTCATGATCGTTCTTTTATACTTTTTCGTCAGGCGTCTGCCTTCCTCCATCGCACAGTCAGGTCTGCTAAACGTCAGAGTTGGGTGTCCTATGTTTCCTCCATTACGTCCTTTACTCCTGTTCAGTCCGTCTGGAAGCGCATTCGCAAGATTTCGGGCAAGCGTTTACCTCCTCATTCTCCTGTGCTTCATGTTGATGGGGAGTCTGTTGCTGACTCGGAGGCAGTCGCCGATCGTTTGGGTCTTTCCTTTAGCTCGGTCAGTAGTGGCTCTCATCTCCCCCCGGAATTTCATTCACTTAAAGCCGTCGCAGAGACTTCTCCAGTTGTTTTCACTGTCTTCGGCAGAGTCGTACAACGCCCCGTTTTCTTCCCGTGAGTTGCTCTCCGCTCTTCGTGCCTGTAAGGCTACTTCTGAGGGTCTTGATGGCGTCCATAATTTAATGCTTCCACTAAGTCTTTGGTATTTTTATTGGCTATTTTTTAATAAGGTTTGGTCGTCTGGTGTTTTCCCTCCTGCATGGAGTTCTGCTCTTACTATTCCTTTTCTTAAGCCTGGAAAGTCGGGTTTCTCGCCCCAAGACTATCGCCCTATTGTCTTGACGAGTTGTTTATGCAAGCTGTTTGAACGGATGGTTAATGTCCGCCTGATGTGGCTTCTCGAGTCACGTCAGCTTTTGTCTTCAACCCAGTTTGGTTTTCGGCGTGCTTGGTCCGCTATCGACCCTTTACTTAGTTTGGAGACCTACGTTCGGTCTGCTTTTTCTCGCCATGAGTCAGTTCTTGCTGTTTTCTTCGATCTCGAGAAGGCGTACGACTCTGTGTGGAAACATCATATTTTATGCCAACTCCGTTCTTTTCATGTACGTGGTATTATGGGCGTCTATAGCCGTAATTTCCTTTCTTCTCGTTCTTTTCGTGTCCGGGTGAATTCCTCGTTTTCTCGGTTATTCCCTCAGATAGAAGGTGTACCTCAGGGTTCCGTTTTAAGTACTATCCTCTTTCTCATAGCCATTAATGGCATTATCTCTTCCCTTCCGGCTACGGTCAGGTCCTCCTTATATGTCGACGACTTTGCGATCCATTGCGGCTGGTTCGGATATTGTTGCGTTACGCTCCCTTATCCAATCAGCGATTGTGGCTGCCTCGTCATGGGCCACTGCTCACGGGTTTCGTTTTTCTACGACTAAATCTTTTGCAATGTCTTTCACTCGTCGCCACGTTATCCCGCGTCCTTCCCTTGAACTGTATGGTTCCGTTTTACCTTATCGCTCTTAGACTACCTTCTTGGGTCTTGTCTTTGATTCCTGTCTTAACTGGGCAGCTCATGTTTCCTCTGTTAAGGTTGCTGCTTTGCACCGTCTTCGTCTCCTCCAGGCCCTGTCCCACCTCACTTGGGGTGCGGACCGTGCTCTCCTTCTTGGCCTTCATGTTGCCCTTGTTCTTTCTAAACTCTATTATGGTTGTCAGGTTTACTCATCAGCCTCCGAAGCAGTCCTCCATAAACTTGACTCTGTTCACCATTTCGGTTTAAGTCTTGCCTTGGGTGCTTTTCGCTCTTCCCCTGTTGAAAGCCTCTATGCTGAATCCGGCGTCCCTTCTTTGTACCGACGTCGGGCCCTTCTCTCTCTCCGGTACTACGCCCGGTCGCTTCAGTTTCCTTCCTTGCAGACCTCTTCTTCCTACTGTTCCTGTTCCGTCTCATTCTCGCCTTCGGCCCCCTTTCCTTTCTCGTATGGATTCCTTACTTTCTCATTCTTCGTTTTCCCCCTTCCATGTTCTTCCGCTCCGGCTCAGTAAGTGTCCTCCTTGGCTCCTTCCTCGTATTTCCTAGTGTCCCTCTATTTTTCCTTGTTCTAAGTCCTCTACCCCGCCCTCAGTTCTTTGTTCTCGTTTCCTTGTACACCTTACACAGAATTCTTCTTCTACCCCGGTTTACACTGATGGCTCCTGTTCGTCTTCTGGCGTCGGGTTTGCCATCCTTTTTCCTTCTCGTTCTTATCAGTATTCTCTCCCTTCTCCAGCTGGTGTTCTGACTGCCGAACTTTACACTATCTTCTTTGCCATCCGTCTCATGTGCTGCTTTCCTTCTTCCTCCTTTACTCTTGTTTCTGATTCTTACAGTGCCCTTCTTCTCTTGCAGTCTTTTCCTGCTGTCCATCCGTTGGTTCTTGCCATCCACGATTGGCTTGTCAGTCTCTCTGCTCAGAGAAAGGTTGTCCAATTTTGTTGGGTGCCTAGCCATGTTGGTGTCCGTGGAAATGAGCAGGTTGATGTTCTCGCTCGCGACGCTGCGGCGGTCCAATCAACTTCTCTCTCTATTCCCGCCTCGGACTATTATCCAGCTATCTCTGCCTTCCTCCTGTCTCGCTGGCAAACAATGTGGTCTTCTCTTTCCTCTAATAAGCCCCACACTGTTAAGGCCTCCGTTTCTGCCTGGGCTGACCCCTCTCACCGTGTTCGCCGTTGGGAGACTGCGTTGGCCCGGCTTCGGCTAGGCCATACCAAACTTACCCAATCCTTCCTTATGTCCCGCTCGCCTCCACCTCTTTGCTCCCGGTGTGGTGTTCAGGTTTCTATTTCTCACATTTTCCTTGACTGTCCTCTCTTTTCTTTGGCCCGTCGCCGTTCTTTTCCATTTCTATTTTCCCTTTGGTCGTCGTCCTTGTCTTGCCGATCTCCTCTCAGAGTCCCCTTTCTTTTCCGTTGACCACGTAACGGCTTTCCTTTCCTCTCTCAGACTCCTTAACGATATTTAACTTCCTTTCCTTCTAACTCTATCCGTTTCCTGCTTTAGTGCCATATGGCCTTTGTTGCCTGGTGCTAGAAATGTATTTATGTTATGTTATGCTCGTGACTGTACATGGTCATTACAGTGTAATAAGACTAATTTATTTTTGTTTCAATTTCATTCCAACCAACTGATGTAATACAGTTTTGAGAAATAAATTATACCCAACATTTTTGTAATTTAATATTTATGCAGAGACTTAAAACATTTCCGGGAATTACATTCAACGTAGGAACACTCAGTTCCCAATGGATCTATGAATCAAGAACTATTCTTCATTAAAGGGTCAATATTAAAGAGACTGACCACCGCTATTTTCAAGGATTTTTGTTTTGTGGATTTGGTATTTATATGATTTATAAGCATTCTATAATACAATTTCTCTGAAATTAGTATTTAACCATTTTCCAAGAATCTAAAAACACGGCCCCCGGTAGTTTGGAAGGAATATGAAGAATAAAGAAATTGCGGGGTAAAAAGCGTATAACGCATAAGCATTTGTAAATACTACCGCAACTACGAATCTTGTTAAGGAGACCTAGTGTATTAATCTAACCAAACAACCCAACCTAACTTAACTTAGACCTAGTAAGTGGGATTCAAAACTAGCCCTTGCGAGTGCATAGTACTCAGTACGTGGGATACAAAACTAGCCCTTGCATGCCAGCTACTGCGGGTGTATAATACCCAGTATGTGGGATACAAAACTAGCCCTTGCATGCCAGCTACTGCGGGTGCATAGTACCCAGTACGTGGGATACAAAACTAGCCCTTGCATGTCAGCTACAGCGGGTTCTATTTGACAAACTAAAAACACCGTTTCCAATAACCTTAACATGTTACGGATGAAAGATTGTCGGAATAACCCACCAATTTGAATTTTTGAATCTTTAAAGCCAAATTGTTAAGCATCTTTGATATAATAATTTGTTGTATTGTCTCACTTGCGTTAGATACTGATTCAAATGGATGTGTCGGCATTTATGTGTTTGACTCTACACAATAAAACACTAGTACTGGCCAAATATGAAACTTCGAACAGCATAAACGAACCTCCGAAATCTAAATATTTATTACCGAATTAATTAAAATGTTCGATTCAAATCGGGATGGATTCTAAATGTAATGGCCTCGATTTACGCCCTAGAGTGTACAGTCTGGGATAAAAGTCCTTATTCATTCTGACTTTCCTAGTATATTGTATAATTTACAGTATCATAATAATTATATACAATCACGAGCATAAATGCTGCAACATCAACCAGATGACGTCAACTCCTTCATCATGTGAGGTGTATGCTAAGATGAATAAACTCGTTTGACGGTATCTATAATGAAATACAGAAATTGTTGTGGTTCTGAAACAAAAGTTTAACAATCCTTTCGAAACGAAGGGGCGAACTTTATTTGGTTAGTGTTCCAGTATTTATGCTCGTGACTGTACAGTATATAACCATATGACTGTTCGAACCTTTGAACCCAAGTTTTGAAGCATCTGAGATACAAAAAAAGGATTGTATTTAATTATATTTTTTAGATGATACATATTATAATGGGTCCATAATACGGTTCACTAACATTTAATGTACAGTTGCCCACATAAGTTTTGTTCCTCTGTGATCTTATACATGAAAATATAACTCGCATGATTTAATTAAGAGTAGTTTCTTATCCAATGGTTAACCTTTCTGATTAGTCAGCTGATAATTAAAAGAAAGCACACTCGCGATGTATTCAAACACATTTTACTTTCATACACAAGATCACAACGAGGAGCAGAATGTATGTGGGCAACTGTACAGTTGCAGTTATTAATGATACATGCATTTTGAAAGCTGTTTTGGGTTGAACTGAAACTTATTTTTGTAACTGGCATTTGTGGTCGGAGCATCGTTCACGCTTTTCAAGGCTTTAAAATGTATCAGAATTAATGACTGACTGTACACTCTAGGGCACACATTCTGAGCTGCTTATGTGGACTCCCTTGGTGCATCTAGCCTACTAGGAAAACAATTCATAAGAATATTCGATTCAGTAGGTATAATATTGATATGTACAGTCTGGGACTAAAGTCGTGGTATAGATCTTCAGCTAACCACTAGTGCCCACTGACGGCGGTATTTGAAGCAATCCGAGATTTGGTGTGTTTGGCTCTCCACAGATGGCTCTGTTTGACACGTCCAGGTAGCGCCAAAAGTAAGCGAGACACCTGTTTATTGGTGGATTACGACCATGCCAACTAGAACACACACACACACACACTACTTCATTATCATAATGCAAGGAATATTAGTATGCTCTACAACTATAATATATGTATAATCGAGTGATGCAAGTTTTACTCTTGCATAGGAATATAATCAAAATAAATTAGAATACTGTATAAAGACGCTGTTCCGGATATTAATTATTAAATATTTAATAATGGTCAAACATAGCATTGTAGATAAGGCACACCAGTATTCTTGCTTACTAGTGAAATGGTATATAGTGGATACAGTATACAACACTTTGTAAGTGAATGCAACACAAATCTATAGCCTATTATAATTTAGTCATATATCATGTAGGAATTATATATACAGTTAGCTTAGTGAAGTATCAGGCTGGGAAATTAGGTATAGCCCGGAAGCACGGACTAGCCCGGATATGTTGCCAGGCTAGTGATTTGCAACGCTAGTCTGCCCGGCAGTTGCCCAGGGGACAAGTTATTTTATATATTACTATTTAAGTTGACGCTTCAATAAAACAAACAAAAAGTTGTCATATAATATCAAATACTGAGAGATAATTAGTATACGAAAACATCGATGAGTGAGAGCAGTGGAAATGAATTACTTAAGGAGTGCGTGCGGAGTTACATGGAGGGATAGACAGACTAATGAGGAAGTAAGAAGGAGGTGTGGTGTGGAGGTAGATGTGCTGGAAAGTGTGAAAAGGAACAACTTGAGATGGTTCGGCCATATGGAACGTATGGAAAGCGAGAGAATGACTAAGAGGGTGTACGAGAGCGAAGTTGAGGGACAGAGAGGGAGAAGTAGACCGAATAAGAGGTGGAAGGATGGTGTGAGGAAATACATGAACGAAGACGGTGCTGGTTGCGGGGAGGGGCGTCGACTGACTGGGGACAGAGGTGCATGGGGGCCACCCCTTCGGTGGTCATGGCGTCAGGCAATAGATAGATAGATAGATACGAAAACATCGATGAGGTGGGCGTTTAATAAAACGGTGGGCCTTTAGTAAAACGAGACCGACACTTCTCGCTGCGGTGACCCTGTAATACACAGAGCTGATCGATCGTAAATTTCGTAATATTTTCGGCAGCTATTATTAGTTCGTCATATACTGTCAATATTTATTTCTCTTGGATACAATAACATAAATAAGTTCAATTAATGGATAAATATAACATAAAAGAGAAACATTGAATACAACTACTATGGATTTCAAAGGCAGCGTCACACTGTTTTTCGCAAATATCTCCCAAATGAATTGTATCAGTATGGTATTTCAGCTAAAAGCCTGTTACACCCCGACCTAATTTATAGATAATATATTACATTGCCATAAGTGTTTAGTCAGAAGTTTACTGAAGAATATTAAGTCTAATCCAGTCATCGCCTCTAGGGTCTTGTACACATTCAGACGAGTGTGGGGTACTGTCTAACCCCTCCAACCCCCCTACCAACTCCCAGACCATTACCCCAGTGCCTAGTTCACCCTCTCCCCGTCTCCCTCATTACTCCCACTCACCCTCCCTCTTTCAAAGCTGTAGTATACGGTTTATGTTATCGTGAATACTTAGGTTATTGTGATTACGTACATTAAATACTATATAATTATGTATTTAAGTATCATACTTTGCTATTACTCATACAGTTCCTGCTATGTCTGGGCATGGAAACGAGAAGTGGGGCGAACGAGCATGAAAGCAAGGCATAATCCCCTTGGTAATGGCTGTTTTGCCGTATGTGTGTATTAGGAGGCCAATGCATGCAGTCATGTGTAGTAAACCAAATAAACGGAATCGTATGTTATTACGTGTGTTCTGAACCGTGTCATGATATGTAAAGTGTAGCTTTATTGAATACATTCCGCCTCCTGTAATTGCCCCCCCCCCCCCCCCCCCCATCCCTCGTCACTTTCTGACGATGTTTTCATGGGCAGTGATAGCGAATACATGGTTTACAGTATTGTCATGTTTGCCTCATTGTATTCCTACAATATATTTATCGATCATAATGCATCTACTTCATGACAGTAATGTAATGTATGTAATAGTCCTAATGATACGTCACAATATATGCAGTATATTTGGTACTTTTTATTTATTTGATAAGGCTACAATGAGAGGTGCAGTGATGGAAAGAAGTATATGCAGTCTATAGGTGATGATGTGGTTATCAAAGACACAAGTTAACAAAATATTAATATCTTAACTTGTTTATATTTTATGATGAATGCACAGTATTTAGCACAAATAAAAAACAGTTATCACAATAGGTCCAAACCACAGGTAATACCAATAGAACGTGTTCTTTGTCCTTCTACCACATGTGCACAAACATCCGGTTATGCAGTAATTAACAGTGTGGAATAATGAACAGTATTATATTTCTAAATTATTATTTTTTGTTTTGTACATAGACTAAGACTGCCTGTTCCAAGAAATGTCGTCTACATTTTGTTTTCCTACGTATTCAATATTATAGGCTAGACTTGTCAACCAAAAAGGTTAGCAGTAAGATTATCGTGTATAGCGTATTTGAAAATATATATTTACGTATTTGTTTGTCTGTTTTAACAATAATAAAGATTGAAGCATGGTAAATATCAATAAAGGTTATGGGGATGAGGCATAAGGAAATATATATATATACCTTTTAGCTTTATTTCACATCTCTTTTGGCAGTCTTCAATTAGCTTTCATAATTTTCATGCACAGATGACCACGAAAGAGGACAGGGACATGAGGAGGAAATTAGAGAAGTTATATGATTAGGATAGCTTAGGTAGGGCTATTTTAGGGTGAGCATTACAATACTATACAATTGTTTTGGGATGACCAAGATAGGTTAGGGGGTAGATTTGGCTGTAAATTAAAATCGTTCATGAAATGGT
Organism: Paralithodes platypus; assembly: GCA_032716605.1. NCBI lineage: Eukaryota > Metazoa > Arthropoda > Malacostraca > Decapoda > Lithodidae > Paralithodes > Paralithodes platypus. The sequence goes on along the minus strand of CM064483.1, from coordinate 43,721,026 downwards.
AAAATATGAACTAATGTGTTAAAGATATGATTGCCGAATAAGTAAGACAAATTCGAAAAAATAAGACGAATATTCACAAATCTCTGTCTAACTAAATTCCAATAAAAACAAGCATGAAACAACTTGTGTTACAGCAATAGTCCAATACGTAGTGTTCATTATCAAAAGGGACTTAAGAACATAAGAAATCGGAAGTCTACATAAAGCTGACCGGCCTACACAAGGTAGATCCCATTTACACCCGGCCCATATCATTCATATGGCTATCCAGTTTGCTTTTGAAATATTCTACCGTTCCTTAGCTAATCGCTGCACTAGACAACCTATTCCACATATCCACAACCTTGTTTCCCAACCAAATGCTTACTACATAATTATTTTCTAAAGCGGAACCTATCCAATTTGAAGCCATTTGAACGGGTTATCCCTCCAATATTAAGCTTTATTCTGTCTTAGTGTTATAAGAGGCATTAAAAGCAGTAAAGTAGCAGCCCGCTGTATCTTGCAAACATTTTGTTTAACTAATATCAAAATAGTTAAGAAATAACCATTTTCCTCTCCTGCTTTACTTATACATATTAAGCTAGTTTAAAGATAATGATATGCATGTCTTCATGATAATTGTTTCACCCTAATATATTGATTATTTGCATTCAAGAACTGAGATTCAAGAGGAAGAAATTGAGGACAAGATTACTTACAGTACGATACAAAGAGTGAAAGACAAATATATAAGGACTTTGGCTACCCCCAAAATGGTGATTGGGCCTAAGCATATAGATAGATAGATAGTAAGACTAGTAAAAGAAACAGTAGTCTGCCCCTCATCCCATATGAAAGCGTTTCTCGACATTATATTAATATCATATATTTTATATTTTAATTAATGTTATGTTACACCACGTTCTCATTCCTATGAACCATGCCATATTCAGTTACATTATTTGTGTTGCATTGTTCGTATCTTAATCTCAATTATATATACATATTATTGGCCCTAGCAATACTGTCATATAACGACCTATACTATACACACCTATTATTGGATATATTATTCGCATGAATAAACTACTGTATATAGGGATATGTACCTATATATTACCTATACAGGAAAATGACACACACCACTTCTAACTCTGAAATGTGTGCCTGTTACATCTGTTATGGATACCCAGTCCATTTTTGCTTCGTTTTAGCATTAATATTCCATACATGCAAATAATGAAGTAGTGTGTGTGTGTGTGTGTGTGTGTTCTAGTTGGCATGGTCGTAATCCACCAATAAACAGGAAGTTTTTCGCATACTTTTGGCGATACCTGGACGTATCGAGCAGAGCCATCTGTGGAGAGCAAAACACACTATATCTCGGATTGCTTCGAATTCCGCCGTCAGAGGGCACTAGTGAATAGCTAAAGATCTATACCACGACTTTAGTTCCAGACTGTACATATCTATATTATACCTACTGAATCGAATATTCTGATGAATTGTTTTCCTAGTAGGCTAGATGCACCAAGGTAGTCTCCATAAGCAGCTCAGAATGTGTGCCCTTGAGTGTACAGTCAGTCATTATTTCTGATAAATGTTAAAGCCTTGAAAAGCTTGAACGATGCTCCGACCACAAATGCCAGTTACAAAAATAAGTTTCAGTTCAACCCAAAAACAGCTTTCAGAATGCATGTATCATTAATAACTGCAACTGTACAGTTGCCCACATAAATTCTTCTCCTCGTTGTGATCTTGTGTATGAAAGTAAAATGTGTTTGAATACATCGCGAGTGTGCTTTCTTTTAATTATCAGCTGACTAATCAGAAAGGTTAACCATTGGATAAGAAACTACTTGTAATTAAATCATGCGAGTTATATTTTCATGTATAAGATCACAGAGGAACAAAACTTATGTGGGCAACTGTACATTAACTGTTAGTGAACCATAGTATGGACCAATTATAATATGTATCATCCAAAAAAAATATAATTAAATACAAACCTTTTTTTGTATCTCAGTTGCTTCAAAACTTGGGTTCAAAGGTTCGAACAGTCATATGTTTATATACATAATTATTATGATACTGTATATACAATATACTAGAGAAGTCAGAATGAATAAGGACTTTTATCCCAGACTGTACACTCTAGGGCGTAAATCGAGGTCATTACATTTAGAATCTCTCCCATATTGAATCGAACGTTTTCATTAATTCGGTAATAAATATTTAGATTTCGGAGGTTCGTTTGTGCTGTTCGAGGTTTCATATTGGGCCAGTAATAGTGTTTTATTGTGTACAGTCAAACACATAAATGCCGACACATCCATTTGAATCATTATCTAACGCAAGCGAGACAATACAACGAATTAATATATCAAAGATGCTTAGCAATTTGGCTTTAAAGATTCAAAAATTCAAATTGGTGGGTTATTCCGACAATCTTTCATCTGTAACATTTTGAGGCTATTGGAAACGGTGTTTTTAGTTTGTCAAATAAAATATACACATTATGTTCATTTTACAATCATTATATGACTGCGCGTTTTTAGAGCAATCTCTTTCTAAAGCACCTTATTTAAGAAAGCTCGCACATCACACACCATCCTCTGCAGTGTATTGTAGATTTAATTGGGAAGTGAGGCATCAGAACCTGATAAAGGCTGAGCTAACATTTTCAACCTGTTTCCTGGCTTGACTCGGCAGCGGCAGGGAGACTGTGTACCTGATAGCCAATTCTACACTAACATAGGTTGGTGCTCTTTATATAATTATAAGGGAACTAGCAATAAATGACTGTATATACAATTCACTTATAGCCTCATGAAAATTGTAGTGTATCATACTCTTCTAGTGCCAATAAAATGCATAGTGCTGTGCATTCAAGATACAATAAAACTGATGTCCATCAGTTTACCGAAACCTCTTGATGTCAAATAGTTAGTGTGACCATTTCATACGGCTAATCGCTCAATAAAATCGCATCAGTTCACTTCATTTTATTTCTATCAACAAACATCATGAATGAAAACAAAGAGTTGATTGACGCCAACGCCACCTGTTGTCTTTTACCAGCACATTAGTGAGATAGTGTGAGCTCAGGTTACCAGTTACCCTATTAACGACTATATCGCACTTTCCGGGCTGTGATAGACATGCAGCTTGAGAGAGGTCAGGCGAAGTGAGGTGTAGGACATACACAATACAGTAAGCAGTTCACCTCCTGGCTTCTACAAGTGAACACCCTTCCTCTGGTAACTATGCAATATTTGTGGGAGTACTCTAGTCTTCACTAGAAAAGTTTATGTTTTTGAAATTTGGTTAAGTGAATTTGACAAAGTGGCGATTTCGGTTTGTCAATCGCATAAATTTGGATGTTTTGTTTAAATTTGTTTTTTATTTATTTGTTTTCTTCCTGTAAACTCTTGAGTAACTTTAATTCAAAATGTCTTCTTTAATCCATGTGTAACTTTCAAAACTTTTTATTTCTCTTCCAATATTTAGTTTAGCTTTTCTCGATCTAAAACTAATCTTTTAATCGGGTTCGTGTAGTATAACTAGAGTTTTGCTAGACTCTTGAAATTTATATTTCCTAATTGTTATAACTTTGGTTACGTATATGGAATATTAATTGCCTAACGATTTGTCTCTGACCCTATTTGGTCAGGGATTTATGTTGCTTGTTTGGCTTCTCTGGATTGCTTGGGAGATTGCGAGATTTTTTTTTTTTTGGTATTTAACCCTTAAAAAGCGGCTCACCACTTAAGTAGAGTTAAATAAAGCTGGACTATGTGGCGGCGCTCGACATAGGTCGTGTGGCAATTTCGGCACGTAATGTGGCTGAGAGAGCGAGACAAGTGGTGGCAGGAGACTAGCGAGCGTATGACTGCTCCAGACCACCACGGCGAACCTACTGACACAAATCTCAGCTCCCTCCTCCCTCTCTCACTCGCTACATACTCTATTATGTACCGAAAGTACCGAATTACCTGCTTTTTGCACTCGCGTTGCATGGTTATTGCAAGAAAACTATCCATCATACAAGGATCGTTATGGTGTCATTCGAAAGCTCTGTTTATGCCCTTTCAGGGATAGATACTTGTTTTACGTTCTGGGTCTTATTTAGGCATGAAAATGATCACGTAAACAGCCCTATTTTGGCTAAAAACACCCCGCTGGGCGGTACACATAAATAAACCGCATAGGCCGCTAAAGAAGGGTTAAACTTTACTAAATAAGCTCTAAGAGGGGTCAAGGTTGGTTCTTTTTATTTGTTTTAAGTAGTTTTCTTGCCTAAAAGACAAACTAAAATGTATTGCTGAAACATAAACTAAATTTAGAAAATTCCTTATGTTTAGCGAAAAATTCCATGTCTGACAAATCTTATTTTTATCTTTCTGATTTCAGATATTTAATCTACAACGGAGGATTGCCTATAGAAAACTGCTTCACCATGGCTAAGGCTGTAAGTACGGTCTGTTTTCTCATTTTGTGAAGTTTAGTATTGGATTAAAATTTAACTAAGAAAACTGCGTAGCACTTCACTTGTTTCGGCGCTTTTATAGTATTGGTTCGCTAGATTTTAAGTAGTTTTGAAACTAAAAATTAAATTAGGAGTATATTTGTGCTTCAATCTTACCTAGTGGATTACAGTATGTAGTTTAGTTTTACTTTGGAATTCAGATTGCTTTAAATTTACTTCATATTAATTTTAAAGATTAAAGAATTTTATTCACCAGATTAAAGCTTTACATTTCCAGTTTTGTGGTATGTCTTGAGACGGCTTAGTGTATAGTAGTATTATGCAATTTATTTTACTTTAAGTTATTAGTTTCTTTGGATTCTCTGCTAGTTACCTTGGTTGTTGATGCTTAATCGCTTATCAATCGGTCTAGTAAGTTCTTTATTTCTGTTTACAGATTGTACTGCTGCTTGTGTTGTGTGTGATGGTGACCCTGGTGAGCTGCCAGTATGGTGGGGGTTACGGCAACAGTAATTACGGTGCTGGCTACGGCGGCCGTAATTATGGTGGTGGATATGGAAGAGTTAATTACGGTGGCGGTAAATACAGTGGTGGACATGGTGGTAATTACGGTCGGGGCTACGGTGGCGGTAACTATGGTGGGGGATATGGTGGCGTTTATTACGGTTACGGTGGTGGTGATGGTTATAATGGTTATGCCCACAGGGGAGAAGGTGGTGGCAGGGACTATTGATTTGTCGCTGGATATATAAACTGTATAAATAAAATTTATTAAAGTTTGTTTATGGCTTTTATAATCTTCCTAGAATTAGGGTTGTGATTGTTAATGAAGTCTAAATGCCACCTATAGTTTTCAATGAACAGTGATCAGAAGATACACTGACTAGACATTTTAGTCTTCTTCACTAATCTAAATTTAAACTAAATCTTGTTGGAAGGAACATAATAAATGTAGGATTCTCGGAACTCAAATTCTGTATGTTTCGTATCCTTGTAGATTATATAAATTCTGAAAAATATAAATTCGTATGTTAAAATCGTTGCCGGGGCAAATATAATTTCTTAACCCCTAAGTGTTGGGGTGCAACATAAGTAGAGTATAATAAATCTGGACTATCTGGCGGCGCTCGACATAGGTCGTGTGGCAATTTCGGCACGTAATGTTGGTGAGAGCGGGACAAGTGGTGGCAGGAGAGTAGCGAGCGTATGACTGCTCCAGACCACCGCGGCGAACCTACGGACACGAATCCCACCTCCTCACTCGCTATATACGGAATTGTATTGGGAAAGTGCCGAATTACATGCTTTTTGCACTCTCTTTGCGCGGTTGTTGCAAGAAAACTAGCCATCATAAAAGGATCATTATGGTGTCATTGGAAAGCTCTGTTTATGCCCTTTCAGGGATAGGTACTTTTTTTACGCTCTGGGTCTTATTTAGGCATGAATGATCACGTAAACCGCCCTATTTTGGCTAAAAACACCCCGCTGGGCGGTACATATAAATAAACCGCCTAGCCCGCTAATAAGGTGTTAAACTATCTTTTGTTCATGTAGAATATAACTTGCATAACTAGGTTAATGGCCAGGTCCTCTATATAAATTAGTTAAAAGAGTTTATAAACTACAAAGTCAATTCGGATTTCATGTCTTTTTCAATCAAGATTTCTCAACCTTCCAGGGTATTCTCCACTAGCCTTCATAAACGGAACTATATTGAATGGTGGAAAGTTAGTTTAGTTAGTTTTAAAGTATATAATATTTTTTAAGAACTCTCCACGGAATTTCACGAATCTGTGTTTTTAACACTAATCTGATGCAACGTCTGCTTATTTTTGCCATATGCAGCACATTTTAGAATATCTGATCCACTGTTCGAGAATGACTAACTCCACTAACTCTAAAAATGAAACTAAATCATAATTCCCTAAACGTAGCATATGATACCGGAAAATGGTACAGATGGCAGTGTATTGTTCAATTATAAAGTTTTCGGGGTGAAGTATTGGAAGTATTATTTCCTTTATAAACCATTTACAACTCTAATTATTTTGTTAATGCCAAACTGTTTTGTATTCTGTCAACATAGGAAAGACTGAAGTAATCTTGGATGATGCAAATTATGATCCTCAAGTGGTCTGCAGATATAATGGTCATATAATAGTAAAATAAAGAGGTTGAGCGATAAATAAAACTAAATACAGGCCTTGCATAGTTATTGCATAAAGCCTCTTTCACACGATCGAGCACTGCCCGTCGGGCACGAGGGAAATGCCAGTAATGTTCACAGGACACAGGTTCCATTCCCGGGCAGGAAAGAAACATTTGGGCAATTTTTCTTACACAATGCGCCTCTCTAGACCTAGCTGTATAAATAGGCCTCTGGAATAAGAGGCCACTTACAACGTTTTTTTTTTTAGTGTTGGTGGTCTATTACTAGCTGGACGGGTACCGTACAGGTCAACCAAACACTCAAAATCCAGATATCGGCAATTGGCTGATTACAGATTACATGCATATCTACAGCCACTCCAACCATGCATTAACACTTCACGCAATATATTCCCAAGTCGAACTTTTTTCGGTAAAAAAAAAAAAAAAAAAAAAAACGAAGCTGTAATTATTGGAAACTGAGGTGATCAGAAAATCCCTCTATACTCTTGCCCACATCACACCTAGTCATCCATTCAGTAAGTCACGGCTCATCAGGCTGCTAAGGTTGCTGAACGCGGTAGTATGGTTGGAATGAGCGAGAGTAGGATGTCGGAACGTTTACCGGTGGTAAGAAAAGGTGGGAAGAAGGGCAACTGACAGACCGACATAGAAGTGGAGCTAAGCGGAAAACCACGTCATTACATGACAAAGAAATTAAACTAGATGTATAACCATCCATTCTCCAATGCCGACGAAGCTAAGCTACATTTGCAATTTCAAGCTTCTACAGAAACTATAGCAAGAGATTGAAAGAGATGGGATATAAATATAGATCACCAGCTGTCAAGCCAAAGCTAACCAAGAGGCACAAACAAACGGTTTGATTTCGCTCGACTATTTGTTGACCAGGGCATTGACTATTGGGCACGAGTTGTTTTGATAATGTCAGAGGTTCCATAATATTACCAGGACGATTAAAATTGTGTCACTTAGCCGAGTTGGCGGGGATACTTCAAATAAGAATAAATGTGGCTTCCTTTATCCGCTCATGGCCGAGTGGTAACATTGCCCAACTCTCCCAAACATACCTGGAGTGAGTGGGTTCGAATCCTGGTCAGGATAACTCTCCCAACCAAGAGTTGTTTTCTCAGACAAGAAAACTTTCAGCTCAACCACGCATGGGTCGAAGACTGCGCTGTTGGAGGCCTAGGAACACACAGCATGTGAGTTAGTCCTAGTTGATATTGTGCATAAAATATATGGAATAGTTATCATACAGAGTAATACTTTCCATCATATCACTTGTTGATATAGGTTAAGTGCACACACAACATATATACAGAGTGTACACATGCCTTAATCATATTGCAACATACACACCTGTACTTTCAGGGCAATACTATCATTGTTTAATATCCCATGATAATATACCGTACTCTGTAGTATCGGCAGCGTTGCACCAAATATATCCGGCACCGCTGCACATGTGTTCATCAGTAACATCTGGTCGGCACTCAGCATAGCAGTGCCACCCAAGCTCCCTGTATCTCTGGCTAATATAGAACCTATAAACTTATGTCTGGACTTTTATTCTACATCCATGTGCAAGAAAGGATTATCAAGGTTGTTGTAGCTTCACATGACAAACATACATGGCGCAGTCAGTGTACTAAAGCCAGGAGATATGAGCCAAGACCGGATTATCAGCCAGCCATCTTGCAAGACCTCGCCTCTCCAGCCCTGGATATATCATTGTGCAGTGCTTTAAAGTGCAGTGAAGTGCTTAAGTGTGTAGTGCAGTGCCTTTATTATATGGCCCATGTCATTTGTGCCCATTCCCGACTTGATGTGAGGGTTATAGCTGCCGAATCATTGCTGGACAAGAGCGAGGCGTAGCATACCCTCCCCCTCTAACGTCTCCAGCAACACTAAAGTTCTCACCCCTCAATGGGCCCTCAGTGCCTTCCAGCTGTGCCGGCACATGCGCGCACGGACACACGCACATCGCTGCCAAGTCAACACGGTGTTGCCAAGCCTACTGCACTCACGCACTCACTCTCTCTAGCACAGATCATTTCTCTCACTATTAAATAAACTGTTCCAGTTGTACTGCACATTTTCATCGTTCCTGCAAGACTACAGTGTGTCAGCTATCAACCAATTATGGAGGGAGATGAGCAGATTCATGGGGAGCCCAGAAACACCCCACACGACCATATTGGGGAGGGAGATAATGGTGGAGCTACTGGTGGAGATAGTGGTGGAGATAATGATGGAGATACTGTTGGAGTTGCTGGTACGGGGTACCAGTCAGTTCATTCCACTCCAACCTCTTCTCTCACCACCCCTCATTTCACTCCACCTCCCCAACCTCCCCCCACTTTACCTCCCCTACACTATAGGGGGATGCCACCCCTGTCACCACACCCTGCAAGTCTACAACCTACCACAAGTGCAGACCTCCTTCAGCTCATACAGTATATGGAGCAATGCAGACAACGGGACGACTATATCAGAAGACAGGAGGAGGATCACAGGAGACAGGTGGACGATGCCAAGTTCTCCGCCCTTGTCCAGGCTCTGGCCCAAATTACCCAACCTGCCACCGCACCTACACCCACCTCACCGGGGACAACACCCCATTCCACAACATCCTCCACCCCTACAGCTCCACCTCCACCACGGAAGGCTATCACCCAGAACCCGCCGCCCCTTCGTGCTGATGCCACCTTCCAGGTTTTCAGAGAATGGAGGCGTCGGTGGGACGATTACTCTATTATGGTAGACTTATCTAAACTACCGAGGGAGAAACAACTGATCCAGATGCGGATGTGCTTAACCCTGGAGACACAGCGGCTTTTGAAGCACACCTTAAGCATACCCCCTGACACCGACAAGACCATTGACGCAGTCCTCGATGCACTTCAGGAGCACATCAAGAATTCTCGCAATGAAGCTCTCCGTCGCAGGGACCTTTTAAGTTGCAAGCAAAAACATGGCGAGTCATTCAGCAACTTCTACGTCCGCCTCTGCCACATCGCCGAAGAAATTGATGTCTGCCCAGGGAACTCTTCAGCCTGCAAGGAGACCCAACTCAAGATGGTCATTCTGATGGGCATACACGATGAAGAACTTGTACAGAAGCTGCTTTCCCTCAACGCCACCCCTTCATTACAGGACATCGTCAACACTTGCCATTCCTACGAGGCCACTCGAAGCGCTACGTCAGCCATACGTGCCCCACCGTCCCAGGTTAATGCCGTGTCAGCGTACAAGCAGAACAAGCAAGTTAAGCAACGTGACAAGTTCTCCACATCGCAACAGTCCTTGTCGTCGGCTGCCGCCTGCCAGCGTTGTGCTCGCCGGCACGACAAGAACAAGTGCCCGGCTGAAGACTACACCTGCACTAACTGCGGCCGTCGTGGTCATAAGCCTAGGACTCCTGCTTGCCCTGCAGCCACTGCCCAGTGTCGTCGCTGCAACCATATGGGCCACTACGACAAATGCTGCAGATCTTCCAAGACGCCCGCCACACAGGACAACGACGCTTCCTCCCACAACAAGTCAACAGCAAAGAAGATCTCAAGTTGCCAACGTGTGGGATCACTTGTTCAGGCACCCACACTGACATCCGTGAGTCTCACCTACAGCGGCACCACTAGAAAACTCCACATGCTTCCAGACACAGGTGCAGACATCACAGTGATCGGCCGACGACACCTCGACATACTTTGGATTCCTCTCAGCAGCCTACGACCTCCGCCTCCGACAACAACACTCAACGCGGATGGCTCTGCAATGGCTCCTGCTTTGTGGACGTTTCATGCACAACTCACCATCAGCAAACGCTCCTGTTCGGCCTCAATCCAAGTCCGCGAGGGTGTTCAGACGCCGCTTCTGTCCAAACGCCACTGTCAAGCATTGGCCATCATCTCAGCGGAATTCCCCAAGCCAATTCTACAGGTTAAACACATCTACAGGTGTAAGGAGCTACCTTTCACAGCCACTACGTCACCTGCACAAGCCAAGGAGTTCTTTCTTCGAGAGTTCAAGGACGTGTTGGTCTCCAAGGAGGATCTCCAGACAGCTCCACTCAAGCCTATGAAGGGTCCCCCAATGCGGATCCACCTCAAGGACGATGCCGTGCCTTTTGCCATTTACACACCGCGGCAGATCGCCTTTGCTTTCAGGGACAAAGTTAAGCAGGAGCTGGACTCGCTAGTGGCACAAGGTATCATCAAACCGGCCGGCGATGAACCTTCAGAGTGGTGCCACCCCCTCGTCGTCGTCGCCAAGCCCAACGCCGAAGTTCGCCTCACCGTAGAGCTCACCAAGCTCAACTGCCAAGTTTCCCGCCCAGCCCATCCCTCACCGACGCCTTTCGAAGCGATCCGCAGTGTGGCCCCGCATGCGAAATTCTTCACGACGGCAGACGCCCTGAGTGGATATTGGCAAATGGAACTTGCGGAGGAGGACCAGCATCTCACAACTTTCATCACACCTTATGGCCGTTTCCAACACTGTAGAGGTCCAATGGGTTTCGCTGCAACAGGTGACGCCTTCTGCCGTCGCGGTGATAGGGCCCTCCAAGGGGTGCAAAAATTGTGCAAAGGTTGTCGACGACGTGCTGGTCTACGACAAGGACTTCAACACATATGTTCAGCGTATCCATGAAGTGCTCATACGGTGCCGCGACAGTGGGATCACACTCAACAAGGACAAGTTCGTGGGCGCCGCACCCAGTGTGAACTTCTGTGGGTACACGCTCTCAGGTGAGGGCATCTCAGCTGACCCTGGCAAAGTCGGAGCGATCAAGGACTTCCCGACGCCAGCCAACATCACCGACCTTCGCTCCTTCATGGGTTTGGTGAACCAGCTGGCGGAGTTCACCCCCGACATCGCCACTGCCGCTCAGCCCCTGCGCCCCCTGATGAGCCCGAAGAGGTATTTTATGTGGACCGCTGACCATGATGAGGCTTTCCGCCGGGTCAAGGCTGCCCTGCTCAGTCCACCCGTCATGGTCCCATTCGACCCTTCCCTACCAGTGATCCTGTTGAGGCAGGACGCATCAGTTTGCAGAATCACTGGTAGGGAAGGCATTTGTCGTAGTGGCCCATATGGTTGCAGCGACGACACTGGGCAGTGGCTGCAGGGCAAGCAGGAGTCCTAGGCTTATGACCACGACGGCCGCAGTTAGTGCAGGTGTAGTCTTCAGCCGGGCACTTGTTCTTGTCGTGCCGGCGAGCACAACGCTGGCAGGCGGCAGCCGACGACAAGGACTGTTGCGATGTGGAGAACTTGTCACGTTGCTTAACTTGCTTGTTCTGCTTGTACGCTGACACGGCATTAACCTGGGACGGTGGGGCACGTATGGCTGACGTAGCGCTTCGAGTGGCCTCGTAGGAACGGCAAGTGTTGACGATGTCCTGTAATGAAGGGGTGGCGTTGAGGGAAAGCAGCTTCTGTACAAGTTCTTCGTCGTGTATGCCCATCAGAATGACCATCTTGAGTTGGGTCTCCTTGCAGGCTGAAGAGTTCCCTGGGCGGACATCAATTTCTTCGGCGATGTGGCAGAGGCGGACGTAGAAGTTGCTGAATGACTCGCCATGTTTTTGCTTGCAACTTAAAAGGTCCCTGCGACGGAGAGCTTCATTGCGAGAATTCTTGATGTGCTCCTGAAGTGCATCGAGGACTGCGTCAATGGTCTTGTCGGTGTCAGGGGGTATGCTTAAGGTGTGCTTCAAAAGCCGCTGTGTCTCCAGGGTTAAGTACATCCGCATCTGGATCAGTTGTTTCTCCCTCGGTAGTTTAGATAAGTCTACCATAATAGAGTAATCGTCCCACCGACGCCTCCATTCTCTGAAAACCTGGAAGGTGGCATCAGCACGAAGGGGCGGCGGGTTCTGGGTGATAGCCTTCCGTGGTGGAGGTGGAGCTGTAGGGGTGGCGGATGTTGTGGAATGGGGTGTTGTCCCCGGTGAGGTGGGTGTAGGTGCGGTGGCAGGTGGGGTAATTTGGGCCAGAGCCTGGACAAGGGCGGAGAACTTGGCATCGTCCACCTGTCTCCTGTGGTCCTCCTCCTGTCTTCTGATATAGTCGTCCCGTTGTCTGCATTGCTCCATATACTGTATGAGCTGAAGGAGGTCTGCACTTGTGGTAGGTTGTAGACTTGCAGGGTGTGGTGACAGGGGTGGCATCCCCCTATAGTGTAGGGGAGGTAAAGTGGGGGGAGGTTGGGGAGGTGGAGTGAAATGAGGGGTGGTGAGAGAAGAGGTTGGAGTGGAATGAACTGACTGGTACCCCGTACCAGCAACTCCAACAGTATCTCCATCATTATCTCCACCACTACCTCCACCAGTAGCTCCACCATTATCTCCCTCCCCAGTATGGTCGTCTGGGGTGTCTCTGGGCTCCCCATGAATCTGCTCATCTCCCTCCATAATTGGTTGATAGCTGACACACTGTAGTCTTGCAGGAACGATGAAAATGTGCAGTACAACTGGAACAGTTTATTTAATAGTGAGAGAAATGATCTGTGCTAGAGAGAGTGAGTGCGTGAGTGCAGTAGGCTTGGCAACACCGTGTTGACTTGGCAGCGATGTGCGTGTGTCCGTGCGCGCATGTGCCGGCACAGCTGGAAGGCACTGAGGGCCCATTGAGGGGTGAGAACTTTAGTGTTGCTGGAGACGTTAGAGGGGGAGGGTATGCTACTCCTCGCTCTTGTCCAGCAATGATTCGGCAGCTATAACCCTCACATCAAGTCGGGAATGGGCACAAATGACATGGGCCATATAATAAAGGCACTGCACTACACACTTAAGCACTTCACTGCACTTTAAAGCACTGCACAATGATATATCCAGGGCTGGAGAGGCGAGGTCTTGCAAGATGGCTGGCTGATAATCCGGTCTTGGCTCATATCTCCTGGCTTTAGTACACTGACTGCGCCATGTATGGTTGTCATGTGAAGCTACAACAACCTGGATAATCCTTTCTTGCACATGGATGTAGAATAAAAGTCCAGACATAAGTTTATAGGTTCTATATTAGCCAGAGATACAGGGAGCTTGGGTGGCACTGCTATGCTGAGTGCCGACCAGATGTTACTGATGAACACATGTGCAGCGGTGCCGGATATATTTGGTGCAACGCTGCCGATACTACAGAGTACGGTATATTATCATGGGATATTAAACAATGATAGTATTGCCCTGAAAGTACATGTGTGTATGTTGCAATATGATTAAGGCATGTGTACACTCTGTATATATGTTGTGTGTGCACTTAACCTATATCAACAAGTGATATGATGGAAAGTATTACTCTGTATGATAACTATTCCATATATTTTATGCACAATATCAACTAGGACTAACTCACATGCTGTGTGTTCCTAGGCCTCCAACAGCGCAGTCTTCGACCCATGCGTGGTTGAGCTGAAAGTTTTCTTGTCTGAGAAAACAACTCTTGGTTGGGAGAGAGTTATCCTGACCAGGATTCGAACCCACTCACTCCAGGTATGTTTGGGAGAGTTGGGCACTGTTACCACTCGGCCATGAGCGGATAAAGGAAGCCACATTTATTCTTATTTGAAGAATCCCCGCCAACTCGGCTAAGTGACACAATTTTAATCGTCCTGGTAATATTATGGAACCTCTGACATTATCAAAACAACTCGTGCCCAATAGTCAATGCCCTGGTCAACAAATAGTCGAGCGAAATCAAACCTAGTTTGTTTGTGCCTCTTGGTTAGCTTTGGCTTGACAGCTGGTGATCTATATTTATATCCCATCTCTTTCAATCTCTTGCTATAGTTTCTGTAGAAGCTTGAAATTGCAAATATTGCTTAGCTTCGTCGGCATTGGAGAATGGATGGTTATACATATACAGTTTAATTTCTTGGTCATGTAATGACGTGGTTTTCCGCTTAGCTCCACTTCTATGTCGGTCTGTCAGTTGCCCTTCTTCCCACCTTTTCTTACCACCGGTAAACGTTCCGACATCCTACTCTCGCTCATTCCAACCATACTACCGCGTTCAGCAACCTTAGCAGCCTGATGAGCCATGACTTACTGAATGGATGACTAGGTGTGATGTGGGCGAGAGTATTGAGGGATTTTCTGATCACCTCAGTTTCCAATAACTACAGCTTCGTTTTTTTTTTTTTTTTTTTTTTTTTTTTTTTTTTTTTTTTTTACCGAAAAAAGTTCGACTTGGGAATATATTGCGTGAAGTGTTAATGCATGGTTGGAGTGGCTGTAGATATAGTCCATGAGCCAGGCCAGATATCGGTACCACCTGGGGTGACTAAACACGAATGGTACTAAAATGTTTATAGAGTGACTGTAAGTACATTAAGATATGATAGCCTTCTCGCACTGGTAGCTTAGTCTAATTTTTTTGATGCAATAGGGGCGCTACCCAAAAATAAAGATTTTTAGCGTGACGCTCGGCGTTTTCCTCATTTTCTTTAAAATCCATCACACAATCATCGCGAAACTTTGAACACCTATGTAGAATTATATTCTCTACCAGAGTTGTTCCTAGGTATTTTTCAAATTTCCTCATATTTCGGAATATACTCTATATTTTGGGTATTTTCCTCTAAATCTAGAATAAATCCTTAAATATGGGGAACATTGAAAAATATATTCTAACAGCTCTTGTAGCTTATTTGATTCTCTACAAGAATTATTCCGATGTGTATTTCAAGTTTCTCCATATTTAGGGGTTTATTTCATATTTGGGGATTTTTTGTAATATTTTGGGGATAATTTATTATTGGAAGGAGCAAACATATGTAGAGTGGTTTCCATGTAATGTGTTTGTTTGTTCATGGTTTAATGGTGATATTTTTTGCAGGTGTGTGTCGACTGTTTGACGGCAGGATGGAACCATCTGCGAGGAAGAGAGCACGGATCGACTGTATCATCCACTGCTCTGATGATGACAGCGATGCTCTGGTGTCACCACAGGATTTGGACTCCTGGAACACATTGCTCAGGGCTGCAGAAATCAGGCAGCATGATCCAGTCCTGGAAGCAGCCAAGGGCCTTGAAGAAGGAGGAATACCACACATACATTATCACCGTAAATGTCGTAGTCTCTTTACAATGAAGAAGTCACTGGATTCTATCCTTGCCAAGGGTGTCAAGATAGAATCAGCAAGCGTCGACCCCAGGAGGAGGGCATCAAGGGATGCCCCTAGTACTAGCAGGGTGTATGCCAAAGTATGTATCTTCTGCGAGAAGTCAAGCAAGTACATAAAAACAACAAAGACAAGGGAGCCACTCATACAGTGTGTTGAGCTACGAGCAGATGAGAAGATTCGCAGAGCAGCAATAAGGAAACTCAACCAGAGAATCCTTGGTTTAGTTAGCAGAGACCTTGTTGCTGCAGAGGGTCACTACCACAAGTCGTGCTACAAACTCTTCACAAAAGATGATTTCCCAGCGGCCGCCAGGTCGGGTGCAGGTGAAAATCAGGAAGAAAGCGAGGAAGCACGCTATGAAGAGGTTGAGACAGAAGCCCTCGAGTAACTCTGCTTGTATATAAGGACCAAATTATTCCCCAACCCAGAGGTACTGCCTATGACAAACCTCACATCTAGGCTTGAGAGATCCATGATGTCCCGTGGTATTATCCAACTGAAACCAGCGACAAAGAAACATGTTCGCCGAAAGATTGAAACCGAGTTTGGAGAATCACTACGCTTTGTCCCAGATGAGAAAGGAAAGCTTCTAATCTATCCACGCAGCCTCTCAATGGACGACCTTGCCCGGCAAGCACACAAAATGGCAAAAGACCTGCAAGAAGCAAGAGCAGCTAACTCTGAAGATGTCTTAACCAAAGCAGGAATGCAGCTGAGGAATGAGATCAATAAACAAGATGTGAGTCAGCCATGGCCTCCCGATACAGATCAGAATGTCATTCCTGCAGCAGTCACTCAATTCCTGCACACCCTGCTGACAGGAGAGTGTGAGTGTGAAACTCCCTCTGAAAGAGCTCAACGTCTTGCCACTTCCTTTGGCAGTGACTTGGTCTTTGCTGTTACCAGTGGCAAGACAAAACCACCCAAGCACGTACTGCTGACCAATGCTGTAAAGTCTTTGACAGGAAACACAGAACTGATCCGAACTCTGAATCGTCTTGGTCACTGTGTGTCTTACTCAATGTTTGAGGAGATCGATACAGCCCTTTGTATCCAGAAGCTGGAATGCTCAAAGGATGACATTCCACTGCCAGCAAACATCTACCCTGGTGTGTTCACAACCCTGGCCTGGGATAACATTGACCGACTTGAAGAGACCCTAAGTGGAGCAGGTACTTCTCATAGAGTCAATGGCATTGCTGTCCAGTCCAAGGTTGCAGGCTCTGTGCCAGAGAAAGTCCTGCCAGAGATTACCAAGTCCAAGATAAGAAGCATCACTCAGACATCATCAATGCTGCCAATATACAATGTTGGGCGGCGGGCAGGGCCACCTAGGATTGAGACTGCGTATGTCGACACTACCAAGGAAGTCCAGGATTCAAAGACAAAGAACCATATCTGGCTTCTTACTCGAATGTCAGACCATGAGGACCAGTCCATCAGCAGTTGGACTGGGTTCAACATCAAAATGCGCAGAGACATTGCAGTGGTTCAGGACACTGTAAGCTACCTGCCCACTATCAATGCTCCCGCAACAGAAATGTCCACCGTTAATGAAATCTTGGAACAAACGCATGCTATCATGCAGTCCTTACAGCTTAACAAGATTGTGTGCGTGTTTGATCAAGCACTCTATGCCAAAGCTGCCGAAGTTATCTGGAAACAAGAGAAGTTCAAGAACATTATCATCAGGATGGGCGTCTTCCACACAATCTGTAATCTCATCTCCACCATAGGAAAGAGGTTTCAAGATGCAGGTCTTAGAGATCTGTGTGTGGAATCAGGTATCATCGCAGAAGGATCAGTGTCAGGAGTGATGAACGGCAAGAGGTACAACAGAGCAGTGAGACTACACAAGCTCGTGTATGAAGCACTGATGAGGCTTGCATGGAAAGGCTTCCTTTCATGGCTAGAAGAAAACCATTCAAGGGACATACACCATCTAGATGAAACACTGAAGGACATCAACAGCTTTCACAGCAATGTGTCTCAGGGACTCTTTCAAGAGCTGATGGAGAGTGAATCATGCACACATATCATGAAGCTTTTCCAAGTTTATCTTGAGACCCTCAGAGATGAACACAACCTCTCAGCATTCTGGATGTCATACCTGGACATGGTTGAGATCATGCTGGACTTAATTCGAGCCTCCAGAGAAGGCAACTGGATGCTCCACCTAGGAGCAATCCGACAGATGATACCGTGGTGTTTTGCCTATGACAAAGTGAACTATGCCCGGTTCCTAACCTACTACTATGCCTTGATGTCTCGACTGCCCATTGAACACCCAGAGGTCCATGAACACTTCATGCAAGGTGGCTTTTCGGTCCAGATCGGTAGCAAGAATCCCTTTGGACGGATCCCTGTGGACCAGACAATCGAAGAGACGATCAACAAAGACACCCAGACACCAGGGGGCACAAAAGGCTTCAGCCTGAAAGGCGGAGCTGTCGCCAGGTACTACCTGACATCGGAGTATCGCAGCAGGTACTTAAGGCAGCTCAGGACTATGGTAGTAGGCCAAAAGTATACTGACTTCAGCCACCCAGACCTACAGATGCCCAGGATTAGAAGAGATGAGGCCGATGTCCAATCTTTAGTTCAACTGATGGAGACCAGCTGGTTGAACCCCTTCAACGCAGAGCAAGAAGATCTTGTCAGTTTGTCAACTGCGACTATGGCACCACCAGAAGTTGTCAAAGACCTTCTAGGGGCCTACAGAATAGGAGAGGATGCATATCAAGCCTTCAAGGAAGAGCGCCTGGAGATCGATACGCCAACTATACAGTTTCATGACACGATGACGAAGACGAAACTGAGAACGTTCACTAACATCAGAATGAAGCCACGCTCACAAGACCATGCCAAGGAGGTTATCTTAAAGGCTGACAGGAACCTATTTGGCCAGATGATCCTTGTTGCCGAGAACAGAAAGCTCAAAATGAGTGATGTCTTGGCTCATCCCCTGGGGCCTTTGCCTTGGGCACTTGCCAGCGGTGATGGGTCTCTCCGCAAGACCAACAAGGCTGCCCTCGCAAAGGAGTTAGAGAGGAATGTTTCTCCTGCAGAAGTGATACCCGAGCCCTCTGCTACCATAATTGATGGGATGAGCCTGGTCCACAAACTGAAGGGAAACGACAACACTTTTTCACAGCTTGCAGGTACAGCACTGAGTCACGCTGTTCATGAAGGTGCTAAGAGCAGGCGCATTGATGTTGTGTTTGATATCTACAAGGAGACATCCATCAAGGATGCAGAACGAGCCAAAAGAAGTGCAGGCACAGGAATTCATTTCAAGAACATTCAACCTGGGCACAACATCCAGCAGTGGAGAAAGTTACTCGGTAGTTCCTCCAACAAGGCAAGTCTTATCAAGTTCTTGGTAGAAGAATGGAAGGCACCACAGCACAGGGAGAAGCTCAAGGACAAGGAGCTGTATGTCACATGTGAGCAGCGCTGCTTCAAGATCACCAAAGAGCAGTGGGAAGAGGCTCCTGAGCTTAAGTCAACTCAAGAAGAAGCAGACCTACGCCTTCTTCTCCATGCACTTCATGCAGCAGAATCTGGGAACAAGTCTGTCATCATCACTGCAGAAGATACAGACGTCATGGTGTTGTGTCTTGGCATGTGCCACAAGATCCCATCCCATCTGTTCCAGAAGTGCGGGACGAAGAACCGGACAAGATTCCTGGATATCACCACACTGAGCCGCACACTGGGAGGCAGCGTGTGTGATTCATTGATTGGTATGCATGCCTTTACAGGCTGTGATACCGTCAGTGCATTCGCTGGCCGAGGGAAGATGACGACACTCAAGCAGGTGAAGATGGACAAGACATACCAGCATGCTTTTCACGAACTTGGACGCTCATGGGAAGTGTCTCCTGAACTCTTTGAGAAGCTACAGGAAATCACCTGCCACATGTACCTACCATCTACCCACACAACTAAGGTAAACAAGCTTCGGTATGAGCTGTTCTGTGCAAGACGTGGAGAGGTAGAGTCAAGTCAACTCCCTCCTTGTGAGGACTGCCTCTTCATGCATGCACTGCGTGCAAACTACCAGGCTGCGATCTGGAGGAGAAGTCTTCAGAGCCAGCCATTTGTTGCGAACCCAACAGACTGCGGTTGGATGACAGATGAGGACGGTAAGCTTGCCGTCAACTGGATGCAAGGCTCACCAGCACCAGATGCTGTTATGCAGCTACTGTCTTGCAAGTGTGTGCGGTCATGCGAACTCCCTAAGTGTACTTGCCTCAGCAATGGTCTAAAATGCACGGACATGTGCAGGTTACAGACATGTCAGAACAAGGCTATTGAAGAAGAGCCGGTGGCACAACAGTCAGATTCCGAGTCTGACGTAGATGATATTTAGGAGTAGTAATTTGCCATTATAGTATGTACAAGCCCATGGCATGCTTAGTGTGTATTTACAGGACTTGTATTAAATGTGACAATTACTATATGCATTTTGTTGACATTTAGGCATTCCTGTCCCCAAATTTGACATTTTAAAAAATTTCGGAATTTTCGGTAGGGTATGTCTATTCAAGAAGTGATAACGACCATTAAGCTACCAATGTGCAAGGGCTATCATATCAAAACAAACTAGAGACATGTAGCAAGCTAAAAACACCTAAGAGAATTAGTCACCCCGGGTGGTACCGATATCCCAAAATTCGGGTCTTGGCTCATGGACTAATGTTGACAGAATACAAAACAGTTTGGCATTAACAAAATAATTAGAGTTGTAAATGGTTTATAAAGGAAATAATACTTCACCCCGAAAACTTTATAATTGAACAATACACTGCCATCTGTACCATTTTCCGGTATCATGTGCTACGTTTAGAGAATTATGATTTAGTTTCATTTTTAGAGTTATTGTGGAGTTAGTCATTCTCGAACAGTGGATCTAAAATTTGCTGCATATGGCAAAAATAAGCAGACGTTGCATCAGATTAGTGTTAAAACACAGATTCGTGAAATTCCGTGGAGAGTTCTTAAAAAATATTATATACTTTAAAACTAAACTAACTTTCCACCATTCAATATAGTTCCGTTTATGAAGGCTAGTGGAGAATACCCTGGAAGGTTGAGAAATCTGGATTGAAAAAGACATGAAATCCGAATTGACTTTGTAGTTTATAAACTCTTTTAACTAATTTATATAGAGGACCTGGCCATTAACCTAGTTATGCAAGTTATATTCTACATGAACAAAAGATAGTTTAACACCTTATTAGCGGGCTAGGCGGTTTATTTATATGTACCGCCCAGCGGGGTGTTTTTAGCCAAAATAGGGCGGTTTAAGTGATCATTCATGCCTAAATAAGACCCAGAGCGTTAAAAAAGTACCTATCCCTGAAAGGGCATAAACAGAGCTTTCCAATGACACCATAATGATCCTTTTAATCAAAGGAGGTGGGATTAGTGTCCGTAGGTTCGCCGCGGTGGTCTGGAGCAGTCATACGCTCGCTACTCTCCTGCCACCACTTGTCCCTCTCTCACCAACATTACGTGCTGAAATTGCCACACGACCTATGTCGAGCGCCGCCAGATAGTCCAAGATTTATTATACTCTACTTATGTAGCACCCCAACACTTAGGGGTTAAGAAATTATATTTGCCCCGGCAACGATTTTAACATACGAATTTATATTTCAGAATTTATATAATCTACAAGGATACGAAAAATACAGAATTTGAGTTCCGAGAATCCTACATTTTAAGATTTAGTTTAAATTTAGATTAGTGAAGAAGACTAAAATGTCTAGTCAGTGTACCTTCTGATCACTGTTCATTGAAAACTATAGGTGGCATTTAGACTTCATTAACAATCACAACCCTAATTCTAGGAAGATTATAAAAGCCATAAACAAACTTTAATAAATTTTATTTATACAGTTTATATATCCAGCGACAAATCAATAACCGTAGAAGTCCCTGCCACCACCTTCTCCCCTGTGGGCATAACCATTATAACCATTACCACCACCGTAACCGTAATAAACGCCACCATATCCCCCACCATAGTTACCGCCACCGTAGCCCCGACCGTAATTACCACCATGTCCACCACTGTATTTACCGCCACCGTAATTAACTCTTCCATATCCACCACCATAATTACGGCCGCCGTAGCCAGCACCGTAATTACTGTTGCCGTAACCCCCACCATACTGGCAGCTCACCAGGGTCACCATCACACACAACACAAGCAGCAGTACAATCTGTAAACAGAAATAAAGAACTTACTAGACCGATTGATAAGCGATTAAGCATCAACAACCAAGGTAACTAGCAGAGAATCCAAAGAAACTAATAACTTAAAGTAAAATAAATTGCATTATACGACTATACACTAAGCGGTCTCAAGACATACCACAAAACTGGAAATGTAAAGCTTTAATCTGGTGAATAAATTTTTTTAATCTTTAAAATTAATAGTAAGTAAATTTAAAGCAATCGGAATTCCAAAGTAAAACTAAACTACATACTGTAATCCACTAGGTAAGATTGAAGCACAAATATACTCTTAATTTATTTTTAGTTTCAAAACTACTTAAAATCTAGCGAACCAATACTATAAAAGCGCCGAAACAAGTGAAGTGCTAGACAGTTTTCTTAGTTAAATTTTAATCCAATACTAAACTTCACAAAATGAGAAAACACAGACCGTACTTACAGCCTTAGCCATGGTGAAGCAGTTTTCTATAGGCAATCCTCCGTTGTAGATTAAATATCTGAAATCAGAAAGATAAAAATAAGATTTGTCAGACATGGAATTTTTCGCTAAACATAGAGGAATTTTCTAAATTTAGTTTATGTTTCAGCAATACATTTTAGTTTGTCTTTTAGGCAAGAAAACTACTTAAAACAAATAAAAAGAACCAACCTTGACCCCTCTTAGAGCTTATTTAGTAAAGTTTAAATACAAAAAAAAAAAAAAAAATCAATCTCCCAAGCAATCCAGAGAAGCCAAACAAGCAACATAAATCCCTGACCAAATAGGGTCAGAGACAAATCGTTAGGCAATTAATATTCCATATACGTAACCAAAGTTATAACAATTAGGAAATATAAATTTCATAAGAGTCTAGCAAAACTCTAGTTATACTACACGAACCCGATTAAAAGATTAGTTTTAGATAGAGAAAATCTAAACTAAATATTGGAAGAGAAATAAAAAATTTTGAAAGTTACACATGGATTAAAGAAGACATTTTGAATTAAAGTTACTCAAGAGTTTACAGGAAGAAAACAAATAAATAAAAAACAAATTTAAACAAAAAATCCAAATTTATGCGATTGACAAACCAAAACCTTCAAACCGAAATCGCCACTTTGTCAAATTCACTTAACCAAATTTCAAGAACATAAACTTTTCTAGTGAAGACTAGAGTACTCCCACAAATATTGCATAGTTACCAGAGGAAGGGTGTTCACTTGTAGAATCCAGGAGGTGAACTGCTTACTTGTATTGTGTATGTCCTACACCTCACTTCGCCTGACCTCTATCAAGCTGCATGTCTATCACAGCCCGGAAAGTGCGATATAGTCGTTAATAGGGTAACTGGTAACCTGAGCTCACACTATCTCACTAATGTGCTGGTAAAAGACAACAGGTGGCGTTGACGTCAATCAACTCCTGTTTTCATTCATGATGTTTGTTGATAGAAATAAAATGAAGTGAACTGATGCGATTTTATTGAGCGATTAGCCGTATGAAATGGTCACACTAACTATTTGACATCAAGAGGTTTCGGTAAACTGATGGACATCAGTTTTATTGTATCTTGAATGCACAGCACTATGCATTTTATTGGCACTAGAAGAGTATGATACACTACAATTTTCATGAGGCTATAAGTGAATTGTATATACAGTCATTTATTGCTAGTTCCCTTATAATTATATAAAGAGCACCAAGCTATGTTTGTGTAGAATTGGCTACCAGGTACACAGTCTCCCGGCTACATTGCCGCTGCCGAGTCAAGCCAGGAAACAGGTTGCAAATGTTAGCACAGCCTTTATCAAGTTCTGATGCCTCACTTCCCAACTAAATCTACAATACACTGCAGAGGATGGTGTGTGATGTGCGAGCTTTCTTAAATAAGGTGCTTTAGAAAGAGATTGCTCTAAAAACGCGCAGTCATATAATGATTGTAAAATGAACATAATGTGTATATTTTATTTGACAAACTAAAAACACCGTTTCCAATAGCCTCAAAATGTTACAGATGAAAGATTGTCGGAGTAACCCACCAATTTGAATTTTTGAATCTTTAAAGCCAAATTGCTAAGCATCTTTGATATATTAATTCGTTGTATTGTCTCGCTTGCGTTAGATAATGATTCAAATGGATGTGTCGGCATTTATGTGTTTGACTGTACACAATAAAACACTATTACTGGCCCAATATGAAACCTCGAACAGCACAAACGAACCTCCGAAATCTAAATATTTATTACCGAATTAATGAAAACGTTCGATTCAATTTGGGAGGGATTCTAAATGTAATGACCTCGATTTACGCCCTAGAGTGTACAGTCTGGGATAAAAGTCCTTATTCATTCTGACTTCTCTAGTATATTGTATATACAGTATCATAATAATTATGTATATAACCATATGACTGTTCGAACCTTTGAACCCAAGTTTTGAAGCATCTGAGATACAAAAAAAGGTTTGTATTTAATTATATTTTTTGGATGATACATATTATAATTGGTCCATACTATGGTTCACTAACAGTTAATGTACAGTTGCCCACATAAGTTTTGTTCCTCTGTGATCTTATACATGAAAATATAACTCGCATGATTTAATTACAAGTAGTTTCTTATCCAATGGTTAACCTTTCTGATTAGTCAGCTGATAATTAAAAGAAAGCACACTCGCGATGTATTCAAACACATTTTACTTTCATACACAAGATCACAACGAGGAGAAGAATTTATGTGGGCAACTGTACAGTTGCAGTTATTAATGATACATGCATTCTGAAAGCTGTTTTTGGGTTGAACTGAAACTTATTTTTGTAACTGGCATTTGTGGTCGGAGCATCGTTCAAGCTTTTCAAGGCTTTAACATTTATCAGAAATAATGACTGACTGTACACTCAAGGGCACACATTCTGAGCTGCTTATGGAGACTACCTTGGTGCATCTAGCCTACTAGGAAAACAATTCATCAGAATATTCGATTCAGTAGGTATAATATAGATATGTACAGTCTGGAACTAAAGTCGTGGTATAGATCTTTAGCTATTCACTAGTGCCCTCTGACGGCGGAATTCGAAGCAATCCGAGATATAGTGTTTTTTGCTCTCCACAGATGGCTCTGCTCGATACGTCCAGGTATCGCCAAAAGTATGCGAAAAACTTCCTGTTTATTGGTGGATTACGACCATGCCAACTAGAACACACACACACACACACATACACACTACTTCATTATTTGCATGTATGGAATATTAATGCTAAAACGAAGCAAAAATGGACTGGGTATCCATAACAGATGTAACAGGCACACATTTCAGAGTTAGAAGTGGTGTGTGTCATTTTCCTGTATAGGTAATATATAGGTACACCCAGAAGTGAAAGTC
The DNA here is from genome assembly GCA_032716605.1 of Paralithodes platypus. Lineage (NCBI taxonomy): Eukaryota > Metazoa > Arthropoda > Malacostraca > Decapoda > Lithodidae > Paralithodes > Paralithodes platypus. The sequence goes on along the minus strand of CM064483.1, from coordinate 43,695,642 downwards.
CCTGCATAGGGTTTACCCCCTACTCCTACTATCCCAGAAGGTAGGAACGGGGTGGGCCCTGCCTAGTCCTTACTACTCCTATCCCAGGCAGAAGGGACGGGATGTTGCCAGTCCGTCACCCTTTCCTTCCCCTACCCTATAATGGAGAGATTAAACAAGCAGGCCCCCCACTCACACCCTACCCCAACCCCACACAGGAGGACACCGCCGATTACAACCATTGTTTTCCACGATACAGAATACAGTAACCTTGCAACGAGGCCGAGACCATGTCAGGAATTGGTAATCTATAGATATTCTATATATGCCAGAACAATGTTGCAATGAATTATCTGATTTTACAAAATGAAGATCATTTACACTATCTGTCACCTATCCGTAGCTTGACACACAAACACTTATGATTTATGCGTAATTAGTATTCTATAATGTTTGTATTTATAACGTACATTTCCAATACCATCGCCCCTTCTATTTATTTTATAAATTATTGTATTCACCCGTGGCCAACCCTTCGGGGATCACGGCGTCAGGCAATAGATAGATAGGTCGATAGTATTCACCCACCCGCGCAATATGCATTGGTATTTAATGGATTTGCACATTGAAATGGCAATCTTGTAATTTTTGAATACCTCTGAAGGAATGTTGGAACTTACTAAAAAACATATTGTATGGATTGCTTAATTGATTATAAGTGGTATATTCATTCAATGCTCGATCCGTGGTTAGGCTTTTTGGTGCATATTCGAGAATATTAACACTTTCTCTCTCTCTCGCTCTCTCTCTCATATATATATATTAATTGCCATTTTATAGTATTACCATGTTCACTGGGGTCATTCATTTTTTTGGCGGTGGGGGGGGGGGGGCGTCAATCAAAAAGGTATTTCAAATGTTTTTTCCACCATCCAACTTTTACTTCTAAACTCAAATCATGAAATCAACAAATACATGTGACAGTCCAAGGATTCGAACCTAGGATGCTCACACCGAAATTCAGTGCATGTATGCATTACGCTATGAAGACAGTTTTACAGACTTCAACGAAGTATGTCATAACTTTATAACAAACTAGATATCTACTTATCTTTTCGCGGATATATCATAATCAGGAGAGCATTATATCCGCGTAGCAACTGATAGTGAAATTATTGAAAACTCACTTCGCATACAGTCTCACAGTTACGATATTAACGTAGCACTCTAGTGTTGTCTTAATTATACTGAACTTTTTCGAGTATATGTCATCTATGTGATTTAATACATAATTCTTATAATCACTGTTCACTTAGAACGAGTGTTATTTCGAAGCATGCCGATGCTCAATGGATACGTATGCAAATGCGAAATAAATGTTCAGTAATAGCTATTCTCCATATATCCTACCTAAAATCGACAGTTATATTTTATCAATTATCAAATACAAGGTAATCGGTAAGAAAATGCTTATCTACTTCCTGCTATAGAATCTCTCTCTCTCTCTCTCTCTCTCTCTCTCTCTCTGAAAATGTTGTCTCGGTTCTTAAGGGATACCAACAGATTTGTCATTTACTTTTGTAATTATTATTTGTATTGCTTCTACATTAGCACACATCTATTATTAACGTTAATCTTTAGTGCAAGTTAATCAGAATCAATTAGATTAATAGTGTAACTGAATAATTAGGGTCATAGGATTTATCCTGAATAATGTTGGAAGGCCTGAACTGTATTAACTGTGGTGATCCAGTAGTAGCAGAAGAGTTGGTAAAAAGCTCTATATGAAGATCCATACTAATCTCAGCCTAATGGCAGAAAGCAATAAGGGTTAAACGAGACTCAAACTATGCAAGTATGTAGTTCGGGGGAGGAAAGGTGATAGTTTAGCAGTCGACACAGGAAAATCAGCTTTAGAACACCATGAATAGAGACGCATTTAGTATTCAAAGTTTAAACACGGTTACCAGCTACTCTAAATATACCAATAACTCATGAGTGAAATGCTTTACCACAAATGTTTGCCTCGATGTTAATTAATTGTTCAATATATATATATATATATACATATATATATATATATATATATATATATCCGACGTGAGATATGTCTACAATTTGTTTACTACTGCTTATTACAGTGATATATGTTATCATATCTGTTATATATATATATATATATATATATATATATATATATATATATATATATATATATATATATATATATGTGTGTGTGTGTGTGTGTGTGTGATTCTACAGTATTGAGTTATGCACGAAATATATACTGTAGGTCTATGCAGTTTGCTGTACTATTTAGTAACCCACTTCCTTGATAATATTTTCCAATAAGTGTTATACACCGAGACACCATAAAATACAATAATTCATTACTAGATTATACTGCTTTATAATACAATAATTCATTACTAGATTATACTGCTTTATAATACAATAATTCATTACTAGATTATACTGCTTTATAATACAATAATTCATTACTAGATTATACTGCTTTATAATACAATAATTCATTACTAGATTATACTGCTTTATAATACAATAATTCATTACTAGATTATACTGCTAGATTATACTGCTTTATAATACTACCAAATAGCAAACATGGCATATTGTTATGCTGTCAAATGTAAAGCGAGTAGCTATTGTATTGTTGTGTATAATTTCTACATGATAATACATGTATAACAAATCATATATTAAGCCTCTGAGAATCGATGACACTCTTCTTTTCTACTTTATGGCTATTATTAGACGATTTAATTCAGATTAGGACAACATTTCACATTGGTCCTTCCTAAGCTGTAATTATTCGTCTAATTATAGCCAGGATAAACAATCAAAATGCGTCAAAAACGTCAGCGGGTAAATTAATGAAGGTAAACACGATACCATTACTTATCAAATTAATAATGGTGTGTGTGTGTGTGTGTGTGTCAACCTCCTGTCTGGCATTGGGGGGGGGTGTAAGTGTGCGTGGGGGGGGGGGGGAAAGCGGGGGTAGTTTGTTCTCTTCATGGGTGGGGAGGGGAAGGAAGGGGTGACAGACAGGCACACCCTGCCCCTTCTTGCTGGGGTAGGATTAGTAAGGGGGACTGGGCAGGGACCACCCCGTTCCTAGCTTCTGGGGTAGTAGGAGTAGGGGGTAAACCCTATGCAGGGACTTTCACTTCTGGGTGTACATATCCCTATATACAGTAGTTTATTCATGCGAATAATATATCCAATAATAGGTGTGTATAGTATAGGTCGTTATATGACAGTATTGCTAGGGCCAGTAATATGTATATATAATTGAGATTAAAATACGAACAATGCAACACAAATAATGTAACTGAATATGGCATGGTTCATAGGAATGAGAACGTGGTGTAACATAACATTTATTAAAATATAAAATATATGATATTAATATAATGTCGAGGAACGCTTTCATATGGGATGAGGGGCAGACTACTGTTTCTCTTACTAGTCTTACTATCGATCTATCTATATGCTCAGGCCCAATCCCCATTTTGGGGGTAGCCAAAGTCCTTATATATTTGTCTTTCACTCTTTGTATCGTACTGTAAGTAATCTTGTCCTCAATTTCTTCCTCTTGAATCTCAGTTCTTGAATGCAAATAATCAATATATTAGGGTGAAACAATTATCATGAAGACATGCATATCATTATCTTTAAACTAGCTTAATATGTATAATTAAAGCAGGAGAGGAAAATGGTTATTTCTTAACTATTTTGATATTAGTTAAACAAAATGTTTGCAAGATACAGCGGGCTGCTACTTTACTGCTTTTAATGTCTCTTATAACACTAAGACAGAATAAAGCTTAATATTGGAGGGATAACCCGTTCAAATGGCTTCAAATTGGATAGGTTCCGCTTTAGAAAATAATGATGTAGTAAGCATTTGGTTGGGAAACAAGGTTGTGGATATGTGGAATAGGTTGTCTAGTGCAGCGATTAGCTAAGGAACGGTAGAATATTTCAAAAGCAAACTGGATAGCCATATGAATGATATGGGCCGGGTGTAAATGGGATCTACCTTGTGTAGGCCGGTCAGCTTTATGGAGACTTCCGATTTCTTATGTTCTTAAGTCCCTTTTGATAATGAACACTACGTATTGGACTATTGCTGTAACACAAGTTGTTTCATGCTTGTTTTTATTGGAATTTAGTTAGACAGAGATTTGTGAATATTCGTCTTATCATATCCTTAACACATTAGTTCATATTTTACCATTTCATGAACGATTTTAATTTACAGCCAAATCTACCCCCTAACCTATCTTGGTCATCCCAAAACAATTGTATAGTATTGTAATGCTCACCCTAAAATAGCCCTACCTAAGCTATCCTAATCATATAACTTCTCTAATTTCCTCCTCATGTCCCTGTCCTCTTTCGTGGTCATCTGTGCATGAAAATTATGAAAGCTAATTGAAGACTGCCAAAAGAGATGTGAAATAAAGCTAAAAGGTATATATATATATTTCCTTATGCCTCATCCCCATAACCTGTATTGATATTTACCATGCTTCAATCTTTATTATTGTTAAAACAGACAAACAAATACGTAAATATATATTTTCAAATACTCTATACACGATAATCTTACTGCTAACCTTTTTGGTTGACAAGTCTAGCCTATAATATTGAATACGTAGGAAAACAAAATGTAGACGACATTTCTTGGAACAGGCAGTCTTAGTCTATGTACAAAACAAAAAATAATAATTTAGAAATATAATACTGTTCATTATTCCACACTGTTAATTACTGCATAACCGGATGTTTGTGCACATGTGGTAGAAGGACAAAGAACACGTTCTATTGGTATTACCTGTGGTTTGGACCTATTGTGATAACTGTTTTTTATTTGTGCTAAATACTGTGCATTCATCATAAAATATAAACATGGGTAAGTTAAGATATTAATATTTTGTTAACTTGTGTCTTTGATAACCACATCATCACCTATAGACTGCATATACTTCTTTCCATCACTGCACCTCTCATTGTAGCCTTATCAAATAAATAAAAAGTACCAAATATACTGCATATATTGTGACGTATCATTAGGACTATTACATACATTACATTACTGTCATGAAGTAGATGCATTATGATCGATAAATATATTGTAGGAATACAATGAGGCAAACATGACAATACTGTAAACCATGTATTCGCTATCACTGCCCATGAAAACATCGTCAGAAAGTGACGAGGGATGGGGGGGGGGGGGGGGGGGGCAATTACAGGTGGCGGAATGTATTCAATAAAGCTACACTTTACATATCATGACACGGTTCAGAACACACGTAATAACATACGATTCCGTTTATTTGGGTTACTACACATGACTGCATGCATTGGCCTCCTAATACACACATACGGCAAAACAGCCATTACCAAGGGGATTATGCCTTGCTTTCATGCTCGTTCGCCCCACTTCTCGTTTCCATGCCCAGACATATCAGGAACTGTATGAGTAATAGCAAAGTATGATACTTAAATACATAATTATATAGTATTTAATGTACGTAATCACAATAACCTAAGTATTCACGATAACATAAACCGTATACTACAGCTTTGAAAGAGGGAGGGTGAGTGGGAGTAATGAGGGAGACGGGGAGAGGGTGAACTAGGCACTGGGGTAATGGTCTGGGGGTTGGTAGGGGGGTTGGAGGGGTTAGACAGTACCCCACACTCGTCTGAATGTGTACAAGACCCTAGAGGCGATGACTGGATTAGACTTAATATTCTTCAGTAAACTTCTGACTAAACACTTATGGCAATGTAATATATTATCTATAAATTAGGTCGGGGTGTAACAGGCTTTTAGCTGAAATACCATACTGATACAATTCATTTGGGAGATATTTGCGAAAAACAGTGTGACGCTGCCTTTGAAATCCATAGTAGTTGTATTCAATGTTTCTCTTTTATGTTATATTTATCCATTAATTGAACTTATTTATGTTATTGTATCCAAGAGAAATAAATATTGACAGTATATGACGAACTAATAATAGCTGCCGAAAATATTACGAAATTTACGATCGATCAGCTCTGTGTATTACAGGGTCACCGCAGCGAGAAGTGTCGGTCTCTGTTTTACTAAAGGCCCACCGTTTTATTAAACGCCCACCTCATCGATGTTTTCGTATCTATCTATCTATCTATCTATTGCCTGACGCCATGACCACCGAAGGGTTGGCCCCCATGCACCTCTGTCCCCAGTCAGTCGACGCCCCTCCCCGCAACCAGCACCGTCTTCGTTCATGTATTTCCTCACACCATCCTTCCACCTCTTATTCGGTCTACTTCTCCCTCTCTGTCCCTCAACTTCGCTCTCGTACACCCTCTTAGTCATTCTCTCGCTTTCCATACGTTACATATGGCCGAACCATCTCAAGTTGTTCCTTTTCACACTTTCCAGCACATCTACCTCCACACCACACCTCCTTCTTACTTCCTCATTAGTCTGTCTATCTATCTATCTATCTATTGCCTGACGCCGTGATCCCCGAAGGGGTGGCCACGAACGAACCGCCCCCATGCACCTCTGTCCCCAGTCAGTCGACGCCCCTCCCCCCAACCAGCACCGCCTTCGTTCATGTAGTTCCTCACTCCATCCTTCCACCTCATATTCGGTCTACCTCTCCCCCTCTGTCCCTCCACCTCGCTCTCGTACACCCTCTTAGTCATTCTCTCGCTTTCCATACGTTCCATATGGCCGAACCATCTCAAGTTGTTCCTTTTCACACTTTCCAGCACATCTACCTCCACACCACACCTCCTTCTTACTTCCTCATTAGTCTGTCTATCCCTCCATGTAACTCCGCACGCACTCCTTAAGTAATTCATTTCCACTGCTCTCACTCTTGGTCTGATTCTCTCAACCAACGTCCATGCTTCGCTTCCGTAAGTCAGTGTCGGGATTACCACACTGTCATGCAAGGACTTCTTCACTTCCATACTGACCACCCTATTTCTTGTTACTGCTTTTAGCGTTCCTACAACCCTCTTCCCCTGTTGTACCCTCTCCCGCACCTCTTCATCCATAGTCCCATCTTTACTCAACACACTGCCCAGATACTTAAAAGAGTTGACGATCTCCATAGCCTGACCGTTCAGCTTCACCTCACACTCTGTGACTTCACCCCTTTCGAAGACCATAACCTTGCTCTTCCCCGTATTTACCTTCAAATTCCGTTTTTTGCACACTGTTCCAAACTCATTTACCAGACCCTGCAACTCCCATTCATTATCACTCATCAGAACTGTATCATCCGCAAACAGCAGTATAGGTAGCTTCCACTCAATTCCCTCCCCTTTCAGCGATACACCAACATTCACTGCTCTTGATAGTATTTCTTTCATGACTCCATCCATATATACAGTAAACAACCACGGGGACATCACACACCCCTGTTTCAAACCAACATTCAGGTCAAAGAACTCGCTCTGCTCACTCTCCACACGTACTGCCGCCTTTGCACCCTCATACATGCTCTTCACTGCTTTCAGCAACTTGCCCTCTACTCCGTATATTCTAAGTACTTTCCACAAACCTTCTCTATCCACTCTGTCATAGGCCTTCTCCAAGTCCATAAAGGCAACATACACCTTTTGTTTCTTCTCCAGATACTTCTCCACAACACAATTCAGGGTAAAAATCTGATCTACACATCCTCTTCCCTTCCTAAAACCTCCCTGCTCGTCGCCTATCCATTTCTCCGTTCTCACTCTCACTCTCTCAATCACTACCCTACTGTATACCTTCCCTACTACGCTTAGAAGACATATTCCTCGGTGGTTACCACACACTCCTCTTTCCCCTTTGCCCTTATATAGGGGGACTATTATGCCAGTCTTCCAGTCATCGGGTGCACTCCCCTTCTCCCATGCTAGTTTGCACATTTTCCATACCCATTCTATCACTATCTCACCACCATACCTCAACATTTCCCCACACACTCCATCTGTTCCTGGTGCTTTCCCCAACTTCACTCTTTTCATGGCTTCCCACACTTCTGACCTCCTGATCCCCACCTCCTCCTCCACTACTTCTCTTCTTCTCCCTCCCATACCATATCCAGCTATGTTTGCTGGCTCTTCATTCCTTTCATTTAGCAACTCACTGAAGTACTCCCTCCATCTTTCGACTCTCTCTTGCTTCTCGGCTAGCATTCTCCCATTCTTATCTTTCACACCCTTACTGTTTCCCTTGCTACCTTCCCTAACTTTCTTGACTTCTTTCCAGAACAGTCTGTCTATCCCTCCATGTAACTCCGCACGCACTCCTTAAGTAATTCATTTCCACTGCTCTCACTCATCGATGTTTTCGTATACTAATTATCTATCAGTATTTGATATTATATGACAACTATTTGTTTGTTTTATTGAAGCGTCAACTTAAATAGTAATATATAAAATAACTTGTCCCCTGGGCAACTGCCGGGCAGACTAGCGTTGCAAATCACTAGCCTGGCAACATATCCGGGCTAGTCCGTGCTTCCGGGCTATACCTAATTTCCCAGCCTGAACTTCACTATGCTAACTGTATATATAATTCCTACATGATATATGACTAAATTATAATAGGCTATAGATTTGTGTTGCATTCACTTACAAAGTGTTGTATACTGTATCCACTATATACCATTTCACTAGTAAGCAAGAATACTGGTGTGCCTTATCTACAATGCTATGTTTGACCATTATTAAATATTTAATCATTAATATCCGGAACAGCGTCTTTATACAGTATTCTAATTTATTTTGATTATATTCCTATGCAAGAGTAAAACTTGCATCACTCGATTATACATATATTATAGTTGTAGAGCATACTAATATTCCTTGCATTATGATAATGAAGTAGTGTGTGTGTGTGTGTGTTCTAGTTGGCATGGTAGTAATCCACCAATAAACAGGTGTCTCGCTTACTTTTGGCGCTACCTGGACGTGTCAAACAGAGCCATCTGTGGAGAGCCAAACACACCAAATCTCGGATTGCTTCAAATACCGCCGTCAGTGGGCACTAGTGGTTAGCTGAAGATCTATGCCACGACTTTAGTCCCAGACTGTACATATCAATATTATACCTACTGAATCGAATATTCTTATGAATTGTTTTCCTAGTAGGCTAGATGCACCAAGGGAGTCCACATAAGCAGCTCAGAATGTGTGCCCTAGAGTGTACAGTCAGTCATTAATTCTGATAAATTTTAAAGCCTTGAAAAGCGTGAACGATGCTCCGACCACAAATGCCAGTTACAAAAATAAGTTTCAGTTCAACCCAAAACAGCTTTCAAAATGCATGTATCATTAATAACTGCAACTGTACAGTTGCCCACATAAATTCTTCTCCTCGTTGTGATCATGTGTATGAAGGTAAAATGTGTTTGCATACATCGCGAGTGTGCTTTCTTTTAATTATCAGCTGACTAATCAGAAAGGTTAACCATTGGATAAGAAACTACTCTTAATTAAATCATGCGAGTTATATTTTCATGTATAAGATCACAGAGGAACAAAACTTATGTGGGCAACTGTACATTAAATGTTAGTGAACCATATTATGGACCCATTATAATATGTATCATCTAAAAAATATAATTAAATACAATCCTTTTTTTGTATCTCAGATGCTTCAAAACTTGGGTTCAAAGGTTCGAACAGTCATATGGTTATATACTGTACAGTCACGAGCATAAATACTGCAACACTAACCAAATAAAGTTCGCCCCTTCGTTTCGAAAGGATTGTTAAACTTTTGTTTCAGAACCACAACAATTTCTGTATTTCATTATAGATACCGTCAAACGAGTTTATTCATCTTAGCATACACCTCACATGATGAAGGAGTTGACGTCATCTGGTTGATGTTGCAGCATTTATGCTCGTGATTGTATATAATTATTATGATACTGTAAATTATACAATATACTAGGAAAGTCAGAATGAATAAGGACTTTTATCCCAGACTGTACACTCTAGGGCGTAAATCGAGGCCATTACATTTAGAATCCATCCCGATTTGAATCGAAAGTTTTAATTAATTCGGTAATAAATATTTAGATTTCGGAGGTTCGTTTATGCTGTTCGAAGTTTCATATTTGGCCAGTACTAGTGTTTTATTGTGTAGAGTCAAACACATAAATGCCGACACATCCATTTGAATCAGTATCTAACGCAAGTGAGACAATACAACAAATTATTATATTAAAGATGCTTAACAATTTGGCTTTAAAGATTCAAAAATTCAAATTGGTGAGTTATTCCGACAATCTTTCATCCGTAACATGTTGAGGTTATTGGAAACGGTGTTTTTAGTTTGTCAAATAGAACCCGCTGTAGCTGGCATGCAAGGGCTAGTTTTGTATCCCACGTACTGGGTACTATGCACCCGCAGTAGCTGGCATGCAAGGGCTAGTTTTGTATCCCACATACTGGGTATTATACACCCGCAGTAGCTGGCATGCAAGGGCTAGTTTTGTATCCCACGTACTGAGTACTATGCACTCGCAAGGGCTAGTTTTGAATCCCACTTACTAGGTCTAAGTTAAGTTAGGTTGGGTTGTTTGGTTAGATTAATACACTAGGTCTCATTAACAAGATTCGTAGTTGCGGTAGTATTTACAAATGCTTATGCGTTATACGCTTTTTACCCCGCAATTTCTTTATTCTTCATATTCCTTCCAAACTACCGGGGGCCGTGTTTTTAGATTCTTGGAAAATGGTTAAATACTAATTTCAGAGAAATTGTATTATAGAATGCTTATAAATCATATAAATACCAAATCCACAAAACAAAAATCCTTGAAAATAGCGGTGGTCAGTCTCTTTAATATTGACCCTTTAATGAAGAATAGTTCTTGATTCATAGATCCATTGGGAACTGAGTGTTCCTACGTTGAATGTAATTCCCGGAAATGTTTTAAGTCTCTGCATAAATATTAAATTACAAAAATGTTGGGTATAATTTATTTCTCAAAACTGTATTACATCAGTTGGTTGGAATGAAATTGAAACTAAAATAAATTAGTCTTATTACACTGTAATGACCATGTACAGTCACGAGCATAACATAACATAACATTAATACATTTCTAGCACCAGGCAACAAAGGCCATATGGCACTAAAGCAGGAAACGGATAGAGTTAGAAGGAAAGGAAGTTAAATATCGTTAAGGAGTCTGAGAGAGGAAAGGAAAGCCGTTACGTGGTCAACGGAAAAGAAAGGGGACTCTGAGAGGAGATCGGCAAGACAAGGACGACGACCAAAGGGAAAATAGAAATGGAAAAGAACGGCGACGGGCCAAAGAAAAGAGAGGACAGTCAAGGAAAATGTGAGAAATAGAAACCTGAACACCACACCGGGAGCAAAGAGGTGGAGGCGAGCGGGACATAAGGAAGGATTGGGTAAGTTTGGTATGGCCTAGCCGAAGCCGGGCCAACGCAGTCTCCCAACGGCGAACACGGTGAGAGGGGTCAGCCCAGGCAGAAACGGAGGCCTTAACAGTGCGGGGTTTATTAGAGGAAAGAGAAGACCACATTGTTTGCCAGCGAGACAGGAGGAAGGCAGAGATAGCTGGATAATAGTCCGAGGCGGGAATAGAGAGAGAAGTTGATTGGACCGCCGCAGCGTCGCGAGCGAGAACATCAACCTGCTCATTTCCACGGACACCAACATGGCTAGGCACCCAACAAAATTGGACAACCTTTCTCCGAGCAGAGAGTGACAAGCCAATCGTGGATGGCAAGAACCAACGGATGGACAGCAGGGAAAGACTGCAAGAGAAGAAGGGCACTGTAAGAATCAGAAACAAGAGTAAAGGAGGAAGAAGGAAAGCAGCACATGAGACGGACGGAAAAGAAGATAGCGTAAAGTTCGGCAGTCAGAACACCAGCTGGAGAAGGGAGAGAATACTGATAAGAACGAGAAGGAAAAAGGATGGCAAACCCGACGCCAGAAGACGAACAGGAGCCATCAGTGTAAACCGGGGTAGAAGAAGAATTCTGTGTAAGGTGTACAAGGAAACGAGAACAAAGAACTGAGGGCGGGGTAGAGGACTTAGAACAAGGAAAAATAGAGGGACACTAGGAAATACGAGGAAGGAGCCAAGGAGGACACTTACTGAGCCGGAGCGGAAGAACATGGAAGGGGGAAAACGAAGAATGAGAAAGTAAGGAATCCATACGAGAAAGGAAAGGGGGCCGAAGGCGAGAATGAGACGGAACAGGAACAGTAGGAAGAAGAGGTCTGCAAGGAAGGAAACTGAAGCGACCGGGCGTAGTACCGGAGAGAGAGAAGGGCCCGACGTCGGTACAAAGAAGGGACGCCGGATTCAGCATAGAGGCTTTCAACAGGGGAAGAGCGAAAAGCACCCAAGGCAAGACTTAAACCGAAATGGTGAACAGAGTCAAGTTTATGGAGGACTGCGTCGGAGGCTGATGAGTAAACCTGACAACCATAAGAGAGTTTAGAAAGAACAAGGGCAACATGAAGGCCAAGAAGGAGAGCACGGTCCGCACCCCAAGTGAGGTGGGACAGGGCCTGGAGGAGACGAAGACGGTGCAAAGCAGCAACCTTAACAGAGGAAACATGAGCTGCCCAGTTAAGACAGGAATCAAAGACAAGACCCAAGAAGGTAGTCTAAGAGCGATAAGGTAAAACGGAACCATACAGTTCAAGGGAAGGACGCGGGATAACGTGGCGACGAGTGAAAGACATTGCAAAAGATTTAGTCGTAGAAAAACGAAACCCGTGAGCAGTGGCCCATGACGAGGCAGCCACAATCGCTGATTGGATAAGGGAGCGTAACGCAACAATATCCAAACCAGCTGCATGGATCGCAAAGTCGTCGACATATAAGGAGGACCTGACCGTAGCCGGAAGGGAAGAGATAATGCCATTAATGGCTATGAGAAAGAGGATAGTACTTAAAACGGAACCCTGAGGTACACCTTCTATCTGAGGGAATAACCGAGAAAACGAGGAATTCACCCGGACACGAAAAGAACGAGAAGAAAGGAAATTACGGCTATAGACGCCCATAATACCACGTACATGAAAAGAACGGAGTTGGCATAAAATATGATGTTTCCACACAGAGTCGTACGCCTTCTCGAGATCGAAGAAAACAGCAAGAACTGACTCATGGCGAGAAAAAGCAGACCGAACGTAGGTCTCCAAACTAAGTAAAGGGTCGATAGCGGACCAAGCACGCCGAAAACCAAACTGGGTTGAAGACAAAAGCTGACGTGACTCGAGAAGCCACATCAGGCGGACATTAACCATCCGTTCAAACAGCTTGCATAAACAACTCGTCAAGACAATAGGGCGATAGTCTTGGGGCGAGAAACCCGACTTTCCAGGCTTAAGAAAAGGAATAGTAAGAGCAGAACTCCATGCAGGAGGGAAAACACCAGACGACCAAACCTTATTAAAAAATAGCCAATAAAAATACCAAAGCCTTAGTGGAAAGATGCTTAAGCATTAAATTATGGACGCCATCAATACCCTCAGAAGTAGCCTTACAGGCACGAAGAGCAACTCACGGGAAGAAAACGGGGCGTTGTACGACTCTGCCGAAGACAGTGAAAATAACTGGAGAAGTCTCTGCGACGGCTTTAAGTGAATTAAACTCCGGGGGGAGATGAGAGCCACTACTGACCGAGCTAAAGGAAAGACCCAAACGATCGGCGACTGCCTCCGAGTCAGCAACAGACTCCCCATCAACATGAAGCACAGGAGAATGAGGAGGTAAACGCTTGCCCGTAATCTTGCGAATGCGCTTCCAGACGGACTGAACAGGAGTAAAGGACGTAATGGAGGAAACATAGGACACCCAACTCTGACGTTTAGCAGACCTGACTGTGCGATGGAGGAAGGCAGACGCCTGACGAAAAAGTATAAAAGAACGATCATGAGCGGGAGTAAAACATTTACGACGAAAGCTCTTCCAAGAAGCCCATTTGACGCGGAGAGCCTTGGAGCAGTTCGGGGACCACCAAGGAACACATTTAGACGTAAAAGGACGGGAAGTCCGAGGAATAGAGACTAAGGCAGCACTCAAAACTGTGACTAGAAAAAAGGCTAGTAAATCATGTACAGATGAAAAATCAGATGGAGGTAAGGAAGGGATAGATAGTGAAGCAAAAGTAGACCAGTCCGCACGCTGGAAGCACCAACGAGGAGGACCAGGGACAGGAGAATAGGAGGTAGAAGAGAGCAGAACAGGGAAATGGTCGCTATAGAGAGAATCCTCCAAAACAGACCAATGAAAAAGAAGAGACAGGGAAGGGGAACACAAAGAAAGATCAAGACAAGAAAAAGAATGTGTTCTAGCATAAAAATGAGTCCGAGAACTAGTATTAAGGAGAAAGAGGTTATTACTAGTAATGAAAGACTCTAATGCACGACCACGTGAGGTAATGACAGAATCACCCCACAGGGTGTGCCTACAATTATAATCACCAAGCAATAAAAACGGAGGAGGCAGCCGAGCTAAAAACATGGTAAAAGAGCCAAAATCGACGGGAACAGAAGGAGAGAAATAAAGAGAACCAACCGTAATCCATCGACCAAGAAAAACCCTAACAAAGGTGCAAGGGAGGAAAATAGGGCAGGAAAAATCTTCATAAGGAACAGAGTGGTGAAGGAGAACACAAGTGTCGGAAAGAGAATGAGGAGAACTGATAAAACGGTAGCCAGGAACAGGAATCGGAGGAGAAAGAAGACGAGTTTCCTGGAGACAGACAACCTTAGGGGAATGGAAAGAGTAAAAAACGCAAATCGTCTCTCTGAAGAAAAAAACTGCGAAGGTTCCATTGCAAAATGGACATACTAAAAACACTAAAAAGAAAGTACGAGAAAATAAGCTGTAAAAGAGAGAATTAAAACGATATATACAAACACATATCAGAGAGGCGGAACAAAAACACGCCGAACTAAAGAGGAACAAGGGAGGAAAAAGAAAAAAACAAAAAACAAAATGAGAAGAAAGGAACGGAAAAATCAAAGAAAACAAAGAAAGGACAAAAGAGAAAACATCAACAAAAGGAACACAAGTAGAGAGAAAACAGATACACTATAGACAACACAGACACAAAATACAGCAAACAGCGGGAAAGACGCATACATACAAGAGGAAAGAAAGAGGGACAAAGAACAAGAAAAATAAGAACACACAGACTTATGGACAACGAAGAAAAGACTGATGAGGTTAACGGTGAGTAATAATGCCAGGAATGGGGGACGAGGAAGAACAAGGAGGGAAAGAAGATTGATAACCAGGTGGCATAGGGAGGCTTAATAGGGAAGGAGAAGAAGAGATAGGAGGGCTAGAGGGAGAGGGAGGAAGGGGAGAGGAGGGAGGGGGGAGGATGAGGGTCGGGAGGATGAGGGTCGGGAGGATGAGTAACGGGAAGAAGAGGCCCGGGAGAGGGAAGGAGAGGCCCGGGAGAGGGAAGGCCAGAGGAGGGAGGGAGAGTGGTAGGGGAAGGCGGGAGAGGGGTAGGGGGGAGCGTAGAAGGGATGGGATGAACGTCGGCTGAAACGGAAATAGGCGGCGGATGAGAAGAAAGAATATACTCCTCAATCTTGGGCAAAGATTCAAAGGATAAGTCCAAGGAATCGGGGGGGATGGACACAGGACGAAGAAAGAGAAGGGGGGGGGGGAAAGGAGGGAGCTATTTCTTCTTCCCACTGGGACTCGGGCTCCGCACACTGTGGAGGCGGTCCCTGCGTTTAGAAGAGGCGGCGGGAGTGGAAGAAAGGAACGGAGCAAATGTTTCGAAACTAGTTTGGTAGAGGAGGCAGGAAGCCGCAAGGGAATCTTGGAACTACGAGACGAGGACGGAGGAAGAGAACGAGGAGGTGGTGTCGGACGAGAACGCTGGCGGATGGGGCGTCGAGACAAACCGGAAGAAGTGGAGCGTGGAAGAATAGTGGAAGGAGGGGGGGCGGAAGTAGGAGTAGAAGAGGTAAGAACAGAAAAAGAGTTATATAAAGGGAGAGAACACGATGAGACAGCCAAGGGGATGGGGGAGACAGAAGAAACTGAAGGAGGAGAGGAAGGAGAAGAAGGGACAGACGACGGAACCGGAGAAGTAGAGGGAGAGGAGGAAGAGGACGAGGGAGGCACAACGGGGGGGGGGGGGGGGGGGAGAGGCGGAAGAAGTGGAGGAGACGGGAGGGGGAGATAGAACAGTTGAAAACGGATGAAGGGAGAAGCCCAGGCGGCGAGCTGCCTGACGAGCCGTAGAATGAGTAAGGCCGTGCAATGTCTTAAGGATCGTAACTTCAGACTCTAATTTGAAAACGGGACAATCTCGGGAATCAGCAGAATGGGAGCCCTGATAGTTTAGGCAACATCGTATCGGAGACCGGCAATCACCGACGAGATGGCCAGATTGTGCACAGCGTGGGCACCTAGGGCAGTCGGGATCGGAAGAGCGACAGTACTTCACAGGATGCCCAAAGCGCCAGCAACCGGGACACTGCGGAGGACGAGGTAGGGACTCAGTGATGGGCAGGCGAGTACCGCCGACAATAACGTGAGAAGGGAGAGACCGACCATCGAACGTGATTTTGGCGATATTGGCGGGATGGCGGCGATTGGTGCGAGGTGGGATGGTGTAGCAGACAAGACTAACCACAACATGGTCTTGAGCAACAACCATAGACTTAATAGGTCGGCACAGTCTGCGAACTGCCGACCACCGAGACGGATGGATCAGGACGGTACCCGTACAAGAGTTCAGTCTTTGGTCTTTAAGGGCCGGGATGGAAGTTCCGGAGAAGTCGACAATGGTTGACATAGCAGCAGCCTGACGTTCGTTCTGGACCGTAACTAGACGGGAGTCATCATGGCGGGAGTGGAAGGTGACATCCCTGCCCACCTGCTGAAGGAGACTCCGGTGGAACAGGAGGTCATCTCCAGCGAGAGGAGCAGAGGCGGGGACTGAGAAGAACTTAATAAAGTCAGCAGGGGCAAAGAGTGAGGATAAAGGGAGAACAGAAGAAAGAGGGCGGGGAGCGGAAGTAACGGGAGGAGAAGGAAAAGAAGAAGAATGTGGAACGGGTGGGAGATACGGTTCGAAAGTGACTACAAGAGAGGAAGGGGAAGAAACCGAGGAAGTGGAGGACGAGGGAAGAAGAGTGGAAGAGGAAGCAGAGGAGAGAGCGAACGGACGAGGGCCGATCAGGTAGAACGGAGTGGGACACTGAAGAGGACAAAGGGGCAGGAACTGAGTGAGCGGCTAGGGAGGAAGCGAACGTAGAGGTAGACGTGCCAAGAGAACTCTACACTACTAGGCTCGGAACTGTATGAGGAGCAGAGGTCGAATGGACGGTCACAGACAGTGCATGGGTCGGTAAAGGACCCGGTATAGTGGTTGGCAAAGATCTACCACCAACAGAGGAGAGGACGGGCAAGGAAGGAGAGACAAACACATCAGCCATATCATCGCCAGCGCCGGTGATCGAAGATCCAGAAGAAGGCTCCATAACATGAAGGAAACATGGTTCATCCGGGAGAAGCTCCACACCCACCACGGAACCACAAATTAGAGGACAAGGTACACCCAGAAGTGAAAGTCCCTGCATAGGGTTTACCCCCTACTCATACTACCCCAGAAGGTAGGAACGGGGTGGGCCCTGCCCAGTCCCCCTTACTACTCCTACCCCAGGCAGAAGGGACGGGATGGTACCTGTCCGTCACCCCTTCCTTCCCCTACCCTATAATGGAGAGATTAAACAAGCAGGCCCCCCACTCACACCCTACCCCAACCCCACACAGGAGGAAACCGACGATTACAACCATTGTTTTCCACGATACAGAATAAAGTAACCTTGCAACGAGGCCGAGACCATGTCAGGAATTGGTAATATATAGATATTCTATATATGCCACAACAATGTTGCAATAAATTATCTGATTTTACAGAATGAAGATCATTTACACTATCTGTCACCTATCTGTAGCTTGACACACAAACACTTATGATTTATGCGTAATTAGTATTCTATCATGTTTGTATTTATAATGTAAATTTCCAATACCATCACCCCTTCTAGTTATTTTATAAATTATTGTATTCACCCGTGGCCAACCCTTCGGGGATCACGGCGTCAGGCAATAGATAGATAGATCCAGGATCCATAGAATATATTCTCTGGACCCTGGATAGATCGATAGTATTCACCCACCCGCGCAATATGCATTGGTATTTAATGGATTTGCACATTGAAATGGCAATCTTTTAATTTTTGAATACCTCTGAAGAGATGTTGGAACTTACTAAAAAACATATTGTATGGATTGCTTAATTTATTATAAGTGGTATATTCATGCAATGTTTGATCCGTGGTTAGGCTTTTTGGTGCATATTCGAGAATATAAACTCTCTCTCTCTCTCTCTCTCTCTCTCTCTCTCATATATATATATATATATATATATATATATATATTAATTGCCATTTTATAGAATTACCATGTTCACTGCGGTCATTCAATTTTTTGGCGGGGGGGTCAATCAAAAAGGTATTTCATGTGTTTTTTCCACCAACCAACTTTACTTCTAAACTCAAATCATGAAATCAACAAATACATGTGACAATCCAGGGATTCGAACCTAGGATGCTCACACCGAAATTCAGTGCATGTATGCATTACGCTCTGAAGACAGTTTTACAGACTTCAACGAGGTATGTCATAACTTTATAACAAACTAGATATCTACTTATCTTTTCGCGGATATATCATAATCAGGAGAGCATTATATCCGCGTAGCAACTGATAGTGAAATTATTGAAAACTCACTTCCCAAACAGTCTCACAGATACGATATTAACGTAGCACTCTAGTGTTGTCTTAATTATACTGAACTTTTTCGAGTATATGTCATCTATATTAAATACATAATTCTCATAATCGGATTTCACTTGGAACGAGTATTATTTCGAAGCATGCCGATGCTCAATGGATACGTATTCAAATACGAAATAAATGTTCAGTAATAGCTATTCACCATCTATCCTACCTAAAATCGACGGTTATATTTTATCAATTAAAAGGTAATCGGTAAGAAAATGCTTATCTAATTCCTGCTATAGAATCTCTCTCTCTCTCTCTCTCTGAAAATGTTGTCTCGGTTCTTAAGGGATACCAACAGATTTTTCATTTACTTTTGTAATTATTATTTGTATTGCTTCTACATTACCACACATCTATTATTAACGTTAATCTTTAGTGCAAGTTAATCAGAATCAATTAGATTAATAGTGTAACTGACTAACTGAATAGTTAGGGTCATAGGATTTATCCTGAATTATGTTGACAGGCCTGAACTGTAATAACTGTGGTGTTCCAGTAGTAGCAGAAGAGTTGGTAAAAAGATCTATATGAAGATCCATACTAATCTCAGCCTAATGTCAGAAAGCAATAAGGGTTAAACGAGACTCAAACTATGCAAGTATGTAGTTCGGGGGAGGAAAGGTGATAGTTTAGCAGTCGACACAGGACAATCAGCTTTAGAACACCATGAATAGAGACGCATTTAGTATCAAAGTTTAAACACGGTTACCAGCTACTCTAAATATACCAATAACTCATGAGAGAAATGCTTTACCACAAATGTTTGCCTCGATGTTAATTAATTGTTCATTATATATATATATATATATATATATATATATATATATATCCGACGTGAGATATGTCTACCATTTGTTTACTACTGCTTATTACAGTGATATAAGTTATCATATCTGTTATATATAGATATATATATATATATATATATATATATATATATATATATATATATACTGTATATGTGTGTGTGTGCGTGTGTGTTATTCTACAGTATTGAGTTATGCACGAAATATATACTGTAGGCCTATGCAGTTTGGTATATTATTTAGTAACCCACTTCCTTGATAATATTTTCCAATAGGGGTTATACACCGGGACACCATAAAATACAATAATTAATTACTAGATTATACTGCTTTATAATACTACCAAATACAATAATGCATTACTAGATTATACTGCTTTATAATACTACCAAATACAATAATGCATTACTAGATTATACTGCTTTATAATACTACCAAATACAATAATTCATTACTAGATTATACTGCTTTATAATACTACCAAATACAATAATTCATTACTAGATTATACTGCTTTATAATACTACCAAATACAATAATTCATTACTAGATTATACTGCTTTACAATGCTACCAAATACAATAATTCATTACTAGATTATACTGCTTTATAATGCTACCAAATACAATAATTCATTACTAGATTATACTGCTTTATAATACTACCAATATACTGCTTTATAATACTACCAAATAGCAAACATGGCATATTGTTATGCTGTCAAATGTAAAGTGAGTAGCTATTGTATTATTGTGTATAAGTTCTACATGATAATACATGTATAACAAATCATATATTAAGCGTCTGAGAATCGATGCCACTCTTCTTTTCTACTTTATGGCTATTATTAGACGATTTAATTCAGATTAGGACAATATTTCACATTGGTCCTTCCTAAGCTGTAATTATTCTTCTAATTATAGCCAGGATAAACAATCAAAATGCGTCAAAACCGTCAGAGGGTAAATTAATGAAGGTAAACACGATACCATTACTTATGAAATTGATAATGGTGTGTGTTTGTGTGTGTGTGTGTGTGTGTGTGTGAACCTCCTGTCTGGCATTGGGGTGGAGTGTAAGTGTGCGTGGGGGGGAGGGCAAGCGGGGGTAGTTTGTTCTCTTCATGGGTGGGGAGGGGAAGGAAGGGGTGACAGACAGGCACACCCTGCCCCTTCTGCCTGGGGTAGGAGTAGTAAGGGGGACTGGGCAGGGACCACCCCGTTCCTAGCTTCTGGGGTAGTAGGAGTAGGGGGTAAACCCTATGCAAGGACTTTCACTTCGGGGTGTACATGCCCCAGGAGTCAAACACTGATATACACCCCGACCCCCTGTGCCTAATGGGCGGTCAACTCGTCAGTATCGGGTCCAATCACAGAGGGCGAGATTGACGATAAAAGACTCCCCTCGTGCGGGCACGTCAGATGTAGGCAAGTGTAGGTAAGAGTAAGTGTAGAGCACGTATAAAATAACTGTATAGACAGGTGGGATGCTTGCCCGCGGCGACCAAAAAGACCCTCTGCCAAGCGCTTGTTCAATGTCATTTTGACTATTCGGAGTCATCCTGGTACTCTGCATCATCTAAATCAGCACAGCACAAACTTCAGGTCACTCAAAATAAAATAGTTAGGTTCATGCTGAACCTAGGACCCAGATCACATGTTGGCAAGGAACAACTTCAGTCACTAGGTATGCTCAATGTATCTGACAGGGCCAAACAAATCAGGCTCACTAATGCCTTCAAAATTTTCTATGACAGAGCTCCAGAGTATCTAAAGAATGATTGTTAAAGCAAATGAGAGGAGTGGACAGAATACAAGAAACGGGTTTAATTTTAAAGTCCCGAGAATCCAAGGACAGGGTAAGCAAACATTCTTCTTCACCGCCATCAAAGACTGGAACTACCTACCCCAGTCAGTCCGTGAAAAGAGAACACCGTATTCCTTCATACGTAGCCTGAAGGAACACCTGAACCGGACAGCTGCGAGAAGGGAGCACCAAGCTTAGGTCTGCTACTAAATGAGACACAAATGGACAAACCAAACTGAAATGATTACCGATTACGGATATTTACTATAGGATGTAAGGCATCTTAAAATAACCCCCTAGAAATACTTTCTCTAAAGTATCTATTTCTTTATCCTCTCATTTTTCCCCAGCTAACCTAATCCCACAAGGACCAATGGAAATACGCCTAACGGCCTTATTGGGCTATCCTTAGTTGGAATTATGCAAGGCTGGTACAAGTCATATTTGTAACATACTATGTGGTACCAACTCTGTAAATTGCTAACTGAATAAATATAATTATTAATATTATTATTAGGTACTACAGTTCTACAGGTGGAAGGGAACGCCGTCCACATCCACCCTCCACCAAAGCATAAAGAATAGTCCAGCCGGCAATGATAGAAGGTGAAGTAAAGAAAATTAAAAAGGTAGAGGGAACAGAAAAGAGGTACCTCGCAGGCTCCTGGAAACCAACGAGGAGGGAGGTTTTAGCCCACGAGGCCGGCGGGTCCCCAATCCTAAGAAGGGCTGTGCCCCCCCCCCCCCCCCCATTCATTGAAAATTATAGGTGGCATTTAGAGTTCATTAACAATCACTCTTAATTCTAGGAAGATTATAAAAACCATAAACAAACTTATAAATTTTATTTATACAGTTAAATATCCAGCGACAAATCAATAATCGTAGAAGTCCCGGCCACCACCTTATCCCCTGTGGGCATAACCATTATAACTATTACCGCCACCGTAACCGTAATTACCGCCACCATATCCACCACCGTAGCTACCACCACCGTAATTACCTCTTCCATATCCACCACCGTGTCGCCCACCATAATTACGGCCGCCGTAGCCATCACCGGAATTACTGCTGCCGTAACCACCACCATAACCATACTGGCAGCTTACCAGAGTCACCATTACACACAACACCAGCAGTAGTACAATCTGTAAACAAAAATTAGCTTACTAGATGGATTGATAGATTAAGAATAAAAAACCAAGGTAACTAGCGGAGAATTCAAAAAGACTGGAGCACTTAAAAGTAAAAGAAAATTGCATTATACTATTAAACACTAAGCAGTCTCAAGACAAGCTACAAAACTAGAAATTTAGAGTTTTTAATCTGGAATTTAATATTAAATTAAGTAAATTTTAAAGCAATCAGAATTCCAAAGTACAACTAAAGTAAACTACATACTGTAATCCACTAGGTAGAATACAAACAAATAATTTACAAATCTTCAAATATCTAGTCATACCTCAACTTCTTTGACATGAGATTAAACAAAAACTACATTTATAAACTTTAAGCACAAATTTACTCAAAATTTATTTTGAAAGTTTAAACAAAAATTAAAATCTAGCGAACTAATACTATACAAGCGCAGACACAAATTAAGTGCTAGACAGTTTTCGTAGCTAACTTTTTAATCCAATACTAAACTTCACAAAAGCAGAAAACACAGACAGTACTTACAGACTTCGCCATGGTGAAGCAGTTTTCTATAGGCAATCCTCCGTTGTAGATTAACTATCTGAAATCAGAAAGGTAAAACGAAGATTCGTCTGACACGGTATATTTCGCTAATCATAATAGGAATTTGCTAAATTTAGTAAGGTTTAGGCAATAATTTTTAGGTTGTCTTTTAGGCAAGCAAACCCTCCCTATTTACAAGTAAAGCAAAATTCTAGTTGCAATACACTAACCCGTTTAAAAGGTTAGTTTTAGATACAGAAAAGACAAAACTAAATATTGGAAGAGAAATTAAAAAAAAGTTTTGCAAGTTACACATGGATTAAAGAAGGCCTTTTGAATTAAATTAAATCAGAGTTTACGAAATTTAAATAAAAACAAAATCTCCAAACTATGCGATTGACAAACCAAAACTTTTAAACTGAAATAGCCACTTCGTCAAATTCATTTGACCAAATTCCAAGAACATAAACGTCTCTAGTGAAAACTAGAGTACTCCCACAAATAAACAAATATTGCATAGTTACCAGAAGAAGGGTGTTCACTTGTAGAAGCCAGAAGGTGAACTGCTTACTGTATTGTGTATGTCCTCCACCTCACTTCGCCTGACCTCTCTCAAGCTGCATGCCTATCACAGCCCGGAAAGTGCGATATAGTCGTTAACCCGTGGAGCCCCGGCTAGTTTTGTAATGTTTGCGCACCAGAACCCGGCCGGTTTTCAAAAAATGGTTTTATTCCAGAAACAATAGCGAATGGGTTAGGAATGAAGGAAAAACCACGAAAAACCGCTCAAAAAGCTTAAAAAATGGTCCTACAGAGCCCCCGAAAACGGATTTTATAAGAGTAAAAAATTGAAGGCAATTATCCCAAAAAAACAGGTTTTTGCGCGCTCGCGCGCACGCACGTGGACTTTGAGAGTTTTCAACCATCGGCACGGTTGCGTGGGATACGTACACAGTTCCCATACAAATCTGAGCCCTCTTGAGTGGCTACACCTGAGGTTACGGTCGGCGCAATTAGGGTGACGCGCCAGGCGCGTCTCTGGGGCTGTGCGTTACATACATCGCCGACGCGTCAGGCGCGTCGCTGGGGCTGTACGGGTTAATAGGGTAACTGGTACCCTGAGCTCACACTATCTCACTAATGTGCTGGTAAAAGACAACAGGTGGCGCTGGCGTCAATCAACTCTTGTTTTCATTCTTGATGTTTGTCGATAGAAATAAAATGAAGTGAAGTGATGCGATTGTATTGAGCGATTAGCCGTATGAAACGGTCACACTAACTATTTGACATCAAGAGGTTTCGGTAAACTGATGGACATCAGTTTTATTGTATCTTGAATGCACAGCACTATGCAGTGTATTGGCACTAGAAGAGTATGATACACTACAATTTTAATGAGGCTATAAGTTAATTGTATATACACTATAATTATACAGTACAGTCATTTATTGCTAGTTCCCTTATAATTATATAAAGAACACCAATCTATGTTAGTGTAGAAATGGCTACCAGGTACACAGTCTCCCGGCTACATTGCCGTTGCCGAGTCAAGCCAGGAAACAGGTTGAAAATGTTAGCACAGCCTTTATCAAGTTCTGATGCCTCACTTCCCAATTAAATCTACAATACACTGCAGAGCATGGTGTGTGATGTGCGAGCTGTCTTAAATAAGGTGCTTTAGAAAGAGATTGCTCTAAAAACGCAGTCATATAATGATTGTAAAATGAACATAATGTTTATATTTTATTTGACAAACTAAAAACACCGTTTCCAATAGCCTCAACATGTTACGGATGAAAGATTGTCGGAATAACCCACCAATTTGAATTTTTGAATCTTTAAAGCCAAATTGTTAAGCATCTTTGATATAATAATTCGTTGTATTGTCTCACTTGCGTTAGATACTGATTCAAATGGATGTGTCGGCATTTATGTGTTTGACTGTACACAATAAAACACTAGTACTGGCCAAATATGAAGCCTCGAACAGCATAAACGAACCTCCGAAATCTAAATATTTATTACCGGATTAATGAAAACGTTCGATTCAATTCGGGATGGATTCTAAATGTAATGGCCTCGATTTACGCCCTAGAGTGTACAATCTGGGTTAAAAGTCCTTATTCATTCTGACTTCCCTAGTATATTGTATATACAGTATCATAATAATTATGTATATAACCATATGACTGTTCGAACCTTTGATCCCAAGTTTTGAAGCATCTGAGATACAAAAAAAGGATTGTATTTAATTATATCTTTTTGGGTGATACATATTATAATTGGTCCATACTATGGTTCATTAACAGTTAATGTACAGTTGCCCACATAATTTTTGTTCCTCTCTGTGATCTTATGCATGAAAATGTAACGCGCATGGTTTAATTGCGAGTGTACTTTCTTATCCAATGGTTAACTTTTCTGATTAGTCAGCTGATAAATAAAAGAAAGCACACTTGTGATGTATTCAAACACATTTTAATTTTATACACAAGATCACAACGAGGAGCAGAATTTATGTGGGCAACTGTACAGTTGCAGTTATTAACCTCTCCGCTGCGTAGGTGGGGTATTCACCACCCCTCCCTGTGCGGAGGTATTTAGACTGTTTCCTAAACTCAAATCGTCATCGTACCATAAATATTATTAATACTTATCCATATGCGCCTATTTTACGTTGATTATAAAGGTATTAGCCTGTTACAATAATAAAACAAGTGGAAACAGCATTTGGATGGTCAAAATCGGCGATAGAGGCCGGGAGTTACATAACTTATGGCTGAGGCAGCCTGCCAGCCAGCCAACCGTCACAACGGCTGGAGAGACACTGTTGCGTGGTAGTCTCTCTCTCGCTCTTTCCCACGCTTGGCAACACAGATGACCACGCCCTGCTAGCAACTCGCTAATGTTAGCACAAAAATATACCTAAGAATAAGGAATAACAGGGAGAATAGGTGATAATTGAAGGGGGGGGGGGGAGGGTTGAACGAGGGGATGTGGAGGAGTGATATTTGGCATGGCCAAGGGGCAATACAAAAAAAATAAAATAAAATAAATAAACTGGGTTGATTTAAATGTTTTTTTTTTAGGCCTTGGATTATATGAGGAGATCCGCAACGCACCGGTAAAACTCTTATGAGGAGATCTGCACTTGCCGGGTTAATGATACATGCATTTTGAAAGCTGTTTTGGGTTGAACTGAAACAAATTTTTATAACTGGCATTTGTGATCGGAGCATCGTTCAAGCTTTTCATGGCTTTAAAATTTATCAGAATTAATGACCGACTGTACACTCTAGGGCACACATTCTGAGCTGCTTATGTGGACTCCCTTGGTGCATCTAGCCTACTAGGAAAACAATTCATCAGAATATTCGATTCAGTAGGTATATGTACAGATATGAATATAAATAGATATGTACAGTACAGTCTGGGACTAAAGTCGTGGTATGGATCTTAGCTATCCACTAGTGCCCTCTGATGGCGGTATTTGAAGCAATCCGAGATTTGGTGTGTTTGGCTCTCCACAGATGGCTCTGTTTGACAAGTCCAGGTAGCGCCAAAAGTAAGCGAGCCACCTGTTTATTGGTGGATTACGACCATGCCAACTAGAACACACACACACACTACTTCATTATCAGAATGCAAGGAATATTAGTATGCTCTACAACTATAATATATGTATAATCGAGTGATGCTAGTTTTACTCTTGCATAGGAATATAATCAAAATAAATTAGAATACTGTATAAAGACGCCGTTCCGGATATTAATGATTAAATATTTAATAATGGTCAAACATAGCACTGTAGATAAGGCACACAGAGTATTCTTGCTTACTATTGAAATGGTATATAGTGGATACAGTATACAACACTTTGTAAGTGAATGCAACACAAATCTATAGCCTATTATAATTTAGTAATTTATCATGTAGGAATTATATATACAGTTAGCTAGACTCAGGCTGGGAAATTAGGTATAGCCCGGCAGCCCGGACTAGCCCGGATATGTTGCCAGGCTAGTGATTTGCAACGCTAGTCTCCCCGGCAGTTGCCCAGGGGACAAGTTATTTGTTATATTAATATTAAAGTTGACGCTTCAATAAACAAAAACAATAGTTGTCATGCAATATCAAATACTGATAGATAATTAGTATACGAAAACATCGATGAGGTGGACGTTTAGTAAAAGTAAACGGTGGGCCTTTAGTAAAACAGAGACCGACACTTCTCGCTGCGGTGACCCAGTAATACACAGAGACGACGCAGCTGATCGATCGTAAATTTCGTAATATTTTCGGCAGCTATTATTAGTTCGTCATATACTGTCAATATTTATTTCTCTTGGATACAATAACATAAATAAGTTCAATTAATGGATACATATAACATAAAAGAGAAACATTGAATACAACTAGATAAGCTAAAACAATGTAACCATGTACCGGATGCATGGCTTAAGTTTTGTTGTTATTGCTGGGCCGTGAATTTCGTAATGTTGTGAACTTAAGAATTTACTTGGGGATAGTAAAGCTTGCTAAGCGTTTAGATGTTGTTGGTGGCAAACAATTTGAAGATTGTAGGTGTTGGTCTATGGTCACAGTGTTATACGATAATGAGTAAGTTCGTAGAAGGTGGTTGGGGGTAGCAGATTGTCATCGTCTGCACCTAGCCATGTCTCCTTTTCGCCGATTCTGGCGCGCATTTTTTTTTTATTTTGTTCAGTTTTCCCCATTTTAATATTAATAATACTGATCTTCAAAAACTCTAACTTTTGGGATTTTCAAATTATGGGAATTATGCTACAACAGACAATTTGAGACACATGTTTCTTCGTTAATCAATGTTGTGGTTTCCCATATACTCACTCACCCACTCTCACTCTCTCTCTCTGATTTGTATTAATAATGAACAGTATTAAATTTATAAATTATGTTTTTTTTTTTACATAGACTAAGACTGCCTGTTCCAAGAAATGTCGTCTAAAATTGTTTTTCCTCCGTATTCAATTTTATAGGCTAGACTTGTCAACCAAAAAGGTTAGCAGTAAGATTATCGTGTATAGAGTATTTGAAAATATATATTTACGTATTTGTTTGCCTGTTTCAACAATAATCAAGATTGAAGCATGGTAAATATCAATGAAGGTTATGGGGATGAGGCATAAGGAGAAATGTATACCTTTTAGCTTTATTTCACATCTCTTTTGGCAGTCTTCAATTAGCTTTCATAATTGTCATGCACAGATGACCACGAAAGAGGACAGGGACATGAGAAGGAAATTAGAGAAGTTATATGGTTAGGATAGCTTAGGTAGGGCTATTTTAAGGTGAGTATTACAATACTATACAATTGTTTTGGGTTGACCAAGATAGGTTAGGGGGTAGATTTGGCTGTAAATTAAAATCGTTCATGAAATGGTAAAATATGAACTAATATGTTAAGGATATGATAGCCGAATAAGTAAGACAAATTCGAAAAAATATGTCGAATATTCACAAATCTCTGTCTAACTAAATTCCAATAAAAACAAACATAAAACAACTTGTGTTACACCAATAGTCCAATACGTAGTGTTCATTATCAAAAGGGACTTAAGAACATAAGACATCGGAAGTTTACATAAAGCTGACCGGCCTACACGAGGTAGATCCCATTTACACCCGGCCCATATCATTCATATGGCTATCCAGTTTGCTTTTGAAATATTCTACCGTTCCTTAGCTAATCGCTGCACTAGACAACCTATTCCACATATCCACAACCTTTTTTCCCAACCAAATGCTTACTACATATTTTTAAAAACGGAACCTATCCAATTTGAAGCCATTTGAACGGGTTATCCCTCCAATATTAAGCTTCATCCTGTCTTAGTGTTATAAGAGGCATTAAAAGCAGTAAAGTATCAGCCCGCTGTATCTCGCAAACATTTTGTTTAGCTAATATCAAAATAGTTAAGAAATAACCATATTCCTCTCCTGCTTTACTAACACTTATTAAGCTAGTTTAAAGATAATGATATGCATGTCTTCATGATAATTGTTTCACCCTAATATATTGATTATTTGCATTCAAGAACTGAGATTCAAGAGGAAGAAATTGAGGACAAGATTACTTACAGTACGATACAAAGAGTGAAAGACAAATATATAAGGACTAGTAAGAGAATCAGTAGTCTGCCCCTCATCCCATATGGAAGCCAACCGATGATGACAATGCACTAGTTTCAGGTTCATGAGAACAATGAAGACGAGAAACTGCGCAAGAATAGACTTTAAAAAAAATCATGTAGGGGAAGGAAGTTGAAGTTAAGATTAGGTGGGAGAAGGAAAATTTACTGAGAATAGACTTTATCAAAATCATGTTGTTGTTCCCCAAGCTGCCTGGCCGAACAAATCATGTAGGGCAAGGAAGTTGAAGATATGATTGGGTGAGAGAAGGTACATTTACTGAGAATATCCTATCACACTATGCACACAATATAACGAGACATCAATGCTTAGAAGGGAAAATTTGAAATGTAATTTCAGTGATAATGGTTTTGACAGTAAAAGTGTCAAGGAGTCAATGCTTATATGAAGTTCTGTAAAACTTATATTTAAGGATAAAGTCTGAATTCCTGATACAGGAAGATGGCTTGACAATACAAAACAATAGGGAAAGATTGAAATGTTAAAACATAAATATATTATTAGAGACACTTGAGAACATATCACTTGTTGACAAAATAAAGCCATACCAAAGGTACTCTGAAAAGAGAATCTGGTTAAATGCAATATAATTTATATTGGAGTTAGGGGATAAACTGGTAGTATCGTAAATCAAGGAAGACAGAGGAAGAGAGTGGAGAATTTGTTTTTAAACTGAAGAGGCCTGAGTATCCCAGAAACGGAGAGGTTTAAGAGATAGGTAAATAAATGGAAACCTTCATTGTCCTCTTCTTAGTTTCAATGTTTTACCATCAACGTGCTGTACCAAAAACTCTTGATATTTCCATAACATTAGTAATGCATGAAGTTTCCCAAAATTCAATAAGTAGTGTGGACATAAATTCCAATTTATAGAAGCTGGTGGCATGTTTGTGAATGTGTGTGGTACTTAACGAGTGGAATTCCTTACGATGTATCAGGGCAAGTAAAACATGTGTCAGGCCAAGTAAATTTCAGATGTCACTAGCCCGGGGCAAGTAGATCCGCAACACTAATTTCCCAGCCTGTAGTTTACACTAAAACAAATTGAAATATAATATAACCAGTGAATAGTGGCAATACTATGACTTTTTGCGTAAGAAATCTACTTAACTTGATCATGCTGTGACCTATTCCTGTATCTGATTATTTCTCAAACATTACCCAACTCTTCCGTCATTCGTGGCAAGCAGATTGGACGTCCATGACAAATAACAATCTACACTTCACTAATCCTACTAATCCATAGTTCCCTGGCAGTGTTCTTTCCATGATAATAGAAGATAGGAGACTGCCTTGGTTTGCCTGAGACAAGGCCACTCTACGCTCATACATGGCTTTTTTATATCGGGGGATGTCCCCACGCTTTGCCCTTGTTGCCAGGTTCCAGTCACAGTCCAATATATTGCGATAGACTGCTCCTAGTTGTTATTTATGCCCCTTTCCCACTGATGCGACAACTCACGATTTTCGTCGCCGAGGACGTAGTTTTGGCAAATTCGCAAGAATGCGTGCGACGTTCACGATTTTGACCGTTAGAAACCGTGGCCAAGTTTACACTCGGCGACGATGTCGCCGATGGGTAAGACGTAATCGGCGACATTATGCGAAGTCATCGACTAATTGAGCGATGGTTCGGCGAATACCTCGGCGAGATTATTTAGTTTCATCCCTAGACCTCCATCAAGCATATAAAGCACCCCCCAACACCCTCCTTCAAGATCAATTTGTAAATTTTTTGATAGAAAAATATCCTGGCCGAAGGCCGGTTCCTCAAAAAGTACAGGCTCGCTATCGCTAGCCAGGAAAAACTCGACGCCTAAATGACACGAAAGTCTAAATATTGACAACGAAATGGGGTGAAATGTCTTAAAATCGCCAAACTAATGGGCCGAACATCATAAAATATGAAAACTAATGTGGTTAACCATAAGGAAGAAAGGGGACCAGAAAAACGACCCATCTCCCCTTAATTCGGAGATTGGCAATGTCCGGCTTCGCCGGGGTAAATGTCTTAAAACAGTAGGCTGAATGGGGCCGGACCTATAAAAGGCAAAGAGAGAGGGAGAGTAAGAGAAAAACAAAAAACGAAGAGAGAGGGAGAGAACGAGAAAACCAAAAAAGGCAAGGTGGGCTCAGTTAAGCAGTAACGCAGACATTGAGCCCACCTCGCTGTTTTTGTTTTATCTTTCTCTCCCTCTCTCTTTGCCTTCTATCCGTTCGGCCCCGTTCAGCCTACTGTTTTAAGACGTTCATCCCCATCCAAGTATCGATATCTTCCTGGCAAGCGATAGAGAACCAGCATTATATGGAGAAATCCGGCTTTGCCAGAGAAATTTTTCTATCGAAAAATGTACAAATTTAGCTTGCTCTCAAAACAAAAATATATATATGTTGGCTCGCTACCGCTCACCAGGAAAATATTGAAACCTGGATGGGGGTAAACATCTTAAAACAGTAGGCTGAACGGGGCGGAACGGATACAAGGCATAGAGAGAGGGAGAGAAATAGAAAACAAACAAAAAACGAGGAGAGAGGGAGAGAAAGATAAAACTAAAAAAGGCGAGGTGGGCTCAATTTTGAAGCCTTAACGCAAACATTGAGCCCACCTTGCTGTTTTTTGTTTTATCTTTCTCTCCCTCTCCTCGTTTTTTTGTATTTCTATTTCTCTCCCTCTTGCTTTGCCTTGTATCCGTTCTGCCCCGTTTAGCCTACTGTTTTAAGATGTTTACCCCATCCAGGTTTCAATATTTTCCTGGTGAGCGGTAGCGAGCCAACGTATATAACATTTTGTTGTTGAGAGCAAGCTAAATTTTTACATTTTTCGATAGAAACATTTCTCCGGCAAAGCCAGATTTCTCCATATAATGCTGGTTCGCTATCGCTTGCCAGGAAGATATCGATACTTGGATGGGGATAAACATCTTAAAACAGTTGGCTGAATGGGGCTGAAGGGATACAAACCAGAGAAAGAGAGAAAAGGAGAGAAAGATAAAACAAACAGGTGAACCCCCCAAGAGAGGTGCATAGAAAAAAGGGTTGACTGGTTCACTATAGGCGTAATCATTTTTTGTTTACCCACCTCGCGGAAGGTGCTCTTTGGCATCGTCGATGTTCTCGGAACATCTGAGAGCATCGGCGAGCAGAGCATCTGAGAGCATCGGTGAGCATCCATGCAGCGTTGCAAAGGTTTTTTGTGCGAAACCCTCTGCGATGTCTCGACGATGTCGCAGATGTTCGCAGAAGCCCTCGCAGATCCCTCGGCGATGCTAGACGATGCTTGCGAGGGCAACGAACCCTTGTGAGTCCTCGTCCAAAATTTTGAACAGTCCGAACATTTGCGACGACCCGCGAGGGCCCTTGCGAGGCCTTGAGAGGCCTTGCGAGTCAAACAATTTTTCATGAGAGGGTTTAAGACATGTCACGAATGTGCCAATTTATTGGTGTCGGCGATGAAAATCATGAGAAGTCGCATCAGTGGGAAAGGGGCATAACAAGGACACGTCAAGTTTTGACTGTATTTGGTGATCTATTCAGTTATGAAGGACTGTGAAGAGCGGTTGTGAGTCAAAACTTGTTGCGTCCATATGAATAATAAACGATCCTTTTCCAACAGGTGAGTATAATTTTCTATTTAAACATTCAATGCATTGTGAGTATCTCTCCTGAAACTCGTATTTCTCGCGCAGTGACTTCACGGTGACGGAGAGAGAGAGAGATAGTCTGCTAGCCAACCTAGTGAACCTAGAAATGTTGAGTTCTGTAAAGTTTTATGGTAGAAATGAAATGTATGGGTCTTAACGACTCAGAAACTGCCGGATGCTATTTTGTATATGTGTAGCATTTTGCATAATTGACCTAATTAGCATATTAATTAGGTATAATAACCAAATACGGAATATCTTGATAGAAACATATAGACTTCAACATAATATCAATATCCAGACCTGCTTTCGACCCCAAGGAATCCAAATAACATGGTTTTAATCTCCTAAAATCCTTCCAACTATCCAAAATCCAATATAGCCACAATGGATAACTAAATAAATCCGGTCCTGGAGTGGCGGCGTCTACGCCGTGGGACCACCTCCAGGAGCTGCCGACCATGGATGGGTGCCGACCCTTCCGTCTGGGGAGAAGATCATCGACAGTGGAGGACAGCAGGCTGCCGACCGTGGGGAGCAGTTTCCGGGAGCCAAACCGCCACAAATATCCGCTGCCCCCTCCCTGGGGGCACGCATCCTTGGAGCGGCTGCGGTCGCGCCGGGCAATTCTCACACCTCTCACACCACACACACACACACAATACACAGTTTTTCCTACACCGAGAAATGACTCTCCGGATGCCATTTCTCGAAGACTCCTTCTAGCCGGAGACATTGAGAGCAACCCAGGACCCACCTACAAATACACATGTCCAACTTGCTCAAAACCCATTACTTCGAGCTGACAAACTAAGGGGTCAGTTCTCTGCAACTCATGCGGGAACTGGACCCATTTCACCTGCACAACACTTGCCTCCATGAAACACTACACAAACACCTGGACATGTTCCTCATGCCCCTCCTTCTCCCAGTCAAGTCCCTCCCCTCCTCCCCAACCCACATAACCTTATCATACCATCCACTCCCTCTCCTAAAACCCGTCTACCTCTCCTCCCCAATCCACATAACCTGCCCATAACATCCACTCCCACTCCTAAAACCCATCCACCTCTCCTCCCCAACCCACCCACACCCCAACCTAATCCATTCCTACCCTCATCTCCTGCATCCCAATCCCCACCCCCACCCCCACCCCACACATCATCCTGGGTGGTGATTTCAATGCAAAGACGTCGGCCTGGTTTGTCGACAACCCCGACACAGACAGAGGGCTGGTCTTACAACACCAAACAGACAATCTATATATCCTCAATAACATTCATCAGAATACCCATACTCCCCACTAAGCCCTCTACACCCCATCATCTCCTGATATCACCTTTTGTTCCCCTGAACTCGTCCCCACAACATCCTGGAAGGTGGTCAGAACCTTGGGCTCAGACCACCTCCCGATCATTATCACCACCAAAACAAGACTCACCCCAGCTAGCCACAGACACACTTACACTAACTATAAAAGAGCTAACTGGGAAGCTTTCACAAATGAGACAGAACAACACTTTGAAACCTTAAACAGTACACCCATCACTAACATCAACAATGCTGTACACACATTCAACATGACTATTCAAAACGCCGACAAGAAACACATTCCAAGAGGTAGCATAAAAAAACACAACCCCAACTTCTCACCAGAAATTCAAAACCTCATCATACAATGCGACACACTGAAACACTCCCAGAACCCCACACACACGACCTCAATCAACAAATTCAAGCACTCAACATCCAGAATAACAACAAAATACAAGAACATCAAACACTAAATTGGAATAACTTCCTACAAACACTCGATCACAAAACAAACCCCCCAAAAATCTACAAAACACTAAACAGCATCACACTTTCCAACAGCAACACAACACAATCACATGCTGCAATCACAACAACAGACTCTACTCCTTCACATAAATAACAAGCAAACACTCTCATCAATCACTTCTCTCATGTCAGTCACCTAAAACCCCACAAAGACGACCGACGTGTCATCCGACGAAAAAGACAATTCCCCACAGACCCTGACTATACACCCTTCACCAACAACCAGACAAAGCATATCATCAACAATCTCAAGCTCTCACCCGCCTGTGGCCTTGACAACATAAGCAACATTCACCTCAGACACCTGGGACCACAAGGCATACAAGCACTCACTAACATATCAAACTACAGCTACTCACACAACACAATACCAGACATCTGGAAGCATGGTATCATCATCACATTCCCCAAACCTAACAAAAAACCCACGCTACCCTCCTCACATCGCCCTATCACACTCCTTTGCACCCCCTCCAAAGTCATAGAGCACCTTGTACTACAACTGATGACACCTGACTTACCGCTTTCTCCAACACAACACGGCTTCAGGCCATTGCACTCCACAAACACTCTTCTTACAGACCTTACACAAAGAGCTTTTGATGGCATCAACTCAGCTATACCACCACACAGATCAATACTTGCCACACTCGACATTAGTAAAGCCTTCGATGCCATCCCCCGCCACAACCTAACAAACAAAATCTACAACACAAACATGCACAAAAACACAAAAAGATGGCTGGCCAACTTCTTAGCAGGCAGATGTGCACACGTATCTTTTGCCGGTCAGTCATCTAGCATTAGAAATTTCCCAAACGGAGGCCCGCAAGGATCCGTCCTGTCACCCGCACAGCTTCAATCTGTACATGCATAATATAAATACACCAAATTCACCCCAAATAACCATAGCCTTCTACGCAGACGACATAACACTCACAAGCACGCACCAAAACCCAGACACATCAACAAGACTCCTTCAAGACTATCTCGACACATTACATGAATGGTGTACTACAAACAGACTCAATTTAGCCCCAGCTAAATCCACTGCAACCCTCCTCACAAGCTGGACAGGAGAGCACGATTACGTCCCGGGACTCAACATAAACAACACACCCCTAACACACACACACACACACACACAATCCTAGGAGTAACATACGACACCCAAATGACATTCAAACAGCACATCACAAACACGAAAAAGAAACTGACACCCAGACTAAACGCCCTCAGATCACTTGCCCACACGAAATTTGAACACAACAAAGAAACCACCACCACAGTCTACAAACAATACATAAGATCAGTTATGGAATACGCAACCCAGGCCTGGGCTTCTAACCTAGCTGAAACACATCATAAGACCTTACAGACTATTCAAAATAAAGCCCTGAAAATCATCACAGGATGCACAGCTACGACACCCACAGATCACCTACATCAAGAAACCAAAGTCCTCAAAGTCAAAGATCATCTAGACAAGAGAGGCACACAATTCCTGGCAGCAGCCTCCATGAATCAACACCACCCACTACACTACATGGCAACACACCCACAGACACCAGGAAATATCAAAACAACACCCAGCACACGCTATGATACACAAATACTGTCTTCTCTCCCTCCCTGCCCACCCCAAACCAACTTCCGGAAGCACATCCATACTCATATCACTCGCCGTTCCATCCACTCACGCATAGACAACACGCAGCTGCATGCAGCACGACCTCCCGAAATCCATCCTTCTGAATCCTCCCTTCCTCGGGAGGACAGAGTCCACCTGGCCAGGCTGAGATGCGAACACCATCCAGCTCTTCTGAGCTATCGGAAGAGACTGGATGACTCCGTCGTCGACACCTGCCCGGGTTGTAACACAGCACCCCATACCATTAAACACATCATAGAACACTGCATTTCACACAACCACTTACACCAACAACACAATATACACTCTTTGAGAGCTCTGTGGGAAAGCCTGACCATAGCCATGGCCTTCCTTAAGGACTCTGGGCTCTTCAGCCAGGCAGCTTAGGGAGCAACAATAACAACAACTAAATAAATCCTAAAATCACCCAAACTCAGAAATTGTTAAATATACAATTGTTATTTTGATGAACACATACAACTCGGAAAGTAAAACTGCTACTGCACCTGTTAAACACAAAACAGAGGGGAAAAGAGGTGATAGTTGGACAGACAAGATCTACATAAGATCCTAGACAAACTTCAAAAGTACTCTCACCCACTTACTAATGACTCTACACCCCTATGCAGTATCCTTATTGGACAAGTGGCATCAGCCAATGTGGTAAATGTGCATGATGCAATCAAAATTGGACAAGAATTGATAACGAAATGCATGGCATCCTTCCGGATGGTTTCCACAATCCAATTATATCTAATGTAAAAACCATACAGCTGCTGAAACGTGGAGTGAAAGTGAAACATAAAACTGTCTAAAACCTGGAAGCCATGTTTGCTCATCTTCTGATAGTCAGACAGAAGAGGATTCTTCTGCGAGGTAGGGTGACGGGTGTTGATGAGCGGCGAGGTAGGGCTACGGGTGTTGATGAGCGGCGAGGTAGGGCGACGGGTGTTGATGAGCGGCGAGGTAGGGCGACGGGTGTCGATGAGCGGCGAGGTAGGGCGACGGGTGGAGTTTGTGGAGGTGGAGTTTGTGGAGGTGGAGTTTGTGGAGGTGGAGGTGGAGTTTGTGGAGGTGGAGGTGGAGTTTGTGGAGGTGGTCAAGGGTCGCCCTCGATGAGAATCCTCCTCCTCTTCCCCCTGGGCGGTGGAGACTGGGTAAAATCCTCATCCGTCTCATCCGTCCACTCCTGCGGGGAAACGGTTGCAAAATTATTGGTAAATCTTTTAACTCACACGAATCTAAGAATTTCTTCTTCAATCGAGTTGTCAACTTGTGGAATGGGCTTCCCCGAGACGTTATAGACTGGAGCACCGTTGATTCATTTAAACTCCGCCTAGACAAATATCTCGCATCAAACCCGTGACTGACTGCGTTTGTAAATGAATAACTTTATCCTCCCCTCAGTTACTAACCCATATGTCCCCTACTAACTTCCTAGTCCTGCCACGTTAGTGGCAGGGCAGTAGTTCCCTTTCCAATGTTCCCTTACCCACTCTAAACCACTGTTTGGACACTTGATCCTCAGTGTTTTGGAGGACAAGCAGCCTAGAAGGGTCACTAGATCTGTTGTTGCTTGATTTCCTTTGTACTCCTTTGTACTCCTCTTCATCGCTCCCCATGTCGTCCTCGCTCTCACTCTCGCTGCTGGACATGTCCAGGATTGTGGCAAGAACAGAGGCCAGCTGGTCCTCCGGGATGGGGCGTTTCTTACTAATAGCTACCTGCTGTCGAGTAGATGTGTAACTGATCTGTAATGGGAGGGGGGGGTATAAAAAAAATACAAAACAGAAAAAAAAAAATAAAAAAAAAATATATATATAATATATATATATATATATCAATCTACAATTAGAAAACAAAATTATATGGGGGGCAGGGGGAAGAGAGGGAGGGGAGGAGTATAATAATAATATATAATAAATAGATACTAGCCTAGTAATATTTATATGGGGGGTAGGGGGAAGAGAGGGAGGGGGAGAGGGGGTGAGAAGGGGGGGAGGGGGGAGTAGAATGATAATAATATATAATAAATAGATACTAGCCTAATAATAATATATATTGTATATGGGGGGCAGGGGGAGGGGGAGGGGGCATAACATAGATAAATACATAAATACCAATTATATTATATATATATATATATATATATACATATATATATATATATATATATATATATATATATATATGGGGGGAGGGGGGAGGAGGGAGGGGGAGGAGGGAGGGGGAGGGGGAGGATGGGGGGGAGGGGGAGGAGGGAGGGAGGGAGGAGTATAATAATAATATATAATACATAGATACTAGCCTAGTAATATTTATATGGGAGGCAGGGTGAAGAGAGGGAACGGGGGGAGGGGGAGAAGGGAGGGGAGGGGGAGGGGGGAGTAGAATAATAATAATATATAATAAATAGATACTAGCCTATTAATAATATATATTGTATATGGGGGCAGGGGGAAGAGGGGGAGGGGGGTATAATGGGGGAGGGGGAGTGGGCATAACATACATAAATACATAAATACGAATTATATATATATATATATATATATTCTGACATACGGAGCCCTGTATGTTAATTTAAGAGTTAGAATTAGAGTTGAAGGAGGTTCAAACTACCCAAGCGGCGGAGCGAACTAGCGAGTGGGAAACTAGCTCGCCCGCATACCTGCAAACAAGCCTTCACACCTGCGTGCGTCATAGGGGACCCTACAAACTACTCCGATGACCGGACACTATGACGTATGTTCGACGCCAGGAGCTGTGATTGGACCATGCACCTGCTATGCAACTCGAGGAGCTGTGATTGGAGCGGGCACCACCCCCCGCCTCCTGATTCGTTCCTACACCATCATTGTTTGGTATATAAGACCCGAGTTGTGGGCATTCAAATCAGTCTCATTTGGAGTTGGGGAAGGTGAACTTGCAGCTGGAGGAAGACGGGGTGAAGTATTATAAGGGAATTGTGACTGTCAGTCAGATTATATATGTGTGTGTTAAGTGTGTTCGGTGTAAACACTTACGTTATGTTGGTTAGTGAGATATGTGATTGGGAATTAACGTTAACGCTACTATTATTGTGTACTTAACTATTTGATTGTGAATTAATGTTAACGCTACTATTATTGTGTACTTAACTATTTGATTGCGAATTGACGTTAACGCTACTATTATGTGCTTAACTATTTGATTGGGAATTAATGTTAACGCTACTATTATGTGCTTAACTATTTTAGTTGACTAACTTGTGGACTAAAGCAACTCTTTAAGTAATTGGGTTATGATGAAAGTAATACTATTGTTTTATATTAATACTTACGAGTTCTTTCATTTTCTTTTAATTAAGCTTACATTGCTTAACGGTGATGCTATTGTCTCATATTAGTAATATCGCCTTAGACTAACATGGCTGTGTTAATATTACTTATAGTGATGTCCTAAGCTGAAGAAAATTCTTTTAGCTTCAAAATATTATTTTTGCTTTTCATATTATTTGAGTGAGACCTGAATCGAATCTATGAAACGATCCTGTAACTTTATTTACTCATAATCAAACCTCAATGTTACGTGGTTAAGAAATACATTTAACTAATTATTAAATATATATCTAACTTTTTATGTGACTTTGATATAAATCCTGATGATTATAATACTATTAACGTAAGACAAGAACCAAGAATAATTACATTAAATAAAAATAAAAGGACATATCATAAAACTATCTATTCATTTCAAAAAGGGTAAGAGACAGAAATATTCTTACTTTAATATTTATCTTTCAAGACTTTTTATAAAATTAATAGTCCTTCTTTAGCTATAACTTATTCGGTTCATAACCATAGCCTACTAAGCTTCGGTTAAATAATAATTCTTTATAAATACTACATGACGATTGATACCTTAATATATATCTCTGTGCTATCTAGATTCATCAAGTTAACCACTTGAGGATCAAGATACGTAACAGAAGAGTGGCGAGCTTGCCAGGATTAGTTTCATACAGTTTCACTCAGTTTCATTAACGTTTCACTACTTAAAAATCAAATATTAATCATGCCTCATTTAATTAACCCTCTCACCACGGAAGGGCTCTTGAACGCCCATAAAAAAGCATATAACAAGTACCCGGAAGGCCTCTTGAACGCCCAGTGGTTGAAAGCCTGTGAGCTTCGTGTGCGAGGCGTCGGTCCGACGCATGTAAACAACAGCCGGCTGGACCGACACCCCGCATCTCCGGCCACAAGAAGGAGAGCGTCGCTTGTTCGTGTGTGCCTGTATGTTGTTGTTAAGTATCGAAAAGTGGTGTAAAGTGGCTGTTTTGGCCATAAAGTTATCTCCAATGAAATCATCATCACAGCTCAATCAGTTGACTTAGAGAGCTCTACTTAATGCCATTCTACAGGTAAATAACACAGCTACGCTTGGGGATGCGCGGGAATGCGGGAAGCAGTCTGATTAACGCATATACGGTAGCCTAGCCTAGACGTTTTTCGGCCAAAACACCCGGGTTTCGAGGAATATATATATAATACATAGCCGGGGCTGGAGGGTTAATGACAAAGATGCTCGAGTGTTCATAGAATCAGACCCCACAGCCCCTGATATTGACTATCTGTCAAAATCCGAACTGAAAGTGCTTGCCTCACATCTCCAATTAACTGTCTCAAACATGTCCAAAGTAGAGGTGGCTCAGACCATAAAAACCCACCTGTTCCCTGTAGAAGGCAAGGGGGGTGACGGAGCAGTTGGTGGGATCTCGAGTAAACCTAGCCAACTTGATGAACAATTGCCACCTGGTTTGACCGGTGATCAAATATTAGAACTAGCCAGAATAAAAGCAAACACCGACTTAGAACTAGCCAGAATAAATGCCGAACGAGCCAGAGCAAATACCGAAGAAGCCAGCATAAAAGCCAGAGCAAATACCGAACAAGCCAACGCAAGTATAGAACTAGCCAGAATAAATGCCAGTGCAACGACCGAACAATATCAATATTGTTATGCCCTGTTTTTCTACAGGATTAACTTGGGTAATGTGAGTTCTAAATGACTGGGTATATAAGGCTGCATGCACAATACAAGGTATGAGGAATAGAGAATGTTATGCCCTGTTTTTCTACAGGTTTAACTTGGGTAATGTGAGTTCTAAATTGACTGGGTATATAAGGCTGCATGCACAATACAAGATATGAGGAATAGAGAACACAAAGAAACACATGGTAGCAAGTTACATGATCACGTTTATTGATATACCACTGCAGAATACTTGTGTAAGACAATATAATAGAATTGAACAACACTAGCATAAGTGGATCTGGATGGAGCCTAGTCTCCCACTTCCAACGTTCAGGTATTAATCTTCTGATCACTGGCTTTGATTTCACAGGTTTATATACCGAAGACCATCAATGTTACTTATAGATTCATATTCACTGTTAGATTTATTACTGGTAGCTCTGGTGCACAAGTAGTAGTTCACAGACTAGATTAGACACGCATTTTTAGAGCACGGGAATTCTCGTAACCTCAGGGGGTACTGATCTAAGTTTTATATCCTTGTCTCAGAAATACATAGAACGCAAATCAGTGGGCGAACGTTAGATATCACTAGAGTTTTAATATCTGAATAAGGTAATTACGAGAGTCAAGGTCGCCTGTTAATTAAAGAGCACTGATCGCTTAGTACGTCCCAAATGGAATGGTTAAGTATGAATTACACTGGGCAAGGTCTTAGCCACTTTGTAGAAATATTAATTAGTGAATCTAAAACAGCACAGTAATATGTAGTACTGCTAAAGGGAATCTTGGGTAGTATCTGATGGGTCTGGTCCTGGTTATCTTGCGTCCATGATGTTGGGGGCTAACGACTGGTTCCGCGGCCGTCCAGGGGGGCCATATGTGTGAAGTTCTTCAATACGTGGGCAGGTCCTTCTATCCAAATCTGCCACGGAGTCTGCCGGTTCTGGGATCTCACTCCGGAACAACACAAGGGCAGAGCTAGAAATTAACTGCAGGGTAGTGACCCCTGGTTGGTGTCTAGCTTTCAACTGATTTGACTGGGGGCGGGAGTTAGATTTATAGGCTCGGTTCTGGACCCTGTAGACAGTAGGGATCTCGAGTCTTATGGACTTAATTGAGCTCTCAATAGATATGGGGACTAGGTAAGATGGTATTTACTGTTGTGGCACAGGGCGATAGGAAGCCTTTATATTTTCATATAACTGAGCCTTAGTAAGAGGTACTATTTTGGCTATACTGGACGTATTTAGGGGAGAGAGACTGGATCTACTTTGCGAGGAGGATGGGGACAGCTGTGATAGGAGCGTCTCTCTAGATTGTTCAATCTTCATTCTATGGTATAGCTGAGGTGCTAATTTAGTGATCAGAGCATGCAAGAAAGGTAAATGGTTTATTGTGAGTTAATAGAGGTTAGTAAAGGTGTTAGTCATTCATGGTTAGTTCATCGATAGGAAGAATTCCTGTGCTACCTGGCAATGACTCGAAAGTCAAAACAGGGGCCAGGTATACCTCCGCGGGGGTGGGGGTCTCCCTCCTCGGGTGGGCAAAAAGGGGGAGCTGGGCGCCCTCTCTCTGATATAGTCGTCCGGCGGCTGTGGCTAGGGGCTTGCCATATCACCAGTGTTTGTAATAACCCTCTGTGTATGAGACAGATGGGAGTGTCTTTAATACCAAAACCGAAGGTGCCTTAGCTAGCTGGTTTTACTCGGCTGGTTGTTAATTGTAGGGTTTGCTGGATATGGTGGAGACTGGGTTGCTAACTCTGCCACATTTATCTGGAAGTATGGCAATAGAAGTTAGTTACTGGCGGGGCGGCTAGCCTCGCACCGACGACCATTGGGTGCAGGGTTGTGAATGTGTTGTAAGAGAATAGATGGCATGCAAGGGGCTAGTAAAGTTCTAATGTTGTTCTGGCCTACTAAGTGAAGGTAGGCTGGATAGGAGTATATATATAAAAGGTTGGAGAGCGTTAGTAACGGACAATTCAAGGATCTTCAAGAGGTATGAGAGAGAGGCTAGGTCGGACAAGAGTCGAGAAGCGCGGGGGTCTTAATGAGAGGGGGGGGGGGGGGGTTCAAGGGCTACAGGGAAATTTTGCCCCTAAGGTCCCTGGGCGTGGGGGTGGCATTAGGCTACAATTGATATGGAAGTTTGAAAAGGCAGTAGAATACGTTAGCCAAATGCTACCGGGGAATGCAACTATGGGGTGGTATATGAGTCTGGAAAAGATAGAGTTATGTGATCAGTCAGAGGGTTATGGATACTATTAGTTGGCCCTGGGAACTGCGTTTTCTATTAAATATAAAATACCACCCACAGCGGCAGTTCGTAGGGGTACTTAGTTATTGTTTCGGGGTACTTATGACAGATACTGGTAACCAGGTTATCTTATACAATCTCTGGTTGGGGTAAGAGGTGTAAGACACGAAATAAATTGGCGTAGTGTGGGCTGTGGATACGAAGGAGGCAAGGGGAAGACGTATGACAATTGTGGAAAGTAAATGGAAAAAGGTGAACACAATGGCGGAGAAAAATACTTAACCTAAGGATTGCATACATAGATTTATGGGGCGATGGGTCTTCAGAAGCTTAGTCTGGCAAGACAAGATGTTAGGGAATGTTAATATTAATACTTAGTTACTAGAGGAGCAATGCAAGGGGCGACTGAGCACGGGTTACATATATCTATACTAGTCATGGAAAATGATATACGA
Source organism: Paralithodes platypus (assembly GCA_032716605.1). Classification (NCBI taxonomy): domain Eukaryota; kingdom Metazoa; phylum Arthropoda; class Malacostraca; order Decapoda; family Lithodidae; genus Paralithodes; species Paralithodes platypus. The sequence continues at coordinate 43,651,392 of CM064483.1, read as the reverse complement.
GGTCTAGGGACAAGCGTGGGTGTTTGAACTTCTAAGATATATAACATCTACTTCTCGGATGTAAGAACATACATAGATATATTTATAGCTGTCTGATGTGTTGGCATTGGCTCAACGTCGGGACAGGGCATGTTTTTAATATGAATGTATATTCTTATTCATCATCTTTGTAGCAAGGACAGTGCCGCTATGTCGTATCAATGCTGGTGGCAGTTAATATTATAGACTTAGTTACTAGAGGAACAATGCAAGGGGCGACTGGGCACGGGTTACATATATCTATACTCGTCATGGAAAATGATATACGAGGTCTAGGGACAGCGTGGGTGTTTTAACTTCTAAGATATATAACATCTACTTCTCGGATGCAAGAACATACATAGATATAATTATGGCTGTCTGATGTGTTGGCATTGGCTCAACGTCGGGACAGGCATGGGTGTTTTTAATATGAATGTATATTCCTGTTCATCATCTTTGTAGTTAGGAGTGTAGGACACAAGGGGGTTAGTGTACGTGAGGTGTGGAAAATGGTCAGTTTTAGAAAAGGTAAATGGGTGTGTCCTGGAGCTGTTTAGCCCTGCGGGCTTGGGCCTGTCTGGAATGGCGGGCTCGGTCAGCTGGTCCTTTCGTTCTGTGGACCTTTCCTTTGGTGTTTCTGTGTGGTGTTCGTTCATGGCTTCTGTGTTGGGCTTCTCGTTCTGGGGCATTTTAAATATCAATATCAAACGGCTCAACTAAATGTCAATACAAATGCTCCCTTAATTGCTCCCCCTCTGCGATTGACTATGACTAGTGTCATTCCACCTTTCACTGAGGATAATGTGCAGGATTTCTTTGTTTTGTTGGAGGAAGTTGCTGGAGGTATGAAGTGGACAAGAGATCAATGGCCTTTTATGTTACAAACTGTTTTGACAGGGCAGGCTCGAGCCACGTATTTGTCAGAAGTAGCAGAAGTTAGGCAGGATTATGACAATCTCAAAGAAGCTATCCTAAAAACCTATCAATTGCAGCCTGAGGCTTACAGGCAATCTTTCCGTAAAAACCAGAAGAAAGTAGAAGAAACCCATAAGGTATTTGCCAGGACCATGACTAAAACTTTCAATCATTGGGTCAAGAGTAAGAAAGTCACAAGCTACAACGATCTGAAGGAGTTGGTCCTGTTAGAAAATTTCCTATGGAAAATTGATTCTTCTGTATCCTATCATTTAAAGGGGAAAAAGGTAGATTGTCTTGCCGACGCTGCTGACATGGCTGACGCATACGTGCTCAACAACAAATTTCGTGGAAAGAAGCCCTACGATAATTCTAGTTCTAATTTTAAGTATCCCAATCACAAATCTGACAGACCCAGTCACAAGCCTATAACGTTTTCCCCAGCTAGCCAAAATAGAATTGTTCCCCCAACTAAAAATGCGACTCAGGGCAATGGTAACAGAGGTGGGCCCCAAACTAATAGTAATGCTCAAAGATGGAACGTTCCCGTATCCCCTAAAGTATGTACTTTTTGTGGCAAGAGAGGCCACCTAGCTTATCAGTGCTGGGCCAAGGAGAGAACCGAGAGATCGGGGCAGACAGTTGCCGCCGTATCTCAAACTCCATATGTGCCTGTAATGCAGGACTCCCGACAGAAGGAGTACCTAGCACCAAAAGTTCCTTTAATGCAGGACTCTCGACAGAAGGAGTACCTAGCAGCTAACGTAAATCATCTAGACAGGGGTGTAGTAGCATGTGTGGTGCAACCCACTAGGGTTAAGCCAATAATAATTTCACCATCAGTGCAGAACAGTTACCGTCCCTTTATTTCATCTGGCAACGTGAGATTAAATGGTTGTATGCATGAGGTAAAAATTCTGAGAGAAACAGGTTCTACTAGCACCCTCATGGTGAATCCTTACACTGAGTGCCCACCTGGCGAACCAGTTGTAATGAGAGGTGCTGGAGGCCAGTTTTATGCATACTTGGTAAAAGGCGAAATTGAATGTGAGTTACTACAGGGTGAGGCCACCATAGCTTTGTGTAGGTCCCAAAATATCCCTGTGCCTGGGGTAACGCTCCTTTTGGGGAATGATGTAGCAGGTGAGAAGGTCCGACCAGACCCCATTTTGTCACTTTCCCCTGTTAACGAGCCACTAACCGGTGAGCTCGAAAAGGAGATGCCAACAGTTTTCCCTGTGTGTGCTGTCACACGTTCAGTGTCTCAAGTAGCAGTTCCCTCGGACAGAAATGTACCGAATGTAAGAGTTGATGAAAGGGATGATGAGAGTGTGAATGACGCTCCAACTGTGCCATATGATGTGACTGAGGTGGATTTATCTGACACCTTTATGGCTCATCTTGACCCTAACGATGACCATGAAACTCCTCCAAATTGTCCTAGTGGCCTGGTAGAGCTACAGAGATATGATAGTGAATGCAAGGAGTTAGCTGCCAGGTCTGTGAGTGAAGAGGAATGTGAGAAGGAGGGTGGTGAATGTTTCTACCTCAAAGGAGGAGTATTGTGGCGAAGATGGAGACCACCACACAGACCAATCAATGACGGGGCTTGGGACGTCCATCAAGTAGTAGTCCCCAAACCTTGTCGTAGAGATATCATGGAAATGGCAGATTGTATACCATTGGCAGGACACCTAGGTGTGAGAAAAACTCTAGACAGAATCAGAGCCCACTTTTACTGGCCAGGAATGCGTGCAGATGTAGTGGAGTTTTGTAGAGTGTGTCACACTTGCCAGATGACAGGAAAACCCAATCAGAAGGTGCCTGTACATCCTCTGGTGCCCTTGCACGTTTTCGAGAATCCTTTTACTCGGGTGGTAGTGGACATTGTAGGCCCATTGCCTAAGACTTCCCAAGGTAACATTTATTTATTAACTATCATGGACATGGCAACTCGCTACCCAGAGGCTATACCCTTAAGGACTACCTCTGCTCCAACTGTCATCAAGGAACTGCTCAAATTCTTCACCAGAATGGGTTTCCCCCATGAGGTGCAAAGTGATCAAGGAACTAATTTTACCTCTAACATTTTCCAGCAGTCCCTGAAGGAGTTGGGTATCGAGCATGTTAAGTCTAGCACCTACCACCCAGAGAGTCGAGGGGTTCTCGAACGATATCATCAGACATTAAAGGGAATGTTACGTAAGTATTGTACAGAGACCGGAGTTGAGTGGGATAAGGGGGTACCTTTTCTTTTATTTGCTACTCGTGAGGTTCCAACTGAATCCCTGGGTTTTTCCCCTAATGAGCTAGTTTTCGGTCACCAGGTAAGAGGTCCTTTGCAACTATTGCAGGATAGCCTAGTTGGCCAGGAGGGGAACCAAAACCTCCTCAAGTATGTTTCAGATTTCAAAACCCGGCCGAGATCCTCATGTGAGTTTGTCGCTCAAAACTTGACAGTGGCTAAAAGCTCCATGAAGAAATGGTATGACAGAAAAGCCCGTGAGAGGGAGTTTAAGCCCGGTGATGAGGTTTTGGTCCTGCTCCCACTTTTTGGCCAACCTTTATCTGCCAAGTTCAGGGGCCCATATAAGATCATTCGGAGGGTGAGCATTACCGATTATCTAGTAACTACCCCAGACAGGAGAAAGCCCACGCAAGTATTCCATATAAATATGTTGAAACCCTACCATAGGTCCCCTGATTCCTCTCTTCCAGATTCTCCCACTGTGGCAGTGAATGTCAGGACCTGTGAACAGCCTGGTGCGGACGAAGTCTTCAGTTCTCTTACTGACCCGCAACAGACTGTTCCAGAGCCTGAAGGTATCCATGCAGACTTTGACTTGTCATGTAGCCTATCCAACTTTCAGTATAATTCAGTGGCTTGGAGGGAATTACCATCTAAACTATGTCATCTTCCCTCTGATCAAGCGAACCAACTAATCTCCGTTTTATCTCAGTCTCCCAGTGTGTTCCATGATACTCCAGGGCTCACTTCTTTGGCCGTGCACGACATCGACGTAGGGGATGCAACTCCCATTAAACTATCCCCCTACCGTGTCTCACCACAACGCAGGAGTATACTGCAGGTCGAGCTTGACTTAATTTTTCAAACCAGCTGATCACTAGGGCCTTAAGCCAGTGGAGTAGTCCGATCATACTTGTGCCAAAGCCAGACGGGAGCCATAGGTTTTGTAGGGACTATAGGCAAGTTAATGCTGTCACAAAGAACGATACCTACCCACTGCCACGGATCAAAGATTACATTTACCAGGTTGGCCTCATCCCGCAGTAAGTTTAACTTAATGAGAGGATTTTGGCAATTAGCTCTCCCTTGTAGCGAGGTAAATATCATGCTTTAGTAGTGCGCTGTCAAGCCTTCAGCTGTGAGATGCCTTGCAGTTCGAGTAACGCTCCAGCTACATTCCGGCTATGTTCTGATGTGGTACCTGGGGACGTTGCCTACTTTGGGTGATATCCTTATTATATCCTCATTATACTCTTGCTGTTGCCAATCTGGTGGTGAATCTATTTATGTATTTTGTTTAATATTATGTACTATACTCCTTAAACTCTTTTCTAGGGGGGAGGTCTGACATACGGAGCCCTGTATGTTAATTTAAGAGTTAGAATTAGAGTTGAAGGAGGTTCAAACTACCCAAGCGGCGGAGCGAACTAGCGAGTGGGAAACTAGCTCGCCCGCATACCTGCAAACAAGCCTTCACACCTGCGTGCGTCATAGGGGACCCTGCAAACTACTCCGATGACCGGACACTATGACGTATGTTCGACGCCAGGAGCTGTGATTGGACCATGCACCTGCTATGCAACTCGAGGAGCTGTGATTGGAGCGGGCACCACCCCCCGCCTCCTGATTCGTTCCTACACCATCATTGTTTGGTATATAAGACCCGAGTTGTGGGCATTCAAATCAGTCTCATTTGGAGTTGGGGAAGGTGAACTTGCAGCTGGAGGAAGACGGGGTGAAGTATTATAATGGGATTGTGACTGTCAGTCAGATTATATATGTGTGTGTTAAGTGTGTTCGGTGTAAACACTTACGTTATGTTGGTTAGTGAGATATGTGATTGGGAATTAACGTTAACGCTACTATTATTGTGTACTTAACTATTTGATTGCGAATTAACGTTAACGCTACTATTATTATGTACTTAACTATTTGATTGCGAATTGACGTTAACGCTACTATTATGTGCTTAACTATTTGATTGGGAATTAACGTTAACGCTACTATTATGTGCTTAACTATTTTAGTTGACTAACTTGTGGACTAAAGCAACTCTTTAAGTAATTGGGTTATGATGAAAGTAATACTATTGTTTTATATTAATACTTACGAGTTCTTTCATTTTCTTTTAATTCATCTTACATTGCTTAACGGTGCGTAGTACGGTGATGCTATTGTTTCATATTAGTAATATCGCCTTAGACTAACATGGCTGTGTTAATATTACTTATAGTGATTTCCTAAGCTGAAGAAAATTCTTTTAGCTTCAAAATATTATTTTTGCTTTTCATATTATTTGAGTGAGACCTGAATCGAATCTATGAAACGATCCTGTAACTTTATTTACTCATAATCAAACTTCAATGTTACGTGGTTAAGAAATACATTTAACTAATTAATAAATGTATATCTAACTTTTGATGTGACTTTGATATAAATCCTGATGATAATAATAATATAATACTATTAACGTAAGACAAGAACCAAGAATAATTACATTAAATAAAAATAAAAGGACATATCATAACACTATCTATTCATTTCAAAAAGGGTAAGAGACAGAAATATTCTTACTTTAATATTTATCTTTCAAGACTTTTTATAAAATTAATAGTCCTTCTTTAGCTATAACTTATTCGGTTCATAACCATAGCCTACTAAGCTTCGGTTAAATAATAATTCTTTATAAATACTACATGACTTTAATTAGTTCCAGTATTTTTCATAATTAAAGAGTATCAGTCAATAAAGGATACTAAGTCCTAAGATCCAAAAGGAAAGGAAGCAACAACATAAATTTATTTTATTAGATTTTACTTTTGTTTTGCCTTCAGCTGACTGATACCTTAATATATATCTCTGTTCTATCTAGATTCATCAAGTTAACCACTTGAGGATCAAGATACGTAACAATATATATATATATGGGGGAGGGGGGGGGGGGGGGGAGGGGGAGGGGAGGAGTATAATAAAAATATATATTAAATAGATACTAGCCTAGTAATATTTATATGGGGGGCAGGGGCAAGAGGGGGAGGGGGACGGGGAGGGGGGGAGGAGTATAATAATAATATATAATAAATAGATACTACCCTAATAATAATATATATTGTATATGGGGGGCAGGGGGAAGAGGGGGAGGGGGAAATAATGGGGGAGGGGGAGTGGGCATAACATACATAAATACATAAATACGAATTATATTATATATATATATATATATATATATATATATATATATATATATATGGGGGGAAGGGGGAGGGGGAGTATAATAATAATAATATATAATAAATAGATGCTAGCCTAATAATAATATATATTGTATATGGGGGGCAGGGGGATGAGGGGGAGGGGGGTATAATAGGGGAGGGGGCATAATAATAAAAATACAAAACATACAGTATATACAAGAGATCAAGTGGTTCAGCACACCACGCCGGGACATTTTGTTAGTTCCTTACTCGTCTGCAAGACGAGAACACAGAGGCTCTGCTGAGAAAGCCGCTGGAGAAACGAACCCAAATTTTCAGAGGTGATGACTTATATGGGAAAGTCAAGCACACCCACAAAAAAAAAACACACAATCAGGACGTCTCTCCAAACCCCTAGAAACATGTAAAGCACACATGCAAAAACAAATAGGGGATAACATAGGCTTAAACAATACATAGATAAAAATGTATTAAATAATAAATAACCCCTAGCCTACATTGGAGACCCCTACGAGGCTTCGAAGAAACATCAACTTGGCAGCAACCAGACGCTACGAAGATCCAGCAGCAGCAGCACGAGGAGAAGAGGCCCACGAAAGGGGCCCACGCTCAGATTCGGACTCCAGAAGGTTCCGCACCACGTGTGGCAACCCTTGAACCAGAGCATCTGCTAAAATAATAAATGCAACTGCCTCATAGTGACGGCCTGAAGCATAATCTTGCGGAATGGTAGACTCCTAACTAATATATGTTACGACCGGGGCTCGTATAAAACAAGGGCTCTTAATCATTGGACTAGGAAAGCACACAGCCACAACGGTAACACTAGATCCAACCCCTGAACTTATAATGCCGGCGCACAAAAACACCTATACCCTCCAGAGTTAAATCTGCGATAACGGGGTATCCTATAACTCAGTATAAGTGCATTACTACTACAGGCTGATGATCTCTGATACAGCCTGATCACAACAACATACAATTATGGTAATAAGGTATACTTGGAAAAGATAGAGATCTTAATTAAATCACTGCAATGATTTAATGCAAACTAGAAGAAGGTATATTTAAAGTTACTCTAAACAATAATGAACTGTCACTCCTATACTAAAAAAAGTGAACGAAAGTCCCAAAGCATCGAGCAGGAATCTTCTGAAGAAAGTCTGATGCTGGGGGTAAGATGATCGTATCGGATTTTGAACTGTAGTATAAAGCAGGAACAGGATATGACAATTGTAAGGACATATAGGGTTAACTGGCACGGGAATAATAATAACTGCGCAATAGTAGGAACTCAAACAGCAAAAGAAGTACTTCCTCATCAACGAAACAGCCTACTAGGGTTGTGCAACTCAACAACAACGTAGACTAATAAATGCCGTGAATAATAATGCATACATAACAGAAAGAGTTTATAATCTAATTCTGGTGTCTGCTAGGAGAATAAAGTCTAGCTGGGATGCAGTAGGCTAGGAAACAATGGCTGAGCAAGCGGCTCGTAGCCCAGCGAAGTCCCCAAGGCTGTGCGGCCAAATTACGTTAATTGACGGGGTGCTCTCTTGAGAGATCCAGATCGCTAGTATCTGGTTCTCTCCTGGCGACCCTCTCAAAGTCAAAGCAAACGAGTTAGCACAGTGTTGGGTGGCAGAGGCAAAAGCCCTCACTCGCAACACAGCGCTAAACTCACAAGGTACACAGTCAGAAAGACCACCTAGGCTTCCTACGTCTCCGTTGCGATTGTACAGGTTCAACAAAATCTAGTACACATCGGAAATCACAACACCAGTAGCCTTATCCCAGTCTAGCATTAAATCCCCCATCAGACCACCACGATACAGGAAGGGAGACACCGTGAGTATGTCAAACCTCTACAGACATAAATGGTAACCCTTCCAAAATGCCTAACTAAACATGTGTTATCTGAGAGCTTCAGCATATAATACGATGGCGGATATATGAAATCGTGCAGAACCAAAGGGAAGTTATGCTATTAAATAGAGTAGAAGAATGAGAGGTAAGAAGTTGAGAGAGAGAGAAGTGCTCTATAGGTAGAAGTCGGGAGACAGGGGGGCAAGGGACATGTGAAGGGTATGCTAGTCAGGAAAGTTCTGAGGAGAATAGCTCCTCTGGACCCCTCCAGGATCCCACACAAAGGCACGGTGGTCAGCCAATCACAGGCCGCTACGTCACCCGGCAGCAGGCCTGCAGAAGGCGCCAGGAACCACCAGCCAATCAAAACCGAGAGAAAAGACCACGCGGGCCAGCAACTCCTCCGGGAGGGAGGAGGGAGGAGGAGGAGGAAAAGCAACACTCACCTCCCCCACCCTGCTCGCTCGCTCTCTCTCTCTCCTTCACTACAATGCATCTTATGTTCAACTCATGATATAAAATACAATGCATTGTCACAGGCGAAAACAAAGACCACTTCTACCCTGCCTGTGACATGACGATTCACAAGAAAGAAAGTACAACATTGTAGACAGACTGTAGCCCATTTCACTGCCCTGGCGAGTGCTAGTGGCTACCGGGAGGCGATTCTGCCAACGCTGGCAGGCGTCACATATATAAGAGAGCTAAGGCGCAAAAATTAAACAAATTGCGCGTGGAACCTGACACTCATAGGTGCCTGTTACAATAGTACCCTAATTTAAACACTCCATGCGGGCATACCAAAGGGACAGCCTGTGCTAGTTAATCTAAAACACTGTTCAATACAACACAGATGTATACAAATGAGCAGAGACTCACTAGAAGCGAGGGAACGAAGAATGAAGCAGGAGCACAGGGCCACCCAACCGCGGGAGGAGGAAGGAAGTATGGCCGCTAGGGGGCCAACGTCAGGAATCCACACGCAAGATATCCACGCATGGAAAGCTTTAGTATAACAATGTTTAAGTTGATTTTTCTTTTTCTTTTTTACGAAGTTTTTCATAGTGAGTACCCGATCATAAGACAATTCCATAAGAGAATTAGCGTTACCCTAATGACGTATAGTACTCCTTTCCTCCCGTGGCGGTAGATTCAAACTAACGACCGCAGCGTTTGATTGGAGGCTATTATACTAATAGACATATCGTCAATGATGGAGGGGCCACTATTAAATATACTTGTATGGCTATATTGTTTATTATACCCCTTCTGTGGACTCCAACCTGTGTAAATCACACCATACCTCGCAAGTATCTCGGTCCTTTAAACACCATGGTACGTACAGTGTGGGACTAAAGTCGTGGTATGGATCTTCAGCTATCCACTAGTGCCCTCTGACAGTGGTATTCGAAGCAATCCGAGATATGGTGTTTTTGGTTCTCCACAGATGGCTCTGTTCTACACGTCCAGGTAGCGCCAAAAGTAAGCGAGAAACTTCCTGTTTATTGGGGGATTACAACCATGCCAACTAGAACACTCGCACACACACACAACTTCATTATTTGAATGTATGGAATATAAATGCTAAAAGTAACAACAATGGACTGGGTATCCATAACAGATGTAACAGGCACACATTTCAGAGTTAGAAGTGGTGTGTGTCTATTTACTTTATAGGTAATGATTGTATAGTTATATATTCATATATACAGTAGTTTATTCATGCGAATAATATATCCAATAATGGGTGTGTAGTACTGTGTACTGCATAGTATAGGTCGTTAAATGACAGTATTGCTAGTGCCAATAATATGAATATAACATTGAGTTTCGGATACTAACAATGGAACACAAATAATGTACCGGTAAATAAATATGGCATGGTTCATAGGTATGACAACGTGGTGTAACATAACATGAATTAAAATATAAAATATATGATATTAATATAATGTCGAGGAACAATAGAAGGAAACAAATAAAGGATTACCTATAAGAATATTAGTATATATTATAATATACTGTATTAAAGCATTATTGCGATATCTAATTCCATCATTACATACAGTAAATTGTGTTAGAGATCCCTCCGCCCAACCTTGGCCTGTATCACACCATCCTTCGATCATTGCGACAACGTTTTTGTTATTATTAAATAAATACAACTACAAACGTTAATATGTTTCACTATTCCATACCTCCTTCAACAGAGTTTGATCGTAGCGTAATAAATATAATCCATAATTATGTTATTCCCATTCCATCTACTGTATATCTCATATCTTTATGGAGGAGAGTGAAGGTCTATGAAACGCTCCGAAGCAAGGAGAAAAAAACTATAGCTCTTTTAGTACTTTAGGGCGTAGGGAGATAATGTAAATATCCAATAATTTATAGGTCAAACTAGGTTTTATTAAACCCTGTTCTTCCATGAATAATGTCTAATGATGTATAATAACAGATACTAGCTAAACTATGGCGTGACATTGATTTAGGGATTACCGAAAAGTTTAAACAGCTTCCCAGACTGTAATAATGTAGTTAAGCTATTTGTATGCGTACAATAAAAAACAAAACCTAGTTGTGTGAATTGCATATCTATTTTGTATTAATTTCACCACACCACCAAACACCTCCAATGAAATTAATGAAAGCATATATGGGATCCACCGGGATTCGAACCGGGGTTATCACACACAGATTTGTAGACACCTTAACCATTACACCACCAAGACGGTTAAAGTTTTATGCACACGCCTACGACTTAATATCCATTCTCGAATACTGGATATTATTCTAATCATGTTCATATTCCCACCGCACTATGGTAACCTAATGTTTAAGTGAGAGGAAAGAATATTCATGGGGCACAGAGCATATAGAACGGCCTCGCTACGAAATATCCCTAAACCTACTGATAATCTATTAGTTGGTGTTGTTGTTGTTGTTCCCTAAGCTGCCTGGCCGAACAGCCCCGAGTCCCTGAGAAAGGCCATGGCCACGATCGGGCTTTCCCACAGAGCTCTCATTGAGTGTAGATTGTGTTGTTGGCGTAAGTGGTTGTGTGAAATGCAGTCTTCCATGATGTGTTTAATGGTATGGGCTGCTGTGTTACATCCCGGGCAGGCGTCGACAACGGAGTCATCCAGTCTCTTCTGATAGCTCAGGAGAGCTGGATGGTGTCCGCATCTCAGCCTGGCCAGGTGGACTCTGTCCTCGCGAGGAAGGGAGGATTCGGAAGGATGGATTTCGGGAGGTCGTGCATGCAGTTGCGTGTTGTCTGTGAGTGAGTGGATGGATCGGTGAGAGATGTGAGTATGGATGTGCTTCTGGAAGTTGGTTCGGGGTGGGCAGGGAGGGAGAGAGGACAATAATTGTGTGTGATACCGTGTGCTGGGTGTTGTTTTGATATTTCTTGGTGTCTGTAGGTGTGTTGCCATGTAGTTTAGTGGGTGGTCTTCGTTCGTGGAGGCTGCTGTCAGGAATTGAGTGCCTCTCATGTCCAGATGGTCTTTGACTTTGAGGATTTTGGTTTCTTGGTGTAGGTGATCTGTGGGTGCAGTAGCTGTGCAGCCTGTAATGATCTTCAGGGCTTTGTTTTGAATAGTCTGTAAGGTCTTATGATGTGTTTCAGCTAGGTTAGAAGCCCAGGCTGGGCTTGCATATTCCATCACTGATCTTATGTATTGTTTATATACTGTGGTGGTAGTTTCTTTGTTGTGTCCAAATTTTGTGTGAGCAAGTGACCTGAGGGATTTAAGTCTGGGTGTCAGTTTCTTTTTAATGTTTGTGGTGTGCTGTTTGAATGTCATATGAGTATCATATGTTACTCCTAGGATTTTGGGTGTGTGTGTATGTGTTAGGGGTGTGCTGTTTATGGTGAGTTGAGGGATGTATTCGTGTTCTCCTGTCTAACTTGTGAGCAGGGTTGCGGTGGATTTGGCTGGGGCTAGATTAAGTCTGTTTGTAGTGCACCAGCCATGTAGTGCGTTAAGATAGGGTTGAAGGAGATCTGTTGCTCTTTTTGGGTCATGGTGTGTGCATGTGAGTGTTATGTCATCTGCATAGGAGGCTAAGTTTATTTGGGGCGTATTGGGTGTAGTTATATCGTGCATGTACAGATTGAAGAGTGCGGGCGATAGGACGGATCCTTGTGGGACTCCGTTTGGAAAGTTTCTGATTTTAGATGACTGACCGGCAAAAGATACGTGTGCACATCTGCCTGCTAGGAAGGTGGCCAGCCACCGTTTTGTGTTGTTGTGCATGTTTGTGTTGTAGATTTTGTTTGTTAGGTTGTGGCGGGGGATGGCATCGAAGGGTTTACTAATATCGAGTGTGGCTAATAGTGATCTGTGTGGTGGTCTAGCTGAGTTGATGCCGTCGAAAGCTCTTTGTGTAAGGTCTGTGAGAAGAGTGTTTGTGGAGTGCAGTGGCCTAAAGCCATGTTGTGTTTGAGCTAGGGGTAGGTCAGGTGTAATTAGTTGTAATACTAGGCGTTCCATGACTTTAGAGGGGGAGCAAAGGAGTGTGATGGGGCGGTGCGAGGAGGGTAGCGTGGGGTCTTTGTTGGGTTTGGGGAATGTGATGATGATACCATGCTTCCAAATGTCTGGTATTGTGTTGTGTGAATAGCTGTAGTTTGATATGTTAGTGAGTGCTTGTATGCCTTGTGGTCCCAGGTGTCTAAGGTGTATGGTGTCTAGGCCACAGGCGGGTGAGTGCTTGAGATTGTTGATGATATGCTTTGTCTGGTGATTGGTGAAGGGTGTATAGTCAGGGTCTGTGGGGAATTGTCTCTTACGTCGGATGACACGTCGGTCGTCTTTGTGAGGTTTTAGGTGGCTGACATTTGAGAAGTGATTGATGAGAGTGTTTGCTTGTTGTTTACATGAAGGAGTAGAGTCTGTTGTTGTGATTGCAGCATGTGATTGTGTTGTGTTGCTGTTGGAAAGTGTGATGCTGTTTAGTGTTTTGTAGAGTTTTTTGGGGTTTGTTTTGTGATCAAGTGTTTGTAGGAAGTTATTCCAATTTAGTTTCTGTTCTTGTATTTTGTTGTTAGTTTGGGTGTTGAGTGCTTGGATTTGTTGTGTGATGTCTTGTGTGTGGGGTGCTGGGGAGTGTTTCAGTATGTCGCGTTGTCTGATGAGGTTTTGAATTTCTGGTGTGAAGTTGGGGTTGTGTCTTTTTCTGTTACCTCTTGGAATGTGTTTCTTGTCAGCATTTTGGATAGTTTTATTGAGTATGTGTACAGCATTGTTGATGTTAGTGATGGGTGTACTGTTTAGAGTTGTGAAGTGTTGTTCTGTCTCATTTGTGAATGCTTCCCAGTTAGCTCTATTATAATTGGTGTATGTGTGTTTGTGGCTAGCTGGGGTGAGTCTGGTTTTGGTGGTGATAATGATCGGGAGGTGGTCAGAGCCTAAGGTTCTGACCATCCTCCAGGATGTTGTGGGGGCGAGTTCTGGGGAGCAAAAGGTGATGTCTGGAGATGATGGGTTATAGAGGGCTTGGTGAGGAATATGGGTATGTTGATGGATGTCGTTAAGGATGATGAGGTTATCGGTTTGGTTTTGTAGTACCAGCCCTCTGTCTGTGTCGGGGTTGTCGACAAACCAGGCAACGTCTTGGCGTTGAAGTCACCACCCAGGATGATGTGTGGGGTGTGTGGGGTGTTTGTGATGTGTTGTAAGTGTGGTCTGTATTCATTTGGTACTGTAGGGGATGTTTGGGGAGGGATGTATGTGTTTATGATGGTTATGTTGGAGTTGTTGCCAGTGCGTATTTTAATTGACTGTATTTCTGTTGTGTTATCATTTGGGGGGAGGAGGGATTTGGTTTGTACACTGGTTACTATGTATGATATTTCTTTGTGTACCAGGGTGATGAGTCCACCGCCCCCGCCGACAGCCCGGTCTTGTCTGATGGTGGTGAAATTATGAAATGTGGGTGTTTTTTGTGTTGTGCGGAGTTTTGTTTCTTGTAAGATGGCAATGTGTATGTTGTGTTGTTTGATGAAGTGTGAGAGTTCGTGTTTCTTTGTGTTGATGCCATCTATGTTCAGTTGAAGAATGTTAATGTTATGTGTACGATGTATGTTGGGTGCTGCTGCACGAGGATGGGGTGGGGGGGGGGGGGGGGGGGGGGGTGAGGGAAGGGCTGGGGGTTGGGATGGGTGAGGTGGGGGGGGGGATTGGGGAGCAGGAGATGGGGGTTGGAATGGATTAGGATGGGGTGTGGTGTGTTGAGTTGAGGATGTGGATGGTATGGGAAGGTTAGGTGGGTTAGGGAGGAGAGGTGGACGGGTTTTAGGGGGGGGGGGGGGAGTGGATGATATGGGAAGGTTAGGTGGGTTGGGGAGGAGAGGTGGACGGGTTTTAGGTGAGGGATTTGACTGGGAGAGGGAGGGCCATGAGGAACAGGTCTATTAGTTGTTAATATCACCACACCGCCAACACCTCCAATGAAATTAATGAAAGTGTATATTATGTGATCCACCGGGATTCGAACCTGGGTTATCACACACAGATTTGTAGACACCTTAACTATTACACCTCCAATATTATACAGCATACCTCTAATTGTGTAGATATTTGGTAATCATCGGGTCTCATCAGTATTTGATAATATTGAATAACTGTTCATAGTAACTATGTTATGCAAGGTTTCATAACCCATCTCTTCCACATTAAATCCAGTGCCCTCGAGAACTCCTTGACACAATTATTTGTGGTAGGTGTTCTAGTTATGTCTATGCTTAGCAGATCAAGCATTCTTTCTTTACCAGTAAATACATCTGAATGATGGAAGGCTGTATTTTCTACCATGTTAGGATAATTGGCTTACAAAATAAATGTTTTATGTATTTAATACTTTTTTTTAAATGTCCGATTATATGAAATCGAAAATATTTTTCCACTATACAGGGCAACTTACCCAGTTCATTATCCGTTACAAAATGTGTCCCTATTATTTTTATCCTGTTGTAGTATGCTGCCTAATAATGCACATCTTGTTACACGAGAGGAATCTTCTTAATCTCAAGATGTAAAGACTACCCGCAAAATCCTACAAGCCTCTCACCCATTACCCCTCCCTCCCTCCACCTCCCACTACCCCCTCCCTCCCTCCACCTCCCACTATCCCTCCCTTCCTCCACCTCCCACGACCCTTCTCTCCCTCTACCTGACTCTCTCTCTCTTAGTTTACTAGCCATTCCTATATATCCTATAGTGAAACTAGAAATGTTGAGTACTGTAAAGTTTTATGGTAGAAATGCAATGTATGGGTCTTAAGAACTCAGAAACTGTCAGATGCTATTTTGTATCTGTGTAGCATGTTGCATATTTGACCTAATTAGCATATTAATTAGGTATAATAACCAAATACGGAATATCTTGATAGAAACGCAACATATAGACTTCAAGATAATATCCAGACCTGTTATCGACCCCAAGGAGAAATGCAATGTATTGGTCTTAAGAACTCAGAAACTGTCAGATGCTATTTTGTATCTGTGTAGCATGTTGCATATTTGACCTAATTAGCATATTAATTAGGTATAATAACCAAATACGGAATATCTTGATAGAAACGCAACATATAGACTTCAACATAATATCCAGACCTGTTATCGAACCCAAGGAATCCAAATAACATGGTTTTAATATCCTAAAATCTCTCCAACTATCCAAAATCCAATATAGCCACCATGGATAACTAAATAAATCCTAAAATCACCCAAACTCAGAAATTGTTAAAGATACAATTGTTATTTTGATGAACACATACAACTCGGAAAGTAAAACTGCTACTGCACCTGTTAAACACAAAAAAGAGGGGGAAAGAGGTGATAGTTGGAGAAACAAGATCTACATAAGATCCTAGACAAACTTCAAAAGTACTCTCACTCACTTACTAATGACTCTACACCCCTTTACAATATCCTTAATGGACAAGTGGCTAGCTGATGAGAGCTATGTCTGCTTCATCATGACATGCTATACTGAAGTATTAGCTCACAAGTTCAATGCTGTTACTACGATCATGAGTGCAGAGTAGCTGTGAGAGCTGCCTTTTGTTGTCCTTGTTTTTCATTATGGCATCTCGACCAGCCAGAGGTGAATTCAAAGTTAGTTGATATACAGTATAGTGGATGCATCTCCAGCTCTGCTATGCCTCTCATGATCCTTTGCACTGATTCCTTCATGGCGATCCAAGATGAAATATGTATATGTTTCTTTGTAATTGATGAGGTGAGATTTCATTCCAGTAGCAAGATCACCCACTGTACCTGAGGATGGCCAGACAATGTGGTAAAGCAGGTGAGAGGCATAACCAACAGTATTTTAGGAGGAGGGAGGTTTCGTATGGTGACGCCAAGATGTTTAACTAGTATAGATTGATTTCCCTTCCTTAGAAAGCCATATTTATCTATAAGTGATGGAGGCACAAGGTATAGCTCATGATAGAACACAGTGGACAACTCAAGATTCCTCTTCTGTCTGACTATCAGAAGACGAGCAAACATGGCTTCCAGGTTATAGACAGTTCTATGTTTCACTTTCACTCCACGTTTCAGCAGCTGTAAGGTTTTTACATTAGATATAATTGGATTGTGGAAACCACCCGGAAGGGATGCCATGCATTTCGTTATCAATTCTTGTCCAATTTTGTTTGCATCATGCACATTTACCTCATTGGCTGATGCCACTTGTCCATTAAGGATATTGCATAGGGGTGTAGACTCACTAGTAAGTGAGTGAGAGTACTTTTGAAGTTTCTCTAGGATCTTATGTAGATCTTGTTTGTCCAACTATCACCTCTTTCCCCCTCCTTTTTGTGTTTAACAGGTGCAGTAGCAGTTTTACTTTCCGAGTTGTATGTGTTCATCAAAATAACAATTGTATCTTTAACAATTTCTGAGTTTAGGTGATTTTAGGATTGATTTAGTTATCCATGGTGGCTATATTGGATTTTGGATAGTTGGAAGGATTTTAGGAGATTAAAACCATGTTATTTAGATTCCTTAGGGTCGAAAGCAGGTCTGGATATTGATATTATGTTGAAGTCTATATGTTTCTATCAAGATATTCCGCATTTGGTTATTATACCTAATTAATGTGCTAATTAGGTCAATTATGCAAAATGCTACACATATACAAAATAGCATCCGACAGTTTCTGAGTCCTTTAAGACCCATACATTGCATTTCTACCAGAAAACTTTACAGAACTCAACATTTCTAGGTTCACTAGGTTGGCTAGCAGACTATCTCTCTCTCTCTCCGTCACCGTGAAGTCACTGCTCGAGAAATTATTATGTTCCTTCCAACAACCACCTATACTCATAAAATTGATTAATGCAATTTACAAACACATGTGGCAGTCCGTGGATTCGAACCCAGGACGCTCACACCGAAAATCAACACCTTATGCAACGCACCACGAAGACAGTTAAAGGATGGTGGACACTGCCTATGATTGATTATGCAACTTCGAATCCTGCATATCAATCTAAGCATGTACACACATCCCAACTGCAACTCACGTAGGCTATGCATATGTGAATGGAAAGAGCAATTAATGGGGCCTTAACCACTAGGGAAGTCCTCTCGATAAATTACCCCTGAACCAATATCAATTATTATGTTCCTTCCAACAACCAACTATACTCCTAAAATCGATTAATGAAATTTACAAACACATGTGGCAGTCCGTGGATTCGAACCCAGGACGCTCACACCGAAAATCAACACCTTATGCATCGCACCACGAAGACAGTTAAAGGATGGTGGACACTGCCTACGATTTATTATGCAACTTCGAATCCTGCATATCAATCTAAGCATGTAAACACATCCCAACTGCAACTCACGTAGGCTATGTATATGTGAATGGGAAGAGCAATTAATGGGGCCTTAACCACTAGGGAAGTCCTCTCGATAAATTACCCCTGAACCAATATCAATTATTATGTTCCTTCCAACAACCAACTATACTCCTAAAATCGATTAATGAAATTTACAAACACATGTGGCAGTCCGTGGATTCGAGCCCAGGACGCTCACACCGAAAATCAACACCTTATGCATCGCACCACAAAGACAGTTAAAGGATGGTGGACACTGCCTACGATTTATTATGCAACTTCGAATCCTGTATATCAATCTAAGCATGTACAGTGCACACATCCCAACTGCAACTCACGTAGGTTATTCATATGTGAATGGAAAGAGCAATTAATGGGGCCTTAACCACTAGGGAAGTCCTCTCGATAAATTACCCCTGAACCAATATCAATTATTATGTTCCTTCCAACAACCAACTATACTCCTAAAATCGATTAATGATATTTACAAACACATGTGGCAGTCCGTGGATTCGAACCCAGGACGCCCACACCGAAAATCAACACCTTATGCATCGCACCACAAAGACAGTTAAAGGACGGTGGACACTGCCTAAAATGTATTATGCAACTTCAAATCCTGCATATCAATCTAAGCATGTACACACTTCCCAACTGCAACTCACGTAGGCTATGCATATGTGAATGGAAAGAGCAATTAATGGGGCCTTAACCACTAGGGAAGTCCTCTCGATAAATTACCCCTGAACCAATATCAATTATTGGTAATTTTCTTGAAAAGACTCGCAGCCTTATTTGAGAGTTTTTTTGGCCAATTTGTTTGGGCAATGGTAGTTTTGATGCTGTTAGTTATAATTCTACTGTGGGAGAAACCCTATATAACCCCATTATCCAACAATCTTAATATAACTCCCCCCGATATCCAACAATCTTAATATAATTCCCCCCGATAGTGGGGAGGGCTATGAAGATCAGGGAAAATGTGGGATTAAAGTAATATAGTAAAATAATTAAGAATAGGAATGTGTGAAATGCCAAAAATGCCACTTTTCCGAAATCCGAGCCAAGTTTTGTCGAAACTTGGCTCGGATTTTCAATAATTTCAGAGACTCAAAAGAGCATTTTCTAAAAATCCGAGCCAAATTTTGTCGAAAGTTGGCTCGGATTTTGCATAATTTCAGACACTCAAAAGAGCATTTTCTAAAAATCCGAGCCAGGTTTTGTCGAAAGTTGGCTCGGATTGTCCATAATTTCAGAGACTCAAAAGAGCATTTTCTAAAAATCCGAGCCAAGTTTTGTCCAAAGTTGGCTTGGAGTTTCCATAATTTCATAGACACAAAAGGTAACTTTGAAAATATGCAAGCAAAGTTGTGTCCAAAGTTGGCTCGGATTTTGCATTAATATCAGAGACACAAAGGGTCACTTTTTATGGTAACATTCAAGGAGATTACACCAGGACTCTTCTTCTTCCCTCTGACCAGGTATAGTCTATCCTAGTGTTTACTATCGTATACCCCTTTGAAAGGACATTAGCCTAACCTAACAACCTTACCTAACCTAACCTAGTATTATGGGTGCCTATACCCCTTTGAATGGACATTAGCCTAACCTAACAACCTTACCTAACCTAACCTAGTATTATGGGTGCCTATAGGCCTTTGAAAGGACATTAGCCTAACCTAACAACCTTACCTAACCTAACCTAGTATTCTGGGTGCCTATACCCCTTTGAAAGGACATTAGACTAACCTAACAACCTTACCTAACCTAACCTAGTATTATGAGTGGGGCCTGCCGCCCCCACACCCCCGCTATTTGACATCTTTAGACAGATTTTTGGTGTATTTGTTAGTACCCAGTACGTGGGATCCAAAAGTAGCCCTTGCATGCCAGCTACTGTGGGTGCATACTACTCAGTACGTGAGATACAAAACGTGACCCATTACGATTCCCGAGCTAGCTGTGGTCCGGCTCCTTTATATTGTGCAGGTTACCTCCACTCCCACAGCATATATTACATTAATAAAATATATCTAACCTTATTGCGAAGAGGAAGAGGGAGGAGAATAAGGAGAGTAGAGTTCAGCAGCAGCGAGTAGAAAGTGGTGAAAGCGTTGGGTGGAAACAGGGAATTGCCGTTCGAAGAGGTGTTGGGCTAAGTACCCCTCAAAGTGATGTTTCCGACGACCGTACCTTGGGATAGAAGCGCTGATCTCTCTCCAACTCCTTTCTACAGTCTGAGTATGTGACCCAGTGGAAGGGTCCACAAAATTCTGCGAATGGTTGACCGTAGTGTGGGTGTAACCCTCCAGGGACAGGGTGTTATAGGAACGCCAACAATCAGAGTGAATGTGTGTTCCCTGCAAGATCCACTGCTTTATTATCTCCACTAGGGTGTCCTTCGTTCTGTCGGGAACTGGCACAAGAAAAAGTTTCCTAGACTCCCTCTCGATGCCCCCAAAAACCCACTGGCCCTCAATCACACGACCACGGTGGTATTTCCTTTGGCCAAACTTTGCTTCGTCTATTCCAACGTTTTTACCCGGGCCACCAAGTTTTTCTGAATGTTTTTCACAAAAAAAAATAGCCACTTCCCGACAAAACGAATACCAGTCAACTAACGTACTGAGGCCAACATCGCACTGAAGGACTACATCTTGATAAGGTAATTTGTTTATGCAGAACCAATACACAATTTTGAGGACTTTGGGAATGGGGATGTGGGCATTTTCAAAGAATGTGTCTTTCACAGCACTAACATTATACCTACATCGTGATTTCCTGAGTGCATGGTGAACGTATTCTTTATTCTGTTTGTCACATCTAAACTTCTTTTGTTGTCTATTTTCACTCACTTGCAATTCACTGCCACATGTACTACACTTACCAGTTGCCAAGACTAACTTATGCTGAACAAGAAAATCCCATGTAGCTTCCTTGGTTCGCAAAATGTCCCCCAATTTCTGACAGGAGAGACTACAACCTGCACAAGCGGCCATGACAGTTACAAATCTGCCGGGCTGTTTGACGTTTCTGTCAGCTTAGAGAAGGAATGGCAACAATATGCGCCGATTCGTGCGCAAGAGCAAATATATGTAATAATACTAAAACTACAAGGGAAATGGGAAAGAAAAATGCCAGAAAGGATTGAACAAATACCGGGAAAACTATGAAACATAAATACAAGCACAATGTAATGTTGCAAATGTCACAAAATGTGTATATTAGACATACAGTAGCATCTTTGTAGAACATAACCCTTTACCGTAGCGAGTGTACTCCATTGCGAACACGTCCGTAGCGGAGGTCTCAAGATTGCAGGAGTGAAGAAGAAGAGTTTGTTTATGCGCGGGACTCTATTTTTATCGACATAATCGAGAGTTACAAAACTTATCAAAACTATTCTACCACAACGGAATCTATGTGAGAATATTATAAGGATTCCATAGAGCTTCACTTTCCCTAATAAATTATGTATAATAACGCTGCGAGTCTATTCGGGATAATTATCCAATTATTATGTTCCTTCCAACAACCAAATATACTCCTAAAATCGATTAATGAAATTTACAAACACATGTGGCAGTCCGTGGATTCGAACCCAGGACGCTCACACCGAAAACCAACACCTTATGCATCGCACCATGAAGACAGTTAAAGGATGGTGGACACTGCCTACGATTTATTATGCAACTTCGAATCCTGCATATCAATCTAAGCATGTACACACATCCCAACTGCAACTCACGTAGGCTATGCATATGTGAATGGAAAGAGCAATTAATGGGGCCTTAACCACTAGGGAAGTCCTCTCGATAAATCACCCCTGAACCAATATATATTATTATGTTCCTTCCAACAACCAACTATACTCCTAAAATCGATTAATGAAATTTACAAACACATGTGGCAGTCTGTGGATTCGAACCCAGGACGCTCACACCGAAAATCAACACCTTATGCATCGCACCACAAAGACAGTCAAAGGATGGTGGACACTGCCTACGATTTATTATGCAACTTCGAATCCTGCATATCAATCTAAGCATGTACAGTGCACACATCCCAACTGCAACTCACGTAGGCTATGCATATGTGAATGGAAAGAGCAATTAATGGGGCCTTAACCACTAGGGAAGTCCTCTCGATAAATTACCCCTGCACCAATATCAATTATTATGTTCCTTCCAACAACCAACTATACTCCTAAAATCGATTAATGAAATTTACAAACACATGTGGCAATCCGTGGATTCGAACCCAGGACGCTCACACCGAAAATCAACACCTTATGCATCGCACCACGAAGACAGTTAAAGGATGGTGGACACTGCCTACGATTTATTTTGCAACTTCGAATCCTGCATATCAATCTAAGCATGTACACACATCCCAACTGCAACTCACGTAGGCTATGCATATGTGAATGGAAAGAGCAATTAATGGGGCCTTAACCACTAGGGAAGTCCTCTCGATAAATTACCCCTGAACCAATATCAATTATTATGTTCCTTCCAACAACCAACTATACTCCTAAAATCGATTAATGAAATTTACAAACACATGTGGCAATCCGTGGATTCGAACCCAGGACGCTCACACCGAAAATCAACACCTTATGCATCGCACCACGAAGACAGTTAAAGGATGGTGGACACTGACTAAGATTTATTATGCAACTTCGAATCCTGCATATCAATCTAAGCATGTACACACATCCCAACTGCAACTCACGTAGGCTATGCATATATGAATGGAAAGAGCAATTAATGGGACCTTAACCACTAGGGAAGTCCTCTCGATAAATTACCCCTGAACCAATATCAATTATTATGTTCCTTCCAACAACCAACTATACTCCTAAAATCGATTAATGAAATTTACAAACACATGTGGCAGTCCGTGGATTCGAACCCAGGACGCTCACACCGAAAATCAACACCTTATGCATCGCACCACGAAGACAATTAAAGGATGGTGGACACTGCCTACGATTTATTATGCAACTTCGAATCCTGCATATCAATCTAAGCATGTACACACATCCCAACTGCAACTCACGTAGGCTATGCATATGTGAATGGAAAGAGCAATTAATGGGGCCTTAACCACTAGGGAAGTCCTCTCGATAAATTACCCCTGAACCAATATCAATTATTATGTTCCTTCCAACAACCAACTATACTCCTAAAATCGATTAATGAAATTTACAAACACATGTGGCAGTCCGTGGATTCGAATCCAGGACGCTCACACCGAAAATCAACACCTTATGCATCGCACCACGAAGACAGTTAAAGGATGGTGGACACTGCCTAAGATTAATTATGCAACTTCGAATCCTGCATATCAATCTAAGCATGTACACACATCCCAACTGCAACTCACGTAAGCTATGCATATGTGAATGGAAAGAGCAATTAATTGGGCCTTAACCACTAGGAAAGTCCTCTCGATAAATGACCCCTGAACCTATATCAATTATTATGTACCTTCCAACAACCAACTATACTCCTAAAATCGATTAATTATATTTACAAACACATGTGACAGTCCGTGGATTTGAATCCAGGACGCTCACACCGAAAATCAACACCTTATGCATCGCACCAAGAAGACAGTTAAAGGATGGTGGACACTGCCTACGATTTATTATGCAACTTCGAATCCTGCATATCAATCTAAGCATGTACACACATCCCAACTGCAACTCACGTAGGCTATGCATATGTGAATGGAAAGAGCAATTAATGGGGCCTTAACCACTAGGGAAGTCCTCTCGATAAATTACCCCTGAACCAATATCAATTATTGGTAATTTTCTTGAAAACACTCGCAGGCTTATTTGAGAGTTTTTTTGGCCAATTTGTTTTGGCAATGGTAGTTTTGATGCTATTAGTTATAATTCCACTGTGGGAGAAACCCTATATAACCCCATTATCCAACAATCTTAAGATAACTCCCCCCGATAGCCAACAATCTTAAGATAACTCCCCCCGATAGTGGGGAGGGCTATGAAGATCAGGGAAAATGTGGGGTTAAAGTAATATAGTAAAATAATTAAGAATAGGAATGTGTGAAATGCCAAAAATGCCACTTTTCCGAAATCCGAGCCAAGTTTTGTCGAAACTTGGCTCGGATTTTCAATAATTTCAGAGACTCATAAGAGCATTTTCTAAAAATCCGAGCCAAGTTTTGTCCAAAGTTGGCTCGGATTTTGCATAATTTCAGACACTCAAAAGAGCATTTTCTAAAAATCCGAGCCAAGTTTTGTCGAAAGTTAGCTCGGATTTTCAATAATTTCAGAGACTCAAAAGAGCATTTTCTAAAAATCCGAGCCAAGTTTTGTCGAAAGTTGGCTCGGATTTTGCATAATTTCAGACACTCAAAAGAGCATTTTCTAAAAATCCGAGCCAGGTTTTGTCGAAAGTTGGCTCGGAGTTTCCATAATTTTATAGACACAAAAGGTAACTTTGAAAATATGCAAGAAAAGTTTTGTCCAAAGTTGGCTCTGATTTTGCATTAATATCAGAGACACAAAGGGTCACTTTTTATGGTAACATTCAAGGAGATTACGCCAGGACTCCTCTTCTTCCCTCTGACCAGGTATAGGCTATCCTAGTGTTTACTATCGTATACCCCATTGAAAGGACATTAGCCTAACCTAACAACCTTACCTAACCTAACCTAGTATTATGGGTGCCTATACCCCTTTGAAAGGACATTAGCCTAACCTAACAACCTTACCTAACCTAACCTACTATTATGGGTGCCTATAGGCTTTTGAAAGGACATTAGCCTAACCTAACAACCTTACCTAACCTAACCTAGTATTATGGGTGCCTATACCCCTTTAAAAGGACATTAGCCTAACCTAACAACCTTACCTGACCTAACCTAGTATTATGGGTGGGGGATGCCGCCCCCACACCCCCGCTATTTGACATCTTTTTGGTATTATGGGTGCCTATACCCCTTTGAAAGGACATTAGACTAACCTAACAACCTTACCAAACCTAACCTAGTATTATGAGTGGGGGCTGCCGGCCCCACACCCCCGCTATTTGACATCTTTAGACAGATTTTTGGTGTATTTGTTAGTACCCAGTATGTGGGATCCAAAAGTAGCCCTTGCATGCCAGCTACTGTGGGTGCATACTACTCAGTACGTGAGATACAAAACGTGACCCATTATGATTCCCGAGCTAGCTGTGGTCCGGCTCCTTTATATTGTGTAGGTTACCTCCACTCCCACAGCATATATTACATTAATAAAATATATCTAACCTTATTGCGAAGAGGAAGAGGGAGGAGAATAAGGAGAGTAGAGTTCAGCAGCAGCGAGTAGAAAGTGGTGAAAGCGTTGGGTGGAAACAGGGAATTGCCGTTCGAAGAGGTGTTGGGCTAAGTACCCCTAAAAGTGATGTTTCCGACGACCGTACCTTGGGATAGAAGCCCTGACCTCTCTCCAACTCCTTTCTACAGTCTGAGTATGTGACCCAGTAGAAGGGTCCACAAAATTCTGCGAATGGTTGACCGTAGTGTGGATGAAACCCTCCAGGGACAGGGTGTTATAGGAACGCCAACAATCAGAGTGAATGTGTGTTCCCGGCAAGATCCACTGCTTTATTATCTCCACTAGGGTGTCCTTCGTTCTGTCGGGAACTGGCACAAGAAAAAGTTTCCTAGACTCCCTCTCGATGCCCCCAAAAACCCACTGGCCCTCAATCACACGACCACGGTGGTATTTCCTTTGGCCAAACTTTGCTTCGTCTATTTCAACGTTTTTACCCGGGCCACAAAGTTTTTCTGAATGTTTTTCACCAAAGAAAATAGCCACTTCCCGACAAAACGAATACCAGTCAACTAACGTACTGAGGCCAACATCGCACTGAAGGACTACATCTTGATACCGGTAATTTACGGGTAAAGGAATTTTGTTTATTTGTTTATTTGTTTATTTGAAATTTGTTTACCAATACACAATATTGAGGACTTTGGGAATGGGGATGTGGGCATTTTCAAAGAATGTGTCTTTCACAGCACTAACATTATACCTACATCGTGATTTCCTGAGTGCATGGTGAACGTATTCTTTATTCTGTTTGTCACATCTAAACTTCTTTTGTTGTCTATTTTCACTCACTTGCAATTCACTGCCACATGTACTACACTTACCAGTTGCCAAGACTAACTTATGCTGAACAAGAAAATCCCATGTAGCTTCCTTGGTTCGCAAAATGTCCCCCAATTTCTGACAGGAGAGACTACAACCTGCACAAGCGGCCATGACAGTTACAAATCTGCCGGGCTGTTTGACGTTTCTGTCAGCTTAGAGAAGGAATGGCAACAATATGCGCCGATTCGTGCGCAAGAGCAAATATATGTAATAATACTAAAACTACAAGGGAAATGGGAAAGAAAAATGCCAGAAAGGATTGAACAAATACCGGGAAAACTATGAAACATAAATACAAGCACAATGTAATGTTGCAAATGTCACAAAATGTGTATATTAGACATACAGTAACATCTTTGTAGAACATAACCCTTTACCATAGCGAGTGTACTCCATTGCGAACACGTCCGTAGCGGAGGTCTCAAGATTGCGGGAGTGAAGAAGAAGAGTTTGTTTATGCGCGGGACTCTATTTTTATCGACATAATCGAGAGTTACAAAACTTTTCAAAACTATTCTACCACAACGGAATCTATGTGAGTATATTATAAGGATTCCATAGAGCTTCACTTTCCCTAATAAATTATGTATAATAACGCTGCGAGTCTATTCGGGATAATTATCCAATTATTATGTTCCTTCCAACAACCAAATATACTCCTAAAATCGATTAATGAAATTTACAAACACATGTGGCAGTCCGTGGATTCAAACCCAGGACGCTCACACCGAAAATCAACGCCTTATGCATCGCACCATGAAGACAGTTAAAGGATGGTGGACACTGCCTACGATGTATTATGCAACTTCGAATCCTGCATATCAATCTAAGCATGTACACACATCCCAACTGCAACTCACGTAGGCTATGCATATGTGAATGGAAAGAGCAATTAATGGGGCCTTAACCACTAGGGAAGTCCTCTCGATAAATTACCCCTGAACCAATATAAATTATTATGTTCCTTCCAACAACCAACTATACTCCTAAAATCGATTAATGAAATTTACAAACACATGTGGCAGTCCGTGGATTCGAACCCAGGCCGCTCACACCGAAAATCAACACCTTATGCATCGCACCACAAAGACAGTTAAAGGATGATGGACACTGCCTACGATTTATTATGCAACTTCGAATCCTGCATATCAATCTAAGCATGTACACACATCCCAACTGCAACTCACGTAGGCTATGCATATGTGAATGGAAAGAGCAATTAATGGGGCCTTAACCACTAGGGAAGTCCTCTCGATAAATTACCCCTGAACCAATATCAATTATTATGTTCCTTCCAACAACCAACTATACTCCTAAAATCGATTAATGAAATTTACAAACATGTGGCAGTCCGTGGATTCGAACCCAGGACGCTCACACCGAAAATCAACACCTTATGCATCGCACCTCGAAGACAGTTACAGGATGGTGGACACTGCCTACGATTTATTATGCAACTTCGAATCCTGCATATCAATCTAAGCATGTACACACATCCCAACTGCAACTCACGTAGGCTATGCATATGTGAATGGAAAGAGCAATTAATGGGGCCTTATCCACTAGGGAAGTCCTCTCGATAAATTACCCCTGAACCAATATCAATTATTATGTTCCTTCCAACAACCAACTATACTCCAAAAATCGATTAATGAAATTTACAAACACATGTGGCAGTCCGTGGATTCGAACACAGGACGCTCACACCGAAAATCAACACCTTCTGCATCGCACCACAAAGACAGTTAAAGGGTGGTGGACACTGCCTACGATTTATTATGCAACTTCGAATCCTACATATCAATCTAAGCATGTACACACATCCCAACTGCAACTCACGTAGGCTATGCATATGTGAATGGAAAGAGCAATTAATGGGGCCTTAACCACTAGGGAAGTCCTCTCGATAAATGACCCCTGAACCAATATAAATTATTATGTTCCTTCCAACAACCAACTATACTCCTAAAATCGATTAATGAAATTTACAAACACATGTGGCAGTCCGTGGATTCGAACCCAGGACGCTCACACCGAAAATCAACACCTTATGCATCGCACCACAAAGACAGTTAAAGGATGATGGACACTGCCTACGATTTATTATGCAACTTCGAATCCTGCATATCAATCTAAGCATGTACACACATCCCAACTGCAACTCACGTAGGCTATGCATATGTGAATGGAAAGAGCAATTAATGGGGCCTTAACCACTAGGGAAGTCCTCTCGATAAATTACCCCTGAACCAATATCAATTATTATGTTCCTTCCAACAACCAACTATACTCCTAAAATCGATTAATGAAATTTACAAACATGTGGCAGTCCGTGGATTCGAACCCAGGACGCTCACACCGAAAATCAGCACCTTATGCATCGCACCTCGAAGACAGTTACAGGATGGTGGACACTGCCTACGATTTATTATGCAACTTCGAATCCTGCATATCAATCTAAGCATGTACACACATCCCAACTGCAACTCACGTAGGCTATGCATATGTGAATGGAAAGAGCAATTAATGGGGCCTTATCCACTAGGGAAGTCCTCTCGATAAATTACCCCTGAACCAATATCAATTATTATGTTCCTTCCAACAACCAACTATACTCCAAAAATCGATTAATGAAATTTACAAACACATGTGGCAGTCCGTGGATTCGAACACAGGACGCTCACACCGAAAATCAACACCTTCTGCATCGCACCACAAAGACAGTTAAAGGGTGGTGGACACTGCCTACGATTTATTATGCAACTTCGAATCCTACATATCAATCTAAGCATGTACACACATCCCAACTGCAACTCACGTAGGCTATGCATATGTGAATGGAAAGAGCAATTTTATGGGGCCTTAACCACTAGGGAAGTCCTCTCGATAAATTACCCCTGAACCAATATCAATTATTATGTTCCTTCCAACAACCAACTATACTCCTAAACTCGATTAATGAAATTTACAAACACATGTGGCAGTCCGTGGATTCGAACCCAGGACGCTCACACCGAAAATCAACACCTTATGCATCGCACCAAGAAGACAGTTAAAGGATGGTGGACACTGCCTATGATTTATTATGCAACTTCGAATCCTGCATATCAATCTAAGCATGTACACACATCCCAACTGCTACTCACGTAGGCTATGCATATGTGAATGGAAAGAGCAATTAATGGGACCTTAACCACTAGGGAAGTCCTCTCGATAAATTACCCCTGAACCAATATCAATTATTATGTTCCTTCCAACAACCAACTATACTCCTAAAATCGATTAATGAAATTTACAAACACATGTGGTAGTCCGTGGATTCGAACCCAGGACGCTCACCGAAAATCAACACCTTATGCATCGCACCACGAAGACAGTTAAAGGATGGTGGACACTGCCTACGATTTATTATGCAACTTCGACTCCTGCATATCAATCTAAGCATGTACACACATCCCAACTGCAGCTCACGTAGGTTTTTCATACGTGAATGGAAAGAGCAATTAATGGGACCTTACCCACTAGGGAAGTCCTCTCGATAAATTACCCCTGAACCAATATCAATTATTATGTTCCTTCCAACAACCAACTATACTCCTAAAATCGATTAATGAAATTTATAAACACATGTGGCAGTCCGTGGATTCGAACCCAGGACGCTCACACCGAAAATCAACACCTTATGCATCGCACCAAGAAGACAGTTAAAGGATGGTGGACACTGCCTATGATTTATTATGCAACTTCGAATCCTGCATATCAATCTAAGCATGTACACACATCCCAACTGCTACTCACGTAGGCTATGCATATGTGAATGGAAAGAGCAATTAATGGGACCTTAACCACTAGGGAAGTCCTCTCGATAAATTACCCCTGAACCAATATCAATTATTATGTTCCTTCCAACAACCAACTATACTCCTAAAATCGATTAATGAAATTTACAAACACATGTGGTAGTCCGTGGATTCGAACCCAGGACGCTCACCGAAAATCAACACCTTATGCATCGCACCACGAAGACAGTTAAAGGATGGTGGACACTGCCTACGATTTATTATGCAACTTCGACTCCTGCAGATCAATCTAAGCATGTACACACATCCCAACTGCAACTCACGTAGGCTATGCATATGTGAATGGAAAGAGCAATTAATGGGGCCTTAACCACTAGGGAAGTCCTCTCGATAAATTACCCCTGAACCAATATCAATTATTATGTTCCTCCTAACATCGATTATGAAATTTACAAACACATGTGGCAGTCCGTGGATACGAGTTTCAGGAGAGATACAACGCATTGAATGTTTAAATAGAAAATTATACTCACCTGTTTGAAAAGGATAGTTTATTATTTATATGGACACAAAGTTTTGACTCTCAACCGCTCTTCAGTCCTTCATAACTGAATAGATCTCCAAATACAGTCAAAACTTGACGTGTCCTGGTTATGCCCCTTTCCCACTGATGAGACTTCTCACGATTTTCATCGCCGACACCAATAAATTGGCACATTCGTGACATGTCTTAAAACTCTCATGAAAAATTGTTTGACTCGCAAGGCCTCTCAAGGCCTCGCAAGGGCCCTCGCGGGTCGTCGCAAATGTTCGGACTGTTCAAAATTTTGGACGAGGACTCACGAGGGTTCATTGCCCTCACAATCATCGACGAGGGATCTGCGAGGGCTTCTGCGACTATCTGCGAGACAGTTTTTCGCACAAAAAAAAATTTGCAATGCAGCATGGATGCTCACCGATGCTCTGCTCGACGATGCTCTCAGATGTTCAGAGAACATAGACGATGCCATAGAGCACCTTCCGCGAGGTGGGTAAAACAAAAATATTAGGCCTAGTGAACCTGTTCACCCTTCTTTCTATGCACCGCTCTTGGCGAGTTAACCTGTTTTTTTTTCGCTTTCTCTAGTTTGTATCCATTCAGCCCCATTCAGCCAACCGTTTTAAGACTTTTATCCCCATCCAAGTATCGATATCTTCCTGGCAAGCGATAGCGAACCAGCATTATATGGAGAAATCTGGATTTGCCGGAGAAATTTTTCTATCGAAAAATGTACAAATTTAGCTTGCTCTTAATTTTTTGTTATATACGTTGGCTCGCTACCGCTCACCAGGAAAATATTGAAACATGGATGGGGGTAAAAGTCTTAAAACAGTAGGCTGAACGGGGCCGAACGGATACAAGGCAAAGAGAGAGAAATAGGAAAAAAAAAAAAAAAAAAAGAAGAGAAAGAAAACAAAAAACAACGAGGTGGGCTCAAGGTTTGTGTTAAGGCTTAAAAATTGAACCCACCGACTTTGTTTTCTCTTTCTCTCCCTCTCCTCTTTTTTTGTTTGTTTTATATTTCTCTCTCGCTCCCTTTGCCTTGTATCCGTTCGGCCCCGTTCAGTCTACTGTTTTAAGACGTTTACCCCCATCCAAGTTTCACTATTTTCCTGGGGAGCGGTAGCGAGCCAACATATATATTTTTTTGTTTTGAGAGAAAGATAAATTTGTAAATTTTTAGATAGAAAAATTTCTTCAGCAAAGCCGGATTTCTCCATATAATGCTGGTTCGCTATCGCTTTCCAGGAAGATATCGATACTTGGATGGGGATGAAAGTTTTAAAACAGTAGACTGAACGGGGCCGAACAGCTACAAAAAAGAGAGAAAACTAAAAAAGGCGAGGTGAGTTCAATTGTTAAGCCTTAACGCAAACAGATTGGCATTAAAAGAAAATAATTTTAAACGGTTTATAAAGGAAATATTACTTCCAATACTTTACTCTAAAAACTAATTTTTATAATTCAATACACCATCTGTCCCATCTTCCGGTATGAGGTGCTACGGTTAGAGTTAAGATTTATTTTTAGAGTTATTGTGGGGTTCGTCATTCTCTAACATTGGATGTAGAATGTGCTGCAAATGGCAAAAATAAGCATAATCCTTAATGACACTATAAAACTCACAAGACGTTGGATCAGATCAGTGTTAAAAACACTGATTCTTGAGTCAGTGGCGCATTCTTAAAAATATGTATATACTTTGAAACTAAACTAACTTTCAGCCATTCAATATGGTTCCCTTCATTAAGGCGAGTGGAGAATACCCTAAGTGGAGAAATATGGATTGAATAAAGACTTATGAAATCTAAATAGACTTTGTAGTTTATAAACCCTTTTAACCTAATTTATATAGAGGACCTGGACATTAAGCCAGTTATCTAAGTTATGTTCAACATGAACTAAAGATGGTTTAATAAATTATAATTGCCCCGGCAAAGATTATAACAAATATGAATTTATATTTTTCTGAGACACTTATATAATCTACAAGGATACGAAAAATAGACTGAAAATTGAAGATCCGAGAATTCTACATTTTAAGATTTAGTTTCAATTTAGATTAGTGAAAAAGACTAGAACGTCTAGTCAGTGTACCTTCTTATCACACCGTTCATTGAATACTATAGGTGGCATTTAGAGTTCATGAAGAATCACTCTTAATTCTAGGAAGATTATAAAAACCATAAACAAACTTTTATAGATTTTATTTATACAGTTAAATATCCAACGACAAATCAATAATCGTAGAAGTCCCCGCCACCACCTTATCCCCTGTGGGCATAACCATTATAACTATTACTGCCCCCGTAACCGTAATTACCGCCACCATATCCACCACCGTAGCTACCGCCACCGTAATTACCACCATATCCACCACCGTGCCGCCCACCATAATTACGGCCACCGTAGCCATCACCGTAATTACTGCTGCCGTAACCGCCACCGTAACCGTACTGGCAGCTCACTAGGGTCACCATCACACACATCACCAGCAGCAGTACAATCTATAAACAGAAATTAGGAGCTAACTAGATGGACATCAACCAAGGTAACTAGCGGAGAATTCAAAAAGACTGAGAACTTAAAAGTAAAAGAAAATTGCATTATACTATTAAACACTAAGCAGTCTCAGGACAAAGTAAAACACTGGAAAGGAGTTTCTAATCTGGAATTTAATTTTAGTTTAATTTTTAATATTAATATTAAGTAAATTTTAAAGCAATCATAATTCCAAAATACAACTAAACTAAACTACATACTGTAATCCACTAGGTAGATTTTAGTTTTGTTTTTATACAACTTCAAATATCTACCTCAACTACCTCATACTTCAACCTCATACTTCAATACCTCAACTTCTTTGACATAGGATTAAAAAAAAGACATTTATAAACTTTAAGCACAAATTTACTCCAATTTATTTTGAAAGTTTTAAACTAAAATTAAAATCTAGCGAACTAATACTATACAAACGCCGAAACAAATTAAGTGCTAGACAGTTTTCGTAGTTAACTTTTTAATCCAATACTAAACTTCACAAAAGGAGAAAACACAGACAGTACTTACAGACTTAGCCATGGTGAAGCAGTTTTCTATAGGCAATCCTCAGTTGTAGATTAACTATCTGAAATCAGAAAGGTAAAACTAAGATTTGTCTGACATGGAATATTTCGCTAATCATAAGAGGAATTTGCTAAATTTAGTAAGGTTTAGGCAATAAATTTCAAGTTTGTGTTTAGGCAAGCAAACTCTCACCACTAACAAATAAAAAGAACCCACCTAGACCCCTCTTTAAAGCTCATTTCGTAAAGTTTAAATACAAATATTCTTACAATCTCCCAAAGAATCCAGGAGCCAAACAAGCAACATAAATCCCTGACCAAATCGAGTCCAGAGACAAATCGTTAGGCAATGAACATTCCATATACGTAACCAAAGTTAAAAAAATTAATAAATACATAGATTTCCGATAGTCAAGCAAAACTCTATAGTTACAATACACCAACCCATTTAAAAGGTTAGTTTTAGATACAGAAAAGCCAAAACTAAATATTGGAAGCGAAGAATTAAAAAGGTTTTGCAAGTTACACACGGATTAAAGAAGAACTTTTGAATTAAATTTAATCAGAGTTCACGAAATTTAAAAAAAACAAAATCTCCAAACCTATGCTATTGACAAACCAACACCTTTAAACCAAAATCGCCACTCCGTCAAATTCATTTGACCAAATTTCAAGAACATAAAGGTCTCTAGTGAAGACTAGAGTATTCTCACAAATATTGCATAGTTACCAGAAGAAGGGTGTTCACTTGTAGAAGCCAGAAGGCGAACTGCTTCCTGTATTGTGTATGTCCTCCACTTCACTTTGCCTGACCTCTCTCAAGCTGCATGCCTATCACAGCCCGGAAAGTGCGATATAGTCTTTAATAGGGTAACTGGTACCCTGAGCTCACACTATCTCACTACTGTGCTGGTAAAAGACAACAGGTGGCACTGGCGTCAATCAACTCTTGTTTTCATTCTTGATGTTTGTCCATAGAAATAAAATGAAGTGAAGTGATGCGATTGTATTGAGCGATTAGCCGTATGAAACGGTCACACTAACTATTTGACATCAAGAGGTTTCAGTAAACTGATGGACATCAGTTTTATTGTATCTTGAATGCACAGCACTATGCATTTTATTGGCACTAGAAGAGTATGATACACTAAAATTTTAATGAGGCTATAAGTGAATTGTATATACAGTCATTTATTGCTAGTTCCCTTATAATTATATAAAGAGCACCAAACTATGTTAGTGTAGAATTGGCTACCAGGTACACAGTCTCCCGGCTACATTGCTGCTGCCGAGTCAAGCCAGGAAACAGGTTGCAAATGTTAGCACAGCCTTTATCAAGTTCTGATGCCTCACTTCCCAACTAAATCTACAATACACTGCAGAGGATGGTGTGTGATGTGTGAGCTGTCTTAAATAAGGTGCTTTAGAAAGAGATTGCTCTAAAAACGCACAGTCATGTAATGATTGTAAAATGAACAATGTTTATATTTTATTTGACAAACTAAAAACACCGTTTTCAATAGCCTCAACATGTTACGGATGAAAGATTGTCGGAATAACCCACCAATTTGAATTTTTGAATCTTTAAAGCCAAATTATTAAGCATCTTTGATATAATAATTCGTTGTATTGTCTCACTTGCGTTAGATACTGATTCAAATGGATGTGTCGGCATTTATGTTTGACTGTACACAATAAAACACTATTACTGGCCAAATATGAAACCTCGAACAGCATAAACGAACCTCCGTAATCCAAATATTTATTACCGAATTAATGAAAACGTCCGATTCAATTAGGGATGGATTCTAAATGTAATGGCCTCGATTTACTCCCTAGAGTGTATGGGTTAAAAGTCCTTATTCATTCTGACTTACCTAGTATATTGTATATACAGTATCATAATAATTATGTATATAACCATATGACTGTTCGAACCTTTGAACCCAAGTTTTGAAGCATCTGAGATACAAAAAAAGGATTGTATTTAATTATATCTTTTTGGATGATACATATTATAATTGGTCCATACTATGGTTCATGAACAGTTAATGTACAGTTGCCCACATAAGTTTTGTTCCTCTCTGTGATCTTATGCATGAAAATATAACGCGCATGATTTAATTACTAGTGTAGTTTCTT
Source organism: Paralithodes platypus (assembly GCA_032716605.1). Taxonomy (NCBI): domain Eukaryota; kingdom Metazoa; phylum Arthropoda; class Malacostraca; order Decapoda; family Lithodidae; genus Paralithodes; species Paralithodes platypus. The sequence continues at coordinate 43,615,530 of CM064483.1, read as the reverse complement.
ATCCAATGGTTAACTTTTCTGATTAGTCAGCTGATAAATAAAAGAAAGCACACTCGCGATGTATTCAAACACATTTTAATTTCATACACAAGATCACAACGAGGAGCAGAATTTATGTGGGCAACTGTACAGTTGCAGTTATTAACCTCTCCGCTGCATAGGTGGGGTATTCGCCACCCATCCCTGTGTGGAGGTATTTAGACTGTTTCCTAAACTCAAATCGTCATCGTACCATAAATATTATTAATACTTATCCATATGCGCCTATTTTACGTTGATTATAAATGTATTAACCTGTTACAACAATAAAACAAGTGGAAACAGCGTTTGGATGGTCAAATTCGGCGATAGAGGCCGGGAGTTACATAACTTATGGCTGAGGCAGCCTGCCAGCCAGCCAACCGTCACGACGGCTGGAGAGACACTGTTGCGTGGTAGTCTCTCTCTCGCTCTTTCCCACGCTTGGTAAAACAGATGACCACGCCCTGCTAGCAACTCGCTATTGTTAGCACGAAAATATACCTAAGAATAAGGAATAACAGGGAGAATAGGTGATAATTGAAGGGGGGGGGGGTGAAGGGGGGAATGAGGGGATGTGGAGGAGTGATATTTGGCATGGCCAAAGGGCAATACAACAACAAAAATATATACTGGGCTGATTTAAATGTTTTTTTTTTTTAGGCCTTGGATTATATGAGGAGATCCACAGCGCACTGGTAAAACTCTTATGAGAAGATCTTCACTTGCCGGGTTAATGATACATGCATTTTGAAAGCTGTTTGGGGTTGAACTGAAACTTATTTTTATAACTGGCATTTGTGGTCGGAGCATCGTTCAAGCTTTCAAGGCTTTAACATTTATCAGAATTAATGACCGACTGTACACTCTAGGGCACACATTCTGAGCTGCTTATGTGGACTCCCTTGGTGTATCTAGCCTACTAGGAAAACAATTCATCGGGATATTCGATTCAGTAGGTATATGTACAGTACAGATATGAATATGAATAGATACGTACAGTACAGTCTGTGGCTAAAGTCGTGGTATGGATCTTCAGCAATCCACTAGTGCCCTCTGACGGCGGTATTTGAAGCAATCCGAGATTTGGTGTGTTTGGCTCTCCACAGATGGCTCTGTTTGACACGTCCAGGTAGTGCCAAAAGTAAGCGAGACGCCTGTTTATTGGTGGATTACGACCATGCCAACTAGAACACACACACACACTACTTCATTATCAGAATGCAAGGAATATTAGTATGCTCTACAACTATAATATATGAATAATCTAGTGATGCTAGATTTACTCTTGCATAGGAATATAATCAAAATAAATTAGAATACTGTATAAAGACGCCGTTGTTCCGGATATTAATGATTAAATATTTAATAATGGTCAAACATAGCACTGTACATAAGGCACTGTGAATATTCTTGCTTACTAGTGAAATGGTATATAGTGGATACAGTATACAACACTTTGTAGGTGAATGCAACACAAATCTATAGCCTATTATAATAGGCTATAGATTTAGTAATTTATCATGTAGGAATTATATAATTACACAGTTAGCTAGTCAGGCTGGGAAATTAGGTATAGCCCGGCAGCCCGGACTAGCCCGGATATGTTGCCAGGCTAGTGATTTGCAACGCTAGTCTGCCCGGCAGTTGCCCAGGGGACAAGTTATTGTTTATATTAATATTTAAGTTGACGCTTCAATAAACGAAAACAAATAGTTGTCATATAATATCAAATACTGATAGATAATTAGTATACGAAAACATCGATGAGGTGGGCGTTTCGTAAAACGGTGGGCCTTTAGTAAAACAGAGACCGACACTTCTCGCTGCGGTGACCCAGTAATACACAGAGACGACGCAGCTGATCGATCGTAAATTTCGTAATATTTTCGGCAGCTATTATTAGTTCGTCATATACTGTCAATATTTATTTCTCTTGGATACAATAACAAATAAGTTCAATTAATGGATAAATATAACATAAAAGAGAAACATTGAATACAACTAGTTAAGCTAAAACAATGTAACCATGTACCGGATTCATGGCGTAAGTTTTGTTGTTATTGCTGGGCCGTTAATTTCGTAATGTTGTGAACTTAAGAATTTACTTGGGGATAGTAAAGTTTGCTAAGCGTTTAGATGTTGTTGGTGGCAAACAATTTGAAGATTGTAGGTGTTGGTCTATGATCACAGTGTTATACGATAATGAGTAAGTTCGTAGAAGGTGGTTGGGGGTAGCAGATTGTCATCATCTGCACCTAGCCATGTCTCCCTTTCGCCGATTCTGGCGCGCCTTTTTTATTTGATTTTTTTTTAGTTTTCCCCATTAATATTAATAATACTGATCTTCAAAAACTCTAACTTTTGGGATTTTCAAATTATCGGAATTTTGCTACAACAGACAATTTGAGACCCATGTTTCTTCGTTAATCAATGTTGTGGTCTCCCATATACTCACTCACCCACTCTCACTCTCTCTCTCTGATTTGTATTAATAATGAACAGTATTATATTTATAAATTATGTCTTTTTTTTTACATAGACTAAGACTGCCTGTTCCAAAAAAAATCGTCTAAAATTGTTTTTCCTCCGTATTCAATTTTATAGGCTAGACTTGTCAACCAAAAAGGTTAGCAGTAAGATTATCGTGTATAGAGTATTTGAAAATATATATTTGCGTATTTGTTTGCCTGTTTTAAAAATAATCAAGATTGAAGCATGGTAAATATCAATGAAGGTTATGGGGATGAGGCATAAGGAGAAATATATACCTTTTAGCTTTATTTCACATCTCTTTTGGCAGTTTTCAATTAGCTTTCATAATTGTCATGCACAGATGACCACGAAAGAGGACAGGGACATGAGGAGGAAATTAGAGAAGTTATATGGTTAGGATAGCTTAGGTAGGGTTATTTTAAGGTGAGCATTACAATACTATACAATTGTTTTGGGTTGACCAAAATAGGTTAGGGGGTAGATTTGGCTGTAAATTAAAATCGTTCATGAAATGGTAAAATATGAACTAATATGTTAAGGATATGATAGCCGAATAAGTAAGACAAATTCGAAAAAAATATGTCGAATATTCACAAATCTCTGTCTAACTAAATTCCAATAAAAACAAACATGAAACAACTTGTGTTACACCAATAGTCCAATACGTAGTGGTCATTATCAAAAGGGACTTAAGAACATAAGAAATCGGAAGTCTACATAAAGCTGACCGGCCTACACGAGGTAGATCCCATTTACACCCGGCCCATATCATTCATATGGCTATCCAGTTTGCTTTTGAAATATTCTACCGTTCCTTAGCTAATCGCTGCACTAGACAACGTATTCCACATATCCACAACCTTGTTTCCCAACCAAATGCTTACTACATATGTTTTTTAAAGCGGAACCTATCCAATTTGAAGCCATTTGAAGGGGTTATCCCTCCAATATTAAGCTTCATCCTGTCTTAGTGTTATAAGAGGCATTAAAAGCAGTAAAGTATCAGCCCGCTGTATCTCGCAAACATTTTGTTTAACTAATATCAAAATAGTTAAGAAATAACCATTTTCCTCTCCTGCTTTACTAACACTTATTAAGCTAGTTTAAAGGTAATGATATGCATGTCTTCATGATAATAGTTTCACCCTAATAAATTGATTATTTGCATTCAAGAACTGAGATTCAAGAGAAAGAAATTGAGGACAAGATTACTTACAGTACGATACAAAGAGTGAAAGACTAATATATAAGGACTAGTAAGATAATCAGTAGTCTGCCCCTCATCCCATAAGGAAGCCAATCGATGATGACAATGCACTAGTTTCAGGTTCATGAGAACAATGAAGACGAGAAACTGCGCAAGAATAGACTTTAAAAAAAAATCATGTAGGGGAAGGAAGTTGAAGATAAGAGTAGGTGGGAGAAGGAACATTTACTGAGAATAGACTTTATCAAAATCATGCAGGGGAAGGAAGTTGAAGATATGATTGGGTGAGAGAAGGTACATTTACTGAGAATATCCTATCACACTAGGCACACAATATAACGAGACATCAATGCTTAGAAGGGAACATTTGAAATGTAATTTCAGTGCTAATGGTTTTGACAGTAAAAGTGTCAAGGAGTCAATGCTTATATGAAGTTCTGTAAAACTTATATTTAAGGATAAAGTCTGAGGCCCTCATACAGGAAGATGGCTTGACAATACAAAACAATAGGGAAAGATTGAAATGTTAAACTATAAATATATTATTAGAGACACTTGAGAACATATCACCTGTTGACAAAATAAAGCCATACCAAAGGTCCTCTGAAAAGAGAATCTGTTTAAATGCAATATAATTTATATTGAAGTTAGGGGATAAACTGGTAGTATCGTAAATCAAGGAAGACAGAGGAAAGAGAGTGGAGAATTTGTTTTTAAACTGAAGAGGCCTGAGCATCCCAGAAACGGAGAGGTTTAAGAGATAGGTAAATAAATGGAAACCTTCATTGTCCTCTTCTTAGTTTCAATGTTTTACCATCAACGTGCTGTACCAACAACTCTTGATATTTCCATAACATTAGTAATGCATGAAGTTTCCCAAAATTCAATAAGTAGTGTGGACATAAATTCCAATTTATAGAAGCTGGTGGCATGTTTGTGAATGTATGTGGTACTTAACGGGTGAAATTCCTTACGATGTATCAGGGCAAGTAAAACATGTGTCAGGCCAAGTATATTTCAGATGTCACTAGCCCGGGGCAAGTAGATCCGCAACACTAATTTCCCAGCCTGTAGTTTACACTAAAACAAATTGAAATATAATATAATCAGTGAATAGTGGCAATACTATGACTTTTTGCGTAAGAAATCTACTTAACTTGATCATGCTGTGACCTATTCCTGTATCTGATTATTTCTCAAACATTACCCAACTCTTCCGTCATTCGTGGCAAGCAGATTGGACGTCCATGACAAATAACAATCTACACTTCACTAATCCTACTAATCCATAGTTCCCTGGCAGTGTTCTTTCCATGATAATAGAAGATAGGAGACTGCCTTGGTTTGCCTGAGACTAGGCCACTCTACGCGTGGCTTTTTTATATTGGAGGATGTCCCCACGCTTTGCCCTTGTTGCCAGGTTCCAGTCACAGTCCAATATATTGCGATAGACTGCTCCTAGTTGTTATTTATGCCCCTTTCCCACTGATGCGACAACTCACGATTTTCGTCGCCGAGGACATAGTTTTGGCAAATTCGCAAGAATGCGTGCGACGTTCACGATTTTGACCCTTAAAAAACGTTGACAAGTTTACACTCGGCGACGATGTCGCCGATGGGTAAGACGAAATCGGCGACATTATGCGAAGTCATCGACAAATTGAGCGATGGTTCGGCGAATACCTCGGCGAGATTATTTAGTTTCATCCCTAGACCTCCATCAAGCATATAAAGCATCCCCCTCCACCCTCCTTCAAGATCAATTTGTAAATTTTACGATAGAAAAATATCCTGGCGGAAGGCCGGTTCCTCAAAAAGTACAGGCTCGCTATCGCTAGCCAGGAAAAACTCGACGCCTAAATGACATGAAAGTCTTAATATTGACAACGAAATGGGGTGAAATGTCTTAAAATCGCCAAACTAATGGGCCGAACATCATAAAATATGAAAACTAATGGGGTTAACCATGAGGAAGAAAGGGGACCAGAAAAACGACCCATCTCCCCTTAATTCGGAGATTGGCAATGTTCGGCTTCGCCGGGGACAATTTTGTTATCAAATAATGTACAAATTTAGCTTGCTCTCAAAACAAAAAATATATATGTTGGCTCGCTACCGCTCACCAGGAAAATATTGAAACCTGGATGGGGGTAAATGTCTTAAAACAGTAGGCTGAATGGGGCCGGACGGATAAAAGGCAAAGAGAGAGGGAGAGAAAAAGAAAAAGAAAAAACGAGGAGAGAGGGAGAGAAATAGAAAACAAAAAAAGGCGAGGTGGGGTCAGTTAAGCAGTAACGCAAACATTGAGCCCACCTCGCTGTTTTTGTTTTATCTTTCTCTCCCTCTCTCCTCGTGTTTTTTGTTCTATTTCTCTCCTTCTCTCTTTGCCTTCTATCCGTTCGGCCCCGTTCAGCCTACTGTTTTAAGACGATCGTCCCCATCCAAGTATCGATATCTTCCTGGCAAGCGATAGCGAACCAGCATTATATGAAGAAATCCGGCTTTGACGGAGAAATTTTTCTATCGAAAAATTTACAAATTTAGCTTGCTCTCAAAACAAATATATATATATATGTTGGCTCGCTACCGCTCACCAGGAAAATATTGAAACCTGGATGGGGGTAAACGTCTTAAAACAGTAGGCTGAACGGGGCCGAACGGATACAAGGCATAGAGAGAGGGAGAGAAATAGAAAACAAACAAAAAACGAAGAGAGAGGGAGAGAAAGATAAAACTAAAAAAGGCGAGGTGGGCTCAAGTTTGAAGCCTTAACGCAAACATTGAGCCCACCTTTCTGTTTTTTGTTTTCTCTTTCTCTCCCTCTCCTCGTTTTTTTTATTTCTATTTCTCTCCCTCTCTCTTTGCCTTGTATCCGTTCTGCCCCGTTCAGCCTATTGTTTTAAGACGTTTACCCCCATCCAGGTTTCAATATTTTCCTGGTGAGCGGTAGAGAGCCAACGTATTTAAACAAAAATTGTTGAGAGCAAGCTAAATTTGTACATTTTTCGATAGAAAAATGTCTCCGGCAAAGCCAGATTTCTCCATATAATGCTGGTTCGCTATCGCTTGCCAGGAAGATATCGATACTTGGATGGGGATAAACGTCTTAAAACAGTTGGCTGAATGGGGCTGAATGGATACAAACCAGAGAAAGAGAGAAAAGGAGAGAAAGATAAAAAAACAGGTGAACCCCCCAAGAGAGGTGCATAGAAAAAGGGGTTGACAGGTTCACTATAGGCCTAATAATTTGTTTTTACCCACCTCGCGGAAGGTGCTCTTTGGCATTGTCTATGTTCTCGGAACATCTGAGAGCATCGGCGTGCAGAGCATCTGAGAGCATCGGTGAGCATCCATGCAGCGTTGCAAAGGTTTTTTTGTGGGAAACCCTCTGCGATGTCTCGCAGATGTTCGCAGAAGCCCTCGCAGATCCCTCGGCGATACTAGACGATGCTTGCGAGGGCAACGAACCCTCGTGAGTCCTCGTCCAAAATGTTGAACAGTCCGAACATTTGCGACGAGCCGCGAGGGCCCTTGCGAGGCCTTGAGAGGCCTTGCGAGTCAAACAATTTTTCATGAGAGGGTTTAAGACATGTCACGAATGTGCCAATTTATTGGTGTCGGCGATGAAAATCGTGAGAAGTCGTATCAGTGGGAAAGGGGCATAACAAGAACACGTCAAGTTTTGATTGTATTTGGAGATCTATTCAGTTATGAAGGACTGTAAAGAGCGGTTGTGAGTCAAAACTTGTTGCGTCCATATAAATAATAAATTATCCTTTTCCAACAGGTGAGTATAATTTTCTATTTAAACATTCAATGCATTGTGAGTATCTCTCCTGAAACTCGTATTTCTCGCACAGTGACTTCACGGTGACGGAGAGAGAAAGAGATAGTCTGCTAGCCAACCTAGTGAACCTAGAAATGTTGAGTTCTGTAAAGTTTTATGGTAGAAATGCAATGTATGGGTCTTAAGGACTCAGAAACTGCCGGATGCTATTTTGTATATGTGTGTAGCATTTTGCATAATTGACCTAATTAGCATATTAATTAGGTATAATAACCAAATACGGAATATCTTGATAGAAACATATAGACTTCAACATAATATCAATATCCAGACCTGCTTTCGACCCCAAGGAATCCAAATAACATGGTTTTAATCTCCTAAAATCCTTCCAACTATCCAAAATCCAATATAGCCACCATGAATAACTAAATAAATCCGGTCCTGGAGTGGCGGCGTCTACACTGTGGGACCACCTCCAGGAGCTGCCGACCATGGATGGCTGCCGACCCTCCCGTCTGGGGACAAGATCACCGACAGTGGAGGACAGCAGGCTGCCGACCGTGGGGAGCAGTTTCCGGGAGCCAAACCGCCACAAATATCCCCTGCCCCCTCCCTGGGGGCACGCATCCTGGGAGCGGCTGCGGTCACGCCGGGCAATTCTCACACCTCTCACACCACACACACACACACACAATACACAGTTTTTCCTACACCGAGAAATGACTCTCCGGCTGTCATTTCTCGAAGACTCCTTCTAGCCGGAGACATTGAGAGCAACCCAGGACCCACCTACAAATACACATGTCCAACTTGCTCAAAACCCATTACTTTGAGCCGCCAAACTAAGGGTTCAGTTCTCTGCAACTCATGCTGGAACTGGAATATTTCACCTGCACAACACTTGCCTCCATGAAACACTACACAAACACCTGGACATGTTCCTCATATCCCTTCCTCTCCCAGTCAAGTCCCTCCCCTAAAGCCCGTCCACCTCTCCTCCCCAACCCATATAACCTTACCATACCATCCACTCCCTCTCCTAAAACCAGTCCACCTCTCCTCCCCAATCCACATAACCTGCCCATAACATCCACTCCCACTCCTAAAACCCATCCACCTCTCCTCCCCAACCCACCCACACCCCAACCTAATCCATTCCTACCCTCATCTCCTGCACCCCAATCCCCACCCCCACCCCCACCATCACCCCCTCCCCCTCCCCCACCCCCACCCCATCCTCGTGCAGCAGCACCCAACATACACCGCACTCACAACAACAATATCCTTCAACTAAACATAGATGGCATCAACACAAAGAAACACGAACTCACACACTTCATCAAACAACACAACATACACATTGCCATCTTACAAGAAACAAAACTCTGTACAACACAAAAAACACCTACATTTCACAATTTCACCACCATACGACAAGACCGGGCCGTCGGCATTGGCGGTGGACTCATCACCCTGGTACACAAAGATATAACATATATAGACACCAGTGCACATACAAAATCCCTCCTCCCCCCAAACGATAACACAACAGAAATACAATCAATTAAAATACGCACTGGCAACAGTTCCAACATTACCATCTTAAATACATACATCCCTCCCCAAACATCCCCTACAGTACCAAACGATTACAGACCACAAATACAACACATCACAAACACCCCACACATCATCCTGGGTGGTGATTTCAATGCAAAGACGTCGGCCTGGTTTGTCGACAACCCCGACACAGACAGAGGGCTGGTCTTACAACACCAAACAGACAACCTATATATCTGCAATAACATTCATCATCATACCCATACTCCCCACCAAGCTCTCTACACCCCATCATCTCCTGATATCACCTTTTGTTCCCCTGAAATCGCCCCCACAACATCCTGGAAGGTGGTCAGAACCTTGGGCTCAGACCACCACCCGATCATTATCACCACCAAAACATGACTCACCCCAGGTAGCCACAGACACACTTACACTAACTATAAAAGAGCTAACTGGGAAGCTTTCACAAATGAGACAGAACAACACTTTGACACCTTAAACAGTACACCCATCACTAACATCAACAATGCTGTACACACATTCAACACGACTATTCAAAACGCCGACAAGAAACACATTCCAAGAGGTAACATAAAAAAACACAACCCCAACTTCTCACCAGAAATTCAAAACCTCATCATACAACACGACACACTGAAACACTCCCCAGCACCCCACACACAAGACATCAATCAACAAATTCAAGCACTCAACATCCAGATTAACAACAAAATACAAGAACAACAAACACTAAATTGGAATAACTTCCTACAAACACTCGATCACAAAACAAACCCCAACAAAATCTACAAAACACTAAACAGCATCACACTTTCCAACAGCAACACAACACAATCACATCCTGCAATCACAAAAACAGACTCTACTCCTTCACATAAACAACAAGCAAACACTCTCATCAATCACTTCTCTCATGTCAGTCACCTAAAACCCCACAAAGACGACCGACGTGTCATCCGACGAAAAAGACAATTCCCCACAGACCCTGACTATACACCCTTCACCAACAACCAGACAAAACATATCATCAACAATCTCCAGCTCTCACCCGCCTGTGGCCTAGACAACATAAGCAACATTCACCTCAGACACCTGGGACCACAAGGCATACAAGCACTCACTAACATATCAAACTACAGCTACTCACACAACACAATACCAGACATCTGGAAGCATGGTATCATCATCACATTCCCCAAACCTAACAAAGACCCCACGCTACCCTCCTCACACCGCCCTATCACACTCCTTTGCACCCCCTCCAAAGTCATAGAGCGCCTTGTACTACAACTGATGACACCTGACTTACCACTTTCTCCAACACAACACGGCTTCAGGCCATTGCACTCCACAAACACTCTTCTTACAGACCTTACACAAAGAGCTTTTGATGGCATCAACTTAGCTATACCACCACACAGATCAGTACTTGCCACACTCGACTTTAGTAAAGCTTTCGATGCCATCCCCCGCCACAACCTAACAAACAAAATCTACAACACAAACATGCACAAAAACACAAAAAGATGGCTGGCCAACTTCTTAGCAGGCAGATGTGCACACGTATCTTTTGCCGGTCAGTCATCTAGCATTAGAAATTTCCCAAACGGAGTCCCGCAAGGATCCGTCCTGTCGCCCGCACTCTTCAATCTGTACATGCATGATATAAATACACCAAATTCACCCCAAATAACCATAGCCTTCTACGCAGACGACATAACACTCACAAGCACGCACCAAAACCCAGACACAGCAACAAGACTCCTAGAAGACTATCTCGACACATTACATGAATGGTGCACTTCAAACAGACTCAATTTAGCCCCAGCTAAATCCACTGCAACCCTCCTCACAAGCTGGACAGGAGAGCACGATTACGTCCCGGGACTCAACATAAACAACACACCCCTAACACACACACACACACACAAAATCCTAGGAGTAACATACGACACCCAAATGACATTCAAACAGCACACCACAAACACGAAAAAGAAACTGACACCCAGACTAAATGCCCTTAGATCACTTGCCCACACGAAATTTGGACACAACAAAGAAACCACCACCACAGTCTACAAACAATACATCAGATCAGTTATGGAATACCCAACCCCGGCCTGGGCTTCTAACCTAGCTGAAACACATCATAAGACCTTACCGACTATTCAAAATAAAGCCCTGAAAATCATCACAGGATGCACAGCTACAACACCCACTGATCACCTACATCAAGAAACCAAAGTCCTCAAAGTCAAAGATCATCTAGACATGAGAGGCACACAATTCCTGGCAGCAGCCTCCATGAATCAACACTACCCCCTACACTACATGGCAACACACCCACAGATTATCCATCAATCACATACAAACAAAAAAAGACACCAAGAAATATCAAAACAACACCCAGTGCTCGCTATCACACACAAATACTGTCTTCTCTCCCTCCCTGCCCACCCCAAACCAACTTCCGGAAGCACATCCATACTCATATCACTCGCCGTTCCATCCACTCACTCATAGACAACACGCAGCTGCAAGCACGACCTCCGGAAATCCATCCTTCTGAATCCTCCCTTCCTCGCGAGGACAGAGTCCACCTGGCCAGGCTGAGATGCGGACACCATCCAGCTCTTCTGAGCTATCGGAAGAGACTTGATGACTCCGTCGTCGACACCTGCCCGGGTTGTAACACAGCACCCCATACCATTAAACACATCATAGAACACTGCGTTTCACACAACCACTTACGCCAACAACACAATTTACACTCTTTGAGAGCTCTGTGGGAAAGCCCGACCGTAGCCATGGCCTTCCTTAAGGACTCGGGGTTCTTCGGCCAGGCAGCTTAGGGAGCAACAACAACAACAACTAAATAAATCCTAAAATCACCCAAACTCAGAAATGTTTAAAGATACAATTGTTATTTTGATGAACACATACAACTCGGAAAGTAAAACTGCTACTGCACCTGTTAAACACAAAAAAGAGGGGGAAAGAGGTGATAGTTGGACAGACAAGATCTACATAAGATCCTAGACAAACTTCAAAAGTACTCTCACCCACTTACTAATGCCTCTACACCCTATGCAATATCCTTAATGGACAAGTGGCATCAGCCAATGAGGTAAATGTGCATGATTCAATCAAAATTGGACAAGAATTGATAACGAAATGCATGGCATCCCTTACGGGTGGTTTCCACAATCCAATTATATCTAATGTAAAACGCAGTGTTCTATGATGTGTTTAATGGTATGGGGTGCTGTGTACAGTCATTAGTAAGTGGGTGAGAGTACTTTTGAAGTTTGTCTAGGTTCTTATGTAGATGTTGTCTGTCCAACTATCACCTCTTTCCCCCTCTTTTCTGTGTTTAACAGGTGCAGTAGCAGTTTTACTTTCCGAGTTGTATGTGTTCATCAAAATAACAATTGTATCTTTAACAATTTCTGAGTTTGGGTGATTTTAGGATTTATTTAGTTGTTGTTGTTGTTGCTCCCTAAGCTGCCTGGCCGAACAGCCCCGAGTCCTTAAAGGAAGGCCATGCTATGGTCGGGCTTTCCCACAGAGCTCTCAAAGAGTGTAAATTGTGTTGTTGGCGTAAGTGGTTGTGTGAAATGCAGTGTTCTTTGATGTGTTCAATGGTATGGGGTGCTGTGTTACAACCCGGGCAGGTGTCGACGATGTAGTCATCCAGTCTCTTCCGATAGCTCAGAAGAGCTGGATGGTGTCCGCATCTCAGCCTGGCCAGGTGGACTCTGTCCTCGCAAGGAAGGGAGGATTCAGAAGGATGGATTTCGGGAGGTCGTGCTTGCAGCTGCGTGTTGTCTATGAGTGAGTGGATGGAACGGCGAGTGATATGAGTATGGATGTGCTTCCGGAAGTTGGTTTGGGGTGGGCAGGGAGGGAGAGAAGACAGTATTTGTGTGTGATAGCGTGTGCTGGGTTTTGTTTTGATATTTCTTGGTGTCTGTGGGTGTGTTGCCATGTAGTGTAGTGGGTGGTGTTGATTCATGGAGGCTGCTGCCAGGAATTGTGTGCCTCTCTTGTCTAGATGATCTTTGACTTTGAGGACTTTGGTTTCTTGATGTAGGTGATCTGTGGGTGTTGTAGCTGTGCATCCTGTGATGATTTTCAGGGCTTTATTTTGAATAGTCTGTAAGGTCTTATGATGTGTTTCAGCTAGGTTAGAAGCCCAGGCCGGGGTAGCGTATTCCATAACTGATCTTATGTATTGTTTGTAGACTGTGGTGGTGGTTTCTTTGTTGTGTTCAAATTTCGTGTGGGCAAGTGATCTGAGGGCGTTTAGTCTGGGTGTCAGTTTTATTTTCGTGTTTGTGGTGTGCTGTTTGAATGTCATTTGGGTGACGTATGTTACTCATAGGATTTTGTGTGTGTGTGTGTGTGTTAGGGGTGTGTTGTTTATGTTGAGTCCCGGGATGTAATCGTGCTCTCCTGTCCAGCTTGTGAGGAAGGTTGCAGTGGATTTAGCTGGGGCTAAATTGAGTCTGTTTGTAGTGCACCATTCATGTAATGTGTCGAGATAGTCTTGAAGGAGTCTTGTTGCTGTGTCTGGGTTTTGGTGCGTGCTTGTGAGTGATATGTCATCTGCGTAGAAGGCTATGGTTATTTGGGGTGAATTTGGTGTATTTATATCATGCATGTACAGATTGAAGAGTGCGGGCGACAGGACGGATCCTTGCGGGACTCCGTTTGGGAAATTTCTAATGCTAGATGACTGAACGGCAAAAGATACGTGTGCACATCTGCCTGCTAAGAAGTTGGCCAGCCATCTTTTTGTGTTTTTGTGCATGTTTGTGTTGTAGATTTTGTTTGTTAGGTTGTGGCGGGGGATGGCATCGAAGGCTTTACTAATGTCGAGTGTGGCAAGTACTGATCTGTGTGGTGGTATAGCTGAGATGATGCCATCAAAAGCTCTTTGTGTACGCTCTGTAAGAAGAGTGTTTGTGGAGTGCAATGGCCTTAAGCCGTGTTGTGTTGGAGAAAGCGGTAAGTCAGGTGTCATCAGTTGTAGTACAAGGCGCTCTATGACTTTGGAGGTGGTGCAAAGGAGTGTGATAGGGCGGTGTGAGGAGGGTAGCGTGAGGTCTTTGTTAGGTTTGGGGAATGTGATGATGATACCATGCTTCCAGATGTCTGGTATTGTGTTGTGTGAGTAGCTGTAGTTTGATATGTTAGTGAGTGCTTGTATGCCTTGTGGTCCCAGATGTCTGAGGTGAATGTTGCTTATGTTGTCTAGGCCACAGGCGGGTGAGAGCTGGAGATTGTTAATGATATGCTTTGTCTGGTTGTTGGTGAAGGGTATATAGTCAGGGTCTGTGGGGAATTGTCTTTTTCGTCGGATGACACGTCGGTCGTCTTTGTGGGGTTTTAGGTGACTGACATCAGAGAAGTGATTGATGAGAGTGTTTGCTTGTTGTTTATGTGAAGGAGTAGAGTCTGTTGTTGTGATTGCAGCATGTGATTGTGTTGTGTTGCTGTTGGAAAGTGTGATGCTGTTTAGTGTTTTGTAGATTTTTGGGGGGTTTGTTTTGTGATCGAGTGTTTGTAGGAAGTTATTCCAATTTAGTGTTTGTTGTTCTTGTATTTTGTTGTTAATCTGGATGTTGAGTGCTTGAATTTGTTGAATGATGTCGTGTGTGTGGGGTGCTGGGGAGTGTTTCAGTGTGTCGCGTTGTATGATGAGGTTTTGAATTTCTGGTGAGAAGTTGGGGTTGTGTGTTTTTATGTTACCTCTTGGAATGTGTTTCTTGTCGGCGTTTTGAATAGTCGTGTTGAATGTGTGTACAGCATTGTTCATGTTAGTGATGGGTGTACTGTTTAAGGTTTCAAAGTGTTGTTCTGTCTCATTCCTTTATAGTTAGTGTAAGTGTGTCTGTGGTTAGCTGGGGTGAGTCTTGTTTTGGTGGTGATAATGATCGGGAGGTGGTCTGAGCCCAAGGTTCTGACCACCTTCCAGGATGTTGTGGGGGCGAGTTCAGGGGAACAAAAGGTGATATCAGGAGATGATGGGGTGTAGAGGGCTTGGTGGGGAGTATGGGTATGCTGATGAATGTTATTGAGGATATATAGATTGTCTGTTTGGTGTTGTAAAACCAGCCCTCTGTCTGTGTCGGGGTTGTCGACAAACCAGGCCGACGTCTTTGCATTGAAATCACCACCCAGGATGATGTGTGGGGTGTTTGTGATGTGTTGTATTTGTAGTCTGTAATCGTTTTGTACTGTAGGGGATGTTTGGGGAGAGATGTATGTATTTATGATGGTAATGTTGGAGCTGTTGCCAGTGCGTATTTTAATTGATTGTATTTCTGTTGTGTTATCGTTTGGTGGGAGGAGGGATTTTGTATGTGCACTGGTGTCTATATATGTTATATCTTTGTGTACCAGGGTGATGAGTCCACCGCCAATGCCGACGGCCCGGTCTTGTCGTATGGTGGTGAAATTGTGAAATGTAGGTGTTTTTTGTGTTGTACAGAATTTTGTTTCTTGTAAGATGGCAATGTGCATGTTGTGTTGTTTGATGAAGTGTGTGAGTTCGTGTTTCTTTGTGTTGATGCCATCTATGTTTAGTTGAAGGATATTAATGTTGTGTGTGCGGTGTATGTTGGGTGCTGCTGCACGAGGATGGGGTGGGGGTGGGGGAGGGGGAGGGGGTGATGGTGGGGTTGGGGGTGGGGATTAGGGTGCAGGAGATGAGGGTAGGAATGGATTAGGTTGGGGTGTGGGTGGGTTGGGAAGGAGAGGTGGACAGGTTTTAGGAGTGGGAGTGGATGTTATGGGCAGGTTATGTGGATTGGGGAGGAGAGGTGGATGGGTTTTAGGAGAGGGAGTGGATGGTATGGTAAGTTTATGTGGGTTGGGGAGGAGAGGTGGACGGGCTTTAGGGAAGGGACTTGACTGGGAGAGGGAGGGGTATGAGGAACATGTCCAGGTGTTTGTGTAGTGTTTCATGGAGGCAAGTGTTGTGCAGGTGAAATGGGTCCAGTTCCCGCATGAGTTGCAGAGAACTGAACCCTTAGTTTGGCGGCTCGAAGTAATGGAATTGAGCAAGTTGGACATGTGTATTTGTAGGTGGGTACTGGGTTGCTCTCAATGTCTCCGGCTAGAGGGAGTCTTCGAGAAATGACAGCCGGAGAGTCATTTCTCGGTGTAGTAAAAACTGTGTATTGTGTGTGTGTGTGTGGTGTGAGAGGTGTGAGAATTGCCCGGCATGACTGCAGCCGCTCCAAGGATGCGTGCCCCCAGGGAGGGGGCAGGGGATATTTGTGGCGGTTTGGCTCCCGGAAACTGCTCCCCACGGTCGGCAGCCTGCTGTCCTCCACTGTCGGTGATCTTGTCCCCGGACGGGAGGGTCGGCAGCCATCCATGGTCGGCAGCTCCGGGAGGTGGTCCCACAGCATAGACGCCGCCACTCCAGGACCGGATTTATTTAGTTATCCATGGTGGCTATATTGGATTTTGGATAGTTGGAAGGATTTTAGGAGATTAAAATCATGTTATTTGGATTCCTTGGGGTCGAAAGCAGGTCTGGATATTGATATTATATTGAAGTCTACATGTTTCTATCAAGATATTCCGTATTTGGTTATTATACCTAATTAGTATGCTAATTAGGTCAATTATGCAAAATGCTACACATATACAAAATAGCATCCGGCAGTTTCTGAGTCCTTAACCTAAGACGTACGCACAGGGGGTTTTCTACAGGGTAATACTGTGCGCATGTATGATGATTTTGGGACCCATTGCCAATTTCTCTAAAAAGTACATCATCGTGTAGGAATGTTTGCGTGCATCGGCCCATATATATTTGACCCCCCAAAAAATGTCTTGGGGGGGGGGAACGGTCCGTAGTTGAAAAATGTGGAGCGAATGGCACCGCGCGGCTAGATTGTCATCGAGCGGCGAGATTTCCCTGCCGAATTTTAACGCGCCCAGGGGATAGAAGGAGAGGAAGGAGGGGGTGGGTTACCGCGTATTATCACGTATATCTCCTTTTTTTATCACTTTTAGGCTATGTAGAGTATGTATACGTGTGTAGGCCACCCATATAACAATGAATATGCCTCATAGTGACCAAAAATTGCAATATATAAGAAAATTATAAGATAATTTTTAGGCGGGAATGAAGATGGGTTGGAGGTTTGGCGGAAATTTATGAGCTGAGAGTGTGGTTTACGCCATACATATCACTTATATCTTGTACTTAGAGCACTGTCATGCTATAATACAGACTTGTACGTATGTAGACGTGCCATATATCAAAATATATACCGCATATAGACCAATTCATGCGATATTTACGCACATTATGAATGAGTTTCTATGCGTGAACCAAGGTGTAAGTGAGCTGTGCTGGGAATGAAAGGGGGAGAGGGTGTGTTACGCCATAAATATAACTTATATCTTGTACTTAGAGCACTGTCATGCTATAATACAGACTTGTACGTATGTAGATGTGCCATATATCAATATATATACCGCATATAGACCAATTCATGCGATATTTACGCACATTATCAATGAGTTTCTATGCGTGAACCAAGGTGTGAGTGAGTTGTGCTGGGAATGAAAGGGGGAGAGGGTGTGTTACGCCATAAATATCACTTATATCTTGTACTTAGAGCACTGTCATGCTATAATACAGACTTGTACGTATGTAGACGTGCCATATATCAATATATATACCGCATATAGACCAATTCATGCAATATTTACGCACATTATCAATGAGTTTCTAGCAGACGGAAGCCTCAAAGGGGGGGTGGGGGTGGGTGGGTGGGAGGGAGGCATGCAGGGAGATCTCTAGATAGATAGCCAGCTTTGTGATAATTGTGGAGGCGCCCGAGGCGTATGGATGTCTTGGTATTTTGAACCTTATGTCTACCAGGTGTCTGGTGTTCGTTGCCACCAAGAGGTCTACAATAACATGAGTCAGGAATGGAGAGAGAGAGAAACTGATACATGCGTATGTCGTACGTATAAATGGACTTCAGAATTGCATTTTTATGCAAGCAGACATTGCATTTTAGACACATGTGAAGTACCACAGAAACATGTAGGTCATTGACTGTAAATAAAGTACTATATTATAGACCAGCAACGAGGGTGGTCAGTAAACACAGGCAGATTGCCTTTTTTGATAGAGAGCTAAATATAGACTGGTGTCTTCTTACACTTGCGAAAGGGTAGATTGCCACCACAGAAACTTATATTTATTTATTTCCAAGTAATATGCAATCTAAATGTATATTCGAGACCTACTGCAAGTATTTGTATGACAGTCATGACTATGTATAATCCAATATACGCGCGTATGCGAGACATAAGAAAGCTGGTTGAGCAATTTTTGACACCCACACAGTTATTATTCATTTTTATTTACAATATTATACAATACAAATGTATTTGTGAAGAGTATTTTATGCATTATTGTATTTATACAAATTTTGTTCCCAGACAAAGCTGCTGTGGCTGGAGCATCAAGGAGCGGCAAGGGTCACCCTGTGACCGCTTGACCGTGTGATAATGAGTGGAGTCACACTGAGAGGGGCAATTTTGCTGAGTGTTTGGGCAATTTTTGACAGAATAAAGTTATATAAATACTAATTGTTGACAGAGACGAACTTTTATAAACCTTTGCATGATATAATTGATAATCCCATCAATTTACAAACGTAAATTGGTGGGATAATTCATTTTTGTTTGTATATTGTCATTTCAATTGTAGACACGAAGTTTTGAGTGATATTTGGTATGAGCTCCTGTGGCATGGTTGGTAAGGTCGTGGACTGGAAAACTCAAAGTGTGGTAGGGTAGTGGGATCGAATCCAGGAGGGGGTTATGGGGAAGGTTTTATACTGTCTAGAATTGTTTTTATAATTTTTTTTTTTTACAAGATCATGCCATTTTATTCAAACAATATGAAATATTCATAGAATATATCATATTGTAAGAATACAATGACATGACCTTGTTTGTTTTTGTTTATTTTATTGATTTTTTGTATTATCTTAGTAGGTTTGACAGGATTTATTGAAACATATTTATTTTTGGACAATTCATTTGAGGTAAGAAAATAATTATATACACATTACTTAGGCTAATAACAAACATATATATTGATATACTAAAAAAAAAAGGCATATTACATGTAAATCTTTGAAACTTATAAACTAAATAATGAAACATACAATTATATAATGTAAAAGCTATATCACAGGGACATCTTTGGAACTTATACATTATATAATATATATGTTACATTATGAGGTAGCGTGATCAATTAGGTCAGGTCAGGTAAGGTAGGGCGCGAGTCCAGGGCAGGGCAGGGCAGGGGGCGAGTCCAGGGCAGGGCAGGGCAGGGGGCGAGTCCAGGGTAGGGCAGGGGGCGACACTCAATAATTCTTGAAGGTGTGGTAGTCCCTGAAGCAGTCACCCAGGCAGAGTGCAACTTTGCACTCGGCGCACATTCAGGTGACTCTTTTGGTGACATGGGGTTTCCTGACACTGGAGCTGCAGACGATGCACTGCACCTGCCTGTGACGAGTGCCAATCAGCTCGGTGTTGGTTGGGTAGTGTCTTTCGACACCCAGCTGGATGCGGTCAGGAACGTGATCCCCACGCCATGCCGTACGTCTGTGAGTGGTGGTGCCATACTTCTCCAGGAGTTGGTTTGAGACGTTGTAGACGAACTCCCGGAATTTCAGCTTCTGGTTTGGGGACATATCCTTCTTCACCAACCACAAGTTGTAGGCGTTGAGCATCGTGATATCAACTAGGTGGAGGAAGAGCTTGTGATACCACTTCACAGTCTTCCTCAGACACTCAACGCCTGACAGCTGACAGTCAGACTTGTCCACCAGGCGCATGTTCTTGGTATAGTCCACTACCATGTCGGGCTTGTAGATGGTCTTCCTGGTTCGGTAGTGGATTTTGCCAGAATCCACTTGGGCACCTGTGTGGACGGTGGAAAGCAGGTGGACGTCTCGTTTATCCTTCCACTTCAGGGCTATCACTTTCCCACACTTCTCGAGCTGCTTGTATTTCTGCCCCTTTCGTCGCCTTCTTCGCACATGCCTCTCGCGGTGTTCCTGGGCCAGGTCGTTTTCTGAAGGTGTGTCACTGGAGGAGGCATCTGTAAGAGGAATGACATTACCGGTGAACTTAGGCATAAACTTTCTTGTCTTTCTGACAGTCCCACATGACCCCGTTTGGTTGTCATGAAGAAACTGGCAGAGAGGAGGAGAAGTATACCAGTTGTCAGTGTAGATGATGTGGCCTTTGCCCAGGTAAGGTGCCAACATTTTCCTGACGATGGCACCTGACATGCCCATGGGGTCATTGGCAGCGGCTTTCGGTATGTCAATGTCAGTGCCTGTATACACGATCATGTCAAGCACTATTCCAGTTTCACAGTCACACAAAACGAAGAGCTTGATTCCGAACCTATGCCTTTTCAAGGGGATATACTGCTTGAAAACAAGACGTCCTTTGAAGAGCACGAGCGACTCATCAATCACCAAATTGAGGAAGGGGTAAAAGTATTTCCTATACCTCTCCAACAACATGGTGAACACATCCCGAACTTTCCATATCCTGTCAATCCTGTTAGAATTGTCGTCTGCAAAGTGCATAAATCTTAGCAGCAACAAAAATCTGTCACGAGTCATGAACTTATTGAAAGTTGGGGTGGCGATGAGAGGGTCGTGCTTCCAATAGTGTTGCAACACATGCTTCTTGATCAGAGGCATGAGGAACAACAAGGCAAAGAACGTCATGAATTCTTCCACAGTCGTATCCACCCAGCCTCGTATTCTCGCTTTTGGAGAAATTACGTCCAATCTGCCAAACACCCACCTGTAGCAGGCGTTTGTTTGGGCAACGATGTACGTCATTACCTCCATATCGACAAAAGCGAGGAAGAAGTCGCTTTCGTTCACTTACTTGTCACAGGACCAGTCGTCAGTTGTACCTGTTGTCCCAGGATTGAACTGGGGCACGTCAGGTACAAAATTGACCCCGTCAGACCAATCGAACGAAGGCAGCCCAGGGATCGGAATGTCGTCTGCGTCTCCTTCATCGTCTGAAATATCGCTTCCATGGTCGCGATACAGCACTGCATCATCATCACCCTCCTCTTCACTTGACAGACGCCCTACCTCATTCTCGTCACCGACGTCGGACTTACTCCCACTGTCCACTCCCAAATCCCCCCACCCTTGGTCCCGTGCTAGGGCTTCGTCGTCGAAACCCGGGCTGCCAATGCCCTGCGAATCACCATCAAACAGCAGGGCGGCATACTTTGATGGTGTCAGAGTTGTCCGGGTCACTTTAGCACGTACGGGAGTCTTATGGACAGGGACAGCAGAGGCGGTGGCAGGGGCGGTGGCAGGGGCAGCAGTGGTGCGTGGTCTTGTGGCCCTGGAGGCAGGCAAGATGATGGTGGTGCCTGTCGCCCTTCTCTCTGTTCCTTGGGCAGGGGCGGCAGGGGTGGCAGGGGCAGCAGGGGCAGCAGGGGCAGCCGGGCCAGGGGCGGCTGGTGGTGGTGGTGGTGGTAGGGTCACTGTGGCAGGCGTATGGGTTCTCTTCCCTATGCTCGTGCCTTTAATTTTTCCTGCCCCCGCAGGTTCTGCAGCCCTAGAGCGGCCTCCTGCGTCGCTGGTACCGGTGGCAGGGGTGGCAGTGGTGGCAGTGGTGGTGGTAGTGGTTGTTGCAGTGGCCTGGGTCGTGGTGTCAGTGTCCCGAAACACCAATGACCTCTGTACATTTGCCGTGCTTGCACGTGTTTTCCGTGCTTTGGGTGCTGGTCTTCCGTCCTCAGAGCTGTAGGGCGTGTCATAATGGTAGCTAGGGTCTTTAGCAGCCACCCTCTGTCTTCCACGGCGGCTAACACCACCAGAAGGAGGGCTGTTTGTGTCATCAGGGAGCGAGCGTGAGGGACGTGTGGGCTCCATGACTAGTGCTTGGTTACTGGCACGGTGGTGCTTGCACGAGTGCGGGGCGACCGTTTGGCAGGGTGGTGTCGAGAGTTGACATGTAGTACTATAGCCACACCAATTTTCAGCCGCCTGGCTATAAACGCGCGGTTTTGGTACGCGTTCAAAAGCTCTGCTCTTAAGAGTCTTCCCGCTGTCCGCCGGGGGAACTCTTAAGAGTCTCCCCGCAGCTCCCGGGTTAAGACCCATACATAGCATTTCTACCATAAAACTTTACTGAACTCAACATTTCTAGGTTCACTAGGTTGGCTAGCAGACTATCTCTCTCTCTCTCCGTCACCGTGAAGTCACTGCGCGAGAAACACGAGTTTCAGGAGAGATACTTACAATGCATTGAATGTTTAAATAGAAAATTATACTCACCTGTTGGAAAAGGATCGTTTATTATTTATATGGACGCAACAAGTTTTGACTCACAACCGCTCTTCACAGTCCTTCATAACTGAATAGATCTCCAAATACAATAAATAAGAGAAAGATAAAGCAAAAACAGCGAGGTGGGCTCAATGTTTGCGTTACTGCTTAACTGAGCCCACCTCGCATTTTTTGTTTCTCTTTCTCTCCCTCTCTCCTCGTTTTTTGTTTTTCTCTTTCTCTCCCTCTCTCTTTGCCTTTTATCCGTCCGGCCCCATTCAGCCTACTGTTTTAAGACATTTACCCTCATCCAGGTTTCAATATTTTCCTGGTGAGCGGTAGTGAGCCAACATATATATTTTTTGTTTTGAGAGCAAGCTAAATTTGTACATTATTTGATAGAAAAATGTTTCCGGCGAAGCCGGACATTGTCAATCTCCGAATTAAGGGGAGATGGTTCGTTTTTCTGGTCCCCTTTCTTCCTCATGGTTAACCCCATTAGTTTTCATATTTTATGATGTTCGGCCCATTAGTTTGGCGATTTTAAGACATTTCACCCCATTTCGTTGTCAATATTAAGACTTTCATGTCATTTAGGCGTCGAGTTTTTCCTGGCTAGCGATAGCGAGCCTGTACTTTTTGAGGAACCGGCCTTCCGCCAGGATATTTTTCTATCGTAAAATTTACAAATTGATCTTGAAGGAGGGTGTTGGGGGGTGCTTTATATGCTTGATGGAGGTCTACGGATGAAACTAAACAATCTCGCCGAGGTATTCGCCGAACCATCGCTCAATTTGTCGATGACTTCGCATAATGTCGCCGATTACGTCTTACCCATCGGCGACATCGTCGCCGAGTATAAACTTGTCAACGTTTTTTAACGGTCAAAATCGTGAACGTCGCACGCATTCTTGTGAATTTCCCAAAACTACGTCCTCGGCGACGAAAATCGTGAGTTGTCGCATCAGTGGGAAATGGGCATAAATAACATCTAGGAGCAGTCTATCGCAATATATTGGACTGTGACGGGAACCTGGCAACAAGGGCAAAGCGTGGGGACATCCCCCGATATAAAAAAGCCATGTATGAGCGTAGAGTGGCCTAGTCTCAGGCAAACCAAGGCAGTCTCCTATCTTCTATTATCATGGAAAGAACACTGCCAGGGAACTATGGATTAGTAGGATTAGTGAAGTGTAGATTGTTATTTGTCATGGACGTCAAATCTGCTTGCCACGAATGACGGAGGAGTTGGGTATTGTTTGAGAAATAATCAGATACAGGAATAGGTCACAGCATGATCAAGTTAAGTAGATTTCTTAAGCAAAAAGTCATAGTATTGCCACTATTCACTGGTTATATTATATTTCAATTTGTTTTAGTGTAAACTACAGGCTGGGAAATTAGTGTTGCGGATCTACTTGCCCTGGGCTAGTGACATCTGAAATTTACTTGGCCTGACACATGTTTTACTTGCCCTGATACATCGTAAGGAATTTCACTCGTGAAATACCACATACATTCACAAACATGCCACCAGATTCTATAAATTGGAATTTATGTCCACACTACTTATTGAATTTTGGGAAACTTCATGCATTACTAATGTTATGGAAATATCAAGAGTTTTTGGTACAGCACGTTGATGGTAAAACATTGAAATTAAGAAGAGGACAATGAAGGTTTCCATTTATTTACCTATCTCTTAAACCTCTCCGTTTCTGGGATGCTCAGGCCTCTTCAGTTTAAAAACAAATTCTCCACTCTCTTTCCTCTGTCTTCCTTGATTTACGATACTACCAGTTTATCCCCTAACTGCAATATAAATTATATTGCATTTAACCAGATTCTCTTTTCAGAGGACCTTTGGTATGGCTTTATTTTGTCAACAAGTGATATGTTCTCAAGTGTCTCTAATAATATATTTATGTTTTAACATTTCAATCTTTCCCTATTGTTTTGTATTGTCAAGCCATCATCCTGTATCAGGGCCTCAGATTTTATCCTTAAATATAAGTTTTACAGAACTTCATATAAGCATTGACTCCTTGACACTTTTACTGTCAAAACCATTAGCACTGAAATTACATTTCAAATTTTCCCTTCTAAGCATTGATGTCTCGTTATATTGTGTGCATAGTGTGATAGGATATTATCAGTAAATGTACCTTCTCACCCAATCATATCTTCAACTTCCTTCCCCTACATGATTTTGATAAAGTCTATTCTCAGTAACTGTTCCTTCTCCCACCTAATCTTATCTTCAACTTCCTTCCCCTACATGATTTTTTGTTAAAGTCTATTCTTGCGCAGTTTCTCGTCTTCATTGTTCTCATGAACCTGAAACTAGTGCATCGTCATCATCGATTGGCTTCCATATGGGATGAGGGGCAGACTACTGATTTTCTTACTAGTCCTTATATATTAGTCTTTCACTCTTTGTATCGTACTGTAAGTAATCTTGTCCTCAATTTCTTCCTCTTGAATCTCAGTTCTTGAATGTAAATAATCAATATATTAGGGTGAAACAATTATCATGAAGACATGCATATCATTATCTTTAAACTAGCTTGATAAGTGTTAGTAAAGCAGGAGAGGAAAATGGTTATTTCTTAACTATTTTGATATTAGTTAAACAAACTGTTTGCGAGATACAGCGGGCTGATACTTTACTGCTTTTAATGCCTCTTATAACACTAAGACAGGATGAAGCTTAATATTGGAGGGATAACCCGTTCAAATGGCTTCAAATTGGATAGGTTCCGCTTTAAAAAATATGTAGTAAGCATTTGGTTGGGAAACAAGGTTATGGATATGTGGAATAGGTTGTCTAATGCAGCGATTAGCTATGTAACGGTAGAATGTTTCAAAAGCAAACTTGATAGCCATATGAATGATATGGTCCGGGTGTAAATGGGATCTACCTCGTGTAGGCCGGTCAGCTTTATGTAGACTTCCGATTTCTTATGTTCTTAAGTCCCTTTTGATAATGAACGCTACGTATTGGACTATTGGTGTAACACAAGTTGTTTCATGTTTATTTTTATTGGAATTTAGTTAGACAGAGATTTGTGAATATTCGACATATTATTTCGAATTTGTCTTACTTATTCGGCTCATATCCTTAACATATTAGTTCATATTTTACCATTTCATGAACGATTTTAATTTACAGCCAAATCTACTCCCTAACCTATCTTGGTCAACCCAAAACAATTGTATAGTATTGTAATGCTCACCTTAAAATAGCCCTACCTAAGCTATCCTTATGCCTTTTGCCTCCCTCAATCACATAGAAAAAAATAAAAAAATAAAAAAATCCTAACCATATAACTTCTATAATTTCCTCCTCATGTCCCTGTCCTCTTTCGTAGTCATCTGTGCATGAACATTATGAAAGCTAATTGAAGACTGCCAAAAGAGATGTGAAATAAAGCTAAAAGGTATATATTTCTCCTTATGCCTCATCCCCATAACCTTCATTGATATTTACCATGCTTCAATCTTGATTATTGTTAAAACAGGCAAACAAATGCGTAAATATATATATTTTCAAATACTCTATACACAATAAGCTTACTGCTAACCTTTTTGGTTGACAAGTCCAGCCTATAAAATTGAATACGGAGGAAAAACAATTTTAGACATTTCTTGGAACAGGCAGTCTTAGTCTATGTAAAAAAAAAAAAAAAATTATAAACATAATACTGTTCATTATTAATACAAATCAGAGAGAGAGAGAGAGAGAGAGAGAGTGAGAGTGGGTGAGTGAGTATATGGGAAACCACAACATTGATTAACGAAGAAACATGTGTCTCAAATTGTCTGTTGTAGCATAATTCCTATAATTTGAAAATCCCAAAAGTTAGCGTTTTTGAAGATCAGTATTATTAATATTAAAATGGGGAAAACTGAACAAAATAAAACAAAAATGCACACCAGAATCGGCGAAAAAGGAGACATGGCTAGGTGCAGACGATGACAATCTGCTACCCCCAACCACCTTCTACGAACTTACACTCATTATCGTATAACACTGTGATCATAGACCAACACCTACAATCTTCAAATTGTTTGCCACCAACAACATCTAAACGCTTAGCAAGCTTTACTATCCCCAAGTAAATTCTTAAGTTCACAACACTACGAAATTCACGGCCCAGCAATAACAACAAAACTTAAGCCATGCATCCGGTACATGGTTACATTGTTTTAGCTTAACTAGTTGTATTCAATGTTTCTCTTTTATGTTATATGTATCCATTAATTGAACTTATTTATGTTATTGTATCCAAGAGAAATAAATATTGACAGTATATGACGAACTAATAATAGCTGCCGAAAATATTACGAAATTTACGATCGATCAGCTGCGTCGTCTCTGTGTATTACTGGGTCACCGCAGCGAGAAGTGTCGGTCTCTGTTTTACTAAAGGCCCACCGTTTTCTTTTACTAAACGTCCACCTCATCGATGTTTTCGTATACTAATTATCTATCAGTATTTGATATTACATGACAACTATTTGTTTTTGTTTATTGAAGCGTCAACTTTAATATTAATATAACAAATAACTTGTCCCCTGGGCAACTGCCGGGGAGACTAGCGTTGCAAATCACTAGCCTGGCAACATATCCGGGCTAGTCCGGGCTGCCGGGCTATACCTAATTTCCCAGCCTGAGTCTAGCTAACTGTATATATAATTCCTACATGATAAATTACTAAATTATAATAGGCTATAGATTTGTGTTGCATTCACTTACAAAGTGTTGTATACTGTATCCACTATATACCATTTCACTAGTAAGCAAGAATACTGGTGTGCCTTATCTACAATGCTATGTTTGACCATTATTAAATATTTAATCATTAATATCCGGAATGGCATCTTTATACAGTATTCTAAATTATTTTGATTATATTCCTATGCAAGAGTAAAACTAGCATCACTCGATTATACATATATTATAGTTGTAGAGCATACTAATATTCCTTGCATTCTGATAATGAAGTAGTGTGTGTGTGTGTTCTAGTTGGCATGGTCGTAATCCACCAATAAACAGGTGGCTCGCTTACTTTTGGCGCTACCTGGACTTGTCAAACAGAGCCATCTGTGGAGAGCCAAACACACCAAATCTCGGATTGCTTCAAATACCGCCATCAGAGGGCACTAGTGGATAGCTAAGATCCATACCACGACTTTAGTCCCAGACTGTACTGTACATATCTATTTATATTCATATCTGTACATATACCTACTGAATCGAATATTCTGATGAATTGTTTTCCTAGTAGGCTAGATGCACCAAGGGAGTCCACATAAGCAGCTCAGAATGTGTGCCCTAGAGTGTACAGTCGGTCATTAATTCTGATAAATTTTAAAGCCATGAAAAGCTTGAACGATGCTCCGATCACAAATGCCAGTTATAAAAATTTGTTTCAGTTCAACCCAAAACAGCTTTCAAAATGCATGTATCATTAACCCGGCAAGTGCAGATCTCCTCATAAGAGTTTTACCGGTGCGCTGCGGATCTCCTCATATAATCCAAGGCCTAAAAAAAAAACATTTAAATCAACCCAGTTTTTTATTTTTTTTTTTTTTATTTTTATTGCCCCTTGGCCATGCCAAATATCACTCATCCACATCCCCTCGTTCAACCCCCCCCCCCCCCCCCCTTCAATTATCACTTATTCTCCCTGTTATTCCTTATTCTTAGGTATATTTTTGTGCTAACATTAGGGAGTTGCTAGCAGGGCGTGGTCATCTGTGTTGCCAAGCATGGGAAAGAGCGAGAGAGAGACTACCACGCAACAGTGTCTCTCCAGCCGTTGTGACGGTTGGCTGGCTGGCAGGCTGCCTCAGCCATAAGTTATGTAACTCCCGGCCTCTATCGCCGATTTTGACCATCCAAACGCTGTTTCCACCTGTTTTATTATTGTAACAGGCTAATACCTTTATAATCAACGTAAAATAGGCGCATATGGATAAGTATTAATAATATTTATGGTACGATGACGATTTGAGTTTAGGAAACAGTCTAAATACCTCCGCACAGGGAGGGGTGGTGAATACCCCACCTACGCAGCGGAGAGGTTAATAACTGCAACTGTACAGTTGCCCACATAAATTCTGCTCCTCGTTGTGATCTTGTGTATAAAATTAAAATGTGTTTGAATACATCACAAGTGTGCTTTCTTTTATTTATCAGCTGACTAATCAGAAAAGTTAACCATTGGAAAAGAAAGTACACTCGCAATTAAACCATGCGCGTTACATTTTCATGCATAAGATCACAGAGAGGAACAAAACTTATGTGGGCAACTGTACATTAACTGTTAATGAACCATAGTATGGACCAATTATATTATGTATCACCCAAAAAGATATAATTAAATACAATCCTTTTTTTGTATCTCAGATGCTTCAAAACTTGGGATCAAAGGTTCGAACAGTCATATGATTATATACATAATTATTATGATCCTGTATTACAATATACTAGGGAAGTCAGAATGAAAAAAGACTTTTAACCCAGATTGTACACTCTAGGGCGTAAATCGAGGCCATTACATTTAGAATCCATCCCGAATTGAATCGAACGTTTTCATTAATTCGGTAATAAATATTTAGATTTCGGAGGTTCGTTTATGCTGTTCGAGGCTTCATATTTGGCCAGTACTAGTGTTTTATTGTGTACAGTCAAACACATAAATGCCGCCACATCCATTTGAATCAGTATCTAACGCAAGTGAGACAATACAACGAATTATTATATCAAAGATGCTTAACAATTTGGCTTTAAAGATTCAAAAATTCAAATTGGTGGATTTTTCCGACAATCTTTCATCCGTAACATGTTGAGGCTATTGGAAACGGTGTTTTTAGTTTGTCAAATAAAATATAAACATTATGTTCATTTTACAATCATTATATGACTGCGTTTTTAGAGCAATCTCTTTCTAAAGCACCTTATTTAAGACAGCTCGCACATCACACACCATGCTCTGCAGTGTATTGTAGATTTAATTGGGAATTGAGGGATCAGAACTTGATAAAGGCTGTGCTAACATTTTCAACCTGTTTCCTGGCTTGACTCGGCAACGGCAATGTAGCCGGGAGACTGTGTACCTGGTAGCCATTTCTACACTAATATAGATTGGTGTTCTTTATATAATTATAAGGGAACTAGCAATAAATGACTGTACTGTATAATTATAGTGTATATACAATTAACTTATAGCCTCATTAAAATTGTAGTGTATCTACTTCTAGTGCCAATACACTGCATAGTGCTGTGCATTCAAGATACAATAAAACTGATGTCCATCAGTTTACCGAAACCTCTTGATGTCAAATAGTTAGTGTGACCGTTTCATACGGCTAATCGCTCAATACAATCGCATCACTTCACTTCATTTTATTTCTATCGACAAACATCAAGAATGAAAACAAGAGTTGATTGACGCCAGCGCCACCTGTTGTCTTTTACCAGCACATTAGTGAGATAGTGTGAGCTCAGGGTACCAGTTACCCTATTAACGACTATATCGCACTTTCCGGGCTGTGATAGGCATGCAGCTTGAGAGAGGTCAGGCGAAGTGAGATGGAGGACATACACAATACAGTAAGCAGTTCACCTTCTGGCTTCTACAAGTGAACACCCTTCCTCTGGTAACTATGCAATATTTGTTTATTTGTGGGAGTACTCTAGTTTTCACTAGAGACGTTTATGTTCTTGGAATTTGGTCAAATGAATATGACGAAGTGGCTATTTCAGTTTAAAGGTTTTGGTTTGTCAATAACTTAGTTTGGAGATTTTGTTTTTATTTAAATTTCGTAAACTCTGATTTAATTTAATTCAAAAGGCCTTCTTTAATCCATGTGTAACTTGCAAAACTGTTTTTAATTTCTCTTCCAATATTTAGTTTTGGCTTTTCTGTATCTAAAACTAACCTTTTAAAACGGGTTAGTGTATTGCAACTAGAATTTTGCTTTAATTGTAAATAGGGAGGGTTTGCTTACCTAAAAGACAACCTAAAAATTATTGCCTAAACCTTACTAAATTTAGCAAATTCCTATTATGATTAGCGAAATATACCGTGTCAGACGAATCTTAGTTTTACCTTTCTGATTTCAGATAGTTAATCTACAACGGAGGATTGCCTATAGAAAACTGCTTCACCATGGCGAAGTCTGTAAGTACCGTCTGTGTATTCTGCTTTTGTGAAGTTTAGTATTGGATTAAAAAGTTCGCTACGAAAACTGTCTAGCACTTTGTGTCGGCGCTTGTATAGTATTAGTTCGCTAGATTTTAATTTTTGTTTAAACTTTCAAAATAAATTTGAGTAAATTTGTGCTTAAAGTTTATAAATGTAGTTTTTTTAATCCCATGTCAAAGAAGTTGAGGTATGACTAGATATTTGAAGATTTGTAAATTATTTTGTTTTATTCTACCTAGTGGATTACAGTATGTAGTTTACTTTAGTTGTACACCCAGAAGTGAAAGTCCTTGCATAGGGTTTACCCCCTACTCCTACTACCCCAGAAGCTAGGAACGGGGTGGTCCCTGCCCAGTCCCCCTTACTACTCCTACCCCAGGCAGAAGGGGCAGGGTGTGCCTGTCTGTCACCCCTTCCTTCCCCTCCCCACCCATGAAGAGAACAAACTACCCCCGCTTCCCCTCCCCCCCCACGCACACTTACACTCCACCCCAATGCCAGACAGGAGGTTCACACACACACACACACACACACACACACACACACACACACACACACACACACACACACACACACACACACACACACACCATTATCAATTTCATAAGTAATGGTATCGTGTTTACCTTCATTAATTTACCCTCTGACGGTTTTGACGCATTTTGATTGTTTATCCTGGCTATAATTAGAAGAATATTTACAGCTTAGGAAGGACCAATGTGAAATATTGTCCTAATCTGAATTAAATCGTCTAATAATAGCCATAAAGTAGAAAAGAAGAGTGGCATCGATTCTCAGAGGCTTAATATATGATTTGTTATACATGTATTATCATGTAGAACTTATACACAAAAATACAATAGCTACTCGCTTTACATTTGACAGCATAACAATATGCCATGTTTGCTATTTGGTAGTATTATAAAGCAGTATAATCTAGTAATGAATTATTGTATTATAAAGCAGTATAATCTAGTAATGAATTATTGTATTATAAAGCAGTATAATATAGTAATGAATTATTGTATTATAAAGCAGTATAATATAGTAATGAATTATTGTATTATAAAGCAGTATAATCTAGTAATGAATTATTGTATTATAAAGCAGTATAATCTAGTAATGAATTATTGTATTATAAAGCAGTATAATCTAGTAATGAATTATTGTATTATATGGTGTCTCGGTGTATAACACCTATTGGAAAATATTATCAAGGAAGTGGGTTACTAAATAATATAGCAAACTGCATAGGCCTACAGTATATATTTCGTGCATAACTCAATACTGTAGAATAACACACACATGCACACACATACACATATATATATATATATAATTATATAACAGATATGATAACTTATATCACTGTAATAAGCAGTAGTAAACAAATAGTAGACATATCTCACGTCGGATATATATATATATATATATATATATATATATAATGAACAATTAATTAACATCGAGGCAAACATTTGTGGTAAAGCATTTCTCATGAGTTATTGGTATATTTAGAGTAGCTGGTAACCGTGTTTAAACTTTGAATACTAAATGCGTCTCTATTCATGGTGTTCTAAAGCTGATTGTCCTGTGTCGACTGCTAAACTATCACCTTTCCTCCCCCGAACTACATACTTGCATAGTTTGAGTCTCGTTTAGCCCTTATTGCTTTCTGACATTAGGCTGAGATTAGTATGGATCTTCATATAGAGCTTTTTACCAACTCTTCTGCTACTACTGGATCACCACAGTTATTACAGTTCAGGCCTGCCAACATTATTCAGGATAAATCCTATGACCCTAACTATTCAGTTACACTATTAATCTAATTGATTCTGATTAACTTGCACTAAAGATTAACGTTAATAATAGATGTGTGTTAATGTAGAAGCAATACAAATAATAATTACAAAAGTAAATGAAAAATCTGTTGGTATCCCGAGACAACATTTTCAGAGAGAGAGAGAGAGAGAGAGAGAGTGTTTATATTCTCGAATATGCACCAAATAGCCTAACCACGGATCGAGCATTGCATGAATATACCACTTATAATAAATTAAGCAATCCATACAATATGTTTTTTAGTAAGTTCCAAAATCTCTTCAGAGGTATTCAAAAATTAAAAGATTGCCATTTCAATGTGCAAATCCATTAAATACCAATGCATATTGCGCGGGTGGGTGAATACTATCGATCTATCCAGGGTCCAGAGAATATATTCTATGGATCCTGGATCTATCTATTGCCTGACGCCGTGATCCCCGAAGGGTTGGCCACGGGTGAATACAATAATTTATAAAATAACTAGAAGGGGTGATGGTATTGGAAATTTACATTATAAATACAAACATGATAGAATACTAATTACGCATAAATCATAAGTGTTTGTGTGTCAAGCTACAGATAGGTGACAGATAGTGTAAATGATCTTCATTCTGTAAAATCAGATAATTTATTGCAACATTGTTGTGGCATATATAGAATATCTATATATTACCAATTCCTGACATGGTCTCGGCCTCGTTGCAAGGTTACTTTATTCTGTATCGTGGAAAACAATGGTTGTAATCGGCGGTTTCCTCCTGTGTGGGGTTGGGGTAGGGTGTGAGTGGGGGGGCCTGCTTGTTTAATCTCTCCATTATAGGGTAGGGGAAGGAAGGGATGACTGACTGGCACCACCCCGTTCCTACCTGCTGGGGTAGTAGGAGTAGGGGGTAAACCCTATGCAGGGACTTTCACTTCTGGGTGTACTTTGGAATTCTGATTGCATTAAAATTTACTTAATTTAATATTAAATTTCAGATTAAAAACTAAATTTCTAGTTTTGTAGCTTGTCCTGAGACTGCTTAGTGTTTAATAGTATAATGCAATTTTCTTTTACTTTTAAGTGCTCCAGTCTTTTTTAATTCTCCGCTAGTTACCTTGGTTTGTTATGCTTAATCTATCAATCCATCTAGTAAGCTCCTAATTTTTGTTTACAGATTGTACTACTGCTGGTGTGTGTAATGGTGACTCTGGTAAGCTGCCAGTATGGTTATGGTGGTGGTTACGGCAGCAGTAATTACGGTGATGTCTACGGCGGCCGTAATTATGGTGGGCGACACGGTGGTGGATATGGAAGAGGTAATTACGGTGGTGGTAGCTACGGTGGTGGATATGGTGGCGGTAATTACGGTGGCGGTAATGGTTATAATGGTTATGCCCACAGGGGATAAGGTGGTGGCCGGGACTTCTACGATTATTTATTTGTCGCTGGATATTTAACTGTATAAATAAAATTTATAAAAGTTTGGGTAATTCTGCATAACTACAACTCCTGTTATTTTAAGTTTTATTTATTTTATTTATGTATTTTAATGCTTTGTAAGTGTGTATTTTATTGTTAGAAAGTGCGGAAAGTACTTTTTATTAGCATTTGCATTGTTAATTGAAATTCAGATACCCAAACAATCTTAGAGTTTACTCGATTTAGTCAACTTTAAAAAGACATTAACCTAACAACCTTACCTAACCTATCCTAGTATTATGGGTGGGGGCTGCCGCCCCCACACCCCCGCTAATTGGGTATTAAAAAAAAAAAAAAAAAAAAAAAAAACTACGGTGTTTACTCTGCAATTTTCAGCTTTGGCTGTCGATAACAGGAAAGTACCAATAAAAATGTACTGACTTTCTGTAGGTGAAGCTCCACTCTGATTGGCTACTAAACATCGGGGAGGAGCCTCCAAGGAGGCTAGAATGTAAACAAAGTGTCCTGGACTGGCAGTACAAAAATAACTGATAATGTAATAGGGGAGTGAAAATCAAATTGACAAAATAAGAAAAGTAGCCCTTATCCGCACATCACTAAGATCCCCTGAGTAAGGTAAGAGCGAAAAATAATAATTCCATGAGACAGGAATCCCGTAATCGAGGAGTAGTTGTTCTGCAGAATACCCAAAGTTTGTTTATGGTTTTTATAATCTTCCTAGAATTAAGAGTGATTGTTAATGAACACTATTCTTTATGCTTTGGTGGAGGGTGGATGTGGACGGCGTTCCCTTCCACCTGTAGAACTGTAGTACCTAATAATAATATTAATAATAATATTTATTCAGTTAGCAGTTTACAGAGTTGGTACCACATAGTATGTTACAAATAAGACTTGTACCAGCCTTGCATAATTCCAACTAAGGATAGCCCATTAAGGCCGTTAGGCGTATTTCCATTGGTCCTTGTGGGATTAGGTTAGCTGGGGAAAAATGAGAGGATAAAGAAATAGATACTTTAGAGAAAGTATTTCTAGGGGGTTATTTTAAGATGCCTTACATCCTATAGTAAATATCCGTAATCCGTAATAATTTCGGTTTGGTTTGTCCATTTGTGTCTCATTTAGTAGCAGACATAAGCTTGATGCTCCCTTCTCGCAGCTGTCTGGTTCAAGTGTTCCTTCAGGCTAAGTCTGAAGGAATACAGGGTTCTCTTTTCACGGACTGACTGGGGTAGGTAGTTCCAGTCTTTGATGGCGGTGAAGAAGAATGTTTGCTTACCCTGTCTTTGGATTCTCGGGACCTTAAAATTAAACTTCCTGTTTCTTGTATTATGTCTACTCCTCTCATTTGCTTTAACAAAATCATTCTTTAGATACTCTGGAGCTCTGTCATAGACAATTTTGAAGGCATTAGTGAGCCTGATTTGTTTGGCCCTGTCAGATACATTGAGCATACCTAGTGACTGAAGTTATTCCTTGCCAACATGTGATCTGGGTCCTAGGTTCAGCATGAACCTAACTATTTTATTTTGAGTGACCTGAAGTTTGTGCTGTGCTGATTTAGATGATGCAGAGTACCAGGATGACTCCGAATAGTCAAAATGACATTGAACAAGCGCTTGGCAGAGGGTCTTTTTGGTCGCCGCGGGCAAGCATCCCACCTGTCTATACAGGTATTTTATAAGTGCTCTACACTTACTCTTACCTACATCTGACGTGACCGCACGAGGAGAGTCTTTTATCGTCAATCTCGCCCTCTGTGCTGGACCCGATACTGACTAGTTGACCGCCCATTAGGCACAGGGGGTCGGGGTGTATATCGGTGTTTGACTCCTGGGGCATATACCTTGTCCTCTAATTTGTGGTTCAGTGGTGGGTGTGGAGCTTCTCCCGGATGAACCATGTTACCTTCATCTTATGGAGCCTTCTTCTGGATCTTCGATCACCGGCGCTGGCGATGATATAGTCCAGTAAATCTAGCAATAATTTAACTGGACCTAGAACAAATTGCAATAGAAGGTTTTTTGGCTTTAACTTGTTTATTAGGTCCCTCTGATGAACATATAAAAAGTCTCCAACTTTTGGACACTGGGGAAGTGGTTAATTTGCATAAATTCAAGATGGCCGCCGTCCAAAGCTTCAATTTACAGATAACTTTTTTCTGGTTGCTCCTAGACCCTATAAATGTATTACAAACTACGTTTTTTGGCTTTTAACTTGTTTATTAGGTCCCTCTGATGAACATATAAAAAGTCTCCAACTTTTGGACACCTGGAAAGTGGTTAATTTACAGCCAAAAAACCTTAGACAGGCTGAACTGTCTCTTTCACAAGGGGTGACACAGGCACTTTGTGCTTGTATGGGTTTTTTGACTTGTTGTCCCTCTTTTTTATAAAAAAAAAAAAAAAAAAAACATGACTTAGTATGAAGTCATTCAGAGCCAATTATATAATTCATGATAGGAGTTCGTATTCACTTGGATCATCGGTGCTTGCATCAAAGTTGCTATTTTGACAGTCCTTCAGTCATTTCTTTGTGCTGCTCAGAGGTGTGGAAATGCTTCCCTGTCAGTTCTTGCATAACTTCACTCACCTCAGCGCAGGCTGGCATAGCAAGTAACCAGTGCAGGCGTTGCGTTTCCTCCATGCCCCTACCACGTGTCAATCCACCATTCGTTTTCAAAGAGCACATCAAAACCTGCTCTATAACCAAGTCGCTTGGCAGTCCTGCCCACAGCCGATCACTTCGGCGGATCTCAAATATACCGGAGTTCAATTGACAGAACATGTCTGGGTTGAGCTGCTCAAGTTCAATCATGTCTTGAATGTACACATGGGCTGACTTGGCATAATTGTTATAACCACACGCTGCAAAGTACGGCAACATCTCCTGGAGTGTTCCGAGGTACAGTAGGAAATCGCCCATTCTCAGTGCCC
Organism: Paralithodes platypus; assembly: GCA_032716605.1. Classification (NCBI taxonomy): domain Eukaryota; kingdom Metazoa; phylum Arthropoda; class Malacostraca; order Decapoda; family Lithodidae; genus Paralithodes; species Paralithodes platypus. The sequence continues at coordinate 43,578,663 of CM064483.1, read as the reverse complement.
TCAGGAAGCGACGCAGCAGGTCAATCATGTCCATGTATTGAATCCATAGCTTTCCCATCTTATGCTCTGCTAAGGAGCTCTTCTCAGCTTTAAGTTTTTCAGAAATTCTGTTGAAAACGTCTTTACTGCAGACTTCATCCGGTGAAACGTCTTCACGCAACAGCTTATCCAAAAGATCTGCAGCCTCCTGGAAGTCCTTGCATGCGTCACTTTCCTCATCTACCATTGAGAGGTTGACACCGTATGCCCTGCCTAACACAATCGAACTCAAGGCTGTGTCAACCAAGAAGTGGCCTCTGATTGCTCGTGCATAGGCTTTCCCACTCAGCATTTGGGTCACAGCATTTTCAGCGTATATAAGTTCCAAAACCTCCTTAAGCCCAGATGCTTCCATAACATGGCCCATGCATCCCAAAAAGCTCATCACAGAGTGAAAGCCACCAAGGTTCAAAACAATGGGTTTCAGTTCGCTTCCTTCCTTCTCATGAACAATGATCGTCTTCGCTTTCCAATAAAGCGGTTGGTCGAATGTCAGCATTGGCATCGTTCCCTGGCGATGGCTTTCCGCAGCAACGAAGTGAAGTGTTGAGTAAATACAACTCATGTCCGTAGGGTCCATGTCAATCATGGGCAAGAAATGGACGGATGATTTCCCTGGGTGTGGTCCATGGCACACACTCTGCATTAAGCCGGACCAGCCTGGTCGTTTTGGTCGAAGCAACCATGACGTTTTCCACAGTATGTCCAGATTTTCAAGCTTGTCAGATGCTGAAATGGGGTCAAGCTTTCTAAATTCGAGAGGCCCACCCTTCTTGCGAACACTGCGGTAGTATTTGATTTCAATTTGAGCTGCCGTGAAGTTGTTTTCAGGTGACTGCAATCTTGGTATTGATGTTGTGTCTCTTACTTCAGGGGTGACCGCAACAATTATACCCATACCATGGTATGTTCCTCGCCCATCAAGCGTACGCAAGTTGTGATCAACATTGTCTGCAACGAACTGTCCAAACCTGCCTGCAGTGGATATGTTGGTGCCCCTGAAATTGGCAGCACACTTCGAAAACCTCAAAACTTCTGCGTAAGGCAGACAGAAGCCGTGGCTGTGTAAACTGTCCACAAGAAAGCGGGAACCAAAGTGCTGGTGCATTTGAACCGCCAATCCATACTGAATGGGTGCTACAATGGCCCTTGGTCTGGTAAGTTGCACGATACTTTGTCCAATTGATGCAACTTCAAGATCACATGACTTGCCACTGAACGTCTCTTGCAGCAATATACGAAGGGACTGCGGAACGTACGCCACATTCTTTTCCAGCGACCGGAGTTCAGAAGGATCTGGATAGAAATCTCTACAAGTATCAATGTTCTTTATATCTGCTTTGATCAACCGTGCCGCAGCCCTGACTATCTTTCTTTGTTCTGCTTCCTCATCATCAGTGTGGTGAGTCTTTGAATTGTTGCAAAATCTTTGCAGCACTTTCTTTGACAGTTACAACATCGCTGCGTCCATGCACGTTACTAATAACCAGTTCATCCCCAAAATATGAAATAAGTTTCTGTTTCATGTATTTTACACTATACGCTTCAACATCAGGGCACAACTGGGACATTCTATCAACGAGATCAACCACTGTAGTCTGTTCATCATCATTGCCACTGACTAGGTCCTCGATTGCGAGTAGAAATGCTTCCTCTCGTGAGGCATCTACTTTGCGACCCTTGCGAGGAGGTTCACTGTCTGCGGAATCACGATATTTGGAGGGGATCTGCCTATGTGTCTGGAAATTTGAGCTGCACTGCTTGTGATATATTGCGTCAGCTGCTGGAAGATCGCGTGCAAAGTTAATTCGGCCTCTAACAGTGTCAGCCCACTCATCAGCCCTGGCATCACATGCAGAAAGTATTGTCCTTTGAAAGTTGAAGGTGCGTACTGGATACACTTCTTCTGAATCATGCTTTGTGTCCAAATAGATTTTTGTACCACAAAAAAAGCAGTTCTCTGTAAAACAAAAGTCTGGTGTCTGAGAACGAAGAGCAGGTTTTTCAGGACGTTTCTTCTGCTTCCCAGGAATTCTATTTGGCTTCGTATTGACATGCTTCTTTCGGCAATCAATGTGCACCGTTTGGCCCTCGGACACGGTAATTGATGGCGTTCCACGTTCAGTACTGGCCTTGTTGATAGTATCTGCTCCCTTCGCCCTCAGCTTGACTGTTTCTCCTTCGTCTAACGTGTTTGAGCAAATGCCGCAGGGATTATGCACCACCTCTTCTTCCATGGCTTAGGTAGATGTCGCACCAATCTGTTGAAACAAGAAACAAGATGATGGGATTAGTATAGGCCTAGGCAAAATGTAATAGACAATAATGTGCAGTAAAGGTAGGGCTTGACCTAGAACAAATTGCAATAGAAGGTTTTTTGGCTGTAAGGTTTTTTGGCTGTAAATTAACCACTTTCCAGGTGTCCAAAAGTTGGAGACTTTTTATATGTTCATCAGAGGGACCTAATAAACAAGTTAAAGCCAAAAAACGTTGTTTGTAATACATTTATAGGGTCTAGGAGCAACCAGAAAAAAGTTATCTGTAAATTGAAGCTTTGGACGGCGGCCATCTTGAATTAATGCAAATTAACCACTTTCCCGGTGTCCAAAAGTTGGAGACTTTTTATATGTTCATCAGAGGGACCTAATAAACAAGTTAAAGCCAAAAAACCTTCTATTGCAATTTGTTCTAAGTCCAGCCCTACTTTGACTGGTCTAATATGGCTGATGTGTTTGTCTCTCCTTCCTTGCCCGTCCTCTCCTCTGTTGGTGGTAGATCCTTTGCCTACCACTATACCGGGTCCTTTACCGACCCATGCACTGTCTGTGACCGTCCATTCGACCTCTGCTCCTCATACAGTTACGAGCCTAGTCGTGTCGAGTTCTCTTGGCACGTCTACCTCCTCTACGTTCGCTTCCTCCCTAGCCGCTCACTCGGTTCCTGCCCCTTTGTCCTCTTCAGTGTCCCACTCAGTTCTACCTGATCGGCCCTCGTCCGTTCGCTCTCTCCTCTGCTTCCTCTTCCACTCTTCTTCCCTCGTCCTCCACTTCCTCGGTTTCTTCCCCTTCCTCTCGTGTAGTCCCTTTCGAACCGTATCTCCCACCCGTTCCACATTCTTCTTTTCCTTCTCCCGTTACTTCCGCTCCCCGCTCTCTTTCTTCTGTTCTCCCTTTATCCTCACTCTTTGCCCCTGCTGACTTTATTAAGTTCTTCTCAGTCCCCGCCTCTGCTCCTCTCGCTGGAGATGACCTCCTGTTCCACATCAGTCTCCTTCAGCAGGTGGGCATGGATGTCACCTTCCACTCCCGCCATGATGACTCCCGTCTAGTTACGGTCCAGAACGAACGTCAGGCTGCTGCTATGTCAACCATTGTCGACTTCTCCGGAACTTCCATCCCGGCCCTTAAAGACCAAAGACTGAACTCTTGTACGGGTACCGTCCTGATCCCTCCTTCCATCCGTCTCGGTGGTCGGCAGTTCGCAGACTGTGCCGACCTATTAAGTCTATTGTTGTTGCTCAAGACCATGTTGTGGTTAGTCTTGTCTGCTACACCCTCGCACCAATCGCCGCCATCCCGCCAATATCGCCAAAATCACGTTCGATGGTCGGTCTCTCCCTTCTCACGTTATTGTCGGCGGTACTCGCCTGCCCGTCACAGAGTCCCTACCTCGTCCTCAGCAGTGTCCCGGTTGCTGGCGCTTTGGGCATCCTGTTAAGTACTGTCGCTCTTCCGCTCCCGACTGCCCTAGGTGCCCACGCTGTGCACAATCTGGCCATCTCGTCGGTGATTGCCGGTCTCCGATACGATGTTGCCTAAACTGTCAGGGCTCCCATTCTGCTGATTCCCGAGATTGTCCCGTTTTCAAATTAGAGTCTGAAGTTACGATCCTTAAGACATTGCACGGCCTTACTCATTCTACGGCTCGTCAGGCAGCTCGCCGCCTGGGCTTCTCCCTTCATCCGTTTTCAACTGTTCTATCTCCCCCTCCCGTCTCCTCCACTTCTTCCGCAACCCCCCCCCCGTTGCGCCTCCATCATCCTCGTCCTCCTCTCCCTCTACTTCTCCGGTTCCGTCGTCTGTCCCTTCTTCTCCTTCTTCCTCTCCTCCTTCAGTTTCTTCTGTCTCCCCCATCCCCTTGGCTGTCTCATCGTGTTCTCTCCCTTTATATAACTCTTTTTCTGTTCTTACCTCTTCTACTCCTACTTCCGCCCCCCCTCCTTCCACTATTCTTCCACGCTCCACTTCTTCCGGTTTGTCTCGACGCCCCATCCGCCAGCGTTCTCGTCCGACACCTCCTCCTCGTTCTCTTCCTCCGTCCTCGTCTCGTAGTTCCAAGATTCCCTTGCGGCTTCCTGCCTCCTCTACCAAACTAGTTTCGAAACATTTGCTCAGTTCCTCCCTTTCTTCCACTCCCGCCTCCTCTTCTAAACGCAGGGACCGCCTCCACAGTGTGCGGAGCCAGAGTCCCAGTGGGAAGAAGAAAAAGCTCCCTCCTTCCCCCCCCCCCCTTCTCTTTCTTCGTCCTGTGTCCATCCCCCCGATTCCTTGGACTTATCCTTTGAATTTTTGCCCAAGATTGAGGAGTATATTCTTTCTTCTCATCCGCCGCCTATTTCCGTTTCTGCCGACGTTCATCCCATCCCTTCTACGCTACCCCCTACCCCTCTCCCGCCTTCCCCTACCACTCTCCCTCCCTCCTCTGGCCTTCCCTCTCCCGGGCCTCTCCTTCCCGTTCCTCATCCTCCCGACCCTCATCCTCCCGACCCTCATCCTCCTGACCCTCATCCTCCCCCCTCCCTCCTCTCCTCTTCCTCCCTCTCCCTCTAGCCCTCCTATCTCTTCTCCTTCCCTATTAAGCCTCCCTATGCCACCTGGTTATCAATCTTCTTTCCCTCCTTGTTCTTCCTCGTCCCCCATTCCTGCCATTATTACTCACCGTTAACCTCATCAGTCTTTTCTTCGTTGTCCATAAGTCTGAGTGTTCTTATTTTTCTTGTTCTTTGTCCCTCTTTCTTTCCTCTTGTATGTATGCGTCTTAACCGCTGTTTGCTGTATTTTGTGTCTGTGTTGTCTATAGTGTATCTGTTTTCTTCCTACTTGTTACTTTTGTTGATTTTTTCTCTTTTGTCCTTTCTTTGTTTTCTTCGATTTTTCCGTTCCTTTCTTCTCTTTTTGTTTTTTGTTTTTTTCTTTTTCCTCCCTTGTTCCTCTTTAGTTCGGCGTGTTTTTGTTCCGCCTCTCTGATATGTGTTTGTATATATCGTTTTAATTCTCTCTTTTACAGCTTATTTCCTCGTACTTTCTTTTTAGTGTTTTTAGTATGTCCATTTTGCAATGGAACCTTCGCAGTTTTTCTCTTCAGAGAGACGATTTGCGTTTTTTACTCTCTTTCCATTCCCCTAAGGTTGTCTGTCTCCAGGAAACTTGTCTTCTTTCTCCTCCGATTCCTGTTCCTGGCTACCGTTTTATCAGTTCTCCTCATTCTCTTTCCGACACTTGTATTCTCCTTCACCACTCTGTTCCTTATGAAGAGCTTTCCTTCCCTACTTCCCTCCCTTGCGCTTTTGTTAGGGTTTTTCTTGGTCGATGGATTACGGTTGGTTCTCTTTATTTCTCTCCTTCTGTTCCCGTCGATTTTGGCTCTTTTACCATGTTTTTAGCTCGGCTGCCTCCTCCGTTTTTATTGCTTGGTGATTATAATTGTAGGCACACCCTGTGGGGTGATTCTGTCATTACCTCACGTGGTCGTGCATTAGAGTCTTTCATTACTAGTAATAACCTCTTTCTCCTTAATACTAGTTCTCGGACTCATTTTGATGCTAGAACACGTTATTTTTCTTGTCTTGATCTTTCTTTGTGTTCCCCTTCCCTGTCTCTTCTTTTTCATTGGTCTGTTTTGGAGGATTCTCTCTATAGCGACCATTTCCCTGTTCTGCTCTCTTCTACCTCCTATTCTTCTCTCCCTGGTCCTCCTCGTTGGTGCTTCCAGCGTGCGGACTGGTCTACTTTTGCTTCACTATCTATCCCTTCCTTACCTCCATCTGATTTTTCATCTGTACATGATTTACTAGCCTTTTTTCTAGTCACAGTTTTGAGTGCTGCCTTAGTCTCTATTCCTCGGACTTCCCGTCCTTTTAAGTCTAAATGTGTTCCTTAGTGGTCCCCGAACTGCTCCAAGGCTCTCCGCGTCAAATGGGCTTCTTGGAAGAGCTTTCGTCGTAAACGTTTTACTCCCGCTCATGATCGTTCTTTTATACTTTTTCGTCAGGCGTCTGCCTTCCTCCATCGCACAGTCAGGTCTGCTAAACGTCAGAGTTGGGTGTCCTATGTTTCCTCCATTACGTCCTTTACTCCTGTTCAGTCCATCTGGAAGCGCATTCGCAAGATTTCGGGCAAGCGTTTACCTCCTCATTCTCCTGTGATTCATGTTGATGGGGAGTCTGTTGCTGACTCGGAGGCAGTCGCCGATCGTTTGGGTCTTTCCTTTAGCTCGGTCAGTAGTCGCTCTCATCTCCCCCCGGAATTTCATTCACTTAAAGCCGTCGCAGAGACTTCTCCAGTTGTTTTCACTGTCTTCGGCAGAGTCGTACAACGCCCCGTTTTCTTCCTGTGAGTTGCTCTCCGCTCTTCGTGCCTGTAAGGCTACTTCTGAGGGTCTTGATGGCGTCCATAATTTAATGCTTAAGCATCTTTCCACTAAGGCTTTGTTATTTTTATTGGCTATTTTTTAATAAGGTTTGGTCGTCTGGTGTTTTCCCTCCTGCATGGAGTTCTGCTCTTACTATTCCTTTTCTTAAGCCTGGAAAGTCGGGTTTCTCGCCCCAAGACTATCGCCCTATTGTCTTGACGAGTTGTTTATGCAAGCTGTTTGAACGGATGGTTAATGTCCGCCTGATGTGGCTTCTCGAGTCACGTCAGCTTTTGTCTTCAACCCAGTTTGGTTTTCGGCGTGCTCGGTCCGCTATCGACCCTTTACTTAGTTTGGAGACCTACGTTCGGTCTGCTTTTTCTCGCCATGAGTCAGTTCTTGCTGTTTTCTTCGATCTCGAGAAGGCGTACGACTCTGTGTGGAAACATCATATTTTATGCCAACTCCGTTCTTTTCATGTACGTGGTATTATGAGCGTCTATAGCCGTAATTTCCTTTCTTCTCGTTCTTTTCGTGTCCGGGTGAATTCCTCGTTTTCTCGGTTATTCCCTCAGATAGAAGGTGTACCTCAGGGTTCCGTTTTAAGTACTATCCTCTTTCTCATAGCCATTAATGGCATTATGTCTTCCCTTCCGGCTACGGTCAGGTCCTCCTTATATGTCGACGACTTTGCGATCCATGCGGCTGGTTCGGATATTGTTGCGTTACGCTCCCTTATCCAATCAGCGATTGTGGCTGCCTCGTCATGGGCCACTGCTCACGGGTTTCGTTTTTCTACGACTAAATCTTTTGCAATGTCTTTCACTCGTCGCCACGTTATCCCGCGTCCTTCCCTTGAACTGTATGGTTCCGTTTTACCTTATCGCTCTTCGACTACCTTCTTGGGTCTTGTCTTTGATTCCTGTCTTAACTGGGCAGGTCATGTTTCCTCTGTTAAGGTTGCTGCTTTGCACCGTCTTCGTCTCCTCCAGGCCCTGTCCCACCTTACTTGGGGTGCGGACCGTGCTCTCCTTCTTGGCCTTCATGTTGCCCTTGTTCTTTCTAAACTCGATTATGGTTGTCAGGTTTACTCATCAGCCTCCGACGCAGTCCTCCATAAATAGACTCTGTTCACCATTTCGGTTTAAGTCTTGCCTTGGGTGCTTTTCGCTCTTCCCCTGTTGAAAGCCTCTATGCTGAATCCGGCGTCCCTTCTTTGTACCGACGTCGGGCCCTTCTCTCTCTGCCTCTTCTTCCTACTGTTCCTGTTCCGTCTCCCTCTCGCCTTCGGCCCCCTTTCCTTTCTCGTATGGATTCCTTACTTTCTCATTCTTCGTTTTCCCCCTTCCATGTTCTTCCGCTCCGGCTCAGTAAGTGTCCTCCTTGGCTCCTTCCTCGTATTTCCTAGTGTCCCTCTATTTTTCCTTGTTCTAAGTCCTCTACCCCGCCCTCAGTTCTTTGTTCTCGTTTCCTTGTACACCTTACACAGAATTCTTCTTCTACCCCGGTTTACACTGATGGCTCCCGTTAGTCTTCTGGCGTCGGGTTTGCCATCCTTTTTCCTTCTCGTTCTTATCAGTATTCTCTCCCTTCTCCAGCTGGTGTTCTGACTGCCGAACTTTACGCTATCTTCTTTGCCGTCTGTCTCATGTGCTGCTTTCCTTCTTCCTCCTTTACTCTTGTTTCTGATTCTTACAGTGCCCTTCTTCTCTTGCAGTCTTTCCCTGCTGTCCATCCGTTGGTTCTTGCCATCCACGATTGGCTTGTCAGTCTCTCTGCTCGGAAAAAGGTTGTCCAATTTTGTTGGGTGCCTAGCCATGTTGGTGTCCGTGGAAATGAGCAGGTTGATGTTCTCGCTCGCGACGCTGCGGCGGTCCAATCAACTTCTCTCTCTATTCCCGCCTCTGACTATTATCCAGCTATCTCTGCCTTCCTCCTGTCTCGCTGGCAAACAATGTGGTCTTCTCTTTCCTCTAATAAGCCCCGCACTGTTAAGGCCTCCGTTTCTGCCTGGGCTGACCCCTCTCACCGTGTTCGCCGTTGGGAGACTGCGTTGGCCCGGCTTCAGCTAGGCCATACCAGACTTACCCACTCCTTCCTTATTTCCCGCTCGCCTCCACCTCTTTGCTCCCGGTGTGGTGTTCAGGTTTCTATTTCTCACATTTTCCTTGACTGTCCTCTCTTTTCTTTGGCCCGTCGCCGTTCTTTTCCCTTTCTATTTTCCCTTGGTCGTCGTCCTTGTCTTGCCGATCTCCTCTCAGAGTCCCCTTTCTTTTCCGTTGACCACGTAACGGCTTTCCTTTCCTCTCTCAGACTCCTTAACGATATTTAACTTCCTTTCCTTCTAACTCTATCCGTTTCCTGCTTTAGTGCCATATGGCCTTTGTTGCCTGGTGCTAGAAATGTATTAATGTTATGTTATGTTATGCTCGTGACTGTACATGGTCATTACAGTGTAATAAGACTAATTTATTTTTGTTTCAATTTCATTCCAACCAACTGATGTAATACAGTTTTGAGAAATAAATTATACCCAACATTTTTGTAATTTAATATTTATGCAGAGACTTAAAACATTTCCGGGAATTACATTCAACGTAGGAACACTCAGTTCCCAATGGATCTATGAATCAAGAACTATTCTTCATTAAAGGGTCAATATTAAAGAGACTGACCACCGCTATTTTCAAGGATTTTTGTTTTGTGGATTTGGTATTTATATGATTTATAAGCATTCTATAATACAATTTCTCTGAAATTAGTATTTAACCATTTTCAAGAATCTAAAAACACGGCCCCCGGTAGTTTGGAAGGAATATGAAGCATAAAGAAATTGCGAGGTAAAAAGCGTATAACGCATAAGCATTTGTAAATACTACCGCAACTACGAATCTTGTTAATGAGACCTAGTGTATTAATCTAACCAAACAACCCAACCTAACTTAACTTAGACCTAGTAAGTGGGATTCAAAACTAGCCCTTGCGAGTGCATAGTACTCAGTACGTGGGATACAAAACTAGCCCTTGCATGCCAGCTACTGCGGGTGTATAATACCCAGTATGTGGGATACAAAACTAGCCCTTGCATGCCAGCTACTGCGGGTGCATAGTACCCAGTACGTGGGATACAAAACTAGCCCTTGCATGCCAGCTACAGCGGGTTCTATTTGACAAACTAAAAACACCGTTTCCAATAACCTCAACATGTTACGGATGAAAGATTGTCGGAATAACCCACCAATTTGAATTTTTGAATCTTTAAAGCCAAATTGTTAAGCATCTTTGATATAATAATTTGTTGTATTGTCTCACTTGCGTTAGATACTGATTCAAATGGATGTGTCGGCATTTATGTGTTTGACTCTACACAATAAAACACTAGTACTGGCCAAATATGAAACTTCGAACAGTATAAACGAACCTCCGAAATCTAAATATTTATTACCGAATTAATTAAAACTTTAAATTTAAATCGGGATGGATTATAAATGTAATGGCCTCGATTTACGCCCTAGAGTGTACAGTCTGGGATAAAAGTCCTTATTCATTCTGACTTTCCTAGTATATTGTATAATTTACAGTATCATAATAATTATATACAATCACGAGCATAAATGCTGCAACATCAACCAGATGACGTCAACTCCTTCATCATGTGAGGTGTATGCTAAGATGAATAAACTCGTTTGACGGTATCTATAATGAAATACAGAAATTGTTGTGGTTCTGAAACAAAAGTTTAACAATCCTTTCGAAACGAAGGGGCGAACTTTATTTGGTTAGTGTTGCAGTATTTATGCTCGTGACTGTACAGTATATAACCATATGACTGTTCGAACCTTTGAACCCAAGTTTTGAAGCATCTGAGATACAAAAAAAGGATTGTATTTAATTATATTTTTTGGATGATACATATTATAATTGGTCCATACTATGGTTCATTAACAGTTAATGTACAGTTGCCCACATAAGTTTTGTTCCTCTCTGTGATCTTATACATGAAAATATAACTCGCATGATATAATTAAGAGTAGTTTCTTATCCAATGGTTAACCTTTCTGATTAGTCAGCTGATAATTAAAAGAAAGCACACTCGCGATGTATTCAAACACATTTTACCTTCATACACAAGATCACAACAAGGAGAAGAATTTATGTGGGCAACTGTACAGTTGCAGTTATTGATACATGCATTTTGAAAGCTGTTTTGGGTTGAACTGAAACTTATTTTTGTAACTGGCATTTGTGGTCGGAGCATCGTTCACGCTTTTCAAGGCTTTAAAATTTATCAGAATTAATGACTGACTGTACACTGTAGGGCACACATTCTGAGCTGCTTATGTGGACTCCCTTGGTGCATCTAGCCTACTAGGAAAACAATTCATAAGAATATTCGATTCAGTAGGTATAATATTGATATGTACAGTCTGGGACTAAAGTCGTGGTATAGATCTTCAGCCAACCACTAGTGCCCACTGACGGCGGTATTTGAAGCAATCCGAGATTTGGTGTGTTTGGCTCTCCACAGATGGCTCTGTTTGACACGTCCAGGTAGCGCCAAAAGTAAGCGAGACACCTGTTTATTGGTGGATTACGACCATGCCAACTAGAACACACACACACACACACACTACTTCATTATCATAATGCAAGGAATATTAGTATGCTCTACAACTATAATATATGTATAATCGAGTGATGCGAGTTTTACTCTTGCATAGGAATATAATCAAAATAAATTAGAATACTGTATAAAGACGCTGTTCCGGATATTAATGATTACATATTTAATAATGGTCAAACATAGCATTGTAGATAAGGCACACCGAGCATTCTTGCTTACTAGGAAAATGGTGTATAGTGGATACAGTATACAACACTTTGTAAGTGAATGCAACACAAATCTATAGCCTATTATAATTTAGTCATATATCATGTAGGAATTATATATACAGTTAGCTTAGTGAAGTAACTCAGGCTGGGAAATTAGGTATAGCCCGGAAGCACGGACTAGCCCGGATATGTTGCCAGGCTAGTGATTTGCAACGCTAGTCTGCCCGGCAGTTGCCCAGGGGACAAGTTATTTTATATATTACTATTTAAGTTGACGCTTCAATAAAACAAACAAATAGTTGTCATATAATATCAAATACTGATAGATAATTAGTATACGAAAACATCGATGAGTGAGAGCAGTGGAAATGAATTACTTAAGGAGTGCGTGCGGAGTTACATGGAGGGATAGACAGACTAATGAGGAAGTAAGAAGGAGGTGTGGTGTGGAGGTAGATGTGCTGGAAAGTGTGAAAAGGAACAACTTGAGATGGTTCGGCCATATGTAACGTATGGAAAGCGAGAGAATGACTAAGAGGGTGTACGAGAGCGAAGTTGAGGGACAGAGAGGGAGAAGTAGACCGAATAAGAGGTGGAAGGATGGTGTGAGGAAATACATGAACGAAGACGGTGCTGGTTGCGGGGAGGGGCGTCGACTGACTGGGGACAGGTGCATGGGGGCCACCCCTTCGGTGGTCATGGCGTCAGGCAATAGATAGATAGATAGATAGATACGAAAACATCGATGAGGTGGGCGTTTAATAAAACGGTGGGCCTTTAGTAAAACAGAGACCGACACTTCTCGCTGCGGTGACCCTGTAATACACAGAGCTGATCGATCGTAAATTTCGTAATATTTTCGGCAGCTATTATTAGTTCGTCATATACTGTCAATATTTATTTCTCTTGGATACAATAACATAAATAAGTTCAATTAATGGATAAATATAACATAAAAGAGAAACATTGAATACAACTACTATGGATTTCAAAGGCAGCGTCACACTGTTTTTCGCAAATATCTCCCAAATGAATTGTATCAGTATGGTATTTCAGCTAAAAGCCTGTTACACCCCGACCTAATTTATAGATAATATATTACATTGCCATAAGTGTTTAGTCAGAAGTTTACTGAAGAATATTAAGTATAATCCAGTCATCGCCTCTAGGGTCTTGTACACATTCAGACGAGTGTGGGGTACTGTCTAACCCCTCCAACCACCCTACCAACCCCCAGACCATTACCCCAGTGCCTAGTTCACCCTCTCCCCGTCTCCCTCATTACTCCCACTCACCCTCCCTCTTTCAAAGCTGTAGTATACGGTTTATGTTATCGTGAATACTTAGGTTATTGTGATTACGTACATTAAATACTATATAATTATGTATTTAAGTATCATACTTTGCTATTACTCATACAGTTCCTGATATGTCTGGGCATGGAAACGAGAAGTGGGGCGAACGAGCATGAAAGCAAGGCATAATCCCCTTGGTAATGGCTGTTTTGCCGTATGTGTGTATTAGGAGGCCAATGCATGCAGTCATGTGTAGTAAACCAAATAAACGGAATCGTATGTTATTACGTGTGTTCTGAACCGTGTCATGATATGTAAGGTGTAGCTTTATTGAATACATTCCGCCTCCTGTAATTGCCCCCCCCCCCCCATCCCTCGTCACTTTCTGACGATGTTTTCATGGGCAGTGATAGCGAATACATGGTTTACAGTATTGTCATGTTTGCCTCATTGTATTCCTACAATATATTTATCGATCATAATGCATCTACTTCATGACAGTAATGTAATGTATGTAATAGTCCTAATGATACGTCACAATATATGCAGTATATTTGGTACTTTTTATTTATTTGATAAGGCTACAATGAGAGGTGCAGTGATGGAAAGAAGTATATGCAGTCTATAGGTGATGATGTGGTTATCAAAGACACAAGTTAACAAAATATTAATATCTTAACTTGTTTATATTTTATGATGAATGCACAGTATTTAGCACAAATAAAAAACAGTTATCACAATAGGTCCAAACCACAGGTAATACCAATAGAACGTGTTCTTTGTCCTTCTACCACATGTGCACAAACATCCGGTTATGCAGTAATTAACAGTGTGGAATAATGAACAGTATTATATTTCTAAATTATTATTTTTTTTTTTACATAGACTAAGACTGCCTGTTCCAAGAAATGTCGTCTAAATTTTGTTTTCCTACGTATTCAATATTATAGGCTAGACTTGTCAACCAAAAAGGTTAGCAGTAAGATTATCGTGTATAGAGTATTTGAAAATATATATTTACGTATTTGTTTGCCTGTTTTAACAATAATAAAGATTGAAGCATGGTAAATATCAATACAGGTTATGGGGATGAGGCATAAGGAAATATATATATATACCTTTTAGCTTTATTTCACATCTCTTTTGGCAGTCTTCAATTAGCTTTCATAATTTTCATGCACAGATGACCACGAAAGAGGACAGGGACATGAGGAGGAAATTAGAGAAGTTATATGATTAGGAGAGCTTAGGTAGGGCTATTTTAAGGTGAGCATTACAATACTATACAATTGTTTTGGGATGACCAAGATAGGTTAGGGGGTAGATTTGGCTGTAAATTAAAATCGTTCATGAAATGGTAAAATATGAACTAATGTGTTAAGGATATGATAGCCGAATAAGTAAGACAAATTCGAAAAAATAAGACGAATATTCACAAATCTCTGTCTAACTAAATTCCAATAAAAACAAGCATGAAACAACTTGTGTTACAGCAATAGTCCAATACGTAGTGTTCATTATCAAAAGGGACTTAAGAACATAAGAAATCGGAAGTCTACATAAAGCTGACCGGCCTACACAAGGTAGATCCCATTTACACCCGGCCCATATCATTCATATGGCTATCCAGTTTGCTTTTGAAATATTCTACCGTTCCTTAGCTAATCGCTGCACTAGACAACCTATTCCACATATCCACAACCTTGTTTCCCAACCAAATGCTTACTACATAATTATTTTCTAAAGCGGAACCTATCCAATTTGAAGCCATTTGAACGGGTTATCCCTCCAATATTAAGCTTTATTCTGTCTTAGTGTTATAAGAGGCATTAAAAGCAGTAAAGTAGCAGCCCGCTGTATCTTGCAAACATTTTGTTTAACTAATATCAAAATAGTTAAGAAATAACCATTTTCCTCTCCTGCTTTACTTATACATATTAAGCTAGTTTAAAGATAATGATATGCATGTCTTCATGATAATTGTTTCACCCTAATATATTGATTATTTGCATTCAAGAACTGAGATTCAAGAGGAAGAAATTGAGGACAAGATTACTTACAGTACGATACAAAGAGTGAAAGACAAATATATAAGGACTTTGGCTACCCCCAAAATGGGGATTGGGCCTGAGCATATAGATAGATAGATAGTAAGACTAGTAAGAGAAACAGTAGTCTGCCCCTCATCCCATATGAAAGCGTTCCTCGACATTATATTAATATCATATATTTTAATTAATGTTATGTTACACCACGTTGTCATTCCTATGAACCATGCCATATTCAGTTACATTATTTGTGTTGCATTGTTCGTATCTTAATCTCAATTATATATACATATTATTGGCGCTAGCAATACTGTCATTTAACGACCTATACTATACACACCTATTATTGGATATATTATTCGCATGAATAAACTACTGTATATAGGGATATGTACCTATATATTACCTATACAGGAAAATGACACACACCACTTCTAACTCTGAAATGTGTGCCTGTTACATCTGTTATGGATACCCAGTCCATTTTTGCTTCGTTTTAGCATTAATATTCCATACATGCAAATAATGAAGTAGTGTGTGTGTGTGTGTGTGTTCTAGTTGGCATGGTCGTAATCCACCAATAAACAGGAAGTTTTTCGCATACTTTTGGCGATACCTGGACGTATCGAGCAGAGCCATCTGTGGAGAGCAAAAAACACTATATCTCGGATTGCTTCGAATTCCGCCGTCAGAGGGCACTAGTGAATAGCTAAAGATCTATACCACGACTTTAGTTCCAGACTGTACATATCTATTTTATACCTACTGAATCGAATATTCTGATGAATTGTTTTCCTAGTAGGCTAGATGCACCAAGGTAGTCTCCATAAGCAGCTCAGAATGTGTGCCCTTGAGTGTACAGTCAGTCATTATTTCTGATAAATGTTAAAGCCTTGAAAAGCTTAAACGATGCTCCGACCACAAATGCCAGTTACAAAAATAAGTTTCAGTTCAACCCAAAACAGCTTTCAGAATGCATATATCATTAATAACTGCAACTGTACAGTTGCCCACATAAATTCTTCTCCTCGTTGTGATCTTGTGTATGAAAGTAAAATGTGTTTGAATACATCGCGAGTGTGCTTTCTTTTAATTATCAGCTGACTAATCAGAAAGGTTAACCATTGGATAAGAAACTACTTGTAATTAAATAATGCGAGTTATATTTTCATGTATAAGATCACAGAGGAACAAAACTTATGTGGGTAACTGTACATTAACTGTTAGTGAACCATAGTATGGACCAATTATAATATGTATCATCCAAAAAATATAATTAAATACAAACCCTTTTTTGTATCTCAGATGCTTCAAAACTTGGGTTCAAAGGTTCGAACAGTCATATGGTTATATACATAATTATTATGATACTGTATATACAATATACTAGAGAAGTCAGAATGAATAAGGACTTTTATCCCAGATTGTACACTCTAGGGCGTAAATCGAGGTCATTACATTTAGAATCCATCCCAAATTGAATCGAACGTTTTCATTAATTCGGTAATACATATTTAGATTTCGGAGGTTCGTTTGTGCTGTTCGAGGTTTCATATTGGGCCAGTAATAGTGTTTTATTGTGTACAGTCAAACACATAAATGCCGACACATCCATTTGAATCATTATCTAACGCAAGCGAGACAATACAACGAATTAATATATCAAAGATGCTTAGCAATTTGGCTTTAAAGATTCAAAAATTCAAATTGGTGGGTTATTCCGACAATCTTTCATCTGTAACATTTTGAGGCTATTGGAAACGGTGTTTTTAGTTTGTCAAATAAAATATACACATTATGTTCATTTTACAATCATTATATGACTGCGCGTTTTTAGAGCAATCTCTTTCTAAAGCACCTTATTTAAGAAAGCTCACACATCACACACCATCCTCTGCAGTGTATTGTAGATTTAATTGGGAAGTGAGGCATCAGAACCTGATAAAGGCTGAGCTAACATTTTCAACCTGTTTCCTGGCTTGACTCGGCAGCGGCAGGGAGACTGTGTACCTGATAGCCAATTCTACACTAACATAGGTTGGTGCTCTTTATATAATTATAAGGGAACTAGCAATAAATGACTGTATATACAATTCACTTATAGCCTCATGAAAATTGTAGTGTATCATACTCTTCTAGTGCCAATAAAATGCATAGTGCTGTGCATTCAAGATACAATAAAACTGATGTCCATCAGTTTACCGAAACCTCTTGATGTCAAATAGTTAGTGTGACCATTTCATACGGCTAATCACTCAATAAAATCGCATCAGTTCACTTCATTTTATTTCTATCAACAAACATCATGAATGAAAACAAGAGTTGATTGACGCCAACGCCACCTGTTGTCTTTTACCAGCACATTAGTGAGATAGTGTGAGCTCAGGTTACCAGTTACCCTATTAACGACTATATCGCACTTTCCGGGCTGTGATAGACATGCAGCTTGAGAGAGGTCAGGCGAAGTGAGGTGTAGGACATACACAATACAGTAAGCAGTTCACCACCTGGCTTCTACAAGTGAACACCCTTCCTCTGGTAACTATGCAATATTTGTTTATTTGTGGGAGTACTCTAGTCTTCACTAGAAAAGTTTATGTTCTTAAAATTTGGTTAAGTGAATTTGACAAAGTGGATATTTCGGTTTGAAGGTTTTGGTTTGTCAATAGCATAAATTTGGATTTTTTGTTTAAATTTGTGTTTTATTTATTTGTTTTCTTCCTGTAAACTCTTGAGTAACTTTAATTCAAAATGTCTTCTTTAATCCATGTGTAACTTTCAAAACTTTTTATTTCTCTTCCAATATTTAGTTTAGCTTTTCTCTATCTAAAACTAATCTTTTAATCGGGTTCGTGTAGTATAACTAGAGTTTTGCTAGACTCTTATGAAATTTATATTTCCTAATTGTTATAACTTTGGTTACGTATATGGAATATTAATTGCCTAACGATTTGTCTCTGACCCTATTTGGTCAGGGATTTATGTTGCTTGTTTGGCTTCTCTGGATTGCTTGGGAGATTGCGAGATTTTTTTTTTTTGGTATTTAAACTTTACTAAATAAGCTCTAAGAGGGGTCAAGGTTGGTTCTTTTTATTTGTTTTAAGTATTCTTTCCTAAAAGACAAACTAAAATGTATTGCTAAAACATAAACTAAATTTAGAAAATTCCTCATGTTTAGCGAAAAATTCCATGTCTGACAAATCTTACTTTTATCTTTCTGATTTCAGATATTTAATCTACAACGGAGGATTGCCTATAGAAAACTGCTTCACCATGGCTAAGGCTGTAAGTACGGTCTGTATTTTCTCATTTTGTGAAGTTTAGTATTGGATTAAAATTTAACTACGAAAACTGTCTAGCACTTACTTGTTTCGGCGCTTTTATAGTATTGGTTCGCTAGATTTTAAGTATTGAAACTAAAAATAAATTAAATGAGTATAATTGTGCTTCAATCTTACCTAGTGGATTACAGTATGTAGTTTAGTTTTACTTTGGAATTCAGATTGCTTTAAATTTACATAATATTAATTTTAAAGATTAAATAATTTTATTCACCAGATTAAAGCTTTAAATTTCCAGTTTTGTGGTATGTCTTGAGACAGCTTAGTGTATAGTAGTATAATGCAATTTCTTTTACTTTTAAGTTATTAGTTTCTTTGGATTCTCTGCTAGTTACCTTGGTTGTTGATGCTTAACCCGGGAACTGCTGGGAGACTCTTAAGAGTGAGTGAAAAAAAAAAATCAACTTTTGACATCGAAAAACAAATTTTGTTTATTTTTATTTTGTATTTTTTGTTGGCCCCTGGGCCATGCAAAATCTCAAGTCCTCTACCTCCCCACTTTCCTCCTCTCCTTCAGTTATCACCTATTTTCCCTGTTATTCCCTTATTCTGAGGTATATTTTCGTGCTAACATTAGCGAGTTGCAAGCAGGGTGTTGTCATCACTGATGGCAAGCGAGTGCGAGAGAGAGAGAGAGAGAGAGAGTATCGATCGACTGTGTCTCAGTGGCCTTGGGGGAAATTGGCAGGAAAGCAGCTTGCCTCACCCATACATTATAAAACTCGCGGGCTATATCTCCGATTTTGACCATCCAAACGCTGTTTTCACTAGTTTTATTGTTTCAGGTTAATACCTTTATAATCAACCCCTAATAGGCGCATATGGATAAGTATTAATGGTACAATGAATATTTTAGTGACTGAAACTCCTCAAATACGTCAGCACAGGGGGACGTTTCCAATTACCCCCATGTGCACTTGTTCGGTTAATCACTTCTCAATCGGTCTAGTAAGTTTATTTCTGTTTACAGATTGTACTGCTGCTTGTGTTGTGTGTGATGGTGACCCTGGTGAGCTGCCAGTATGGTGGGGGTTACGGCAACGGTAATTACGGTGCTGGCTACGGCGGCCGTAATTATGGTGGTGGATATGGAAGAGTTAATTACGGTGGCGGTAAATACAGTGGTGGACATGGTGGTAATTACGGTCGGGGCTACAGTGGCGGTAACTATGGTGGGGGATATGGTGGCGTTTATTACGGTTACGGTGGTGGCAATGGTTATAATGGTTATGCCCACCGGGGATAAGGTGGTGGCAGGGACTTCTACGGTTATTGATTTGTCGCTGGATATATAAACTGTATAAATAAAATTTATTAAAGTTTGTTTATGGCTTTTATAATCTTCCTAGAATTAGGGTTGTGATTGTTAATGAAGTCTAAATTTTTCAATTAACAGTGATCAGAAGGTACACTGACTAGACATTTTAGTCTTCTTCACTAATCTAAATTTAAACTAAATCTTAAAATTTAGTATTCTCGGAACTCAAATTCTGTATTTTTCGTATCCTTGTATTTTATATAAATTCTGAAAAATATAATTTCGTATGTTAAAATCGTTGCCGGGGCAAATATAATTTCGTAACCCCTAAGTGTTGGGGTGCAACATAAGTAGAGTATAATAAATCTTTACTATCTGGCGGCGCTCGACATAGGTCGTGTGGCAATTTCAGCACGTAATGTTGCTGAGAGAGGGACAAGTGGTGGCAGGAGAGTAGCGAGCGTATGACTGCTCCAGACCACCGCGGCGAACCTACGGACACGAATCCCACCTCCTCTCTCACTCGCTATATACGGAATTGTATGGGGAAAGTGCCGAATTACATGCTTTTTGCACTCGCGTTGCGCGGTTGTTGCAAGAAAACTAGCCATCATAAAAGGATCATTATGGTGTCATTGGAAAGCTCTGTTTATGCCCTTTCAGGGATAGGTCCTTTTTTTTACGCTCTGGGTCTTATTTAGGCATGAATGATCACTTCAACCGCCCTATTTTGGCTAAAAACACCCCGCTGGGTGGTACATATAAATAAACCGCCTAGCCCGCTAATAAGGTGTTAAACTATCTTTTGTTCATGTAGAATACAACTTGCATAACTAGGTTAATGGCCAGGTCCTCTATATAAATTAGTTAAAAGAGTTTATAAACTACAAAGTCAATTCGGATTTCATGTCTTTTTCAATCCAGATTTCTCAACCTTCCAGGGTATTCTCCACTAGCCTTCATAAACGGAACTATATTGAATGGCGGAAAGCTAGTTTAGTTTTAAAGTATATAATATTTTTTAAGAACTCTCCACGGAATTTCACGAATCTGTGTTTTTAACACTAATCTGATCCAACGTCTGCTTATTTTTGCCATATGCAGCACATTTTAGATCCACTGTTCGAGAATGACTAACTCCACAATAACTCTAAAAATGAAACTAAATCATAAATCCCTAAACGTAACACATGATACCGGAAAATGGTACAGATGGCAGTGTATTGAATTATAAAGTTTTCGGGGTGAAGTATTGGAAGTATTATTTCCTTTATAAACCATTTACAACTCTAATTATTTTGTTAATGCCAAACTGTTTTGTATTGTCAACATAGGAAAGACTGAAGTAATCTTGGATGATGCAAATTATGATCCTCAAGTGGTCTGCAGATATAAGTCGTATAATAGTAAAATAAAGCGAGGTTGAGCGACAAATAAAACTAAATACAGGCATTACAAAGTTATTGCATAAAGCCTCTTTCACACGATCGAGCACTGCCCGTCGGGAAATGCCAGTAATGTTCACAGCCAACAGGACACCGGTTCCATTCCCGGGCAGGAAAGAAACCTTTGGGCAATTTTCCTTACACAATGCGCCTCTCTAGACCTAGCTGTATAAATAGGCCTCTGGAATAAGAGGCCACTTACGTTTTTTTTAGTGTTGGTGGTCTATTACTAGCTGGACGGGTACCGTACAGGTCAACCAAACACTCAAAATCCAGATATCGGCAATTGGCTGATTACAGATTACATGCATATCTACAGCCACTCCAACCATGCATTAACACTTCACGCAATATATTCCCAAGTCAAACTTTTTTCGGTAAAAAAAAAAAAAACTAAAAATAAAAACTAAAAAAAAAAAATTGAAGCTGTAATTATTGGAAACTGAGGTGATCAGAAAATCCCTCAATACTCTCGCCCACATCACACCTAGTCATCCATTCAGTAAGTCATGGCTCATCAGGCTGCTAAGGTTGCTGAACGCGGTAGTATGGTTGGAATGAGCGAGAGTAGGATGTCGGAACGTTTACCGGTGGTAAGAAAAGTTGGGAAGAAGGGCAACTGACAGACCGACATAGAAGTGGAGCTAAGCGGAAAACCACGTCATTACATGACCAAGAAATTAAACTGTATATGTATAACCATCCATTCTCCAATGCCGACTAAGCTAAGCAACATTTGCAATTTCAAGCTTCTACAGAAACTATAGCAAGAGATGTCAAGCCAAAGCTAACCAAGAGGCACAAACAAACTAGGTTTGATTTCGCTCGACTATTTGTTGACCAGGGCATTGACTATTGGGCACGAGTTGTTTTGATAATGTCAGAGGTTCCATAATATTACCAGGACGATTAAAATTGTGTCACTTAGCCGAGTCGGCGGGGATTCTTCAAATAAGAATAAATGTGGCTTCCTTTATCCACTCATGGCCGAGTGGTAACAGTGCCCAACTCTCCCAAACATACCTGGAGTGAGTGGGTTCGAATCCTGGTCAGGATAACTCTCTCCCAACCAAGAGTTGTTTTCTCAGACAAGAAAACTTTCAGCTCAACCACGCATGGGTCGAAGACTGCGCTGTTGGAGGCCTAGGAACACACAGCATGTGATTTAGTCCTAGTTGATATTGTGCATAAAATATATGGAATAGTTATCATACAGAGTAATACTTTCCATCATATCACTTGTTGATATAGGTTAAGTGCACACACAACATATATACAGAGTGTACACATGCCTTAATCATATTGCAACATACACACATGTACTTTCAGGGCAATACTATCATTGTTTAATATCCCATGATAATATACCGTACTCTGTAGTATCGGCAGCGTTGCACCAAATATATCCGGCACCGCTGCACATGTGTTCATCAGTAACATCTGGTCGGCACTCAGCATAGCAGTGCCACCCAAGCTCCCTGTATCTCTGGCTAATATAGAACCTATAAACTTATGTCTGGACTTTTATTCTACATCCATGTGCAAGAAAGGATTATCAAGGTTGTTGTAGCTTCACATGACAACCATAAATGGCGCAGTCAGTGTACTAAAGCCAGGAGATATGAGCCAAGACCGGATTATCAGCCAGCCATCTTGCAAGACCTCGCCTCTCCAGCCCTGGATATATCATTGTGCAGTGCTTTAAAGTGCAGTGAAGTGCTTAAGTGTGTAGTGCAGTGCCTTTATTATATGTCCCATGTCATTTGTGCCCATTCCCGACTTGCTGTGAGGGTTATAGCTGCCGAATCATTGCTGGACAAGAGCGAGGCGTAGCATACCCTCCCCCTCTAACGTCTCCAGCAACACTAAAGTTCTCACCCCTCAATGGGCCCTCAGTGCCTTCCAGCTGTGCCGGCACATGCGCGCATGGACACACGCACATCGCTGCCAAGTCAACACGGTGTTGCCAAGCCTACTGCACTCACGCACTCACTCTCTCTAGCACAGATCATTTCTCTCACTATTAAATAAACTGTTCCAGTTGTACTGCACATTTTCATCGTTCCTGCAAGACTACAGTGTGTCCGCTATCAACCAATTATGGAGGGAGATGAACAGATTCATGGGGAGCCCAGAGACACCCCACACGACCATACTGGGGAGGGAGATAATGGTGGAGCTACTGGTGGAGATAGTGGTGGAGATAATGATGGAGATACTGTTGGAGTTGCTGGTACGGGGTACCAGTCAGTTCATTCCACTCCAACCTCTTCTCTCACCACCCCTCATTTCACTCCACCTCCCCAACCTCCCCCCACTTTACCTCCCCTACACTATAGGGGGATGCCACCCCTGTCACCACACCCTGCAAGTCTACAACCTACCACAAGTGCAGACCTCCTTCAGCTCATACAGTATATGGAGCAATGCAGACAACGGGACGACTATATCAGAAGACAGGAGGAGGACCACAGGAGACAGGTGGACGATGCCAAGTTCTCCGCCCTTGTCCAGGCTCTGGCCCAAATTACCCCCCCTGCCACCGCACCTACACCCACCTCACCGGGGACAACACCCCATTCCACAACATCCTCCACCCCTACAGCTCCACCTCCACCACGGAAGGCTATCACCCAGAACCCGCCGCCCCTTCGTGCTGATGCCACCTTCCAGGTTTTCAGAGAATGGAGGCGTCGGTGGGACGATTACTCTATTATGGTACTTATCTAAACTACCGAGGGAGAAACAACTGATCCAGATGCGGATGTGCTTAACCCTGGAGACACAGCGGCTTTTGAAGCACACCTTAAGCATACCCCCTGACACCGACAAGACCATTGACGCAGTCCTCGATGCACTTCAGGAGCACATCAAGAATTCTCGCAATGAAGCTCTCCGTCGCAGGGACCTTTTAAGTTGCAAGCAAAAACATGGCGAGTCATTCAGCAACTTCTACGTCCGCCTCTGCCACATCGCCGAAGAAATTGATGTCTGCCCAGGGAACTCTTCAGCCTGCAAGGAGACCCAACTCAAGATGGTCATTCTGATGGGCATACACGACGAAGAACTTGTACAGAAGCTGCTTTCCCTCAACGCCACCCCTTCATTACAGGACATCGTCAACACTTGCCGTTCCTACGAGGCCACTCGAAGCGCTACGTCAGCCATACGTGCCCCACCGTCCCAGGTTAATGCCGTGTCAGCGTACAAGCAGAACAAGCAAGTTAAGCAACGCGACAAGTTCTCCACATCGCAACAGTCCTTGGCGTCGGCTGCCGCCTGCCAGCGTTGTGCTCGCCGGCACGACAAGAACAAGTGCCCGGCTGAAGACTACACCTGCACTAACTGCGGCCGTCGTGGTCATAAGCCTAGGACTCCTGCTTGCCCTGCAGCCACTGCCCAGTGTCGTCGCTGCAACCATATGGGCCACTACGACAAATGCTGCAGATCTTCCAAGACGCCCGCCACACAGGACAACGACGCTTCCTCCCACAACAAGTCTACAGCAAAGAAGATCACAAGTTGCCGACGTGTGGGATCACTTGTTCAGGCACCCACACTGACATCCGTGAGTCTCACCTACAGCGGCACCACTAGAAAACTCCACATGCTTCCAGACACAGGTGCAGACATCACAGTGATCGGCCGACGACACTTCGACATACTTTGGATTCCTCTCAGCAGCCTACGACCTCCGCCTCCGACAACAACACTCAACGCGGATGGCTCTGCAATGGCTCCTGCTTTGGGGACGTTTCATGCACAACTCACCATCAGCAAACGCTCCTGTTCGGCTTCAATCCAAGTCCGCGAGGGTGTTCAGACGCCGCTTCTGTCCAAACGCCACTGTCAAGCATTGGCCATCATCTCAGCGGAATTCCCCAAGCCAATTCTACAGGTTAAACACATCTACAGGTGTAAGGAGCTACCTTTCACAGCCACTACATCACCTGCACAAGCCAAGGAGTTCTTTCTTCGAGAGTTCAAGGACGTGTTGGTCTCCAAGGAGGATCTCCAGACAGCTCCACTCAAGCCTATGAAGGGTCCCCCAATGCGGATCCACCTCAAGGACGATGCCGTGCCTTTTGCCATCTACACCCCGCGGCAGATCGCCTTTGCTTTCAGGGACAAAGTTAAGCAGGAGCTGGACTCGCTAGTGGCACAAGGTATCATCAAACCGGCCGGCGATGAACCTTCAGAGTGGTGCCACCCCCTCGTCGTCATCGCCAAGCCCAACGCCGAAGTTCGCCTCACCGTAGACCTCACCAAGCTCAACTGCCAAGTTTCCCGCCCAGCCCATCCCTCACCGACGCCTTTCGAAGCGATCCGCAGTGTGGCCCCGCATGCGAAATTCTTCACGACGGCAGACGCCCTGAGTGGATATTGGCAAATGGAACTTGCGGAGGAGGACCAGCATCTCACAACTTTCATCACACCTTATGGCCGTTTCCAACACTGTAGAGGTCCAATGGGTTTCGCTGCAACAGGTGACGCCTTCTGCCGTCGCGGTGATAGGGCCCTCCTAGGGGTGCAAAATTGTGCAAAGGTTGTCGACGACGTGCTGGTCTACGACGAGGACTTCAACACATATGTTCAGCGTATCCATGAAGTGCTCATACGGTGCCGCGACAGTGGGATCACACTCAACAAGGACAAGTTCGTGGTCGCTGCACCCAGTGTGAACTTCTGTGGGTACACGCTCTCAGGTGAGGGCATCTCAGCTGACCCTGGCAAAGTCGGAGCAATCAAGGACTTCCCGACGCCAGCCAACATCACCGACCTTCGCTCCTTCATGGGTTTGGTGAACCAGCTGGCGGAGTTCACCCCCGACATCGCCACTGCCGCTCAGCCCCTGCGCCCCCTGATGAGCCCGAAGAGGTCGTTTATGTGGACCGCTGACCATGATGAGGCTTTCCGCCGGGTCAAGGCTGCCCTGCTCAGTCCACCCGTCATGGTCCCATTCGACCCTTCCCTACCAGTGATTCTACAAACTGATGCGTCCTGCCTCAACGTCCCTCCTACAGGATCATGGCAACAACTGTCTCCGCTTAGTTCAGTGTGCCTCGAGGTTCCTAAGCGACCCCGAGTCCCGCTATGCCACCATCGAGCGGGAGATGCTAGCCGTGGTCTGGGCCATGTCCAAGTGCAAGTTCTACCTTATCGGACTGCAACACTTCACCCTCCTGACGGACCATGGCCCCATCATCCCCATCTTCAACAACTACACCCTCGATGCGGTTGAAAATCCCCGCCTCCAACGTCTGAAGGAGAAAGTCGCACCTTACCTCTTCACAGCCGTCTGGCGCGCTGGCAGGTTGCTCTACATCCCTGATGCGTTGTCACAGGCCCATGTCAGCCACCCGACGCCAGAGGATGAGTTAGCATGTGCCGACGCCACGGTTCACCTCAGGTCCCTCGTGACTGTAAACGCCGCCGCCACCGACGTCAACTCTCCTTCACAGGACACAGACAGGATTCTCCAGGAACTCCGAGATGCAGCCAGAGCGGATCCTGTGTACATCCGCCTGCGTGAGTGCGTTACTTCGGGTTTCCCCACCAACCGCTATGACCTGCACAACTCTCTACTCCCATTCTGGAAACTCAGAGACTACCTGTCAGCAGATGGTGAACTCGTCCTGTACGGAGCGAGGATTGTGGTTCCTGAAGCCCTCCGCCGCCGCACCTTGGCTCGCCTGCATGATAGACACAGAGGCGTGGAGGCCACTAAGCGTAGGGCGCGACAGGCTGTCTTTTGGCCTCGCATCAACTCGGACATCGCCAACACAGTTCAAGCTTGTGAGCCGTGTCAGGTCTTACAGCCTATTCAGCAGCAGGAACCCATGATCAACGACGACAGCCCAACTAGGCCTTTCGAGTCTGTTTCAGCCGACTTCTTCGCTGTGGCGGGGAAATCCTTCCTCGTCGTAACAGACCGACTCTCAGGCTGGCCCGTTGTCGTACCCTGCAAAGGAGATACTACCGCTTTAAACACCATCAGGGCGGGTGCCCAACCCCGAAAGGGGTTGAAATAGGGGAGCTATCCCTCCGCCAAAGGCGGCATTCTAGGGCCTTTCATAGCTGATGTTGAGAGGATTTGGTTCTAGTCATGTGGTGATGGGCTGGTCTATCAGAGTGAGAACTGAGCGATCTCTGCCATACCCATAGCTTACTCTGACTGTTCCTTTTACTTATATATTTTCTAGATATCAAGTGACGGCGTCTCTTCCGTGGATTGACCTCCCAATCTACCAAGATTGGAAGCCAAAGCATCACATTTTTCCTTTGCCCCTCAACTTTCTCTTCATAATTGCTGAGGGGCACAGGGCCCTGGGTGGGGCTTTGGTTTCCCGGGCGTTTCTGCACCCTCCTCGGCTCCCCGCCATGGAGTGGCTTCGGTCACCCAGGCTTTATTGTGGTAGGCAGGGAGGGTTCTGTGGGGACGCTCGGTTATGGCCTTGGCCTTGCTCGGGGCCTTGGGGCTGTTCGGCCAGGTAGCTTGGGGAACAACAACAACAACACCATCAGGATCTTCTGCCGCTAGTTCAGGGAAGTTGGTGTACCCCTCCGCCTACGTACAGATGGAGGCCCACAGTTTACTAGCCGTGAGTTCCGGGACTTAATGGAGCGTTGGGGAGTCATCACATGGTCTCTTCCCCACACTACCCACAATCCAACGATCATGCCGAGTCTGCCGTCAAGACCGTCAAACACCTCATACTGAAGACGGCGCCCTCAGGCAACATTGACTGTGAGGACTTTGACCGTGGACTGTTGGAGCTCCGCAACACCCCGAACTTCACAGGCCGCTCCCCGGCACAAATCCTGTATGGCCACCCACTATGGTCTTGTGTCCCTGCTCATCCCCAGTCCTTTACAGCAGAGTGGCAAGCCAAGGCCGAGGACTGTGACCACCGTGCAGCCGCCCACACTGCACTGGTGCAGAGAAACTATGACCAGCACGGACGCCCCCTTCCCAGGTTGAGAGTCGGCACCACAGTGCGGATCCAAGACCCGACTTCTCACCGCTGGGACAAGGTTGGGGTCGTCATGGGCAGCGGCAGGTCCAGGGATAATGAGGTTCGTCTCCCCAGTGGTAAGATATATTTGCGGAACCGTCGCTTCCTCCGCCCAGTGAATTCCCCTGGCGTTGAACTTCTCCCCCATAACCCTGGGATCCCTGTGTCTTTCACGGACCCAGAAAGAGAGTCCTTCACTTCCCCCATGGCCCCACGTAGGTCTGAAAGGCTCCTAGAAAAAGAGTCAGCTCGACAACGTCTTGCGAGCTTGAAGGGGGAGGGAGGTGTTGATATAGGTTAAGTGCACACACAACATATATACAGAGTGTACACATGCCTTAATCATATTGCAACATACACACATGTACTTTCAGGGCAATACTATCATTGTTTAATATCCCATGATTATATACCGTACTCTGTAGTATCGGCAGCGTTGCACCAAATATATCCGGCACCGCTGCAAATGTTTTCATCAGTAACATCCGGTCGGCACTCAGCATAGCAGTGCCACCCAAG
Source organism: Paralithodes platypus (assembly GCA_032716605.1). NCBI lineage: Eukaryota > Metazoa > Arthropoda > Malacostraca > Decapoda > Lithodidae > Paralithodes > Paralithodes platypus. The sequence goes on along the minus strand of CM064483.1, from coordinate 43,550,239 downwards.
CTCCCTGTATCTCTGCCTAATATAGAACCTATAAACTTATCTCTGGACTTTTATTCTACATCCTTGTGCAAGAAAGGATTATCAAGGTTGTTGTAGCTTCACATGACAACCATACATCACTCTTGGCTAATTACATGTTAACCGAGCATTATATAACTTCTTAATTTCATTACTCATCTACTAATACCCTTAACTTACTAGTTAACTCCTTACTTATATTGTTCAAATACTATTAAGCTAGAATGACTTGATATAATATGCACACTAACCACTCGTGTCTATACCATCAGTTGTTTACCTAAAAACCAACCACGTTCGATTTAGTAACTCATCCTAGCCACCTCACTCGCCACTATCTGTGCAATATAGGATAGATCTTCCCCTATTACTTCCCTCCCCCCTTAGTGAATGCATATAACTTGTTGCGAATATAATAAATAACACTTTACAGGGGGTATTCCACTGTGCGATTTTTCAATGGCGAACACCAAGCGACAGAGGGCGACATGATTTTTTTGTCTATGTTCCAAAAATAGCCATATTCGCTCCAATATTCTCCAATTGTCGCCAAAATCGCACAACGGTCGCCCTAGCGTCACCCATGTTCGCCCAGATTCGCCGTTAAATTTTAAGCATACCCAAAAAACGGCGGCGAATGGAAAATGTTGGCGAATGTTCGCCCTTTGTCTCACTTCATTCGCCCTTGGTCGCAATATAGTCGCACAATTCGCACCAATTCACCCTGATTTGCCAATTTGCAAATTCCAATTATTGGCAATGCTGCTTTTTGAACTAATAGGGTGACAGTAGCGTGCCAGTAGTGCACCAGTAGCGCAAATGCAGCAAATGTGTCGACGATTTATTGCCAATGCCATACGAATGACATGCGGCATGTGGCGAACTGAGGTGATTGGTGGGTTTTTATGTGACTGTTGATGTGTCTCTCACTATAGTCTGTTTCTTTTCAACTGACGGTAAAAAATGCAAAGTTCCCATCAGGATTTCTCAGTTATTTTGATGATTTTGTAGTGAAATGTGGTGCTAATTATATAAAGCCCTTCACCCCCATAACTTTCATTCTGGCATTCTGACATTTTTCTATCAAATAATGTACAAATTTAGCTTGCTCTCAAAACAAAAAATATATATGTTGGCTTGCTACCGCTCACCAGGAAAATATTGAAACCTGGATGGGGGTAAACATCTTAAAACAGTAGGCTGAACGGGACCGAACGGATACAAGGCAAAGAGAGAGGGAGAGAAATAGAAAAAAAGAAAAAAAATGAGGAGAGAGGGAGAGAAAGAGAAAACTAAAAATGGCGAGGTGGGCTCAATTGTTAAGCCGTAACGCAAACATTGAGCCCACCTCGCTGTTTTTTGTTTTCTCTGCTAGACACGAGCTTGGGACGGGAGCCCAAACTAGACAGGTGCCACGTACCTAATATTTTGTCGCAGAATGTAGTTGAGCTACTGTACCTTGTCCTCTAATTTGTGGCTCCGTGGTGAGTGTGGAGCTTTTCCCAGACGAACCATGTTACCTTCGTATTATGGAGCCTTCTTCTGGATCTTCGATCACCGGTGCTGGCGATGATATGGCTGATGTGTTTGTCTCTCCTTCCTTGCCCGTCCTCTCCTCGGTTGGTGGTAGCTATTTGTCTACCGCTATACTGGGTCCTTTACCAACCCCTGCGCCGTCTCTGACCATCCATACGTCCTCTGCTCCACATACAGTTCCGAGCCTAGTCGTGTCAAATTCTCTTGGCGCGTCTACCTCGTCTACGTTCGCTTCCTCCCAAGCCGTTCACTCTGTTCCTGCCCCTTTGACCTCTTCCGTGTCACACTCCGTTCTGCCTGATCAGCCCTCTTCCGTTCGACCGTTTTCTCTCTCCTCTGCTTCCTCTTCCAATCTTCTTCCCTCGTCCTCATCCCCTTCCTCGGTTTCTTCCCCGTCCTCTCGTATAGTCACTTACGAACCGTATCTCCCACCCTTTCCACATTCTTCTTCTTTTCCTTCTCTTCCCGTTACTTCCGCTCCTCGCCCTCGTTCTTCTGTTCGCCCTTTATCCTCTCTCTTTGACCCTGCTGACTTTGTTAAATTCTTCTCAGTCCCCGCCTCAGCTCCTCTTGCCGGAGATGACCTCCTGCTCCACCTGCGTCTCCTTCAGCAGGTGGGCAGGGATGTCACATTCCACTCCCGCCATGATGACTCCCGTCTAGTTACGGTCCAGAACGAACGTCAGGCTGCTGCTATGTCGACAATTGTGGACTTCTCCGGAACTTCCATCCCAGCCCTTAAAGACCAACGGCTGAACTCTTGTACGGGTACCGTCCTGGTCCCTCCTTCCATCCGTCTCGGTGGTCGGCAGTTCGCGGACTGCGCCGACCTTAAGAATATTGTTGTTGCTCAATACCATGTCGTGGTTAGTCTTGTCTGCTACACCATCCCACCTCGCAATAATCGCCGCCATCCCGCCAATATCGCCAAAATCACGTTCGATGGTCGGTCTCTCCCTTCTCACGTTATTGTCGGTGGTACTCGCCTGACCGTCACTGAGTCCCTACCACGTCCTCAGCAGTGTCGCGGTTGCTGGCGCTTTGGGCATCCTGTAAAGTACTGTCGCTCTTCCACTCCCGACTGCCCTAGGTGCCCACGCTGCGCACAATCTGGCCATCTCGTTGGTGACTGCCGGTCTCCGCTACGATGCTGCCTAAACTGTCAGGGCTCCCATTCTGCTGATTCCCGTGATTGTCCCGTTTTCAAATTTGAATCTGAAGTTACGATCCTTAAGACGATGCACGGCCTTACTCATTCTGCAGCTCGTCAGGCAGCTCGCCGCCTGGGCTTCTCACCTCATCCGATTTCAACTGTTCTATCTCACCCTCCCATCTCCTCCGCTTCTTCCGCCCCCCCCCATTGCGCTTTCATCATCCTCGTCCTCCTCTACCTTTACTTCTCCGGTTCCGTCGTCTGTCCCTTCTTCTCCTCCTTCTTCCTCTCCTCCTTCAGTTTCTTCTGTCTCCTCCGTCCCCTTGGCTGTCTCTTCGTGTTCTCTCCCTTTATCTAACTCTTTCTCTGTTCTTAACTCTTCTACTCCTACTTCCACCCCCCCTCCTTCCGCTACTCAACCTCGTTCCACTTCTTCCGGTTTGTCTCTACGCCCCATCCACCAGCGTTCTCGTCCGAAGCCTCCTCATCGTTTTCTTCCTCCGTCCTCGTCTCGTAGTTCCCAGATTCCCTCCCGGCTTCCTTCCTCCTCTACCAAACTAGTTTCGAAACATTTGCCCCGTTCCTCCCTTTCTTCCTTTCCCGCCTCCTCTTCTAAACGCAGGGACCACCTCCACAGTGTGCGGAGCCCGAGTCCCAGTGGAAAGAAGAAAAAGCTCCCTCCTTCCTCCCCCCCTTCTCCTCTTTCTTCTTCCAGTGTCCAACCCCCCGATTCCTTAGACTTATCCTTTGAATCTTTGCCCAAGATTGAGGAGTATATTCTTTCTTCTCATCCGCCGCCTATTTCCGTTTCTGCCGACGTTCATCCCATCCCTTCTATGCTCCCCCCTACCCCTCTCCCGCTTTCCCCTATGTTACGACCGGGGCTACAAATAAAACAAGGGCACTTAATGATTGGACTAGTAATAGGGCACTATGCAACAACGGTACGCTAGATCCAAACCCTTGAACTTATATGCCGGCGAACAAAAACACCTATACCCTCCAGAGTTAATCTGCGATAACGGGTTATCCTTAACTGGGCATAAATGTACTCTACTTCAGGCTAACCCACACTGGTATAGTCTGATAACAAACAAGATGCAAGTTACGTTAAAATGCATAAAAGGGAAGCTATGGAAAGATCAATTAAATCACTGCAAGATTGAATACAATAAAAAGATGCTTCAATACAGTTACTCTAAACAACAATAAACTCTTCACTCCTATCTGAAAGAAAGTGAAGTATAGTCCTACAGCATAGACCTAGAAACTTCTGAAGAAAGTCTGATGCTCATAAGATGCTCGTATCTTAAATTACATAATGGCAGGAGGCAGGACACCACATGTGTAGACTGAATACACAAAAAGGTAGGACATACAATGTTAACTGACACGAGAATATTATAAATGCGCAACGGCAGTAATACTCGACACTAAAAGAAGTACTTCCTCACCAACGAAACAGTCTACTATGGTTGTGCAACTCAACAACAACCTAGACTAATAAATGCTGTGAATAATAAAGCATACATATCATAAAGAGCTCATGTCCTAACTAGTGTCTGCTCGGCGAATAAAGTCTAGCTGGGATATCAAGGTTAGGAAACTGTGGCTGAGCAAGACTGGCTCATAGCCTAGCGTTGTCCTTAAGTCGGTACGATTAAAGTTACGTTAATGACGGGGATGCTCTCTTGGTAGATCCAGATCTCAAGTATCTGGTTCTACCCTGGTGATCCCTCTAAAGTCAAGCAAAGAGGCAGCACTGTGTTCTAAGGTAGTAGGCAAATGCCCTCTTACAACACAATGCTGCACTCGCAAAAGGCACAACCAAAAGGACAACCTAGGCTACCACAGAAACCGTCGAAGTCGTGTAGGTATAAGCAAACCATACACACATCGGTGACAACGACAACAGAAGCCTTATCCCAGTCTAGCATTAAATAACCCAGCAGAGCACTAAATCAATAATGGAGACACACACCGAGTTCTTAACCTCTACTAACTAAGAACCCTCAAACCTATTCTAAGTACATGTAAATATCTCAGAGAACGACGCACATAATACGATGGGCCGATATGAAATCGTGTGCAGAACCGAAAGGGAGTGCTGTGACGTTTAAAGATTAGAGGAATGAAAGAAAAGAAGTTGAGTAAGAGAGACAGTATCAGAATGGTGGAGATATGGGGGACAGTTGTAAAAGGGATGTTAGTCATGTGCGTCCCTAGCCTGCTCTGAGGAGGGTAGCTCCTCGGGACCCTCAGGATCCCACAAAGGCATGGTGGTCGGCCAATCACAGTCAGATACGTCACAAGGCAGCAGGCCTCTATGACGCGCCATGAACCACCAGCCAATCAAAACCGAGAGAAAGCCCACGCGGGCGGGAAACTCCTCCAAGCGAGGGAGGAAGGAGGAGGGAAGCAACACTCACTACCCCACACTGCCCGCTCGCTCTCTCTCTCTCAACTTTACTACAATGCATCTTACATTCAATTCATAATATAAAATACTTCCCGTTGTCACAGACGAAAATAAAGACCACCACTGGACTGTCTGTAACAATGCAAGTACTATGAAAGAAAGAACAACATTCTCTGATAACTGTAGCCCATTTCACTGCCCTGGCGAGCGCTAGCGGCTAACGGGAGGCGATTCTGCCAACGCTGGTAGGCGTCACACCTACCACTCTCCCTTCCTCCTCTGGCCTTCCCCCCCCCCCCCCCCCCAGGGCCTCTCCTACTCGTTCCTCATCCTCCCATCCTTACCCCTCCCTCCTCTTCCCTTCCTCCCTCTCCCTCTACCCCTCCCATCTCTTCTTCTCCTTCCCTATTAAGCCTCCCTATGCCACCTGGTTATCAATCTTCTCTCCCTCCTTGTTCTTCCTCGTCCCCCATTCCTTCCATTATTACTCACCGTTAACCTCATCAGTATTTTCTTGGTGGTACATAAGTCTGTGTGTTCCTATTTTTCTTGTTCTTTGTACCTCTTTCTTTCCTCTTATATGTATGCGTCTTTCACGCTGTTTGCTTTATTTTGTGTGTCTGTGTTGTATATAGTGCATATATTTTCTTCCCTCTTGTGTGTTACTTTTGTTGATGTTTTCTATTTTTTGTCCTTTCTTTGTTTTCTTAGATTTTTCCGTTACTTTCTTCTCTTTTGGTTGTGCTTTTTTGCTTTTTCCTCCCTTGTTCCTCTTTAGTTCGACGTGTATTTGTTCCGCCTCTCTGATATATATTTGTATGTATCGTTTTTATTCTCTCTTTTAAAGCTTCTTTTCTCGTACTTTCTTTTTAGTATATTTTAGTGTGTCCATTTTGCAATGGAACCTTCGCAGTTTTTCTCTTCAGAGAGACGATTTGCGTTTTTTACTCTCTTCCCATTCCCCTAAGGTTGTCTGTCTCCAGGAAACTTGTCTTCTGTCTCCTCCGATTCCTGTTCCTGGCTACCGTTTTATCAGTTCTCCTCATTCTCTTTCAGACACTTGTATTCTCCTTCACCACTCTGTTCCTTATGAAGTGTTTTCCTGCCCTACTTCTCTCCCTTGCACCTTTGTTAAGGTTTTTCTTGGTCGATGGATTACGGTTCTTTCTCTTTATTTCTCTCCTTCTGTTCCCGTCGATTTTTGCTCTTTTACCATGTTTTTAGCTCGGCTACCTCCTCCGTTTTTATTGTTAGGTGATTATAATTGTAGGCACACCCTGTGGGGTGATTCTGTCATTACCTCACGTGGTCGTGCATTAGTCTTTCATTACTAATAATAACCTCTTTCTCCTTAACCCTTATTTAGCGGCTAGTAAGGTATTTTACACTGTACCGCTCAGCGGGCATAATCCCGAAATATTTGTTCACTTTCACTCGCCCTAGCTCGTTACTATGACTCCAATGCGAACGAAACGATAATTTTTGGAAAGAGCAACTCTCCGTCTCCCCATATAAGTCTATTATGGATGTTATGAGCGAGTGTGGAGGGTGGGAAGAGGTGAGGAAGAGGAGGTACTTTTTGGTCTATTTCCCGGGCGCGTTCGGATGCGTTCGCTTTGGCCTGACTTCGGCCTCTCGCGCGTCTACTATTCCTTCGGTAATCGGTCTTATTTTTCTCTTATTTCTGTATTCTCTGTATTTTCTCTCTCTCTCTCTCTCTTTCTTTCTCTCTCTCTCACTCCTGTCTGTCTGTGTATCTCTCTCTCTCTCTTTGGCTCGCTCGCTTTCCCTCTCTCGCGCGCTCTGTCTCTCTCTCTCTCTTCCTCATCCGTATATGTAATTCTCATCATTATTTTCTCTAATCTCTCTCACTCCTCCTGTCTGTCTGTCTCTCTCTCTCTCTCTGGCTCGCTCGCTTTCCCTCTCTCGCGCTCCCTTTCTCTCTTCCTCATCCGTATATGTAATTCTCATTATTATTTTCTCTAATTAATCCCTCTATTTCATTTATTTGCTTGTAATATTTCTGTATTATTATATCTTTTTCACTCTTCAGTTCAGTTTCTGTATTCTTTCTCTTTCTCTTCCTCATCCGTATATGTAATTCTCATTATTATTTTCTTTAACTAATCCCTCTATTTCATTTATTTGCTTGTAATATTTCTGTATTGTTATATATTTTTCACTCTTTCTTCAGTTCAGTTTCTGTATTCTCTCTCTTTCTCTTCCTCATCCGTATATGTAATTCTCATTATTATTTTCTCTAACTAATGCCTCTATTTCATTTATTTGCTTGTAATATTTCTGTATTTTTATATCTTTTTCACTCTTTCTTCAGTTCAGTTTCTGCATTCTCTCTCTCTCTCTCTCTGTTTCGCTTGCTTTGCAGGAATTTTGTTTTTGTTTTATATATAATATAAAATAATTTACTTATCATTACTTACTATATCGTATAAACAATAGTAGGTAGCCAACTTACCATAATACCGATACACCAAACCGATACGCATGCGGTTTTGTTTATCACCTGTTTACTAAAGTGCCACCATTATCGATTTTCTTCGAGCCGAATCGAGCGGGAGGGTTACCAATTGAAGTTAAATCCGCTAGCATATATTGTTAGATGTAAGACATGATAAATACCACTAGAAATATGAATTGGCAAAATCCATATAATATCACTTCGAAATTGTTCTGAAATTTCAAAACAAAACCGCTAGTGTAAGTCATTGCTGCTAGATCGAAGTAAAGGTCTCTAGATCTAGCGGAAGTCGCTATACGTATTGGCAGTACTGCACACTGCCGACGGCAATACGTTGTTGACATTGTTGTTGATGTTCCAGTGGAGGGATGAACAAAATATTGTCCTTGTCCAATAATAGCTATTTCATAGTCCCACAGGACTTATTTTGATATATTTATCAAATTTACTGAACGCCTGAAAATAATACGCTATTAAATGCTTGCAATCAAACTTTCAAGCAATTACAAGGTCACATGCAATTATAAAAAAGGTATATTGTAGACCACAAGCTCCGTTGTTGCTTGTATTATCGTAAGAAATGTACCGTACACCCTGGTTATCGTGAGAAATTTACCGAACGCCTGCAAATAATACGCTATAAAATGCTTGCAATCAAACTCTCAAGCAATTTCAATGTCACATGCAATTATAAATGTATAGGTAGACCCAGAGAGGAAGAGACAGACAGAGAGAGAGAGGAGGTCAAGAACATCTGCTAGGTGTGATTTCCCCTGGGAGGGAAGAGAAGATTAGTTAGGGGCGTGCCCTGGCCTACATCAGACAAAGAGAGTACAAAGGAGTACAAAGGAGTACAAACAAAGAGAGTGAGACAGAGAGAGAGAGAGTGTCGTGATGATATAAAAATGTTACATATGTATCATATATACGAAAAAATAATATATACGGTAGGCCTACATCTGTTCCCCACAATCATATAATGCCAAGCACAAATATTCAATCTTTCGTTGTTTGTATTACCGTAAGAAATTTACTGAACGCCTGCAAATAATACGCTATAAAATGCTTGCAATCAAACTCTCAAGCAATTTCAAGGTCACATGCAATTATAAATGTATAGGTAGACCCAGAGAGGAAGAGACAAGAGAGAGAGAGTGTCGTGATAATATAACAATGTTACATATGTATCATATATATGACAAAATAATATATACGGTAGGCCTACATCTGTTCCCCACAATCATATAATGCCAAGCACAAATATTCAATCTTTCGTAGTTTGTATTACCGTAAGAAATTTACTGAACGCCTGCAAATAATACGCCATAAAATGCTTGCAATCAAACTTTCAAGCAATTACAAGGTCACATGCAATTATAAAAAGGTATATTGTAGACCACAATCTTCGGCAAGCTTCGTTGTTGCTTGTATTATCGTGAGAAATGTACCGTATACCCTGGTTATCGTGAGAAATTAACCGAATGCCTGCAAATAATACGCTATAAAATGCAAAGGAAATTTCTTGTAGAGTGCAATTTTGAGGACGTAATGTGCTCTGAGAGAGAGCGGAGCGTTGATTAGGAGCATAAATTACCTCCTGACCGCTCGCCACGGCCGCCGTGGACCTACTACAGGGAATTATATAAGGAAATTACCGTATTTTAGGGTTATTGCACTCGTGTTGCACGATCGTTGCAAGACAACCAGTGATCGTAGAAGGATGGTTCGGGTGTCATTGGAAAGATCAATTTACGGCCTTTCAGGGATACATACTTATATTACGCTCTGGGTCTTGTTTATGCATGAAAAAGAGCACGGAAACAACCCCATTTAGGGTTAAACAAAAAAAGTCTGGACGGCACAGTGAAATATACTCCACCACCCGCACCGTAAGGTGATAAAATGCTTGCAATCAAATTTTCAAGCAATTATAAAATGTAAATTGTACTTACCAACACCCACACCAGTATGTTCTTCATCTGGAACGTCTCCAATTTGCTCAAGGGTCTGTCCAACATCAACCACAACATCCACCCCACGCAAATTATGCTTGGGGTGAAAGCCTATGATTGGGTTATTTTCGTCTTCTGAGTCATTCACACTACCAAAACTCTCACCCAGACTTTCGACGGTTTCATCCAACAGCTTATTAGAAAGTTCTGAAGAGTTCAGCATGATATCTAGTTCCTGGGTGGTGAGCCGGGCGTGGTTAGTAGGGTGGCGCGATGCACTAGGGATGGCGGCCACCGAATCGAACACGGGCAAATCCTGACCTTCCATTATGGCTGCTTGAGGGTCACTGAGTCACGGTCATGCAGTGGGGATGTGTGGGTGGGCCCTTCTAGTACACCGCCTGACCACCAGGTTTCGCTTTCCACCTAAATTAGGGCGGGAATACGCCCACGGACTTAAGTCCGATCCCGCCAATTAGTCCAATTTTCTCGTTTCGGACTTAAGTCCGACCCCGATCTTTAAGGGTTAATACTGGTTCCCTGACTCATTTTGATGCTCGAACACGTTCTTTTTCTTTTCTTGATCTTTCTTTGTGTTCCCCTTCCCTGTCTCTTCTTTTTCATTGGTCTGTTTTGGAGGATTCTCTCTATAGCGACCATTTCCCTGCTCTCTCCTACCTCCTATTCTCCTGTCCCTGGTCCTCCTCATTGGTGCTTCCAGCGTGCGGACTGGTCTACTTTTGCTTCACTATCTATCCCTTCCTTACCTCCATCTGATTTTTCATCTGTACATGATTTATTGGCCTTTTTCTGGTTACAGTTTTGAGTGCTGCCTTGGTCTCTATTCCTCGGACTTCCCGTCCTTTTACGTTAAAATGTGTTCCTTGGTGGTCTCCGGACTGCTCCAAGGCTCTCCGCGTTAAACGGGCTTCTTGGAAGAGCTTTCGTCATAAGCGTTTTACTCCCGCTCATGATCGTTCTTTTATACTTTTTCGTAAGGTGTCTGCCTTCCTCCGTCGCACAGTCAGGTCTGCTAAACGTTGCGTGTCCTATGTTTCCTCCATTACATCCTTTACTCCTGTTCAGTCCGTCTGGAAACGCATTCGCAAGATTTCGGGCAAGCATTTACCTCCTCATTCTCCTGTGCTTCATGTGGATGGGGAGTCTGTTGCTAACTCCGAGGTAGTCGCCGATCGTTTGGGTCTCTAATTTAGCTCAGTCAGTAGTGGCTCTCATCTCCCTCCAGAATTTCATTCACTTAAAGCTGTTGCAGAAACTTCTCCAGTTGTTTTCACTCTGTCTTCGGAAGAGTCATACAACGCCCCGTTTTCTTCACGTGAGTTGCTCTCCGCTCTTCGTGCCTGTAAGGCTACTTCTGAGGGTCTTGATGGTGTCCATTATTTAATGCTTAAGCATCTTTCCTCTGAGGCTTTGGAATTTTTATTGGCTATTTTTATTAAGGTTTGGTCGTCTGGTGTTTTCCCTCCTGCATGGAGTGCTGCTCTTACTATTCCTTTCCTTAAGCCTGGTAAGTCGGGTTTCTCGCCCAAAGACTATCGCCCTATTGTCTTAACGAGTTGCTTATGCAAGCTGTTTGAACGGATGATTAATGTCCGCCTGATGTGGCTTCTCGAGTCACGTCAGCTTTTGTCTTCGACCCAGTTTGGTTTTCGGCGTGCTCGGTCCACTATCGACCCCTTCCTTAGTTTGGAGACCTACGTCCGGTCTGCTTTTGCTCGCCATGAGTCAGTTCTTGCTGTTTTCTTCAATCTCGAGAAGGCGTACGACTCCACGTGGAAGCATCATATTTTATGTCAACTCCGTTCTTTCCATATCCGTGGTAATATGGGCTTCTTTATTCGTAATTTCCTTTCTTCTCGTTCTTTTCGTGTCCGGGTGAATTCCTCGTTTACTCGGTTATTTCCTCAGCTAGAAGGTGTACCTCAGGGTTCCGTTTTAAGTACTATCCTCTTTCTCATAGCCATTAATGGCATTATCTCTTCCCTTCCGGCTAAGGTCCGGTCCTCCTTATATGTCGACGACTTTGCGATGTATGCTGCTGATTCAGATATTGTTGCATTACGCTCCCTTATCCAATCTGCGATTGTGGCTGCCTCGTCATGGGCCTCTGCTCACGGCTTTCGTTTTTCTACGACTAAATCTTGTGCTATGTCTTTCACTTGTCGCCACGTTATACCGCGTCCTTCTCTTGAACTGTATGGTTCCGTTTTACTTTATCGCTCTTCAACTACCTTCTTGGGTTTTGTCTTTGATTCCCGTCTTAACTGGGCAGCTCATGTTTCCTCTGCTAAGGTTGCTGCTTTGCACCGTCTTCGTCTCCTCCAGACCCTGTCCCACCTTACTTGGGTGCGGACCGTGCTCTCCTTCTTCGCCTTCACGTTGCCCTTGTTCTTTCTAAACTCGATTATGGTTGTCAGGGTTACTCATCAGCCTCAGACACAGTCCTCCATAAACTTGACTCTGTTCACCATTTCGGTTTACGTCTTGCCTTGGGTGCTTTTCGCTCTTCCCCTGTTGAAAGCCTCAATGCTCCTGCGTCCCTTCTTTGTTCCGACGTCGGGCCCTTCTCTCTTTCCGGTACTACACCCGATCGCGTCAGTCTCCTTCCTTGCAGACCTCTCTTCTTCCTACCGTTCCTGTTCCATCTCATTCTTGCCTTCGGCCCCCTTTCCTTTCTCGTATGGATTCCTTACTTTCTCATTCTTCGTTTTCCCCCTTCCACGTTCTTCCTCTTCGGCTCGGTAAGTGTCCTCCTTGGCTCCTTCCTCGTATTTCCTTGTGTCCCTCTATTCTTCTTTGTTCTAAGTCCTCTACCCCGCCCCCAGTTCTTTGTTCTCGTTTCCTTGTTCACCTTACACAGCATTCTTCTTCTACTCCGGTTTACACTGATGGCTCCCGTTCGTCTTCTGGCGTCGGGTTTGCCATCCTTTTTCCTTCTCGTTCTTATCAGTATTCTCTCCCTTCTACGGCTGGTTTTCTGACTGCTGAACTTTACGCTATCTTCTTTGCCGTCCGTCTCATGTGCTTCTTTCCTTCTTCCTCCTTTACTCTTTTTTCTGACTCTTACAGGGCCCTTCTTCTCTTGCAGTCTTTCCCTCCTGTCCATCCGTTGGTTCTTGCCATCCAAGATTGGCTTGTCAGTCTTTCTTCTCGGAAGAAGGTTGTCCAATTTTGTTGGGTGCCTAGCCATGTTGGTGTCCGTGGGAATGAGCAGGTTGATGTTCTCGCTCGCGACGCTGCGGCAGTCAGGTCAACTTCTCTCTCTATTCCCACCTCTGACTATTATCCAGCTATCTCTATCTTCCTTCTGTCTCGCTGGCAAACCATCTGCCTGGGCTGACATCTTTCACCGTGTTCGCCGTAGGGGGACTGCGTTGTCCCGGCTTCGGATAGGCCATACCAGGCTTACCCACTCTTGCTCATGTCCCGCTCGCCTCCGCCACTTTGCTCACGGTGTGGTGTTCAGCTTTCTGTTTCTCACATTTTCCTTGACTGTCCTCTCTTTTCTCCAGCCCGTATACGTTATTTTCCCTTTCTATTTTCCCTTTGTCGTCGTCCTTGTCTTGCCGATATCCTCTCAGAGTCCCCTTTCTTTTCCGTTGACCGCGTAATGGCTTTCCTTTCCTCTCTCCATCTCCTTAACGATATTTAAGTTCCTTTCCTTCTAACACTATCCGTTTACTGCTTTAGTGCCATATCGCCTTTGTTGCCTGGTGCTAGGAATTTATTAATGTTATGTTATGTTTACGGATGTTTATCAGGTAAATCTGGTGAAAGAAATCCAGTATGTAATATGTGCAAGCACTTTATTAATGGTCACTGATGGTATGAATAAAGTTTTAGCATTATAATATTGTATGGGTAGCATCCCTACTTACTGTATATAGACGCTATTATTGTTATAGATATTTTATTAATATTCTTATGAGTATTATAATAAATAGTATTATTAATCTTATTATTGTGAGAAAGACACCCAGCCATGATCTTCTGCACTAACTATTTATTTAATGTTAGTTTAACGTATGTATGCTGACCATATCAACAAATCGCGTGATGATTGAAGCTCTATCAAAAATTATATGATAGAATAAATTCATAATTTTTCACCAACCAACTTTACTTCTAAACTCAATGAAATCAACAAATACACGTGGCACTCCAAGGACTCAAACCTAGGATACTCGCACCCATAGGATAAGCTTATCAGTGTATTACGTAAACATAAGACAGCATCAGAAAGAGAGAGAGAGTGTGTGTGTAATGGCAGCTCTAACTTGCGCTATTTTGCGAGTTCACTCTTGTATTGGTACCGGTATATGATCTTTTCAAATGTGTTTTTTTTTATCATGTTGACGTTCATTTCATATTATAGTAAAACCCATTCCTACGTAATTTAGATTTTTGGATAATTATATTATAAGAAATAGGAAGCTGATGTAATAAATTATTTATCTTCAAACAACTTCCTTTTCTTTTCTCTTTTGCAATATAACAATTATTTTGCTACACAACACTCTTTAACTGCCCTGCCAAGCATCTTGTCTGACCACAGACTGACTTTGACTGGACAGTCACGGCTGTGTGGACAACAACACAAGCGTGTTCGACAGACTTTGCCCGGTGAGGGGGAAAAGCCTGCCAGACACTGCTCGATCGTGTGGATGGGGCTTAATGTTATATTATTGCAGTCATGAATATTAATTCAGATAGAAACTTATTCGAAACGGTCTCGGGTTGAATTTAATCTCTTTGCTAATTTTCGTTGGGTATTTTGTTACGATCCAGGTTCTCAAAGACACAGGGCTCTTCAACATTGGACTAGATAATGGCAAAAAGCAACAACGGTAACACTAGATCCAACCCCTGCCTTAAACACTGGAAAACAAAACACCATTACCGCCCTGAGTCGTGCCTGGACAACGAGGTATCCTATGACTCGGTAACTGGTGCACACACACTAGGCTGACGCTCAATCAAACAGCCTATTCTCAAACAGTAAAAGATTACTCGATTATGTTACACAAAGAAAAGATAGTTAACGTGATTAATTAACGTTACGGTAGATACTCAAATAACTGGCACTCCTGTATTAAAGAAAGTGCAATGCTAGTCCTACAACATCAACTGGAAACTTCTGAAATAAGTCTGATGCAGGGAAGATGTTCGTAAAGAATCTTGAACAATTATAATGCAGAATACGGGTCACAATAAATGCTAGGACATATAGTAATAATAGACAGGCGAATAATAAAGACTGCACAAAGGTAGTAATGCTCGACAACTAAAGAAATGCTTTGTGACACAACGCAACAGCCTACTCGGGTTGTGCAACTCAACAACAACCTCGGCTCAAAAGTGCAGTGAATAATAATGCTGCATACATATAATAATGGGACTTATCTCTAACCAGTGTCTGCTCAGTTAATAAAGTCTAGCTGGGGTATCAAGGCAGGGCAACAATGGGCGAGCATGCGGCTCGTAGCCTAACGTTGTCCGAGGGTGGTATAATGAAGATTACGTTATATGACGGGGATGCTCTCTTGATAAATCTAGATCTCTAGTACCTAGCTCTATCCGATCCCTCAGAAGTGAACACAAAGAGGCAGCACTATGTTGTGAGGGATAGGCTATGGCCCTCTCACACCACAGCGCTGTGCTCGCAAAGTAAACCAACCCGAAGACAACTTAGGCTCCCACATTACCTGTCGATGTCGTGCAGAGCTTAGCTAACACTGCACACATCGGAGACAACGACACAGTAACCTTACCCCTAGTCTAGCTTTAGATAACCAAGCAGAATCACTCAACACCTTGCAAGGGAGACATATACCGGTCTACAACCTTCCCGAGAGAGGACACATACGGAAAAGTCCGTCTCTCTAAACCTCAATAAAGCATAATACCTCCTTAACCTAATACATGGAAATATCTGAGAGCTTCGCGTACAATACGACTGATCGACGGTGAACGTCTATGCTGAAACCAGAAGGGATGTTGAGTTTAATAAAGATTAGAGAATGAGAAAGGAGAAGTCGAGAGAGAGAGATAGTATACAAAGTAGCGAGTATGGGGGACAGAATTGCAAAGGATGTAGGTGATACGCGTGTCAGGCAAGCTCTGAGGAAGGAACTCCTCGGGACCCCTCCAGGATCACACACAAAGGCATGGTGGTCAGCCAATCACAGGCTGCTACATCACCAGACAGCAGGGCTGCAGAAGGCGCCAGGAACCACCAGCCAATCAAGAGGCGCGAGACGGCACGCGCGCGAGCCTACAAAGCGAGGGGGGAGTCAGCACATGTATATGCACGCCCACACTACCACCCCACTGCCTATATTATTCTCTCTCCTTAACTATATACAATGCATCCTATGTTCAACTCATGATATAAAATGCTTCCCGTTGTCACAGACGAAAATAATGGCCTCCACGGGACTGTCTGTAACAACACGAACACTATGAAAGAAAGAACAACATTGTAGATAGACTGTAGCTAAATACCTTGCCCCGGCGAGTGCTAGCGAGTGGCCAAGCGAGCGGCTGAGCCCACGTGGCGTTCTGCTGAGCTGAAGGCGTCACACCCCACCCAAGATATTAGACGCTCAACCATGAGCTCTATATCTGACAAGCAGAACCCCGATAAGACTCGCCACCCCAAACCACTTCGCAACAAAGAAGGCAAAGCTCAGTTCTCATCAACAAAAAATTACAACCCCTCCCAACACAATAGCTCAATTCATACTGCTATGCTCCTAGAGCGAGCTTCTACTAGCCCAGCCTTCTGAAAGAAGTACAGGTTCGACTCAGAACTTCAGCTATAACATACTTAAAAAATTTAACTATTAAAGAAAGAGTTTTTATAGAATTTTTATTTTTAATATGTTTTGGCGGCTGCACTTACAGGGGCAAGCCAATTTTACTCCACTCTCAACACACACTGACTGAACGGCGAGGGTTCTCCTGCAAACAAACCCTCCCGTGACAAACAGTCAGCTAAAACATTATCAGTGCCCTTAGCATGCCACACATCCAACTTGTGTCCCGGCAGCAAAACAACACCTGGCACTGATAAACTGCCCAGTTCATCACAAGACTGGCATTTCTCTTCGCTCGTTCCGGCAACGGGGCCTGCCAAAAGCCTTTCACTAGTTCTACTTTCGTGATAGGCGATGCAGCACCGAGGCGGTCTATGGTGTCGTCAACTCTCGATAAGGTATAGGCGTCTGTCAGGGATAATGCACACACACTCTCGCAATCAACACACTCACTGATCTTGCCACTTAACACAGGTTGCAAACTCACTGGCAACGACCACTCACAATATCCTTTATCCCTCAGACCCTTTTTCCACATGTCGTCTAGCTCTGTTTTCACGACAGGCTTTTTAGCAGGATTTATACGGTAGGGAATTAAACTGAGCCTCGCACTGTCTCCAGCCTCCATGTCGGATTCTACCCCGTACATCAGGCCTGGAGAAGCAACAAACATGCGGATGCATTGCCCCAGCCTAGTAAACAACTTATCTCGCAGAACATGCCTAGTGCCCTCCCACAACCCAGCCGAGACCGTAGCTTCTAACCTGTAGTCTCCCTCCTTCTCCACCTTCGTCCCTAGAACAGCCGGGTCATGAGAGGGACAATCAGTACCACCTGGGCAGTTATTCCCACAGTTCATTATTGCTAAGGCTTCCCCGCCGACACCGTACATGCGCACCCCCGCATTCCTTACGACTACATCTGCCTGCGCAGCATCACCGCTTTTAGCGACATGGCCAGATACAGTCGGTCTATGGTAGGGCTGTTGCAATCGATTAGAGCAGCATTGGGAGGCTATGCGACGACTGGGCACTTCTATGCCACAGCCAACCTCACCAATCTGCTCAAAGTCCTCCTTTTGACCACCACCCTTGGCAGCCATGGGTCGACCCTGACCTGTCAACCATGCCAAAACTTCGTCGCCCACCTTGAACCACCGAAACAACAAGGCTAACGGTCTCCCAACATTCACGTGACCTGCCCGCTGAACATCTAGCACCGCCTGAGTTGTGAGGCTCAGGGGCTCGGCACGACCAGTGGGGTATGAACCAAGCTGGTGCTGGAGCGCTGCACACTGCTGCTCAGGCAGGTGCTTTAGCGCTTCCACAGCCACCAGACTCGTGTCCCCCGCTCACTGCTCCGCCGAGACATGATAATCCCAACTCTCCTCCACCTGTGCCCTACTGCCCCCCTCTCCTTCTCCACCTTGGCCGTTGCAGACCAACGCAGGGACAGTAGGCTGCTCAGGTGGTTGCCTCACAAACTCCTCCAACAGGTTCACATGACATGTTTCCCCGTCCTCGTGTTTGATCTCGACAGCACCATTACCACACTTCTGAACTTCCGGATCCTCCAACTGCAGTTTACAAATATCTGAGGGAACCAACCTGTCTAGATGCTTCCGAAGCAACCCAAGTCCTCCCCCAATATCAAACTGAGCAACCCTTTTTTCTCTACGTGTGTAACGTTGCTGCCTCGGAGTCTCTTCCTGCCCTACCTCCTCACTAGCTGTGACAGGTCCTGGGGCTTCTCCAGACTCCAACAATGGTGCCAATACTGAGTTGCCAAGAAGAGCTGCTGGTACTAAACTCTTCAAACTGTTACCAACATTAGCCATCTTCTTCCAACCGTTCCTCCGTTGATCAGAAGACTGAGGAATAGGCTGTGACACTTTGGATGCAAGAGGTCTTGTAACAACGCACGCCATAGGTTGTACTTGACATTTCTCTACCCACTCCTGTTCCTCCCTACTCACGTCGGCCGGCTTCTCGGCAACGACTAAGGGTGAAACCTCAGAAGTAGGCACCGCAAAGTCGTTGCCGAGAAGGAGGTCGACGCCCCCAACAGGCAAGTTCTCCACAACACCCACATCCAACTCTCGTGTCACACCATCCAACTCCAGTTCCATCCTGACCAACGGGTATGACTTGACAGCACTGATACCCTGCACCACAACCACCCGTGCCGCGTTTATTGGTCTACCAGTAAAGTTCTTCATTAAAGTCTGAGAGGCACCCGTGTCTCGCAACAGCTCAACTCCATGCTTCTTACCAGCCTACCTCACGCAGCCATGCCCTCGATGGTCACAAAAGACATCGCGGACAGGTTTCGAGCCTCCACTGGCTGTGTCCCAGCCTCTGACGTTATACCCCGGGCAAACTCAGACGACTTCGGGGACACCCCAATGTTGCGAGCCAAAGACACAACTGCATTAGGTAGCTTGCTTGGACAGGCTCTTGCAAAATGCCCCTTCTCATGACAATGAAAACACTCTAACTCCCCCTTGGGCTTCCCTTGAGGTGGGGAAGGGCCCTGACCCTTCTTAAACGGGACGGTATTAGGTTTATGGTCAGACTTAGTATCGTTGCTCTTGTTGTAATGGTTATATGGTGTATCACTGACTCGGGGGGGTGGAGTGTTGCGCCCCTTGTTACCTGCATCGTTCCGTTGTGCAGACCCGCACCCACGAATCAGTGACATCCGAAGGTCAGCCATCTTAGCTGCCTCCTGAAGAGTTCTTGGGTTTTTCTCTTTAAGATTCAACGTCAGATCGCTGCCCGTACACTTACAAAATTGTTCTAGAAGCATCAGCTGTTTCAACTCCTCAAACGTCGATGCCTTCTCAGAACGCAACCAGTTTCTAAATGCATCGGACAGATCCCGGGCATGCTCAAGAAAGGTGCACTCACGACCCTTCGTTACACCCCGGAACTTCAATCTGTAGGTCTCTGGTTGTAACTCATATGCCCGCAGGACAGCCTCCTTCAATACCTCGTAATCGATGCACGACTCCAAGGGCAACGCATCATGTGCCTTGAGTCCTTTGCTAACCAATCTAGAGGAAACAAGGGCTGCCCCCTTCTCCCCAGGCCACTGGTGTTCCTGGCACTTCTTCTCGAATCTCATGAAAAATTCGGTGACACCCGACTCATCAAATACAGGGACTAGCTTCAACAGGTGCGACAAAGACTGATCATGCCCACGATTCCCACCACCGAGACGTTGCCCTGTCGTTTCCACCCGAGTCTTCTCAAGATCGATATCTGCACGGTACCTGGTAGACTCAGCCTCCGACTGGGCTTTTATTCTCGCGAGTTCGAGATCAGTCTGTTGTTTAGCCTTAGCGAGTTCGAGATCAGACTGTCGCTTAGCCTCTATCATACCGAGTTCGAGACATTCCTCACGCTCAGCCTGCATCTTAGCCATCTCAAGCTGTTTGAGCATTTCTGTAGTGAAACCTTGAGGAGGAGGTGCAACTATTGGAGGCCCACCCAGCGATCCTAAACCACGCTGCCAGCGGCTATCGGCCTGCGGGAACGTACTAAACTCCGGCATCCTAGAGGTCCCGATGGGAGTAGAGTGGAGGGGGGGGCTCGAGCAGAAGTCCCCGAGCACCCTCTCCACCCTGGACCTCACTAGCCGCCCCCAGTACGCAAGCCCTCAATTCGTTCTTCTTGATGCCATGAGCCACCTTAAGCCCCACGAGGGGAGCCAAACACTGTAGACCATACTTGCTAATTCCCTCTAGTCGATCAGCTGTTATAGGCACCTCCAAAAACTTCTTTGCGGCCTCCTCACTAGTTACTAACCCCCCTGGCATCTGCCCATCAGAGCCTGCATCATTCCCTGAACCCTCAGTATGATCTGATTCGCCTCCCATTGTGTCCACCAAAAATTCTCACGTTTATAAAAAAAAAAAAAAAGTACCCAAGCTCCTATGTAGCACTATTCACTTGCCAAAAATGTCTGAAGACTCTCAAGTGCTATACTACTTTGCCAAAAAAAATCTAACGTGCCCACTATATTCCTCAATAAAATAAATGACCACAATAATCCTGCAATTATCTCTTAGTTCACAAGATCCTGAGCTAGGTCACCATTTGTTATGATCCAGGTTCTCAAAGACACAGGGCTCTTCAACATTGGACTAGATAATGGCAAAAAGCAACAACGGTAACACTAGATCCAACCCCTGCCTTAAACACTGGAAAACAAAACACCATTACCGCCGTGAGTCGTGCCTGGACAACGAGGTATCCTATGACTCGGTAACTGGTGCACACACACTAGGCTGACGCTCAATGAAACAGCCTATTCTCAAACAGTAAAAGATTACTAGATTATGTTACACAAGAAAAGATAGTTAACGTGATTAATTAACGTTACGGTTGATACTCAAATAACTGGCACTCCTGTATAAAAGAAAGTGCAATGCTAGTCCTGCAACATCAACTGGAAACTTCTGAAATAAGTCTGATGCTGGGAAGATGTTCGTAAAGAATCTTGAACAATTATAATGCAGAATACGGGTCACAATAAATGCTAGGACATATAGTAATAATAGGCATGCGAATAATAAAGACTGCGCAAAGGTAGTAATGCTCGACAACAAAAGAAATGCTTCGTGACACAACGCAACAGCCTACTCGGGTTGTGCAACTCAACAACAACCTCGGCTCAAAAGTGCAGTGAATAATAATGCTGCATACATATAATAATGGGGCTCATCTCTAACCAGTGTCTGCTCAGTTAATAAAGTCTAGCTGGGGTATCAAGGCAGGGCAACAATGGGCGAGCATGCGGCTCGTAGCCTAACGTTGTCCGAGGGTGGTATAATGAAGATTACGTTATATGACGGGGATGCTCTCTTGATAAATCTAGGTCTCTAGTACCTAGCTCTATCCTGGCGATCCCTCAGAGGTGAACACAAAGAGGCAGCACTATGTTGTGAGGGATAGGCATTGGCCTTCTCACACCACAGCGCTGTGCTCGCAAAGTAAACCAACCCGAAGACAACTTAGGCTCCCATAGTACCTGTCGATGTCGTGCAGAGCATAGCTAACACTGCACACATCGGAGACAACGACACAGTAACCTTACCCCTAGTCTAGCTTTAGATAACCAAGCAGAATCACTCAACACCTTGCAAGGGAGACATATACCGGTCTACAACCTTCCCGAGAGAGGACACATACGGAAAAGTCCATCTCTCTAAACCTCAATAAAGCATAATACCTCCTTAACCTAATACATGGAAATATCTGAGAGCTTCGCGTACAATACGACTGGTCGACGGTGAACGTCTATGCTGAAACCAGAAGGGATGTTGAGTTTAATAAAGATTAGAGAATGAGAAAGGAGAAGTCGAGAGAGAGAGATAGTATGCAAAGTAGCGAGTATGGGGGACAGAATTGCAAAGGATGTAGGTGATACGCGTGTCAGGCAAGCTCTGAGGAAGGAACTCCTCGGGACCCCTCCGGGATCACACACAAAGGCATGGTGGTCAGCCAATCACAGGCTGCTACGTCACCAGGCAGCAGGGCTGCAGAAGGCGCCAGGAACCACCAGCCAATCAAGAGGCGCGAGACGGCACGCGCGTGATCCTACAAAGCGAGGGGGGAGGCAGCACATGTATACGCACGCACACACTACCACCCCACTACCTATATTATTATCTCTCCTTAACTATATACAATGCATCCTATGTTCAACTCATGATATAAAATGCTTCCCGTTGTCACAGACGAAAATAAAGACCTCCACAGGACTGTCTGTAACAACACGACCACTATGAAAGAAAGAACAACATTGTAGATAGACTGTAGCCAAATAGCTTGCCCCGGCAAGTGCTAGCGAGTGGCCAAGCGAGCGGCTGAGCCCACATGGTGTTCTGCTGAGCTGCAGGCGTCACAATTTGCATTTCAGATTAGGTTAATCAGTTAGAGACTTAAACATCTTTCAGAATTAATTAAAACTACTGTACATGGTCATTACAGTGTAATAAGATTAATTTGTTTTTCAGTTTCAATCCCACCAACTGTTGTAATAGTTTTGAGAAATAAATTATACCCACATTTTTATTATTTTATATTTATGCAGAGACTTAAAAAATGTGTGTGAATTTCATTCAACATAGGAATGCTCAGTTCCCAATGAATCTATGAATCAAGAACTATGCTTCATAAAAGGGTCTATATTAAGGAGACTGACCACCGCTATGTTCAAGGATTTTTCTTTGTGGATTTAATCTCTCTGCTGCGTAGGTGGGGTATTGGCCACCCCTCCCTGTGCGGAGGTATTTAGACTGTTTCCTAAACTCAAATCGTCATCGTACCATAAATATCATTAATACTTATCCATATGCGCCTATTTTACGTTGATTATAAAGGTATTAACCTGTTACAGCAATAAAACAAGTGGAAACAGCGTTTGGATGGTCAAGTTCGGCGACAGAGGCCGGGATTTACATAAGTTATGGCTGAGGCAGCCTGCCAGCCAGCCAGCCAGCCAGCCAGCCGGCCAGACGGCTGGAGAGACACTGTTGCGTGGTAGTCTCTCTCTCGCTCTTTCCCACACTTGGTAACACAGATGGCCACGCCCTGCTAGCAACTCGCTTATGTTAGCACGAATATATACCTAAGAATAAGGGAATAACAGGGAGAAAAGGTGATAATTGAAGGTGGGGGAGGGGGGGGGGGAGGTGGAAGGAGGGGATATGGAGGAGTGATATTTGGCATGGCCAAGGTGAAATAATTTTTTTTTATACTGGGCTGATTTAAATGTTTTTTTTTTAGGCCTTGGATTATAAGGAGATCCGCAGCCCACCGGTAAGCCTTATATAAGGAGATCCGCACTTGCTAGGTTAATTATATGATTTATAAGTTTTCTATAATACAATTTGTTCTCAGAAATTCGTATATACCAATTATCCAAGAATCTAAAAACACGGCCCCCGATAGTGGGAAAGGATATGAAGAATAGGGAAATTGCGTATAAAAAAGTTATAACGCGATAATAAGCATTTGTAAATACTACTGCAACTTCGAATCTAGTTTCTGAGACCTAGTATATTAATCTTAACCAAACAACCCAACCTAACCTAACCTAGACCTACTACGTGGGATACAAAACTAGCCCTTGCATGCCAGCTACTGCGGGTTCATAGTACTCCGTACGTGGGATACAAAACTAGCCCTTGCATGCCAACTACTGCGTGTGCATAGTACCCAGTATGTGGGATACAAAACTAGCCCTTGCATGCCAGCTACAGCGGGTTCATAGTACTCCGTACGTGGGGTACAAAACTAGGGAAAAGTTTATCTTTTGGACCGACAGTAGTCTCATCGATCATTCCAGGCCTAATAGGTCCGGTAGAGCATACACATCATTGTCATAAATGTATATAGTTTAATTAATATATATGGAATAATAAGGAACAGTATATTTCAATAATACGATAATGTGATAATCTACAGTGATATTCGAACCATAAGAGCTATAAAATACCACATGGAACACATACAATTGTAGATATAATAAAGTAAACACAAGCAAGAGAAGATACTCTGTCCCTGCCTATTTTAAATGTGTGATACCAGTAATTAGATCATGGCCTGTGATTGGCTAATCTGCGTTAGCCCGTCAGTCAGTCTCGTCTCTCACTTACTCTCCCGTTTATAATTTTATTGTTTCGCTGGTGTTTACTTTATAATATATAAGTTATTATTGTGTTTCATGCGATATTTAATAGCTCTTTAGATTCTGATAAGAATATAACTTATTAGTTAATAATTAAAATTACTTAAACGTATATAGTTTAACCCTTATTTAGCGGGTGGTAAGGTATTTTACACTGTACCGCTCAGCGGGCATAATCCCGAAATATTCGCTCAATTTCACTCGCCCTAGCGCCGTTACTATGGCTCCAATGCGAACGAAACTATCATTTTTGGAAAGAGCAACTCTTCGTCTCCCCATATAAGCCTATGAATGGATGTTATGAATGAGTGTGTAGGGTGGAAAGAGGTGAGGAAGAGGAGGTACTTTTTGGTCTATTTCCCGGGCGCGTTCGGTTGCGTTCCCTTTGGCCTGACTTCGGCCTCTCGCGCGTCTACTATTCCTTCGGTAATCGGTCTTATTTTTCTCTTATTTCTCCTTATTTCTGTATTCTCTCTCTCTCTCTCTTTCTTTCTCTCTCTCTCACTCCTGTCTGTCTCTCTCTCTCTCTGGCTCGCTCGCTTTCCCTCTCTCGCGCGCTCTGTCTCTCTCTCTCTTCCTCATCCGTATATGTAATTCTCATTATTATTTTCTCTAATCTCTCTCACTCCTCCTGTCTGTCTGTCTGTCTCTCTGGCTCGCTCGCTTTCCCTCTCTTGTGCTCCCTTTCTCTCTTCCTCATCCGTATAATTATGTATTTCTCATTATTATTTTCTCTAACTAATCCCTCTATTTCATTTATTTGTATGTAATATTTCTGTATTATTATATCTTTTTCACTCTTTCTTCAGTTCAGTTTCTGTATTCTCTCTATACGGTGGGAATGGTATTTCGTATGAGGGATGTGCAGCACAAATATTCAATCTTTCGTTGTTTGGTTGTTTGTATTACCGTAAGAAAT
This sequence comes from Paralithodes platypus, assembly GCA_032716605.1. Lineage (NCBI taxonomy): Eukaryota > Metazoa > Arthropoda > Malacostraca > Decapoda > Lithodidae > Paralithodes > Paralithodes platypus. The sequence goes on along the minus strand of CM064483.1, from coordinate 43,525,226 downwards.
TTACTGAACGCCTGCAAATAATACGCTATAAAATGCTTGCAATCAAACTCTCAAGCAATTTCAAGGTCACATGCAATTATAAATGTAGGCTATAGGTAGACCCAGAGAGGAAGAGACAAGAGAGAGAGAGAGTGTCGTGATAATATAACAATGTTACATATGTATCATATATATATGAACAAATAATATATACGGTAGGCCTACATCTGTTCCCCACAATCATATAATGCCAAGCACAAATATTCAATCTTTCATTGTTTGTATTACCGTAAGAAATGTACTGAACGCCTGCAAATAATACGCTATAAAATGCTTGCAATCTCTCTATTTTCTCTAATCTCTCTCACTCCTGTATCTCTCTCTCTCTCTCTCTCTCTCTCTCTCTCTGGCTCGCTCGCTTCCCCTCTTCCTCATCCGTATTATGTATTTCTCATTATTATTTTCTCTAACTAATCCCTCTATTTCATTTATTTGCTTGTAATATTTCTGTATTATTATATCTTTTTCACTCTTTCTTCAGTTAAATTTCTGCATTCTCTCTCTCTCTCTCTCTCTGTTTCGCTTGCTTTGCAGGAATTTTGTTTTTGTTTTATATATAATATATACTAATTTACTTATCATTACTTACTATATCGTATAAACAATAGTAGGGAGCCAACTTACCATAATACCGATACACCAAACCGATCCGCATGCGTTTTTGTTTATCACCTGTTTACTAAAGTGCCACCATTATCGATTTTCTTGGAGCCGACTCGAGCGGGAGGGTTACCAATTGAAGTTAAATCCGCTAGCATATATTGTTAGATGTAAGACATGATAAATACCACTAGAAATATGAATTGGCAAAATCCATATAATATCACTTCAAAATTGTTCTGAAATTTCAAAACAAAACCGCTAGTGTAAGTCATTGCTGCTAGATCGAAGTAAAGGTCTCTAGATCTAGCGGAAGTCGCTATACGTATTGGCAGTACTGCACACTCATTCATTTCATTCATTCATTTTCTATTGAGCTCGTCCTGGAATCTTTACGACTCTGAATCTTACGATTGCCGACGGTGATACGTTGTTGACATTGTTGTTGATGTTCCAGTGGAGGGATGAACACAATATTGTCCTTGTCCAATAATAGCTATTTCATAGTCCCACAGGACTTATTTTGATATATTTATCAAATTTATTGAACGCCTGAAAATAATACGCTATAAAATGCTTGCAATCAAACTTTCAAGCAATTACAAGGTCACATGCAATTATAAAAAGGTATATTGTAGACCACAATCTTCGCCAAGCTTTGTTGTTGCTTGTATTATCGTGAGAAATGTACCATACACCCTGGTTATCGTGAGAAATTTACCGAACGCCTGCAAATAATACGCTATAAAATGCTTGCAATCAAACTCTCAAGCAATTTCAATGTCAAATGCAGTATATGTAGACCCAGAGAGGAAGAGAATGACAGAGAGAGAGGGGAAGTCAAAAACATCTGCTAGGTGTGATTTCCCCTGAGAGGGAAGAGATTAGTTAGGGGCGTGCCCTGGCCTACATCAGACAAAGAGAGTACAAAGGAGTACAAACAAAGAGAGTGAGACAGAGAGAGAGAGAGAGAGAGAGAGAGTCGTGATAATATAAAAATGTTACACATGTATCATATATATGAAAACATAATATATACGGTAGGCCTACATCTGTTCCCCACAATCATATAATGCCAAGCACAAATATTCAATCTTTCGTTGTTTGTATTACCGTAAGAAATTTACCGAACGGCCTACAAATAATACGCTATAAAATGCAAAGGAAATTTCTTGTAGAGTGCAATTTTGAGGACGTAATGTGCTCTGAGAGAGAGCGGAGCGGTGATTAGGAGCATAAATTACCTCAAGACCGCTCGCCACACAGGGAATTATATAAGGAAATTACCGTATTTTAGGGTTTTTTCACTCGTGTTTTACGATCGTTAAAAGACAACTAGTGATCGTAAAAGGATGGTTCGGGTGTCATTGGAAAGCTCAATTTACGCACTTTCAGGATACATACTTGTATTACGCTCTGGGTCTTGTTTATGCATGAAAAAGAGCACGGAACAACCCCATTTAGGGTAAAAAAAAAACCCGCTGGGCGGCACAGTGAAATATACTCCACCAGCCGCTCGTAAGGTGATAAAATGCTTGCAATCACATTTTCAAGCAATTATAAAATATAAATTGTACTTACCAACACCCACACCAGTATGTTCTTCGTCAGGAACGTCTCCAATTTGCTCAAGGGTCTGTCCAATATCAACCACAACATCCACCCCACGCAAATTATGCTTGGGGTGAAAGCCTATGATCGGGTTATTTTCGTCTTCCGAGTCATCCACACTACCAAAACTCTCACCCAGACCTTCGACGGTTTCATCCAACAGCTTATTAGAAAGTTCTGAAGAGTTCAGCATGATATCTAGTTCCTGGGTGGTAAGCCGGGCGTGGTTAGTAGGGTGGCGCGACGCACTAGGGATGGCGGCCACCGAATCGAACACGGGCAAATCTTGACCTTCCATTATGGCTGCTTGAGGGTCACTTAGTCACGGTCACGCAGTGGGGATGTGTTGGTGGGCCCTTGTAGTACACCGCCTGACCACCAAGTTTCGCTTTCCACCTAAATTAGGGCGGGAATACGCCCACGGACTTAAGTCCGACCCCGCCATTTAGTCCAATTTTTTCGTATCGGACTTAAGTCCGACCCCGCTAAATAAGGGTTAATGAATAAATAAGGAATAATAAAGATAATGAGAAGAAATTATCAGCTTTGCCACTCATTTTGGCCAGTGAGCTCGGGTACTGGTATGATAGCCAATCAAGATCCTCGATGCAAACACTATTTGCGTCATATTGAGCTCAGTATGTTAGGGAAGTTAGATCAGAATCTGTCGGTTGGTGGCAACCCCAATTACTGCCGACTTCTACTGGTACCTCAGTGTCAGAGAAAGTGTTGAGAGGAAAATACCGAGCGCTCCGCCACCCCATCAGTAAGTTAGCAACTTATGTCGGACAGGGTTAAATAGTTTAAAAACATTAAAGTTCTGCGGATTAAACTAGTGGACTGTTCAAAACCCAAGATTCACCAGACCCCTTCATACTAGAGAAACTGCCAACCAGAACAATCCAATATATTTAGCCTACATGTAAATTTTTAGGTAGGCTAGAACAAAAAATTACCCAACCAAAGGCCGGCTTCTAAATTATAGGCACTCTAATAAATCGCTCGCCCAGAAAACTTCTTCCGCCTGAATGAGGTGAAGACATTTTAAAATCGCTAAACTAATTAACCCATGAAACGCGATAGGCCTCTTGGAAGGCTTACCATAAGGAACGCGATAGGCCTCATGGAAGAAAGACCATATAAAAAGCCTTCCAAAACATCCCAGGGGCTATCAAATCAAAGGAATTTGTATCTAGGTGATATAATTCCCCTCTAGTACTCATCCATGTGTTTCTCACCCCCCCTCCCTTCCCCTCCTTCCCCACCTTATTCTCCCATTTCCCCACTCCTCAATTATCACCTATTTTTCTTCTTATTTTCATAATTTATTGGTTATTTTTCTCTCCCGCGACAATGTAGCACAAGTGGGTTGCATAAAAGATCGTTATATAACACCCAGACCCCGCCCGCTCGCCTCAGTTGACTCACAGACAGCGAGAGGGGAGGGTTTGCCTGTGCCTCACTCTCACCTGAGATTATGACCGGGTGGCCAATATCTTCGTTTTTAACCACCCAAATGCTTTTCCAACTTATTTTAGCACTCTTGAAGGTTCATATATACATCATATATGTAAAATAAAAGGATATTGAAAACAAGTAATGCTTATATCGTAAATATCACAAATTCTGTCAGAATCCAAGTCTAGAAATTCACAAATAAGTACCCTTGCCCCTAGGGTATTTTCGCGTTTAATAGGTTAAGGGGAGACTGGAACTACAGGGGGTCAAAATATCGAATTTTCAAAAACTAAAATGCTTCAATAGGCCTTAGAAAGCAACTTTATAAACCTCCTGTATCTACACAAAGCCGTTGGTGTAGTGGCAGGGCGTGGGAAAGGCATTATATACCTCGCGGAATATGACCTCTTTTCGTCTGAAAAGCCGAGGGACATCTGCGCCTATATGGAAACATCTGTAACCTTTATCCCAGGACAACAGAATACCCTCACCACCAAGTTCCAACATTCAGTGTGTGTCCAGTATTGAGGAGGAGTGCACGTGCGTTATTCCACCTGCCTGGCCTCGTGGGGTACCTATACCGTGACCGACACGGCCCGTATCTTAATACTAGAATTGCGCAATATAAAAAATATAAAATCCATTTTTTATCAGATATCCTTAAACTTTTGAATCTATAGCTTATGATCTGAAAATTAATGCTATGACCTCAGAACTTCATATGCATATTTTCAGAATGTACAGACCAATTTATGCGAAATATTCTGTAGCAGCGGCTGGCGGTACATTACAAAAACACATGACATGACTTTAGGCAATGTAAAACAAAAATACTTCATAGCAGGTTAAGTCTATCATTGACCTATTCACAACCCAAATTTGATAGGTTTCAGAGTAGTATTAATCCGGCAGCTGCAGGGAGACTTGAGAGGTTTTACTGTGTGACTGCGGGAAGACTCTTAACCCCTTACGGACAGAGAAATATGTGATTTCTACTACCTGTGTGGCGGGTATATTTACTCTAAACAAGCTTCATTCCATGCTCCTTTTCATGCATAAACAAGAGCCAGAGCGTAAAGCCCCATCCACACGATCGAGCAGTGTCCCGCGGTCTGTGCCCCTTCACCGGGCAAATTCTGTTAACCCTTCCTACCCGGGCTGCCTTAGGTAAGGACAGCACGAAAGAAGGGCCGCTACCCGGTATGCCTTATCTAAGGCATGAGCTTAATAGCCTAATTAAGCTTGGTCCGAACGCCGTGCGTACGACCTATGTCAACAAACCCAAGCGTTCGTCACCGCACCTCCGAAAACAAGAAGGAGAAGACTCCTCAATGTTATTGTTCTGACGTCATGACGAAATTAGTGTCTAAAAAGCCCCCATATTGGCAACATCTCTGCAATATTGGCTCCACTGAAATCGTCATCACAACTGAACCAGTTGACTTACAGAGCTCTACTAAATGCCAAAATACAGATTGAAAACCGCACTATGATTATAGATGAGTGGGAAAGTTCTAGCAGTGAAAATAAACATAAATACGGTAGCCTAGGCCTAGACGTTTTTCGGCCATATCGCCCGGGTAGGGGCGACCGTCATTAGCTAAGACAGCCCGGGGAGGAAGGGTTAAACACGCTTGTGGTGTTGTCTACACGGCAGCCGGGCAGTAATTGGCCAGTCAAAGTCTGCAAGTGGTCAGAGTAGGTGCTCGGAAGGGCTGGATCATTGGGTCCAGTACGATCACTATGGTCCCCAACAAGACTAATCACAGGACAGTAATATAACCTATATATCCAAAAGGATACCACTAGGAGGGAGTGTATATCGGCAGAAGCTCGACTGGAGGCAACACCTCATGTTTGTTTCAAATGGATGCAGCTACACTTATTTGCAGTATGCTAAAAGATTATCCAAGCATAGTTTGTCTCACATTATTCCTGAAACGTGTCAAGCAATATACGAAGTACTCAATCAAGAATACTTGCAGGTGAGATTTGTAGTGAGACGGGCCAACCTAAGTATACATAAAATTAATTAAATAATGCAATTGCGGATATGTATAGACAGGAAGCAATTATACTAGAATGAGAAGACCGGCAAGAAGGAAACACGCACAAATATCCATAGTACAAAATAATATGCAGTCTCCCCTTTATTGTCACGGTGGCACTATACAGTCGGCGGTAAAAGTCCTGTTGCATCTTCTGCCTCACCATGACCCCCGAAATTCATAAGACTCGAGAATGTATTGTGTACAGAACTTGCATAATTGTGGCAAAACATGGCACAATGTTAACTCGGATGGTGATGCGGGAAAGGAAAATTATTGCTAATAACTTATCACTATAACTGGGGACGCTTCCCATACATTATTCTGAAGCTAACATTAAATTCATACCATCAGTGACATTTAATAAGTGATTTTTTTTTTTTTTTTTTTTTTAAGAGACAATGAACGGAGGAAGGAAAAACACAGATAAAACAAAAAGGTCCATGTGCCTAAAGGCATCCTCCATTCATAAAATGTTTGTAACAACTGGATTTAAACATTTGTTGATTGTAAGTTTGTGGAAAGCAATTCGAGGGAAGTGAATTCCAAAGAGTAGTAGCTCTAGGGATAAATGAATTCTGATAAGCAGAAGTTCTGCATTGTGGAGGAGAAAGTGTAAATTCATGGGCGCTCTCAACTGCCCTAGTTCTACGGGGAAAGATGTGGAGAGGCGGCACAATTGAAGCAAGTTCCTCGGAACAATTGCTGTGAAAATATCTGTAGAATAATGCAAGGGATGCAACGTTTCTTCGTATGGCTAATGTAGGAAGGTCCTGTGTGACTGCAGGGTTATTGATTAATCTAATAGCTTTATTTTGAATTTTGTCCAACTGCCTCAATGCAACCACTCCACTTCCACCCCACAGAGGTGAACAGTAATCCATCTGAGAGCGCACATGACTTTTATATATTACGGCCAACTGCTCGTCAGTGAAGAATTCTCGAACTCTGTACAGGAGTCCCAGTTTTTTAGAGGCATTCTTAGCAATGCTTCTAACATAATGTGTCCAGCTCAAGTTAGTAGTTAATGTTACACCGAGAATGTCAATACTAGGGGAAGTGGGAATATTTACATCATTAAAAAATATATGGGAGTCAGTGAGGTTCTGTCGGTTAGAAAATTGAATGTACTTGGTTTTCTGTGCATTAAAGGAAACTAGATTCTCTTGTCCCCATTCATTAATTCTAGAAAGGTCCTGGTTCAGAGAAATTGCAGTGTTTATTTTTGAATTTATAAGATCGGGTTGGGTGAAAGAATTGGTAAATGTGAAGGAACTGTGGAGTGTTGAGTCATCTGCGTAGGAATGTATTGGATTATGAGTGGTAGATATGAGATCATTGATATGATTGCACACATTACATCCTGGTTACCTTGATTGATACCCGTATAGCCTAGTAGGATAAAATATATATATTTATTAACCCCTTCTGCACCGGCGAAATATTTTTGTTTTTGTTTTGAGCTACATTTAGATGATTTCATTAAGCTTATCTGAATATATGATAGCTAAAGGGATTAATTGAGATAGTTTGTAGCCTGTTAATGGGTAGACGTCCTTCCTAAGCCGAGTAAAGACTTATTATAATTGCCAGAATATAATAAAATGGATGTCACCGGTATTGAATGGGTTAAAAATCAAGGTACACAGTATTCCCCTCCTTCCAAAGGCCCCTTTTAGTGGGGCGGATAAGTGCAGATTTTACCTTGAATCGTTCAAATGATGATACAAGCACCTAATGTGGCATGAATATTTGCGAGAGGCTATATTTTAAGAACAAATTGTTAGCCAACTGTATATGCCATTTTTCAAGATGGCCGCCAATGCAATAACATTTTGACATGAAATATGACACAGATGTCCAACATAAAATATATTGGTACCAATGCTAATGGTATTTACTATGCTGGAAACGATGCCATCATTTTTAAATGTCTCACAATCATATAAACCACTTAAAAATGCAATATGGCCGCCATTTTTTCAAGATGGCTGCCAACGAGTTCATGAAAATAGACATTGTGATGCACAATTTGATCAGTACGTCTGATATGAATTATATTGGTGTTGATTCCTATATTTTGACCCCAGTAAATCCAATAAGATACCAAAAGTAAAGCTCAGAAGCACTAGGAGACCATTCGTTAGTGACAAAAGAAGAAATCTGGTGGCCATCTTGCATTTTTCAGTGGATAATACATACGGGGCTTAATACAATTATGTATCCGTGAAAGGGTGATAAGAGCTTTCGAATGACACCTGAATCATCGTTGTACGACCATGAGTTCTCTTGCAACGATGTTGCAACACTAGGGTTTTTGTAATTTCCTCAGAATATCCTTGTCCTCGCAAGGCCAGGGATGTGGAGGGGTGTGGTGGGGATCTCAGTTACATCGCTCGGCCCATGCGGAGCGGTCAGAGCCCGCCTGCCGTCCTCCCAACGCGTGGACTCTCTCTCAGAGCCCATAATGTGCTCAACATCCCTTTCGACATATGTCGGGACCCGCGGGATAGGCCACTTTTCTCTCACTCGACATATGTCGGGACCCGCGGCTCGAGTATTAAGATCCTAGGCCTAAAAAAAAAAAACACTTAACACCCCGGTGGCCATTAAAAAAGAGGTGTTTAACCCTTAAAAAGCGGCTCACCACATAAGTCGAGTTGAAAAACTGGCAAAAAACGGGTGAAAAAAGGGTGGAAATCGAGTGAAAATGGGTGGGATAGTAATGATCCATACGTCCGACATCTGTGGCCTCCCGGCCCACACTAACTCCAGTTCCCCCACCGTGCGGGAGGATGACAGTGTAACCAATAGTTCGCTAAAAGTGAGCAAGGTAGCAAAATCAGCTAAACTTCCATCTTCGAGGTAACACTGTCAGTGCTCCACGAGTGCTACGTAGCTGTATGTGGCGTCATTGTGTAGCGATTTCCACCTAGTTTTTGGCGCAATACAGTTCCTTTCATACTGATGGTTGATATAGCAGTCAGAATGGCCTGAAAAGGCCCAAAACGGCCACAGAGGACCCGCTAGACTAGGGTTAAGAGAGAATTCCCCTCCATACCTCCAATGACTCTTTCACAAATTATTATTATTAAAATAGGGATTCGCACCAAGCCTAAAAAGACTATGTGGCACCAAAATAAACCGAGTGTAAAAAACATCGGAGTTGTAAAAAACATCGGAGTTGGGCGTAATACGTAGTAGAGGAGAAGAAGACTAGGAAACATTAATTAAAGAAGCTGAAGGAGACGGGTATGGAGGAGAAACCGCATAAGACGTGGAAGGGAGAAACCTTCACATATGTCAAAGTCCCCTCCTTCCCCCCTTTCTCCCCCCCTCCTTCAATTATCACCTATTTTTCTTATTCCTGTGATTAGTTTATTTATGGCGCAAACACTTTTTACCCGGTTTTAAGGTCGAAAGGGAGGGAGGAGAGAGAGACAAGCTAGCACTAGCTCCAGTTTCTCTCCAGAGCTCGTGAAGGTAGGGTGTGGTCTCTCAATTTCATGAATGAACCGCTCTGCATATTTCGGGTTTGTCACCCCCCAAGCACTATTCCCACTAGTTTTATTGTGGTCACATGTTACGATCTTCATATTAAACATAAAATAGGCACATATGGATAAGTATTAATTATATTCATGGTAAATTAACTATTATAGCGAGGAACTAATCAAAATTCCTACGCACAAGGTTATGGTGTATACTACAGGGGCTGTGCAGCCTAGAGGTAAAGGCTGCAAATTTGTTCGAACTTTATGAAAATACATTGTAGGAGAAGACAGAACTGAAAATACAAGCAGTATGAGAAGTTTCAACTTTATATTAAATATTTTTTGGGGGGGCAATTTTTTTCTTCTGACTATGTTCTGGTCCCCCCTTAACCCTTCTGGGCCGGGCCCGCCCTCCTAAGGACAATGTTGAGACCCGGGCGATTTGACCGAAAAACATCTAGGCCTAGGCTACCGTATCTTTGTTATTTTAACTGCTATAAAATTCCCATGCATCTTTAAACGTACTATGGTTTCCAATCTGTAGACTGGCGTTGAGTAGAGCTCTCTAAGTAAACTGGTTCAGTTGTGATGACGATTTCCGTGGAGAGAGTTTTCAGGCGATTTTAGCAATATGGGCCACTTTAACCCTAAATTTGTTTTAGCAGACAAGACAATAACAATGCACCAACGTCTGCTTGTTGTCAGAGGTGCGCGCGTCGCCTCCGACAGGCTTTGTTTACATAAGTCGGACGCGCGGCTTTCAAAACAAGCTTAATAGGCTTTCAAGCTTACGGATTTTAAAATGACACCCGGGCTCCTGCCCATCTGCCGCCTTGTCATTTTAAAATGCTGCCCGGGCGGGAAGGGTTAAATAAAGTTTTAACCCTTATTTAGCGGCGAGCAACATAAGTCGAGTTAAATAAAGCTGGACTATGTGGCGGCGCTCGACATAGGTCGAGTGGCAATTTCAGCACGTAATGTGGCTGAGAGAGAGAGACAAGTGGTGGCAGGAGACTAGCGAGCGTATGACTGCTCCAGACCACCGCGGCGAACCTACCGACACAAATCTCAGCTCCCTCCTCCCTCTCTCACTCGCTACATACTCAATTATGTACTGAAAGTACCGAATTACCTGCTTTTTGCACTCGCGTTGCACGGTTATTGCAAGAAAACTATCCATCATACAAGGATCGTTATGGTGTCATTCGAAAGCTCTGTTTATGCCCTTTCAGGGATAGGTACTTGTTTTACGTTCTGGGTCTTATTTAGGCATGAAAATGATCACGTAAACAGCCCTATTTTGGCTAAAAACACCCCGCTGTGCGGTACACATAAATAAACCGCATAGGCCGCTCGTAAGGTGTTAAAATCTCTAAACTAAGGTAGTGAAACAAGGCGGCTCCAAAAATACCCCCTATTCCAGATAGGGTACACATCTCAATTTTAGGTATTCAAATATACTTACAGCATTTGTGGGAAAGATTAGCGTTTTCTTTTGTTTTGTCGGACGGAGGTTAACAGGATATACAAAAATCCTTTAATAGTTAGCAATTAACTATAGAAAATTACTAAAATTCGGTTAGTGTTTGTATAGAAATCCAGTTTAAATTATCAAAGTAACAATATAACTAAAACTTAGAAATTCATATTTGTACAGTACTAACAATTATATAAGAAATTTGAAATCTAAGATAAATTACCAATGCAAAAATTCTTATTTTTCTATTTCCATACAAATTTTAAACTGAAATTCAGTATCACTGAACTTTTAGCTAAGCCAAGAGATTCTAGAATAAAACGGTCTCTCAAATTAGCCTTAAAAATGAGAAGGGAAACAAAGAGTTAATTCTTAAAAGTGTATTAAGTTCTAAAAAGTATATACAGATTTGCCAAAGTTATTTTAAATTGGCTAGTTATTCAAAGAATTAGTTGTATGCTGGAATTTGACAAATGACTGGGAACCTGAAGGTGCAGGAGTCGTCGTACCAGGCAGCCCCGTCCGCCAGATTGTTTAGGTGCACCGCCAGGCACTGCTCATCACCAGAGGCATTGTCAGGCTGAGGCATCCCCCGGCTAAAATGTAAAGACAGTGGTGAAGGACAAAGACTAATAATCATGACAAATCTAGTAATTCTGTCTAGAGAGTTCACTCACTCTGCATAGCAAACTTCAAAATATTATTTTTATTTTATGGTCAATGTAAACTTACATTACCGGAGACTTTTAGAGTGCATTTAGAAAATGTTAAGAAGCTTATGAAATATATGGTACCAAACAGGATTAGAGATTCTGGAGCTGAATGAAATCCGATAGTTGGCAGAATACAAGGTAAATGAGTCACCGGTACTGCATGGTAAAGAATAATTAAAAATATACTAAATTTACCAAGTATTGAACCTCTAATAGTAAACATAATTGTGAATATTTTGAATTAATAATATCTGGGCAAACACATCTAAAGCATTATGGATACAAAAAATAAAAAATAAACATTAAGCTAATGCAGACAAAGAATATTGAAGCAATAAATGTCTTAACTAAAACCAACCTTTCAGTGGATGCCCAGTTTGTGTACGAACTAGAGGCTCCACTACTCCAAGACCATCTTGAAGACTCCAACCGGTTGCCACTAGTCCAGATGTAGTCAACATTGTCTGCAAAAGTTGAATTCACTTGACAGTTATTCTAAGGAAGAACATCAAAAGTAAAATTATATAGGCAAAGAAACTTCAAGCCCTAAATTATTTAATACCGAACAAGATCAGCTTTTCAAGATCTGAATGCGCATTTCTTGCAGCTTTTCTGGCCATTCCAAGACTCGTTCAGATTGTGAAGGGTGTATGGAAGTCTGGTTTAATTCGTACAAATGCTTCCCACACTGTATACACAAATCAAATATCAAAAATTCCTAATAAAAGTGTTAACAAATAAACTAGCCTAACCAAATTTACTCACAGGCTTGCAGGGCTCGAGCAAGATAGAATTGCTTCTCTGGAGTTTCTACACTCATGGCGGTGAAAGTTCCTTCAAGGCTAGCACAGTATTCCCGAGATTGTTGGAAGGTGTATGCTTGACCCCCGTCATGGCACCAGGAGAAATGGAAGGCCTTGGTGCCATAGAAGGAGTCTACAATGCCAGTAGGATTACACACCAGATCACTGGGTATTTGTGGGTTAACGCTAAAGGACTGCGGCCTAGAGAATGCTAGGGGTTGGGATTCCACAATGAACTGCTGCTGTGGGCCATTCACTGGACGTCCAGGCTGTACATCAACACCAAAGAATTGCTGGTTGTTAGAGAGTACGATCAAGTCCTGTTGTGGAGTGAAGGTCTGAGATTGAGGAAAATTAACATTGGGCTGTTCAAATTCTGGTAGCATGAACACTTCATTTGAATATTGTTGCTGCAGCTGAATCTCTGGCAATATGAGCACTTGTGCCTCAGGTTGGCGAACCTCCGAGGGGTTGAATATTTGTTGTGAAGGTTGAAGCTGGGAGAGAATTTGAGGTGGAGAATTTTGTGGACGAACTATAGCTTGTGGTTGAGGAATTACTGGTCTACTTATAAACACTGGCTGTGGTTGGAAAACATTAGATACGAACTGCGAAGCTTCTGGTTCGATTATTAAAGAGTTTGGAACCATTTGAGGGATGATCACTGGGTTCCGTTGCACGGGTTTGAATGAAACCGGTGAGAGAGGTCGTTGTGGAGGGGAAAATACAGTCTGTGGTGTATCAAAGGAGGGGCGTTGAGAAATTGAGTGTCTGGAGTTGTCCACCACAGTTCCATCATAACGCAACATCGTTGGCCACACACCGCAGCCACGATAGTCAGAAGGAATACACACCGCATCTGTAAAGAGTAACTTAGTAAGAGTCTTATATACAAATGTTAAAGCTTTAGTAGGGATTTTTGCTTTAAATTGTTTTTTACCGGATATAGATCATTTCAAATGTGCAGCGGTCCTTAACCCTTCCTGCCCGGGTGTCAATGTGAAAGGACACCACAAAAGAAGGGCAGGAACCCGGGTGTCCTTTCAGGAGATAATAAGCTTGAAAGCCTATTCAGCTTGGTCTGAACGCTGTGCGTCCGACGCATGTAAACAAAGCAGATCGTTGCGTCACCGCACCTCTGAAAACAATAAAAAGACGTCGGATCAATGTTATTGTTGTGACGTCAGACGAAATTAGTGTCTGAAAAGCTCCGATATTGTCAACATCGCGGAAAATTCGCTCCACGGAAATCGTCATCACAACTGAACCTGTTGACTTAGAGAGCTCTACTCAATGCCAGTCTACAGATTGGAAACCGCACTACATTTATAGATGCGTGGGAAATATCTAGCAGTTAAAGTAAACAAAAATACGGTAGCCTAGGCCTAGACGTTTTAACGCCAGATCGCCCGGGTAGCCCACACGGTCCTTTGGAGGACCTGCCCGGGCCAGGAGGGTTAAGGCAGTGCAAAATTAATATACAGGCATATTTAAATTTTATAGATTCAAGTTCAGTGTCTTAATAGATTTGGCCGACAAATTACAGTCATTAACATATTCTAGGATGAAAGGGTTTAGCATTTTAAATGGTTGGTGATAAATTTATGTTGCAGTTAGTTTGAAAGTCAAGTCTGTTAATTTAGAAAGGTCAAGCCTAGTTTCGAGCCAGGTACTGCAATTTAGATCAGGAAACTCCCCCAAGAAACAAATTGGTAGCTTTTAAATTGTTTTAATATTTACTCCCTCAAGGATATTTGATTTAATTAAGTAGAACTAGATTTAGTTTGGGTTGATTATTGAATGAATAAATTAGCATTAATATAACTTAAACAAATTTAATAGTTAAAAGTTCCGGTTAAAAACAAATTAATACCCTGAATATTACCAGTTCTTACGTTTTAAGTTATCTGGATTAATTCAAGTTCTGAATAGGGTTGAAGCTACGATCGATAGACAACTCCACAAGCAACAGTGTATTGACAGAGCTAAACAATTATACCCAGCAATACTTAACCCACTGAGCCCCAGCTAGTTATAAATAAATGTACCACCAGGGACCGGCAGGTTTTGAAAACACTTTTTTTCCCAGAAACAATAGCGAATGGGTTAGGAATGAAGGAAAAACCACAAAAAAATATCAAAAAGGTCAAAAAGGGGTCCTACGGAGACCCCGAAAGTCGATTTTGCAATAGTAAAAAATTTAAGGCAATAACCCCCAAAACCATGTTTTTGCACGAACACGCGGTTGGACTTTGAAAGTTGTCAACCATCGGCATGGTTGCGTGGGATACTTACACAGTTCCCATACAAATCTGAGCCCTCTAGGTGCCATAGGACCGGAGTAATTAACATTGAAGACACGTTGTCGTCGCTGTGGTTTAGCATTTCATACATTGCCAACGACAAGTTGTCGTCGCTGGGGTTCTGTGGGTTAAATACACAATTAGAAGTTTAATTAACTTAACCCTTCTCAGGTAAGGTTCCAGAAGTGTGGCGGACTTGGCAATATGGACCCCATATGGTTACCGGCACTTTAATTGGCTCTCACACGAAAACTAATTGATGGATTTTAAATTTGTTTGTGACAATAACAAGTACAATCATTGCTTAATATTATGTCAGGTGGAAATTAAAGTATTCTGATATTTACTATTTAATAATATTTTTGATACAAAATTATCCCCGTAAAAAAATATGGCACCAAAAAATAAGGTGTAAGACATACTTAAATTTGCTTAAAATGAAAGTGCTTCCAGGGCTGTTGAGGGGAAGGATGGGGCTTCCTGGTGTCTAACTTGGAGATGGCTGCCCCAAACCACTGAAGAGCTGTGAGGGTGAAACAAAACGTTAATTTATTTTGCCAAAAAAACCTGTCTTTTTTTCCGTTTGGCCTAAGGGTACCTAAATATGGATGGATTTGCCTAAAATTTGGTATGCAAGTGCTATTATTATCCAATAACACACTAACAGCCCCCAAAAAGAAATCTGAGTTTGTTTGAAGCCACACATTATTTTTTAGGAATGTAAACTTTTTGAGTGGCCTACATTTTTTGACAAATTTGATATATTTCGGGCAAAAATTACCATATGACCTCTAAAATGTGTCTAACTAATGAATACACCTTTCATTTAGTGAATACAATGTTTTTTTATCATACCTCAAGTAGAACAGGTGTCACAGGTGATCTTGAAGTGGCGGTGGCAATTATTTATGTCCCCAAAACCTGTGTTTTTTCCCTTTGCCCTCAGGGTACCTAAATATGGATGGATTTGCACAATATTTGGCATGCAAGTGGTATTGTTATGCTATAACATACTAACACCCATTAAAATTAAATCTGAGTTGGTTTGATGCCAAAACATTATTTTGTTATTTTTTTTATTTTTGAGTGGCCTACATTTTTGGACAATTGTGATAGATTTCGAGCAAAAACGACCATATGACCTCTAAAATGTGTATAATTAATGAATAACCCTTTTATTTAGTGAATACAATGTGTTTTTTATCTTACCTCAAGTAGAACAGGTGTCACAGGTGATCCTGAAGTGGCGGAAGCACGCATACTTCTGGCATTATTATTATTATTATTATAGAAGCTGTCTAAGCCTCCCAACAGGGTGCAGATACACCTATAAAAGATGACTCCCCACAAAATACCCGTAAGTACTGGAGAGAGACTAAGACAACTAAGAAAAAGGAAAAGGGCTACAGTAGTTAGAGAGCCCAGAAGAAAAGATCAGTTTGTCAATTAAAACACCATTCTAAAAAGAATAAAAGTAAAACATGGTTAAAACAAAAATTTACTGCTGTAATACAACATTATCTCTGGACTTAAAAGTTGAGATAGGGGTTGACTGTACAACCTCGTTTGGCAAATGATTCCAAAAGGGAATCATTGAAGGAATAAAACACCGAGAAAACTGAGATGTAGAAACCTTAATTGGAGTCATGGCAAGGTCATTAAGACTCCTCGTAAATCTTGTTGCGTGAATTGGAATAAAAGGTTCTGGTAAAACACTATGCAATGGATGCTGAGTATTGTTAAAAAATTTAAATAAAAGACTAAGGGCACCAACCCGACGCCGATGATTAAGATCAAGAGATAGAGCAGGGAGAATAAATTTAATAGAA
This sequence comes from Paralithodes platypus, assembly GCA_032716605.1. NCBI lineage: Eukaryota > Metazoa > Arthropoda > Malacostraca > Decapoda > Lithodidae > Paralithodes > Paralithodes platypus. The sequence continues at coordinate 43,508,851 of CM064483.1, read as the reverse complement.
TTAAGAGCTTTATCAAGCAATTTCAAATGACAGTCAGCAGCCGAGTTCCAAACAGGAGAGCAATACCCAAAATGAGGCAAAATAAAAGCATAAAAAGATTTTATGACTGTGGTTTCACAAGCGAATGTTTTGTAACACTTGCGAAGTAAACCAATCTTTTGAGCAATAGTAGAAGACAAGGAACGAATATGCTTCTCAAATGTCAACTTAGGATCGAGAGTCACTCCAAGCAAACGCAAACCTGACACATCCTCAGTTTGTTCACCAGAAACATGCAAACAAGGATGAGGAGGAGCCAAAGTATGTGATCTACTGATTATCATGGAGTGAGTTTTCTTAGCATTAAGCTTTATACCCCAAAGTTCACACCAAGAGGTAATCTTAACCAAGTCCCTGTTTAGAGATGCTGCAACTTCGATTCTACTCTCTGGAGATGGAATTGATGAGTATAAAGTTATGTCATCGGCATAAGAAACTAGTTTATTTTCAAGCTCAGAGCACAAGCAAGCAATAAAATTAATGAAAAACAGAGGCCCAAGCACACTGCCCTGTGGAACACCCGAAACAACAGGCACAGAAACAGAAGTGCACCATCAACGACAACATGCTGAGACCTGTCTGTCAAAAAATCTTTAAAAATTGATAAAAGACTACCACCAATACCATAAAGTTGCAGCTTATATAAAAGGGCTTTATGATTAACAAGATCAAAAGCAGAACTAAAATCAATAGCCACAACACGAGATTCATACCCTTTGTCCAACGAAGACTGAAGATCCTGAGATAAAGTTAAAAGCGCATCGCAAGTACCCAAACCTTTGCGAAAACCAAACTGTGAATTGGGTATTATATCAAGACGATTACAGTATGAAGAAAGGCGTCTAGCTGAAAGCCTCTCAAAGATCTTTGAGAGAATAGGCGTTATGGATATAGGACGATACTCAGATGGGGATGACGAAGCAGTAGCTCCCTTCGGAATTGGAGTGATGCTAGCTTTTCGCCAGCAAAGAGGAAAACTACCAGATATCAAGAGCAACCTAAATACTATAGCCAATTTAGGTGCTAAGGCAACAGCAATCTTCTTAAAGAAGAGAGGGAAAAATCCATCTGGGTCAATCCCACCATAAGTGTCAAGATCCAATAAATATTGTCTCAATTCAGCTGATTTGAATGCTATCGACTTTAGATTAGGACTAGGGAAACATGTCAAGGGCAATTGCAATTCCTGATCACTCTGCTTACCTATGAAAATATTAGAAAGCATATTACCCTTAGTTAATGGATCAAAAGAGATAGAACCATCAGAATCACGAAGTGGAAGCATGGTGGAGTCAATTCCAAATAGTGAGGCCTTAAGAGAGGCCCACCATTTATGTGGCTGAGTAGCACCTGCGAGAACTTCCTGCAAATGGGAATTGTAATCCCTCTCGGCTGTACTATATACTCTCTGCGCAACTGACCGAAGATGTACATAGTCATCCCAAAGCAACTGGGTTCGATTACGTCTCCAGCGGTGATATACAGCCTGCTTGTTATTATATGCACGCTTACAGTCGTCATTGAACCAAGCTTTATCTTTAATACGGGATTTGATTAACTTAGAAGGGACTCTTCTTTGCAGGATGTCTAAGAGAGAGTTATTGAGGGATGAAACAGGGTCATCAGATCTTAGTATGTGATTCCAGTGGATATTGGTAACATCATCACATACATTTTCCCAATTAACTCGAGATTTAAGATAGACTTTACGAGATATAGTGATATCTGGCACAGTAAATTCAAGATTGATTTTCCAGGTTACAGCATTATGGTCAGAAGTATCTACAGGAGCAAGAACTGCAGTCTCCACAACACCAGGAGCATCTGTTAAGACGAGATCAAGACACTTTCCAGAAATATGTGTAAGTCCAGCAATCAACTGCTCACACCCAGATAATTTAGCAAAATCCAAGGCAGCGTGACCATTTCTATTTGTTGGAGAGACCGAGTTCAGCCACTCTTTATGATGTGCATTAACATCTCCAACAAAAACGAAAGATGACTTGACATCAACAGACTGAATTAATGCCAAGGCATTTAAAAGACAGCCATATAGATTGTTATTGGCATCAGGATTTCTATATAGGTTAAACATATAGTGGTTATGATATTTACTGGAAACTTTAACCAACTGGATCTCGTGGCAACCACAAAGAAATGTCGTCAAAGGCTGGGCATAAAAGCCAGATCGGATGTATAAACTCATTCTAAGAGCACGAGGAAGAGAGTCACGGCGAATAAGAAGTGGTTTATTAAAGCCAGGTATGAGCAGTTCTGAAATGTGTCTATGGTCAGAAACAAGAGTTTCGGAACAAAAGACAATGTCATAATCCACTGATGCCATAGTAAGATCTTTAATGTTCTTATGAAGTCCACGGATGTTAGAATACAGAATACAGCAACTTCTTCTCGCAGGATGATTAGGTCTATGAGGACCGGGATTTAATTCTATATCACCGGATAAAAGAGCAAACAAAAACATATATAATTGAAAGAAGAAAACCATACAATATGAAAAAATGGATGGATATATAGGAGTCGACCCAGAAGGAACCATCACATCTGGGCAAGGCGAATCAACCCCCAAGGACACCATATCCAAGAGGGAACAGTAGTGGTGGATTTTAAAGAAATGCAGAGAGATAGCAGAAAAGAAGGACAATACTCCTGGAAATCCACCAAACTTTAAGTCTTCCTTATCAGCCTGCTGTACCACCTTAAGGAAAAAAACAGGAGATTGTTGTGATAGAAAGAGCGCTGTAATAGCACCATAACAGCAGGGATGGATGAAAACAGACAAAGGAAGACCTTGGTACAAAGGCTATGGCATTATCCAATTCATCCACCATGGCAAAAAATTACCGTAAGGCAAATAATTACCATGAAGTTGCTAGTTGACCAGTTGACTAAAAAGTTCCTCCGCCCTTTGACAGGTATTGTTTTTAGTCCTGCAGGGTGTCTAGCCCCCCACCCACCAAGTAAAGAACCTGGTGGGGGTCCCGGTTTCGTCGCCGACAATCCGACCATGAAAACAGGTAGTATCAGATTACATGGTACTGATAGCAGAAAACCTGACCTGACACCAAAAATGCATGTTGTACATTGGTCTCTGGTCTTCCTGTTGGTTCCCCTGGGGCACAGGTAACACCTCTTCCGTTCCCTTGGGCCTTGTGGTTGTCCAGGTGCAGGTTCGTCAGGTTGGTAGTCAGAAATCACGCCATGAACCGACCCGATGAGGTACCTCAGCTCCCGTGGCAAGGTAGCTATCTGAAGTCTGTTGAGGGCCCAGGGTCTACACAAATGCTCACCCAAGCTCATGCCGAATTCCCTCCTTGTCATCGTCCTCTGGCCTTGATTTTGTAGCTGGTGGAGGATGTAGGAGTTGATGTAGGCCAGGTTCAGGATGCCAAAGAAGAAGCAGAGTGGCCAGCGATTGGTCATTCGGCTGCATGACGTCTTGGTGCACGGCTGGTCGAAGGTGTCCACCCCGCCCTTCGTCGTGTTGTCCAGAGGTGTGTCATAGATAGCCTTGGGCAGGTATGGCTTGGGCTTGATGGTCCCGACAAACTCCAGACCTTTCTTCTGCAGTGACAGTGCTCCCTGCATGGTGCTGAACCAGTTGCCTGTTGTCACTGTGCGTCCGCGACGTCCGAAGGGTCTGGTTAGCTCCAGCAGGTAGTACTCGCCGTAGGTTTTGATGGTGTCGGGCAGTGTCACTTGTCCTTTCCCCAGGTACGGCTCGGCATTGCACATGAAGTACGTGTCGGCATCACACATGACAATTTTGAGTCCATACCTGTGAACAATAAGAGTTATTAGTCAACATGTCACACAGGAAATACCAAGTAAATATAAGGTAAAATGACAGGTAAAGCACCTCCAACTTGACAGGTAAGTAATATCATTCAATGTCAGGTAAATATAAGGTAAAATAACAGGTAAGTACAGACTCATAGGTGAGGTAAGCACTTCCAACATGACAGGTAACTATTATCATTCAATGTCAGGTAAATATAAGGTAAAATGACAGGTAAAGCACCTCCAACATGACATGTAAGTAATATCATTCAATGTCAGGTAAAAATAAGGTAAAATAACAGGTAAGTACAGACTCATAGGTGAGATAAGCACTTCCAACATGACAGGTAAGTAATATCATTCAATGTTAGGTAAATATTAGGTAAAATAACAGGTAAGTACAGACTCATAGGTGAGGTAAGCACTTCCAACAAGACAGGTAAGTATTATCATTCAATGTCAGGTAAATCTAAGGTAAAATGACAGGTAAAGAACCTCCAACATGACAGGTAAGTAATATCATTCAATGTCAGGTAAATATATGGTAAAATAACAGGTAAGTACAGACTCATAGGTGAGGTAAGCACTTCCAACATGACAGGTAAGTAATATCATTCTATGTCAGGTATATATAAGGTAAAATGACAGGTAAGTACAGACTCATAGGTAAGGTAAGCACTTCCAACATGACAGGTAAGTAATATCATTCTATGTCAGGTAAATATAAGGTAAAATGACAGGTAAGTACACTCATAGGTGAGGTAAGTCCTTCCTATATGACAGGTCAGTATATTACAGGTAGGTAGGATTACTTACTTGGCAGGTTTGTTCGAGATGAACATGCAGCAGCTGCACCTCCTTCTAAATGCCAGCAACTGCTCATCTATGGTGAAGTGTGGCCCTGGTTCATAGGAGGTCCTGCAGCCCCAACAGACAAGCGTCCCAGAGTGCCCTGATGGGTGCCAGCTTGTCGGTGATTAGTCTATGAGGTCTGGTTTCAGAGTTGTCAAAGCGGGGGGCCCTCATCAGGAAGCAGAATCGCCGGTTACTCATGGTGCTGCGGTACAGGGGGCACCCATCGAAGGGAGACCACATCTGATCAGTCCCCACATGGTTGTCTTCTTTTATCCCAGAGACAATGAGAAGACCAAGCAGCGCCTTGAGTTCCATGAGAGAGAGGTGAGCAGTGGTTGCTGTGTCAGGGTGGTTGAACCTGGCCTTGAGAGAGGTTATTTTCTTGTTAGTATGGTACTCTATTGCAGCCAATTCTGCGTCAGGTACAAACAACTGAAAAAGGTTGTCTGATGTCGTCATGTTGACATAGGTCGTTGTCATTTGGCCAGGTGTTTGTCGCTGGGTGGCAGAAATCGTAGGTAGATTCGGGTTTGCGTCCCGGTGCCAAATACTGCCATCATTTGCCCTCACAGTTCGAGCATGGAACTGTACAAGGGGGATACCAACACTATCCCGAACTGGCCCTCTAGCCCTCTTCCTACTCTTCACCTCAGAGGAGGTGAGCTGTGACAGGTCAACAGGGGTGGCAGGAACGCTTGGGGACACAGGGGTGGCAGGTGGTGGTGTAAGTGGGGTGGCAGGACCGGGCTGTGTGACTGGGGTGGCAGGACTGGGCTTGCAAGAGTTCTCCTCCTTCCTCTCCCCCTCGACACCCTAGGCACTGAGGTGGCAGCAGCAGGTGGTGGCACTGGGGTGGCAGAAAATGTAGGAACTGGGCTGGCAGCAGCAGGTGGTGGCGTGACTGGGGTGGCAGGAACAGGTGGTGTCACTGGGCTTGCAAGAGTTCTCCTCCTTCCTCTCCCCCTCGACACCTTAGGCACTGAGGTGGCAGCAGCAGGTGGTGGCACTGGGGTGGCAGAAAAAGTAGGCACTGGGGGTGTCACTGGGCTTGCAGGAGTTCTCCTCCTTCCTCTCCCCCTCGACACCCTAGGCACTGAGATGGCAGCAGCAGGTGGTGGCACAGGGGTGGCAGAAAAGGTAGGCACTGGGCTGGCAGCAGCAGGTGATGGCACTGGGCTGGCAGAAAAGGTAGGTACTGGGATGGGGTGGGAGAAAAGGGTGGCACGAGCTGTGGTCTTGCCTCTACCAGTACCAGATATCCTAGGCATCATGGTGGCCGATGTGGGGGCAGGTGTCGTGGGCAGCCGTGGGAGTCTGACAGGGGAATGACACGGCCCTTTCTTGTCTCTTGATAGCGTGGGACCAGGGGCAGGTCCTGATGAAATGCCAGACGAATCAGACAGACAGTCTGGTTCAGGTGGAGAATTTCCCATAATGTCGGGAGTGGCGAGTGATTCGTATGGCATTTCCTCGTCAGCGTCATCTTGATAATTGTGATCATCCCTTCGAATCCTTTGAAGAGATGCCCTGATTGACTTCCTATTACGTCTGCCATAGAATGCCCCTCGGTGAAGTAGTCCGGGAGGAGTCAGAGGAACACGTGGAGTCGGCTGGTGATGGGCGCGGGACACCGCGTCGCTCTCCTGCCACGTTGCCACGTCCAGAGGCTACCCCCTCTTCCTCCTCCGCCAAATCCCCACTTCTATGCACTAAAGCGGGAGTGTCCTCAATGTCCACATCACTGGCATCGTCAGAGAACAGTAATTCCCCGATTCTATCATCTGGGAGGCCTCTACCACTCATTTTACAAATCTGGAAAATTAAAAAACAAAACAAAAGTTAGACAAAGAGGTACTGTGGCAAGACGTAGCAACACTGTAGCGAGCTCCACATTCCATTCCCATTCCACACTATTCCCCTAAGTTGCCACCTAGTCTTATAACTTTTTGTCTATTACACAAGGCTATAAGGCATCAAATGTATAAATATGTCATAATGTAGTTTTATAAAACATTTGGTATAATGGCACCCACCTGGGGTCCGAGCAAGCTGGTACACGCTTATGGACAGAGAGCGAGGCGGCGCACTACCTCTCCCGGTCGTAGGACGATACAGACTGACTGTCGGTCGGTGTAACGTCTTGCCATCGGCCTATGTCCGTGATATATTCGCAAAAAAATTGTTTTATGCATGCGCGTGGACCCCATATGGGCTAACCTTACCTGAGCAGGGTTTTAAATGCAATGATTTGAGACAAAAAGTTATAACCATTCTGTGAAATACAAAACACACAATTGGGGTAATTGTGAATTTTAAAACTAACACAATTAAATTTACATAAGAATAATACTCATTACTATTAATGTACCTTTCGTGTGGCTCGTTTGACAGCTGTAGGTTAACTGAATCCTCATCACCATTTCACGGTATATATAGAGCTTCCCCCGGCGCTGATTGATAGTTTGGTCTGGCTGGGAGTGATGCCATTGGTCTAGCTTTCACAACTTACACCGCTAGGTCGGGTCCACTCTTTTAGAACTAGCTGGTGTATATGTTGTTATTTAATAGAGGATTTTTATTATTCGTTTACATTTTCGAGTTTTGTTTTCACCCTAGAGTCATTTCAAGCTAAACAAATAAGGCCTCCCAACCACCATTGAAACTAAAAACAACAAAATCCTCCCCTAATTCCCCTGTCAAGCTCGTGATTCGACAGCAAAATTGTAGGTTCGCTCTTGGTTGCCAAGAAGAAAGCTGGGTTATTTTTAACAACACTACTGCAGCGTTATGAGAAACAATATATTAGGGAAAATAGGCACAAATAGATTCGCCATATTTTTCTCCATATAGTTCGCATAGAGGATTTTCGTTATCGACAAATTGAAAGAATACCCACTTCACATACAAATACACCAAAAATCTAAGTCAAAGATGTCAAACAGCGGGGGTGTGGGGGTGGCAGCCCCCACCCATAATACTAGGATAGGTTAGGTAAGGTTGCTAGGTTAGGCTAATGTCATTTCAAAGGGGTATAGTAAACACTAGGATAGCCTATACCCGGTCAGAGTCCTGCGGTAGTCTCCTTCAATGCTACCGAAAGCGGCACCTGAATGATGCGAAACGTCTTATTATCGCCGACGGAATAGGACATAGCGGTGTAAAATCACCAAACTAAAATAAGTGTCACACAAGTTATGTTTCCGTCATTTTTAAGGGCAATTGTAGTGGAGCCTCTTCAAAATTTAACCCTGTGAGGATCAGGACGCGTTTTGACAGATTAGTCTGGCTATCGTTAGACGATTTTGTACAGCTGAAGAAGGACCTGTGGGAATTCAAAAGGTAAAGACTATCTCAATTATTATCCCTCTGACTTCCATATACCCTTTTCAATATGAATACAATCGTCTAATAATAGCCAGGAGATAGAAAAGACATGCTTAATCTGATCTGGAAAGGGTTAAGTATTATCAGAAACATGCCACCACACATACAGTATAATCTACCTTCAGTATAGTTTACGATGCCAATGTGAAAGAGCCTAAACAAAAATGCTCGTCGAAAATTGCCGAAAAAACCCCCGCTCGTGTGACTCTGGCTTTAAGGACCGGAAACGAGTCATCCATGAAGGATTGAATACAGTTAACCCATTCAGTACTGGAGACGTCCTTTGCATTATTATCTGGCAACTAGTAAACAATTTGTTCAGCTTAAGAAGGATGTCTACCCATTAAAGGACTACATACTTTTTCAATTAATCCTTTAAGCTACCATATATCCTTCCTGAGCTTCACAAAATCGTCAAAATGTAGCTGAAACCAAATCAGTAAAGACCGACCCCGAATTCGATACAGTTATGGGGTAAATTTCATTTAAGGGGTCGCTTTTTCTAGCCCTCCTTTTCCCTCATGATTAGCCCCATTAATTTTGAGGTATTAAGATTTTCACCCCATTAGTTCGGCGATTTTACAACCTTCTGCTCCAATAACTCAAGTTTAGACCTTTCATGCCATGTTGATTATCTCTGGTGAGGGGCCAGGTAAGGTCAGGTATTGAGGGATAAACCTTTACGACGGCACCTCGTATCTACTTTCTACTTTCCGAAGAGTGTTGAGAGGGAAGAAACGGTGTTGGAGAGAAAGAGGAAGCTGTTGGAGTGGCCTTGTTGTGTGTGTTATTAGTCTGTTTACGTCGTCGAGGTGTCCCCCGACTGGGTGTGAGCATATGAAACATGATAGGATGTGATACCACACTCAATAAATATATCCGCCTTGGCTGGGATCGATCCCAGGTCAAAGGAGTACAAAGGAAATCAAGCAACAACAGATCTTGCGACCCCTCGAGGTTACTTGCTCTCTAAGTTACTGCTGTTTTATGCGCCCAACAGCTTCTCAGAGAGGATATGATAAAATGTGAATTCAATTAGGATACTGTACTAAAATAACAATACAGTAATAAGGAAATAATTTATTATTTTACAAAAATAATGCAGTCATCCGTGGGTTTCGAGCAAGCTGCTTGTCTAAGCGAACTTTACAAAAATCATCAGTGTTGCATTCTATAACATCTCGGGGAAGCCCATTCCACAGATTGACAACTCCATTGAAGACGAAGTTCTTAAATTCATGCGAGTTGAATAATTAACCAATAATTGTGTAGCCATTTCCCCTTGTGTGATTTGACTGGTCGATTGTAACGTACTTACTGCAGTTCAAATTGTTGATGCCTTTGAAGATTTTGAAAACTTGAAAATAAGTCACCCCTTAATCTCCGCTGTGTTAAGGGAATAAGATTCAATCCTCAAGACACTCCTCATATGGTTAGCTCCTCAAACATGGTATCATTATGGTAACTCTACCTCGAACTCGCTCCAGTTTGTCTATATCTTTTTGGTAGTATGGGCACCAGGAATGAACGCAATATTCCAGAAGTGGACGGACTAACGAATTGTAAAGGGTGAGGATTACATATTTTTATGCTCAAAAGATCTGCCTGTAAAACCTATAATTTTGTTTGATTTCTTAACAACTTATGTAATTGTTGACTAGGTTTTAGGTTACTTGATATTGTTACTCCCAAGTCTGTTTCTCTGTATACACTCTCTAGCTGGGTGCCATTGATGAAATAATTTGCTTTCTCATTTCGGTTTCCGATGTAAAGTACTTTGCATTAATTTTCGTTGAAGCTCATATGCCAGTTTTAGCCCACTGGGACAACCTATCTAGATTGTTTTGCATAGCTTCAACATGTTCATTTGTGAGTATAGTATTTGCAATTTTTGGATCATCTGCAAACTTTGAGATTCTGCAGGTTAGACCGTCATCTATGTCGTTAATGTAGATTAGGGAGAAAAGTGGCCCTAATACTGATCCTTGAGGTACACCGCTAGTTACATTGGTCCATGTTGATGCTTTCCCATTTATAACTACTCTTTGCTTTCTTTCTCTGAGCCAATTTTCTATCCAATTAAAAACATTGCGCTTTTAGCTTCATTAATAAGTGTGTGCGGAACTTTATCAAATGCTTTTTGGAAGTTAAGGTATATAATATCTACAGCTTTACTTTCATCATATACTGTAGGTTAAGGATGTCATGGAGGAAGTCTAAAAGGTTGGTCAAGCAGAAACGATTGTTTTAAAAACCATGTTTGGTATCCTTTAGAAATTTGTTTTCCTCCAAGTGGTTTATGAGTGTCTCTTATCAGAGTTTGTAGCATTTTTCATACAACAGAGGTCAAGTTGATTGGGCGATAGTTACTAGGCAAGGATTTGCTGCCTTTTTAAAATATCGGGTGAAGTTCGCGACTTTCCACTCATCGGGCAGAATTCCAGTTGGAAAGGACTTATTGAAAAGCAGTGTCAGTGGTTTGGAGAGCTCACATTTAGCTTCTTTAGGAACTCTAGGTGAGATGGTATTGGGTGAGAGGTGGATGCATGCATTCATCACTAATACTAAACTTAATTATAAAAGGGTGTTCTTTCTACCATAAAATGTACACATTTATATGGAGGAGGGGTCTTGGGTGTGTTTTATTTGGATTTTCTTTTAAGCTTGATAGAGTTCTAGAACTCAAGGGAGCAAAATGAAAAAAAAAAAAACTCAAGTAAAATACTACTACCGAAGTAAACGTTGTTAGTTTGTTTAGTGCTTCGTAAAAGTAGGATGGGGTATCATAGGAATGTAAGGATGGTGCAGTCATTAATTTGTATTTACAATGTGCATATAATAATTTAAATAATATATTTAACATTGATTCACCAAAGTGAGGTGTGCAAACAATAAACCACAAGCCTAATAGACAGAAGGGTAAAATACAGCGACCCAGATATATGTGGTGAGGTTCAGTACCAGAATATCCCTGGTAATACGATACATGTGTAGCAGCTGTGTGGCTATAATCCGGACCGCCAGGCTTACCTAGATCTGGCACATGTTAACCCCTTCTGTACCAGCCAAGGATTGTATTACTTCACTTCAGCTATATTTAGACAATTTTGAGAGCTTGCATTGTTTCTGATACAATTTGAAGCCTCAACAGTCAACACATTTAAAGTATGCTCCGAAATAAAACTCCTAGGTAAAATAGTAATAAGAAGCATCAAGTCAATCTGAAATAGCTTCGCAATGATATGTATCACCAATAATGGCCGCGACTGTACACTCTGACACAAATGGAAAACTTACATTTTCGAAGCTATTTTGGACTAACTCGAATCTTGTTGTTCATGTTTTAACTTGTATATACAATTGAAGGTACAGTAGCCCAACTAAGTTTTGCGACAATATTAGGTACAGTCGGTCACCTTTCCGCCTGGGCCACCTAATGGTAATTTCGCTGGGTCTTTCGCTCTGATATTACTAAGATCGCTCACTCCCCCCCCACCCTGAATCTGTTGCATATTATGTCTCATAGATGGCGTCGTCGTTAGATTTGCTGGGAAGGAGAGAGATAGGCTACACGGAGAAGGGGGGTGTGTGGGAGGGGTAGGAAGGAAGGTTATTGTGTAGGGAGGGTTGGAAGTGTGTAGGGTGGGGGAGGGGGGTTACGTTAATTATTTCACCAGGTTTATGGTTACCGTTTTATCTCTTGATATTAATTGAGATGTAAATAGTTTTTGCTAGTGAAATCTGCCTTTAACACTCAAAGAGCAGGTGGTGGAGTATATTCACTGTGCCGCCCAACGTTTTTTTTTTATCATAAATGGGGTTGTTTCCGTGCTATTTTTCATTCATAAACAAGAGCCAGAGCGTAATACAAGTATGTATCCCTGAAAGGGCATAAATTGAGCTTTCCAATGACACCCGAACCATCCTTCTACGATCACTGGTTGTCTTGCAACGATCGTGCAACCGAAGGGCAAAATCGCTAAAATACAGTCATTTCGTTACATAATTACGTGTGTAGCGAGTGAGAGAGGGTGGAGTAGTGTGGAGTACATGTCAGTGGGCCCACGACGGTCGCGGCGAGCGGTCATGAGGCAACCTACGCTCCTCCCACCGCTCGGCTCTCTCTGAGCCAATATTGCGCCAAAATTGCACACAGACTTAAGTCGGGCCCCGCCACATAGTCCTTTCTTCTCCATACAGACTTAATCGGGCCCCGATAGACATGGGTTAAGAAATATTTGTTTATGTGTAATTATTGTTTGCAAACCAATTTGTAGGGATTGCTAGATTCACCATCTATTTAATAAGACAGCTCTTTCTCACTCATTCACTCACACTATCTATTTATCAATTTATCTATCTATATCTATCCACATTATAGATTAGTCTATTCCTTAGCTGATGTTCATTTGCTCTTCTTTGGGTTAATGTTGGTCTCTTAATTTTTGTTGAGGTCCCTGGCTGGCCCGTATTGTCGATTTGCGGCATTTGTTTTGGGGCTCCTCATACCTCTCTGTCTCTTGCCTTTGTTTTTTTTTCAAATACAGCATTATGTGTAACATTGTGTTGTTACTTAGAATAAAATCATGTTTCTATGTATTGCATATCCATATCCATCTAGTCGTCATTAGTGAAATGCCCATACCACAATAACAGCTTTCATAACTGGTCACTTACACCAAAGAATCCTACACTGTTAGAGAAAAAATATGAGGTCATTCAGTAATAAAAGCAGTGTAATATATATTGATATAATTATGATATTCTCCAGATGTGTATTTTGTGTTTGAGAAGGGGGTTTGGAGAAGAAAACCTATATATATATATATATGACTAAAATACAGTATACAAATATCAGACTTTAGAACTGGTAACCCACTTAAGTAGAAACAAATAAATTATTTGCTCGGAAATAAGTGCTACAAACCTCAAAGTCGTTATAACTTATAAGAAAAATAGGTCCTACTAAAATGTCATTGGAAAACGCTATATACTGTCAAAGTAGCCCCAGAGAAGTTTTAGTGGTTTGAATTTCCCAATGTTGATATGTATGATAAAGGTGTTTGTTATTAGCATATACATTTGGATATCAATGCAAATATAATTAAACCGTTCAGAGAGAGAGCGAGAGGGACAGGGAGAGACGAACTAAATGGACGAATACATCGAAGAGACATATAAACGAAAGCTTGACTCTAATGTCTGTGGATAAAGTATGTATTAATCAAAATAATAAGTACTCGGTAATGTTTACTCTATATATTCATCTAAACATATGACAAAAATTACCCGCAGAGCCACTTCACCTATGTAATGCAAATTCCCATTACAAGCAACCCAATTCCTCCATATGACAATCAAAGGTTTGATGTTCTCCACTTCCCTTTACCTAATAAATTGTTTCTCTGTGTATGAAAGAGAAAAGAAGCAAAACTACTTATACACATTTTGACCTCCTATTGGCCCCCTTCCCCCGGTCAGAATAGAATTATTACTACAGAACTATATTCAAGGTGCACTGGAATGTGTGGAGTATGTGGTTGCATGACAGTGTGGTAATCCCGACACTGACTTACGGAAGCGAAGCATGGACGTTGGTTGAGAGACTCAGACCAAGAGTGAGAGCAGTGGAAATGAATTACTTAAGGAGTGCGTGCGGAGTTACATGGAGGGATAGACAGACTAATGAGGAAGTAAGAAGGGTGGTGTGGAGGTAGATGTGCTGGAAAGTGTGAAAAGGAACAACTTGAGATGGTTCGGCCATATGGAACGTATGGAAAGCGAGAGAATGACTAAGAGGGTGTACGAGAGCGAGGTGGAGGGACAGAGGGGGAGAGGTAGACCGAATATGAGGTGGAAGGATGGAGTGAGGAAGTACATGAACGAAGGCGGTGCTGGTTGGGGGGAGGGGCGTCGACTGACTGGGGACAGAGGTGCATGGGGGCGGTTCGTTCGTGGCCACCCCTTCGGGGATCACGGCGTCAGGCAATAGATAGATAGATAGACTGGAATGTAACTGTAGGACACGCAAAACTTGAAACAAAGTCATAGGGTGAGGGATAGACACATTTACGGAGTGAATTCCATACTTTACTTGTTGAGCTGAAAAATTACGGGGAAATTTAAGTTAACTGTTGGCTTTGAATGGTGGGCAGAAAAGTGGTGGGCATGAGTTACAAAGCGGGTGGCCCTCTGTCTCTGCAGAGTGAGAGGTATACGCTGGGACAGCTGTGAAGAACGCTGATTATAATAATGGCATAACAGTAACATACATGCAATGTTCACAATGTGGAGAGATTGTAGACAATATGGTGGAGAAGAGTAGAGATTACATGCCTATGACTGCACCCTTTCAGAGCCATTTTTCATATGCGAACAATACCTGATACGCTTACAACAGTGTCCCTGTACGGAGTACAAAGCAGTACAAAGGAGTACAAAGGAAAACAAGCAACAACAGGTCTAGTGACCCTTCTAGGCTGCTTGTCCTCCAAAACACTGAGGATCAAGTGTCCAAACAGTGGTTTAGAGTGGGTAAGGTAACATTGGAAAGGGAACTACTGCCCTGGAACTAATGTCCGTGGCAGGATTAGAAAGTTAGTAGGAGACAGATGGGTTAGTAACTGAGGGGAGGATAAAATAAAGTTATTCATTTACAAACGTAGTCAGTCGCGGGTTTGATGCGAGATATTTGTCTAGGCGAAGTTTAAATGAATCAACGGTGCTGCAGTCTATGATATCTCGGGGAAGCCCATTCCATAAGTTGACAACTCGATTGAAGAAGAAATTCTTAGCTTCGTGTGAGTTAAAAGATTTACCAATAATTTTGCAACCGTTTCCCCGCGTATAATTAGATTGGTCGATAGTGAAGTACTTACTACAGTTCATATTGTCGATGCCTTTGATAATTTTGAACACTTGAATTAAGTCTCCTTAATCTGCGCATGGTTAATGGAAATAGATTTAATTCTCTAAGACGCTCCTCGTATGGTTTGTTCCTTAGGCTAGGTATCATTTTGGTAACTCTACGTTGAACTCGTTCTAGCTTGTCTATATCTTTTTGGTAATAAGGGCACCAGGATTGAACGCAGTATTAAAAAGAGGGCGGACTAAGGAATTGTAAAGGGTTAGGATAACGTCTTTGGATTTATGCTCAAATGACCTGCCAATAAAGCCAATTATTTTGTTTGCCTTCTTAACAACTTCGGAACATTGTTGACTCGGTTTTAGGTTACTCGATATTGTTACTCCCAGATCGGTTTCTCTGTTTACATTCTTAAGCTGAGTGCCATTCGTCAAATAGTTTGCTTTCTCATTTTGGTATCCGATATGTAGTACTTTACATTTATCCGCATTGAAACTCATTTGCCAAATTTGGGCCCAACATGACAACTCATCTAGATTGTGTTGCATATCGTCAACTCGTTCTTTTGAGAGTACGCTATTTGCAATTTTTGTATCGTCAGCAAATTTTGAGATTCTACAGGTGAGACCCTCATCTATGTCGTTGATGTAAATTAGAAAGAGAATTGGTCCTAGTACCGATCCCTGGGGTACCCCGCTACTTACATTGGTCCATTTAGATGCCTTACCGTTTATGACTACTCTTTGCTTTCTGTCGCTGAGCCAATTTTCTATCCATTTCAACACACTGTCTTGTATTCCATGCGCTTTTAGTTTTAGCAGTAAACGTTTGTGGGGAACTTTGTCAAAGGCCTTTTGAAAATCAAGGTATATAATATCTACAGCTTTACTCTCATCGTAGAGGTTGAGGATATCGTGAAAGAAGTCTAAGAGGTTTGTTAAACAGGAACGTTTTTTACGAAAGCCGTGTTGAGTATCTTTAACCCCTAAAAGTCGGCGCGCAACTTAAGTCGAGTTAAATAAAGCTGGACTATGTGGCGCCGCTCGACATAACTCGAGTGGCAATTTCAGCACGTAATGTTGCTGAGAGAGAGAGACAAGTGGTGGCAGGAGAGTAGCGAGTGTATGACTGCTCCAGACCACCGCGGCGAACCTACTGACACGAATCTCACCTCCCTCCTACCTCTCTCACTCGCTATATACGGAATTGTATCGGGAAAGTGGCTAATTACATGCTTTTTGCACTCGCGTTGCACGGTTATTGCAAGAAAACTAGCCATCATAAAAGGATCGTTATGGTGTCATTCGAAAGCTCTGTTTATGCCCTTTCAGGGATAGATACTTGTTTTACGTTCTGGGTCTTATTTAGGCATGAAAATGATCACGTAAACAGCCCTATTTTGGCTAAAAACACCCCGCTGGGCGGTACATATAAATAAACCGCATAGGCCGCTCGTAAAGGGTTAAGTATGTTATTTTCCTCTAAGTGATTTACGACTCTGTCTCTTATGAGTGTTTCTAACATTTTATATACAACTGAGGTTAAGCTAATTGGACGATAGTTACTGGGTAGGGATTTGCTGCCATTTTTTAATATCGGTGTTACGTTGGCTAGCTTCCACTGATCAGGCATATTTCCAGACTGGAAGGATTTATTGAATAGCAATGTCAGTGGTTTGGAGAGCTCATCCTTAGGTTCCTTTAGGACTCTAGGTGAGATTTTATCAGGTCAGGCATTTTATTTACCTTGAGTTTATCTAAACAATTCAATACTTCTCTCTCTGTAACGGTGATATTGCTTAGAACATCTGAATTATCAATCTGAATCGGCGATGGTGTAGGGATATCACTGAGGTCTTCCGTTGTAAAAACTGATGCAAAGAAGGTATTGAGGGCATTGCTCATTTGTACTTCGTCTTTGGTGTATTCTCCATTTTCATCGACTAACGGTCCAACAGTTGAAGTAACTACTTTTTTCTTTCTGATATAACTATAGATTTTTTTGGGGTTTGTTTTACTTTGATTCGCAACATGTAACTCCAGGGTCTTTTTACTTTGCTTAATTAACTTTTTGGCTTTGCGTCGTAGCTCTACAAATTTCACCCGTTCTTCGTCATTTTGTAAGGACTTTAATCTATCATTAGCAAACTTTTTACCAAGCAGACAGTTTGAAATATCTTTATTCCACCATTTGGGCTTATTATTAAGGCCTGGACGCCGTATTTTCGAAGGTATGCAGTCCTGCACTGCTTTTAGGTAAGTGGTTTCGAATAATTCCCAAGATGTGTTTATGTTGTTATTGTTAATTAAAAAGCTCCAGTCAGTTTCTTTAAACATAGCTCTAAGTTTATGAAAGTTTGATTTCTTGAAATTAGGGACTTTTTCGATGCTGCTATTTTGTTCATTACTAGTAAACTTTAAAGTGAAAGTTATTGTACGATGGTCGCTGTTACTGAATTCATCACCAACATTCAAATTCTCTATTAATTCTTCTTTTGTTGCAAGTACAAGGTCAAGAACATTATTACCACGGGTCGGCGATCGAACAAATTGGTAGAGTGAACTCTCTTGCAATTTCGCATACAAGTCATGTCCGGAATGTGAAGTAAGAGTATCGCCCCACTTGGTCACAGGTAAATTAAAGTCGCCAAAAATTACGGTATCTTGTGAGTTACTTACATCTGCAATTTGTTCATAAATTTCTCGGTCAGTTTGCACTGATTGAGCTGGAGGTCTGTATATTAATGCAAGTATTATTTGTACCTTTATTATTCTTTATTAGAACAAAAGATGTGTCGACGTTCACAATTTGAGGTTTTGACAAGAGGGTCGGGTTAAGACTTTCTTCGATATAAAATAAAACGCCACCTCCATTTTTATTTATTCGGCTTTTCTCAAACATTTCATAACCGGGAAGTGAATACTCTGCTAAAAAGTCTCTATCTTCTGTATTGGGCCAAGATTCTCTTATACCAATCACATCATAATTTTCTGTAAACACTAGTTCCTCTAAATCTGAAAATTTATTGCGTATGCTACGAGCGTTTGCATAGAAAACCTTTAAAGTTGCGGTTTTAGAACTCACAGAACGTTCTTTAATCAAATTTTTGGTTCTGGTCGGATCTACATTTACATTCATGGCTGTCCTCGGTCCTCGATCGTTATCCCTGGTGGTTTTGAATTTGGGTCGTGTTGGTGGAGCTTTATCCAAATTCGCGGTTCTTGATGGATTAGCATTTAATTCCTTCGCAGGTTGCCGTCCTCGCTGTCTTCGGTCCTCCTTCCTGGTTGTCCTGTGCTTAGTCGATTTCTTCTCCGAAAATCCTTCACCGCATCGTTGAGAAGACGCCCAAAACGTGCTGCTCCCACCTGGTTCAGATGAACTCCATCGTCCGAAAACAAATAGTCATCGTAGTAGAAATTGTCCCAGGTGTCGACGAATCCCACGTTTTCCTTCCTGCAGAGGTTTGCTAAACAACGATTTGTGCTGCTGGCTATATTGTAAAATCAGCTCTCTACACCAAGCCGGGGGACGATTCCTGAGACGATGATCCTTGATGACTTCTCCTTAAACGACTTGATCACTTGCTGGTACTTTAAAAGCAAATCTTCCGACCGGGCTCGCTGTACATCGTTGGATCCAACGTGGATGACGTACATTGTATTAGCAGGGGCCAGCTTAGATACTTCGTCAACTGCAGCAACTACGTCGTCCACACCACCACCAGGGGTACAAAAACGCTTCCTGGTCTTAGGTGCCCTGGCGCAAAACTCTGTGAGCTGACCACGTATCATCGAGTCTCCCACGAGCCGGACTTCTTCTATTTCCTCTTCGTCATCTGAGTCTGTGAGTATTGTTACGACTGGGGTTCAAATATATCAGGGCTCTTATTCATTGGACTAGTAATGGCATAAATGTTACAACGGAAAGCGCTAGCTCCAACCTCTGATGTATATTCCCAGTGAACAAAGAACACAAATACTCTACAGAGTTCTATATGCAATAATAGGCTATCAAACTCTCAATAAATGTGCGTCTACTCTAGGCTTAATGTTATGTGAAAACAGCCTATTACTACCTATAACCGAAGGTGCTTGGTTATGGTATGCAAAGTAAGGTGGTAAGAGAAGTTACAGCTTACGTTACTTTAATCAATAAATGTCAGGCACTCCTGCATGAAAGAAAGTGCACTAAAGTCCTTCAACACTAACAAGGAATCTTCTTTAAATGTTAGATGCTATAAAGATGCTCGTATCGGAAATGGAACCCAAAAAGGCAGGCAGCGGAACAATGCTCGTGCAGGCTATGCACACAAAAAGGCAGAATATATATAATGCCGTCGGAGCCAAGAATATCCTAAACACTACAACACTAATAATAATCGCCACGACAATACAGTATTCCTATCAACAAAAAGAGCCTAAGTCGTTTGTGTCTCAATACATCAAACTAGGCTGCGAAATGCTTGTGTAATCATAAATGGGTATGCATAAAAAGAGTAATTAGGTTAATATACTTAATGTCTACTGTGACTGATAAAGTCTAGCTAGAGTCAATAATACGAGATACTGGTGCGCATGGCATACCGCATAGCCTAGTGCAAATCTCAAGTCTGTGCATCAAATATTACGTTATAATGAAGGGTAGCTCTCTTGAGAAACCTTAATACCGAAGTATTAAGCGTTCTCCTGGCGTACCTCAAAGACAAACAATCGAGACTAGAACAGTGCAGAATGGTATAGGCAAAAAACCCTCATTCGTGCATGCTCTACTCTCAATGGCACACAGACTAGAATTTACTCAATCAACTCCAGTTCTCAGGTATGTCGTGCCGCTTTTAACTGAAGCCAGCACTCATAGGAAACAATACCTATAATATCAGACTCCTAGTCTAGCATTATCTAATCCAGCAGAACACTAATAACTAAAGGAAGCAGTACTAAACAATATAAATGCCAACCAATGCTTCGTGATCCACTTATCTTAACAACTAACATACATGGGCTATATCAGACCTTAACACACAGTACAACTGGCCAGCATGAAGCTGATTTTGCAGAGTTAACCAGAGGGGGTATAATATTAATAAAAGGTGGTGAAGGATATGGAAAATGAGAGAGATAGGCAGAGGAAAAGATTCTCAGGTACGGAGCGGGGACAGATAGCAAGGGAAAAAAGATGGGTGTGTTCTAGAAACCAGATCTGAGGGAGAGAGTGGCGAGGAACTGTATATATACTCGCACTAGCTCGAGCCGCGTGGGAAATCAGCGGTTACAAGTCATCTAACCACTAGCAAAGCTTACAGCATGGTAAGGGCCTCTCTCCACCAACCCCCGCGAGGCAGCCAGCCGTGACGTCATCGAGCGGGACAAAAAACACTGCGCGCCCCCTCTCACTCTGTTCTACTCCCTCTCTCTCTCCCAGATCCTATCATTACTAGTTAATGATAAAATATATACTTTACAATTAAATATATAAAGCCTTGACATGGGCGAAAACAAAGAGCCTTTCTGGACTGCCCATGACACGAGCTTTCATATGAAATAAAGCACACTCTAATACATAAACTGTAGCCCCATCCACTGCCCTGGCGATCCTAGTGAGTCACTGTAGGACAAGCCATGCGGTTCTAACGGAGGGGTCAACGTCACACCCCCCCCAAGATTTTTCTCAGAGGCCCCAAGGCTCACAAAAATCTGATGGTTAGAACCCATGCTATATCTCCACTTCCCATCACCCAGCGGCAGTAAAATATCTGGCACAGTTCTTCAACAAAATTTTAGTTTTTTTTCAAAATTATAACCCTCCCAACACAATAGGTTAAATTATATGTAGTTATGCTCCTCAAGAGCGAGCTTCTCCAGCCCAGCATTCTGAGAGGAGTGCAACTCAGAATTACTGCTATAACATACTGAACAAATTCAACTATCAAAGAAAGTTTTTTATTTGATTTTTATGTTTATAATTTGTTTATTTCGGCTGCACTATAGGGGCAAGCCTAGTCTTTTCTTCTATACCAAACGCTCAACTCCTGCTTTACGACCCAATACGCTGGGCTACAACCGCGAGCCAACAAGCACCAAGCGCAAAATACTATTCAAACTAAAGCAGGAGGCTACCCGTGTGTCAATCTACCCAGGATCATATACCCTTGAACGACCATCTGCAACCACGTTGTCACAACCGGCAATATGGCGTATGTCCAGGTTATATACCAATAACCTTAGTGACCACCTGGTCAGCCTCATATTCCGATTGTGAAACTGGTCCAAGATCTTGAGAGGGTGATGATCTGGGTAAACTACAACGACCGGACCATAGGCTGGAACACAGACCTCGAAATGCCTCAGAGCAAGTACAACCGCCAGCAGCTCCTCCTTGACAACAGAGCAGCTCCCCTGGGCCGAATTGTACTTCTCCGAGCAGAAACTAACAGGATGCTCCAGCCCATCATCGTCCTTTTCCACAAGGACGGCACCAGCCCCCACACCACTAGCCTCTGTTGCTAGTTGGAAAGGTAGGCTAAAGTCAGGGGCCCTGAGGATCAGGTGAGTGCACAACAGGTGTTTTACTTCTCTAAACACCTTCTCACACTCAGGCGCCCATTTGAACTTTTTATCCTTCCAGTTATCCTCCACCTGAGCTTGACTGTCCCGTTCTCCTTCTCCACCTTGACTGCTAAACGTCATCACAGGCACAGTGAGAGGCTCAGGGGGGTGCCTCCCATACTCCTTCATGGGATTAACATGACATAACTGATTGTGCTTCCGCCTGTCTGGAGTGGCTATCAAGTAAACCAGGTCCGATAGCTCCTCCACCACCCTATAAGGACCAGCGTACTTCGCGGATAAGGGGTGACCTACAAGGGGCAGTAGAATCAACACCTCCTGACCCACGTGAAACTCCCTGAGTTCAACCTTGCGGTCGTACCTGTCCTTCCTGAGGGCCTGAGAGCTAGTCAAATTACGGCCAGCCAACTCCAGACTGCGCAACATCCGTTCTCGACTGTTGAGGACACACTTGAGCATAGAACAAGGTTTTTCTGCGCCCTCCCATACTTCTTCAACCATATGGAGAGGCCCTCTGACACGGTGTCCAAAGACGAGCTCATTAGGGCTGAATCCCAAACTCTCCCCAGGTACCTCCCACACAGCAAACAAAACACATGGCAGGCCAAGATCCCAATCCCTCCCACTCTCAAAGCAACAACAACGAAGCACAGATTTCAAGGCTGAGTGCCATCGCTCTAACACACCCTGGCTCTCCGGATGATATGCAGATGACACAACCCCAACAATCCCATGCTGCGGCATTGCTTGTACAAAGAGGCTAGAAGTGAAGTTGGGTCCCCGGACTGACTGAATCCCCTGCGGGTAACCATACCGGGAAAAATACACTAGCAAGCTTCGGACCACCGTTTTCGCCGACCCATTTCTCATAGGGTACGCGTCAGGGTACCTTGTTGCTACATCTCCCGACTGTGCATCACTGTCCTCCTTCAACTCTTTCGTCTTTTTAAGCCCATCCTCTGCCCCTTCAGGAGCAGTTACTGGGTCTTCTCCAGACTCGAAATGTGGTCCTAATAATGAGTCCCCGAGAAGGTCCGTTGACACTAAACTCTCAACCGCATCAACTTTCAACCCCTTCTCGGTACCCTTCCTCCGCTGATCTAAAGATTGTTGACCAGAATGTGACTCCCTGGATGCAGAATCTCCGGTGACAACACACACCATAGGCTGCACCGGACACTTCTCAACCCACTCCTGCTCCTCCCTACTCACGTTGGCCGGCTTCTCGACAACGACTAAGGGTGGAGCCTCAGAAGTAGGCCCCGCAAAGTCGTTGCCAAGAAGGAGGTCGACGCCCCCAACAGGTAACTTCTCCACAATTCCTACATCCAGGTCACGAGTCACACCATCAACTTCCACCTTCATTCTCACAAGCGGGTATGACCTAGTCGCATTAACTCCCTGAACCACAACCACCCGCGCCGTATTGACAGGTTTACCAGTGAAATTTCTCAACAGTGTTTGCGATGCCCCAGTGTCACGCAAAATTCTCACCTCATGTCTTCTACCCCCCCACTCCACACAACCGAGTCCCCTGTGGTCACTAAAGGCATCACGGACAGGGAATAAGCCTTCCGGATCCTTCTGCACTGGCAGTGTATTTACCTCGGAAGAAATACCTCTAACAAACTCCGATGTCCTCTTGAACACTCCAATGCCGTGAGCAAAAGACACGGCTGCCGGAGGAGGTCAACTAGGGCACTCATTTGCCTTATGACCCTCCTGGTGGCACCTAAAACACATAAATTTCGGTTTCGGCTTATACTGTGATGTAAAAGGCCCCTGACTTTTCACATACGGTGTGGTGGTAGGTTTGGCTTCAGTTTTAGTTTCATTGCTCTTTGGTTTAAATGTGTCATTGCTACGGGGAGGGGGAGGATAACGGTCCCTAGCACTTGCATCGTACTTCTGTGAGGACCCGCAACCCCGAATCAACGACAGCCGTAGATCAGCCATTTCTGCTGCTTCTACTAGAGTTCTTGGGGTTTTCTCCTTTAAGTTCAAAGTTAGATCACTGCCCGTGCTCTTAAAGAACTGCTCCAACATCATTAACTGCTTAACTCCATCAAACGTTGTTACCTTCTCAGATCGGAGCCAGTTCCCCATAGCATCGGACAAGTCCCGGGCGTGTTCCAAAAAGGTGCTATCTCTTCCCTTAGTTACACTCCGGAACTTCAAACGGTACGTTTCTGGTTGCAATTCGTAAGCCCTCAGAACAGCCTCCTTGAGATCCTCATACACAATACACGACTCCAAAGGTAACGCATCGTAGGCTTTAACCCTTAAAAAGCGGCCCACCACTTAAGTCGAGTTAAATAAAGCTGGACTATGTGGCGGCGCTCGACATAACTCGAGTGGCAATTTCAGCACGTAATGTGGCTGAGAGAGAGAGACAAGTGGTGGCAGGAGACTAGCGAGCGTATGACTGCTCCAGACCACCGCGGCGAACCTACTGACACAAATCTCAGCTCCCTCCTCCCTCTCTCACTCGCTACATACTCAATTATGTACCGAAAGTACCGAATTACCTGCTTTTTGCACTCGCGTTGCACGGTTATTGCAAGAAAACTATCCATCATACAAGGATCGTTATGGTGTCATTCGAAAGCTCTGTTTATGCCCTTTCAGGGATAGATACTTGTTTTACGTTCTGGGTCTTATTTAGGCATGAAAATGATCACGTAAACAGCCCTATTTTGGCTAAAAACACCCCGCTGGGCGGTACACATAAATAAACCGCATAGGCCTCTCGTAAGGTGTTAAGACCCTTGCCTATTAATCTAGAGGATACAAGTGCTGCCCATTTATTCTCTGGCCACTGGTGTTCCTGGCACTTCTTCTCAAAGCGTGTGAAAAATTCTGTTACACCACTCTCATCAAACACCGGAACCAGTTTCAATAAGTGGGAGAGAGACTGCTCATGAACACGGTTACCAGCCCCAAGTCGCTGTCCCGTTGTCTCTACTCGCGACTTCTCTACGTCCATGTCGGCACAGTACCTAGTCGACTCTAAATCCGCTTGGATTTTTGCTAGCTCTATGTGTTCATGACTGATACTTTTTCTCTCTTCTATCTTGGCTAATTCTAATTGCTGCTGAAGCTCACATGCCCTTTGTTGCTGTTGAAGCTGACATTTTCTCTCTTCGATCTTAGCTAATTCGACCTGAAGTAATAATTCTGGAGTTAACCCTTGAGGAGGTGAAGGTGCTACAATGTTTGAAATTACCGGTGGTCCCCCCAGGGGCAACCCACCCTGCCAGTCACCACCCACCTGTGGAAGCGTACCCGGGGTCGGCAAACTACTGGGATGGCTGGGAGTCGAGTGTAGGGGAAGCATGGCCGAAGGGCTCTGAGCACCCAACCCATCTCGCTCACCAGTCACCTTGCCCAGTACACACGTTATCAAGTTATCCTTGGTCATGCTGCTAGTAACCGCATGACCGATAGCTGTGGCCAGGCATTGAAGACCGTACCGATCCATACCCTCCAACCACTCGGCAGTAACAGGCCATTGCAAAAATATCCTAGCATCCTCCTCACAGTTCACCCGATTAACCCTTTCATCATGCTGCTGTTCCTCAGTTTCGACATTACGTACTGTGTCTCCATTCTCCTCTGATCCGGTATAAGACATGATGCTCACAAAAATTTCTCACCACAATATTCAGAAAAGAAGCACCCCAAACTCTTATACCTCAATATACACACAACAATTATCGGAAATACTCAAGGGCTATACTATGTTGCAAAAAAAAAATATTCTTGCTGATCCCCGCAAAATATTCCCCAAAACAACAAATGTTCCCTGCTTAATAAATGTAGGTTCACCAAATCCTAGGTAAGGTCGCCATTTGTTACGACTGGGGTTCAAATATATCAGGGCTCTTATTCATTGGACTAGTAATGGCATAAATGTTACAACGGAAAGCGCTAGCTCCAACCTCTGATGTATATTCCCAGTGAACAAAGAACACAAATACTCTACAGAGTTCTATATGCAATAATAGGCTATCAAACTCTCAATAAATGTGCGTCTACTCTAGGCTTAATGTTATGTGAAAACAGCCTATTACTACCTATAACCGAAGGTGCTTGGTTATGGTATGCAAAGTAAGGTGGTAAGAGAAGTTACAGCTTACGTTACTTTAATCAATAAATGTCAGGCACTCCTGCATGAAAGAAAGTGCACTAAAGTCCTTCAACACTAACAAGGAATCTTCTTTAAATGTTAGATGCTATAAAGATGCTCGTATCGGAAATGGAACCCAAAAAGGCAGGCAGCGGAACAATGCTCGTGCAGGCTATGCACACAAAAAGGCAGAATATATATAATGCCGTCGGAGCCAAGAATATCCTAAACACTACAACACTAATAATAATCGCCACGACAATGCAGTATTCCTATCAACAAAAAGAGCCTAAGTCGTTTGTGTCTCAATACATCAAACTAGGCTGCGAAATGCTTGTGTAATCATAAATGGGTATGCATAAAAAGAGTAATTAGGTTAATATACTTAATGTCTACTGTGACTGATAAAGTCTAGCTAGAGTCAATAATACGAGATACTGGTGCGCATGGCATACCGCATAGCCTAGTGCAAATCTCAAGTCTGTGCGTCAAATATTACGTTATAATGAAGGGTAGCTCTCTTGAGAAACCTTAATACCGAAGTATTAAGCGTTCTCCTGGCGTACCTCAAAGACAAACAATCGAGACTAGAACAGTGCAGAATGGTATAGGCAAAAAACCCTCATTCGTGCATGCTCTACTCTCAATGGCACACAGACTAGAATTTACTCAATCAACTCCAGTTCTCAGGTATGTCGTGCCGCTTTTAACTGAAGCCAGCACTCATAGGAAACAATACCTATAATATCAGACTCCTAGTCTAGCATTATCTAATCCAGCAGAACACTAATAACTAAAGGAAGCAGTACTAAACAATATAAATGCCAACCAATGCTTCGTGATCCACTTATCTTAACAACTAACATACATGGGCTATATCAGACCTTAACACACAGTACAACTGGCCAGCATGAAGCTGATTTTGCAGAGTTAACCAGAGGGGGTATAATATTAATAAAAGGTGGTGAAGGATATGGAAAATGAGAGAGATAGGCAGAGGAAAAGATTCTCAGGTACGGAGCGGGGACAGATAGCAAGGGAAAAAAGATGGGTGTGTTCTAGAAACCAGATCTGAGGGAGAGAGTGGCGAGGAACTGTATATATACTCGCACTAGCTCGAGCCGCGTGGGAAAACAGCGTTTACAAGTCATCTAACCACTAGCAAAGCTTACAGCATGGTAAGGGCCTCTCTCCACCAACCCCCGCGAGGCAGCCAGCCGTGACGTCATCGAGCGGGACAAAAAACACTGCGCGCCCCCTCTCACTCTGTTCTACTCCCTCTCTCTCTCCCAGATCCTATCATTACTAGTTAATGATAAAATATATACTTTACAATTAAATATATAAAGCCTTGACATGGGCGAAAACAAAGAGCCTTTCTGGACTGCCCATGACACGAGCTTTCATATGAAATAAAGCACACTCTAATACATAAACTGTAGCCCCATCCACTGCCCTGGCGATCCTAGTGAGTCACTGTAGGACAAGCCATGCGGTTCTAACGGAGTGGTCAACGTCACAGTATCTGGAAACGGTTTTGACACTCGGTAATCGGTATGGGTTTCCTGGTCTTGGGGCAAATGTTGTTCCTCACGACACGGAAGTTGTCTTGAGGGGGAAGAGAGTCACTATTTGTTTCTTGAGTATCGGAACCATCAGCTGAAATGGCTACTGCAGGCGTTGAATTGTTGGCAGTTGACGTTGGGGCGTTGGTGGCTGCTGGAGTTGCGGTGACAATTGAAGTTTGTGGTACTCCAACGATGAGTGTTACAAACTCTTGGAGTGATTCCAGCTTCATGGTGAGGACGGAGAAAGAGGCAGTACGGGGATAACGGGGTAACAGATGATGGAGCAAACCTAACCTCTGGGAAACTTTTTAATCAAGAATGTTAATATGATGTTTCAAAGACACACTCACACACACACATACACCTTGTGTTTCGATAAACACTAATGTTTCACTGCATGCATGCGCATATCAGTATATGTTATGGCTCTAGCCATCTCTCTCTCTCTCTCTTTCTCTCTCTCTGTAGGAATAGTGGTTTGGCAGGAGAGTCACAGGGACCGCACTATCTACCAATTATTATCTTTCGCAACTAACTCAGCGCGTTACAGGTTGCCAGGGTACCTCATGAGAAAGATATATAAACTGATATTTTAACAACCAATCATGTTATGACTTAGACCTATTGGCTTCTGGAAGAGAAAAACATGCGTAGGAACCATTTTAAGATATACGGTACTGAAATTTAGCAACCACGCTTGGCCTGAAGAGACCATAATTATATCACAACTGGTATAAAGAGGATGGCCGCAACCTCATCCACGTGGCAGGTGTATGTGTGTGTGTTGGGTTTAAATGCCGATATAACTGTGGTAACGTTAAATATTACACGATTAAATATATGCAAGGGTAATTATATATTATGTGCAGAAAAATGTATAAGTTAGATAAGACCCTGTCACCCTATATAATTAATAATAACTATATGCGTAATCATAAACCGAGTGCACTGTGAGTGATGTCAGATAATATCTGGAGGACCATTAGTTTGTAAAACCCTGATGGGTATTGTTAAGGTGTCCACTATGTGTGCTGCTGGATCACTATACTCTGTTTCAGCAACGCTGAGGTGAGAACGGCTCACCTACAGTAGATGTCAATAAGTCTAGCTGATTGGCTAATGCAACTTTTTTTCAATGTCTCGTCTTTTAGTAAATATTAATTCTTAACCCGTACAGCCCCAGCGACGCGTCTGACGAGTCACCCTAATTGCTCCGACCGTAACCTCAGCTGTAGCCACTCGAGAGGGCTCAGATTTGTATGGGAACTGTGTACGTATCCCACGCAACCGTGCCGATGGTTGAAAACTCTCAAAGTCCACGTGCGTGCGCGTGAGCGCGCAATAACCTGTTTTTTGGGGGGAATTGCCTTCAATTTATAACTCATGTAAAATATGTTTTGGGGGGCTCTGTAGGACCATTCTTTAAGCTTTTTGAGCGGTTTTTCGTGGTTTTTCCTTCATTCCTAACCCATTCGCTATTGTTTCTGGAATAAAACCATTTTTGAAAACCGGCCGGGTTCTGGTGAACAAACATTACAAAACTAGCCGGGGCTCCACGGGTTAAAGGTTTAAATAATCACGGTCGCACAAGTCAGTCAGCTGGAACTATTGACATCTACCTGGTCGCTGAAACAGTATAGTCATTAGTATATAACAGACAGCACCTGGTCATGCTAATGCTAGTACAGAAAGTGTAACAGGCAGTCAGACAGTCAGTAGCCAACCCTTCATTCCCGTTAAATAGATGGGGAGGGTTAGCAAGGGACATTAGAAAGGGAACAATGATGACCGGGAAAAAATGAATACAATAAATTCCTGCCAAAGCAAGTATTCTAACATTTGGAACAACATTCACCAGGCCTCAATATTATTGACTTTACCTTAGATGATAATTATACACTTCCACAACAAAGTCTTCACAACATCGGGGATGATGACCTACCAGGTTTGTATATTAAAAGGTTACAAATACCTTCATATGTTCTTCCTAACAAACTTCCTCCATTCATTCCTGTAACAACAATCGCATATAATATCCGTGTTAATAGCTCATGCATCGACCATGAACCTCCCGACCGTGGTTCCCCTTTACTGTTTTGGCTACATTCATATATTTTATTGAGGCTAGTGCTTGATAATTTCATTCAGCACTGGAGCCACAGCGGTCGAGTGGCAAGCACGCTCACGTGTGAATCTGCTTGACCTGGGTTCGATCCCAGCCAAGGCGGACATATTTAGTGGGTGTGAAACTCAGGTGTCTGAAGCAACTACCAGCAGCCCCTTCTCTGTATCCTCCTACTTTCTTTATCCTAGTTTCAAAGCCAAAGGCTTTCGTATTTCCGATTTTGGGTCCTCTGAATTCTCAACTTTATGGCTCAAACTTTCCTGTCATTCTCATATAAATATTTATGTGATAACTGTCTTTCCCCTAATTCTACCGACTTTCCCAAATTGTTTGATTATATAAACTCTAATGTGGAACACATTCTAGCCATTTCTCCTTTCTCTGAATCTCCATTTTAGGAAATTTCAACGTTCATCACCACCAATGGCTCTCCTCTAATTCTACTGACCAACTTGGTGAACAAGCCTACGTCTTTTCTATCCTAAATGACCTAGAGCAGTTGGTTCAGCAAGCCTCAGAGATCGGCCCAACATTTTGACTTGTTTCTAACTTCTAACCCTTCTTCTTATACTGTCGATCTTTTCTCTCCTTTGGGCTCCTCCGACCATAAACTTATCTCTGTCATCTGTCCTATCTCTCCAGTACGGCCACCTGATCCTCTTAGCAGGCGGCGCTTGTGGCACTTTGGCGCTGACGACTGGGAGGCTCTCTGGCAGTACTTCTTTGATTTCCCATGGAATTAATTTTGCTTCTGTGGCCGAGGACCCTCGGAGAATGCTGAACGCATTACCGAGGCAATCATATCGGGCATGGAGGCATACATTCCATTTTCTTTCTCTCTACTGCTGTCCGCAATAAGGAGGAAGCATTTAAACGGTACCGACGCCTTAAAACTCAAGAATCTCATTCTTCCTATATTTGTATAAGTCTACCCAACATGTCACGTTTAACAAATAAGTAAAAAGGAGCACAAGCAACAACAGATCTACTGATCTTTACGAGGCTGCTTGTAAATATGATTGCAAAAGGGCAGATACACATTTTTTTTTTTTCCTATGTGATTGAGGGAGGCAAAAGGCAGAACTGCCTATAGCGAGTGCCTCCCCCATAGTTGAAAGAGTGACAGGGCCAAAATCAAGGGACGTTCGAGCCAAAATGCCTGGACACACAGAGTTTGAAGCAATTTAAGTCATAGAAAGAGGGAAAGACTGATTCTGGGAGAGAGTTCCAGAGCTCAGCTGTTGAGTAAAAGAAAGTTTGAGAGTAACGTTTCACTCTCGGGTTGGAGAGTTGTACAGAGTAGGGGTGGGATTGACTTGCAAGACGGGTACCACATGCCCTACGTGAAGGAGGTGGTATACACTGGGAAAGCTCTGAGGAACACTGATTATTATAGTAGCGATAGAATAGCGAGAGAGATGCAACATTGCAGCGGAGAGAGAGAGATTGCAGAGAGTTGGTGAGTGGACGGGAGTTAATGATACGAAAGGCCTTCCTTTCAACTTTGTCTAGGAGAGCGGTGTGAGAGGAACCTCCCCACACATGTGAACAATACTCAATACAAGGACGCACTATGCCCCTATACAGTGCAAGAAGCTGTGCAGGGGAAAAGAACCCCCTAAGGCAGTTGAGCACACCCAGCTTCTGGGAGGCTGCCTTAGCAAGACTGGTAATATGGTCCTTCCAAATGAGAGCAGAAGAAAAAGAGACACATAGACTAATGAGAGAAGATGAAGGATTGATTTTTGTATTGTTGAAGAATAAGGGATAGTCCGCTGGGAGTTCCTTACGGATAGATAGATGGAGAAATTTGGTTTTGGAAGCATTAAAGGTAAAAAGGTTTTCTCTGCCCCAATTGGAGATAGTATTTAGATCAGAATTTAAGAGTTCTATGTCTTCATTACGTTTGTCGTTGAGGGATTGCTGGATGGGGCATTCTGAAAAACTAATGGAGTAGTGTAAGGTTGAGTCGTCTGCATATGAATGGATGGGAATTGAGGTACAGTTGAGGATATCATTTATAAAAATTAGAAAGAGAATAGGAGATACGACAGAGCCCTGAGGAACACTGGAGTTTATAGGGTGAGGAAGTGAACGATGGCCATCCACAACCGCGGCTATGGAACGGCCGGAAAGGAAATTAGAGACAAAGGCACAGATGGATGGATAGAAACCGAAGGAGGGTAGTTTAGAAATTAAAGATTTGTGCCAGACTCTATCGAAGGCTTTCGATATGTGTAGTGCAATAGAAAAAGTCTCACCGAAGTCCCGAAAGGAGGATGACCAAGAGTTAGCAAGATATGAAAGAAGATCACCAGTAGAGCGACCCTTAAGGAAGCCATACTGGCGATCTGAGAGCAGATTATGAGAAGAGAAATGCTTAAGAAATTTGGAAGCAAGAATAGTTTCAAAAACTTTAGAAAGACAAGAGATGAGAGCAATTGGACGATAGTTGGAGGGTTGAGAGCGGTCACCCTTCTTTGGGACAGATTGAATGTGAGCAAACTTCAAGCATGAAGGGAAGACATTAGAGGATAGACAGAGACGAAAGAGTTTGCCTAGGCAGGGAGTCAGCACGGAAGCACAGTTTTTGAGAACAACAGGAGGAACACCGTCCGGAACGTACGCCTTATTAAAGAGAGAGGAGGGTGGAGAGGGAGGAATAGCACCGGAATCATCCAAGGTGGAGTTTCACATATAATGATATGGAGTAAAATAAGTCCACATATAACGTCATTATCACCATATAAGGCATTCGTTTTTTTCTGTGTTAGACACATTATACTTGCGTGACCCGCCATCGAATGTTGTCATATTTGATAACTTGCATCTACTATTGGTCTATAATTATATAACCTGTTTAAAATCCATATTATCATTTGGTGTCACATAAGTCGTGGGGATAAATATGCTATAATTAATGATATAGTATAGATTTTCGCCTACTCTTATGACTTCAGAAAGCTACCTTACATTTATTATTTTTTTAAATGTACTATTTCTAATACAGTGTTGTCTTTTCTTTTATATGCAGTGCAATTTCAGGCAACTAATAACATATTTTCACGCAATTGACAACGGCGATTGTCTTTGGTCGACCATCACTCTCTAACCTCGGAAACGCAAACTACGTCAACTAAGCATTACTCTTGACATAATCGGTAATCACACACACACACACACACACTCAGCATACTGTGTGCCTCAATAAGCATTATCGGAGTGAATATGTTATTTATAGAGAATTATTTTCGGTTGCAACATTGATAGAGAGGATAATAAAATGTACGGAAGTTGCAATAGGAGAAGAACAGTGCGGTTTTAGGAGGGGAAGAGGGTGCGTGGATCAGATGTTTGCAGTAAGACAGTTATGCGAGAAGTATTTAGAGAAGCATAAGGAGATATTTTGGGCTTCTATGGATTTATAAAAAGTGTATTATCGTGTGGATCGTGAAGCAATGTGGAAGGTGTTAAGGATTTATGAAATTGGAGGAAATTTGTTGGAAGCAGTTAAGAGTTTTTATGAAGGGAGCAGAGCATGTGTTAGAGTAGGAAATGGTGAGTTGAGTGAATTGTTTGAGGTAAAGGTAGGTTTGCGACAGGGTTGTGTATTGTCACCATAGCTGTTTAATATGTTTATGGATGGTGTGGTGAGGGAGGTGAAAATGAGAACTATGGGAAGAGGATTGGGTTTAGTAGGAAAGAATGGTAGAGATTGGGAGTTGAATCAGTTGCTGTTCGCTGATGACACAGCGTTGGTGGCGGATTCTGAGGAGAAATTGCACCGGGTAGTCAAAGAGTTTGGAGTGGTTTGTGGGAGGAGGAAACTGAAAGTGAACGTCAATAAAAGTAAAGTAATGGTGTGTAATAGGGGTGATCATAGGGTGAATCTAGATGTGTGGCTGGATGGGGAAATATTGGAACAAGTAAAGTGTTTTCAATATCTAGGAGGAACGATAAGCAGGAGTGGAGGTATGGAAATGGAGGAAAAACAGAAGGTGTGAAGGAAGGAAAGTTTTCGGAGCAATGGGAAGTATGTGGAAGACGAGAAATCTCGGAATGAAAGT
Organism: Paralithodes platypus; assembly: GCA_032716605.1. NCBI lineage: Eukaryota > Metazoa > Arthropoda > Malacostraca > Decapoda > Lithodidae > Paralithodes > Paralithodes platypus. Next base: position 43,475,452 of record CM064483.1, on the reverse strand, counting down.
AAAAAGTGAATGTATCAAGGAATTGTTGTGCCAACAGTGATGTATGGTGCTGAGACATGGGCTCTGAAGAAAAAGGAGAGAAGAAAGCTGGATGTGATGGAGATGAGCTGCTTGAGGAGTATGTGTGGAGTTACTCGTAGAGACAGATTGAGGAATGAAGAGATACGTAGGAGAGTGGGGCACCAGGAACATTTGTCAGCCAGAGTGGACAGAAGGGTGCTGAGCTGGTATGGTCATGTTGAACGAATGGGAGATGAAAGGCTTACAAAGAGAATATATGAGTCAGATACAAGGGGAGATAGAAGGGCAGGAAGACCCCCATTGAGATGGAGAGACTGTGTAAGTTTGGATGATAGAGGAATAACTATAGATCAGGCAAAGGAAGTGGTAAAAAACAGGAATGAATGGAGAATGCTTGTGAATAGTTGAGTGAACACGTGGTCATTTGGGGGAATGGGTCGGGCGCAAGTTGGACTCGATAATAGTCCATCAGGCGCCTGGCCCGGGGAGACGATTAATATGAAGGGTACGCCTGGAAGTGTGGTGGGCGGGCTTGTGGCTTTGGCTCCGCTACATGTCTGCCTGCCGAGATCGGAGCCTCTCCGGGTGGTCGGGGGCCGGGGGAGTGCTGGAGTGACCTTGGTGACCCTGGTCTCTGGGTATTCTCCTGGGTGACCTGGATGTGTGTGAATTTTGTGTTTTGTCTGTGTTTGTTCGCTGTTTTGTCTTGTGTTTTGTGTTTTCCTGTTCTTGCTCTGTCTTGAGTCGGCCACCCCCAATAAAAAAAAAAAAAAATAATAATAATAATAAAATAGAGGGGACAAAAATAGGAAAAGTGGGGATTGGGCCTGAGCATATAGATAGATAGATAGATAGAACATTGAACACTTACCAAAGTCATTATTTAGCAACATTACTAAATGTGTGCTACGCAATTGGGATATATATCATAATCATATATTTCGTGACACCTCATGTAATAGTGGGTGGAAATAATAATAACCATTATGTGCGTTTGCGTATGCGTGTGTGTGTGCATGCCTGTTCGTTTGCATATGCTTGTGGCGTGTTATAGTGTAGTAATTATAGTTCAGAAATATATACATATGATATAAGTATATGTTGTAAGAACAGAAATATAAAGTCTTTAAGGTATATTTCTTTGAATATAGTATTTATTCAAGTTCTATATTTAACAATTATACATTACACAGTATATACAGAATATTAAGCAACATGGCATTTAACAAATGCCGTACGCGTTACATTGTTTGTCTAATGTGTATGAGGGAGACAAAAGGCAGGTTTTCTGTAACGAGTGTCTCCCCAAAAGCCAAAAGAGTGACAGAGCCAAATTCAAGGGATGATGTGGTAAAAGAAATTATGCCAGGACACACGAAGTTTAAAATAGCTTAAGTCATAGGATAATATTAATGACAAATATATTAAGGGAGAAGTTCCAGAGTTCACCTGTTGAGTAGAAGAAAGACTGAGAATGCCAATTCTTGGCTTTGAGAGCTGGACAGAATAGGAGTGGGACTGTGTTGCAAGGCGGGTGCCTGGCACTCACTGGAAGGGACTGATATGATCCAAATTATTTCTCATGTATTCACCCATGCATTGGACAAGTTTAAATAACAATATATTCATTGTAATGAATCATAGACATTACTAATGCAAACCAAAACTCCTATATTATCATTGCTGCTGTTCCGTTCTCCGCTTAAACTGTTTCATAACCCACCATTCTAAACACGTATAAGATAATATATATGGAGAGCTTAAGTCTAATGTTAATAACGTTAATATTAGCACACCCACATGTATAATTTACCTTTATATATCAATATTATGTTTCATGTATAGATGACTGTCAACATGGTTTCCATGGAAACGAGAGCTTGTTGGTAATTTGGTAATATAATCATAGTAAAGGTCAAACTATCATTACACCAAAATTAAACGTCTACAAACACAGTGTTCTCTACAATGATATTTTTCGAATATTAATTGTCAAATCAAATTTCCACACTAATCCTTTGTATTTTAATTAGTTTAACTATAATAATGGTTTCCAATGCAAGTCACGAGTATATATTGTCTCCAGGCATACCAATAGTTATATTCTGCAAATGTTTCTAATCAAAACAACTTCACAGGAAGCACATCAAGCACCTGTTATTTTTTAGCATTGCAAGATAACGCAAGTGGGTCAAAACCATTATATTGTTAAGGACAGTAAAGATAGAGGGTATATATTGATATCGTGACACATGTTGGCATGCCTGAACAGCTGTAAGTGTGGCATTTTAAGAGGGGTTAGGTTGGCGAGGAATTGAAGCAAACCATTTTCAACTTTCTGTCATGAGACAACAGAGGTCAAAATAGCATAAACGTCTACAGTGAGGTAATGGAAGTTTGATGATGCAGAGTATTTCAGTCCTTATCTAGCTGTGCAATAGATTGTTAATACAATCAATCATAAAACACGGTTGCCAGCTTCACTTTAATTTTTGACATACCAATATTCCTGGATGGCATAGAATACATAGACATTTGCATTATTATACAGTATATACCTACGGTATTTCATCAACTAATTTACTTTCGGAATACGATTATCTTGAGTTAATATACATAGGTCAAATAAAAAAAAAATCATGGCCAGTAAATGTTTGTAAACTGCTTTGTAAATAGTTAAATGATAGTAAAATACTGTATATCAAAAAAGATTAATATGTAAATCGCCCATGATCAAATTGTACAAAAGGCTAATCAACTATTTTTATTTGTTTGTTTGTTTTGTATAACATTGTTGAGAACATTGTGTTCGACTTTTGGTGTAATGGTAGTGTGACCTTTACTGTGATTATATTCCCGAATTACCAACAAGCTCTCGTTTCCATGGAAACCATGTTGACAGTCACGAAACATAATATTGATTTATAAAGATAAATTATACATATGGGTGTGCTAATATTAACGTTATTAACATTAGACTTAAGTTCTCAATATATATTATCTAACACGTGTTTAGAGCAGTGGGTTAAGCAACAGCTTAAGCGGAGAACGGAACTGTAGCAATGATTGCAAAAATTAATAATACATATTCTAATATTTCTTAAAGGTAGATTGCACTAAAAATAGCTGTTCAATAATTGTAATTAATATCATGAGACAAAACGGTAACCATAAACCTGGTGAAATAATTCACTTAACATCCCCACCTTACACACTTCCAACCTTTCCTACACGATAATATCCCCCCCCCCCCCCCTTTACTCCCTATAGCCCCTCCCTCTCCTTCCCAGCAAATCTATCTACGCCATCTATGGGACCTAACATGCAACAGATTCAGGGTGGTGGGGAGTGAGCGATCTTACTAGTTTCAGAGCGAAAGACTCCCAGCGAATTACCATTAGGTGGCCCAGTCAGAAAGGTGACCGACTGTACGTGGCACCTGTCTAGTTTGCACTCCCGTCCCAAGCCCTTGTGGTCGTGTCTAGCAGGGGCCGTGGTGTCTAGGCAGGCGCCACCGCCACCTGCGCTAGCACAACCAGGGCACACAGACACAGTACTCGCACATGCTGGGCGCTACATATGACAATATTGCTATCATTATTTGTTTGTATCATAATAGAAGTAAGTCTCTCTCTCTCTCTCACTGAGGTTATTATCAATCAATGTTCACGCTACACTATTTGTAGGTTAATTAGCACACACACACACACACACAGAAACGGAAGGCAAAGCTCAGTGTTATAAACCCACATTCATCACTGATTTCCTTGATAAAACAATGAGGTGTAAATATTTGTGTTCTTTTATCTAATTAACCCTTTCAAGATCCGATACGCATTTCTGTTCTGTGGTATGGTAATTATTAGACGATTTTATTCAGATTAGGAAGGGTATATGGAAGTCAGAGGGTTGATCGAGCTAGTCTTTACCCTTTTAATAACCACATATCCTTCCTAAGCTGCATAAAATTGTCTAATGATAGCCAAAATAAAGTGCTAAAGCGAATCAGAGCTTCAAGGGTTTAACACTCTTTAGATCATACAGGTATGTTATAATCTGTATCATCTTGCAGTGCTGGGTTATACGAGTAGTTTTATTTGCAACATCTGCATCAGGTAATATTATTAATGATAAGAACGTGTATTAACCCATACTGTACCGGCGACGTCCTTTTCTTCCTATTCTAGCAACTATTACGCGATCTTATTCAGCTTCGGAAAGACCTTTAGCCATAATAAGGCTTCAAACTATCTCAACCAACCCTTTTAACTACCACAGATCCTTCCTAAGCTGCATAATATCGTCTAAATATAGCTAGAATAAAATTGAAAAGACGTCGCTGGTATTCAAAGGGTTAATATACAGCTAAAGTTCTTACTGTTTCTATGAGACACTATTAGAATATAGAAAATTATCGTTACCGTATCATGATTTTAGAATCTAACTTCGATGAAATTAGGTCTACTATGGAAATATATGGGAGTATAACTAAACATTATTTAGTTTACCGGGTATATAATTTAAGTTCTATTTTACAGAATTTTACACACACACACACACACAGGGGTCCGTAGCATATTGGTTAGCGCACTTGGTTCACAGCCAAAAGGACAGGGGTTCCATTTCCGGGCGGGAAAGAAACATTTGGGCAATTCTTCTTACACAATGTGCCTCTCTAGACATAGCAGTATAAATAGGCCTCTGGAATAAGAGGCCACTTACGACGTCTTTGTTAGTGTTGGTGGTCTATTACTAGCTGGACGGGTACCGTACAGGTCAACCAAACACTCAAAATCCAGATATTGGCAATTGGCTGATTACATAATTACATGCATATCTACAGCCACTCCAACCATGCATTAACACTTCACGCAATATATTCCCAGGTCGAACTTTATCGGTAAAAAAAAAATATATAATAATAAAAAAAAAAACGTGAAGCTGTAATTATTGGAAACTGAGGTGATCAGAAAATCCTCAATACTCTCTTGCCCACATCACACCTATCTTCCATTCAGCAAGTCAATGCTCATCAGGCTGCTAAGGTTGCTGAAAGCGGTAGTATAGCCTGGTTCACACATAGCCGAGTCGGTGCCCGAGTCTAACACGAGTCACACTCGTCGATAATCGCCGTTGCTGGAGGCCGAGTAGGCCGCGAGTAGCAATTGATCCCGAGTCAACAAGAGTGTAACACAAGTTAACATGAATTATTACGAGTCAACACGTGTTCATGCAAGAGTCTGTACGAGTAACTGAGAGTCAGCATGAGTGTAACACGAACCCAACACGAGTGTCAAAAATTTGAAAAATAACGATCAAATTCTCAGAGTACGAAATCAAAGAGTAGGTACGAGTCACGACGAGTGTAACACGGATCAACACGAGTGTAACACGGGTCAACACGAGTGTAACACGGGTCAACACGAGTGTAACACGGGTCAACACGAGTGTAACATGGGTCAACACGAGTGTAACACGGGTCAACACGAGTGTCAATATTAACAATCCTCGTACATGATTATTTATTTTCTATATATATTTCGGCGATAATATTCATTACTATGATTTTATTTATATTTTTCTCATATATTTGGGTATTGTTCACCAGAGAAATTGAGATAACTTTTGTTTTTGTTTTTTTGTCTGTCTATTTAATGCATCTATCTCCCTTATACATATATATATAACTATGTCTTTGGTCTATTTTTAATCTATGAATCATTTATAATATGATGGAATTGAAAACAATATTACCCTTCTAACACACAAATAATAACATGAAAAAGAGTCCATACAAATGTCTCCTTTGTCTTTTCAGAACCAATTAAGTCTGTCTGTATCATAATAGTGTGTGGGTTTATCGCTCTAGTGGGGTCAAATATTGGACTCCCGTGACCATCGAGAGCATAGGTATGTTTGAATATTGATTTAGGGTCCTTAGAAAATTTAGAAAAAAATAAGCCCCTATGTCCCTCTGAAAAATCCCAGCAAATTCCAGGAGAGGCCCAAATCCAATATGGCCACCGCCGACGCATACAACATTATAACTCGCGAACCATATGTCACAGAATATTGTGTAATACGTTGATTTCCACTAAATATGGCACGAAGAACTCACTTCTAAGGTTATTTCAACAGTTTGAGGTCTCTTTCATGTCAAAATTCAGTATGGCAGCTGTCAACCATCTTGTAAATATGCCCTATGAACACCGCAATTGATTTACTAGCATTAAGAATATTATTTGGTCAAGAACATTATTTGGTAAATAAGCAAAGCTTATTTTCATGTAAGTTACCCTCTCCCACCCACCAAGACCATACTGCATGATGTTATGTCGAAAATGAATCAAGCCATCATTGAATATGCATTTTTCATTCATCTATGCAATTTTCAAGCGGTTTAATGGGTCAGGGACCGTCAGGCATCTCAGATAGCCTATATTACTAGCAGCAGATGTCATCGCAGCTGGCTCTGTAGATCAGGCCCTACGATGGAAACATTACAAGCGTGCCATCCGCTGTCTTCGCTTGCTCTATGAAGCTTTGATTCAGAAGAGAGTCAAAGATCACCAAGCAGTCAATGGCCTGAGTGATGCGGTAAAGGAAAACTTGGAGACACTCAGAGATCTCCAGAACAGCCATGACAGTCTCATAACTGCTCATGCCAGTCTGGAGGAGGATGCAGAACTGAAAGCCTTTGTATCCCGAATATTCGACGTATGTAAAGGGTCCTGCATGGCTGACTTCTGGCAGTAATTTCTTGACATGACAGATGCACTGATGATGATCATCCATGCCATTCATACTTGTAACTGGGTAAAGTTTCTGTCATCTATGCACCAAATGCTACCATGGCTTGCCATTTATGACAACGACAGGTATGGCCGCTGTCTCCCTGACTTCTGGGCAATGCTCTAATCTCTCCCAGCTAATCAGTCAGACTTCTTGGTAGAAAACTTTGCACAATCTATGACTGGAAAACCATTCTCATTAGCGCTGGATCTGTGAATAGAATGTAGAATGAACAAATGGTCTAAGATGAAGGCTGGCTGGCTGGCAATCCTAAAAAATTAGAAGCAACTTCTGGTAAATACTGGAAATGCAAACATTGTTGCCCGAATTCGAAGTGCGGTACACTTTCAAGCTAAAAAAAGAAAGCATGTTGAAGCTGCACCAACTCGTATAAGAATTGATGAGAAAGCTGTACAAGACCTTATGAACTGCTTTGATGAGTTAGACAGCTATCCATTTGATCCAGCAACACCTGACCTGCGCACACTTCAGTCTGGTCTGCCCACATCTGCAGAATTACAGTATGATTTCTCAACAGCATTAACTGATGAACAGTTTAAGTTAGAAGCATTCTTGGAACAGCAAGTTTATTCCAAGTCAGTATCTATCCACAACACAATCAAGAAGAGCTCACGTCTCAATTTCGCACACATTTTTGTCACAAAGTCCTCTGGGGAAAACTTGAAGATCAAGGCAGGAGAGATGAAGAAACAAGCTTTGTCATCTGTGGTAAATCTAGTTGACGTCAGTGGCAGGGTTGAACTCTCAGATATACTTTCTTATCATGTCACAGAGGAATGTTTGTCAATGTATAATGTGAATGGGACACTCAGAAAAGTCCAGAAGAGCAAACTCTTGGAGAAACTTTGGTTCATTTCCGTTGATCTGCCACCAAATTACACTGCACTTATAGACATGGTGATGATCTGGCATCTTGCAACCCCCACAACTGAGGATAAGGAGAAGCAAGATGGTACTGCATACACATATGAAAACTACACTGAAAAAATTATCAGCATTATTCTGGCCCGGCACCCAAATGCTGAGCAAATAATATGCGTTAATGATCCGTACAATGTTCCCTATTCTATCAAAGACAATGAACGTGGCATGCGAGGCCAAACGCAGAGGGATGTCCCCAATATGTTTATGAAGCCAAATTATCCTTTCCCTTTACCAAGAGATTTCATGATGTTGCTGTGCAGCTCCAGGAAAAACACCCACCTCCAGGAACTAATTCGGACACCCCTGAGTAAGGTCCAAACAAACCAGAAAATACTCTACTCTGTTGGTCCTGTGTGCACCAACTTGAAAACAGGTCATGAGATAACAAATTTATGTTTCAACCAAGCTGAGGCAGCAAGCTTAGAGATATGGGATATGAGGATTCAGTTGTGATAGATAGTGAAGATACTGATGTGTATGTACAAACTGAATTTGTGCCTCAGCAAGTTCGTGGATCACTATACATCAAACATAAGCATGACACTATATTCTGCAGAGACCTATGCACAGAGGAAATTGCAGAGGTGATGATTCCCTTTCTTGTTATGACAGGCTGTGACCACAACTCAGGCTTCTTTGGTCATGGCAAGAAATCCATGTTTGACAAGGTTGCAATAAATGCCACAGCTAGAGAGTTACTGTCGATGAGGTGTGGCCAGACGCTTGATCCAGACGACAGTGTGATAAAGGACCTGCTGACATTCATAGTACGGTATGTGTATGGCATCAAAGCCTCATCACCAGGTGAAGCACGTGCAATGAAGTGGCGATCTTTGAAGACGAAGTCCGTGCTTCGCCTCGCTCCAGATGAGGACAGTCTTATCCTTCACTGTAGGAGTGCAAACTATCTTGCCTACATACAACATTACTATGGCTTATGTGATCATCCTTCTCCTAGGCTATTGGGCATGGCTGGCAGCTTGTGAATGGGAAGTGTTGTCCAGTGCGTCATATCCTTCCTGTACTCTTGCATCACTTGAATGTTAGCACACCTACTGAAGAAATTGACAGTGACCAATCTGAATCTGACGTTGATGCTTGTGGATCAGATTCTGAGCTTTCGGCATCTGACTCACCTGATTCTGAATAAACTATGCACTATTGTTGCACTATACAGCTGTAGTAGTATTGACACTGGACATAATGCAGTTTAGAACAATGGTACCAATCCGTATGAGTACTCAGATTAGTTTCATATTGACCTACTATCAACATCATTGTGTACCGAAATGGATCTTTATGGTACATTATATGAATGTAAATAATATAATCCTACAGATGATCCTGCTTTGTAAACTGATACCATGACACCATTAAAATGTTGTTCATACATAGTAAATCAATTGTGGTGTTCATAGGGCATATTTTCAAGATGATTGACAGCTGCCATACTGAATTTTAACATGAAAGAGACCTCAAACTGTTGAAATAACATCAGAAATGAGTTTTCCATGCCATATTTAGTGGAAATAAACGTATTACACAATATTCTGTGACATATGGTTCGCGAGTTATAATGTTGTATGCGTCGGCGGTGGCCATATTGGATTTGGGCCTCTCCTGGAATTTGCCGGGATTTTTCAGAGGGACATAGGGGCTTATTTTTTTCTAAATTGTCTAAGGACCCTAAATCCATATTCAAACATACCTATGCTCTCGATGGTCACGGGAGTCTAATATATGACCCCACTATCACTTCCCCCTCTGCAACTCTCTTTCTAGCTATCTATCTCTCTAATGCATCTACCTAACTCCCTTATACATTAACATAAGTATGTCTTATTTGGACTTTTTGTAATCTTTGAATAATTTCTAATGCGATGGAATTGAAAAATATAATATCCTTCCAGCACATAGATAAACAATAAATAAGATAGTTAACAAAATATTTCAACCCTCCCCTCCGTCGTCTTGCTGTGCGAGGCGCCGAGCTTCGGAGACGGAAGATATACGTTTGATAGATTTTTTTTTTTTTTCCCCACTGTATACACAAAATGATAGGGAAATATTGTAACATGTTTTTAATTGACATTTGTGTTGTTTTTGCTGATTATAAGTTGGTGGGAAAAAATCTCTTTAATTCCATCATATCGGAAATGATTCACAGATTATATAGAGACCAAATAACATACACTTTTAAGTATGTTCAATAGTTTTGCATTATCAATTGGGTGTATCACAAGGCTTATCAACATCATCACAGTAACGGGTCGGGGTTGAGGCCGGGACGGGGAGGGGAGGGAGTAGGCATACAGCGGCGGGGATATATATATATATTTTTGTTCATGTCAAATTTATGATATTAATAACAAATACGGCCCTTATTATGTTTTCAGGGACAGTACAGCCATAGTATTATGTTCTTATATCCATAACAGTATTATAATAATTTTCAGCATATTTCCCTTATATGTTCTACCATGAACTATGTCCTTTCAAATTGCTTAATCATCATTATTATTTTATCTATTCTTCCAAAAAGTATTTAATTCATATTACTTATTTGTTTCTCTGTTAACAAGTCATTTAAAACTTGAGTAAAGTAAAATTGTAAATGAAACTTATATGAATAAAGTAACTATAAATATTAATTGGATGCAAAACAACACCTGGAGTCACATACATTTTATTTTGACACACAAAATACGACATCGAAATGTTCACCATAATCGACGAATCACCAAAGAGTGTTACATGAGTTAACACGAGTTAACACGAATAACGAAGAGTTATTCAGAGTCAAACACGAGTGTACACGAATCAACACGTATGTACATGAGTCTACACGTATTTACGCCACACTCGTGGCGCGGCCCAAAAATGTCATGCATGCATGACATTTTTGGACCACGCCACGAGTACCCTCGAGAGTGGCGAGTCCACGGAGAGTATACACGAGTGTAACACGAGTATACACGAGTGTTGAGGAGTATTGAGGAGTCATTGCCGAATAGGAAAATGTCATCACTCGTGTTGGACTCGGGCACCGACTCGGCTATGTGTGAACCAGGCTTAAGGTTGGGATGAGCGAGAGTGGGGTGTCGGAACGTTTACCGGTGGAAAAAAAAGGTGGGAGGAAGGGCAACTGACAAACCGACATAGAAGTGGAGCTAAGCGGAAAACCACGTTATAACAGGACCAAGAAATTAAACAGTATAATGATGTATAACCATCCATTCTCCAATGCCGACGAAGCTAAGCAACATTTGCAATTTCAAGCTTCTACAGAAACTATACGCAAGATATTGAAGGAGATGGGATATAAACATAGATCGCCAGCTATCAAGCCAAACTTAACCGAGAGGCACAAACAAACTAGGCTTGATTTCGCTCGACTATATGTTGACCAGGGCATTAACTATTGGGCACGAGTTGCTTTGATAATGTCAGAGAAGTTCCATAATAGCACCAGGACGATTAAAATTGTATCACTTAGCCGAGGTGGCGGGGGTTCTTCAAATAAGAATAAAGGTGGCTTCCTTTATCCGCTCATGGTCGAGTGGTTACGGTGCCCAACTCTCCCAAACATACCTGAAGTGAGTGGGTTCGAATCCTGGTCAGGATACCTCTCTCCCAACCAAGAGTTGTTTTCTCAGACAAGAAAACTTTCAGCTCAACCACGCATGGGTCTAAGACTGCGCTGTTGGAGGCCTAGGATCAAACTCATGCTCTCATTGAACCTGTCCCGAAGAAGGGGGACCGTTCTCAACCCTCCAACTATCGTCCAATTGCTCTCATCTCTAGTATTTCTAAAGTTTTTGAAACTATTCTTGCTTCCAAATTTCTTAAGCATTTCTCTTCTCATAATCTGCTCTCAGATCACCAGTATGGCTTCCTTAAGGGACGCTCTACTGGTGATCTTCTTTCTTATCTAACTAACTCTTGGTCATCCTCCTTTCGGGACTTCGGTGAGACTTTTTCTATTGCACTAGACATATCGAAAGCCTTCGATAAAGTCTGGCACAAATCTTTAATTTCTAAACTACCCTCCTTCGGTTTCTATCCCTCCACCTGTGCCTTTGTCTCTAATTTCCTTTCCGGCCGTTCCATAGCTGCGGTTGTGGACGGCCATCGCTCACTTCCGCACCCTATAAACTCCGGTGTCCCTCAGGGCTCTGTCCTATATCCTATTCTCTTTCTAATTTTTATAAATGATCTTCTCAACTGTACCTCAATTCCCATCCATTCATACGCAGACGACTCAACCTTACACTACTCCATTAGTATTTCAGAACGCCCGAGCCAGCAATTCCTCAACGACAAACGTAATGAAGCCATAGAACACTTAAATTCTGATCTAACTACTATCTCCAATTGGGGCAGAGAAAACCTTGTTACCTTTAATGCTTCCAAAACCAAATTTCTCCATCTATCTACCCGTCAGGAACTCCCAGCGGACTATCCCTTATTCTTCAACAATACAAAAATCAATCCTTCATCTTCTCTCAATATTCTTGGTGTCTCTTTTTCTTCTGCTCTCAGTTGGAAGGACCATATTACCAGTCTTGCTAAGGCAGCCTCCCAGAAGCTGGGTGTGCTCAACCGCCTTAGGGAGTTCTTTACCCCTGCATAACTTCTTGCTCTGTACAGGGGCACAGTGCGTCCTTGTATTGAGTATTGTTCACATGTGTGGGGAGGTTCCTCTCACACCACTCTCCTAGACAAAGTTGAAAGGAAGGCCTTTCGTATCATTAATTCACATCCACTCACCAACTCTCTGCAATCTCTCTCTCTTCACCGCAATGTTGCATCTCTCTCACTATTCTATCGCTACTATAATAATCAGTGTTCCTCAGAGCATTCCCAGTGTATACCACCTCCTTTATGTAGGGCATGTGGTACCCGTCTTGCAACACAATCCCACCCCTACTCTGTGCAACTCTCCAACCCAAGAGTGGAATGTTACTCTGTCTTTCTTCTATTCAACAGCTGAGCTCTGGAACTCTCTTCCAGAATCAGTCTTTCCCTCTTCCTATGACTTAGATTGCTTCAAACTCCGTGTGTCCAGGCATTTTGGCTCGAACGTCCCTTGATTTTTTCCCTGTCACTCTTTCAACTATAAGGGAGGCACTCGCTATAGGCAGTTCTACCTTTTGCCTCCCTCACTCACATAGAAAAAAACAAAAAAAACAGCATGCGAGTTAGTCCTAGTTTATGTTGTGCATAAAATATATAGAATAGTTATCATACAGAGTAATACTTTCCATTATATCACTCTTGGTTAATTTAATGTTAACTGAGCATTATATAACTTCTTAATTTCATTACTCATCCACTAATACCCCTAACTTACTAGTTAACTCCTTACTTATATTGTTCAAATACTATTAAGCTAGCATGACTTGATATAATATGCACATTAACCACTCCTGTCTATACCATCGGTTGTTTACCTAAAAACCAACCACGTTCGGTTTAGTAACTTATCCTAGCCACCTCGCCCGCCACTATCTGTGCAATATAGGATAGATCTTCCCCTATTACTTCCCTCCACCCTTAGTGAATGCATATAACTTGTTTGCGAATCTAATAAATAATACCTTACCTAAACTATCATTGGTGAATAGAGGTCAGTTTATCATGAGAATCAATACATATATACTCATTAATCCCATTAGGATTGACTAATTTTGGCAGTTTAATCGGGCTTTTCATTAGAGGGTTTATACAACTTAAGGAGGTTCTGTATGACTTATAGGGACACATACTATGTCATATTTACCCTTTGACTTTCATATTCCCTTTCTACTCTGAATAAAATAGTCTCCTTTTCTACTCTGAATATAATAGTATAATGCTAGTCTGAATAAACTGCCAAATACGAGTCCTGATTCCACTAGGCCTACATAAATATTAACATAAACAAAATAATAAAAAAGGTATTTTTTTCAGAGGACTGCCTCCATGGGCTGACTGGCCCATGGTATAAAGACTAATATTAGTCTTTATACCATGGACTGGCCCATTCACAGCGTATCCCATTGACAATCAGCACATCACAGCCATGTGCCTATCTAATTATGTTTCTAAGCTTTCTGTCGTTATTGATCCTACTGTAGCAATCGGTAGCCTATTTCACATATCTACCAAACTTTTGCATGCTTATCACGGAGCAGCAGTCCGTTTTCCACATCGTCTTTGTGGATCCCACTTACAACTAAACCATCTGTATTATATCCTCTCTTACTCTACACTTCTAATATATGCAAACCTAATGTTTTCCCAAGTCCCCTTTCTATTGTACTGACCATATCATGTATTTCATGATATTCACTACCTCAATAATCTTTTACTTCTGTTAAATGTTCTAACCCAGTCTGGCTATAATTCCGTGTAATTTGGCCTTAGTCGTCAGGCGTTAGAATATTATTGATGTTCTAGTGTTCTATTATTCTGGATTGTTTTGCCATTCTTCTTTGTACCGTCACTTCCAATCAATCTATGGACACTGGACAGCAAAATTCAAAACATAATCCACGTGAAGCCTTACTAAGGACGGGTGAAATGTTAAAATTACGTTTGTTGTTATTCACGCTTCTAGATATCTATAAAAAAACTCTGATTTCAAACAATGTTGCATTGTTTTTTTGGTTTCATATCACGACTCACGATGAGTTCCAAAGCTTTTTTAATAATTGAGTTACTTAATTCCATGTTATTTAGCCATCTAGATACCACTGATATTGCGTCTTGCCCCTGTCACCACTCACATTGGTGAACAAATTATAAAAAACAAAATCCGAGATATAGCTGGTGGTTACTGGTTACCCTGGCCTTGAGTAAGGGAGATGGGTAATGGAATCGGACATCACAAGAATGCATTGAGCTATTGAATCTCCTCATACGGGAGATATATGGCGCATAATTATTGGCGAAGTAAATATTGTTAATTTTATATCCTGAAATTTCAGTAGATTTCACAATTTTCACTAATCTGCATGTATTGCCCATTCGGGTAGTGTATCAAATTATTTTTGGAGAGCATGAATCGTTATCAGGATCACTAATTCAACCTATTTTTAGTGTCATTTGAAAAATTACCAATCTTTTTAGTTAGGCCTAAATCAAGCTAGGTCGTTAATGTAAAAGATGAACAATTGAGGAACTAAAACTGACCATCGTGTAAGATCCCAATCTTCACTACAACCAATCTGATTGTATAGTCTACTGTTAACTCCCCCAGACATATATGACGCAATTGCATCATATGGGAGAGTGAACCAAAAACTCATATGACGTGATCGCGTCATATGGACTTATCTCTATACCTCTCCAATAAGTTTATGACGCGATTTTGCGTCATATGAGCTCAGTAAGTCCGATAATTTACCATACGATAAAACCGTTGGTGGCAACCTCATTCACCTCCGATAATTCTAACGGCTGCAGTGTTGTTTTGAGTGTAGTGCGGGGCAGTGGCAATGATCCCGGGGCTCACGCCTCCTCGGACTTATTGGAACATAATATGTCGGAGGGAGTTAATGTTAATTTTGTGTTTCCTACTAATTAGCCATGGTCTAATTCACGTAATATAGTTAGCCCTATTCCATGAGCTGCTTCTTTAATCACCAATTTTTAATGTGGATATTTATCGAAAACTTTACTGACATGTCAATATCTTTGAAACTATTTTTTGTTGTCTTTGTTTATCGATTTCGTATGCTTGGGAAAAGAAAGGTTATTAGATAGCAAGACACTCGCAGCCATCACGGTTACATTCCATTTCAAGATTGATGATTAAGCATTTAACAAATGTGACAGCAGCATACTACTCTTAATTTGACGTTTGTAATTCAGTCAGTAGCCAGCCCTTATTCCCACAAGGGGTAGGGACTATTAACAAGAAACACATGGAAGGAGAAAAAAAAAAAAAAGAGGTGGCAGGGGAAGAATCCATACAGCAGTTCGCACACAAACATTCGGAAACCTCAATCACTTATTAGCCCCCAAGATCATTGGCTCACTTCACATGCTATTTACGTCCAGACAAATTAAGTCTCTTAGTCATTTACCTGGATAAAATTACAATTTGTTTAGTAACATCGAATTCATATAAACGTTCAGGATAACTCATACAATATATACCCGGTGCCAGCGAACTTGGCGCTAATCCTGACCGCATAGCTACTTATAACTAAAAAAAAAACATATATATATATATATATATATATATATATATATATATATGAGTAGATCAGGAAACAGATGTAGAGATTGACTACCCGTTTCTCGAATATTTTCTACACCAACACCAAGTAAAGTGTTTAATAGGGGTTCTGACTAGAACAATCACTAACAAGTGTATACTAGATTATATAATACAATCTATGCAACTCATTGTATTCATTTTAAGTTATGTATAGAAAACTTATCTATAAAGTAGTTTGTCGCCCGTAAATATATTTGTGTTTAACGGAGAGAGAGAGGGAGAGACTTCTATTATGATACAAACAAATAATGATAGCAATATTGTCATATGTAGCGCCCAGCATGTGCGAGTACTGTGTCTGTGTGCCCTGGCTGTGCTAGCGCAGTTTTTTTTTTTTTTTTTTTTTTTAAGAGACAATGAACGGAGGAAGGAAAAACACAGATAAAACAAAAAGGTCCATGTGCCTAAAGGCATCCTCCATTCATAAAATGTTTGTAACAACTGGATTTAAACATTTGTTGATTGTAAGTTTGTGGAAAGCAATTCGAGGGAAGTGAATTCCAAAGAGTAGTAGCTCTGGGGATAAATGAATTCTGATAAGCAGAAGTTCTACATTGTGGAGGAGAAAGTGTAAATTCATGGGCGCTCTCAGCTGCCCTAGTTCTACGGGGAAAGATGTGGAGTTGGCGGTGGCGCCTGCCTAGACACCACGGCCCCTGCTAGACACGACCACAAGGGCTTGGGAAGGGAGTGCAAACTAGACAGGTGCCACGTACCTAACATTTTGTCGCAAAATTTAGTTGGGCTACTGTACAGTACTTGGGAAGTTAGAATTAGACAGGACTTTTATCCCAGACTGTACACTCTAGGGCGTATATCGAGGCCATTACATTCATAATTCATCCCGAATTGAATCGAACGTCTTCATTAATTCGGTAATAAATATTTAGATTTCGGAGGTTCGTTTATGATGTTGGAGGTTTCATATTCGGCCAGTAATAGTGTTTTATTGTGTACAGTCAAAAACATAAATGCCATTTGAATCAGTATCTAACGTAAGTGAGGTAATACAACGAATTAATATATCAAAGATGCTTCACAATTTGGCTTTAAAGATTCAAACATTCGAATTGGTGGGTTATTCCGACAATCTGTCATCCGTAACATTGTGAAGCTATTGGAAACGTGTTTAGTTTGTCAAATCAAATATACACATTATGTTCATTTTACAATGATTATATGACTGCGCATTTTTAGAGAAATCTCTTTCTAAAGCACCTTATTTAAGAAAGCTCGCACATCACACACTATCCTCTGCAGTGTATTGTAGATTGAATTGGGAAATGAGGCATCAGAACTTGATAAAGACTGTGCGTGCAAACATTTTCAACCTGTTTCCTGGCTTGACTCGGCAGCGGCAATGTAGCCGGGAGACTGTGTACCTGATAGCCAATTCTACACTAACATAGTTTGGTGCTCTTTATATAATTATAAGGGAACTAGCAATAAATGACTGTACTGTATATAGTGTATATACAATTCACTTATAGCCTCATT
The DNA here is from genome assembly GCA_032716605.1 of Paralithodes platypus. Classification (NCBI taxonomy): domain Eukaryota; kingdom Metazoa; phylum Arthropoda; class Malacostraca; order Decapoda; family Lithodidae; genus Paralithodes; species Paralithodes platypus. The sequence goes on along the minus strand of CM064483.1, from coordinate 43,457,928 downwards.
AAAATTGTAGTGTATCATACTCTTCCTGTGCCAATAAAATGCATAGTGCTGTGCATTCAAGATACAATAACACTGATATCCATCAGTTTACCGAAACCTCTTGATGTCAAATAGTTAGTGTGACCGTTGCATACGGCTAATCGCTCAATAAAATCGCATCAGTTCACTTCATTTTATTTCTATCGACAAACATCATGAATGAAAACAAGAGTTGATTGACGCCAACGCCACCTGTTGTCTTTTACCAGCACATTAGTGAGATAGTGTGAGCTCAGGGTACCAGTTACCCTATTAACGACTATATCGCACTTTCCGGGCTGTGATAGACATGCAGCTTGAGAGAGGTTAGGCGAAGTGAGGTGTAGGACATACACAATACAGTAAGCAGTTCACCCCCTGGCTTCTTCAAGTGAACACCCTTCCTCTGGTAACTATGCGATATTTGTTTATTTGTGGGGGTATTCTTGTCTTCACTATAGAAGTTTATGTTCTTGAAATATGGTTAAGTGAATTTGATGAAGTGGCAATTTCGGTTTAAAGATTTTGGTTTGTCGATAGTATAGGTTTGGATATTTTTTTATTTATTTATTTTTTTTTTTAGTTAACTCTGAGTAAACTTTATTCAAAAGGCTTTCTTTAATCCATGTGTAACTCTCAAAACCTTTAATTCCTCGCTTCCAATATTTAGTTTTGGCTTTTCTGTATCTAAAACTAAACTTTTAATTTAACGGATTAGTGTAACTAGAGTTTTGCTTGACTAAGAAATCAATGTTTCTTAATTGTTCGAACTTGTGTTCCGTATATGGAACAGTAATTGCTTAACTATTTGTTTCTGACCCGATTTGGTCAGATGGATCTATGTTGCTAGTTTGGCTTCTCTGGATTGCTTTGCAGAGTAAGACTTAACTAAATAAGCTTGAAGAGGGGTCTAGGTTTCTTTTTATTTGTAAGTGGGGAGGGTATGCTTGCCTAAAAGACCAACTAAAATTTATTGCTAAAACTTTACTAAATTTAGCAAATTCCTCTTATGATTAGCGAAATATTCCATGTCAATCCAATCTTAGTTTTAACTTTCTGATTTCAGATCATTAATCTACAACGGAGGATTACCTATAGAAAACTGCTTCACCATGGCTAAGGCTGTAAGTACTGTCTGTGTTTTCTCCTTGTGAAATTTAGTATTGGATTAAAAAGTTAACAAGAAAACTGTCTAGCACTTCACTTGTTTCAGCGCTTTTATAGTATTAGTTTGCTAGATTTGAAGTTTTGAAACTTTCAAAATTAATTTGAGTACATTTGTGCTTAAAGTTTATAAATGTCTTGTTTAAATCCTATGGCAAAGAAGTAGAGTTATGACTAGATAATTGAAGTTTTTTAAATTATTTTAGTTTATTCTACCTAGTGTATTACAGTATGTAGTTTAGTTTTACTTTGGAATTCTGAACGCTTTAAAATTTACTTCATAATAATTTTAAAAATTAATGGAAAAATATAATTCACCAGATTAAAGCTCTACATTTCTAGCTTTGTAGTTTGTCCTGAGACCGCTTAGTGTTTAGTAGTATAATGCAATTTTCTTACTTTTAGTTATCACTCTTTGGGTTCTCTGCTAGTTATCTTGGTTGTTGATGCTTAATCACTATCAATCAGTCTAGTAAGCTCCTAATTTTGGTTTTACAGATTGTACTGCTGCTGGTGTGTGTGATGGTGTCCCTGGTGAGCTGCCAGTACGGCTATGGTGGGGGTTACGGCACCAGTAATCACGGTGGTGGCTACAGCGCCCGTAATTATGGTGGGCAACACGGTAGTGGATATGGAAGAGTTAATTACGGTGGCGGTAACTACGGTGATGGATATGATAATTACGGTCGGGGCTACGGTGGCGGTAACTACGGTGGTGGATATGGTGGCGGTAATTACGGTTACGGTAATTACGGTTACGGTGGCGGTAATAGTTATAATGGATAAGGTGGTGGCAGGGACTTCTACGATTATTAGTTTTCGCTGGATATTTAAACTATAAATAAAATTGATTTAAAGTTTGTTTATGGCTTTTATAATCTTCCTAAAATTAGGGTTGTGATTGTTAACCAACTCTAAATGCCGCGTAAAGTTTTCAATGAACGGTGTGATAAGACTTACACTGAGTAGACATTTTAGTCTTCTCCACTAATCTAAATTGAAACAAAATCTTAAAATTTAGAATTCTCGGGTCTTAAATTCTCAGTCTACTTTTGTATCTTTTTAGATTATATAAATGTTTGGGAAACATAAGTTCATGTTAAAATCCTTGCTGGGGCAATTATAACTAATTGAACAATCTTTGGTTCATGTAGAAATAACTTCGATAACTGGCTTAATGTCCAGGTCTTATATATATATATATATTAGTTTAAAAGGGTTTATAAACTACAGAGTCAATTTAGATTTCATAAGTCTTTATTCAATCTAGATTCCTCTACCTTCTAGGGTATTCTCCACTAGCCTTAATGAAGGGAACCATAGTGAATGGCGGAAAGCTAGTATAGTTTTAACACCTAACGAGCGGCCTAGACGGTAATTTATATGTACCACCCAGCGGGGTGTTTTTACCCTAAATAGGGTTGTTTACATGATCATTGTCATGCCTAAATAAGACTTGAGCTTAAAACTAGTATCTATCCCTGAAAGTTCATAAACAGAGCTTTCCAATGACACCCCAACCATCCTTGTACGACCGCTAGTTTTCTTGCAACACTAGTGCAAAAACCATGTCATTAGGTACTTTCCCTACATAATTCCCTGTGTAGCGAGTGTGAGGGGGGAAGGAAGGGTGGTTTTCACTTCAGTTGGCCCACCACGGTGGTGAGAGACGGTCATAGCCTTCCTACGCTCATCACGCCGCTCAGCTCTCTCTGCAACATTACATGCTGAAAATGGCACACGACATAAGTTGTGAACCGCCACTTAGGCCAAATTTCTTTCACACGACATAAGTTGCGTGCCGCCAATAAAGGGTTAAAGTATATAAATAATATTTTTAAGAATGCACCAGACTCAAGAATCAGTGTTTTTAACACTGATCTGATCCAACGTCTTGTGAGTTCATAGTTTCATTAAGGCTTTTGCTTATTTTTGCCATTTGCAGCACATTCTAGATCCACTGTTCGAGAATGACTAACCCCACAATAACTCTAAAAATGAAACTAAATCCTAATTTCCTAACCATAGCACCTGATACCGGAAGATGGTACAGATAGTGTTTTTGAATTATAAAAATTATTTTTTGGGGTGAAGTATTGGAAGTAATATTTCCTTTATAAACTGTTTAAAACTCTAATTGTTAAATGCCAAACTGTTTTGTATTTTTCTTTCAACATAGGAAAGACCGAAGTAATCTTGGATGATGCAAATTATGATCCTCACGTGATCTGCAGGTATAACATTCATATAATGGTAACATAAAGTTCTGTTGAAAGATTAATAAAACTAAATGTGGGCATTACAAAGTTATTGCATAATGTTATATTAATGCAGTCATGAATATTAATTCAGATGCAAACTTATTCGAAGCTGACTCTATTTGAATTTAATCTCTTTACTAATTTGTATTGGGTATTTGCATTTCAGATTAGTTTAATCAGTTAGAGACTTTAACATCTTTCAGAATTAATTAAAACTACTGTACATGGTCATTACAGTGTAATAAGATTAATTTATTTTTGTTTCAGTTTCAATCTCACCAACTGATTTAATTGTTTTGAGAAATAAATTATACCCAACATTTTTATAATTTATATTTATGCAGAGACTTAAAAAATGTACGTGAATTTCATTCAACATAGGAACGCTCAGTTCCCAATGAATCTATGAATCAAGAACTATGCTTCATAAAAGGGTCTAAATTAACCCTCTCACTAACTTATGACTCACGAGGTTGCCAGATTAGCAATAAGAAATAGTTTGCTCTTAGAATTTACTCTCCAAAATTCGTTTTCTGCCCACAGCTAACTCGAAGACAACTGCAGAGGTTGAAGTAACTAACCTAAAGGTTTGTAAATACCCCTGATGGTAACAAAGGCTCTAAAGTATCCATAATAGGCTCAAAATTGCGTCAAGGACGTGAAAGGGTTTAACACCTTACGAGCGGCCTATGCGGTTTATTTATGTGTACCGCACAGCGGGGTGTTTTTAGCCAAAATAGGGCTGTTTACGTGATCATTTTCATGCCTAAATAAGACCCAGAACGTAAAACAAGTACCTATCCCTGAAAGGGCATAAACAGAGCTTTCGAATGACACCATAACGATCCTTGTATGATGGATAGTTTTCTTGCAATAACCGTGCAACGCGAGTGCAAAAAGCAGGTAATTCGGTACTTTCAGTACATAATTGAGTATGTAGCGAGTGAGAGAGGGAGGAGGGAGCTGAGATTTGTGTCAGTAGGTTCGCCGCGGTGGTCTGGAGCAGTCATACGCTCGCTAGTCTCCTGCCACCACTTGTCTCTCTCTCTCAGCCACATTACGTGCTGAAATTGCCACTCGAGTTATGTCGAGCGCCGCCACATAGTCCAGCTTTTTTTAACTCGACTTATGTTGCTCGCCGCTAAATAAGGGTTAAGGAGACTGACCACTGCTATGTTAAAGGATTTTATTTTGTGGATTTATGATTTATAAGCTTTCTATAATAAAATTTGTTCTCAGAAATTCTTATTTACCCATTATCCAAGAATCTAAAAACACTGCCCCCGATTGTGGGAAGGGATTTGAAGAAATGGGAAATTGCGGGGTAAAAAGCTTATAACGCGATCATAAGCATTTGTAAATACTACCGCAACTACGAATCTAGTTTCTGAGACCTAGTATATTTATCTTCACCCAACTTAACCTAACCTAACATAGCCCTAGTACGTGGGATACAAAACTAGCCCTTGCATGCCAGCTACTGCGGGTTCATAGTACTCGGTACGTGGGATACAAAACTAGCCCTTGCATGCCAGCTACTGCGGGTTCATAGTACCCAGTATGTGGGATACAAAACTAGCCCTTGCATGCCAGCTACTACGGGTTCATAGTACTCCGTACATGGGATACAAAACTAGGGAAAAGGTTAGATTTTGGACCAACTGTAGAGTCTCGTCCCCCGCCGTTGGGGAGCCACCTTGTTGTGGTGGCGGGGCTCAAAGCTGGGTCGCTGTCATCCACTCTTCGGAGCGGGGATTACAGCGGCGTCGTGGACGAAGTACCCCCCCCCCGTCGTCTTTGGGATAAGCGGACCTTCCGGTGACGGCGTTTTTCTGGTTCCCGATTTTTACCTCTCTTTGCGGAGGGTTTCCTCCTCCTTTTTCACTAAATTGTGCCGGCTAGGCTCAAGACGCCTTCCCTCGCTGAGTGGGGAGTTCTGACTCCTACCCATTTACAGGGGCAGTGGCAGCTAGGTCACTGCACGTGGGGGTTGGTACTGGGGGCGGCGGCGCGGTCGCCCGTGCTGTCGCTCCATGGACCGCCCATCAGTGAGGCCCGGTCTCTGTTTCCGGGGGTCCGGTCTACCTTCCTGGTGGGTTTCCTGGCTTCTGTCCGGCTGCCCTCCATTACGTACAGATTGGGGATGTTTGCAATTCATTTTGCCCTCAGTCCCAGTATAGCGGTTTTGCCTAAGCTAGGCCTCTCTGTACGTAGTGGTGCTATCCCCCCTTGTCTAGGGGGGTAGGGTATGGGGATGAAACTCCCTAGGACCTGCCCCTGTTTGTGCCGTCGGTGTGGGGGTCGGAGCTTCCTGACTCGCGACGGGGGGCTCTGTTAGCTCTTATGGTACGCTCTTTATTTTTGCTTTGTTTCTGATTTTTCTTTTCTTTTTCTTTCTTTTTCTTCCCCTTGGTTAGTTTTTCTTTCCTTTTTCGTTTTCCGACAAACCGAAATTAGAATAGTAAAAACAAATTCGGTCATCATGGTCCGTCCATGCAACCCCACTACCCCGGAACAAGCTAAGGCGCACCCTGTCCCCGTCCCACGCGATCTCACGGACGCTCCACCTGGCCTTTCTCAACTCTCTGGGGGCTTCCGCCCTAGACGCATCCGTACCTACTGGTACCGTACCGGCTCAAACCTCTGACTCTCTCCTCATTGACCGCTCTCCGGCCCCTTCCTCGGCTTCGACTTTGGTAGACGTGGAGTGTGTCACCTCTCTTTCCGATTCTTCATTAGTTCGGCCTGCTTTTTCTTCTACAGCTTCCTCTTCCATATCCCTCCCCGCTCCGCCAGGTCAGCCCTCTTCTCTTCCGTCGTTTGCTGTCCCTTGTACTGCATCTGCCACTCTTCCTTCCTCGTCTTCTTCCTCCATTGCTTCCTCGTCTCAGTCACTTTCGAACCATATTCTCCTTCTTTTTCTTCTTCTTCAGTTCCTTCTTCGGTTCCATCTACTTCAGTTTCTTCTCCTTCAGTTACTTCTTCTGCTCGCCCTCGTTCTTCTGTTCTTCCTCTCTCCGATCTCTTTGCCCCTGCCGATTTTGTTAAATTCTTTTCTATCCCCGCCTCAGCCCCTCTTGCCGGAGATGACCTTCTGTTCCACCTCAGTCTCCTTCAGAAGGTGGGCAAGGATGTCACTTTCCACTCTCGTCATGATCATTCCCGTCTAGTTACAGTGCAAAACGAGAGTCAGGCTGCTGCTATGGCGGCCTTTGTAGACCCCTACGGTACTCCCATCCCTGCTTTTAAAGACCAAAGAATGAACTCGTGCACAGGTATTGTCCTGATCCCCTCTTATATCCAACTCTGTGATCGGGACTTCAAAGATTGCGCCGACCTTATTGGGAAGGCCGTTGTTGCTCAAGACCATGTTGTAATTAATATTGTCTGTTACACCATCCAACCTCGCCACAATCGCCGCTATCCCTCTAATATCGCTAAAATAACGTTCGATGGTAATATTCTCCCTTCTCACGTTATTGTCGGTGGTACTCGCATCGACGTCTTAGAATCCCTTCCCCGCCCTCAGCAGTGCAAGGGTTGCTGGCGTTTTGGCCATCCCGTAAAATACTGTCGCTCTCTCAACCCCGACTACCCTACATGCCCATACTGTGCGCAACCTGGCCATATTGCTGATGAATGCCCGTCTATGACCCCCTGCTGCCTCAACTGTAAAGCCTCCCATCCTGCCTATTCCCATGATTGCCCCATTTACAAATTTGAATCTGAAGTTACAATTCTTAAAGCAAAACAAGGCCTTACTCACTCTACTGCCCGTAAGGAAGCTCTTCGCCTGGGCTTCTCACCTCGTCCGATTTCTGCACTTATCTCTCACCCTCCCGTCTCTTCTTCCACTTCCTCCGTTCCGCTTCCCTTGTCCTCGTCCTCCTCTTCCTCTCCTTCCTCTGTTCCGCTCTCTGTCCCTTCTTCCCTTACTTCTACGCCTTCGGTTTCTTCTGTCTCCACTACTCCTATTACTGTCTCTTCGTCTTCTATCCCTTTGTCTAACTCTTTCTCTGTGCTTGACTCTTCTACTCCTACTTCCGTTTCCGCTCCTTCCACTTCCTCTACTCGCCCTCGCCCCTCTTCTTCTGGTTTGGCTCAACGCCCCACCCGCCAGCGGTCCCATCCCAAGCCTTCCTCTAGTTCTTCTCCTCCTCCCTCGTCTCGTGGTTCCCTTTCCTTCCGATCTCCTGTCTCTACCAAACGGATTTCCAAAATTCCTTCCCGTCCCTCCCGTTCTCCCTCTCCCCACTCCTCTTCTAAACGCAGGGACTTCCACCGTAATGTCCGGAGTCCGAGTCCCGGTGAGATGAAGAAAAAGAGGTTGCCTCCTTCCTCTGCCTCTCCATCTCTTTCTTCTTCTTCCTGCCTTCGCCCTCCCTCTGACTTAAACATGTCCTTTGAGTCCATTCCCAAGATTCAAGACTTTCTCGATTCTTCTCGTCCCCCGCCTCTTACCGTTTCAGCTGACATTCATCCCGTCCCCTCTACACTGCCCCTTACCCCTCAACCACCTCCTCCTTCCCCTGTCCCCCCCTCTTCCATCTCTTCCCCTTCCCAACCTTCTTCTCTTCCTTCTGTCTCTCTTTCGTCCTCTGCCCTTCCCTCCTCTCACTCTGGCCCTCCTCTTTCTTCTTCTCTTTCGCTGTCAAGCCTCCCTATGACCCCCGGTTTTCGGTCCTCCCCTCTGCCTCCTTCTCTTCTGTCTCCCCGGTAACCCATCCACCTCTTCATTGTTGTACATAAGTGTGTATTTTTCCCTTTATCATTATTTGTATTTATCTGTCTCCCCGTTCGCGCCATCCGACTCTTCATTGTTGTGCATAAGTGTGTATTCTTCCCTTTCTTTTTTTGTTGGCTTTTGCCTCCTTTTAATTCTCCACGTTATCCTCATTCACCTTTTCTTAGTTGTCCATAAGTGTGTGTGTTTTACCTTTATTGTTATTTGTGTATATTTCTTTCCTTCTATGTGTGTCCTTCCTCTTTTCCTGTGCGTTCTTATTTTCGGTGGCTTTTGCCTCCTTTTATGGTTTTCTTTTGTCTGTTTTCGTCCTTTAGTCTCCTCTTAGTTTCTTTTTTCTTTTTATTTTATTATGTCCATTTTGCAGTGGAATCTTCGTAGTCTTAATGCTCAAAGGATTGACTTACGTTTTCTTCTTTCTCTTCACTCCCCTAAGGTCGTTTGTCTTCAGGAGACTCGTCTTTTCTCTCCTCCTGTTCCCTTTCCTCATTACTCTTTTTATAGTTCTCCCCGCTCTCTCCATGATACTTGTCTTCTTATTCATCGTTCTGTCCCTTTTGAAGAGCTGCCCTTTTCTACTCATTTCCCTTGCACCTTTGCTAGAGTCTATCTTGACCGCTGGTTAACAGTGGTTTCTGTGTATTTGTCGCCTTCTCTTCCCATCGATTTTGCCAAATTCGCCGTGATTTTATCTAAGTTGCCCACTCCATTCCTAGTCCTTGGTGATTTTAATGGTCGGCACACCTTGTGGGGTGACAATGTTATTTCACCCCGGGGTCGTCGGCTTGAACCTTTTCTCTCGGACCGTAATCTTTTTATCCTTAATTCTGGTGCTCCTACTCATTTTGATGCTCGGACTCGTACGTTTTCCTGTATCGATCTTTCCCTGTGTTCCCCTTCAGTTTCACTTGATTTTCATTGGTCAGTTCTCGAGAATTCTCACAATTCCGACCATTTTCCCATTCTCCTTTCTCTGACTACCTACTCTCCTACTCCTAACTCCCCTCGTTGGTGCTTCCAGCGGGCGGCCTGGTCTTCTTTCGCTTCCCTTACTGTTCCTTCTTTGCTTCCTCCTCCTTTCTCATCGGTCCATGTCATGCTCTCTTTTTTTCTGGATCTGGTTTTCGGTGCTGCTTTGATGTCCATTCCCCGGACGTCTCGCCCTTTCTCGTCTAAATGCGTCCCTTGGTGGTCTCCTGAATGTTCCAGGGCCCTCCGGGTTAAACGGGCGGCTTGGAAAAGTTTTCGTCGTAAGCGTCTCACCCCTGCTTCTCAGGAGTCATTTTTTCTCTTTCGCCGTGCATCTGCTCTTTTCCGTCGTACTACCAAAGCCGCTAAACGCCGGAGTTGGGAGTCCTATGTTTCTTCTATTACGTCTCGCACTCCTGTCGCTTCGGTTTGGAAACTTATTCGTAAGATCTCTGGTAAACATCTTCCCTTCCGTGCTCCAGTCCTCCGCATTGATGGTGTTTCTGTAGCAGACTCCGAAACAATTGCTAATCAATTGGGCTCGTACTTTAGCTCAGTTAGCAGTGGTTCTCATCTCTCTGCTGAGTTTCACTCGCTTAAAGTCGTTGAGGAAAGTACTCCAATTACTTTTAGTCTTTCCTCTGACGAATCCTATAATGCTCCTTTTTCCTCAACTGAGTTACGCACCGCTCTCCGTGCCTGTAAGAACACTTCTGAGGGTCCTGATGGTATCCATTATCTCATGCTCAAACATCTTTCCTCGCAAGCTCTGGTCTTCTTGTTAGCTCTCTATAACACGATTTGGTCTTCTGGTGTTTTCCCTCCCTCTTGGAGTACTGCCCTGACCATACCTTTTCTTAAACCTGGCAAGTCTGGGTTCTCCCCACAGGACTATCGCCCTATTGTCCTTACCAGTTGCCTGTGTAAACTCTTTGAACGTATGATTAACGCTCGTCTCATGTGGATTCTTGAGTCGCGCCATTTGTTGTCTTCTTCCCAGTTCGGGTTCAGACGTGCTCGTAGTACGCTTGACCCCCTCATTCGCTTGGAATCTTATATCAGGACAGCTTTTGCTCGTCGTCAAACTGTCATTGCTGTTTTTTTCGATCTCGAAAAAGCCTATGATTCTACCTGGAAGTACCACATTTTGCGTCAGCTCCGTTCTTGTGGCATTTACGGTAATCTAGGAGTCTTTATTCAGAATTTTCTTTCTTCTTGGTCCTTTCGTGTCAGAGTCGCTTCCCACTTATCTCGTCTTTACCCTCAGTTGGAAGGTGTCCCTCAGGGTTGTGTCCTGAGTACCATCCTTTTTCTCATTGCTATCAACAGTATCGTGTCTTCTCTTCCTGTCGGGGTTCGGTCTTCCTTGTATGTCGACGACTTTGCGATTTACGCAGCCGACTCAGATATTGCCGCTTTACATCTTCTTATCCAATCCGCTATTCTAGCTGTTTCTTCATGGGCAACCCGCCACGGGTTCCGTTTTTCCACCTCCAAATCCTGCGCGATGTCCTTTACTCGTTGCCATTCTATTCCTCATCCTCCTCTTACTCTTTAAGGTACTGCCCTCCCTTATCGTTCCTCTACTACTTTTTGGGGTCTTACTTTTGATTCTCGTCTTAATTGGTCCGCTCATGTTTCTTCTCTCAAGGTTGCTGCCTTACTCCGCCTCCGCCTTCTTCAGTCCTTGTCCCACCTCACTTAGGGTGCTGATCGAGCGCTTCTTCTTCGGCTTCATACGGTTCTTGTCCTCTCTAAGTTGGATTATGGCTGTCAAGTTTACTCTTCAGCCTCTGATTCTGTTCTCCATGCTCTTGATTCTGTTCATCACTCTGGTCTTCGTCTTGCCCTTGGTGCTTTTCGTTCCTCTCCTGTTGAAAGCCTCTATGCTGAGTCTGGTTTCCCTTCTCTTTATCGCCGTCGGGCTCTCCTGTCCCTTCGTTCTTACGCTCGCCTTCAACAATTCCCATCTTCACATCTTTCCCTTCCCCCTTCGGTCGTTGCTACTTTTTCGTCTCACCCACGTCTTGGTTCTCCGTTTTCTGTCCGGATGCTCTCGCTGCTCGCATCGTGCTCTTTTCCCTGTTTCTAACGTCCTCCCTTTCCGCTTTTGCTCTTTTCCCCCCTGGCTTTTCCCTCGTCCTTCGGTTTACCCTTCCATCCTCCCTTGTTCCAAGTCCTCTACTTCTCCCCTCGTTCTTCGGTCTCGTTTCTTAGATCACGTCTCTCTTCACGCTACAACCACTCCTGTGTTTGCTGATGGCTCCAAGACGTCGGTAGGCGTGGGGTTTGCCGTCCTTTTTCCCACTTGCTGGTATCAATATTCTTTACCTCCCGTTGCCAGTATTTTAACTGCTGAACTTTATGCTATTTTTATTGCCCTCCGTTTTATGTGTTCCTTCCCCTCCTCGTCCTTTACTTTGTTCTCTGATTCTCTCAGTGCTCTACTTATCTTACAGTCCTCCCCTGCTCTACACCCTTTAGTTCTTTCCATTCAGGAATGGCTTTTCCGCCTTTCCGTCCGCAAAAAGCTTGTACATTTTTGCTGGGTTCCCAGTCACGTTGGCGTTTGCGGTAATGAGCGGGTTGATTGCCGCAGAACAGCAACGAACGAGCAGCAGAACGAGCAACGTTCTGCTGCCGTGCGGGGTACCCGCTCCTCACCTGCTGTCCCGGCCTCTGATTTCTTCCCTACCTTGTCCAGGTTTCTTTGGTCGAGGTGGCAGACTCAGTGGTCCACTATCTCCGTTAATAAACTTCGTTCTGTCCAACCGTCCGTTTCTGGGTGGTCTGATCCCTCCCACCGTAATCGCCGATGGGAGACGGCTTTGGCCCCGTCTCCGCATTGGCCACGCCAGACTTACCCATTCGTTTTTAATGTCCCGTTCTCCTCCGCCTCTTTGCTCGCGCTGTACCGTTCAGCTTTCTGTCTCCCATCTTTTCCTCGATTGCCCCTTATTTTCCGTTGCCCGCACGCGTTTCTTCCCTTTTCTGGCTTTCCTCCGCCGGCCGCCATGTCTTGCTGATTTTCTTTCTGAATCTCCCTCGTTTTCTTTCTCCCGTATTATGTCCTTCCTTCATCATGTTCGAGTTCTCGATGATATTTAGTTAACTTCCTTCCCGTCTTTAAATATTTCGTGCCATATGGCATTTGTCGCCTGGTGCATTGCCTTCATTAATGTAATGTAATGTAATGTAGTCTCGTCGATCTTTTTAGGCCTAATCGGTCCGGTAGAGCATACACATCATTGCTATATGTCCTTAACCCTTTGGCTGCGGCTATGTTTGGGCTATTTAGGGCATATTCAGGCACTCCTGAATGATAAATCATGCTTCTGCATTAAATGAAGTGTATTCTGCCGAAAACTAGGCTAAAATAGCTTCAAAATGACACCAGAACGGACCCTGTACGTGCACTGGTTCACCCGCAGTGGTCCCAGTGAAACGCGGGAACCCCGCTATTATGTAACAGTCGCTCGCTTGGCTACACTGGTGAGAGACAGAGAGAGATCCGCGCAAGACACAGCCTAGCTCAGTGAGCCGCTCGGTGCTCTGAGGGTCGGAGGTGGGCCCCTCACGCTCCCGCCCACTGACACTTGATTTTTACGTTTTTTTACAGGCTTTTAAAGCCTGGAAATTGCTGTAACTTGCCAAAACATTCCAGAAAGTCACCCGCAGCGGAAGGGTTAAGAGCTGAAATGTATAATAAGGGATCTACAGTATATAACACGATAATAATAGTCTCCCTATAAACGGCCCGGCCACCATCTTGGCTACAGTCGTATGTCTGGACACTGTCTACTGACTTGAAAGTAATGTGAAATAATCTACCAATAGCTGCGCACATCCCATAATGCAATATATTGGAGAAGGTGAGGGTGGCTGACTATTGTGACTACTCCATTCAATCGACCCATGCATCTGGCTCCTAACTAGTGTTTGCATCGAGGCTCTTGATTGGCTATTGTATCAGTACCCGAGCTCACTGGCCAAAATAAGCGGCAGAGCTGATAATTTCTTCTCATTATCTTTATTATTCCTTATTTATTCATTAAATTATATACGTTTAAGTCATTTTAATGATTAATTAAAAAATTATAGTCTTATCCGAATCTACAGAGCTATTAAATATCACATGAAATCCAATAATAACTTATATATTATAAAGTAACTACAAGCGAAACAATAAAATTATAAACGGGAGAGTAAGCGGTATCACACATTTAAAATAGGTAAGGACGGAATATCTTCTCTTGCTTGTTTACTTTATTATATCTACAATTGTATGCGTTCCATGTGATATTTTATAGCTCTCAAAGTTCTGATATCACCTATCACATTATCAATATCATTACTAAAATTTATCTAGTTTAATTAATATATATGGAATAATAAAGAACAGTATATTTCAATCCTACGATAATGTGATAATCTACAGTGATATTCGAACCATAAGAGCTATAAAATACCACATGGAACACCTACAATTGATGGAACACATACAATTGTAGATATAATAAAGTAAACACAAGCAAGAGCAGATATTCCGTCCCTGCCTATTTTAAATGTGTGATACCGGTAAGTAAATCATGGCCTGTGATTGTCTAATTTACGTTAGCCCGTCAGTCAGTCTCGTCTCTCGCTTACTCTCCCGTTTATAATTTTATTGTTTCGCTTGTGTTTACTTTATAATATATAAGTTATTATTGGGTTTCATGCGATATTTAATAGCTCTGTAGATTCGGATAAGACTATAATTTATTAATTAATAATTTAAATGACTTAAACGTATATAATTTAATGAATAAATAAGGAATAATAAAGATAATGAGAAGAAATTATCAGCTCTGCCGCTCATTTTGGCCAGTGAGCTCGGGTACTGATATGATAGCCAATCAAGAGCCTCGATGCAAACACTAGATAGGAGCCAGATGCATGGGTCGATTGATGATGATGATGATAAAGATTTGATTCTAGCCTACTGAGCCAGAGGTCACTTATAAGGCTAGGAGACCAAGTATGGGAAGCGGAGATGCAGGGGTAGGTCAGTTATAAGTCATGGAATACATGTATGGCTTGAAGATAGGAACGGAGCGGGGCAAAGGTAAAGGTAGGAGAGTCACAAAGCAATTCGGGAAGGGAACGGTTCTGGAGATAACGCAAACGTCCATACCTAAAGATACAGCATTCGCACAATATATGGGGAATTGTAAGAACTGTATGACATTGCTGGCAATAGGGAGGAGGAGATCTAGGTAGAGACATTAGGTAACCATGTGTTAGCCTAGTATGTCCAAGACGAAGCCTGGTTAGCACAACCTGGTCAATACGAGCAGAAGAGGGAGGAGTCGACCAGGGAAATACGTCGTCTTTGAAAGAACGGAGATGTATAGTGGTAGGATGGGTCGATTGAATGGAGTATAGTGTACCCACAATGGCGTCTTCAGCTGGATGACTCTCATAAATCTTTCGATTTGTTGTGTTTCATTCATATCCAGTGGATTTATATATTGAGAGACTTTCGGAAGTGAGTATTTACCCATTATTCAATAATAGGGTCAGTTAGGGAAAATTATCATTTTGCCTCCTTCTGTCTACATAGATGAGGATTTCAATAAATCCTGGGGGGCAAGCCTCACCCTCAACTTATTCTGTATCCCACGGCAAACGGTTATAGCCAAATACAGCTTATTTTTCGTCTTATATCCTCTTTAACCCCTCATTTTCCCTGATACTCCTAGCCTTCCCCACTAGTTGTGGGGTGGGGCGTATTTTTAGACTGCTGGATAGTGGGTAAATACTCATTTCAGCTCTTCTTCAGTATATGAGAACACTGTATCTGAAAGAAAAACGCAAAACAAAACAATGTTTGTTTGCTGAAATCACTGTCGGTCTAAAAAGTAACCTTTACCAAAACTAGCCCTTGCTCTCTGCCACACTCGTCCGACGGCAGCGAGTGGTTGACAACAATAATATTAGTGCGGCGGCGGACGTAAGTTATATTCCATTATCGTATTTATTACCCATTAATTCCCGGATGTATAAACCTATGCGAACAAATCTTTTACTTTGTTACTTTGCGAACACCCATTAAGATTCCCGATCTAGCTGTGGTCCGGTTCCTTTATATTGTCCCATAAAAGATTTAATTACCTTCTGCTGCGTTCGGATACCCATCCCAGACTTTGGCATCAGCATTATACCCCGTGAACAGTTACAAATGTTACATATTTTGTTTACGATAAGCTGTTGCTTGTAATTATAATTGTTCTGCTAACCACATATCTACATATTCCAAGACAACTTTGATATCGTAATTACCAATGTGCGAATGGGTAAAGCTATGCTTTCCCTTTAGACAAGTCCATAGTAAACATGTTTATCATGCATAATTTATTTAGTGCTTTACTTGTAAACCTGTTTTGCTAAATTTCTAAATAAGCATATATCATTAAAACATTTTTTTTTTTGGAAAATGTGATAAAACAATATATGTTAATTTTCCATTTTACAATATGTGTATCATAGTATGTAACAGTTATTTCAATACACCTTGTATATGTAGAGGATATTGATTTATTAAAGAGTTCTAGCAGATGGGCCATATACCGATATCGCAGGAATAGGTACACTCATAGACATAAATCCGGGTCCAATATGAACTCTCGAACTGCATAATGAACCTCTGAAATTTAACGGCTAGGTAAATTAATTGACCAGATTAGATCCCATTCTCCAAGTAATTTCCTAACTTATGTCTTCGAGTGCACCATCGAAGGGAGTACAATGTTTGCATAATCTCTAATAAACTGGTATGTGATGTAGGAACTCTTTGACCTAAGTTTTTGTATCTAAGTAAACTCTTTACAAGAATAACCAACTCTTAGATTATAATGGCAGTTAAACACTCAAGCCCCGACCACACGATCAAGCGGTGCCCGGCGGGCTGTGCCCCCTCACCGGGCAAAGTCTGTCGAACACGTTTGTGGTGTTGTCCACACGGTGCTGATTGGCCAGTCGGTCTGCCAGTGATCGGAGCATAGAGTACAGAAGGATAGAGAGGAAAGAGACTCCACAAATCTGAAAATAGCGATCCGCGCATTCGAGAAATGGCAGCACGATCGCAAAGGAAAATGGGAGGGTCCCCATTAATTTGTGATAATCCCTACCTTGTACTAATAACTCTAATGATCAAATCTACGCTATCCAGAGGCTCTGTAGACATGACAGAGTTAAATAGACATAAGTAGAGGCTACTGTAAAGGCCAGATCATCGTGGAATTGTCATCATGAGGTTCAGTCACGTCTCTTCTACCCCAACCATTTTTGTTGTGAGAGTGGGGAGTTACCAACGTCAAATATGCTGGGATAATATATCCCTAGGTGTCATAAGTATAACTTAAGAGCGTATTTCGTGAAATGTCATGTTTTAGTGCAACTTTATAAATTAACATCTACATAACTTGTAACTAATATATATTCAAAATTACATTTTAATTCTTGTGTTGCTTGGAGTTATACAGCTTATATCACATATAAGTATGTTTTATATTGTATATGCATTCCTAATATTTTTCTCTTGCTTTTATATATCTATTTTATTTTAAATAATTTAAGTGTTTTTACCAACATTAAATGACTCTTAAGCCCCGTCCACACAGTCGAGCACTGCTAGTCGGGCACGAGGGATATGTCTGTCATGGGGCAAATTCAGCGGGAAAGCAGGGTAATGACTGTGTCTGTAGTTGAGCGAAATCACCAGACACTGCCCGGTAGTTTGCTGGTAGGTATGGGGATAAAGGGGGCCTGTGGAAGGAGGGGAATAGTTTGTAGTTTGATAAATATCAAAACAAAATTATCTTTGAATTATACGATTGTCTATCAGGTAATCTTGGAGGAAGCAAACCAGGATGCATGCACACAATCGCGTAAAGGGTACTTCACACATTCAGGAATGCGAGCTACAATCACTAGGAGTAGCTGAGAATTCGGATTCCTGGGCCTATTCGCGGTGAAAATCGATACTCCTAGTGACTCTAGCGATATCCTAGTGATTCCTGTTAGACTCCCATTGATTCCAAATCAGTCCCGGCCGATTGGCCCTGTCCGACAAAATGTTTACCGTGTTTAGGTTCTCGCCGCGAATCGGACCACTCCCAGTGAGTCCTGGTGATTCTGGTGATAACTGAAACTGAATCCGAAAGCTGTCCACGAATCAGATACGAAACACCGGGAATCACCAGGACTCACTGGGAGTCACTGGGGAATCACTTGGAATCAACTGGGAGTCACTGGGAATGGTCCGATTCGTGGCGAGAACTTTAAACACGATGAACATTTTGTCGGACAGGGCCAACCGGCCGCGAGTGGTTTGGAGTCACTGGGAGTCTAACAGGAATCACAAGGATATCGCTAGGATCACTAGGATATCGCTAGAGTCACTAGGAGTCATCAAATTTTCACCGTGAATAGGCCCCGGAATCAGAATTTTCAGCTACTCCTAGTGATTCTAGCTCGCATTCCTGACTGTGTGAAGTACCCTTTAATAAATATATTATTCATATAAACCTGTAATACTTCTCACGTGAAAGTATAATATACAGTATACAGGTAGTTAACTTTTCTTGGTCAAACATTATAAATAGGCCTAGTATTAACTTGTGTAAGTACAATTTCCCACAAGACATTGTATTCACCCAGTGATTGTGTGTAGAGAAGGAAATTACGATAGTTGAGGTAATTAAATAATGTGAACAATGTATGGTCAATGTTACAATACCCTACTCGTAGTCTACAAGTTCTGCAACTCCCCTTACCTAACATAACAAGAATGGTGGATACGTGTTTGTATGTGTTTTGAAATGTCAAGTTCGTTTGGTGGTGGACAGTGGAGTTTGGATTACTACTTCGAAGGGCTTTGTAGTCGATGGGGTAAACTTTGAGCCAGCGTAATCATGGCTTGGTTGTTTAGGGGCCGTTGTAGTCGCCGGTTAATAATCTAGAAGTTCTGCAACTCCCCTGACCTAACCTAAGCAAACAAACACAACCTATAAGTGTTACCTATATTAGGTAATCGTATGAAATATTACAGAACTCGGTAACGAATGAAAAGAAGAAGGTGGGAAGGATAAACTATCCACCATTTAGACAATAGTTTAAATATATATATGTTTCGTAAAGTATAGTAAGCATTGATATCATGACCTTACGGTACATAATAATACAGACTTATCGTATTATATTAATGTCTGTAATGATGTATGAATACAGTCATTGTACTTAATGATGATATTAGAGGACTGTAGTTATAACCTACAAGAGACATACTTGAGGACAAATTAATTTCAATTATAGGGTCAAACACACAATGGCATGACTGGCATACTCGCATCTCATTCCTAACAAATTCCAGTGATTCTCGGTGACTCCCAGTGACTCCTATCTAATTCTCAGTGATTCCTATATTACTCCTATCGACTCGTATATTACAGTAATCCGAAATGATCAAATTTTCAATAACTTGCACTTCATTCCTGGTTTTATCCAGGTGATTCCTGGTAATTCCCAGTGATTCCCAAGTGACTCCCAGTGATTCGCAGGTACACTCCCACTGGTTCCTACGGTGTTGTGAGTCCACGGGGAATTGCAGACATTCGCGGTGTATTCCCAGGAATCACCAGGAATCATTACTCCTAGTGATTCTAGCTCGCATTCCTGACTGTGTGAAGTACCCCTTATTCACCGATATGACATGCATCTCAGCTTTAGAATAACGTATGGGTTGCGTCCCCATATATATTGATATATCGTAATTTATATAATATATTTTGTTATTATTATTCATTTGTTATTAATACTCGTACGAGTATTAATAATAATTATTATGAGAAAGCCACCCTACCATGATTGTATGCACTAACATTTATTTAATGCTCGTTTAATGCAAGTTTCAGTTATTATGTGAGATACTCTGCTTGGATGTTATTTTATTATACTGCAAATAAGTGTAGCTGCATCCACTTAAAACAAACATGAGCATTGCCTTCAGTCGAGCTTCTGCTCATATAGGTATCCTGCTTGGTTATATAGGGTTCCACTTTCGGTAGGAGTGTATAGCAGGTATTTGGGCCCATACACATGTACTGTACTTCAAGTCATACTCATGTCCATCTTGAAGTTCACATACAATCGTTACATGACTTCCCAATTGTTTTATTTTATTAACCCACTCCCTACACCATATTTTGTTCTGCATGTTTTTGTGTTTTATTTGTTTGCATATTGCAATTATTATGCTACACAGCACTTAAAATCTCTCTTTAACGGTCCTGCTATTATTGTTGGTGCGGACCATGGTGATCGTACGGCACCCAGCTCTGCCGAGTACCTACTATGACCACTAGCAAACTTTGACTGGCTAATCACCGCCGTGTGGACAACAACACAAGCGTGTTCAACAGACTTTGCCTAGTGAGGGGGCACACCCCGCCAGACACTGCTCGATCGTGTGGACGGGGCTTCAAAGACGTTCCCTCTTTAATCTAACGCCCCCTCATTATGCGGACTTTCCCTAACTATTGTAACACTGCAGACAAGCCAGGCGCGCAGATATCAAGGAATATATAATATGAATATCCACTGTATCTATCTATTGTATCTATTGTAGAGTTCGCCACAAGCAAGTGGCACCGATGAGCGTGTCGCCCTTCGGTAATTTGTATAAGGTTTATTCCCCTAGACAGGTTGCCGACCAAGGCTGACGAGTCCCATCTACCCGTTGCCTATTGCTCTTAATATTATGCCCCACGATATTGCTGACACTCTTAGTTCGCGTGGCGAAATAACCCTCTTTTTCCTCTATCCTTCTTTACTCTATGGGTCAGAGTAGGTGCTCAGCAGGGCTGAATTTGGTACCGATCACCATGGTAAGCATCAACAGTAATCGCAGGACAATTGTATAACCTATATAATATCCATAGAGTAAAGAAGGATAGAGAGGAAAGAGGGTTATTTCCTCGCGCAAACTAGGGATGTCAGCACTATCGTGGGGCCTAATATTATGAGCAAAAGGCCTCAGTGGATATTACTTATTTATTATTCCTTAAAATCTACATACCTGGCTTGTCTGCAGTGTTACCATAGTTAGGGAAAGTCTGCATAATGAGAGTGTGTTAGATTAAATGAGGGGACGTCTTTAAGAGTGAATTAATGTTGGTAAAAACACTTGTACATTGATTAAAATAAAATAGATATATAAAAGCAAGAGGAAAATATTAGGTATACATATACAATATAAAAAAATACTTATATGATATAAACTGTATAACTAAAAGCAACACAACACAAATTAAAATGTCATTTTGATTTTATATTATTAGATAAATGATATCTAGATGTTAATTTATAAAGTTGCAGTAAAACAGGACATTTCACGAAATACGTTCTTAAGTTATACTTATGACATCTAGGGATATTTTGTCCCAGCATGTTTGACGTTGACAACTTCCCACTCTCACAACAACAATGGTGGGGGTAGAAGAGACTTGATTGTGAACTTCCTCATAATGACGACAATTTCACGATGATCTTGCCTTTACAGTAGCCTCTAATTATGTCTATTTAATTCTGCCATGTCTACAGAGACTCTTTATAACGTTCAATAGATTATTAATAGCGTTATTAGCACAAGGTAGGTATTATTACAAATTAATGGGGACCCTCCCATTTTACTTTGCGATCGTGCTGCCATCTCTCGAACGCGCGGATCACTATATACAGATTTGTGACGGCCCACTTTCCTCTCTATCTTTCTTTACTCTATGATTATATCCAAGCAGATATTCAATATGAGGGAGTGTATATCAGCAGAAGCTCGACTGGAGGTAACGCCTCATGTTTGTTTCAAGTGGATGCAGCTACATTTATTTGCAGTATAATACAAAAATATCCAAGCAGAGTTTGTCTTGCATACTTCCTAAAACGTGCCCTATATTCGAAGTACTTGAGCAAGAGTAGCCTACATGCAGGTGAGATTTGTAGTGAGATGACCCAACCGAAGTTTTCGACGGGAAGCTTTGATACTAGAATGAGGAGACTGGCAGGAAAGAAAAAAAAACAAGTCTCGTTTATTGTCACAACAGTACTGTACAGTCGGGAGCAAAAGTCCTGTCACTTCTAGTGCCTCACCGTGACTCCCGAAATTCATAGACTTGAGAATGTATAGTCAACGACTACAGAACAACATGAGGGGTAAGCGAGCGAGAAAAGTGATACCTGGAAGAGACCGAAGAGTGGCCAAGTGGCATTTTCAGATGTCTTATTTTCGCACTTTCGTTGTTGTTGTTGCTGAGCTCATGCAAGTGAAAGGTAAATTTTGCTGAAGTCAGGCAATGTAAACATTAGGCTACTCGTAAAATACTCAGGGTGACGTATATCTCGGTAATTTTTCATATATCTCACTGCTCTGTATTAAGATTATCCATGCTTACCTAATACGGGGGGATGTAGTAGGGTTGCCCGCTCTCTTACGGCCGGAAGGCACATCATGAAGTTGGACACGTGCCTCGGAGATGCGGTAGGTAACTAGATCTGTGTCTGCTAAGGTGTGTTGGTGTTTGAAACGCTCCATTTACTCAGCCGGTGAAAGGGTCGAGCCAAGAACGTGGTCAACACTCAGACAACCTGGGTCATGCGAAGAGGGCAGGGAATCAGGAGGGGCGACCTGTAGGAGGTAAACTTTTAAGGCCTTAGTCCAAGTGCCAGACGGTGATGAGAAATGCTCATGAAAGAAACGCTTAGCGCATGAATTACACCCACATGAATTGTTATGGTCAGGCAAGGACCATGGCTTCTCAGGGGAAGTGGAGCTATCAAATGCCGCAACCTGCATTTCAAGATCATCAGGCGCACCTTGGCCTCGTTGGTTCTCCAGAGTGGTGGAAGTCTGAGAAGGAGCCGTAAAATTACGGGTACTTGGGTGACGAGAGGTACCAGCGATTGCGGGGGCAGCTCTCGTTTGACGGGTAGTTGATTTGAAAAGGGAGGATGACACCCTTGGTATTGTCTTCAGTGAGGTAGCTCGAGTTCGGGTGATAAGCCCAGGGCGGGGTTCGCGCTGAGGCCGAGGAGATTGAGACGGAACAGTAGACCGAGCGGAAGAAGGATCACGCTTAGAATGCGGGGTGGGCGACGGCTCAGGCCCAGTACGGGCAGCACTATGGGGATGATCTGTGGTCGAGACACCTAGAGCCGCAAACGCATTATGAGTTGCGACTGGAGGTCGGGGGAAGGTTGCATGGCCGTGGAGGGTCCAGTGGAAAGATCAACATGTGAGGATGGTTTAGAATTTGAGGACCCGGGAAGCTGTGCCAGGTTGTCCGAGGGCAATGAAGCAGAAGGACGGGTCACTGTAGCATATCTCCGCTCAGGCGTCGTCCTAGACTCGCGCACTAGACGCGCAGCAACTCTGAAAGGAATGCCCTTAGCCTCCTGCAGATGGAGCACGTCTCTGGCGAAGACATAGTTATCCACAATTCGCACATGTTGAGTCATCAGCGGAGCACGGGGCAGGGTGAGCGCCGTCCCCATTTTCTACTCCACAGTGCAGACAGTGCCTGACAGAATGACAGTATTTAACAGGATGGCCTAATTTCCAACAGTTGACGCACTGGCGAGGACTACGAACATAAGGTTGTACGCGCAGCGATTCGGCACCCAATTTAATGGAGTGAGGCAGTTCATGGCTGTCAAAGTACAACTTAGCAATGCGAAGAGGAGGCCGATCAGGATCAAAACCTTTCCTTGGGGATATCGTGTATGTTTCAACTCTACGCACTGCAGGGAGATTTAATTGCAATGCTAGACACAGACGCGGGCCAGCTTCTCTGAAGTCAACTTCCTTGATAATGACACTATGGGGAACAACAACCGTGCCCACACATTGGTTTAGCGACACTTCGGGGTGACCCAGGAAAGAGTCACTGGGAGTGTCCAGGAGGGTTATCATGGTGGACGACTGTACCTCAGAATGAACCTCAACCATTCGAGAGGTCTCCTAGTGATGGAACAGATCAATAGGACCCACCTCCTGCCGAAGATAAACCTGAAGATCAATATCATCGTGTGGGCGGTTCTCAACCTTAACCCGGGAACGGCGAGAACACCTTTAGGCCAGGAACGGCGAGAAAGCTCTTAACCCTCTCACGTCCTGACGCAATTTTTGAGCCTATTAGGGATACTTTAAAGCCTTTGTTACCGTCCGGGGTATTTATAAACCTTTAGTTTATTTACTTCAACCTCTGCAGTTGTCTTTGAGTTAGCTGTGGGCAGAAAACTAATTTTGGAGAGGTAATTATAAGAGTGAGAGTAATCTATTTCTTATTGTTAATCTGGCAACCTCTGTGTCATAAGGATGTGAGAGGGTAAAGAGGTTTTACTGGGCAACGGCGGCAAAGCTCTTAACCCTTACAGTCCCAGGCCCGAGTATATTCGTCAGTAGATAAGTAACTCCCCAGTCCCAGGCCCGAGTATATCCGTCAGCAATGTATTTGTCTTGTAACTGCCTGTACAAGGCTTATTTTTGTTTTCTCTTTTTTTTTTTTTTTTAAGCCTTGTAAACAAAAAAAGTTGAGAGACTTAGTCTTGCCTCATCTCTTGAGGTGAAAAGGTGATCTCTCCTGCCATTTTCGCCACAGTGCCTGGGACTTTTGGGGACTTTTAGTATTGTATCCTACGGTACTCAACGGGTTAAGAGGGCAGGCCTAAACAAAATATTTTAAAAGGCCCCAGTAGTACCTAAAACAATTTGTTTTTCTTTCCTCCATACCTCATATCACTTATCCACATGTGTCAATATCACCTCCTTCCCCCCCCCCCTTTCAATTATCACCTATTTTTCCTCTTAACATGTGTTTGTAAATTTCATTAATCGATTTTAGGAGTATAGTTGGTTGTTGGAAGGAACATAATAATTACCATCTGTTTTGGTGTATTTATCATGCCAATATCTCTAAACCCGGTCTAAACTGTGCTCATGTTGCCTGAGAGAGTATACAGTATATGCACGAGAATGAGGGAGGGGAGGTTCAGTGTGGCTGTAGGCTTCAGAGAGGGAGGGTGTAGATCGCAGCTGGCTCACAGCTCATGACTGGAGCGGCTGACTATAATTCGCTATTTTGACCAGAAAAATTATATTTCCACTTGTTTTATTATTGTTACAGGTTACTATCTTCATAGTAAAGGTAAAATAGGCACATATGAATAAGTCATAACGATATTTATTGTAAAATTACGATATTAGGCGGGAAAGAGGCCTAATATTGCCGCCCAGATGTGTGGTGTTCGCTACACCCTGCGCACGCTTTATAGGTTAAGAGGTTTTACTGGGCAACGGCGAGAAAGCTCCTAAGAGGGAAGGCCTAAACAAACATTTTAAAAGGCCCCAGTAGCACTTACAATTTTTTTTATTTTATTTGATTTTATTTTATTTTTTCCTCCATACCTCACTCCTCCACATCCCCTCCTTTCCCTCCCCCTTCAATTATCACCTATTTTCCCTGTTATTCCCTTATTCATTGGTATATTTTCGTGCTAACATCTGCAAGCCGGTTGCAGGGTGTGGTCATGGGTGTATCTATGCGTGGAAAAGAGAGAGAGAGAGAGAGATATATACAGGCCTCAGTCACTCTCCAGGCTTAGAGAGTGGAGGGTGTGGTGCCAGATGGCTCACACTTGATGAATGAAACGCTCGCTTACAATTCGCGATTTTGACCAGAAAAATGATATTCCCACTTGTTTTATTGTTGTTGCAGGTTACTAACTTTATAGTAAAGGTTAAATACGCGCATATGAATAAGTAATAACGATATTTATCGTAAGTGACGATTATAGGCAGGAATGGAGCCTAATATTGCCTCCCAGAACTGTGGTGTTCAATACACCCTGCGCACGCTTAAGGGGACCGACCGGTTAATTTAGGCTTAAAAAACTCGAAATCCTGAAAATACCAATATGTGTTTACTCAACAAGAGTCACCATCCCTTCATAAGCCAGTGAAATGTTATTAGTGAAAACCCATTGGAAATAGTTTTTTTTATGTTTTCCAAACTTTTCCTGCAATTCTAAAAACGTTATATAGCAAAATTTGAAATTAACATGCTCAGTAACTACTGGTCGTACGAGGAGCATACCTATATAAATCGAAAGAGCGTAAGATACTCTACAACCTCCCATACACTTTATCTTCTACTTTGCCATGTTCCTGCGTAAAATATTGTAAATCTAAAGAACAAAAGTAAAAATGTTCACCTAATTACCTTAGACTTCCACCTGTTTTTCTCAGAACCTATATTGTCACACTTTTGGATGTTATTCTACAGTTATTATTGGACCTATAGGAATGGTGTATATACCATTGTAAAGGTAATTAAAAACACTACAAGGCCTATACAGACAATTTACTCTAGTATTTTTTTTTTCACAATATGTCGTCAAAGTTGTAATTTTCTATAAATATATTCGCCTGAATCCGTAATCACCTAAATCGAACAAATACACAAAATATATAAAATGTTTTTTATAGCAACTACAGATACACCTTTTGTGAGTTGTTTGATCACATAAAACATGTGCTATGGGGATTTCTGTAGGAGTATATAATGTTCTGCAGTGCTATGGTTTTCATTTTTTTTTTTACCTAAATTGCATGAAAAAAGCAAAAAAAAAAAAAAAATTGTTTTTTTTTATCTAGTTTTATGGTCATATACACCTGTCCCAAATTTAATTTAAATTGAAAGTAAGACCTGGAAGTTTGTAATTAACCGGTCGGTCCCCTTAATGGGTTAAAGTACTTCGGCCATCTCTGGGGTTCAAACACTGCACCGAGCACATCAGGAGCAGCACAAAATTGTCGTCTGGTGCGAGTTCGGGAGGAAGACTGTGGCAGAAACTGTTGGAGCGTCGTAATTGAGGTAGGAACGACAGGGAGCACCGTGACTGGGTCCGAGGTAGGCTTACCCGGAGGGCCAGACCGGGCGGTAGAGGTTTAGGCCAGCAATGTCGCCGGAGGAGCGATGGCTGACACCGGAGTGGCAGCCACCGAGCCCAGAGGAGAGTCAGTTGGATTGGTCTTGGGAAGAGCAGGGGTCGTCAACGCAAGGGCCGAAATAGGGGGAAGATCCGATACACAGTATAAAGCCTCACAGGGTTCAGGAACCGTATTGTCCGTAAAGTCAGTATCCATAAGACGAAGAAGGTAAAATCAGCTGATCCAATTCCCATACCCACCAGGGAGCCACAATTAGAGGACGAGGCTACCGCCCTTGGGTTCCGATCAGGTATACACCCTTCCCAATGTACATTAAGGGCCGTCGTTTTGTCGATCTAAGACCCAGCACAAGAGTCCGGGTGTGACATAAAAGGTTCCCCTCGTTCGAACATGTCAGGGATGCCAGTTCTTAAGGGTGAAGGGGCTTGCCATCCCACAACACCTTGTTAACAAAACCAAAGAACAAGTCTGGCAAGAACCAAGTATCAGTCGCGGTACCCCAGAAGAAGGGGGTAGAGAGAGGAAGAATGGAAAAACGAAAAGCAATCCGGGAGAGAAACAAAAGCGCATGGCAAAATTGGTTGGAGGTGACAGGGGGAGCGGTCAAATGACTTTGGCCAACCCACCTGCCAGCCCGGAAGCCCCCATACGATGACAACGGACCATGCGTTATGGAGGGATAATTAAAGATCAAACTATGCACTACTCCCTTCCTTCCACAGGCCCCGTTTATCCCCACATCCACCGGCAAACTACCGGGCAGTGTCTGGTGATATCGCTCAACTACCACCGCGGCCATTCCCCTCCTTTGCCCTCTGAAATTGCCCCATAATGGACATTTCCCTCGGGCCTGACGGGCTTTAGAGAGTACAGTTGCCCACATAAATTTGGTTCCTGTGAAGTTATACAAACGTTTGATGTAAGTGAAGACTATAATCTTAGGCAAAGTCAAGAACTGAGCTAGATATAGGGAAAAGGCGAACATGTGGCTTGGATATTCCGAAGATCCTTTGAAGGGACTTGTAATTTACGTCGCTAATGATAGTTACGATATGATTATAGTCTCGGTGTTTAATGGAGTCAAAGTTTGAGAAAAAGAATGCACACTACTCTAGACGTATCCCAACTGACTACTTGAGCTTCAGACTAGAAGGAAGTTAGAGCTGTAGACCTCGATATTAAGCAGAGTTACCAAATTTAAATCAGTAATAGTGCATCTATAAGTAGTACAGTTAACTCCTAATAAGCAGTCTCATAAATGATCCCCATTAAATTATATTTCTTTAGATTGCCGAAGGAAACTATACTTTATCCACCCTATTTTATATATTGCAAATATATTTTATATAGAAGTTTGAAGCATTTAACCCTCTCCGTAATATATGACGCAATCGCGTCATATGGCGGTACGTCCAAGAGTATCATAGGATGCGATCGCGTCATATGAACCTAGTGAAGTAGCTCAATAAGTTAGTTATACGACGCATTTGAGTCATATTGAGCTCAGTAAGTTAGGGAAGTTAGATCAGAATCTGTCGGTTGGTGGCAACCCCAATTACCTCCGACTTCTACCGGTACCTCAGTGTCAGAGAAAGTGTTGCGAGGAAATACCAGGCGCTCCGCCACCCCATCAGTAAGTTAGCAACTTATGTCGGACAGGGTTAAATAGTTTAAAAAACATTAAAGTTATGCGGATTAAACGAGTGGACTGTTCAAAACCCAAGACTCACCAGACCCCTTCTAACTAGAGAAACTGCCAACCAGAACAATCCAAGATATATACATGTACATTTTTAGGTAGGCTAGAACAAAAAAATCCCAACCAAAGGCTGGGTACTAAATTATAGGCGCTCTAATAAATCGCTCGCCCAGAGAACTTCTTCCGCCTGAATGAGGTGAAGAAATTTTTAAATCGCCAAACTAATTAACCCATGAAACGCGATAGGCCTCACAGAAGGCTTACCATAGGGAATGCGATAGGCCTCACGGAAGCAAGACCATATAAAAAGCCTTCCAAACCATCCCAGGGGCTATCAAAACAAAGGAATGTGTCTCTAGGTGAGATCATTCCCATCTAGTTTTCATCCATGTATTTCTTACCCCCCCCCCCCCCTTCCCCACCTTATACCCCCCTTTCCCCCCTCCTCAATTATCACATATTTTTGCTCTTATTTTCATAATTCATTGGTTATTTTTCTCTCCCGCGATAATGTAGCACAAGTGGGTTGCATAAAAGATCGTTATATAACACCCAGACCCCGCCCGCTCGCCTCAGTTGACTCACAGACAGCGAGAGGGGAGGGTTGCCTGAGCCTCACTCTTGCCTGAGATTATGACCGGGTGGCCAATATCTTCGTTTTTAACCACCCAAATGCTTTTCCAACTTATTTTAGCACTCTTGAAGGTTCATATATACATCATATATAAAATAAAAGGATATTGAAAACAAGTAATGCTTATATCGTAAATATAACAAATTCTGTCAGAATCCAAGTCTCAAAATTCACAAATAAGTACCCTTGCCCCTAGGGTATTTTTACGTTTAATAGGTTAAGGGGAGACTGGAACCACAGGGGTTCAAAATATCGAATTTTCAAAAACTAAAATGCTTCAATAGGCCTTAGAAAGCAACTTTATAAGCCTCCTGTAGCAATACAAAGCCGTTGGTGTAGTGGCAGGGCGTGGGAAAGGCATTACATACCTCGCGGAATATGACCTCTTTTCGTCTGAAAAGCCGAGGGACATCTGCACCTATATGGCAACATATGGCAACCTTTATCCCAGGACAACAGAATACCCTCACCACCAAGTTCCAAAATTCAGTGTGAGTCCAGTATTGAGGGGAAGTGCACGTGCGTTATTCCACCTGCCTGGCCTCGTGGGCTACCTTTACCGTGACCGACACGGCCCATATCTCAATACTAGAATTGCGCAATATAAAAAATATAAAATCCATTTTTATCAGATATCCTTAAACTTTTGAATCTCTAGCTTATGATCTGGAAATTAATGCTATGAACTCAGAACTTCATATGCAGATTGAAAACTCCATTAAAGACGAAGTTCTTAGATTCATGCAAGTTGAATGATTTACCAATAATTTTATAACCATTTCCCCTTGTATGATTTGACTGGTCGATTGTAACGTACTTACTATGAGTTCATGAAAATAGACATTGTGATGCACAATTTGATCAGTACGTCCGATATGAATTATATTGGTGTTGATTCCTATATTTTGACCCCAGTAAATCCATTAAGATACCAAAAGTAAAGCTCAGAAGCACTATGAGACCATTTGTTAGTGACAAAAGAAGAAATCTGGTGGCCATCTTGCATTTTTCAGTGGATAGTAAGATTCTGAGACATTAAAGAATGACAAGGTTGTTGTCTGCACGTTAAATAACATTAGAATTGGTACCAATATCATTCACGTTGGACATCTGTGTCAAATGTCATGTCAAAACATTATCGCATTGGTGGCCATCTTGAAAAAAAATCATTTTCAGGTGGCTAACAATTTTATCTTAAAATATAGCCTCTGGATGATATCCATGCCAAATATGGTGCTTGTATCACCATTTGAACGATTGTTTCACTTATCTGCCCCACTATTATCCCCATTCTCGCCGACAAACTGCCGGACAGTGTCTGGTGATTTCGCTCAACTACATGCACAGGCATATCCCTGGTTTGCCCGCTGAATTTAGCCCCATATCGAACATTTCCCTTGTGCCCGACGGGCAGGGCTCCATCGTGTGGACGGGGCTTAATACAATTATGTATCCGTGAAAGGGTGATAAGAGCTTTCGAATGACACCTGAATCATCGTTGTGCGACCACGGGTTCTCTTGCAATGATGTTGCAACACTAGGGTTTTTGTAATTTCCTCAGAATATCCTTGTCCTCGCAAGGCCAGGGATGTGGTGGGGTTCTCAGTTACCTCGCTCGGCCCATGCTGAGCGGTCAGAGCCCGCCTGCCGTCCTCCAAACGCATGGACTCTCTCTCAGAGCCCATATTGTGCTCAACATCCCTTTCGACATATGTCGGGACCCGCGGGATAGGCCACTTTTCTCTCACTCGACATATGTCGGGACCCGCGGCTCGAGTATTAAGATCATAGGCCTAAAAAAAAAAAACACACGTAACACCCCAGTGGCACTTAAAAAAAAAGGTGTTTAAGAGAGAATTCCCCTCCATACCTCCAATGACTCCTTTACATATGTCAAAGTCCCCTCCTTCCCCCCTTTCTCCCCCCCTCCTTCAATTATCACCTATTTTTCTCTTATTCCTGTGATTGGTTTATTTATGGCGCAAACACTTTCTACCCGGTTTTAAGGTCGAAAGGGAGGGAGGAGAGAGAGACAAGCTAGCACTAGCTCCAGTCTCTCTCCAGAGCTCGTGAAGGTAGGGTGTGGTCTCTCAACTTCATGAATGAACCGCTCTTCATATTTCGCGTTTGTCACCCCCCAAGCACTATTCCCACTAGTTTTATTGTGGTCACATGTTACAATCTTCATATTAAACATAAAATAGGTGCATATGGATAAGTATTAATTATATTCATGGTAAATTAACTATTATAGCGAGGAACTAATCAAAATTCCTACGCACAGGGTTATGGTGTATACTACAGAGGCTGCGCAGCCAAGAGGTTAAGGCTGCAAAATTGTTCGAACTTTATGAAATTACATTGTAGGAAAAGACAGAACTGAAAATACAAGCAGTATGAGAAGTTTCAACTTTATATTAAAAAAATCAAATTTGGGCGATTTTTTTTCTGACTAGGCTATGTTCCGGTCCCCCCTTAAAGCCCCGTCCACACGATCGAGCAGTTTCTGGCAGCCTGTGCCCCCTCACCGGGCAAAGTCTGTCGAACACGCTTGTGTTGTTGTCCACACGAACACGCTTGTGTTGTTGTCCACACGGCCGTGACTGGCCAGTCAAAGTCTGTCTGTGGTCAGACAAGATGCTCGGCAGGGCAGTTAAAGAGAGATGTAAAGTGTTCTATCTATCTATTGCCTGACGCCGTGATCCCCGAAGGGGTGGCCACGAACAAACTGCCCCCATGCACCTCTGTCCCAAGTCCATTGGCGCCCCTCCCCCCAACCAGCACCGCTTTCGTTCTTATACTTCCTCACTCCATCCTTTCACCTCTCTATCGGTCTACCTCTCCCTCTCTGTCCCTCCACCTCGCTCTTGTACACCCTCTTAGTCATTCTCTCGCTTTCCATACGTTCCATATGGCAGAACCATCTCAAGTTGTTCCTTTTCACACCTTCCAGCACATCTACCTCCACACCACACCTCCTTCTTACTTTCTCATTAGTCTGTCTATCCCTCCATGTAACTCCGCACGCACTTCTTAAGTAATTCATTTCCACTGCTCTCACTCTTGGTCTGATTCTCTCATCCAACGTCCATGCTTATCTTCCGTAAGTAAGTGTCGGGATTACCACACTGTCATGCAAGGACTTCTTCACTTCCATACTGACCACCCTATTTCTTGTTACTGCTGTCAGCGTTCCTACAACCCTCTTCCCCTGTTGTACCCTCTCCCGCACTTCTTCATCCATAGTCCCATCTTTACTCAACACACTGCCCAGATACTTAAAAGAGTTGACAATCTCCATAGCCTGACCGTTCAGCTTCACCTCACACTCTGTGACTTCACCCCTTTCGAAGACCATAACCTTGCTCTTCCCCACATTTACCTTCAAATTCCGTTTTTCGCACACTGTTCCAAACTCATTTACCAGACCCTGCAACTCCCATTCATTATCACTCATCAGAACTGTATCATCCGCAAACACCAGTATAGGTAGCTTCCACTCAATTCCCTCCCTTTTCAGCGATACACGAACATCCACTGCTCTTGATAGTATTTCTTTCATGACTCCATCCATATATACAGTAAACAACCACGGGGACATAACACACCCCTGTTTCAAACCAACATTCAGTTCAAAGAACTCGCTCTGCTCACTCTCCACACGTACTGCCGCCTTTGCACCCTCATACAATCATGCTCTTCACTGCTTTCAGCAACTTCCCATCTACTCCGTATATTCTAAGTACTTTCCACAAACCTTCTCTATCCACTCTGTCATAGGCCTTCTCAAGTCCATAAAGGCAACATACACCTTTTGTTTCTTCTCCAGATATTTCTCCACAACACAATTCCGGGTAAAAATCTGATCTACACATCCTCCTCCCTTCCTAAAAACCTCCCTGCTCGTCGCCTATCCATTTCTCCGTTCTCACTCTCACTCTCTCAATCACTACCCTACTGTATACCTTCCCTACTACGCTTAGAAGACATATTCCTCGGTGGTTACCACACACTCCTCTTTTCCCTTTTCCCTTGTATAGGGGTACTATTATGCCAGTCTTCCAGTCATCGGGTGCACTCCCCTTCTCCCATGCTAGTTTGCACATTTTCCATACCCATTCGATCACTATCTCACCACCATACCTCAACATTTCCCCACACACTCCATCTGTTCCTGGTGCTTTCCCCAACTTCACTCTTTTCATGGCTTCCCACACTTCAGACCTCGTGATACCCACCTCCTCCTCCACTACTTCTCTTCTTCTCCCTCCCATACCATATCCAGCTATGTTTGGTGGCTCTTCATTCCTTACATTTAGCAACTCATTGAAGTACTCCCTCCATCTTTCGACTCTCTCTTGCTTCTCGGCTAGCATTCTCCCATTCTTATCTTTCACATCCTTACTGTTTCCCTTGCTACCTTCCCTAACTTTCTTGACTTCTTTCCAGAACAGTTTCTTACTCTCCCTCCATTTTACACTCAGATTCCTTCTAAATTCCTCATCTACTCTTCTCTTACTTTCCTTCACTACTCTCTTCACCACCCTCTTGCTCTCCACGTACCTCGCTCGTTTCTGTCTCTCGAAATCTTCATTCCCTCTACTACCAAACCACTCTCTATATGCTTTCTTCTTTTCTTCCACAGCTATTCTTACCTCTTCTGTCCACCATGCTGTACCTTTCACTCCCCTCTCTCTTCTCCTCACTCCACACACCTCCTCACATGCTGCATAGATCTCATCCTTAAACACCTTGCTCATCTCCTCCACTTCCTCCATAACTTCCAGGTCGAACCCACCTAGTCGTCTTTCCACTGCTCTCCTGTACTCCTCCCAGACTTCCTCCTCCTGCAACCTCTCCACCCTCCTCACCATTCCACCCTCCTCTCGCCTCCCTCCAGCTCTCCTCACCCACTTCTTTTGTATCCTAACCTTAGCTACCACTACATAATGATCAGACAGACCCCCTCCAATACCCCTATACACCCTAGCATCCATCACAGATTTCTTCATTCGTTCATCCACACATACATAATCAATCAATGACTTTCGTTCCACCACTGTCTCATCCTCCATCGTCCACACCCGTTTCCACGTGTACCTGTGGATCATTCTGTGTCGGAAGAAGGTGTTAGCTATCCACAGCCTCCTCCCGACACATACGTCCACAAGTGCCCTACCATTCCCATTCACCTCTGATGGTACCCACCACCCTCCCACCACTCCCTCAACTTTCCTATCACCCACCTTACCATTCATATCCCCAATCAGAAATATTCTTTCTTTCTTGTCAAACTTCTCCAGGCACGCCTCCACATTCATCCAGAACTCCTCTTTCTTTCTTTCAAGTTTATCCTCTGTCGGGGCATACACACACAATCACCCACGTTTGTATTCCTACTTTCATTCTCACCCACACAATCCTTGAACCCACAGACCCATACTCTCTTACACATTCCTTCCATTTGCTACTTACAAACAAACACTCACCTTCTCTCGCTGTTCCTTCACTCACTCCAGCACACACACCCATTCCACACTCCCACTCTCTTACATCTGAACCTTTCCATTTGGTCTCTGTCATTCCACATACATCCAGCCTGGCATTCAGTAGCACTTCCAGAACCTCTCTCTCTTGTGTGCCATCATTCATGCCACTAACATTCCATGTAGCCATTCTCAGAATGTCCGAAGGAATGTCCTTAGTCGGTCGTGGTTCGTTAACATAGGTTCCATCCGCATCGGAGGATGTTCGTCCGTTTTTCTTTGCTTAGGTATTTTTTCCGGGTGGAAGTCGCAAGCCCACCGACCGGGCAAAGTCTGTCGAACACGCTTGTGTTGTTGTCCACACGGCCGTGACTGGCCAGTCAAAGTCTGTCTGTGGTCAGACAAGATCCTCGGCAGGGCAGTTAAAGAGAGATGTAACGTGTTGTGTAGCATAATAATTGCTATGTTGCAAAAGAGAAAAGAAAAGAAAGTTGTTTGAAGATAAATAATTTATATCATCACTTCGTATTTCTTATAATATAACTATCCAAAAATCCTAATTACGTGGGAATGGGTTATACTTTAATATGAAATGAACGTCAAAATAAAAAACAACACATTTGAAAAAATCATATACCTGTACCAATAAAAGAGTGAACTCGCAAAATACCGTTAGTTAAAACTGCAATTACGCACACACTCTCTTTCTGATGCTGTCTTATATTTACGTTATACACTGATAAGCTTAACCCATGAGAGTGAGTATCCTTGGTGAGAGTCCTTGGAGTGCCACATGTATTTGTTGATTTCATAGTTTAGAAGTAAAGTTGGTTGGAGAAAAAATATGAATTTATCAATCATCACGCGATTTGCTGATATGGTCAGCATGCGTACATTAAACGAACATTACATCAATAGTTAGTGCAGATCATGGCGGGGTGGCTTTCTCACAATAATAAGATTAGTAATACTATTTATAATAATACTCATAAGAATATTAATAAAATAATATCTATAAAAATAATAAAGTCTATATAAATAGGGATGCTACCCATACAATATTCTAAAGCTAAAACCTAATTCATACCATCAGTGACCATTAACCCACTGAACCCCAGCGACGACAACGTGTTGTCGGCAATGTATGTAACGCTAAACCCCAGCGACGACAACGTTTCGTCACTGGTACTCCGGTCCCAATTACTCCGGTCCTATGGCACCTAGAGGGCTCAGATTTGTATGGTAACTAAGTATCCCACGCAACCTTGGCGATGGTTGAAAACTCTCAAAGTCCAATCGCGTGCGCGTGAGTGCGCAAAAACATGGTTTTTGGGTGTTTTTGCCTTCAATTTTTTACTCTTCTAAAATCTGTTTTCGGGGGTAGGACCAATTTTTGACCTTTTTGATCGTTTTTTTTATGGTTTTTCCTTCATTCCTAACCCATTCGCTATTGTTTCTGGAATAAAAAAATCAAATCCTGCCGGTCCCTGGTGGTACATTTATTTATAACTAGCTGGGGCTCAGTGGGTTAATAAAGTGCTTGCACATATTATATCCTGGATTTCTTCCACCAGATTTACCTGATAAACATCCGTAAAATAATGGGATAAAATATATTTGATAATTAAAGATCAAACTACACACTACTCCCTCCCTTCCACATATCCACCGGCAAACTACCGAGCAGTGTCTGGTGATTTCGCTCAACTACCGCCGCGGCCATTCCCCTGTTTTGCCCGCTGAATTCGCCCCATTGCGGACATTTCCCTCAAGCTTGACGGGCAGCGCTCGATCGTGTGGACGGGGCTTAACCCTTCTGGCCCGGGCCCGCCCTCCTAAGGACATTGTTGAGACCCGGGCGATTTGGCCGACAAACGTCTAGGCCTAGGCTACCGTATCTTTGTTATTTTAACTGCTAGAAAATTCCCATGCATCTTTAAACGTACTGTAGTTTCCAATCTGTAGACTGGCGTTGAGTAGAGCTCTCCAAGTCAACTGGTTCAGTTGTGATGACGATTTCCTTGGAGAGTTTTCAGGCGATTTTAGTATTATGGGCCACTTTTCAACACTAAATTTGTTTTAGCATACAACACAATAACAATGCACCGACGTCTGCTTGTTGTCAGAGGTGCGCGCGTCGCCTCAGACAGGCTTTGTTTACATAAGTTGGACTCGCGGCTTTCAAAACAAGCTTAATAGGCTTTCAAGCTTACGGATTTTAAAATGACACCCGGGCTCCTGCCTATCTGCCGCGGTGTCATTTTAAAATGCTGCCCGGGCGGGAAGGGTTAAGTAAAGTTTTAAAATCTCTAAACTAAGGTAGTGAAACAAGGCGGCTCCAAAAATACTCCCTATTCCAGATATGATACACTTCTCAATTTTAGGCATTCAAATATACTTACAGCATTTGTGGGAAAGATTAGCGTTTTCTTTTTCTTTTGTCGGACGGAGGTTAACAGGATATACAAAAATCCTTTAATAGTTAGCAATTAACTATAGAAAATGACTAAAATTCGGTTAGTGTTTGTATAGAAATCCAGTTTAAATTATCAAAGTAACAATATAACTAAAACTTAAAGATTCATATTTGTACAGTACTAAACATTATCTAAGAAATTTGAAATCTAAGATAAATTACCAATGCAAAAATTCTTATTTTCCTATTTCCATACACATTTTAAACTGAAATTCAGTATCAATGAACTTTTAGCTAAGCCATGAGATTCTAGAATAAAACGGTCTCTCAAATTAGCCTTAAAAATGAGAAGGGAAACAAAGAGGTAATTCTTAAAAGTTTATTAAGTTCTCAAAAGTATATACAGATTTGCCAAAGTTATTTTAAATTGGCTAGTTATCCAAAGAATTAGTTGTATGCTGGAATTTGACAAATGACTGGGAACCTGAAGGTGCAGGAGTCGTCGTACCAGGCAGCCCCGTCCGCCAGATTGTTTAGGTGCACCGCCAGGCACTGCTCATCACCAGAGGCATTGTCAGGCTGAGGCATCCCCAGGCTAAAATGTAAAGACAGTGGTGAAGGACAAAGACTAATAATCATGACAAATCTAGTAATTCTGTCTAGAGAGTTCACTCGCTCTGCATAGCAAACTTAAACATTTTATTTTTATTTTATGGACAATGTAAACTTACATTACCCGGGACTTTTAAAGTGCATTTAGAAAATGTTAAGAAGCTTATGAAATATATGGTACCAAACAGGATTAGAGATTCTGGAGCTGAATGAAATCCAATAGTTGGCAGAATACAAGGTAAATGAGTCACCGGTACTACATGGTTAAGAATAATTAATAATATACTAAATTTACCAAGTATTGAACCTCTAATAGTAAACTTAATTGTGAATATTTTGAATTAATAATAACTGGGCAAACTAATCTAAAGGAAAAATAAATAAATAAAAATAAATAAATAAAATTATACATTAATTAAGCTAATGCAGACAAAGAATATTGAAGCAATAAAAGTCTTAACTAAAACCAACCTTCCAGTGGATGCCCAGTTTGTGTACGAACTAGAGGCTCCATTACTCCAAGACCATCTTGAAGACTCCAACCGGTTGCCACTGGTCCAGATGTAGTCAACATTGTCTGCAAAAGTGGAAATAACTTGACAGGTATTCTAAGGAATAACATCAAAAGTAAAATTATATAGGCTAAAAAAACTTCAAGCCCTAAATTATTTACTACCGAACAAGATCAGCTTTTCAAGATCTGAATGCGTATTTGTTGCAGCTTTTCTGGCCATTCCAAGACTTATTCAGATTGTGAAGGGTGTATGGAAGTCTGGTTTAATTCGTACAAATGCTTCCCACGCTGTATACACAAATCAAATATCAAAAATTCCTAATAAAAGTGTTAAAAATTAAACTAGCCTAACAAAATTTACTCACAGGCTTGCAGGGCTCGAGCAAGATAGAATTGCTTCTCTGGAGTTTCTACACTCATGGCGGTGAAAGTTCCTTCAAGGCTAGCACAGTATTCCCGAGATTGTTGGAAGGTGTAGGCTTGACCCCCGTCATGGCACCAGGAGAAATGGAAGGCCTTGGTGCCATAGAAGGAGTCTACAATGCCAGTAGGATTACACACCAGATCACTGGGTATTTGTGGGTTAACGCTAAAGGACTGCGGCCTAGAGAATGCTATGGGTTGGGATTCCACAATGAACTGCTGCTGTGGGCCATTCACTGGACGTCCAGGCTGTACATCAACACCAAAGAATTGCTGGTTGTTAGAGAGTACGATCAAGTCCTGTTGTGGAGTGAAGGTCTGAGATTGAGGAAAATTAACATTGGGCTGTTCAAACTCTGGCAGCATGAATACTTCATTTGAAGATTGTTGCTGCAGCTGAATCCGGCAATATGAGCACTTGTGGCTCAGGTTGGCGAACCTCCGAGGGGTTGAATATTTGTTGTGAAGGTTGAAGCTGGGAGAGAATTTGAGGTAGAGAATGATGTGGACGAACTATAGCTTGTGGTTGAGGAATTACTAGGCTACTTATAAACACTGGCTGTGGTTGGAAAATATTAGATACGAACTGCGAAGCTTCTGGTTCGGTTATGAAAGAGTTTGGAACCATTTGAGGGATGATCACTGGGTTCCGTTGCACGGGTTTGAATGAAACCGGTGAGAGAGGTCGTTGTGGAGGTGAAAATACAGTCTGGTGTAAGAAAAGAAATTGAGTGTCTGGAGTTGTCCACCACAGTTTCATCGTAGCGCAAGGTACGTTGGCCACACACCGCAGCCACGATAGTCAGAAGGAAGACACACCGCATCTGTAAAGAGTAACTTAGTAGAGTCTTACATACAAATGGTAAAGCTTTAGTAGGGATTTTTGCTTTAACAAAATGTACCGGATTTAGAGCATTTCAAATATGCAGTGGTCCTTAACCCGGGAACTGCGGGGAGACTCTTAAGAGTTCCCCCGGCGGACTGCGGGGAGACTCTTATGAGTGAGTGAAAAAAAAAATCAACTTTTAGCATCGAAAAACAAATATTTTTTTAATTTTTATTTTTGTATTTTTGTATTTTGTTTTGGCCCCTGGGCCATGCAAAATCTCAGTCCTCTATCTCCCCTCCTTCCCCACTTTCCTCCTCTCCTTCAGTTATCACCTATTTTCCCTGTTATTCCCTTATTCTGAGGTATATTTTCGTGCTAACATTAGCGAGTTGCAAGCAGGGTGTTGTCATCACTGATGGCAAGCAAGTGCAAGAGAGAGAGAGAGAGTATCGATCGACTGTGTCTCAGTGGCCTTGGGGGAAATTGGCGGGAAAGCAGCTTGCCTCACCCATACATTATACAACTCGCGGGCTATATCTCCGATTTTGACCATCCAAACGCTGTTTTCACTCGTTTTATTGTTGTTTCAGGTTAATACCTTTATAATCAACCCAAAATAGGCACATATGGATAAGTATTAATGCTATTAATGGCACAATGAATATTTTAGTGACAGAAACACCTCAAATACGTCAGCACAGGGGGACGTTTCCAATTACCCCCATGCGCACTTCAGAGGTTAAGGCAGTGCAAAATTAATATACAGGCATATTTAAATTTTATAGATTCAAATTCAATGTCTTAATAGATTTGGCAGACAAATGACAGTCAAGAACATATTCTAGGACGATAGGATTTAGCATTTTAAATGGTTGGTGATAAACTTATGTTGCAGTTAGTTTGAAAGTCAAGTCTGTTAATTTAGATAGGTCAAGCCTAGTTTCGAGCCAGGTACTGCAATTTAGATCAGGAAACTCCCCCAAGAAACAAATTGGTAGCTTTTAAATTGTTTTAATATTTACTCACTGAAGGATATTTAATTTAATTAACTAGAACTAGATTTAGTTTGGGTTAATTATTGAATGAATAAATTAACATTAATATAACTTAAAAACATGTAATAGTTAAAAGTTCCTGTTAAAAACAAATTAATACCCTGAATATTACCAGTGCTAAAGAAAACCACCGAGTTTTAAATTATCTGGATTAATTTATGTTCCGAATAGAGTTGAAGCTACGATAGATCAACAACTCCGCAAGCAACAGTGAAACGACAGAGCTAACCAATTATACCCAGCAATACTTAAATACACAATTAGAAGTTTAATTAAATGCAAACATTTGAGACAACCAAGTTATACCCATTCTGTGAAATACAAAACACACAATTGAGGTAATTGTGAATTTTAAAACTAACAATTAAATTTACATAAGAATAATACACATTACTATTATTGTACCTTTCGTGTGGCTCGTTTGACAGCTGTAGGTGAACTGAATCCTCATCTGAATGAATGAATAAATATAGAAAAGGTGGGTGAGGGTGAAAGAAGGGAAGTTTTTATTGGTTAATAAGTAGGAGAGACAATGATAATAGTGGGAGAAATAGGGTGTCGGGGCTTGACCCAACGTGCGTGAGTTGAATAATTGAGCTGGGGTTGAGTTGATTTAGTTGGAGAAGTTACTTTAATGAGATTCAGGATGGCTTGCCAAGAAGGGGGCAAGAGATGGGGAGCAAGTTAATTTTGGGTGGTATACAATCGAAAGTACTTGCTATTGGGCTTTGGATGTTTTGGGGTTGTATTTTTGGATGGTAGTAATTCGAAAATGGTATAAAAGGGGGAGATAATTTTGGGTGGCATGGAGTCAAAAGGGGGTACTGCTGGGGAAGACTGTCAGTGGCAGAACCTGTAAGAAGGCTGTACTGTTATTATATTTTGAAGTTACGTTAAAAGGTTGTTGTCTTGTAATTTGTCTGTGAAGTTATACATTTTAATTGGAAGTGAATCTAGGAATCTAGGTCAAGATTGGTAGGGAGGTTGGACTGTGGACGAGCCGGCATGACCCACCGCCTCTACCAATCTTGATTTTAAGTGAATTTTGGAATGGGTGCCTCTCTGTTGTTGGGGTGAAGGAGGTTTGACAAGGGGCGGGTGGGATATAAAATTATGTTGAAAATTTGGATGAAGTTATCATGAAAGGTCTCAAGTTTTATAATTTGTTTTTCTGCTAGTTGCTGCCAATAAGTATTTAGAGGGGGGATGTGGGCTAGATTGTGAAGATGTTGTGCCATCTGGAACTCATACCACTGAGTCCCGAACATCCACCTCAGTGCTTTATTTTGTATTCTTTGGTATTTTAGTTGGTTGGTAGGGGCCGAAAGTGAAATGCTGAGTGGGACGTAGCACAAAAGAGGTCTTATAAGTGCTTTGTATAAGTGAAGCATGGTTTTTATTGAGGCATTTCTGAATCGAAAGATGGTTTGTAGGGATTTAGATGCGATGGCAATGGAAGTTTTTGCTTGTTGATGAAATCGGATGTTTTTGTCGAATGTAAGGCCTAGTACTTTGTTAGTGGGAGAGACATTTATTTGTGTGCGGTTAGGAACAGGTGCTCGGGAGTTCTGGAATAAGGGTCTTGGGCGGGGATGTCCTTTGGCAAAGTATGTGACGTGTGATTTTTGAGGATGAGCCTGAATCCGCCATTTTTGTTCCCATTGTGCTACTTTGTTAAGTTCTCTTTGAGCTCTGTTTGTCAATGCGTCTATTGTGTCTGCTCTTATTATTTGCGTCACGTCGTCTGCGTACATTACTGTGAGACAGTCATTGTGAGTGGGGTTGGGAAAGTCATTTGTGTATAGGATGTAGAGGGTAGGAGCGAGCACTGAGCCTTGAGGTACGCCTGCGTTTAATGCAAATGAATCTGAATAAAGATTAGAAAACTTAATTTTGGCTGTTCTATTATCCAAAAAGTTGCAGAGAAGTTTCTGAGTAATTAATGGGAAGTTGAAATTTTCGCAGATTTTGTACTTCAAGCCTTCGTGCCACACTTTGTCAAAAGCTCGTTTTATGTCCTTGGTAATTAAGGCTGTCTTGTTTTTTCGTCTGGACTGTTTGTTTATGTGAAGGTAGTTTGTGATAATGTTTAGTGCTTCTTGTGTCGATCTGTGTTGTCTAAAACCAAATTGCATGTTCGTGAGGAGTCCTTCGTCTTCGAGAAATAGTCTGAGTCGGTGGTTTATGATACGTTCTAGAGTCTTCCCAAGAGTCTCAAGTAGACTAATGGGTCTGTAGTTTAGTGGATTAGTCTTGTCTTGGTTTTTCTTGGGAATGAGGATAATGGTCGCTGTCTTGAAGCAGACGGGAAAGTAGCCTGATGCCAGGATGGCGTTGTAGAGGCGAGTGAGTGCTGTTATGAAAGTGTTAGGTAGATGCTTTACAAGGAGGTGATTAATACCCGTGGCACCAGACGCCTTTCTCCGTGTTTTAGACAGGATGAACTTGACTTCGTCTGGCACAATGGGAGCAGTGAGTATGTTTTGAGGGTCAAGTGTGTTTAGGTTAATGTGTGTGTCATGGGAGATGTTGTCGGGGAGGGTAGTGAGATGTTGTTCTATATTGCGGATGTGTTGTTCGGCAGGCCATTCAATGGGGTGTGGGTGGTATACTTGTTGCCATGTCAGTTTAAATGTATCTGTGATAGCCCTAGGATCAGTAATTGTGTTGCCATTAACAGTGAGGGAGGATGTTCTGGGAGTGTTATTACCTTGTAAACGTTTTATGTGTTGCCAGAATTCCCAGGGCTTAGTTTTTCTGTTTTGTTCTGCTGAGTGTACTAGGTGAGTCCAGTGAGAGTTATGATCAGATTGCAGGCTGTTAAGGATGTGAGTTCTGAGGTTGGAGAGGTCGTAGCATACTCGGCCTGGTATGTGGTTGTGTTTGTTTTGTTCGAATCGACGACGATAGCACACTAGGAGTCGTTGTGTTCTGATGGAGGGTCTGAAAGTGTGTTTGATTTTGTATGTAGTTTTTGGGATGGTTGTGTTGGCTGCATTTATGATTTTGTTCTGTAGGTTCTCGATTTGTTGGTCTATGTGCGTGTAGTGTTGTCCCTCATAGTCGTGTATGTAGTTGTCTTCTGATAAAATGTTTTTGAATTCTTCCCAGTTTGCTTGTGAGTAGTTAAAATGAGATTGACATGGGACTTGAATTGGGTTTGAAGAAATTGACATGGAAACTGGTATGTGATCTGATCCTGAAAGTGGCCCTGGGGAAATATCATGATGGAATATATTAAAAGCTTGGTTTGAAAAAATTAAGTCAGGTTTACCATTACCGTTTGGTGTGAAAACTGTGTTGAAGTCTGGGCCTTGAAATGTTAATCTTTTGTGGTTGTGTAGTGCTAATAGTTGAATTCCATGTTGATTAATGGTATTATGTTGGAAAGCTTGGTGTCTAGCGTTAAAGTCTGCATGTATAAGTGTAGGTGCATTGTTATTGAATAAGGTATTTAAGTCTGTGTAAGGGATGTAGGTATTTGGTCTGACATATGTGGTGGCAACTATGAGGGGTCCAAGTGTTGTGTGTGTTTTAACTGCAAGGAAATGTTTGTATGTCCAGTCTGTGATGAATTCGTGTTGAATGGTTCTTTTTATCATGATTGCAACTCCATTGTTGGCATCGCCGTCGGTCTGTCGTGTTGTGTAACCAAAGAATCTAA
This sequence comes from Paralithodes platypus, assembly GCA_032716605.1. NCBI lineage: Eukaryota > Metazoa > Arthropoda > Malacostraca > Decapoda > Lithodidae > Paralithodes > Paralithodes platypus. The sequence continues at coordinate 43,414,396 of CM064483.1, read as the reverse complement.
TTTTATGTGTGTTGTACGTACAGGTGCTGTTAATTAGTATTATGTCCGGGTCATTATCTGAAATTAATTGTTTGAGTAGGTGTCTGTTAGTGTAGTAGTGTCTTATGTTGAATTGGATGACTCTTAACATGATGGGGTATCGTGAAGTGAGCTATGTGTGGGGGAGTTCCCCATTTTCACGGTATATATAGAGCTTCCCCCGGCGCTGATTGGTTGTTTGGTCTGGCTGGGAGTGATGCCATTGGTCTAGCTTTCACAACTTACACCGCTAGGTCGGGTCCACTCTTTTAGCACTAGCTGGTGTATATGTTGTTATTTAATAGAGGATTTTTATTATTCGTTTACATTTTCGAATTTTGTTTTCACCCTAGAGCCGTTTCAAGGTAAGCAAATAAGGCGTCCCAACCACCATTGAAACTAAAAATAACAAAATCCTTCCCTAATTCCACTGTCAAGCTCGTGAGTCGACAGCAAAATTGTAGGTTCGCTCTTGGTTGCCAAGAAGAAAGCGGGGTTATTTTAAACGACACTACTGCAGCGTTATGAGAAACAATTTATTAAGGAAAATTGGCACCAATAGATTCATCATATTTTTCTCCATATAGTTCGCATGGAGGATTTTCGTTATCGACAAATTGAAAGAATACCCACTTCACATACAAATACACCAAAAATCTAAGTCAAAGATGTCAAACAGCGGGGGTGTCAGCCCCCACCCATAATACTAGGTGTCAGCCCCCACCCATAATACTAGGATAGGTTAGGTAAGGTTGTTAGGTTAGGCTAATGTCATTTCAAAGGGGTATAGTAAACACTAGGATAGCCTATACCCGGTCAGAGGTAAGTCCTGCAGTAGTCTCCTTCAATGCTACCGAAAGCGGCACCTGAATGATGCGAAACGTCTTATTATCGCCGACGGAATAGGACATAGCGGTGTAAAATCACCAAACTAAAATAAGTGTCACACAAGTTTTGTTTCCGTCATTTTTAAGGGCAATTGTAGTGGAGCCTCTTCAAAATTTAACCCTGTGAGGATCATGACGCGTTTTGACAGATTAGTCTGGCTATCGTTAGACGATTGTGTACAGCTAAAGAAGGACCTGTGGGAATTCAAAGGGTAAAGAATATCTCAATTATTAACCCTCTGACTTCCATATACCCTTTTAAATATGAATACAATCGTCTAATAATAGCCAGGAGACAGAAAAGACATGCGTAATCGGATCTGGAAAGGGCTAATTATTATCAGAAACAAGCCACCACACATACAGTATAATCTACCTTCAGTATAGTTTACGATGCCAATGTGAAAGAGCCTAAACAAAAATGCTCGTCGAAAATTGCCAAAAAAAAAACGCTCGTGTGACACTGGCTTTAAGGACCGAAACGAGTCATCCATGAAGGATTGAATACAGTTAACCCATTCAGTACTGGAGACGTCCCTTGCATTATTATCTGGCAACTAGTAAACAAATTGTTCAGCTTAAGAAGGATGTTTACCCATTAAAGGACTACATACTTTTTCAATTAATCCTTTAAGCTACCATATATCCTTCCTGAGCTTCACAAAATCGTCAAAATGTAGCTGAAACCAAATCAGTAAAGACCGACCCCGAATTCGATACAGTTATGGGGTAAATTTAATTTAAGGGGTCGCTTTTTCTAGCCCTCCTTTTCCCTCATGATTAGCCCCATTAATTTTGAGGTATTAAGATTTTCACCCCATTAGTTCGGCGATTTTACAACCTTCTGCTCCAATAACTCAAGTTTAGACCTTTCATGCCATGTTGATTATCTCTGGTGAGGGGCCAGGTCAGGTAAGGTCAGGTATTGAGGGATAAACCTTTACGACGGCACCTCGTATCTACTTTCTACTTTCCGAAGAGTGTTGAGAGGGAAGAAACGGTGTTGGAGAGAAAGAGGAAGCTGTTGGAGTGGCCTTGTTGTGTGTGTTATTAGTCTGTTTACGTCGTCGAGGTGTCCCCCGACTGGGTGTGAGCATATGAAACATGATAGGATGTGATACCACACTCAATAAATATATCCGCCTTGGCTGGGATCGATCCCAGGTCAAAGGAGTACAAAGGAAATCAAGCAACAACAGATCTTGCGACCCCTCGAGGTTACTTGCTCTCTAAGTTACTGCTGTTTTATGCGCCCAACAGCTTCTCAGAGAGGATATGATAAAATGTGAATTCAATTAGGATACTGTACTAAAATAACAATACAGTAATAAGGAAATAATTTATTATTTTACAAAAATAATGCAGTCATCCGTGGGTTTCGAGCAAGGTGCTTGTCTAAGCGAACTTTACAAAAATCATCAGTATTGCATTCTATAACATCTCGGGGAAGCCCATTCCACAGATTGACAACTCCATTGAAGACGAAGTTCTTAAATTCATGCGAGTTGAATAATTAACCAATAATTTTGTAGCCATTTCCCCTTGTGTGATTTGACTGGTCGATTGTAACGTACTTACTGCAGTTCAAATTGTTGATGCCTTTGAAGATTTTGAAAACTTGAAAATAAGTCACCCCTTAATCTCCGCTGTGTTAAGGGAATAAGATTCAATCCTCAAGACACTCCTCATATGGTTAGCTCCTCAAACATGGTATCATTATGGTAACTCTACCTCGAACTCGCTCCAGTTTGTCTATATCTTTTTGGTAGTATGGGCACCAGGAATGAACGCAATATTCCAGAAGTGGACGGACTAACGAATTGTAAAGGGTGAGGATTACATATTTTTATGCTCAAAAGATCTGCCTGTAAAACCTATAATTTTGGTTGATTTTTTAACAACTTATGCAATTGTTGACTAGGTTTTAGGTTACTTGATATTGTTACTCCCAAGTCTGTTTCTCTGTATACACTCTCTAGCTGGGTGCCATTGATGAAATAATTTGCTTTCTCATTTCGGTTTCCGATGTAAAGTACTTTGCATTAATTTTCGTTGAAGCTCATATGCCAGTTTTTAGCCCACTGTGACAACCTATCTAGATTGTTTTGCATAGCTTCAACATGTTCATTTGTGAGTATAGTATTTGCAATTTTTGGATCATCTGCAAACTTTGAGATTCTGCAGGTTAGACCGTCATCTATGTCGTTAATGTAGATTAGGGAGAAAAGTGGCCCTAATACTGATCCTTGAGGTACACCGCTAGTTACATTGGTCCATGTTGATGCTTTCCCATTTATAACTACTCTTTGCTTTCTTTCTCTGAGCCAATTTTCTATCCAATTAAAAACATTGCGCTTTTAGCTTCATTAATAAGTGTGTGCGGAACTTTATCAAATGCTTTTTGGAAGTTAAGGTATATAATATCTACAGCTTTACTTTCATCATATACTGTAGGTTAAGGATGTCATGGAGGAAGTCTAAAAGGTTGGTCAAGCAGAAACGATTGTTTTAAAAACCATGTTTGGTATCCTTTAGAAATTTGTTTTCCTCCAAGTGGTTTATGAGTGTCTCTTATCAGAGTTTGTAGCATTTTTCATACAACAGAGGTCAAGTTGATTGGGCGATAGTTACTAGGCAAGGATTTGCTGCCTTTTTAAAATATCGGGTGAAGTTCGCGACTTTCCACTCATCGGGCAGAATTCCAGTTGGAAAGGACTTATTGAAAAGCAGTGTCAGTGGTTTGGAGAGCTCACATTTAGCTTCTTTAGGAACTCTAGGTGAGATGGTATTGGGTGAGAGGTGGATGTATGCATTCATCACTAATACTAAACTTAATTATAAAGGGGTGTTCTTTCTACCATAAAATGTACACATTTATATGGAGGAGGGGTCTTGGGTGTGTTTTATTTGGATTTTCTTTTAAGCTTGATAGAGTTCTAGAACTCAAGGGAGCAAAATGAAAAAAAAAAAAACTCAAGTAAAATACTACTACCGAAGTAAACGTTGTTAGTTTGTTTAGTGCTTCGTAAAAGTAGGATGGGGTATCATAGGAATGTAAGGATGGTGCAGTCATTAATTTGTATTTACAATGTGCATATAATAATTTAAATAATATATTTAACATTGATTCACCAAAGTGAGGTGTGCAAACAATAAACCACAAGCCTAATAGACAGAAGGGTAAAATACAGCGACCCAGATATATGTGGTGAGGTTCAGTACCAGAATATCCCTGGTAATACGATACATGTGTAGCAGCTGTGTGGCTATAATCCGGACCGCCAGGCTTACCTAGATCTGGCACATGTTAACCCCTTCTGTACCAGCCAAGGATTGTATTACTTCACTTCAGCTATATTTAGACAATTTTGAGAGCTTGCATTGTTTCTGATACAATTTGAAGCCTCAACAGTCAACACATTTAAAGTATGCTCCGAAATAAAACTCCTAGGTAAAATAGTAATAAGAAGCATCAAGTCAATCTGAAATAGCTTCGCAATGATATGTATCACCAATAATGGCCGCGACTGTACACTCTGACACAAATGGAAAACTTACATTTTCGAAGCTATTTTGGACTAACTCGAATCTTGTTGTTCATGTTTTAACTTGTATATACAATTGAAGGTACAGTAGCCCAACTAAGTTTTGCGACAATATTAGGTACAGTCGGTCACCTTTCCGACTGGGCCACCTAATGGTAATTTCGCTGGGTCTTTCGCTCTGATATTACTAAGATCGCTCACTCCCCCCCCACCCTGAATCTGTTGCATATTATGTCTCATAGATGGCGTCGTCGTTAGATTTGCTGGGAAGGAGAGAGATAGGCTACACGGAGAAGGGGGGTGTGTGGGAGGGGGGCTATCTGTAAGGAAGGTTATTGTGTAGGGAGGGTTGGAAGTGTGTAGGGTGGGGGAGGGGGGTTACGTTAATTATTTCACCAGGTTTATGGTTACCGTTTTATCTCTTGATATTAATTGAGATGTAAATAGTTTTTGCTAGTGAAATCTGCCTTTAACACTCAAAGAGCAGGTGGTGGAGTATATTCACTGTGCCGCCCAACGTTTTTTTTTTATCATAAATGGGGTTGTTTCCGTGCTATTTTTCATTCATAAACAAGAGCCAGAGCGTAATACAAGTATGTATCCCTGAAAGGGCATAAATTGAGCTTTCCAATGACACCCGAACCATCCTTCTACGATCACTGGTTGTCTTGCAACGATCGTGCAACCGAAGGGCAAAATCGCTAAAATACAGTCATTTCGTTACATAATTACGTGTGTAGCGAGTGAGAGAGGGTGGAGTAGTGTGGAGTACATGTCAGTGGGCCCACGACGGTCGCGGCGAGCGGTCATGAGGCAACCTACGCTCCTCCCACCGCTCGGCTCTCTCTGAGCCAATATTGCGCCAAAATTGCACACAGACTTAAGTCGGGCCCCGCCACATAGTCCTTTCTTCTCCATACAGACTTAATCGGGCCCCGATAGACATGGGTTAAGAAATATTTGTTTATGTGTAATTATTGTTTGCAAACCAATTTGTAGGGATTGCTAGATTCACCATCTATTTAATAAGACAGCTCTTTCTCACTCATTCACTCACACTATCTATTTATCAATTTATCTATCTATATCTATCCACATTATAGATTAGTCTATTCCTTAGCTGATGTTCATTTGCTCTTCTTTGGGTTAATGTTGGTCTCTTAATTTTTGTTGAGGTCCCTGGCTGGCCCGTATTGTAGATTTGCGGCATTTGTTTTGGGGCTCCTCATACCTCTCTGTCTCTTGCCTTTGTTTTTTTTTCAAATACAGCATTATGTGTAACATTGTGTTGTTACTTAGAATAAAATCATGTTTCTATGTATTGCATATCCATATCCATCTAGTCGTCATTAGTGAAATGCCCATACCACAATAACAGCTTTCATAACTGGTCACTTACACCAAAGAATCCTACACTGTTAGAGAAAAAATATGAGGTCATTCAGTAATAAAAGCAGTGTAATATATATTGATATAATTATGATATTCTCCAGATGTGTATTTTGTGTTTGAGAAGGGGGTTTGGAGAAGAAAACCTATATATATATATATATGACTAAAATACAGTATACAAATATCAGACTTTAGAACTGGTAACCCACTTAAGTAGAAACAAATAAATTATTTGCTCGGAAATAAGTGCTACAAACCTCAAAGTCGTTATAACTTATAAGAAAAATAGGTCCTACTAAAATGTCATTGGAAAACGCTATATACTGTCAAAGTAGCCCCAGAGAAGTTTTAGTGGTTTGAATTTCCCAATGTTGATATGTATGATAAAGGTGTTTGTTATTAGCATATACATTTGGATATCAATGCAAATATAATTAAACCGTTCAGAGAGAGAGCGAGAGGGACAGGGAGAGACGAACTAAATGGACGAATACATCGAAGAGACATATAAACGAAAGCTTGACTCTAATGTCTGTGGATAAAGTATGTATTAATCAAAATAATAAGTACTCGGTAATGTTTACTCTATATATTCATCTAAACATATGACAAAAATTACCCGCAGAGCCACTTCACCTATGTAATGCAAATTCCCATTACAAGCAACCCAATTCCTCCATATGACAATCAAAGGTTTGATGTTCTCCACTTCCCTTTACCTAATAAATTGTTTCTCTGTGTATGAAAGAGAAAAGAAGCAAAACTACTTATACACATTTTGACCTCCTATTGGCCCCCTTCCCCCGGTCAGAATAGAATTATTACTACAGAACTATATTCAAGGTGCACTGGAATGTGTGGAGTATGTGGTTGCATGACAGTGTGGTAATCCCGACACTGACTTACGGAAGCGAAGCATGGACGTTGGTTGAGAGACTCAGACCAAGAGTGAGAGCAGTGGAAATGAATTACTTAAGGAGTGCGTGCGGAGTTACATGGAGGGATAGACAGACTAATGAGGAAGTAAGAAGGAGGTGTGGTGTGGAGGTAGATGTGCTGGAAAGTGTGAAAAGGAACAACTTGAGATGGTTCGGCCATATGGAACGTATGGAAAGCGAGAGAATGACTAAGAGGGTGTACGAGAGCGAGGTGGAGGGACAGAGGGGGAGAGGTAGACCGAATATGAGGTGGAAGGATGGAGTGAGGAAGTACATGAACGAAGGCGGTGCTGGTTGGGGGGAGGGGCGTCGACTGACTGGGGACAGAGGTGCATGGGGGCGGTTCGTTCGTGGCCACCCCTTCGGGGATCACGGCGTCAGGCAATAGATAGATAGATAGACTGGAATGTAACTGTAGGACACGCAAAACTTGAAACAAAGTCATAGGGTGAGGGATAGACACATTTACGGAGTGAATTCCATACTTTACTTGTTGAGCTGAAAAATTACGGGGAAATTTAAGTTAACTGTTGGCTTTGAATGGTGGGCAGAAAAGTGGTGGGCATGAGTTACAAAGCGGGTGGCCCTCTGTCTCTGCAGAGTGAGAGGTATACGCTGGGACAGCTGTGAAGAACGCTGATTATAATAATGGCATAACAGTAACATACATGCAATGTTCACAATGTGGAGAGATTGTAGACAATATGGTGGAGAAGAGTAGAGATTACATGCCTATGACTGCACCCTTTCAGAGCCATTTTTCATATGCGAACAATACCTGATACGCTTACAACAGTGTCCCTGTACGGAGTACAAAGCAGTACAAAGGAGTACAAAGGAAAACAAGCAACAACAGGTCTAGTGACCCTTCTAGGCTGCTTGTCCTCCAAAACACTGAGGATCAAGTGTCCAAACAGTGGTTTAGAGTGGGTAAGGTAACATTGGAAAGGGAACTACTGCCCTGGAACTAATGTCCGTGGCAGGATTAGAAAGTTAGTAGGGGACAGATGGGTTAGTAACTGAGGGGAGGATAAAATAAAGTTATTAATTTACAAACGTAGTAAGTCGCGGGTTTGATGCGAGATATTTGTCTAGGCGAAGTTTAAATGAATCAACGGTGCTGCAGTCTATGATATCTCGGGGAAGCCCATTCCATAAGTTGACAACTCGATTGAAGAAGAAATTCTTAGCTTCGTGTGAGTTAAAAGATTTACCAATAATTTTGCAACCGTTTCCCCGCGTATAATTAGATTGGTCGATAGTGAAGTACTTACTACAGTTCATATTGTCGATGCCTTTGATAATTTTGAACACTTGAATTAAGTCTCCTTAATCTGCGCATGGTTAATGGAAATAGATTTAATTCTCTAAGACGCTCCTCGTATGGTTTGTTCCTTAGGCTAGGTATCATTTTGGTAACTCTACGTTGAACTCGTTCTAGCTTGTCTATATCTTTTTGGTAATAAGGGCACCAGGATTGAACGCAGTATTAAAAAAGAGGGCGGACTAAGGAATTGTAAAGGGTTAGGATAACGTCTTTGGATTTATGCTCAAATGACCTGCCAATAAAGCCAATTATTTTGTTTGCCTTCTTAACAACTTCGGAACATTGTTGACTCGGTTTTAGGTTACTCGATATTGTTACTCCCAGATCGGTTTCTCTGTTTACATTCTTAAGCTGAGTGCCATTCGTCAAATAGTTTGCTTTCTCATTTTGGTATCCGATATGTAGTACTTTACATTTATCCGCATTGAAACTCATTTGCCAAATTTGGGCCCAACATGACAACTCATCTAGATTGTGTTGCATATCGTCAACTCGTTCTTTTGAGAGTACGCTATTTGCAATTTTTGTATCGTCAGCAAATTTTGAGATTCTACAGGTGAGACCCTCATCTATGTCGTTGATGTAAATTAGAAAGAGAATTGGTCCTAGTACCGATCCCTGGGGTACCCCGCTACTTACATTGGTCCATTTAGATGCCTTACCGTTTATGACTACTCTTTGCTTTCTGTCGCTGAGCCAATTTTCTATCCATTTCAACACACTGTCTTGTATTCCATGCGCTTTTAGTTTTAGCAGTAAACGTTTGTGGGGAACTTTGTCAAAGGCCTTTTGAAAATCAAGGTATATAATATCTACAGCTTTACTCTCATCGTAGAGGTTGAGGATATCGTGAAAGAAGTCTAAGAGGTTTGTTAAACAGGAACGTTTTTTACGAAAGCCGTGTTGAGTATCTTTAACCCCTAAAAGTCGGCGCGCAACTTAAGTCGAGTTAAATAAAGCTGGCCTATGTGGCGGCGCTCGACATAACTCGAGTGGCAATTTCAGCACGTAATGTTGCTGAGAGAGAGAGACAAGTGGTGGCAGGAGAGTAGCGAGTGTATGACTGCTCCAGACCACCGCGGCGAACCTATTGACACGAATCTCACCTCCCTCCTACCTCTCTCACTCGCTATATACGGAATTGTATCGGGAAAGTGGCTAATTACATGCTTTTTGCACTCGCGTTGCACGGTTATTGCAAGAAAACTAGCCATCATAAAAGGATCGTTATGGTGTCATTCGAAAGCTCTGTTTATGCCCTTTCAGGGATAGATACTTGTTTTACGTTCTGGGTCTTATTTAGGCATGAAAATGATCACGTAAACAGCCCTATTTTGGCTAAAAACACCCCGCTGGCGGTACATATAAATAAACCGCATAGGCCGCTCGTAAAGGGTTAAGTATGTTATTTTCCTCTAAGTGATTTACGACTCTGTCTCTTATGAGTGTTTCTAACATTTTATATACAACTGAGGTTAAGCTAATTGGACGATAGTTACTGGGTAGGGATTTGCTGCCATTTTTTAATATCGGTGTTACGTTGGCTAGCTTCCACTGATCAGGCATAGTTCCAGACTGGAAGGATTTATTGAATAGCAATGTCAGTGGTTTGGAGAGCTCATCCTTAGGTTCCTTTAGGACTCTAGGTGAGATTTTATCAGGTCAGGCATTTTATTTACCTTGAGTTTATCTAAACAATTCAATACTTCTCTCTCTGTAACGGTGATATTGCTTAGAACATCTGAATTATCAATCTGAATCGGCGATGGTGTAGGGATATCACTGAGGTCTTCCGTTGTAAAAACTGATGCAAAGAAGGTATTGAGGGCATTGCTCATTTGTACTTCGTCTTTGGTGTATTCTCCATTTTCATCGACTAACGGTCCAACAGTTGAAGTAACTACTTTTTTCTTTCTGATATAACTATAGATTTTTTTGGGGTTTGTTTTACTTTGATTCGCAACATGTAACTCCAGGGTCTTTTTACTTTGCTTAATTAACTTTTTGGCTTTGCGTCGTAGCTCTACAAATTTCACCCGTTCTTCGTCATTTTGTAAGGACTTTAATCTATCATTAGCAAACTTTTTACCAAGCAGACAGTTTGAAATATCTTTATTCCACCATTTGGGCTTATTATTAAGGCCTGGACGCCGTATTTTCGAAGGTATGCAGTCCTGCACTGCTTTTAGGTAAGTGGTTTCGAATAATTTCCAAGATGTGTTTATGTTGTTATTGTTAATTAAAAAGCTCCAGTCAGTTTCTTTAAACATAGCTCTAAGTTTATGAAAGTTTGATTTCTTGAAATTAGGGACTTTTTCGATGCTGCTATTTTGTTCATTACTAGTAAACTTTAAAGTGAAAGTTATTGTACGATGGTCGCTGTTACTGAATTCATCACCAACATTCAAATTCTCTATTAATTCTTCTTTTGTTGCAAGTACAAGGTCAAGAACATTATTACCACGGGTCGGCGATCGAACAAATTGGTAGAGTGAACTCTCTTGCAATTTCGCATACAAGTCATGTCCGGAATGTGAAGTAAGAGTATCGCCCCACTTGGTCACAGGTAAATTAAAGTCGCCAAAAATTACGGTATCTTGTGAGTTACTTACATCTGCAATTTGTTCATAAATTTCTCGGTCAGTTTGCACTGATTGAGCTGGAGGTCTGTATATTAATGCAAGTATTATTTTTGTACCTTTATTATTCTTTATTAGAACAAAAGATGTGTCGACGTTCACAATTTGAGGTTTTGACAAGAGGGTCGGGTTAAGACTTTCTTCGATATAAAATAAAACGCCACCTCCATTTTTATTTATTCGGCTTTTCTCAAACATTTCATAACCGGGAAGTGAATACTCTGCTAAAAAGTCTCTATCTTCTGTATTGGGCCAAGATTCTCTTATACCAATCACATCATAATTTTCTGTAAACACTAGTTCCTCTAAATCTGAAAATTTATTGCGTATGCTACGAGCGTTTGCATAGAAAACCTTTAAAGTTGCGGTTTTAGAACTCACAGAACGTTCTTTAATCAAATTTTTGGTTCTGGTCGGATCTACATTTACATTCATGGCTGTCCTCGGTCCTCGATCGTTATCCCTGGTGGTTTTGAATTTGGGTCGTGTTGGTGGAGCTTTATCCAAATTCGCGGTTCTTGATGGATTAGTATTTAATTCCTTCGCAGATTGCCGTCCTCGCTGTCTTCGGTCCTCCTTCCTGGTTGTCCTGTGCTTAGTCGATTTCTTCTCCGAAAATCCTTCACCGCATCGTTGAGAAGACGCCCAAAACGCGCTGCTCCCACCTGGTTCAGATGAACTCCATCGTCCGAAAACAAATAGTCATCGTAGTAGAAATTGTCCCAGGTGTCGACGAATCCCACGTTTTCCTTCCTGCAGAGGTTTGCTAGACAACGATTTGTGCTGGTGGCTATGTTGTAAAATCAGCTCTCTACACCGAGCCGGGGGACGATTCCTGAGACGATGATCCTTGATGACTTCTCCTTAAACGACTTGATCACTTGCTGGTACTTTAAAAGCAAATCTTCCGACCGGGTTCGCTGTACATCGTTGGATCCAACGTGGATGACGTACATTGTATTAGCAGGGGCCAGCTTTGATACTTCGTCAACTGCTGCAACTACGTCGTCCACACCACCACCAGGGGTACAAAAACGCTTCCTGGTCTTAGGTGCCCTGGCGCAAAACTCTGTGAGCTGACCACGTATCATCGAGTCTCCCACGAGCCGGACTTCTTCTATTTCCTCTTCGTCATCTGAGTCTGCGAATATCTGGAAACGGTTTTGACACTCGGTAATCGGTATGTGTTTCCTGGTCTTGGGGCAAACGTTGTTCCTCACGACACGGAAGTTGTCTTGAGGGGGAAGAGAGTCGCTATTTGTATCTTGAGTATCGGAAACATCAGCTGAAATGGCTACTGTAGGCGTTGAATTGTTGGCAGTTGACGTTGGGGCGTTGGTGGCTGCTGGAGTTGCGGTGACAATTGAAGTTTGTGGCACTCCAACGTTGAGTGTTACAAACTCTTGGAGTGATTCCAGCTTCATGGTGAGGACGTTGATCTTGTTGTAGGCTTCATCTAATTTCACTGTAAAATTCTCTCGTTGCTGGCAGAGCCGGCAGACTTGAAGATCGATAGTAGCAAACATGGACTCACCAAACCTACCGGCGCAGTTCGCACAAGCGCGAGGCATGGTGACAGTCACTTTCTTCAGATCACTTCACTCACTTAAAAAACAATTCACTCACTTCACTCACTTTAAAAACACTTCAATCACTTCATCCGAAAACATATGCTGAAATACGCAGAAATAGATATCAGGGGTGATAGCCTAACCGAAAACAAAAATGTTGAGATACGCAGAATTAGGCTTCCAGGGGCGATAGCCTAACCAAAAGTTTTTTTTTTTTTAAATTGAAATACGCAATAATAGGCTACCAGCGTTGAATAGCCTAACCGAATATAATAAAATTGAAATTCGCAGAAATAGCGTACCAGGTGTGATAACGAAACCTAAAACAAATATATGTATAACAGAATATGTAACTAAATATACAATTCACCAAATAGAGATTATATAAAAATAAAGTGTGACTGCACACAAGGGGTTAATATACTGTGTCAACAGATGACCCTGGTGTCACTGAAGCCTAGTAAAGCAGTAGCCTACTCTTTTTAGATAAAAAAGTGTATCAGTCAAAGGTTATTACAAGATCGTGCAAGCACAACTAAAATTACAGATATATATAGCTACAGTAGGATACCAAATACAATATCTACAAGAGTTAATAATAAAACAGATTGGCTGGCTATAGGCTAGGCTAGGTTTGGGTTAGGTTAAAAGCTTGGCAGGTTGGGTTAGGCTAGGTTAGTTTGTACAAATACCACCCTTGCTTAAAGTAAAATCAGTCTGAGGAGAAAAAGTCAAGAATATATCTAGGGGAAAGATAAATGAATGCACTTAAATTTGGTACAAAATTTGCTGGAATTTAATATGTATAATCCCCAAAAAAGGTTTGTTTACAAAATGGTGTCGGCGTTAGTCCCTGTAGGCGGTTAGTTAGTAAACAATATTGTTTATTAGCAAATTAATATGCAAAGCTTTACTTACATACAAGGCAGTTAAATTGATACTTACTACAGTAGGTAATGGGTAAAATTAGGGGCTACGATTTTATATAAAATAGTAATAAGAGCGTTTGTTTACAAAGCAAAACAAAACAATAGATGGCGCTAGTGGCGCCCTGTCCGAGCAGGAGTCTTGTGATAAACACAAAGTTTTTCAGTCAATACACAGCGAAATATCGTGCAGTGTTACTTACTAAGCTACAGGATGGTTAAACGTGCTCTTAACCACCTTTCATGCACAAGAATGAAGAGGATGAGTAGTTAATACTCAAATTATGATCGATATCGTGAGAGCGTTGACAGAGCGTCTGCAGCGTCTGGCGGTAGCACGAGGTGTGGAGAGGAGGAGGGAGAGGGGAAGCGGAAGATAACCAGGGAGGAGGAGGAGGAGGAGGGAAGAGGAAAAAGCGGAAGAAATGCAGGGGAGGAGGGGGAAAGTAAAAAGAAGAGGAGGAGAGAGGGGAGAGGGGAAAGGGAGATAAAGGCAAAAGCTAACCAGGGAGGCGGTGAAGGAAGGAGGGAGAAAAGAAGAGACGAAAGAGGGGAAGCAGAGAAGAGAAACAGAAACGAGGAGGGGAAATGGGATAAAAGTAAGGAGGAGGAGGAGAGACAGAGGGAGGAGGAAGAGAGAGTAAGGAGTGAGAAACGAAGAGAGGAAGAGAAAAGAAACAAATAGGAAGAGGTGAGGCGAAGAAACAGTACGAGGAAGAATAGACAGAGATGGAAGAGAGAGGGACAATAAGAGCGAGAAAAGAAAATAAGGAGATTGGATGAGACTAAACAGGAAGAGGAGAGAGGGACGAGATACACGGATGAGGAGGAGAGAGAATGGGAGGGGAAATGCGGGCCCGCTATTGCTCGCCAGGAAATTGTTTACAACAAAATGGCACGAAAGGTCATAACATTGACAACGAAATGGGGCAAAAGGTGTTAAAATCGCCAAACTAATGGACCGAACGTCCTTCAATCTCAAAACAAATGGGGCTTAACACGAGGGAGAGAGGGGACCCGAAAAACGACCCATCTCTCCTTAAGCACGGTAACGCAAACAGGCGGGAACAGAAAACAAACACACACTTTATTTGTTTTTTCTTTTCTATAACACGATATGAATTGTGATCACAGTAAATGAAATCACGATGAACAGGGACGATTGCATCAATATTATTATGTTCCTTCCAACAACCAACTAGGCTATACTCCTAAAATCGATTAATGAAATTTACAAATTTTATTTCAAATTTATTTTCAGAAATTATCGTCTTCTATATTAACACTGATACTTACTATGACAATCTATGGACATATACAAGTGATCTAATGAACACTATATCCATCCATCTATCTATCTATCTATCTATCTATTTACTCAGGCCCATTCCCCCTTTTTTATTTATACATTTGTATGAGAAAAATACATATAGATATAGAAATATATAAAGAATACCGGTACTTTTAATAATTAGTCTACCTACTTCTGTGCGATTATAATCAGGTTAGTAATCTCTTGTACGATATTTGACCACACGAAAATCGCAGAAACTGCATGCTAATAGCACATTAACATTATATAATACAACAACTGATATGCAACTAGACTGTAAAGGGTAAAAACAAATATCGACACCCTTCCTTTCCAAAAATAGAAACCTTTTACATAAGAACAAGCCAACTATAATGTCATGCGAACATTCGGAGGGTGTGGCCGAGCGGGCATGCAATCATACACATTATATATATAATATATATATAATATATATATAATATATATATATATATATATATATTATATATATATATATATATACCGGTATATATATATTTATATATATATTTATATATATATATATATATTATATATATATATATATCTATATATTATAGTATATGTTAGTATTAGCCAGGTAGATTCTCTTTTAAACAGACGAGGTTAAAGGCAACAGCAGTTTCAGCATTCAGGATTTTATTGTTACAGCTTTCAATAGTTCTAACAATTTTCCTCTGGGGTTCAGAGATGAGGTACAACAGGTTAGCAAAATTCATGGTGGATCCAACGTTTCACAAGTAAACATCTTGCATCTTCAGGGAATGGACAGGTAATGATTAGAATAAGGACAAAGCAACATATTTATACAAAATTCGAGGATCAAGAATAGGTAGGGGGCGGAGCTACTGGGTGTGGGGTGGCTGTTCATTGGTGGAAGGCAGTCTATTCGCGAGACGGGCACTAAATCTTATCGGTGGTTGGTTGTTGGCTATGTGTGGCTGTGATTGGTTGGTGTTGTCAGTTGTGTGCTGAGCGCGGAAAGGTAAGGGAGGGGGGCACAGGGCGAGAGGAAGGGGGGCAGTATGCCTGTAGCGCTTGCCTGAAGGAAGAATTTGAAGGTCTTGTGTTTGGTTGTTGATGCTGGGGTTGAGCGTTTGGATGTATAGAGCTTCTAAAATAGCTAGTCTTCTGGGGTCTGATTCTTTGTCGAGTATGGTAGTTTGTTTGTCTAGGTCGGCGCGAGTTAGGGCAAGATGGTGGGGGGCTTGATAGTGATCTTTTATAGCACCAGATTGAAGGTGGAGGGTTAGTCGACGGGAAAGGCGAGTCTGTGTCATTCCAACATAGGATAGGGGTCCACAGTCCCCAGAGGTGCAAATATGCTGGTATATCACATGATCATCTTTCGGTTGGTTGGTGGAAATGGGGCGGTTACGGAGGACAAGGTTGGAGGTCTTAGGAGATTTGTAGTAAATAATGAGTTTTATTTTATTGTCAGGGTTGGTGGGGAGGACGTTTTTGTGAATTATTTCTTTCATAATGGATTCGTCTGTTGTGTGGTCGGAAGATATGTAGTTTCTGTAGAAAAATGTAATGTCATTGGCCGGGTTGGTGCTAGGGGGGTCTTGTTTGTACCATTTTTCTAGGTGGTGGTTGATGGCATTGGTGACGTCAGTGTTGGAATACCCATTGTTGACTAGGACCTGGGTGAGCCTTTCCAATTCATTGGGTGTGTCATTCCAGGTGGTGCGATGGGTGAGGGCTCTCCTGACATAGGCGGCGATGGTGGACTGATGGTATCGTTTAGGGCATTCACTTTCCCCATTAAGACATTGCCATTGTTAGTAGGTTTGGTGTACACTGTAGTTTTGAAGCCGTGGTCGTGGAGGGAGACAAGGAGGTCGAGGAAGGGTAGAGCCCTCACCCATTGCACCACCTGGAATGACACACCCAATGAATTGGAAAGGCTCACCCAGGTCCTAGTCAACAATGGGTATTCCAACACTGTCCATTCCCTGAAGATGCAAGATGTTTACTTGTGAAACGTTGGATCCACCATGAATTTTGCTAACCTGTTGTACCTCATCTCTGAACCCCAGAGGAAAATTGTTAGAACTATTGAAAGCTGTAACAATAAAATCCTGAATGCTGAAACTGCTGTTGCCTTTAACCTCGTCTGTTTAAAAGATAATATATATATATATAATTTTAAATTACTATTTAGTAGGACATTGAAATTCGTATAGTGAAAGAGTGCTTTTATAGTTAATTTTCTGTTTAAAGGGAAGGGTATATTTATGTTGGTCGATTATTTCATATACCGGTATGTATTATTTTTTCAGTTTACTCCACAGACCTCCATCAAACTTTAAAAAAAAAAAAAAAAATAGATACCCCTTCTAGATTAATTTGTAAATTTTTGGTCGAAAAATGTCCCGGCCGAAGGCCTTCTTCCAACGTTACAGGATCACGCTATCGTTTGCCAGGGAAAAATCGACACCTAAATACCACGAAAGGTCTAAAAATTGAGAACGAAATGGGGCGAAAGGTGTTAAAATCGCCAAACTAATGGACCGAATATCGTAAAATCTGAAAACTAATGGGGCTAAACATAAGGGAGAAGGGAACCTAGGGGTTGTGCACATCCCTGGTCCGTGCTTGTATCGAACTACTGTATAGTTTACCACCCTGGTCAAGAACCCCGTAGTGTAACCCTACCTGCCAACCATTCACCTTTAAGTAGAATTTATAGTTCAAAGGGACCAAGTGCAAAAAATTAAATACAAAAATAAATAAATAGCGGTAAATAATATATATATATATATATATATATATATATATATATATATATATATATATAATATAATAAATATATATATATATATATATATATATATATATATATATATATATACCGGTATATATATATAAAGTATATTTCGCAAATACACGTGACCTACTAAATGTTTTATACTCCAAGCTAGACTTGAACCACCGACAGTCAGGACGAGTATTAATGTTTTAATCCACTACACCATGGTGTGATTCATTCCATGGTGTAGTGGATTAAAGCATGGACACTCTTCCGGCATTTTAGCCGGTGGGAGCGTGGAGATAATCTTCTACTCTGATGTCCTATTCTTCTACTCTAAACTGTCCCTGATTCTAGTAGTATTAAAGCCAGACCACCTAGTAGGGACCGCAAGGTGTGTGTGGTCTGAATGCCTATGTAACGTGTAAATCTTCCTTTTTTCTCTTTCTCTCACAATCTCTCTCTCATATATATATATATATATATATATATATATATATATATATATATATATATATATATATATATTTCTCTCTTTTTCGCGATTTCTAACTTTTTATATTTTTCTAAATTATTATTAAATATGTTTGCTTTAAATGCCAACATAATTTATTAATAAATTTATTTCTTATTGCTTTAGGTCTGATGATGACAAATGTTAATGTCGAAACATTTCTGGTATAAGAATGAAGATGTTCGTGTTTACCTTGGTGTTGCTTGCCCATATAAAACTCCGCTTCCCCCGAGGAGAATCTATTGCCACTACTATATTATATATATATATATATATATTATATATATTATATATATATATATATATATATATATAACATCTGAAAATCTGAAAACCAATGGGGCTGAACATTAGGGAGAAGGGGGTCCAAAACAAAAATAAACGACCCCCCCCCCCCCCCTCAATCGGTTATCCAGTACAGGCACTTTCTTTGTCTTGTTGAAGGGAGTCACCCGCTTATTTCTTTGTCAATATTAGGAACTTTATCCCTATCCGACACCTAAATGGCACTAAAGATCTTAAAATTGACAACGAAATGGGGCGAAAGGTGTTAAAATCGCCCAACTATTAAGCCGAACGTCTTAAACTTTAAAACAAACTAATAAGCTAAACACGAGGGAGAAAGTGGGCCAGAAAAGGCGACTACCTCCCCCTTAATGTATACTGTGTGTATGTGTGTATGTGCCTGTGTGCGTAAATACAACACGCACACGTACTGGAACTTTGTGGCCAACTACATTGTTTCAAAACTAAGTCGCTTTGTGTGAAATATCTGATGTTAAATTTAGCCTGTATTTAGGGGCTTTGTGTTCTGGGTGTGGTGTCCCGAGTTCGAATCCAGGGGAGGGCCATATGCTTTCATTAGTTTGTATTTGATATTAATCTTAACCCCTTCTGTACCGCAGCGTCTTTTTTATTTTCATCTAGCAATATTTAGACGATTTTGTGCAGCTTGAGAAGGATCTGTGGTACCGTATTAAAAAAGGATTAAGTGAGATCGTTTGTAGCCTTTGTTACGACTGGGGTTCAAATATATCAAGGCTCTTATCCATTGGACTAGTAATGGCATAAATGTTACAACGGAAAGCGCTAGCTCCAACCTCTGATGTATATTCCCAGTGAACAAAGAACACAAATACTCTACAGAGTTCTATATGCAATAATAGGCTATCAAACTCTCAATAAATGTGCGTCTACTCTAGGCTTAATGTTATGTGAAAACAGCCTATTACTACCTATAACCGAAGGTGCTTGGTTATGGTAAGCAAAGTAAGGTGGTAAGAGAAGTTACCGTACAGCTTACGTTACTTTAATCAATAAATGTCAGGCACTCCTGCATGAAAGAAAGTGCACTAAAGTCCTTCAACACTAACAAGGAATCTTCTTTAAATGTTAGATGCTATAAAGATGCTCGTATCGGAAATGGAACCCAAAAAGGCAGGCAGCGGAACAATGCTCGTGCAGGCTATGCACACAAAAAGGCAGAATCTATAATGCCGTCGGAGCCAAGAATATCCTAAACACTACAACAATAATAATAATCGCCACGACAATGCAGTATTCCTATCAACAAAAAGAGCCTAAGTCGTTTGTGTCTCAATACATCAAACTAGGCTGCGAAATGCTTGTGTAATCATAAACGGGTATACATAAAAAGAGTAATTGGTTTAACATACTTAATGTCTACTGTGACTGATAAAGTCTAGCTAGAGTCAATGATACGAGATACTGGTGCGCATGGCATGCCGCATAGCCTAGTGCAAATCTCAAGTCTGTGCGTCAAATATTACGTTATAGGGAAGGGTAGCTCTCTTGAGAAACCTTAATACCGAAGTATTAAGCGTTCTCCTGGCGTACCTCAAAGACAAACAATCGAGACTAGAACAGTGCAGAATGGTATAGGCAAAAAGCCCTCATTCGTGCATGCTCTACTCTCAATGGCACACAGACTAGAATTTACTCAATCAACTCCAGTTCTCAGGTATGTCGTGCCGCTTTTAACTAAAGCCAGCACTCATAGGAAACAATACCTTATAATATCAGACTCCTAGTCTAGCATTATCTAATCCAGCAGAACACTAATAATTAAAGGAAGCGGTACTTAAACAATATAAATGCCAACCAATGCTTCGTGATCCACTTATCTTAACAACTAACATACATGGGTTATATCAGACCTTAACGCACAATACAACTGGCCAGCATGAAGCTGATTTTGCAGAGTTAACCAGAGGGGATATAGTCTTAATAAAAGATGGTGAAAGATATGGAAAAAGAGAGAGGTAGGCAGAGGAAAAGATTCTCAGGTGCGGAGCGGAGGACAGGTAGCAAGGAAAAAAGATGGATGCGTTCTAGAAACCAGATCTGAGGGAGAGAGTGGCGAGGAACTGTATATATACTCGCACTAGCTCGAGGCGCGTGGGAAAAAAGCGGTTACAAGTCCTCTAGCCACTAGCAAGGGAGCTAACAGCATGGTAAGGACCTCTCTCCACCAACCCCCACGAGGCAGCCAGCCGTGACGTCATCGAGCGGGACAAAAACACTGCGCGCTCCCTCTCACTCTGTTCTACTCTCTCTCTCTCTCTCTCTCTCTCTCTCTCTCTCTCCCAGATCCCATCATTAATAGTTAATGATAAAACATATACTTTACAATTAAATATATAAAGCCTTGACATGGGTGAAAACAAAGAGCCTTTCTGGACTGCCCATGACACAAGCTTTCATATGAAATAAAGCACACTCTAATACATAAACTGTAGCCCCATCCACTGCCCTGGCGAGTCACTGTAGAACAAGCCATGCGGTTCTAACGGAGTGGTTAACGTCACACCTTTTAATGGGTAGATGTCCTTCCTAAGCTGAATAAAATAGCCTAATAATAGTTGCCAGAATGTAATGCAAAATACGTCACCGGTACAGAAGTGGTTAAGGGGAGGTTTTTAGTTTGGTCCCTAGATATCCTTCAAGCTTAAGATTACACTCCCTTGATCCCCTTTCAAGATAAATTTGTACATTTTTCGGCAGAAAAATTTCCCGGCTGAAAGCCGGTTCCTTTTAAATTACAGGCTCGCTATCGCTCGCCAGGAAAAATTCGACACCTAAATGGCAAGAAAGGTCTTAAACTTTACAGAAATGGGTTAAAAGTTCTTAAAATCGTCAAAATAATGGGGCGAACGTCTTAAAATTAGAAAAAACAGTGGGGGCTAAACATGAGGGAGAAAGGAGTAAGAAAAAAATCCCTCAAGTGAATCTCCCCTTAAAGAACGGAGTGTTACTTATATACGGTACATCCTTGGCGTACCATATACGGTACATCCTTGGCGTACCATATACGGTACATCCTTGGCGTACCATATGAATTCATTAGTTTTATTGATTTCATTAAGGGGAGATCTCCACTTGAGGGATTTTTTTCTTGACCCCTTTCTCCCTCATGTTTAGCCCCATTGCTTTTGATATTATGAAACGTTTGCCCCATTAGTTTAGCGATTTTAAGAACTTTCACCCCATATTAAGACCTTTCGTGCAATTCAGGTGTCGATTTTATCCTGGCGAGCGATAGCGAGCCTGTAATTTAAAGAGGAACCGGCCTTCGGCCGGGACATTTTTCTACCGAAAAATTTACAAATTTATCTTGAAAGGGACTCAAGGGGATGTAATTTTAAGCTTGATGGAGGTCTAGGGAACAAACTAAATACCTCCCCTTAAAGGGGAGATGGGCGTATTTATTTGCATATTTGTTCATTCTATTGTTTTAGTTTCCTCCCTAGACCTTTATAAAAAAAAAAAAAAAAAAAAAAAAAAAAAAAAAAAAATCCTTCTTGATTAATTTGTACATTTTTCTTCCAAAATTACAGGTTCACTATCGTTCACCAGGGATAAAATCGACACCTAAATAGCACGAAAGGTCTTAAAATTGACAATGAAATGGGGTGAAAGGTGTTAAAATCATCGAACTAATGGGCCCGAACATCTCAAAACTAATAGGGCTAAACACGAGAGAGAAGGGGGCCAGAAAAAGCAACTGCCTCCCCCTTAAGACGACAGCAAATGGTGGTCCGCACTTTTTTGAATCTCGGGGTAGAAATTGGGGTTATATAAAAATCAATATGGGAGATAATTGTATATATACATTTTATGGGGCCAGGTGTTGTTTTTCTAGATCCCCCTTCTCCCTCATGTTTATCCCCATTAGTTTTCAGATGCTAATATGTTTGCCCCATTAGTATGTCGATGTTTTAAGATCTTCTGCCCATTTCCTTGTCAATATTAAGACCTTTCGTGCTATTTAGGTGTCGATTTATTACTGGCGAACGATAGTGAGTCTTGTAATTTTGAAAGATTTTTTTTTTTTTTACCGAAAATTGTATAAATTAATCTAGAAGGGGGACCTAATGGATTTGTTTTTAAGTTTGATGGAGGTCTAAGGAGGAAACTAGAAAATAATTGATACATGAAAAATCGACCCAAAAGTGAACCATCCCCCCTTAAGCCTTAACCCCCTTCATTACCGGTGACATCTTAATATATTCTAGCAACTGTTAGACGATGTTATGCAGTTTAAAAAAGGCCTCCAGCAATTAAGAGGCTTCGAACTATCTCATTTAAGGGGAGGTATTTAGTTTGTTCCCTAGACCTCCATCAAGCTTAAAATTACACCCCCTTCAGTCCCTTTCAAGATAAATTTGTAAATTTTTCGGTAGAAAAATTTCCCGGCCGAAGGCCGGTTCCTCTTAAATTACAGGCTCGCTATCGCTCGCCAAGATAAAATCGACACCTGAATTGCACGAAAGGTCTTAATATGGGGTGAAAGTTCTTAAAGTCGCTAAACTAATGGGGCAAACGTTTTATAATATCAAAAGCAATGGGGCTAAACATGAGGGAGAAAGGGGTCAAGGAAAAAAATCCCTCAAGTGGAGATCTCCCCTTAACCCGTTTTATTACTACAGATCCTTCCTAAACTGCATAAAACCGTCTAAATATAGCTAGAATAAAATTAGAAAGACGTCGCCGGTACAGAAGGGGTTAATACAAGCTTTACAAAAATGCAGCCCAATGTTTACTGAATGCTAAGGTTATCTACGTGATCTATCTTAAATTTTAGCATTGATCGACTTAGCATTTTAAGCTTAATTTAAATATTAGTAAACACACTTAAGCTACCGTAGCCTATACGGTACATTAAGACAATGATGAAAACCAAATTAATATACATTAATCAATTTTAATTAATCCAAACATTTTAACCCCTTCTTTACCGGCGACGTCTTTCTAGCTTTATTCTGGCTACTATTAGACCATTATATTAAGTTTAAAAAGGGCCTCCAGCAATGAAAAAGATTCGAACTAGCTCACTAAGACTCACTCAACCCTTTATACTACCCCAGATCCTTTTAAAACTGCAAAACATCGTCTAAATAAAAATAAAATAATGAAATTCTAACATATAACTCTAACAGAGTGAATAAACTTGGTTACTCGTCTTACCCCCAAAAAATCTCAAGTAATTCTACACTAAATATAATATTATCAGGACTTGGTACTCTCTCTCTCTCTCTCTCTCTCTCTCTCTCTCTCTCTCTCTCTCTCTCTCTCTCTCTCTCTCTCTCTCTCTCTCTCTCTCTCTCTCTCTCTCTCTCTCTCTCTCTCTCTCTCTCTCTCTCTCTCTCTCTCTCTCTCTCTCTCTCTCTCTCTCTCTCTCTCTCTCTCTCTCTCTCTCTCTCTCTCTCTCTCTCTCTCTCTCCTTTACAGCCCTTGTCGTAAACCCAGTAGCATCTAATTGTGTTAGATACTAAGCTAGGCTTCCTTTTAGGGCCTACACAATCTGTGTAGTTTATGTAGACTATATACCTGTATATATATATATTTTTGTTTTTCTATGTGATTGAGGGAATGAAAGGGCAGAACTGCCTACAGCGAGTGCCTCCCCCATAGTTGAAAGAGTGACAGGGCCAAAATTAAGGGACGTTCGAGCCAAAATGCCTGGACACACGGAATTTGACGCAATTTAAGTCATAGGAAGAGGGAAAGACTGATTCTGGGAGAGAGTTCCAGAGCTCAGCTGTTGAGTAGAAGAAAGACTGAGAGTAACGTTTCACTCTCAGGTTGAAGAGTTGCACAGAGTAGGGGTGGGATTGAGTTGCAAGACGGGTACCACGTGCCCTACGTAAAGGAGGTGGTAGCCTATACACTGGGAAAGCTCTGAGGAACACTGATTATTATAGTAGCGATAGAATAGCTAGAGAGATGCAACATTGCGGCGGAGAGAGAGATTGCAGAGAGTTGGTGAGTGGACGGGAGTTAATGATACGAAAGGCCTTCCTTTCAACTTTGTCTAGGAGAGCGGTGTGAGAGGAACCTCCCCACACATGTGAACAATACTCAATACAAGGACGCACTATGCCCCTGTACAGAGCAAGAAGCTGTGCAGGGGAAAAGAACCCCCTAAGGCGGTTGAGCACACCCAGCTTCTGGGAGGCTGCCTTAGCAAGACTGGTAATATGGTCCTTCCAACTGAGAGCAGAAGAAAAAGAGACACCAAGAATATTGAGAGAAGATGAAGGATTGATTTTTGTATTGTTGAAGAATAAGGGATAGTCCGCTGGGAGTTCCTTACGGGTAGATAGATGGAGAAATTAGGTTTTGGAAGCATTGAAGGTACCGTAACAAGGTTTTCTCTGCCCCAATTGCAGATAGTATTTAGATCAGAATTTAAGAGTTCTATGGCTTCATTACGTTTGTCGTTAAGGGATTGCTGGCTGGGGCGTTCTGAAAAACTAATGGAGTAGTGTAAGGTTGAGTCGTCTGCGTATGAATGGATGGGAATTGAGGTACAGTTGAGCAGATCATTTATAAAAATTAGAAAGAGAATAGGAGATAGGACAGAGCCCTGAGGAACACCGGAGTTTATAGGGTGAGGGAGTGAACAGCCGTTCCTGAGACGGGAAGTTTAAATCTATTGACCAGACTGTTATAAAGTTTTTCACTCAGGGGTATAATCATATATATAGATATATTAATGGGTATACTGGTACATATATTCATGGGTATACTGGTACATATAGTTATGTTTAAAGAGTCAAATGTCATTTAATTTTCAAATAAAATTAATGTACTGAACTGAGAGTGTTCGTTTGGGCATCAGTTGATATACTTATGTTTTGACAGCAAGCTAAATTTGTAAATTTTTCGATAGAAAAATGTATCCGGCGAAGCCGGATTTCTCCATACTATGCTGGCTCGCTATCGCTCGCCAGAAAGAAACCGACATCTGGATGGGGATAAACGTCTTAAAACAGTTGGCTGAATGGGGCCGAATAGATACAAGCCAGGGAAAGAGAGAAAATGAGAGAAAGATAAAAAAAAAAGCCGGTGACCCCCCCTTAAATAACCACCACCTAAATTAATCTATCGCCAGTCTAGTTTTCGACACCTGTGCAAAATATTCCAAGGAAAAGTTACCGGTACCAGAACAATTTGGAGTACCGGTACTATCGAATGTTGACTCTAAAAGCTATCCCCCCCTGAACTTTTACCTTCCATCACCATAGTATAATTAATAATAATAATAATAATAATAATAATAATAATAATAATAATAATAATAATAATAATAAAACATAAAAATAATATTGTTGCAATGTTCGTACAAACATAGTACCGGTATGTTGCAATGGAGGTGTTGGGGTGAAATTAATAAAAATATAGATTATATATTTAGGCTATGATATGTATTTACCCTGTTTGCATAATTTCAACAAAGGGTACCGTAGCCCAATAAGGCCGTTAGGCGTATTCCCATTGGGATCCTTTTTGTGGGACTAAGTTAGCTGGGGACAAGGGGGAGGAAAACCAGGGAAAATTAAAATGAATTTGAGTAGTGTAATATATAAACATTATTTCTAAGGGGTTACATTAAGATAACAAATTCCAAAGCTGAGCATGTTAACCCTCCCACGTGTTTCACGCAATTTTGAGCCTATTAGGGATACTTTAAAGCCTTTGTTACCATCAGGGGTATTTAGAAACCTTTAGTTTAGTTACTTCAACCTCTGCAGTTGTCTTTGAGTTAGCTGTGGGCAGAAAACTAATTTTGGAGAGGTAATTATAAGAGTGAGAGAACTCTATTTATTATGGCTAATCTGACAACATCTGCTTCATAAAAACGTGAAAGGGTTAAAGTACTTATGTAATTATATGTGGTTATATTTGTACTTTGCCATAGTAGTAGTATATTCCGAGGTGGTTTGTTATTAATGTGTGGTTTGTTTTAGATATTCCGAGGTGGTTTGTTTTAGATATTCCGAGGTGGTTTGTTTCAGATATTCCGAGGTGGTTTGTTATTATTGTGTGGTTTGTTTTAGATATTCCGAGGTGGTTTGTTATTATTGTGTGGTTTGTTTCAGATATTCCGAGGTGGTTTGTTTTAGATATTCCCTCCAAACTACTTTTGAAGGAGTGCACTGTTTTTTTGTTTTTGTTTACACTTTCTCTGTCCGGTTTAAGGGGGGTGACCTGCTTTTTGTTATTTCTGTCCTTTTCTCCCTTTCTCTGGCTTGTATCCATTCGGCCCCATTCACCCAACTATTTTAAGACGTATATCCCCATCTAGGTGTCGATTTCTTCCTGGCGAGCGATAGCGAGCCAGCATTATATGAAGAAATCCGGCTTCGCCGGAGACATTTTTCTATCGAAAAATGTACAAATTTAGCCTGCTGTCTAACAAAAATTAAAAATATGCTGGCTCGCTACCTCTCACCAGTAAAAAAATTACACCTGGATGGGGATAAACGTCTTAAAACAGTAGGCTGAATGGGGCCAAATGGATACAAGCCAGAGAAAGATAGAAAAGGACAGAACAAAAGCAGCTCAGCCCCCTTAACCCCTGCTGTACCGGCGACGTCTTTTTTATTTGATTTCAGCTGCTTTTAGACGAGTTTTTGAAGCTTAGGAAGGATATGTGGTAGCTAAAAGGATTAATTGAGATAGTCTGTAATCTTGTAACAGGTAGACGTCCTTCCCAATCCAACCAAAATCGTCTAATAGTTGCCAGAATATAATGAAAAGGACGTCACCGGTACAGAAGGGGTTAATTTTGATTTGTTTTATTTTTCTCGATTTAATGGCAACTATCTCTTTCTGTCAGTAGAATACTTTAACCCTTTCAAGCTCCAATACGCATTTCGGTTTGGTTTTCTGGTAATTATTAGACGATATTATTCAGATTAGGAAGAGTTTATGCAAGTCAGAGGGTTGCTTGAGAGAGTCTTTCCCCTTTTAATACCCACAGATCCTTCCTAAACTGCGTAACATCGTCTAATGATAGCCAACATATACTGCTAAAACGCGTCAGAGCTTCAAGGGGTTAAGAGGGGATGGTTCGCTGTTTGGTCATTTTGTTCATGTATTATTATTATTATTTTCTTTTTCTAGTTTCCACCCTAGACCTTCAGCAAACATTAACAAAAAAAAAAACATCCATTCGATCCCCCTGCTGGATTAATTTGTACATTTTTCGGTAGAAAAATATCCCAGCCAAATATACAGGCTCACTATCGTTCGCCTGGAAAAAAAATCGACACCTAAATAGCACGAAAGGTCTTAATATTGACAAGGAAATGGGCGGAAGGTCATAAAATCGACAAACTAATAGAGCAAACATCTTAAAATCTGAAAACGAATAGGGCTAATCATGGGGGAGAAGGGGATCTAAAAAAAAACCCCGACCCAGAGAGAAAGAGAGAGAGTATATATTATTTTCTACACTCTGCAATGAGTGCACTACACTGTATTTATCTTTCCATGTAGTGTATCATCACGGAATGGATCGCAAGGTCGTTAAGATATTAACTATTGCTTGTAACACATGATAATTATCTCTAACACATTATCTCTGACACATTATCTCCGACACATTATCTCCGACACATTATCTCTGACACATTATCTGACACATTATCTCTGACACATTATATCTGACACATTATCTCCGACACATTATCTCCGACACATTATCTGACACATTATCTCCTACACATTATCTAACACATTACCTCCGACACATTATCTCTGATACATACACACGCACTCACTCTCACTCTCTCTCTACAACGCTCTGATATGGCCTCTCCTGAAGTATACTGTTCAAATTCTGGTCTCCAGCACTCACGAAAGATATAGAGTGACTGGAAAGATTACAAGCTAAGGCTACTAAGCTTATTCCGTCGATTAGAAGACTGAGCTATTAGGACCTGTTGAAAGGTCTTGATCTCTTTTCGATGAAAACACGCAGACTACGAGGTCAGCTCATTGAAGTTTTAAAAATACTTAATGGGTTTAACAATGTGGATTATAACACAATGTTTAGCCTCAATACAAATACAACACACAACCATGCCTCGAAGTTAGAAATGAAAAGGTTCAGCACCAGCATTTGTGCAAACCTTTCCACATATAAGATCTGTTCTCCCTGTAACAAACTTCCCTCAGAGGTTGTAAACAGTTCTTAAGTACCGCAGTTCAAGAAGTGAGTAGAAAGAGTATCTTGCATAAAGTACTACACAATCTCTCTCCTTCCACTTCTAGTATATCCCGGAATGAACCGCAAGATCGGTAGATACAAACTATTCCTTGTAACTCTGTCTCCTCCCATGTCGCCCGGCCATGAAAATAGCTTTAAGGGGAGATGGGCCGTTTTCATGGTCCCCTTTCTTCCTCATTCTTACCCCCATTAGTTTAGAGATTTTAAGACGTTTGCCCCATTAGTTTGTCGATTTTAAGACTTTTTGCCCCATTTCTTTGTCAATATTAAGACCTTTCCTGCCCCTTAGGTGTCTATTTTTTTCCTGGCGAGCGACAGCGAGCCTGTAATTGTGAAGGAACCGGCCTTCGGCAGTGTAATTTTTCTACTGAAAAATGTACAAATTAATCTTGATGGGGGATCAAATGGATGTTTATTTTAAGTTTGATGGGAGGTCTAAGGAAGAAACAAAAAAAAAATATATATATATATATTGAGAATATATCACAAATACAATCAGGATGATAGCCGACGCTTTAATCAATTACACCACGGCAGTCTGTCTGCCGTGGTGTAATTGATTAAAGCGTCGGCTATCATCCTGATGGTCGATGGTTCGATCCCCACTGAGAGACTAGAAACATTATATATATATATATATATATATATATATATATATATATATATATATATATATATATATATATATATAAATAGACTCTCAAAATAACCACTGTCCCTTCAATATATCGTGGCTGCATAATTATTACTTCCTGAGAATCTGCGACCTTGGTATCCACAATCAGCCCATCTGCTTCATTCATAGTCCTATGATACAGTCAGACACGAGAGAGAGAGATTACATAGATTTACATAGATACACTGACCACAAATACCTTACTATCCCAACGAGGTGACTCAGGACTTAATTATAGTAGACATAGCTAACCCGGAAGTAACTGACAGTGGAAGGAAAGGATAGCAGATAGCAAAAGAAAAAAAGAGAGAGAGAGAGAGAGGAGAGAATTACGACATACCCGGTATAAAAAACGGTATATACAATGAAACATATAGAACGTTTTTCATGTAGGCTATATTTTTGGCGGGTACGGGTGTTATGTATGATGAGTGTGTGTGTGTGTGTGTGTGTGTGTGTGTGTGTGTGTGTGTGTGTGTGTGTGTGTGTGTGTGTGTGTGCACGCATACCATTGTCTACATTGTACGCTACATCACTGAAAACAAATTCAAACAATTACATATAATTTAAGAGGGCAGTGGTTATTATGTGGGGTCTAAGTATATATATATATATATATATATATATATATATATATATATATATATATATATATATATATATAAATTTATGTTTTAGCTTCCTCCCTAGACCCCCATCAAACTTTTAACACACACAAAAAAGAACAAAAAAAAAAAGATTTCCCTTCGAGATTAATTTGTACATCACGCCGAAGGCCGGTTCCTCCACAATGACAGGCTGGCTATCGCTCGCTTCGAAAACAAATCGACACGAAAGGTTTTAATATTGACAAAGAAATAAAGAAATGGGAGGCACGGTCTTAAATCGACAAACTAATGGGGCAAACGTCTTAAAATCTCAAAACTAACGAGGATAAGCATGAGGAAGAACGAAGACCCTTAATACGTATGGTACCTTCCTTCAAGAATATAAAATAAATACAACGAGGATACTAAAAAGTTAAAATGGTAAAGGGAAAAGCAACACCTGACCTGCTTCTCTTGGTCGTTATCTCGTATGTTAGTAATTACTCCGCGGCCCACCTGTGTTTACATATGGCCCCTGAGTGTGCATAATGTGCAGTGTTGACGCAGGAGCCCGGAAGTGAGCGTAAAGGCACACTATACGCCCCCTGTTTACTCCCGGGAGAATGGACACTAAGGGCTGATCACACTTAACTCACTCACTCTCACTCAGTCTCTCTCACTCTCACTCTCTCTCTCTCTCTCTCTGAGTGTGCAGTGTTGACGCAGGAGCCCGGAAGTGAGCGTAAAGGCACACTATACGCCCCCTGTTTACTCCCGGGAGAATGGACACTAAGGGCTGATCACACTTAACTCACTCACTCTCACTCAGTCTCTCTCACTCTCACTCAGTCTTTCTCTCTCTCTCTCTCACTCAGTCTCTCTCAGGCTCTCTCTCTCTCAGTCTCTCTCTCTCTCTCTCTCTCTCTCTCTCTCTCTCAGTACACATTAACAACTACAATCCGACGCCGCCACAATAATAGTCGAAGGCATATTTAACACGTTCAGTACCAGTTCAGTCCTTTTCATTTTATACCGGCTACTAATAGACGATGTTATTCAGATTAGGAAGGACGTCTACCCATTAATAAGGCAACACAGGCTACCACATATCGTTCTTAAGCTTCATAAAATCGTCTAAATGTCGCGGAAATCCACTAATCAAGACGTCGACGGTACGAAAGGGGTTAAATGCTTGTACCGTACTCTTATTCTTCCCGCACATCACTAAAGCCTTTTAATAAACTCTCTCAGTACCTCCTTAAGGGGAGATTTCCACTTGAGGGACTTTTTTATTTACCCCTTTCTCCCTCATGTTTAGCCCCATTGCTTTTGTGATTTTAAGACGTTCGCCACATTAGTTTGGCAATTTTAAGAACTTTTGCCCCATTTATGTAACTTTTAAGACCTTTCGTGCCATTTAGGTGTCGATTTTTTCCTGGCGAGCGACAGCGAGCCTGTACTTTAAGAGGAACCGGCCTTCGGCCGCGACATTTTTCTACCGAAAAATGTACAAATTTATCTTGAAAGGAGGTCAAGGGGGTGTAATTTCAAGCTTGATGGAAGTCTAGGAAACCCACTAAAAACCTCCCCTTAACGGGTCCATTTGTAAACGAGAGATCACCTGAGCTTATAGTCCAGGTGCTCAATGATACTCTGATGCTGGATGTTCGATATAATGAGGGTGTGTTTATCTTCGGTGTTTTTATGTGTGGGTTGCCGTGTTCTTGGAGATATTGCCGGTGAACCGTGTCAACCGTATTAAGGGGGGGGGGGGGGGGGAATATTTGTTTGCTTATTAATGTATTTTTGCTCAATATATATATATATTTTTGTTTTGTTTTTATGTATTTATACAGTATATATATTAATTTATTTTTTAGTTTCTTCGCTAGACCTCCATCAAACTAAACAAAAAAAACACCCGCTAGATCCCCCTACAATCAGCCGGTTACTCCTAAAATGGTACGAAAGGTCCTAATATTGACAAAGAAAGGGGGTGTAAAGTCCTAAAATCGTCAAACTAATGGCACGAATGTATTGAAATCTAAAACAAAACATGCTAAATATGAGGGAGAAGGAAGGCCAGAAAAACCAGCCGAGATCCCCTTAAGGGGGGTGACCTGCTTTTTGTTATTTCTGTCCTTTTCTCTCTTTCTCTGGCTTGTATCCATTCGGCCCCATTCAGCCAACTATTTTAAGACGTTTATCCCCATCTAGGTGTCGATTTCTTCCTGGCGAGCGATAGCGAGCCAGCATTATATGAAGAAATCCGGCTTCGCCGGAGTCATTTTTCTATCGAAAACTGTACAAATTTAGCCTGCTGTCAAACCAAAATAAAAAATATGCTGGCTCGCTACCGCTCACCAGTAAAAAATTGACACCTGGATGGGGATAAACGTCTTAAAACAGTAGGCTGAATGGGGCCAAATGGATACAAGCCAGCGAAAGATAGAAAAGGATAGACCCAAAACAGATCACCCCCCTCCCCCTTAAATGCTATGTTATTATGGTGTGATAAGAGACTCTGTGCAGGTGTTCACATACTAAATAGATTAACTCTCATTATACAGCGCTTCCTCCTCGTGTTTATGAATATTCTGGCGTGCTTTAAGGGGGGGTCACCGGCTTTTTTTGTTTTGTCTTTCTCTCCTTTTCTCTCTTTCCCTGGCTTGTATCCATTCGGCCCCATTCAGCCAACTGTTTTAAGAAGTTTATCCCCATCCAGGTGTTGATTTCTTCCTGGCGAGCCAACATTGTATGGAGAAATCCAGCTTCGCCGGAGACATTTTTCTATCGAAAAATGTACAAATTTAGCTTGCTGTCAAAACAAACATATATATATGCTGGCTCACTACCGTTCGCCAGGAGAATATTGACACCTGGATGGGGGTAAACGTCTTAAAACAGTAGGCTGAATGGGGCCGAATGGATACAAGCCAAAGAGAAAGATAAAAAAAGCAAGGTGGGCTCTCTAAGATATCACACGGCACTACCGGCATTTTAAACGTTTAGGACATTTTATTGAGCCCCTTCCTTCACAGTACAATCGGGGGTATTAAGTGTTGTCATAGATTCCAGTGGTCTTCGCTCAAAAAGTGTTATTGGTATCTTTATGGGTAGGCTACGGTACTGGGAAGAGTGCTTATCCCTTAGAGTATTAGTCAGTGTCCGAAACTTTGTGAAAATCTGAACAACACTTATTAACCTCGACCGTACCATGACGCACTTCGGTTTCCACACCCACACAAGGACACACTAACTTGAAGAGTCACGTACACACACACACACACATATACATATATATATATATATATATACATATATATATACCGGTATATATATATATATATATATATATATATATATATATATATATATATATATATATATATATATATATACTGTATATTATATATATATATATATCCTGCAAAGGCAAGATGGCAGGGGCTGGTAAAGTGCTTCACATGTCTCACCCCCTAGACTGGAACGAGATCTCACGGATTTCACCGTTCAATGTAGAATGGTTGAATGTACAGGCTCTCAGCCTATGCCCGAGAGGGAGTAGTTGGAATATAGAAGAAACAAAAAATATATATATAGCCTAATTATACAGTACCGTATACCTACCGTATATATATATACTGTGTATATATATATATATATATATATATATATATATATATATATATATATATATATATATATATATATATATATATATATAAATAAAATACTAAAGGACCAAATACACCGTTACCTGAATTAAACCCTATTGTAATACATTGTAATACATTGTAATACATTGTAATACATGTTTTGCCACTACAGTTTGGCAGTAGGACCCAACAACGATATACAGTATTGTTCAACAACGATATACAGTATTGTTCAACAACGATATACAGTATTGTTCAACAACGATATACAGTATTGTTCAACAACGATATACAGTATTGTTCAACAACGATATACAGTATTGTTCAACAACGATATACAGTATTGTTCAACAACGATATACAGTATTGTTCAACAATTGCTAAATTCTTAATAATAATCATAATTAAAACTCCATAATCACTCTCCAGCCGTTGGTTGTGCTAGTGTTAAGCCACTTTGCAGCTGTAATACCGTACTTCATCCGGCTAATGCAAATGATGTGAAATAATTACATCCAATAGTACACAGTATTTCGCACTCCACGAAGACTTACTACAAACACCCACAGCTAAGTATATTGAGCTACTCGTGCGTGTGTGTGTGTGTGTGTGTGTATGTGTGTGTGTGTGTGTGTGTGTGTGTGTGTGTGTGTGTGTGTGTATGTGTGTGTGTATGTGTGTGTGTGTGTGTGTGTGTGTGTGCGTACGTGTGTGTGCGTACGTGTGTGTGTGATCGCCGAAGTACCCGTACCTGCTAATCACTTCCTTGGAAAATAATCGGTCGAATACTGTACTTTGGCCCAATGTATATAGGCCTATTTACCCAAACCATTAACTTTCCCCATCCTATCATGGTACGGCAAGTGGTATATAAGATACTATGGGTACACTAAAATCTCAAGGTTATTAAGGGGAGGTATTTAGTTTCTTCCCTAAAACTCCATCAAGCTTAAAATTACACCCCCTAGACCCCCTTTCAAGATAAATTTGTACATTTTTCGGTAGAAAAAAGTCCCGCCAGTTTATCTCAAATTACAGGCTCGCTATCGCTCGCCAGGAAAAAATCGACACCTAAATGGCACGAAAGTTCTTAAAATTGACAGAAATGGGGCGAAAGCTCTTAAAATCGACAAACTAAAGTGGGCGAGCGTCTTAAAATTTAAAAAGCAATGGGGCTAAACATGAGAGAGAAAGGGGTCCAGAAAAAAATCCCTCAAGTGGAAATTTCCCCACCTACACAGATCATTCGGTCGGCTACGGTACATAGATGGTGATTTACCTATGTGGGGGGAGAAGGCTGTTTTATCACCCACTTCCTTCAATGATGCAGTCTATTATGGGGGGGTGACCTGCTTTTTGTTAAATCTGTCCTTGTCTCTCTTTCTCTGGCTTGTATCCATTCGGCCCCATTCAGCCAACTATTTTAAGACGTAAAAATAATAATAATAATAATAAAATAATAAATAAATTAATAATAAGACAGTAATAATAATAATAATAAAATAACTTTATCCCCATCTAGGTGTCGATTTCTTCCTGGCGAGCGATAGCGAGTCAGCATTATATGAAGAAATCCGGCTTCGCCGGAGACATTTTTCTATCGAAAAATGTACAAATTTAGCCTGCGGTCTAACAAAAAAAAAAAATATGCTGGCTCGCTACCGCTCACCAGTAAGAAATTGACACCTGGATGGGGATAAACGTCTTAAAACAGTAGGCTGAATGGGGCCAAATGGATACAAGCCAGAGAAAGATAGAAAAAGAGAGAACAAAACAGGTCACCCCCTTAAGGGAGCTCAGACGGTATTGTGCAGCATAATTTACTGGTTCGGCTCAATGGTTTAAGGATGGGGTTTAGTTTGCTCTCTAAGCCTCTATCAAGCTTAAAAAAACACCCACAAGACCGCCCTTCGATATAAATTTGTACGTTTTTCGGTAGAAAAATGTTCCAGCCGAAGGCCGATTCCTCTTCAAATACAGGCTCGCTATCGCTCGCCAGGAAAATAAATAGACACCTAAATGGCACGAAAGGTCTAAATATTGGCAAAGAAATGGGGCAAAAGGTCTAAAAATCGTCAAACTAATGGGTCGATTTTTTTTTGGAAATCTCATGACTAATAGGGCTAAACATGAGGGAGGAGGAGGACTCGAAAAAACAACTGCCTCCCCTCAATGGTGTACCGTGCGGAAGTCGTTTATCAATTCGTGGAGATTGATGATGGCAATGTTTACATAATGTAGAGTTCAGAGTTCGAGTTTGTGTACGGTCGCGCTAATAAGTCATGTCTCAGGTGTCATTACGTTTGGCTCGCTCTGTGCTGTATTAACGTCTGTCCGATGTTGAATAAGGTGGGTACGGTCGCGCTAATAAGTCATGTCTCAGGTGTCATTACGTTTGGCTCGCTCTGTGCTGTATTAACGTCTATCCGATGTTGAATAAGGTGGGTACGGTCGCGCTAATAAGTCATGTCTCAGGTGTCATTACGTTTGGCTCGCTCTGTGCTGTATTAACGTCTGTCCGATGTTGAATAAGGTGGGTACGGTCGCGCTAATAAGTCATGTCTCAGGTGTCATTACGTTTGGCTCGCTCTGTGCTGTATTAACGTCTGTCCGATGTTGAATAAGGTGGGTACGGTCGCGCTAATAAGTCATGTCTCAGGTGTCATTACGTTTGGCTCGCTCTGTGCTGTATTAACGTCTGTCCGATGTTGAATAAGTTTGTGTACGGTCGCGCTAATAAGTCATGTCTCAGGTGTCATTACGTTTGGCTCGCTCTGTGCTGTATTAACGTCTGTCCGATGTTGAATAAGGTGGGTACGGTCGCGCTAATAAGTCATGTCTCAGGTGTCATTACGTTTGGCTCGCTCTGTGCTGTATTAACGTCTGTCCGATGTTGAATAAGGTGGGTACGGTCGCGCTAATAAGTCATGTCTCAGGTGTCATTACGTTTGGCTCGCTCTGTGCTGTATTAACGTCTGTCCGATGTTGAATAAGGTGGGTACGGTCGCGCTAATAAGTCATGTCTCAGGTGTCATTACGTTTGGCTCGCTCTGTGCTGTATTAACGTCTGTCCGATGTTGAATAAGGTGGGTACGGTCGCGCTAATAAGTCATGTCTCAGGTGTCATTACGTTTGGCTCGCTCTGTGCTGTATTAACGTCTGTCCGATGTTGAATAAGGTGGGTACGGTCGCGCTAATAAGTCATGTCTCAGGTGTCATTACGTTTGGCTCGCTCTGTGCTGTATTAACGTCTGTCCGATGTTGAATAAGGTGGGTACGGTCGCGCTAATAAGTCATGTCTCAGGTGTCATTACGTTTGGCTCGCTCTGTGCTGTATTAACGTCTGTCCGATGTTGAATAAGTTTGTGTACGGTCGCGCTAATAAGTCATGTCTCAGGTGTCGTTACGTTTGGCTCGCTCTGTGCTGTATTAACGTCTATCCGATGTTGAATAAGTTTGTGTACGGTCGCGCTAATAAGTCATGTCTCAGGTGTCATTACGTTTGGCTCGCTCTGTGCTGTATTAACGTCTGTCCGATGTTGAATAAGGTGGGTGGGTAACTGTAAGAACATGTTGGTAGAAAGTAGAAATCACGATAAAATATGGCCGATACGAATTATTGATCAAAATATAATTGGTGCCGAGACATCACCTATTAGGCCGACTGTACTTACGAATGTTCATGTAATAGTCATATTTACCTTGCTTATCCGTTTCAGTATCAGGCCTTTTATCTTCATAATATTATGGATATCAAAGAGTATCAATATAAGATTTTTTATAGCTTAATCCCTTCTGTACAGACGACGCCTTTTTAACTATTTTTGGCTACTATTAGACGATTTTATTCAGCTTAAAAAGGGCCTCCAGCAATTAACAGGCTTCGAACTCTCACATAACCATTTCTACTACCACAGATCCTTCTTAAGGGGAGGTTTTTAGTCTGTTCTCTATACCTCCATCAAGCTTAAAATTACCCCCCCTAGACCCCCTTTCAAGATAAATGTGTACATTTTTCGGTAGAAAAATGTCCTGGCCGAAGGCCAGTTCCTCTTAAATTACAGGCTCGCTATCGCTCGCCAGGGAAAAATCAACACCTAAATCTTTAAAATTGACAGAAATGGGGCGAAAGTTCTTAAAATTGCCAAACTAATGGGGCAAGCATCGTAAAATCTCAAAAGCAATGGGGCTAAGCATGAGGGAGAAAGGAGTCAAGAAAAAACTCCCTCAAGTGGATATCTCCCCTTAAACTGCACAACATCTTCTACGTACAGTTATAGCACGAACCTAAAAAAATATGTCGCCGGTATAGAAGAGGTTAATAAGGATCTAAGGCAATCAAAGTCGTCAAATTAATCTCAATTAAATTCCCTTTCAACTCAGACAGACCCTTAGTAAAACTTCCTTAGTAAGCGTCCGCGTATACTAAAGGGGATATGGGCCTTTTTTCTGGCCCCCCTTCTCCCTCATGCTTAGCCCCATTAGTTTTCAAGATTTGAAGAAGTTCGACCCATTAGTTTTTTAGATTTTAACACCTTTCGCACTATTTCGTTGTCAATGACCTTTCGTGCCATTTAGGTGTCGATTTTTTCCTGGCGAGCGATAGTGAGCCTGAAATTTAAAGAGGAACCGGCCTTTGGCCGGGAAATCTTTCTACCAAAAAAATGTACGCCTACAAATTAATCTAAAAGCGGGATCTAATGGATGTTTTTTTTAAAGTTTGATGGAGGTCTAGGGAGGAAACAAACAAATAATATACCGTATATATGAAATAATGGACTTTAAAATAAACCCTTTCCCCTTAACGTGATTCAGGACAATGCAACTGGTCAGTGATCCCAGGCGTTGTCTCTCTATACGCTATACAGTATATACTGTATGTCCGGCTGAACTAGTAGCGCAACGAAACTATTGGACTCCTGCGTGTGTGAATGGAGTGACGAACTGCATGACTGATAGCTATTGACACCACAGAAATAGTGTTACGAGAGAGAGAGAGAGAGAGAGAGAGAGAGAGAGAGTGTGAGTGAGTGAGTGAGTGAGTGAGTGAGTGAGTGAGTGAGAGAAAGAGAGAAAGAGAGAAAGAGAGAAAGAGAGAGAGAGAGAGAGAGAGAGAGAGAGAGAGAGAGAGAGAGAGAGAGAGAGAGAGAGAGAGTATAACAAACTTATCACTCCCTCCCTTTGCTTAGGGTTACCGTATGCAATCTAGCTAGTCGTTCTCGGATCTGGAAATATTAGTACTCGAGATTTGTTCCATTACAGCCTAACCCATACAAGATACGGGGACGCGTTTCTTCCTGGCTAGTATTAGAAGATTTTATTTAGTTTAAGGAGGAATTCTGGGAGTCAAGAGTGCTATTGGTGAGATTTAACCCTTTGATCCTAGATGGTCTGCCAAACTTGAGTAAAATCCTCTAATGTTAACCCAAAATTAAATGGAAAAACCGTCCTCGAAGACTGAAAGAGTTAGGGATTAGGCTTTATTGTGCTCTCTCTCTCTCTCTCTCTCTCTCTCTCTCTCTCTCTCTCTCTCTCTCTCAGGCCTAATTTTTTTTTTTTTTTTTTTTTTTTTCTATATCCCAACTTACTTCCTCTCGGGCATAGGCTGAGAGCCTTAACATTCACCGCTTTACAATGAACAGTGAAGCCCGTGAGGTCTTGTTCCAGTCTAGGGAGTGAGACATGTGAAGCACGTAGAGTACAACGAGCACCTGCCATCTTGCCTTCACATGAGGCACGGTGCTCACTCATGGCCCGAAACAACCCCATCTCTGAAGCCTCCTCGTTCCCGTGCTTCACTGTCTCACCCCTTACACTCGGACACTCACACTCACACTTACACAACGCCACCTGTTGAGCAGATAACTCACCAGGCATTGCACCCCTATAGCATATTTTGAATATGGGAATATTCATACAGTGCTATTTAATCAGGGAACAATGAGGGTATTTTATTGACGTTTCGGTGGGCTTGTGGTAATGCACTGATACTAGGTACAGCACAAATTCCATCCCAATAATATCTTCCCATTGATACATTGGGATTTGAACCCGGGACCTTTGGATTACCAGGCCAGTGGCAAGACCACTCCACCACACCTCCCCTGGATCTGGATCTGAATTAGATCTGGAACCTTGAAACTTAGTCTAAAAACAAATATCAATTCCCCAAAGTTGTGGAAGCCATCTAGCGTGGCTTATGACCCTCATCCCACACACGCTGGAACAGAGCCCAGATGCCGAGGTTTTAGATAATAGGCTATATTTATAATTCATTTATATATATTTTTTTTTTTTTTTTCTAAATCCAGTGGCCGATTGGGACAGGCTAAACATACGGTAACTCAAAAATGTCCCGGTCAAAGGCCGGTTTCTGTTAAATTACAGGGTCCCTATCGCTCGCCAGGAAAAAAATGACAAATTGACACCTACTGTTTATGACACGAAAAGTCTTAATATTGGCAAAGAAATGTGGCGAAAGGTCTTAAAATCGCCAAAATAATGGGTCGAACGTCTTATAATCTGAACACTAATGGGGCTAAACACGAGGAAGAAGGGGGACCAGAAAAACGACCCTTCTCCCCTTAAGCAACGATATTAAGAGGTTAAAAATATGCCAAGGATGTTGGAACGATCTCCAAGGCGGTCAGGAGTACCGGTATACGATTAGGGTGTTGGACTAACTGCTCTCTAAGTCATTTAGGATTATAGAAGATGTAGGTTTGTTTAGTAGGTCTCTCTCTCTCTCTCTCTCTCTCTCTCTCTCTCTCTCTCTCTCTCTCTCTCTCTCTCTCTCTCTCTCTCTCTCTCTCTCTCTCTTCTCATCTCTCTCTCTCTCTCCTCCTCTCCTCTCTCTCTCTCTCTCTCTCTCTCTCTCCTCTCTCTCTCTCTCTCTCTCCTCTCTCTCTCTCTCTCTCTCTCTCTCTCTCTCTCATCTCTCGTCTCCTCTCTCTCTCCACGCTCTCCGTCTCTCTCTCGCTCGCTCTCTCGCTCTCTCGCTCGCTCGCTCTCTCTCTCTCTCTCTGGACTAAATTGATCTGCAACCTTGAAACTTTTCCGAAAAACAAATCTTAAACCCCCCAAAGTTGCAAGGTCATCTAAAGTCGTTTATGGCCCTCATCAGACACTGGCTGGATTTTTTTTTCCAGTGTTAAGCCGGTATATACAAATATACAAATTTATCTTAATTGTCTAGGGGTGTTTTTGTTTTAAGTTTGATGGAGGTCTAGCGAGGACACTAAAAAAACAATTGAATTACTGGTAATCTACCAAAAAAACAGCCACTATCCCTTAAGTATTGGTGACCACGACTGTACACTTGGCTCTTGGTGGCCCACATAGATGATGTAGATTTGTAAAATAGCCAATACGATATACTGTATATACCAGTGTATATACTGTGTGTGTATAATATATACCGGTATACAGTATATATATTTGTTTCTATGTGGATGCGAGAGACAAAAGGCAGAACTGCCTGTGACGAGTGCCTCTTGCTATACATATGAATCAAACACCAAGATTAAAGAGCGGCAGTGGTGGCCACAAGAACAAAAACAGTGAAAGAGTATCGTACGCAAAAGAACCCCCCACCCCCCCAAAAAAACAAATGTAAGTTACCAGCGTAAGGCAACAAAACACACAACCACACACACACACACACACACACAATAATAAATAAATAGATAGAAATAGAGAGGAACACATCAGCGATATGTGTGGTAAGATGATGATGACCAAAATAACAACGGCATGAGACCACGCCATGAAGAAAGAGGAGCCTTGACCAAGACGAGCAAGTGGCAGGAGAGCAATATTATGACAAAACAGAGGGGAGAAAGGAGAGGAAGAGAGCAGCAAAGAGAAAACAACGAAAGCAATTATCGCAAAATAGAAAAAAAAAAAAAAAAGGCATTATGAAAGGTGTGTGTGTGTGGGGGGGGGGGTGTAGTAAAATAGTTACGGCATATACAAAATTGAGAGAGAGAGAGAGAGAGAGAGAGAGAGAGAGAGAGAGAGAGAGATGAGAGGAGAGAGAGAGAGGAGAGAGAGAGAGAGAGAGAGGGAGAGAGAGAGAGAGAGAGAGAGAGAGAGAGAGAGAGAGAGGGGGGGGGGGTTCAATTACGGGGGCGGGCTAAGGGGGGCATTGGCGGTATCTGAATGGACAGGAGAGGGTTAGGGTGGATGGCCAAGTCGAGTATAATTTAACCAAGAAAACCACTCCTTCTGTTGAGGGGGGTCATCGTTTTTTTTTTTTAATCTTTCTCTCCTTTTCTCTCTTGTAGTGGCTTGTATCCATTCGGCCCCATTCAGCCAACTGTTTTAAGAGGTTTTTCCCCCTCCAGGTGTCGATTTCTTCCTGGCGAGCGAGAGCGAGCCAGCATTGTATGGAGAAATCCGGCTTCGAAGGAGACATTTTTCTATCGAGAAATTTAAAAAATTAGCTTGTTGGTTCGCTTCCGCTCGCCTGGAAAATATTTACATCTGGATGGGGCTAAACGTCTTAAAACAGTAGGCTGAATGGAGCCGAATAGAGAGGGAGAGAAAGAAAAAAAAAGCGAGGTGGGCTCCCTTCATAGTAGAGATCGTGTAGAACCAGGGAGCGGCCATCTTTTCTTTGGCTGCCATTTTGGTGTCGTAATTATAAAAAAACAAAGGAGCGATATTACATTTTCCCTAATGTTAATATAGGTCCAAAAATGTAACTAGACTGTCTATCTCGTACCATTATTGCTGGATATTTATTATAGGTAATTGGGTATGAAGACATTAGAGTGCAAAAGGGAGGGGTGGGGGTTAATGACAGTAGTGGCACCAGTATTGTAGGGTGACCGGTCAACTCAAGTTAACAAAAGAAAAACAAATATATAACGTAAGGGAATTGTTGCTGTCCACTACCGGTAATTGGAAGAGGAACTCCAGAAATGTTACCAAGCGAAACAACATAAAAAAAACAAGAGAAATGACAAGAGCAAAGAGACGCAAACAAATTTGAAAGAAAGAATTTGGGTCATCGAAGAAAGAAAAATATATGTACCGATATATATATACCGGTATATATATATATATATATATATATATATATATATATACCGGTACCGGTATATACTGTATGATTATGGTACGGTAATAAAGACAGAGGAAGTAGCCCTACAAACTTGACAAAAAATTAAAGAAAACTTATGATATGCCTTGGAATCATAATCAGCCCTCACACAAAACCATCAGTGGCCCCTCAAAAAATCGGAAATTATAATAGCCTCCCTCTTCAACCAGGAGGGGGCCTAGGGGACACCATGGGTCCACCACTGCCACGGTGCGGAAGCCGAGCACTCCTGTGGTACCAGCATGCCACTTTAAGGGGGGTATCGCTTAGTTTTTGGTCTATATATTTATTTATTTCCTCGCTAGACCTCCATCAAGTT